>CM066629.1:2400000-3705000 GCA_033884665.1 Argynnis bischoffii washingtonia | reverse complement strand
TATAATATGTATGTATTTAAAGTTATATATGTGTAGTGTATCAACTATCTGGTATCCATAACACAAGCCTCCTAGCTTACCATGGAGCTAGATGGTGCTGTGTGTTAATGTCCCAACATATTTAAAAAAAAAAAAATAGGAAAAACAAAGTGTAAGGTTATCATATGTATGTATGTATTCAGCCCTTTTTTTGCCCAGGCAGGGGATCAGGCCATAGTCCACCACACTGGCCAAGTGTGAGTTGGCAGACTTCACATGTCTTTCGAAAACTTACTGGAGGAAATGATTCACACATGAAAATGTTAGAGGTGAAAGACCCGGGATTTGAACCCGCTTCACTAAGTTACCAAAGCGAGCGCGTCACCACTGGGCTACCACTTACTCAATATATGTATGAATATAGAAAATGAACGTAAGTAAAGAAATACTTAACGGGTCTACTTAATTGCGGATAAAAACTTAAACAAACAAAACCTTCATCATGCCCCACGCTAACTTAATCACGATACCTTAATTGTTTGATTTCCTGTTTTATTACAAAGTTCGTGGTGATGATGGAAGAAACGCAAATAAAGAAAGTGCTTTTAGGAACGAAAAGCTTACACGGAATCGAAATTGAGATGTTAGTGATGATTGGATTTTAACTAATTCTCTTAGCAGCCTGGGAATATCTTTTACTAGCAGTACCCGCGGCTTCGCCCGCTTTAAAACTTTCGATAGCTACTAAGCTTCACAGGATCACCAGCTGGACTAATCTGAAGATTGCCTGAAAATTTCATCAAAATCGCTGCAGCCCTTTTGGAGTCCATTGGGAACATACATACACATATCGATTTTTATATATACAGATATATGTAAATAAAAAAAAATATTTTTCTCTATATGTTTGTCCTCTATGCTGTCTTTGACTATGTATCCCTAAGCAAAGTCAAGCGAAGTGAGGGTTAGTTATTATATTAGATAAGTAATCCAATTGTTTTCTTTGTCAAACAACGTGGGGCTTAGACAAGATGACCCTATAGAAACGCTTACTAATAGTACAATCCTAAATCCTTTATAATAACATAAAAAATTTAATACATACAATATAACTACCTATTTTTGTAAAAAAAATATTATTTTATAATTACAATTTCTAATTTAGAATGTCACGTTTAATATTATTAATACGAGTGCTATTTAAGTTTTTATTTTTCGAGCCTTTGTAGTTTGATGTCAGCGTTTGCTGATACTTTCTTTTTAAGCTTCATTATCTTCGTGGCCTATATTCTTTTGAACCCTCAAAGTGTGCAATCGATATTTTTAATACGAAAGAATCAGCAAATTGTGTATCAAAGACGAAATATTTAAAGAAAATAAGTGAATTTTTTCCTCCATAGAAACATCAATAAGAATCTGTTAAGTGTGAGTTGTATTCGTGTCCGTAGATTCATGATATTTCGTATTATTTATATAGTAGACTAGCGACTCACCTTCGCTTCGCTTTGGTTCATCCCTACATTTTAAGGTTTGTATAAACTTCTAAGATATAAGATATTTTCCTGCAGTAGAAAAGTATCTTAAATGTTGACCCGGATAACCAGCTATCAACACACCAAATTTCATCAAAATCTGTCCAGTGGGTTTCTTCTTATGCGTTCTCAAACAGACAGACAGATAAAAATCCTAAAAACTATAGATTCGGCCTCTGTATCGATAACAATAACTATTTCAATAAGATTTTCCAAAAAAAATATTTAATGAAAAGATTCGACTCAGTTACAATTTTATTATATGTATAGATAGATAAATTATTGATTTTTAAATGACAATTCTATTGTTAGGTATAAAAGACACATTGTACTTTAATAAAGCTGATAAAAGTTCTATATATACTTGTATATCAAAATTAGACATTAAGCTTTGTTTTAAGAAAAGAGAAAAAACTTCTCTACTGTAAATTACAACAAGTATTGGTCGTTTGAACAAATAAGTACTAAGGCTACCAAAAATTTGCCCCAGGCTATTTTTAATAAAAAAATTGGATTAAAAAAAATGTTTTTTTTTTTCGGGATCGGGATCTTCTGTTATAATTACATATGGGAGTCACAAGCGTCTCAACATCTTTATAAAGTCTCTACGTAAGAGGTGTGTAATTGGCACATTGTCCACAACATCTTTTCTAAGTGAAAATAATTTTTCTGAATCCTTTTTTAAATAAATAATTTATTTTTCAAGGTAGGTAAAGGTTTTTAAGATGTTCTTTCCCTAAAGAATTCTTTTTAATGAAAAAAAATATTTTAGAGTATTTTCGCAATTATGAAATGTTTTTATTTTTAAATTTTTGGTAATTTGTATAATCATAAGAATAAATTATGCATATCATTACGAATTTTTAAATTACAGACAGGTGCGAATGTACGTAATTTAGATAATGTATTTCTGCATCACTTTAATAATTAATAACGAACGCATTTGCTTTACAGCTAGAGTTTTCGATAAAATTATCATTTTCAGCAATAGTCGTGTTAAAATCAATAACTTATAAAAATTGCTATAGTATAAATAATATAATGTATAAGTTACGTTTTATTTAATAATTCTTAACGATTCTATAAATATTCTCATTTACAAATTATAAAATATTAAAATTATTTTTGTATTATACCGATAGTATTTTTTACTGAGGCTTTAGTAGAGCTCACAAAATACGAACACAATATATGTGTTTTCAACCAAAAAAAATAATAATTGGTATACACCAAATAAAGATTCAAGCATCGATCAAAAAAGTACTAGATACACAGTCAACGACAAAAAATGTCCTTACTGAACGAGCGCTCATTTGAAATTTGAGCGCGCTTTTAATTTTATTTTTATTGTGAAAATAACTTTAAGCATTGCGTGTAAGGTTCAGTTTACATTATCGTATATTTATTTCAACTGGAACAATTACCTAAATACAATTGGTGATAGTTTTAAGAAAACTTTTGAATGGGATTGTGTATCTAGTACTTTTTTGATCAATGGATTCAAGATTCGATATATTGCTATTGGAAATGTTATTAATTTTATTCCTTGGTAAAATTTCACGAGTTAAATACAAATTATCTGTTTTTGCTATTATTTTTTTTAAGCTTTTTATTAATTTGCAATGTTCATACGAACATACTTATTAGTTGTCCGTTTCATACATTATCCATTCCCATTAGTTAACCATTCTTCAATCACATACTGGTATCCAATTGAGCTGTGGTATACTTATGTAACTTTGGAAACAATGTAATATTATGGTAACTCTAGCTGATCAGATAATGGAGCCGGAATGTAGATTGAAACTCCTTGATGTCACACGGTAGAACAGCCGAATTTGGGCTAGTATGTTTTGACTTTTTAGTTTACATTTTCTTAATAAAAGCTTGTTTTTAAAAAAGAAATTGTTTTTAATTATATATATTTTATGGAATTCCGCTGTGTGTGCGTGTTAGTAAATCTTCTTCTTCTAAACGGCTTGATATTTAATTTGAAGATATTTTATTGTGTACTGGGATGATTCTAAGCTGTAGTTGGACCCTGTAGGTGGCATATTTTCTGATAAAAAGAGCCTTGTGGCAAGACAGAGTACTTAGTCAATTATTCTTGTAAAAAAATCACCTTTGTAATGAAACATTAGAATATTTTTCTATTAAGTATATAGTTTACTTCGTTTAAATCTAATCATACAGGTATATAAAAAGAAAAATTTTTTAAGTTCATTCCAATAAAATTATAGAGTTTCACCAAATTATTGCATTAATATCTATCGTTAATATAGAAAACTATTATATATTACGTGAATGTAACAATTATAATTAATTATAAATCATTATCATAGAATAACATGTCATGTGGACATAAATAACTATATATAATTTATGAGATAATTAGTTACAACTAATAACTAACAAAAAACGTTGATTTATTGTTTGTAATCTATAGATGTCTATATATGTATGTATGTTAAGTTATGCACGTAAAGTTTTGTGTTTTGCTAAGCTGCAAAGATAAGCCTGAGTTTTCAATTGAAGAAAACTGTACATTTGATTGCCACACACGTTATAGTTTATTTGTCTAGTCCAATTGTACAGGTAAAGCTGCGCAGGTATAGGCTCTAGTTTGTGTGGCAATCTTAACAATCGAATCTACTGGGTCAAATATCTTGAAATACTTTCCCTTCATGTATATAACAAAGCTAAATATAAGTGGCAATTATAATTTTTATTCTTAAAACACTAAATTACTCATAAGCACTCTTTAATTATTTTTTAAATTTAAAAAATAATAATTTCAATAATGAAACGAAACGTATAAATAATTATTTATTTTTAAGTTAAAAGGTAAAAGATATAATTATTGTCCTTGACTTATCAACTATTTAAAATTTCTCTATGTTAGTAGTAAAATAAAAAAAAAACCAAATACTTAACGAACTCACCCAACATGTTAATGAACTAAAAAATATATATGTTGTTTTTACGTGCTACTGAAGTATAGCGCACATGAGAATATATATATTTTGAACTTTGCACCTAATGAAATAAGAGCTATTGATGAAGCCTACTTTGTTGCTTACCGTACAACTTGCGCAAAGCTTTTGGCTCCAAGTTGCTTCAAAGCTACGTCAGTCTCTCGCGGCAATTCGTAGCACTAGGGCGCCTCTACGTGAAATTACAACCGCTCTTTTGTCATTCAATTCCTCTTTTTTTTATTTAAACCTAACCTTTTTTAATAAAGAATATTGTATTTGTGCATTAACTGTGTATCTGTGCAATTGGATTTGTGTTGCACAGTGTGTTATCTGTGTCTTTTTGGAGTGTTTAGTCGCGCTAATCATTGCGTGAGATTAGCCGTTACATGCAAAATTCGAGTTTTTTACTATGTAATTCAAATATTTTGTGATGTGTGCGTGTGTATTAAATGGAATATGGCGTGTAAGTATTATTTACAACGCATTATGTATTCAGGTTAATTAAATGGCAAAACCCATAACACTCATGGGAAAGGTATTATTTTCCACATGGTGTGTATATTACATACAGTACGGATATTCAACATTCTATTTTATTATTACTATACATTCTATATTACATTAGATTTAAATTAAAAAAAAACAAGTGACATGTATTCTTAAAGACTGTAATTTTTTTTATCTAGTATAAAACAATTATACATTTCTATGCTTTAAACAATAAAGTTGTAAAATTAGTAAAAATTTAGAAAATATCCAATAACATTTATCTAATATTTGGCCTTTTTAAATATTTTTATTATCTATGCATTATTAATATTGAAACACACAGTTAAAAAATAAATATATATAAAAATAAATGTAGTACATTGTTTTGTGGGTTATCGTGCCACAATATCATTTGTTTTCTCACATGCAAGCAACACTCTCGCTAGACGTTCAGTAATACTGTTTTCGCCATGTGATATTTCCCGTACATAACGAAAAAATTTTTTAATCGAAAAAGAAGATCTTTAAATAACGTATTATATTAATTAGATTAAATAATATTTTTTTTTATGCTTGGAGAGTAACTTTTCCATAATCGATTCGAAAAGTCTTCAACTTTGTGCTATATTTAGTGAGACAGTCTATTTAATTTTTCCACGTCATGAATTTTCCCTTTCAACTGAACTAAAGGAGAAAGATTTTATCTTTTAAGGTCGTACTCATATATAAGAAATATTTTTTAAGAAACTATTAGATAAAATGAAATAAACATTAATATGAGCGTTCATATTTTAATGTATTTTATTATATATCTATACTAATGTTATTAAGAGGTAAAGTTTGTGAATTTGTGATATTGTAGGGGGTAATCTCTGGATCTACTAAACCGATTTTGATGAAATTTGGTATGATGATAGCTGGTTATTCGGGTCAACGGATAGGATACATTTTACTGCGGTAAAATATCTCATCTATCTGAGAATTCTAAACTAAATATTAAAATGTAAGTAGGAGCGAACCCGAGCGGAGCGAGGGTTAGTCGCTAGTATATAAACTATATTTGTAACGAAGCATTCATTAATAGTAACATAGACAATTTACCTATAAGTCTTGCCACTCAGACTTGCCATTATTACTAAAAGCAAAAGGTGTGATTTCGGTACAAGATAGCAAATTAGTACGCGCAGGGTCAGAAATACTACGCACATTTTATGGCTGTAAGAATAGCAAATGTTGCTTAGACTGAAAATATACTTTGTTATAATATTCTCTAAGATATACATTGTTTTTTATACGTTTTATTACTACTTTGCTAGTTATAAAAGTACATATATACATAATAAGTAATGGTAATAAATGTATAATGTAGTATCTTTAGTAATCTAGTACGCATAGTTTTAACTTTTTACTAGAAAATGAAAAAAAAATTTTTTTTTAAACCTTTTACATATTTTTTATTAACATATTAGCAATTCTTTTTAAATAACCATATGTGAAATATAACTTTAATATGTCCTTTAGTTTCTCTTTGATTTGTCTAGTTATAATATTCATTAGTGTTAAGGTCGTACTGCTGCAATACAATTAGTAATGCCGTATGTTACGTTATATATTAAGCTTTTATTTGAAGCTCGACATTCTGTAATATATCTTTTACATACTGTAACAAACATAATAATTGTCTAACTTATAAAGATTTATTATAAAACGTTTTGTAAGGTAAATGTATATTCAAACGTCAACTTTACATACCGTTATGTCATTTTTGATTTTGACGTTTAAATTTACATTCACCAAAAGGGTATAAAAGGATTGCTAGACAAGTAAATGATTGATTTTTGCTCGCGTCGTCGTAGTGTTAACATCGTTAAATAATAAGTAAATTGTGTGTTTTGTAATTTAATAGTGATATGAAGTGAAGTGATAAGTGCAAATAAGTGGATAAATGTGAGAATAAAAGTGACATATTAGACAACTGCTGTCTTTTCTTTGATTCCCTCTGAGCTCGTTTTAGCTCAGAAGTGGGATAAGCAAAAATAAATGTATATTTTTGCGCTCCGCCCGCAAGTAATAATCTAAGGTAAATATGGTTGGAAATAATACATTTTTTTTTTTTTTATTGCAAGTAGTAGTTTTGAAGAAATGGTTTGAAATATTTACAATTTTTACCGTAATGTTTCTCTTAGTTTGTTTTGTTTTTACTTTTATATTTTCTTCGGTTCTTGGTTTACGGAAAGAGTAAATATTAATATGAAGTACCGATTGTTTGATCAACGACTAAGACTTCTATCACCGAGTTTCAGATAATGGAAGCTGAGCCTCACGACACGGAACGACGGAGCCTGGTGACTCCAGGGCGATCGCAGCGAAACGAAGAATCAATTCAAGGACATGTACGCAGCCGGCTACATAGTCGTAGTCGCAGCCGCAGGCGTAGTCGCAGCTGTAGCCGCAGCCGCAGGCGTAGTCGCAGCTGTAGACGTGACTGCAGTCACAACGTCAGTCGCAGTCGCCATGACAGCCGTCGTCGTAACGGCAACCGTGGCCATAGCCCAAGGATTAACTCCGAGAACTCTCACAACAGTGTACGAAGTCAAAGCAGGTACTGTGATTTATATACTAAAGAACGTGATCTGTACAACGAGAGAAAACGGATACGTGAACTAGAAGATGAATTACAAAAGAAACTACGAGATCTAGACATTGATAAAATTCAATCTCTTCAAAATAAATCAAATAAACGACAACATGAAGAATCGGTACCACAAACACCATTAGAAGTTTCCCCAAAACGTACGAAAGATCAAACCGATATATCATATAGTTTTCTTAATAATTTCTTAAAAATACTTGAATCCAAAACTAGCGATAGAGATTCATTTTCTAGTTTAATCAATGTTATTCCTGAATTTGATCCATTAATTAGAAATCAAACCGTCGAAATGTGGTTAGATAAGATTGATGAATGTGCCGAAATTTATAATTGGAGTGACAAACAAACTAGTCATTATGCTTTACAAAAATTAACCGGTCATGCTAAATCTTGGTACCAGGGCTTGCCTTCTCTTAAGCATAGTTGGTCAGAGTGGAAACAAATGTTACGAGACTCTTTTCCTATAAATGAAAATTATGCAGAATTGCTCACTGAAATGCTTAACAGAAGAGCACGCTCTGGCGAGTCTCTAGAAATGTACTACTTCTCTAAAATCAATTTATTAAACCGTTGCAAAATTTTTGGTAAACAAGCGGTAGACTGTATAGTGTATGGCATAGAGGATAGGGGTGTACGTGTCAGTGCTCAAGCAGCAAAATTTAATAGACCAGAAGATGTTTTAGAATTTTTTAATATCATAAAATCGCAGACAAAAGAAAATTTAGACACAAGGAAATTTTTACGATTCCCAAATAATGACAGCGGTAACTCTTCTCGTCTTAATGAATTATCCAATGAAACCCGACATAAACCAGACTCTTTATCCTGTTTTAACTGTAAAGAAGTAGGTCACCATAGTTTTAAATGCCCAAAACCTATAATAAAATGTACAAATTGCAATCTTCTCGGACATACTGCATCAAACTGTCAAAAAAGAGTTATCACTGAACAACAAAAATAAAAAAAAGATTTTACCTAATGATCGATTCGTAGTTGAAGATACGCCTCTAACTAGGAAAGGCAAGAAATACGAAAATGTAGTATCTATTGATAAAATTTCGCCTTGGTTAAGTTTTAGTGCCCCTGTTATGTGAGAGTAGTGATGATGATAGTAATTAATAAGACTTAATTTTTAAATACGTTAAAGTGATCTAAAGGTATTTAAAATCATATTAATTAGATTAAGGTATGTATTATTAAATATATTTATTTTATGATTATATTTTATTAAATTATGTATTATTAACTACATTTATTACTAACAGTGATTTTTATGACGTGTGGGCATGAGTTGGCTTATGAACTAGCCGCCCAAGGAGAAGCACGTCTTAAAGATCAGTGATATAATATGATTACTATGACGTGTGGGCATGAGTTGGCTTATGAACTAGCCGCCCAAGGAGAAGCACGTCTTAGTGATCAGTGATATAATATTTATAATATTACTAACAGTGATTTTTATGACGTGTGGGCATGAGTTGGCTTATGAACTAGCCGCCCAAGGAGAAGCACGTCTTAAAGATCGGTGATATAGTATGATTACTATGACGTGTGGGCATGAGTTGGCTTATGAACTAGCCGCCCAAGGAGAAGCACGTCTTAGTGATCAGTGATATAATATGGGCAGGAGGTGGCGTAGGATATCGCCGCCCAAGTAATAATATTGAGAATAGTGGTGAAGGAAGTAACCCTATTTTCTTGATCTAGTGAAATTATTAATGAATATAGTGATTGTATAACATGTATATTTTTTTTTAATAAATTGTGAACGCGAGGACACGTTCTTTAAAGGATGGCCGACTGTAACAAACATAATAATTGTCTAACTTATAAAGATTTATTATAAAACGTTTTGTAAGGTAAATGTATATTCAAACGTCAACTTTACATACCGTTATGTCATTTTTGATTTTGACGTTTAAATTTACATTCACCAAAAGGGTATAAAAGGATTGCTAGACAAGTAAATGATTGATTTTTGCTCGCGTCGTCGTAGTGTTAACATCGTTAAATAATAAGTAAATTGTGTGTTTTGTAATTTAATAGTGATATGAAGTGAAGTGATAAGTGCAAATAAGTGGATAAATGTGAGAATAAAAGTGACATATTAGACAACTGCTGTCTTTTCTTTGATTCCCTCTGAGCTCGTTTTAATACTCATTTCATGCTAGAATATGGAATAAGTATATGATATTTTCAAGCCCATAAAGTGTTTTTACAGTAAGAAAACACGTTGATCTGCAGTTTTATTGCTACAATAAAGAAAAAACGATTAAGGACAGTATAGTATAGTATAGTGCAGAAATAGATTTCTATTATTTAAACTTTTTCATTTAAAACAAGTTACACTTAAAATAATAGTAATAAAATGTTATAACTTTGCGGGAGCGAATTTACGTTGAATTATATAAGTTACACTAAATTCTTAGTAAGGAAATATCGCACTTCAGACAAAGTTTAACCATTAGATTACAAGGTGTTTGATTTGTAAAGATATCGTTTTGGTGTATAATTAATTTGCCTATGTTTTTAATAGTAAAATATTATTATTTACTAATAGTTAAGTATTATTGTATTTTATTACAATTATTGTATTGGTGTAAACTAATAGTAAACTACATTCTAAATCCTTTATTAATTTAATATAACTAGTGTTCGTCCAATGGTTCGACCATAATCATTATTGAAAATTTGAGGAAAACATATATGAATAGAATTTACCCTATCTATATAAAAAATAACTATTTTTACTTTTCTTTTATTTATAACACTATAGCTCGTCTATAGCTACTAAACAAGAAAAAAAAAGAAGAAAATCGTTTGACAAACTAAGGAGAAAAAGGTACTCTGAGTGTTTTGTCTTTGTCTATTTATATATCTATATATATAAGCATACACTACACTACATATATTGCGTGGGATGTCATCACAAGAATTTAATAAGCACCAATGTGGCCCTATTAATTCATTGGAAAATTATTAAATTAATCTTTTGTACAAAAGAAGGTTTTATATACCTTTAATATGAAAAATAAGGTGAAAAAGGTTACGCATAAAAATTTCCAATAGGATGATTGAATTTCGTGTAACGAAGTATTAAATAATTCCATTTCGTGAAATAACGACATTATATAAATTGCCTTTTAAAAACGAGTTGTTTTTGGTGCTATAATAAAATTTTACGTTCAAAATTTATGGCAGTTAAAGACCATGTTGGATAATTACGTTGGCACTATTGTAAACTACAGTAGGTACTTAAGCACACCTGAAAATATAACTTACTAGATTTATTAGTTTCAACCATAGATGACATAATACTATACAAGTACCCAAGTAGAAATTAGAAATAAGGACATATGTCCTATCCTATATATAGAATTTGGGCAGCGTTCAATCGGGCTATTCATCGAGGTTTCAACTTAGGAAAGTTTACTGTAGTAGATACTACGATTCTATATTATAATATAAAGCACAGTAGTAAAAACAGCAAGTGTATCCGGTGTGTCTGAAAATACAGTTTATATATTTATAGATATTAGTGATACTGATTAAATTAATTAATGACATTATTTTGATTTGAGATAATTAAATTGATTTTTATCTATTAAACTTAATCTTTTGAAATATATTTGAATTGAATTTTTACTCTACTGTGAATACACCTTTACCCTGCATTGCATTTTTTTGCAATGCAATGCAGGGTTGCATTGCATTTTCTTAACGCGAATGGACTATAGGTATGTGTATTACTGCCTCGGAAGTCTAGTGGCTAGCATATATGTCTGCAGATCTGGTGTTTGAGTCCCGAGTCGTACTAATTCATTATTGAGGTTATCTGTTAAGAAATTCCAAGTAACAGTCCGGAGTTGACGGTGTTTACACTCTCGTCTTTCTCTTCACCTGATCGTGTCGAGTTGTCGCTCCACCGGAGTTTGAGAGTTAAAGGAATAGTGTGTGTATGTTCTTGTGTCTGAGCGCATACTTGTACACTTATAATAATTCTAGCACCGTATCCAAAATTAGTCGGGAGGACATTATATGTTGACTATTATTATGCTTATTACAATAGCGAAAAAGAATTTGTTTATTTCCTCCGCGTACCGAACCGCTTCAAACAATCTTAATACACTTTTACCAACACGTTGCTGTACATCATGTATAACATTAATATATTTTTTCTCAATCGATAAAGTTGATTCGTATGGATAGGTCCTAAAGTAACTTACCATATTGAAAGCAAAGTGATTTTTATACAAAATTTCAAAATAAATGAATACTATAGGATAATAGTGTGCATATTATATATATGTATATAAGAAAATAATAATTTACACTCATATAAAGATGGAATCGAGTTTGTTAATTGCAGACCAAATGTTTCACACTAAAATGTAAGATTGTAATAAAATGTACATCAACTTATATCAATTCTTCTTCTCGCTATCTAGAAATTTCTAATTTTTAACTCTATGGAACAAAGGTATGACGTTTTTATTACCATGCTTTTATAAGCTATACATACTGGAACTCTTCAAAAGCTACTAGTAAAAGTTAAAACCTTACTTGAGCAAAAACTCATTTCAAAGTCGTTTTGACAAGTCCGATACTTTTCTGTTAGACAAAAGCCAAATGCTTTTTGAAACTATAATTATTTTAGAAACCAGAAATTGATAAAGGCAATTACTTGCAATTATTCACTTGTAATACATTGTATGATTCTTGCACAATACACATCTATCATAATTAGCGACCGGTGATAGCTACCTTTTAGTGGAACAATTATGATAATAGGTTTAGTAATTTTAGAGTTTATCGATTACAAACATACAAATCTTTCCTCTTTATAATATTAGTATATGTATATGTAAGGTAAGGTAAGGTAATAGTAAAACTAATACGTTTAAGACCAAAAAAATATTTACAAACAGTAGAATAAGGGAAGCACCTGTGAAAATTTATACATGATGCCCATCTTTTCTCCGGCCTAAAAATGTTGACCTTACGAAATTGCATATTTAATATTAAGAGCTTTTACGTGTTCATCTCAGCTTTATTTACTTACCTATCTACGCTACATACTTAGGTGTTTATATCTATCGTATATCTTATCGTATTACTTGTAAAAGCTGTTCTTTTTGGGCCCAGTATATAAAAAATAATTATTATAATTTTAAGAGAAAATACTTTTCTAATGTCCTTTAAGCTTCACGTAATATATAATACGCGACCCACCCTTGCTTTGCTCGAGTTTGTCCCTACTTACGTTTTAAGGTTTAGTATATACATTGCTAAGAGGTGAGATATTTTCCCGCAATATAAAGTATCACATGTGTGATAACCCCGGGTAATAAGCTATCATCGTACCAAATTTCATAAAAATCCCTTCAGAGGTTTTTCCGTGATGCAGCAACAGACATCTGTCTGTTATTTTCGATACACAGACCGAATCTATAGTTTTTTAGATTTTTTATCTGTCTGTCTATCTAAACAGACAGATAAAAACTAAACTATTCTAAAAACTATGGACTCGGTCTGTGTATCGATAATAATGACTATTTTAATATGATTTTCCAAAAAGCATTAATTGTACAGATTCAACTCAGTTAGAATTCAGGTAGTATTTACTTTCCTGAACTACTCAAGTTGTGTAAACACGCCTCTTTTAGTCAAAATTATGCCTTTATACCATTTGTTAAACACTTCTTAAAAGATATAACTCTTCGTCCTATCGCCTCTACTGGTGACAAGATAGGTGGCTCGTTTTTCGCCCAAAGAATCGGCATTGCCATTCAGCAGGGGAATGCGGCTAGCATTCTTGCCACAAGTTTTAAAAATTAATAATTAAGTATAATTTTTGTATATATATATATATATATATATATATATATATATATATATATATATATATATATTTTATACTATTCTGAATTGGTGCTTGACTACCTGATGGTAACTGGTAACGCAGTCGTAGATGGTAAGTCGCACTAATTCAGTAGCCACCTATTGACTCTTGCCTTGAAGACACCCATATTGTAATCGGACGGAAACACCGACGCAGGCAGGTTGTTCCAATCTTTAGCCGCACGTATAATAAATGACATAGCGAAGCGCTTCGTCCGGACGGGTGGAATGTCCACGACATAAGGATGGAGACCAGCTGTTCGTCGGGTTGTCCGATGATGGAAAGGGGATGGGGGAATTAAGCTGTGTGTGTGTAAATATATTTGTAATTTCAAGATATAATATAAATAATATTTTTTAGTTTATAATAATGTAGCTACTCTGTTAGAATGTATAATCAAGCTACAAGTTTTATTGAGGTTTTGTTATAAGATTTTACTTATTGCGTTAAGTAGTTTATTTCCATGTTTTTATGAATAAAAGAAATACCTAAATTTTGCATATTGTATTTAGTCAACTAAGTAATGTACATGTTTAATCTAATAACTTTAAACGATCAATTCTTGTAAATATACTATATTTATTTGTTCATATATACCGGCGATCTCAGAAACGGCTTTAACGATTTCACAGAAATTTGGTATGTGGGGTTTTCGAGGACGAAAAATCGATCTAGATGAGTCCTATGTCTTGTAAAACGCGTGTTTTCGAGTTTTCATGCGGTATTATTTTGAATTATTCCACGCAAAATATGGTCGCTAATATCGCACGTTCGAGCATAAGCATTGTGGTCAAGCGGCCAAGGCACAAAATTGACTATCACAGGTGTCCGGGTTCGAATCCCGGTGGGATACAAAGTTTTTACTTTTGTTTTTTTTTTTGTATTTATTCAAGTTTTTCACATTAGGAAAACAGTATGGAATAGATAAACTGTATATTATATTACTGCTCCGCTTCCTTGGATAGTAGCAATATGATATATATATATCATATATATCATATATATAGCCTGCTTCAAAAGGCTATCTAATGCAATAAGAATTTTTCAAATCGGATTAGTAGTTCCTGCGATTAGCGAGTTCAAACACACAAACAAGCTCTACCTCTTTATCATATTAAGTATAGATTACGTAATTTTTCGTCCATTATGAACAGATTTTAATATTATTTTACTTTAAAGGTGTAGCTACACTTCAAGGGTAAAATATATTTTCATGCCCACTGAAGAGTAAGTACTTAATTACTGTTCAAGTTATTTTGGTGCAGGTATAATTTTTAAAATAAAAAGTACGTTAGTACAAGATTTATACACTAAAAATAGTTTTTTTTGTTAAAAATTGTAAGAGCTTTTTGTCATATATTTTATTACATAATATAAGTATGTATTTAAGTATATTGAGTATATATTTGTATTATATTCTTTAAATCACAATGCTGTAACGAATGCGTATAACAAAGGCCGCGTGGTGGTGACACGTTTGAATGAAGTTATTAAATCGATAAACTAGTTTAAGCTAGCACTAGTCACGAGATGCTTTACAGAATATAATATATGATTATAGATTTATTTATACTACTGATCGCCGCGTGGTTGAAAATCAACCATACTTATTCATAAGTTATGTATTCATTGTCTTGCGTATATTACGATATTAATCTATTCTCAATTTGACCACAGACTAACAATAAACAAAAAAGTATATATATGCGTGTGTTTGTCAAATAAATGATAGTGTATGTAATGTATATATAAATAAAAGAAAAGTACCTTATATTATAAATATTTAAGTTATCAAGTTTAACTTACATGATAATTTTTTTTATTTTCACCCGACTGCCAAGGAAGGGTATTGTTTTATTTAATAATAACTGCATATTTTTTTTTTAAAAAAGCTTACCTGAATCGGTAATCGAACCAACTAAAGTACCGTAAAATACACCGTCACTATTTTAACGAACTAACCAATAGACTGGTAAAATTTCTCTACCAAACATTGAACAACTATGAAATGCATCAGTTTGTTTCATCCTGTATATCTATTTTGACTTTTGGTTCCCGACGTTTCGAATGTTTTACAGCAATCATGGTCACGGGAGAGGTTTAGGTAAGGTTTTAGACGTCTCAAAGGAATCGTGTAGTTGTTACAGGCAGCCTAACCACAAAGTTACAAAATGAATTCAAAAATACAAAAATGGCGCCAAAATACATTGAAATATTTATTAATTTTAATTTGAAATATTTTTTATAATTTTAATGAGTTTTATAGTTGAATATTGCATATGGCAGACTCTCCCGTAATATTCACGTAGATCTAAGAAAGTATTCATATATTTTTTTGAATAATCATCATCGTTGCGGGACCAGCCTCACATATTTACTCAAGGGTCATATTGGACACCATTTCATGTGCAAAACTGTGCAAGTCACCTGATAATATCATCCGTTTGCAAAATTTACTATTTAGCGAAGCAATAAACATGTTTCATAGTTTCCTAAATGACAAATATTACATTGTTAGTATTCATGCTAATTTGCACAATCATGTTCGAAGGCCATTTAGCTACTAAATTCCTACGCACGCTGTAATGTTGGACTTAATTAGAAATTACTAAAATTTGAACAGTAGAATCTTTCAAAAATACATGGTAGGGTCACAAACTATATATGAATATGTACAATAATTAATGTATTTTTGCGTCCCACAGTTGGGCTTGAGCCTCCCTTCTATGTAAAGGGTATCAGCTCCATCGCGCTTGTCAAGTAACTAAGTTTTCACAAATCTTTCAAGAGCTAAGTAGTTAGGTTTTCTCAGACATTTGTGTGTTCCTTGCGATACTTCATCAACATATCAGCAGAAAGTAATCGTGTTGAAACTGTTTGGCACATGAAAGACCTGTGTTTATTGTATTTTGCCAGGATAGATTTCTAGTATAGGTAGTATATTGAACACAACGTGAGGTTTCTTATACTTGGTATTCTTTTAATAAATTAAATAAGAAGGATAAAGACAACAAAGAAGAAAACTAATTTTCTCATTCATAATTTTAATTAATATACAAGAATTAATATTCAGAAGCACTTGTAATAAGTCTAATTGAATAAAGTTTATTTCATTTCATTTCGTTTATGTATAAAAGATTTTCGTCCTTTAAATATAATGTAATACAACCACTGTGAGTGGATATAAAGTCAATTTATCTGATTGTTGCAAAGTGGTTTTTACGATGTTTTTATTACGCTTAATCTTCCTGAGATTAACGCGTTCAACCAAACAAACTAACAAACTCTTCAGCTTTGTAATATTAGTATCTATTTTGATTGTCTTTTGTATTTAGCCCTTTTTAATTTCTCACTACTGGGCAAGCGCAAATGAAAGGGGGATCAGGTCATAGTCACCGCAATGGCCAAGTGGGATTGGCGGAAATCTACTACGTTTTCTCACGATGTTTTCCTCATCGTAGGCGAGGGTAATAATGTTGAAAATTATTCCACGTGAGAATATTAAACGTGTGAGTCTCCTGATTTGAAACCGCTTCTCTAGGTTTCCCAAGTAAAGGCATTGCTACTGCCCTACCACTGCCTTTTTTTTGGCATATTAACACACAGCACCATCTAGTTCCTTGGTAAGCTACGAGGCTTGTGTTATGGATACCAGATAGTTGATATACTACACATATATAACTTTAAATACATACATATTATAAATATATACTGACTGGAGTACAAACATTCGTGCCCATCACACAAATGAATGCCCCCAGCGGGACTCCAACCCGCGACCGCTGGCACAGCAAGTAGGGCTACTACAAACTTAGCCAAATGTGTCGTCAAATAAAAACCTATCTTTTGAGATGATATCTGTCAAGCCAATATAGCTATCTATATAAATAAAACAAAGTCGGGTTAGTTACACCACTTATAACTCAAGAACGGCTGGACCGATTTTTATGTACTTAGGTTTGTTGGATTTGTCTGCGCCTAGAATAGCAGAATAACGCTGGCTTCTAATTACTTATATCTATATAAAACGTATATATATATCTATTCCCCTCGTATAGAAGGGAGGCCCGTGCCCAGCAGTGGGACGTTAAAAAGGGCTGAATACATACATACATACATATAAAACGTACCTAGGGACGCACCCGAGCGAAGCGAGGGTAACTCGCTAGTTATAATTAAAATTAAATCTACTCATATAATCTTAAAGTTGTAGAAGAATGAGAATGTAGACCAAAAAAGTATAAACATCGACATAAAAATTGGCGAGTAATTCTAAGATCTAGATTTTACGTCAGATATACGAAACCCTAAAAAAGATATAGACCTTTTTATATTTCATTTTCTGTGAAACGAGAATCAAACCCAGAGTCTTGATATTAATATTGAATAAACTCCAGTTTAATTATTGAAATTCTTTGACTGTAGAAAGCTATTGTCGAAAACAAAGGCTATTTGAGAGAAGTTTAATAGAATCCCAACTTAATGTTTGTTTTCTGATTGATTCGTACAAATGGCTCGTTTACGTATTCAATCTCATTTTATATATAAGTACATATATTTTTAAATGAGTATTCGCACACCATAGACTTTTGTTTAGGAACTTTTTTATGATTTGGGTGTATTTTTTCGTGATATCCTTCTATGTAATATATTTGTTTTAAGATCTAATCTTGCGTTGCGATTGTGCAAACTTTACCTATAATTTATATTAACACGTTGCGTGCGTTACCTGCTAGTTTTGACATGTATATGACTTGCAGCCGGTGCGGTGACTATTTGTCTCGGTTTTTCGCCTGGTGCGGGGGTACTTTTTCTTTGAAATGTAGAAACGAGACAAATGGATATATGTATATATGGAATTGTGACCTTAAAATCTACTAGCTTCAGCTATCAAAACAATACCAGTCATATTTGTCTGGGTCGCATTAGAAGAATTAAATTGTCGTAAGTGCGGTACAAGACAGATGTGACTTGTATGAACTTGACTGGTATCGCACCACGGGACTAGGCGAAACACCCACAGTGCGAGTCAATGCGTTAGGCAAATAGGACGAATATCGATATTTTACTTTTGGATTCATAATAAAAAAGAAAAATTATTGAGTTTCGCAGAATCAATCATACAAGACTTTACTAAAAAAAACATTTATTAATGATAATTCAAATGCGGAGTTAAAGAAGAAAGTACACACTTTTCAGAAGGGAAAAAAGGAAAAATTATTCTTATTGTTATTAAAAATTGGGTAAAGAAATGAACACTAAAGAGGCTGATAAAAGAGTAAAGACAGAGAAAACTTTTTGCGTTGAATGTGAAATAATATGATGTTTAAATTGTTTTAATGACTCTCATTCGAACAGTGATGAAAATTACAATAAATTATTGTAATTATCAAGTAAATAATATAAAAGTATAAAAATTATCAAGTATTTTTTTAAGCTAATGCTTAAAATACTTGATTATTTTGTGGTGTTAACATTTTTTGATTTTTATTAATTAAAGATTTCCAAAGAATATAATTCGTATGATTGTGATATAAATAAAAAACTATATTTTGCTATCGATCTTTTTATTTTAATTATGTGTCCCATTACTAGTTGTTTATCGATACTTCTTAAGTTGCCAGTTCTGGTGACGCTTTACCAGGAAAAATTAACTGGTATTTATAAACTCTAATTGTATTAATAATAAATGTCACACGCTAAGGCTAATCGAGAGTATAATAGTTTTATTCTTAAATAAACTTCTAAAAATATTAAAATGGTTGTATCTTAATTTATTATGAAAATTTGTTCATTTCAGTCAATGTACCTGTACCAGTCATTTATGTCCAGCACCGCATTTTCCCAGTGTAGCACTGCCTGTAAATTAGGAAAATAGTGTCCCGCATTCAACGTGTTAATATTATAAAGAGGAAAGATTTATTTTTTTGTTTGTACCGAATAGGCTCCGAAATTACAGAACCTATTTAGATGATATTTGGTGAGAAAATAGTTTGAGATCTTGGGAAGGTCATAGGATATTTTTTATCCTAAAAATCATCCTCTCAGGGGGTGAAAATGGGGATGAAAGTTTGTATGGGGAAGTAACTTAGGGACGAACCCGAGCGAAGCGAGGGTGAGTCGCTAGTTATATACATAATTCAGGATAAATGATCTTATGGCTACTGTTGGCTGCTTATGGCTTAGCAAGTTGGTAATGTGCTCTCAGGTCTTCTTTGTGTGGGATGCTGGCATATTTCGTCTCCCTCTGCTCTCGGGTCCTATTTTATATTTTCTTAATGCTGATTCATTTCATTTATTTTTGATACTGATTAAATGTTTACTGTCCATATTTATTATTAGTTACTACCCGCATCTGCACTCGCAGTCTGTGGTAATCCAGGATTTAAGCTCCGTTTCGAATTATACTCAATTTTATTGAGCTGTTAAAACGAAGTTATTCAAAAGTTGCTCTAAAACGTTCGCGTTTACAATATTAGTGTACCTAAATGTTATATAGATCTTAGAAATTGCTTGTTTCATATTAATTTCTATATATAAATAATCGGAGACAAAACAGTTTTTCAATCAACCGACATTTCTTTTTTTGTGTAGTAGAGCTTATTGACGAGCTTTAGTGTTAATATTAAAAAAAATTGTATACATTTTAGACCAGCGGGAAAACTAATTTAAATAAAACTCAGATTTACCCATAGATTTATGTGTCGAAGTTTCAAATTGATTATTATGGATTCCCTATGTTTCGAATGCTTTATAGCATAATGGTAACGGGAGATACTAACATTTTTGTAGTCTTATAAGTTTTAATATAGTTAATAGAGACGGCGGCTACATAAAACATTATATGTATTAATTTGGAAGAAAAGGGAAATTTACCGAAGTATGTACTTTACAATTTAAAAATTATAGTTTAATATTTAACAACAAATTTAATATCATAATCTGGGCTGCTATCACTACAGTTTAATAACAACTTTGCTATTTAAAAAGGCTTTAATATAAAAGTTAAATTGTTTTTTTAAATATATTTAAATACAATAATATTTAAATAATTATTTTTTTCAACAAACACTTGATGCAAAAATAAAATTTTTTTTGAAGTATAACTTCTTTACGCACGTTTGACTTGGGGGGTACGCCGGTGAATGCGCATACTATGAAAAAATGTACGTACGTTTGTTGCCATGGTAACCATTGTTATTGTCTGACAAATGATATATAATAAAACATAAATTGAATTTCATAAAGAGTACCGATATCCTACAGAAGTTTTACTTCTTGCGCGTGTACACATTCATACACGCACTCTTTAATTTTTTTAAAGAAATTTTCCTTCATGAATAATCATAACACTTAGCTGTTCTTTATATAACTATAAATAGCTTTATAATTCACTATAAAGTACAATGGAATATAATTTTTTACAGTTTCGGTTCGTAAAAAGTGGGAAGTAACTTGAATTTTTAAAGCGTTATCGTTTTCGCGTGTTGATGTATTCATAACGATAATTTTTATATGGCCGAAGCTTAAAGAACATATACCTAACTAACAAATAAAATGCCTTCTACGAATAAATAAAATTACTTTTGTTTATTATGAAATAAAAGAGTTTGTTTTTTAAAGTGAAAGTGAACATGTAATGCTAATAATAATGTACAAAATATCTGAGTTTTACAATTTTTCTACTATAAATTAATTTTTTGTATGTAGATACATATTATGTAAAGATTGCTAGGATTTACTCTCACTAAGGTACGTCTCTAGGTGCTTAAAAGTAGCCTACGAGTATGTATTACCTACTCCAGCTCAAATCGGTGGTGACAGACTAACAAACATACACATTAAGTTCATAAAAATACTCATATTTATAATACAAGATCAGTTCAAATATAGGCCTTCTCTTTCTTTCTCTCTTATATAAGGTTTAAATTATCTTTTAAGTAAGGTTATATTTACTGACTTCACTGTGAGATCAAGGTCGTTACAACTTTAGTTTTTAGAGATTAAACAGCAATTTAATGGACTTAAAAATGTAATAAAAAAAACTATCCTTCAGGAAAGATACCTATGCCGTGAAAAACATAACATGTAAAAAAATACAAGTTTCGAAACGCAGTTCTTTTACCGCAAAAAGTTTTGAAATCTATGGTAAAACCAAGTCGTTTAATTTATTCAATACCTACACTATGCATCAACTTTGTCATAAGTTGTTACCAAATTAGTTAAATAACATCATTTTATAGAGACTGTATCATCATTTTATGTTTATGTATGCATAAATTTGACCCGCCAGCGGTATGTTCAATTAGGACTATTTAAAATAGTAGATTGTTCTTATATGATTATATTTCTGTCCAATGATAGTACCTTAGAATTTTGACGATCGGAGAGACCAAAATTTGAGAAATTTGACCTGCAATAGTTCTTAAATTGCAGGTTCAAATTGAATGTAATTTGGGAATATACCTAGTTAAGTATATTATGTGACAAAAAATTTAGGCTTCTAACTTTATCCACAAAAATGTTATTGGGGGGTCAAAAATGTCCTAAATGGCTTTGAGAAAACAATATTACGGCTGTGCCCATTTTTGATCGACTTGTCGGGAGCACTGCCATGCCCGCAGATTTTTCTTCTAGTTAAGATACTTAATTTTCATCTAGGTCAAAAGTACAAAGTTCATTTTTTACTGTAACGTTATTCTGTATTCATTCATTTTACTTTTTTCCACCTAATTTAAATTTTCTTTGACAGTCAATTCTCTACGTGACTCACTATTTGAATTGTCGTATTCTATTTTGCATAGCTCTTTTCTTTTTTGTGCTCTTTCAAAAATATTATAACGACGTCATCCTTGGCAGTGAGTCATAGTGTAATTATTAAAACTTTATGAAATCATTTAATAAAACTGTAGAGGTCGAATGTCTGTACATAGAAAAAAATGCTTAAAACCGAGTCAGGGGGATGTAAGAAGAGAAATAGAACAAATCCAGGTTTTATTCAAATTTTTTGTTTCTCTGTCTGTTTGTCTGTTTGTGCGGGCTAATCTCCAAAACTGTTGGACCGATTTAAATTAAATTTTGCATAGGGGCACCATTTATCCCCTGTCAACTTCTTAGACACTTTTCATTCCGAAAAATTAAAGGGTTCCCTTGGAAAAGAAATCTATAGTAAATTATACAGCTTAGTACACAAAAACTACTGATTGGATTTTAATGAAACTTTACAATAATATAGTTCATATATCAGAATAACAAATAGGTTACTTTTTATTACGGAAAAATGTATGGTTCCCGTGGGATAGATTTATTGTAGCTCGTCTATCCGTTAGTATTATTAATATTACATAAAGCTACAATATGTAGCTTTATGTAATATATGTTTTTTGTTTATTTGAATGCACTAAGTTCAGGAAAGAAGTCTGATTTGAAATATTCTCTTTGAGTTTTCTATTTTATTCATTGAGGAAGGTTTAAAGGCTATCTAAAATCATGTTACGACTCTTAGGAGTAGAGCATTTTTACATACATAAACTATGTAAGATATGCGGGCAAATTATAATATATTAAACTACAAATTCTTATTAAATATATCAGTTGAAGTGATAAATGGAAGTGACAATTAGTGCAATTTTCAATGTAAACTACACATGAATACATAGTATAAACGAAGTCGCTGTCTGTTTCTCCGTTTACTTTTTCTAAAATACGAATCAGATTTTGATACGGTTTTCATTAATAGAAAGGGCGATTATCGAGGAAGGTATGCGTATATAATTTGTAAATGTTTGTTACAAAATGGCTGAACTATGACGGTGTTTTGTCAAAAAACTGTTTTCGTACGCTAGGCTAAGCATGTATGCTCAATGTTGGATAAACGTTTAGTATCACTTAAACATCTTCAAAACAATGTGCTAGGAAATTGTAAGTCTTAAAAAGGGTTACAGAAAAATCGGCGATAGCATGTGTCTATTTCTAAACATAAGGTACACTCACAATGTACTCAGCCCTTTTTAACGTCCCACTGCTAATCCCGGGCCTCCCTTCAATACGAGGGGGATCAGGCCATATACACCACACTGGCCAAGTGCGGGGTGGCGGACTTCACATGTCTTCGAAAATTTTCTAGTTTACTCAGACACGTAGGTTTCCTCGCGATGGTTTCTTTCACCATAAGGCGAGTGGTAATACTGTTGAAAAAAGATTCGCAATATGAAAATATCAGAGATGCGAGTACCGGGATTTGACTCCGCTTCACTCGGTTCCCCAAGCGAGGACGCTACCACTGGGCTAACTACCACTGCCTTATTCTCACATATTTATTTTTATCTATTCAAAACAAATAGGGAAGCAATCGAGCAAAGCGAGCTTAAGTCGCTAGTTAGTAGTTATTTATAATCCCTATTATTTAGATTTTCAAAAGCCACACAGACTGTTCTGTTTCTGCACCCGTCTAAATATAGTCACCAAAATGGCAAGTTCAAGTCTTATGCCCTGAATTTTGTGAGAGCGTGTTCGGATTACAAAAGGGGCAATAAAATATTTGTGAATGAAACAGAAATATACAATTTATATGGGCGCGAGTGAGATGGAATACTGTGTGGGACATTGCTTAAAGTCCAAAGACAAATGTATTAATTATTATTTCATATTTTAACGAGTTATTTCCGTATTATAGCGTATTATTTCCACTATTTAATGGTTTGATAATAATTTTTTTCAATGAAATATGGTAAATATGAATATTTTACATTGTTTTAGACAGATTTTATATTGTAGGCAGAAATAATCAGAGATGTTAACATGAATCAATAAATCTAGTGTAGAGAATATTCTGTATTATATGAAAGATATTATTAAAATTATTACAAAAATTTACTATGCCATCTTTGATGGTTATTTTTCATAAATATTCAATGAATACGTCAATCAATTATTATTTTCAGCCATTTATTTTTAACAGCTAAACAAATTAAGTTATTCATTGTAGAGATCTGACCATGATAGAGATTTCTATATATTTTTTAAAACTTTAACATTTGTCATACGACATCTTGTTTAAGCGTAACCATTATTTCTCTTTTTCTATTAGTAAGCCCCCAGATTTTCTTCGATTATTAGTTAAAAGCTCGCATTTTTCCTGGTACTTTGATTTTGGTTTTTACATTTAATTAACTTACTATAAATAAAGAATGAAAAAGAAATTAGATTTACAATTAGTTTTCCTATATATCACAGCTGTTCCTATGGGATCGCAGGGAACTTCGCATATCTATTGGCTTTAAGCCAAATATCATCAAATGGCGAAATTCATGTTATCAAGGAGTATGAAGGTTGTCTGGTACAATGGCATAGTATGTACTAAAATAATTCATAAGATCAATGTTCACGAGGGCGAGAGATAATTTAAATTTATGTTAATTTAAGTTTTAATTTAACTATTTAAAATTTTAATATTAAATATAATTAATAAGCCATAACAATAATAACGTGTTGTGAAGTACATATACACCCGTGTATATGTGCCTTAGTTTCCCGGAAAGTCGCACGGAGGCGATATTATAGCGTAACAATATATTGATTCACTGATGCGTACTAATATAGGTCGAGTTTTTATTACACTAAAATTAGTTAAAATTAGCAAGTTTGGCATATAATTTTCTCGATTTTGGATGACCAATACAGAAATCCCCACGTATAAAATCACACATTATTTCATAGTGTAACTTCTTGAGATGGTAGAAGCTTAACACTGATGCAGAATAAATATTATTTATTTAGGACAGACAGAAGACGTTTGCAAGGGTGAATACAACCCTCGACTTTGATTGGCGTGCCGCCAATGATTAGGCAATTCTACTCGTTAGCACTACTTAGTAATTCATTGTTCAGAAAAAAAATAATTAAAATCGTATGTAATCATACTATTATGTGAAAAGAGTTGTTAAGTTCTTTTGTAAAAGAAATTCTTAGTAACAGATCGGAGTTGGAAGTTGGTACACCTCTTGCCTCAAAGCCGCTTAAAGCCGTCAAACCTGGGCCTCGACATCTCTTTAGCATTATCCACGGAATCTTTCATCAATTCTGTGGCATTATCGGTTTGTAATTCCATTGGACTACGATTATAAATAAAACATATATTCTCTTTTTTCTTCTTTACATATGGTATGTTTTATTTAATATATAACTATTATTGTACATTATGACATATAATATGGTATATATATAATAATACCAATATATAACTATAGCAATTGTACATTAAGTATTGTATGATTTAAGTTAGAGGGTTAAGCAAAAAATAACATAACGAAAGTGCAGTTGTGTGTAGGCTACTACTGAATAAAATATCCCAAGTATACACATAGCTAGTCACGACTAGGTTGCTGACTGAAATTAGTCAAAAAGGAAGAATTATAAATCTGAATTTTAAAAAACGCAACACACGTCAATTCGCAATCAGCTGATTTATTTAAATTTAAAATTGAGAATCAAGTGATTTATTTACATTTTTTTTAAAGTAATATGTTATTGTGAGTACTTATTTACCCACCAGCAAGAATACTCCTCGTACTTATTCACTTTAATCGACTTTTAATACATCGAAGAATATGGAGTCCATCAAGGAGTCTTTGTCTACACTAACTGATATGTTTAACGCCCGGATGAATGAATTTCAGCAAGACTTGAATAAAACATCGTCATCTGTTTCATCTAGTGCACTGCCAGCTGAATTTAATAACTTTAGAAGTTTCATCGTTTCCGTACTGAACACTTTGCAGCGTCAAGTTGAGTGCCTTGCATTGGAGGTAGACCGGCATGAAATGCGAAGACGGCGGAAGATGATTCTCTTCCATGGTGTACCGGAGCTTAAAAATGAAGATAGTGCTGCCAGAATCACAACTTTGATCACTGACCACCTCGATCTGCAGAACTTTTCTACGGAAAGCATTAGAGACTCATATCGCCTAGGCCGCCCCGCCGACAAGCCTAGGCCTATCGTAGTGAAGTTTAGTGATGTTAATGTGCGTAATAAGGTGTGGTTCGCCAAAACAAAACTCAAAGGCACTGGTTTCACCCAGTCGGAGTTCCTCACGAAGAGTAGACACGAAGTTTTTTTGGAGGCGAGGCAACGTTTTGGTGTCAGCAAGTGTTGGACTCGGGATGGGTGCATCCATATTATTGCTCCGGATGGATCTCGACATCGTGCGGAGTGTAAACTGGATCTGAGTAGAATTCCGAGTAATCCAGTTAAATCACCGCAGAACGTATCAGTTCCCAAAACGACAGACAAAGTGGTGGCTTCTCGTGTTAAACGAATTGTTAAGAAATAGTTAAAATTAATAATTTTTTCTTCTATTTTATAAGTTTAACTTTTATGTTTTAGGTATTAGGCAAGTTTCTTATTTATTATTATTTTTTACTAAATACTGACTATAGACTAATGATTAATAGATTATAGGCATGTGTGACAGATAATATTATAATTTATGAACAGAATGTATAGATACCTAATACTTTATTGTCTACGGAATGTTAAGTTCTGTTCACACCATATAAATTTGTCAACTATAAACTTACTTTTTTTTTTTTTTTTTTCTTTTTTTTGCTGATTATTTATTATTATTATTATTTTTTTGTTTTGCTTTTATGGTTTGGGTTTTTTTGTTTCTTTCAGGGATTGATTTTATATATTTATTTTAATGCCTAATACCTAGTTTGTTTATTTTTTTTTCTTCTGTTTTGTTTGGTTTTTGTATTGAAAAATTGTTCTTTTTTCTTGCAACGGGTGGGTGAGTAGTATTTACTTGCTACTTATTTTTATTATTATTATTATTTTATTTATAAATAATTATCTAAGAAGTTATTTAATTATTATTATTATTTATTTATTATTATTATTGTTTTTATTTGTTATTTTTCTTTAATCTAATTTTATTTTATTATTACATACATATAATATGACTTCGAATGATATTAGCCTAAATAATTCCTTCTCATCCTGCATTACTTCTGAAGGTGATAGCAGCAACGACAGTTTTCACAGTATCCTTTCACTTGGCGAGACTCTCGACTTATACTTCTCAGATGCTCTGAAAAATTTTAATCTGGTTCACATTAATGCCCAGAGTATTCCAACGCACTATCCTGATATGTTGTCATCTTTTACATGTAAAAATATACATGCTATATTAGTTTCCGAGTCATGGCTTAAACCATGTCTTCCTTCAACATCTTACTCGCTACCAGGGTTTCATTTAATTAGAAACGATCGTATTGGACGAACAGGAGGTGGAGTAGCGATTTATCTACGTTCTCATATTCCTTTTTCAATTGTTAGTATGTCTCAACAACAAGGGAACGTCGAAACCGAACATCTTTTTATTGAGATCGCATTATCTCACTCTAAAATACTCCTGGGCGTTTATTATAATCCAAGTCACACGATCGATTATTTCTCATCATTCGAAACCCTGTTAGAGCAATTTAAACCTTTATATGATCATACTTTGTTGATGGGTGATTTCAACACGTGTCTTCAGAAAAATGATCATAGAGCTAATCGTCTTTGTTCCCTTATAAATGCAGCCGATTTAAATATTCTCCCACTAAATCCTACTCATAGATTTCCAAATTGCGTACCTTCTCTTCTTGATTTAATCTTTGTATCTTCCACCGACCTTGTTGCAAAACATGGCCAGTGCTCTGCTCCATTTTCTTACCATGATCTTATCTATTTATCTTATAAATTAAAGCCACCAAAAGCAAAATCAAGAATCCTTCTGCAGCGCAATTTTGGTGGTATCAATTTGCAGAGATTGCATGCGGATGCTGAAAATATCGACTGGTCGGCTGTTTCTAATGGAGTCACAGTTGATGAGCAAGTGTCAATCTTTAACTCGTTGCTAATCCAACTATATGACATCCATGCTCCAGTTCGTCCTGTTCGTGTGAAGCATCTTCCGGCTCCGTGGCTTACACCTGAAATTAAGAAACTTCAAAGAAAAAAATTTGTAGCGAAGTCAAAGTACGAATCTAATCCCAATGATACCAATAAGACTAAATATATTAAGGCTCGCAATCGTTGCAATATAGTGTGTAGGGATAGTCAACGACGCCATATTTATAAATCTGTCATGGAAGAAGATGACCCAGATAAAATCTGGAAGTTTCTCAAGTCTCTTGGAGTAGGTAAATCTAAACATAATATAAATCCTCACAATATAGATTTAAATCTGATAAATCAGCATTTCTCTTCTTCTTCTACTATTAATAGTACAAATAAGTTAAACACACTCAACTATCTTTCAACTTTACCTACTCCCGATTTTCCCCCTTTTACTTTTAGTCAATTTTCCGAAAGTGATGTTAAGAGAAATATTATGGCAATAAAATCTAATGCTGTTGGGGCAGATTGTATAAGCCGTAAAATGATTCTTCCTTTACTTGATCATATCATTCCTATTATTACTTCCATTTTAAACTCCTCAATTAATTTTAATCAGTTTCCTTCTTCCTGGAAAGATGGGCAAATCTTTCCTCTTCCAAAAATATCTAGCCCGTCTTCTTTTTCTGACTATCGTCCTATATCTATCCTTCCTTTCCTTTCAAAAGTACTTGAACGACTGGTTCACCAGCAATTGAGTGCTTTCCTTTACAAGCATAATCTTTTAAATACCTTTCAATCCGGTTTCCGTCCTAATCATAGTACGACTACTGCCTTAGTCAAAATCACAGATGACATCAGGGAGGGTATGGATGACCGAAGACTTACTGTGTTAGTACTACTAGATTTTAGTAATGCTTTTAATACGGTGGACTTTGACATCCTGTCTGCCATAATATCTTCTCTTAACATATCTCCTGAGGTTGTTGACTGGTTTCATTCTTACTTGTGCGGCCGCCGGCAACGCATTCGGATTGAAGATTCTTACTCCGATTGGTGCATAGTTAATGCCGGTGTTCCACAAGGTGGCGTGTTGTCTCCTCTCCTATTTTCAATTTTTATTAATTCTATTTGTCTTCAAATTTCTTCTCGCTACCACCTATATGCTGACGATTTGCAAATTTATGCCGTAACATCTGTGGCTGATTTACCACAAGCAATAGAAAATATAAACAAAGATCTTTCTTCTATAGCCACATGGGGTAAATCGTACGGCCTTAATTTAAACGCTACGAAATCGCAGGCAATTATTGTTGGCAGTCAAAGGTTGTTGTCCAAAACTAAGTCAATGCAAATACCAGCAATTTTGTTAGACGGTGTTCAGATTCCTTTTCACGAAAAAGTTAAAAATCTTGGATTAGTAATTGATCAGCATTTGTCATGGGGCCCGCAAGTGAGTGAACTGAGCCGGAAGATGTTTGGAGCTGTTGCTTCTCTTCGCAGATTGCGAAATTTTCTTCCGATCCCCACCAAAATTGCGCTAGCAAATTCGCTCCTTTTACCAATTCTTGATTATGCTGACATTTGTTATCTCGACATTAAAGAGGAGCACCTGAATAAACTTGAGCGACTCCAAAATCTTTGTATACGGTTTATTTTTGGCCTTAGAAAATATGACCATGTTTCTCAATTTCGTACAAAGCTCAAGTGGCTCCCGATCCGATTCCGCAGGAATACTCATATTCTTCATCTTCTCTACTGCGTGCTGTTTAATCCTTCAACTCCTATCTATCTGAAAGAGCGTTTTGAGTTTCTAAGTGATTCCCATACTCATTCACTTCGCTCTGGTCAGAACTTCCTTCTTAAAATTCCTACTCACTCTTCCTGTTTCTTCACAAATTCTTTTACGGTAAAAGCCGCTCGACTGTGGAATTCTATTCCTTTAAGCATCAGGTGTGCTAAAAGCCTAGATAAATTTAAAAGTTTATTAAAAGATTACTATCTATCTCTTTAAGCTTTCACCTTAGTCCTTTCCCATTTCTCTCTTTAGTCCTTTCCCATAGTATCATTATTATTATTATTTCTTCTGTTATGCTCTAGTAGCTATAATTCTATATATTATTTGGTTGATTTGTTGATTGACGTATGTATGTAAGTATGTATATATTATGTTTGTATGTATGTATGTATGTATGTATGTATGTATGTATGTATGTATGTATATATGTATATATGTATGTATGTATGTATGGATTCGTATATATATATATCTATTTATCTATAAGTCTTTATATACATAAACGTGTAAAGCAAGTACACCGCCTACCGTTTTATGAAAATTTACTCCTCCTGCTCAAGGTTGCCTGGAAGAGATCGCTTCCAGCGATAAGGTCGCCTGATGTGCATCTTTTCTTTGTGTTTTTTTTTTTTCTTTGTATTTTTATTTATTTTTTGGTGTGCAATAAAGAATATTATTATTATTATTATTATTATTAAAACTTTCGTTGCAAGTTCAATTTTCACGTAGAACTAATATCATTAACTAATATACATATATCTCTATCCCTACAGAAGGTATTCCACCTATTTTTACGGAGAAAACAGCGTGATAAGCCATGGTTTGGTACACTCTGTCAACTCACAAAAGAAATAGCATTTAGGTATACAAGTAATTTTATTATAGTTTAAATAAACTCAAAAACACGCTTATCAATCTCCTGGATCCACTCGCCCAAGTTACCCGTAATATATTGGACTCGTTGAAGTTCGTAGGAAGTTTTTCTAAAAGTTTTCCATAAATTTCCTTACCCAGTCCCCACTATATCTAACTCTATCAACTACTGAGCTATTTCAAATAATACTAATTTATTGTTTTGCCGCTCTATTACTTTTAGTATTATAGGTTGATGCTGTGGTAGAAGTAGCTGAAAATTCTTTTCTTGGATTTCTTTACATTCATACGTTATTGCTTTACTAATTACATGCATACATGGAAAGCTATATGAAGCATCTTAAGCAAGATTTTATTCTTTCTTTCTACTTTCTATTACTAAGAGTCTCTGAGCTAAGCTCCGGGTGGATGGATGGATGGACATGGCGAAACTATAAGGGTTCCTTGTTGACTACGAAAGTCTAAAAAGAATAAGTTTATTCTACGAGTATGTATTCAGCCCTTTTTAACGTTCCACTGCTGGGCACGGGCCTCCCTTCAATACGAGGGGAATCAGGCCATAGCCCACCACGCTGACCAAGTGCGGATTGACGGACTTCACATGTCTTTCGAAAACTTGCTAGGTTTTCTCAGACATGCAGGTTTCCTCACGATGTTTTCCTTCACCGTAAGGTAATCATGTTAGAAATGATTCGCAAGTGAAAATATCAGAGGTGCAAGACCCGAGATTTGAACCCGCTTCACTCGGTTTCCCAAGCGAGCGCGTTACCACTGGGCTACCACTGTCTTGAATTATACGAGTATATTACGATATTATTGATAATTAACCCACTTAGTTAATTTTTCATATCCATTTTATATCCAACCAACTGAATATTTATCAAAAACATGATATGTAGGAAAATAATATTTGTAATAAGTAGAAATTTGGTGATGTAATAGAAAGTGCTAGGATAGGTCGCATTTGTTTTCGTTGGTCGGCATTTTGACTTGAATGGTCTCGCAATAGGTAATTCTTTATGTTATTGAAATATTTTTTATTTAGAACATTATAGCAGAAGCTTCCTCTGGAAAGTTTTTTCTTTCCATTGGCTTTCTTTATTTTTGTGTAGATACGACAAACCTAGGATGAATTTTATAGATCTTTAATATTATTTTGCTTTGAGAGTTCGATATACACAAATTTATTTCAATTGACCAAGTGCGGGATCAGAAACATTAAAAACAATATATATATAAATTTCCCATTTTACTGCCCTTTATAAACTACTTGTTCTGGTTCAGGATTCCACTAGCGTGGGAGGTACGTCGACGGAAAATAAGGAGATATGTAATTCAGGATATAAACTATCTTCATTTCGTATTCCATGCAAAACTTTTCAGCAATTTTATGTAAGTACATTTTTTTATTTTAGTTGCTTACAAACTTTGGTATTCATAATATACTAGCGACTCACCCTTGCTCCGCTCGAGTTCATCCCTAGTTACGTTTTAACGTTTAGCATAAATTTCTCAGAGATGAAATATTTCCGCAGTAAGAAGTATTTTGTATGTTGACTCAAATAACCACGTATCATCATACCAAATTTTACCAAAATCTGTCTAGTGGTTTTCTCGTGATGCGTTCCCAGACAGATAGATAGACAAAAGTTCTAAAAACTATAGATTCGGTCTCTGTATCGATAATAATGACTATTTTAAAAAGATTTTCCTAAAAATATTTAATGTACCGATTCGACTCAGTCAGAATTTTATTAGGTATATGTATAGAAGTATAACAAGAATTGTATTTGTTAATTAAATAACAGAAAAATATATACTTATTGTACGTAAAAACTGCCTAAAGCCAATTAATTCGCAAAATATCTTTAAATTAAAAGATATTTTACCTGAACATTAAATAAAAATTCTATTGTTAAATAATATTTTAATTTACCACTCAATCCAAATTGGCTGACTGCCAATAGATTAAATAAAACAATTCATCTTTCAATTGCTCTTCCGTTCCATAGCTGAAGAGAATCGATGAATACATGTTATAGCTTTAAAGTCAAGAAATTAGGTATTTACGATTTAATAGTAATAAAAAACCTCTTCAAAGTGCTTTTTTATAGAATACTAGCAGTACTCATGGCTTCGCCCGTGTTAAAATTTCCGATTTCTATCAAACTTTATAGGATCAGTTTCTTGGCTAAGAAAGATTAGCCCGAAAATTTCATCAAAATTGGTTAAGCCATTTTAGAGTTCATAGCGAACATATATACATAAGAGGCATATATACACTATATATTTTGCGACATATAGGGAGTTGTGTTTCTATGCACAAGTGCTGCATATCTCAGTGAGTTCAGCCGTCTTGGCCGAAATCGGTCACAAGCATTATCTATACAGATAAATAAAATTGAAGTGTCTGTTTGTAATGTCAAAATAACAGCTTTATACTAAATGCATATGGAATTAAATACGGTACTTATAAGAAAAACACAATTTTTAAAATTTTTGCCTGTCTGTCTGTCTGTCTGTTTGTTCTGGCTAATCTCTGAAACGGTTGGACCAACTTTAACAGGACTTTTACTGGCAAGTAACTACTGTTATAAGGAGTAACTTAGGCTACTTTTATTTTAGAAAAAGAATTAGAGTTTCGCTCAAAAAAAATAAAACGTACTTAGGGACGAACGCGAGCGAAGCGAGCGTGAGTCGGTAGTTATAATTAATGTAATTTGATTATAACTGACGAAATTTCTCAGACCTAGTTGATTTGTCTTAATTTTATAAAATAAAACGATGTTCTCCAAAATACAAATACCTTAAGTGCTGGATTGAGACATAAAATCCCGATAAGTATTATAAGTGGTTCCTGCGATTTATTGCAAAAGTTTCTGAAGAATGCACGAGCTTACGTCATAACAAAGATGATATAAATAATTAAACGTTCACAGTTTTACTTTTGCTCTCTGTCTTTGCGAAGTAATATTTTAATTAAGTTTCTTATTGTATTCACAGGTGAACTTTGTCTGAGCTTTAAAATGTTTGACTGTACTAAAACGTTTTAGTACGTGGAGTAACAGAAGCTTTTTGTTTAATTTATTGTTACGTTTTGACTTACTACTATTAAGAAAAAGGGTATTTTAAACATTTACGAATACAAAATTTTGTTGTTTTTTTACTAAATATAACTTTTGTATTTCATATTAACCATTCCTTAAATTTTTTCATGGAATTTTTCAAAAATTACTCAATCAAGATCATTTCCATGTACAGTATTTTAGTGGTTCCATTATTAAAACCTTTTTCAAAATTTCGCTGGGATGCAAGACTTTCTTTGGATTTGACGAAGGGCGATTCAAAATATTTAGGAATTTTTAAGAGTATTCAACTATTATTAACTTAAAAAATACAACCTTTGGCTAGTAATGTATGGTGAAAAAACGTTAAAGTAAATCAATATCTAATTTCAATTTTATTTGGTTTCTTAAATTTAAATTTCTTGAAAACTGCTATCCATGTTAAGAAATAGATAGAAATAGCTAAATAATAGTAACTCTAGTTCCTACGTTTCATTTCAACAGCCCACTATCCCTTGGGAATTACTTAATGTGTTGGCTAAAAACCAGACAACGTCTGCCATTTTTCATTCAACCAAAGATAAAAATCTCATTGATATATGAAAATGAATTAAATGAAAAATAAATATTTTGCATCAAATTATTACTAACAATTTTTACTAAACATTATGAGTTTATAACTAGTCCGAGAAGAAAATGCTTCAGTATTGAGGAAATCTGGCTAGAGAAAATGGCTGGCTAGGGAAAATTTTACTAACAATGTCTTTTATCTATATAAATATCTCGTGTCACGGTGTTTGTAGTCCGCACTCCTTCGAAACGGCTCGATCGATTTTAATAATTTTTTTGTATATTTGGTAGGTATAAGAATAGGTCGTAAAGTATTTATCACCCTCCTACTCCCACACCCCACATTTTAATCGCGATTTTAGTATTTTTGTATGAATAATATCATAATATAGTAAATACATAGCGACAAGCTCAAGCGAAGCGAGGGTGAGTCGCTGTATAACATAAAGCCAAAGAGTTTTTTTTATATATTGAACGCGGGCGTAGCCGCGGGTTCTGCTAGTCATTATCATATGTTTTACTTTTTGAACTCTAAGTAATGTCGATTCTAATTGTAAGCTAATATTTGTTTAATACTTTTTAAGTAACTTTGAAGTCAGTGTCCCCTTTGTCAAGTATCAAGAATTATTCTTATTAAAATAATGTAATTATAAAGAATATATATTTTAATCATATATTATGTAAATAAGAAGGTCAAAGACGCATGTATATGTTATTTTACAATATTTTGCGTTCATTTTAGCATATTCTAAAAGTTTTCAACCCTCAAGAGACGAAATATCCATTGGAAACTGCAGTTCTAAAGTAAAGTTTGGTTTTCTCTTAACTTCAGTTTCTTTTCACTGTTCCTGTACTAAAATATTTAAAATGCAAATTTATGATAGAAATAGTGCAAGATTAATTTGTTTTGTATATAACCTGTTACCTTTTTATTTTTAGTAGGCAAAGTGAATGCGCACTCTTAAGGGTGAAATTTGGAATTATTAAGGTAAATAAATAAATATCTTGGAACATTAACAAAGCACCATCTAGTTCTATGGTAAGCTACGAGGCTTGTGTTATGGACACCAGATAGTTGATACACTACACATGTATAACTTTAAATACATACATATTATAAATATAAGCACCCATGACTGGAGTACAAACATCACACAAATTAATGCCCCCAGCGGGACTCGAACCCGCAGCCACTGGCGCAGCAAGTAGGGTACAAACTGAGCCAAACGTGTCGTCGTATTAGGTACAATTTATTTATTTATTTTGAAACTAAAGCTGTTAATACAATATATATGATAACGAAATATAAATAAAACTTAACCAATAATTGTTTCCGACTTATAAATACATAATATATCAAAGTTCGGAGAGAAGATTCAAAACATAGTGAATTAATAAAAAAAACCTAACAAGTTGAAAAAGAGACTACTTATAATGAATTAAAAGATATTATTATTAATTACTTAACAGAATAATAATCAATAATGAATTTAAAAATAGTAATACATTCATTAAAAATAATAATTTAATCTTAAAAATAATAATGGAAATCGGCTTCCAATTTGCGCAGATATCGCGCGGCATACAGACAAAAGAACATACATACTCGTATTGAATCTGAAATATGAATATGAAAAATCTCGTCCTTACCTGAGTCGGTCAAAAAGAGATTGAAATAAAAAAATACTAATACATACTTGTAACTCACCCTACGTTACGTTTAAACGTTTAGCTCAGAGATGAGATATTTTCCCTATAAAATTTGGCAAGGATATAGATTGCATCTAGGGATCGGACCTAGGCTACATTTGATCCTTGCCCCACTTACCGTGCGAGCGAAGCTGCAAAAAAAATACTAGTATTATATAAAAGGTTTATCAACTGCGTAGGCAATTAGGGGTTGTTTGGTAATTGTATCTAGGCGAGTTCAGCGAATGCTTTTTATCTGATTGGTACAAATTACAAGCAATTAAGTGGTCTATTTATAATGACAGTACGTGGGCGACCGAGCTTCGCTCGGAGTTTTTGGCCAAAAGTACAATTTTTTTTTTAATTTGACTTAAAAACAAAAAAAAACTTGTACAAATACGAAAAAAAAAACAAAAGTAAAATCTTTGTATCCGACCGGGATTCGAACCGGGATACCTGTGATTGTCAATTTTGCGTCTTAGCCGCTTGACCACAATGTTTATGCCCGAACGTGCGAAATTAGCGACCATATTTTCCGTGGAATAATTCGAAAGAAAATTGCATGAAAACTCGAAAACACGCGTTTTCCCAGACATAAGACTAATTTAGATCGATTTTTCGCCCCTGAAAACTCCACATACCAAATTAGAGCCGTTTCCTAGATTGCCGGTATATATAAATAAATAAACATACAAGAATTGCTTGTTTAAAGGTATTATGTTTCGTTTCTATAAGAATCGAACTGCAGTGAGAGAATTTTGGAAAATTACCAGAAATAGCCATAAGAAATTATTATCATTTTACCCAATGTCTCTTTCTAACTTCTATCGTAACTTAGCAAGAGTAGGGGAGACCGGGGATAGTTGACTACTTTTTTACTAAATCATTTATATTTTTTGTGTTTTAATATATATAGACAATTAAACCACAATAATCGATAGGGAAACTATTAACCTAATAAAAAAGAATAATATTTAGTTCTTAGTTTAATGTAATGGCGATGATTTAATGCATTTAACAGAACACTAACTCTTTAGTCAATCTACCCCTGGTCCGGGGTAGGTAGACTATATGCCAGGGGTAAGTTGACTTATGTACCAATAAGCGTCAAATCATGAGAAGAGAATCAAATAGTTAAACATTTATTTAATATAATTGAGCCCTTTACTTAAAAAAAAGAACAATTTGAATCAGGTACAGACATTTCTTATATAGTCTTTAATAAAATTATCAAATGTTTTCTTTATGTTTAGATTAGATAAAGGCTTTAAATTGAGGGATATTTCTGATTCTAGAGTACACAAGTTTTCTGGTGTTTTGAGGTTTTCTCTCAGTTCCGCTTCTTATAGAAAATTGACATATCATCAATAATAGAAGGTGGCTCACATTTCGCACTAAAAGATCTTGTACGAGAGGGAATTGCAGTAGTAATCTGATCGATAATTGCAGAAAGACGCTGGAATTTGAGTTTCAGTCACAGTATGTAGATCAGGGATTAAAACCTCGTCGACAATAGTTGAACTGTAAGATAAGAAGTCGATGGAACAGCAAGTGTTGAATTATTAGCAACATCATGGGAGCTAGATATCGGCCTATCTGTCACATAAGATCCACTAAACTCGGAATCAGGAAATATATTCTCATTTTGTGGTAAAATCCTGGTTACTCTGTATCCTGACTGAATATTATCAATAGTAGCAGCCAATGGTGGTGATGTCTTAAGTAAATCCGGTATATCATAAATTGTAGTCGTTTATTCCGGATTACTAGCCAGCCAGTTGTCACTTGCTCTGTTGAAATATGAAGCTTTCTTCTTTTATCCAGCCAGATGGATTAGCATTTCCGTCTGATCCTATGGGGCCGCCTTTAACAAAATGGGACTTAAAATGTACCCGTGAATATATAAAGAATGGTGGTACCATTTTTCCAAGAGCTGAGATAGCTATAGCAACTATCACCAGTGTACTCCCCCTCCCCTCCCCCTCAGAAAATGTCATTTTACCCAAATTTTTAATACTAGGTGGATCTATAACTCTATTAGGCACGTGTGCGGTTGTAAAACCCATCTCGTCAACGTTCCAGATATCGCTAAGGCTTAGATTCAAACGTTTGTAAGCAGTAATCAAGTTAGCGAAGAATAAATAACGTTATTTTTGTTAAATATGAAAATTTGTGGCCCTTGATAGGCTTGTTGCTTGAGGTGACCGGATGAATAAAGAAGGATAACTTAGTCTAAGTTCGGATTATGTTTTAATTTTTTTGTTTTTGAAAAATTTTTCACTGACATTCCAATTTCAACAACGCAATCACTCAATTCATCTCCCGCTATTGCCGAATCTTTACTTAAGAAACATGTTAAAGAATGTAATGTAGTATTTAAATTTAAACCTGTATACCCCAAAGATATCATTGCTGCCTTCAAAAGTTTGGATCTCAAGAAAACCGCTGACCTATGGGGTATATCTGTAAAAGTTATTAGCTCGGTAATTGATGTTGTTGCACCTCATTTAGCTACTGTATTTAATAGCAGTATAGAGCATGGTGCGTTTCCTGATCTAATGAAACACAGTAAAATTATTCCTATTTTTAAATCAGGTAGTACCTTAGACCCTAATAATTTTAGACCAATTTCGGTACTGCCAACGTTTAGTAAAATTTTTGAGAAAATCATACTCGCGCAAATGTTAACGCATTTCAATGCACACAATCTACTTCATAAGAAACAGTTTGGATTTACGAAAGGCCGCTCCACGGCAGATGCTAGTGTTGAGTTAGTAAGAAATATTTTTGAGGCTTGGGAAAGGTCACAAGATGCACTTGGGATATTCTGTGACTTATCCAAGGCCTTTGATTGTGTGCATCATGAGACGCTGATCAAGAAACTGCATCATTATGGTATTAGAAATAAGGCACTCGACCTTTTGAATTCGTATTTAAATAATAGAATACAGAGGGTTGATGTTAATGGTAAGAGATCTCCTGGAGCTCCGTTAGATATGGGGGTTCCGCAAGGGTCTATTCTCGGCCCCTTTCTTTTTCTAATTTATATTAATGATTTGCCATCTTTTGTACAGGACAAACATGAGATAGTATTGTTCGCTGATGACACTTCACTTATTTTTAAAGTGAAGCGAAATTTGCTTATGTACGACGATGTAAACGATGCTCTCTCAAAGGTTGTCTATTGGTTTGATTCTAATAATTTATTATTAAATAATAAAAAGACAAAATTAATAAAATTCACAACACCCAATGTTAAACTTGTTGATAATGGTGTAATATTAAATGGGGAAATGTTAAAACCGGTAGAGTCCACTAAATTCCTGGGTATTATCATAGATTCCAAATTGCAGTGGGGCCCCCATATTGAGGGACTAGCGAGTAGACTCAGCTCTGCAGCGTTCGCGGTAAAAAAAATTAGACTTCTTACTAATGTAGATACAGCTCGCATAGTATATTTTAGCTATTTTCATAGTATTATGTCGTATGGTATCTTACTCTGGGGAAATGCAGCAACTGTTAATACGATTTTTGTACTGCAGAAAAGAGCTATTCGTGCAATTTATAGTTTAGGTCCTAGAGCGTCATTAAGAGATAAGTTTAAAGAAATAAAAATATTGACTGTTGCTTCTCAGTACGTGTACGAATGTGTTATGTATGTTCGTAAAAATATACACGAATTTCCCAAGAATTGTGACATGCATAACTTTAATACTAGGAGCAAACACAAACTTGTAATGCCTGTAACTCGTTTAAAGAGAGTCAGTAATTCTTTTTATGGACAATGTATACGCTTGTACAACAGGATCCCAGAAAATGTTCAAAAAGCTTCTATCATTAAATTCAAAAAAATTGTTAAAGAACGTTTGTGTACTAAAGGCTATTATACAATAAATAATTTCATAGAAGATAGCACGCCTTGGGAATGAAGTGATCGCCTCCAGGCTACTTCAACTTTATAAAAATATTGTAAATTACAATTTATTAAAAAAAAAATATTAGTCCCGCTGAGTTTCTTTCGCCAGTTCTTCTCAGGTCTGAGGTTTCATTTTTCCGAACTGGACTCGACTCATGACGTTCAGTAAAAAATTGTAATAATTTAATGCTGAATAAAATATTTTGAATTTGAATTTGAATTTGAATTTAGTTTAGCCACGTAGCGATGTAACGACGGAATTTTATACTGTTTTGAAGTTGTATTAATTCTATTTTTGTCAAAAATGATTACATGACCAGCTCTTTTTACGATATCTTTTAGTGTATCGGCTCATTCAGTAATTCTTTTATAGGTCCTGATTGTTCTGTAACAACAAAATTACTATCCTTATTAAAAATCCAATAAAAGGTTTATTTTGCGTGTTGTTTTCAAATCCAAATTTGATTGGGGTTGGTTGACTAACTATTCAATCAGCCCCAAAAAAAATTGGTCTACCAGCCCCAGATGCTATTTTATGTTTCGATGGCATGGTTAACCTAAACACTGCCGCCGATTTGAAACATAGCATATGAAATATGATAAACATGCATTCATCAAATACTTTGACTAATAGACAAATGGTTCACATAAAACGTGTAGGCATCAGATCAAAAAATATGCTATGTGGAAATATTACTTATATGTTAAAAAAATTAAAATCGTGTCACTGCTTCAAAATGACGTGCGACCGCGATGCGGCGCTTCGGACGGCTGAGCGGGGTGTGGAGCCTAATACACTGCTGTGATTGAATGACGCAACACTTGGACTACCGATGAGTTATTGGCAGTTAATCTACCTACCCCTATAGTCAACTATCCCCGGTCTCCCCTATAATATTTCGATATTCTAAACACATACGTACATGTGTATGAGGAATGTTAAAAATAACTAATTCATCCAAGAATGTTTTTGTTATTGTTTATCATCACATTGAATTTATTGATTTACTTCATATGTAGCAATGTTGAAAAATGTAGAGGTTAAATAGATTTTACATAGTCTTGAGAATTACTCGCAAAAAGAAATGTTTGGAAGGTTTGTTTTTATAAACCTTTCTTTACTTAACTCGAAATGCCAGGCCTATACCTAAATCTATTACCAAGCTTCGGTAAAGCGCGATATCGAGGATCTCGTCGGATTCGTCATCAAAGTTCACACTACTGTTATAGATGCGAATACTTGCACGTATGTATATGTTATTCCATTACGCTGAACTGCTGGATAAATTTGGATAAAATTTAGAATACGGATACATATAAAACTTTCTTAGATTTAAGCGAATATTTGACATTTTACGAGAGAAACACTCCCGTGACCAAGATTGCTACAAAGCATTCAAAACATCGGGAACTAGGAATCAAAATAAATCCGCCAAAAAATCCGAAAAGATAGTTTTATTTAAGAAATCACAGAGAGATATGAAAGACCTAGAAACGTAGGTTAAGTATTTGTATTAAAATTTCCAAAAAAGATGATTATATTATATTACAATTATAAGATGATACATATTATATTATAATTATATGTACATATATAAAGAAAGGTCGACGTTTTTGTATCAAATAGCGAAAGTCACCTATGGATGTACCCGAGCGAAGTACGGGTAAATCACTAGTTACATATAAATCTATATCTTTATCTAAACTATATCTTATGTAGAAACAAATGTACGTATATAAAGCTAATGATATTGTTTTTTTCGTTTGTTTAAGTGCGCTAGCCATTGAAACTATCAGTCCAATTTGAAAAAAAATTTTTGCGTTTATGGGCTATTTATGAACAGAGATCAAAGGCTATCTAATACCACTACGACCTGTTGTTGCGGAATAATTTTAGACACTTTGGTAAAATCTAGTGAAATAACAAAATTAAATGAAATAATATGGCCTCTATAAGTATAATTTACTTATACTACATGAGTTGGCTTTATGAGCGTCGTTCGATTTTATTGATGTAACAAAACAGTATTTAGGGCTTGAACGTTAAAAGAAAATTGGTTTGATCGATTTTAAAAATATATAGTTTAAAAGTTGTTTTTTTAATTGTATCTATCTAGTAAATTATAAAGTTCGATGTCAAAGGAGATAGAAACATATAAAGCACAGTAGAAGTTGCAAGTTCGATCCGTGGTGTGAAATGCATATAATTGGCTATTTGACAATTCTAACGATAAAATATTTAATCTGTTGGAGACAGTAGCTTATGGGTCCACAATAATTATACAATATTTAAATAAAACTATCTTTTCGGATTTTTTCGCGGATTTATTTTGATTTTTGTTTCCCGACGTTTCGATTGCTTTACAGCAATCATGGTCACGGGAGAGACTAAGGTGTCAGATGTCTCAAAAGTATTATATAGTTGTTACAGACATTATACAATATGTTTTTTGCATTAAAATAAATTGTAAATATTTCATTTTTGAAAAATAAATTTGAGTTTGGATTACAAATACTGAAACGCTGGCGGCCATGTTTGTGCAGCGTGTGACGTCACATCTCACATAACAAAACATCGTGTGTTTTATCGTTTGCAGTTTGCTGAGAAGATCACTCTAAAATATTTTAATTAGTGCTTGTGAGAAGTTTAACGAAATGGAGCCGGGTTACACAAAAGCTGATAGTGCAAATTTACCAAAAATAGATTCATTTATGGTTGCAAATTTTTTTGCATGTAATCCTGACTTTTGCTCAGCCGAGTTTCGGAATGTAAAAACTTCCGTGTAAGTACCGAAATGAACAAAGTAATTATGTATAATTTATTGGTAAAAGTTAATGTGTATAGTTCTTAAGTCAAGTAGTAAAAATTTTATAAAATAATTTTAAATTACTTAAAGGTTATGTTGATAATTTTAGATCTTCGCGACAGTCGTATGGTGAATAATAAAAATAATACTTTTAAAATTAATAAAAATAATGTCATAAAAAGAATTGTTTTTATGACATGTTCTATGTACAAAATACTGGATTAAGTTTAATTTATTTTCAGTAAATCAGAGGCTAAATTGATTGCTTTTAAATACTTACATCAAAGTGATCTTCACAAAAAAAAATTGCAGATTTATCAGATGTAAAATTCAACTCTCAGCGTGCTAATTGTAACCACTGCTTTCGACGTTTAGGACATTTAGGGACGTGTATAAACAATTTGTCAGGATATTTAATTGTAGAACTTTTACACATAGGTACGGCACACGTCTTGTAGCTTGTCATTTTCATAAAAAATATTTATATTCTAAATATATATATATATATATATATATATATATATATATATATACATATATTAACTTATATGAGCTTGCCAATGAAAAAGCTGCAAACTTTTAGCTTAAAATATGTTTAAGAGTTGGAGCATCGTAGCATGGAAAATATATAACATGTTATATTCTCCATGCATCGTAGTTAGCTTTACTTAGTTTATTGAGATATGACGTCACAGCCAGGAATGTCACGTGATGTGCTGTTTTCGCGCGACTTTCAAATTACTGAAAGATTAATATATTTTTTTCCGAATAAATAACGCTTTTTTCAGAAAAAAATAATTGTAAGAGGTATAAAATGAACCTACATATGTTTTAAAATATCTTTCCGAAAACTGTCAAATAGCCAATTGACTTGATTGATTGAGCAAGTTCTTTATCCCAGATGGCTGATAACTCAGTTATTTACTTAATCTTTTTTATTGCGTTTTTTATTTGGTAGAAAATAAATAAAAATATACCAATTAAAAATATACCTGAATGCCAGTGGTTTAAATTTATTTATCAGAGATAACGAGTAAATTTCCAATTAATTTCCTACGTTATTATAAAGTGGAAATAATACAGTGCTACCAATTTATAATTTTTACTCACGATGCTCTCACTTCGCTTCAGCTCTCACTATCTCCCGTGCCAATACTTAAATAATTTAACCCCTCTTTTGCGGATAGACATTTACCTAGAAAAACAATAACCTACAAATAATCTACTAGTAGGTATAAAGATATAATTGCGGATTTTTCTGTTGGCCTTTTTAAGACCTACAAATTTTTAGGACATTGTTTTCACGTATGTCTTAAGGTTTAGCCAGCGGAAGGTCTCTAAGGAGGACTTGATAAAACCAGATATTATATTTTCCCGTGGGAATGAAAGATTTTCCTGAAGTAAAAGGTATCCTAAATGTTGACCCGATTAATAAGTTATCACTTCACCAAATTTCGTTGAAATTGGTTCATTACTTTTTGCATGAAACGCGCACACACAAACAGACATACAGACAAACAGACAAAAAAATAATAACTATTATTTTGGGGGTCTATATTGTATATATAATATGTTACAGTCATTGTTTTTAAAAAATATTTCATATATAGATTTCGCTAAGTTATTGCTTTATTTATAGTGTGATGATAGATTTAATTCATTTTTGTAATAGGACTCTGTCCTTTAGACGGTCCTCTACAACGATTATTATAATAAAATTCTTGTCAGCTCAAATGAAAGTCCTTACAAGAATCTTAATACTTTTCTAAATATCGAACTAGTATTACGACACGACAATCTTCCCTAAGTTCGATTAGGATACTTGAAAAAAGAATATTATATTAGTTTAAAAAGGACGTTATAAAAGTAATACTTAAATATTTTTGGTATGAACGTACCTTTTTTTAGTAGTACTTATCTTTTCTTTGAAATGGTTCAGACTTCTCGGTCATTTAAATCTTTTTTGAATCCTTTTTTACTCAATACTCTTGGAAATAAGATGTACCTTTCTTAGCATATTCGACCGTCATCATTATAGATACATTGCCTTCTGAATTCCTAGATTAGATTATATTATTCGTTACTTGTATCTAGTAATACCTTTACTTTTTAATTTTCGTAATTATACTAAAAGATTACAGAAAGATTCAAAGCAAATAGAGCAAATAAAGGGAAACGGAAAACGGTATAACGGTATAAACGGTAACGGTGATGGAAAACGGTAGTGAAGATATTAATATTTTTCTCACCATATTGAAACTTAGTACAATTGCTCTCAAACACAACTTATGAAACAGATTTCAAATTAAATAAGAAGAACGGGTACATTTAGCTACTATTGTATTTTATAAATTGCCTTAAACATAACTCTAATTAATATAAGAATTAAAACTCATTGGGCTATAAATGTAATGTACTAACGTAATTCCTTTTGGGGCTAATTGAACACAACTTGTAATGCTCTAATGCACGGGGAATCGCTTTAAGTTGTAATTACTTTTCACGATCAATATATTAAATTAGTTTGGGTCATGGGTGGATAAAAGTACACGTGTGAATGTGATTTCACTTGCAAAAATATGTCATGGAATAAAATTTATGTTAAAATTATTGGTTTTTGATATTAGAATATTATGATATGTGTTCAAAATCGATTACTATTTCTAAAATTATTTATGTAGCCAAGTTTTAATAAATATCTAACAAATAACACAAGTGTTTTAAAAAACATTTAATGTTAAGCGCAAGTGCCGCTGTGCTTGCTGTGCCAGCGGCAATTCGATATGACTCATGAGACCGACCGGCTTATCATGCTTTTAGTGCACACCACTAACTTCCCATTTCCAGACTGCTACTGAGTTTTTCATGACAGTAGACTCCAGTAAATGTTTTTGCCCGAGCCGGGGCATAAACCCAGGACTCTCGATCTGCAGCCGTAGCTAATAGATCAATGAGGCAGCCAGTTTTTTTTGTTTTTAGTTAATTATTATTTATCTAAGTCCATTTTATACATAAGTAAATCACATTGTTCTAACATTAAATCGTACTCATTTCAACTTTTGCAAACTTCCATATTTTGCTCTCGGAGCTTTGACAAGAAAAGCAAATTACGCTGAATTCTGCGAGATAACTGTATTGTGATATCGTATTATAAAAGGACGCTCGCATAATCTTTTTTTAACTTTTAAATTAGGTGCTTTCACGGTAAATACATACTTTAAAATTGTTATTATTGTAAGTATTTTTCGAAAGTGAAATTAAAAAAATTTTTTGATTATACAATAAAGCTCGTATTATTGGTACATACATAAGTAAAATATACAAACACTACGTAACTCTAATATAAAATTAAGACAAAAAGCTGTATCATATGAATGTAATAGTCTCTCTCTAACTTAGAATCTGGCCGTTTTCAATCGACTTACAAAAAAGAGGAGGTTCTCAATTCGACCGTATATTTTTTTTGACTCTGTTCGCAGATTTTTTTCTTCGTTTTTTTTATTCTTTTTTTGTTATGTATGTATTTTTTATTTAGCCCTTTTCATGTCCCACTGCTGGGCACGGGCCTCCCTTCAATACGAGGGGAATCAGACCATAGTCCACCACGCTGGCCAAGTGCGGATTGGCGGACTTCACATGTCTTTCGAAAACTTGATAGGTTTTCTTAGACATGCAGGTTTCCTCACGATGTTTTCCTTCACCGTAAGGCAAGTGGTAATCATGATAGAAATGATTCGCACATGAAAATATCAGAGGTGCGAGACCCGGGATTTGAACCCGCTTCACTCGGTTTCTCAAGCGAGCGCGTTGCCACTGGGCTACCACTGCCTTTTTTTGTTAGACAGGAGATATCCCATGGGTAGTACCATGATAAGGAAACCAGGTTCTGAAGTCGGTGCAAGCCGATACGAAATACACCGACTTCGAAAATATCTGATTAAGTATCTATTCTAAATGAAAACCCCCGTTTAGTTATTTTGTACTTTTCAGTGCCTGGAAGTAGTTTTTTTTTAAGTTTTAATTTGCACTCACAACATTTATAAATAATTTTGAAAGTGTTATTTTTACACATATGTTCAAATATTTTTTCTAAAGAATCATTGTTTTTTAAAAACCACTTCATGTCGAAAGGCTACGCTTACGGCTACGAAAAATTACGCTTATAATTATATGAAAATATTTACTAGCGACAAACCCTCGCTCCGCTCGGGTTCGTCCCTAGTTACCTTTTAACAATAGCTCAGAGAGGAGATATATTCCCGCAGTAAAAAGTATTCTATATGTTGACCCGGATGACCAGCTATCATCATACCAAATTTCATTAATCTGTCCAGTGGTTTTTTCGTGATAGTCTGCTATCATCTTCATAGCTGATTATCCGTGTCAACATATAGGATTACTATTTTCGGCAGAAAAATATCTCATCTCTAAGAAATTATACTAACCGTTAAAAAGTACCTAGGGACGAACCCGAACGGGGCGGGGATGACTCGTTAGTTTGATATAAGTTGACAAAGAATATCTTATAAATTTTCCCACAAGCCTGTGTACCTACAGCCATTTTTTACAAAATCTATGTTATATGTATAATCGTGATATCTTAAAAGAGATTTTATGTTTATCAACGGGAAGCCCAGCTTGATGTATACTCTTATTACACTACTAGCGACTCACTCTCGCTTCGCTCGCGTTCGTCCTTAGGTACGTTTTCACGGTTAGCTATGTTTAGGTATACATAAATAGTAGTTTCTACTCCTAAGATATTCATTTAATTTAAATTATATGGCGATTTACCCTCGTTTTGTTCGAGTGTGTACGCCGTACGCAGATTTTGTTCACAATTTCATGGGTTTTATTTTTTTTGCGGAACCCTGATTCTTTTTCTAAAATAAAAGTAGCTTAAGTTACTCCTTATAACATCAGCTATCTGCCAGTGAAAATCCCGTCAAAATCGGTCCAGCCGTTTCAGAGATTAGCCGAAACAAACAGACATACAGACAGACAGACAAAAATTGTAAAAAATGTTGTTTTGGTATATGTACCGTGTATACATCCATATGCATTTAATAAAAAGCGGTTATTTTAATATTACAAACAGACACTCCAATTTTATTTATCTGTATAGATGACTTATACATTAGTCGCCTTGCATAAAAATTACATGAGAAAAATCCTGTCACGTATAATGTTTGGTAGTCGTCGATAACATCGTCGAATCAGTACCTCGCTTTTGATGACCTAGCATTCTGTACCCGCTTTGTTAGTTTTCCGACTACGGGGGTTATGATTTTTCCTGCAAGATGTTTTCCTTTCATACATACATACATAATGTATGTATGTTTATCATTTCCCGCATTTATTCTAAGGTACCATCATGATTTGACCAATGAGGTATCGTTAGAAACGTCTATATCGTTTGCTGGTTTTAGGCTGTGTTATATCAATTAATAAATTCAATATGACGTCGTTTAGAAGACATAGTGACATTTAACAAAAAAAATTTTCGTTGTTGTTTTTAATTTGACAGTCGGAGATCATTATTTTTACAAACTTAGCCCCTTCTTTCTGACCATTCATACAAAAATACAAAATATAAAGCCTATATGTAACCCATACAGGAAAGACAAAATGAAAGTCTTATTACAAGCGTCATAACTTTTTAATTTTTACTAATGTATGTATCTTTCTAGGTCCAAAACAGTCTATTTTGTGCATGTTTTCATGTTTAACTAGCTGACTCGTCAGACGGTATCCTGGCGAATTTCAATATATTTATCAGTTCATATAAGAATCGTTTTACTTTCACTATCAGTTTTTCCCAATTTTTCGGATAACTATAACGATTCTTTTTTCTAAAAACCTTATGACTAACATTTTAGAAAAAAAAAATAGCCAAATCAATCCAACGGTTCGCAAGAGAAGCGCTTACCAACGAACAGCATTTCATTTTTATTATATGAATGTATGGCGTCATGCTATGTTTTTCCCTATGCGCTGCCAGCGAGTACAATAAAAGGTTTTTCCAATTTGCATATGCACCCGATATTAATATTCTTCGTGCACCGTTATTTTTCATACCGTGCCTTGTTTTAACTAGATGCCTTCGTCTCTTCGTCTGTCATAATGACAATGATGTTTAAGGGAGCTTTTCTGTTAAAAGCGCGAAGGAATCAAACCTATGACTTCTGAAAACTAGTGTAAATCGCAAACAACTATATTATGTCGTTTTAGAAAGACTTACAAAATGAAGTTCTCAACTGGGGTATGTTTTTGAGATTATGTTATGGCACAGATCATATAATACTGTACTATATACCGATATATTCGCATAATGTGATTCGATTTTAATACCTAGAATGTGTTTTCATATGAATTTTAAGAAATGGATTTTTTTGCCTAGAATTGCTTTCAGAGTAGAATTAATGGTTTTACCCGGGGGAGAGCCAACTCCTACCGGGCGCGTCCCCAGGTGGCGGATCGGGGAACGCCACCCGCTTGGACCCAGCGGGTGGTACCGGAGAAATCCGGCGCGGACCAAAGCAGGACGGGGCCGCTCTCCGTTGAGGCTTCGGCTTCCGGAGTTGCGGCCACCGGGAGCGGGGCCGCTTCGGCGGTCTCGTGACCGGAGGGCGGGGACCGGTTGCGGGACTGTGAGGGCAGGCTCGTAACCGGTAGAGGGGAAGGCCGCGGTGGGAGAGGAGTGCCGGTATTTCGGTGCGCCGTTCTCCCTGCCCCCCGCGGCCTTGACGGGGCTGCCACCGTCTTAGATGGCAGACGCGGTGGGGCTGCAGGGGAAGAGGAGTGTCGGTGTGTCGTTGCCGCTCTCCCTGTCCTCTGCAGCTGATTGAAGGGTGCCCACTTCGGTGGGCGGCGTGGTTTAATGGGGCTGCTCCAGGTACTTCTCTGATTCAGCAGAGTGGACTGTGGAGCAGCCCCATTGTTTTGGTGGCCGTCAGGCCTGCCGCCGGGGCGTCGCGGTAGTTATGCGTAAGCGATCCCGCGGCGTCCCACTAAGGCGGAGGGGAGGGGAAAGTTGGGGTTTAGTGGGTAGTACCGGCTCTTCTAGCCGGTGAGCCCCACATAACCACCTAGGGGACAGGTGGTATGCGTAAATGCATTCCCCAACTATAAAAAAAAAAAAAAAAAAAAAAAAAAAAAAAAAAAAAAAAAAAAAGAATTAATGGTTTTAAGGTCATTTTAGGATCGATGAAATTTTGTAAAAAACTTTGTTGTACTTGTAGTTTTCATCTGCAGTTATATACATAATATATCGATTCTCGAGTCGTGCATTCTACAAGTAAGAGAATCGATATTAAGTATCGATTAAATTGTTACAAATATGTGTCTATTGTAATCGGTAACTACAGAACTTTATGTTAAAGTAAAATAAATAAATATGTTAGGACATTAATACACAATACCATCTAGTACTCCATGGTAAGAGCTACGAGGGTTATGTTATAGGTACCTATTAGATAGTTGATACATTACATATATATATATATATAACTTTAAATATATACATATTATAAATATAAACACCCATGAATCGAGTACAAACATTCGGGCAAAGTTTTATTTCTTTTGCCACGAAACCCGAAAAACTGTTTAGTACTTTACAAAAGAACATAAAAAAAGAATATTCAGAGTAATTTGATTTATATGTAAACGAAGTTGGCATTGAAATATTTTATATTTATATTTCATTTTAAATTAAATGCTCTTTGATATATTTTATCCCGCAGAGACTATTGTGCGAAATTAATAAATCTTTTGAGTTTAAATTTCTGTTTTAACTTGTTATATTACTTGATTTGGATACTCAATAAACTGGAAGATCAATATTTATAACGTAGATTTCCAATAAAATGAATATCAAGTGTTCATGCACTATTGTTCAAATGAAGTACGTAACAAAAGTTTATTTATTTGTATGTAATTTATTATATTTTTAATTTTTTTTTTTTCGTGTGACCCTATTTTTTTTTTCTAAAATAAATGTAGCCTAAGTTAAATCTTATTACATCAGCTATCTACCAGTGAAAGTCCCGTCAAAATCGGTCCAGCCGTTTCAGAGATTAGCCGGAACAGACAAACAGACAGACAAAAACCCATATGCATTTAGTAAAAAACAGTTATTTTAATATTACAAACAGAGACTTCGATTTTATTTATTTGTATAGATTATAACATTTTGCTTCTCTAATATGATTAATTTAAAATAGCTTATTTTATCTTATGATCAATAATTAAAGTAATTATTTTGCTTTTCAGAATATTTTCTTATATAAAACAAAGGTTTTTTCATGTTACACTACAACCGCTATAATGAGATAATGAGATCTATTTAGGTCAAGTATTCTTCATATTATTTAACATGTTTGTCAAAATATCTGGCTTTATTACAAAGTACATTGGCGACCGAGCTTCGCTCGGTGTTCTTTTTTGTTATATCGTATTTTTTAGACAATAAACTAAATATTTGAATAAATACAAAAACTAAAGTGAAAAAACTTTTTATTCCAACTGGGATTCGATCCCGGACATATGTGTTGTTTAACTTACGCGTTGACCGAGTGTAAGAAATTATCGATCATATCCTGCGTGAAATAATGCAAAAAGAAGACTGCATGAAAACTCGAAAACACGCGTTTTCCGAGACATGAGACTAATCTAGATCGATTTTTCGCTCCCGAACGCCCCCACATACCAGATTTCAGCGAAATCGTTAGAGCCGTTTCCGAGATCGCTGGTATAAATAAATAAAGAAATAAAGATGATGAAAGAGCTTCGCTCGGAGTTCTTTTTTGTTATATCGTATTTTTAGATTTAAAATAAACTAAAAACTTGAATAAATACAAAAAAAAAAAAACAAAAGTAAAACCTTTGTATTCCGATCGGGACTCGATCCCGAGCATATGTGTTGTCTTACTCGCGCCTTGACCGCTTGACCACGATGCTTACATCCGAGTGTAAGAAATTATCGACCATATTCTGCGTAGAATAATGCATAAGAAAAACGCATGAAAACTCGAAAACACGCGTTTTCCCAGACATGAGACTAATCTAGATCAATTTTTCGCCCCCGAAAGCCCCCATATACCAAATTTCAGCAAAATCGTTAGAGCCGTTTCCGAGATCGCCGGTATAAATAAATAAATAAATAAATAAATAAAGATATAAATATACAAGAATTGCTCGTTTAAATATATAAGATTAAATATATAAAATATTTATTTTTAGGCTCTTTTTTTAATTATATCTTGACTGTCTCTTACAAATATTTTATTTATACATCCATTTTTAAAATTCTATTCATAAACAAGTAAAGACGAATCACATTCTTTGTTTTACATAAACTTTTTCACGATAGGTGTTAAACCAATATCAAAGCTAAGCCGTGATAAGCTGAACAATGTTGAACGGTCGGAAGCGTCGTACCTCGTTATAGGCTGTAATAAGGCCTTCATAAGCAAGCCTTTGCTTATAGATTTATGTAATCTATACTAATATGTACTAATGTATAGGACTGAAGCGTTTTTTGCTGTAGTGTTTTTGTAGAAACGTGTTGATCTTAACTTATGTATAGATTTCAAAAATTCTTTTTGCATTTTATTGCCGTAGTAAATATTATCCTATATGCTGACCCGGATAACCAGCTATCATCATACCAAATTTTATAAAAATCCCTCCAATGGTTTTTCCGTGATGCTTTCCCAGACAGACAGACAAAAATTCTAAAAACTATAGATTCGGCCTCTTTATCGATAATAATGACTATTTCAATAAGATTTTCCAAATAAAAATTTTATGTACAAATACGACTCAGTTACAATTTTATTATATGTATAGATTTTTGGTGTCTACTCCTTCACATTGTAACGACTGAATGGATTTGGTTGAAATTTAGTATACAGACAGCCTATGAACTGAAGTAACATAAAGGCTTCTTTTAGTAATAAGATAGCAAAAAAATGACGCTGCGCGCTTATTAATGTTATAAATATAAAAGGCACCTGCAAACGCGAAGTCGGTATTTATGCATTACTAGCGACTCACCCTCCTTTCGCTCTGGTTCGTCCCTAGGTTTATTCCCTATACCATCACCGTTTTCACCCCCTTAAGGGATGATTTACGGGATAAAAAGTGTCCTATGTCCTTCCTAGGGTCTCAAACTATCTTCTTACCAAATTTCATCTAAATCGGTTAAGGAGATCCAAAGGTTACCCCCTAAAAGCTCACAAACTCACAAACTTTACCTCTTTGTAACATTAGTATAGATATATAATAAAGTTCATTACATGAAACTCGGCGACGGAAGCTGCGGGCAAAAGCATTAAATTTAACTAGTTCATTACAAATTGTTACGGTTGACTTATTGTATAATTAATTGTGTTAATAATATAAAGTTAATTAATCTACACTAAATAAGAGCAATCATTTATTAAATATTTGCTTCAGTAATAAATTAATCAGATATGAACTTAATGAATTGTAGCATAATTTACTATATCGTGTATTATTCGTATTCAAAATTATTATTAAAATAATATTTTTCAACAGAGACTATCTTTTGGTTTCGGAGCGTTTTGAAAACTACTGGTACTAATTTAAAATTAAATTAAAAAAAAAACTAAATGAGAGACATGTAGCCGATTTGAGGCTCCTATATTCTCTAAGTACATACTTGGCCGGCGGATGCCGGGTGGGCCGACCAGACGCTGAGTTTGCGTGTCTCTTGTTCTATGTAAATCTTAATCTAGAGCGGATGGACGAGGTGTAACTACTAGTATAACTATCTTTACACATAAAAACGAAACAAGATTTGCTTTGTTTTTTAATATATGTTGATTGTTGATTTATATGTTAGCACTTAGCCCAACTGATTTTTGTAGTGAAAACTTCTATAGGCAGGTTTGGATGGGGAGTAAATTCTGTAAGTCGTCATCGACATGGTCACGTGGCGTGTTAACGCTAACACTCAGAGTGCCGATAGATGTCAAAACCAGATAAATGTAAATGGTTTTAATTCTTAAAATCAAACAATTAATTTGAATATCCAAAAATAACAACTGTTTGTTTATAGTTTTAAGCTTTTTTAATTTTATATAGTCTCTATATTTATGGCACTACTATTTTTAAAAAGTATAATATATGGTATAAGGCAGTGATAGCCCAGTAGAAAAGCGCTTGCTTTGGAAACGGCTTGCTGCGAATCATTTCGAACATGATTACCACTTGTCTTACGGTGAAGGAAAACATCGTGAGGAAACCTGCATGTCTGAGAGAATATTGCAAGTTTTCGAAAGGCATGTGAAATCCGACAACCCGCACTTGGCCAGCGTGGTTGACTATGACCTGATCGCCCTAGTATTGAATGGAGATCCGTGCCCAGTAGTGGGACGTTAACAAGGGCTGACAACAACATTATTAAAAAACGTACATATAGGTATACTTTATGCGTCGGGTGTTACACTTCAAGCTGAAACGGCTGAAAGGTTTTGGATGAAATTTAGTACATAGATAGGTGACCTGGATTAACATATTCTACCGTTAGGCATCCACAGATTACATAAAATTATAAATCAAGGCAATAAATTATAAATAAAGCAAGGCATCTATGGAAGTACCTGAGCGAAGAGAGGGCATATCACTTGTTTTATAATATAAATAATATTTAATCAACGTAGCTATCTATTTAATGTTTAAACTGAAATATCTTTATTGATTGTCAAAGTCAAATAACTTCGTTAGCGGCACGTACTGGATGTGTCACAAAGTGGCATATTGACAGAGCATTTCAACGCTTTGGAGGGCGTGTTAAGTCATCAGTCTGATTTTCTAGCGAAATCTCATTTTCTCATTTGCTCAAGAAACATTTTGCTACGCTATAGATTATGTGTCTATTCTTTTTATGAAAACTTTTTAATAAAAAAATAAAAACCGACATCAAATTAAAAAAAAAACACTAAAAAGTAAAAAAACAATCTGATTGGTAGTTTTTATTTACTATAGATACCTAATCAAATATTTTCGAAGTCGGTGTGCTTTGTCTATCAGCTGGCACCGACGAGTTCTGAGATGATAAACATATTTTTAATTCAGCCGAATTAAGAACCTCCTCCTTTTTGAAGAAGTCGGTTTAAAATTGTATTTCTATGCAATCTTTTATATACAATTTCTATGAAACTTTCATTAGGTTTATACTGTGCCTTACTTATGTTAATGGTTTTTCTAATTTTAAGAAAAGAAATATTATTATATTGAAAGAAGTTATTTAGAAATCTATACTAATATTATAAATCTGAAGAGTTTGTTTGTTTGGTTAAACGCGCTAATCTCAGGAACTATTGATCCGATTTAAAAAATTCTTTTTGCATTTGATAGCCCGTTAACTGAGGAAGGCTATAGGTTATATATCATCCCGGAAAAGTGTACAGGTATTTGTTTTTGTCTAGGGACAAACCCGAAGCGAAGCGAGGGTGAGTCGCTAGTATCAATATAAATGTGAATGTAATTATGTTAGTCTGTTCACTCGTAACGTTGGCATACCTTACAATTCATCTAACTGTGATGTTTATGTTAATTACCTAATGTATTGTGCAGTGTATCCTTGAATATGTTGATATTGTCTTGATTATCTTGAATGAAATACCATTCTATCCTAATATTGCGAAATAATATTTTTGCATTTTATACCTCATTTTTTGACTTGTTGAGGAAGACTATGGGTGATCTAACATCACACCATGAACTTCAGAAGCGGAGCAATCTATATATAAATAGATAAAGATACAACAGTTCAGTACCTTTTCCTCTTCTGTTGGTCCAGCGAATTCCTTTTTTAATTAGTAGCTATTAACAAGCTTTAGTTATCAATAAAAAAGCTTTGTTTCATATATGTCTGCTTCAAATTTTCAATAATGACTATAGTTGAAATTCGCGTAGTTATATCACTGGGCGTACACCAGTGATATATGTAACTACGCGAATGAATAGAAACTCGCATGCAATAGCTAGTGTAATCTTAACTAATATTATAAAGAGAAAGAGTTTGTTTGAACGCACTAATTTCAGAAACTACTAATTCGATTTGAAAAATTCTTTTTGCATAAGATAGCTCGTTTATTGAGGAAGGCTATAGGCTATATATCATATAAGTAGTATAAGTGTATCTATTCCATACAAATCGTTAAAACGGGCCTAGGGACGAACCTGAGCAAAGCGAAGTGAGTCGCTAACTTACAAAATAAAAGTGTCGAGTATCGAATGATATTTGATTTATTTATCTACAATCAGTAGGTATGTATGTCTTATTTATGTGTAAATCTTACTTTATACTTGGGCGAAGTCAGGGCTGATTTACATTTTTTCTATTATTCCTCTTTAACCCCCAATTTTATTTAGAATCATATTTCGTATTATTATGTCATTGCCCGCAATACTAAAATTTGAATTATTACGTACCAAGTCTAGACGTCGCCTATAGCAATGTAGCTAAAGAGGCCATAGACTTATGTGTATATTATATTATACTCAGTGACTAAAAAGAGGCCTCTTTACTTGCCATGTGATTTGTCCAAATGATACATCTATACAGATAAATAAAATTGAAGTGTCTGTTTATAATGTCAAAATAACAGCTTTATACTAAATGCATATGGAATCATATACGGTACTTATAAGAAAAACACAATTTTTAAAATTTTCGTCTGTCTGTCTGTTTGTTCCTGCTAATCTCTAAAACGGCTGTACCAATTTTAACGCGACTTTCACTAGCTGATAGCTGATATTATAAGGAGTAACTTAGGCTACTTTTATTTTAGAATAAAAATAAGGGTTTCCACCAAAAATTTAAAACGTACCTACGACGCACCCAAACGAAGCGAGGGTAAGTCGCTCATCTACATATTATAAAATTCTAACTAAGCCGAATCTGTACATTAAATATTTTTTTAAAAACCTTATTGAAATAGACATTATTATCGATGCAGAGTCCGAATCTATAGTTTTTATAATTTTTGTCTGTCTATTTGTCTGTCTGTCTGTCTGTCTGTCTGTTACCGCGTCAAAAAAAAAACCACTGGAGGGATTTTGATGTGGCATGATGATAGCTGGATATCCGGGTCAACATAAAGAATACGTTATAACACAACCCAAAAAATATTTGTGATTAGAATTTCTTGCAACTTAGTGTTAATGCTATTCAATACAATTAAATAAATACGTGTTTTAGCGTTTTTTGAAATTCATCCCATAAGGAGATAAAATAAGGGATGAAAATTTGTATGAAACCTACCTTTTAAAGTTTTTTTGTTGTAGTTTTAGCGCGAGCGAATCCGCGGGCTTTGCTAGTTTAAAATAAATGAGTTCATTGATTATTAGATTGTCATAAAGCCTTTTATAAAGAAGTACGGATACCGGTTAGTTGACTCCAGCAATCAATTGAAATGCTTTTTATGATCTATCAAAACGTGATTCCCTCCTGCCTTTTTTATGGTAATGTCTTCTCTATTCTACGTGACATTGGCGAAGTAATCTGTGCTCAACTGGCACGCTTTGAAGCCATTAACAAGAAAATTGAATTGAATTTGTATGGTAGCAACCTGTGAAGTCACTTAATGACAAACTCAATTGACTAATTCGTTGATTTCAAAGCAATTAGTAATGTAAATTTACATTTTATTAAAATAATTCGGGGATCTAAGGCCAAATATAGTGTTTGTTTGTAAAGTTTTGTCTTTGAATTATTAGTCAACTCAACTATCGAATTAGATACCGTCATACCATACAAATAATACCAGAGACTTATAGGGTAGGGCCGTTTAGCACGCCCATTTTGACTACTATAAAAATAAGTACATACTTTTTACATAAGAAGCTTTGTAAAATAGTCGCGACTGATCTTCGTTTTGCTCGGGTTCGCCCCTAGGTCGATTCTCCATACAAACTTTCATCCCCATTTTCACCCCCTTAAGGGATGATTTCTGAAATAAAAAGTATCATATGTCCTTCCCAGGGTCTCAAACTATCTTTTTACCAAATTTCATCTAAATCGGTTAAGTAGATCCAGATTACCCCATTACCCGTTAGAGCCGTTTCCGAGATCACCGGTATATATAAATAAATAAATATAAATATACAAGAATTGCTCGTTTAAAGGTATTGGATAGCTATGCAATCTCATCAACTTTATTATATGGGTATAGATATGATAGGTATTTTTATTGTATGCAATAAAATATTATCTATATATTAATACGTGAAGAAAAAATTTGTACCCCTTTTTACGAAAATTTTCCACACTTATAGTTTTTATAGAGGAGTATAGAATACTAATATTTAAAAAAAAATATGCATAAAAAAATCATTAAATCAATAAAAAAAACGTTACACACACTACCATCAACCATGTACTTGACACACACACGCATATATAGGTATATTCTTTTGTTTATTGTTAAAGTCTGTGGTCAAATTGAGAATAGATTAATATTGTAATATATGCAAGAAAATAAATATATAATTTAATGAATTATGGTTGATTTTACACCACGCGGTGATCACTAGTAAAAAATAAATAAAGTGACAATGTTCACTCAGGCTCACTAACAATGAACTTCTCATAAGCTATATAAAAACGAGGTCGTTGAGCCTTAGAGAGTAGATGTTGAATACGCAATGAGTTTCCACTCGATATCCGTCGTTCTCAGGGGATGTGTTGCTTTAATTAGCTCGGTCAAGTTTCTGGGGTTTTTTTTTTCTGTATTTTTTTTATTTAATCCGACTAACAAAAATATGTTTCATATTTTAAGAATAAAATAATAACTTTTTTATGAAATATAAGCTATATCTTCAATCTTCACCAATAGTTAACTGATTTTCATTTTTTTGTTGACTACTAACTTTTTAGTTTTTATCGATGCAATAAATAAATCTATATACTATAATAAAATTGTAGAGGTCGAATGTCTGTACATAGAAAAAAAATGCCAAAAACCGAGTCAGGGGGGTGTAAGAAGAGCTATAGAACCAACCCAGATTTTTTTCAATTTTTTTGTTTCTCTGTCTGTTTGTCTGTTTGTCTGTTTGTCTGTTTGTACGGGCTAATCTCCGAAGCTGTTGGACCGATTTGAATAAAAATTTGCATGGTGGTACCTTATATCCCCGGTCAACATATAGGATACTTTTCATCCCGGAAAATTAAAGAGTTCCAGTGGGATAGTTAAAAAACTATCGTAACTTATACAGCTTACTACACAAAAACTACGCATTGGATTTTAATGAAACTTTACAATAATATAGTTCATATATCAGAATAACAAATAGGCTACTTTTTATCCCGGAAAAATGTACGGTTCCCGTGGGATAGATTTGTTTTTGTTTGTCTAGAGTCGAAACCGAGCGAAGCGAGGGTAAGCCACTATAATATTATAAAAAGGAAAGACTTTTTTTTTGTTTATTTGTCTGTACCGAATAAGCTCCGAAACTACTGGATCGATTTAGATGTAAGGGTTTGGCCGGATACGTATAGTGAACTGGCCCCCTAATGGCAACCTATATCGAAACTTATGTGTCAATAAGGGCTTGATGTAGAAAAGCGATTCATACGAGTTTCACTGTCGTACTCCGCTTTGGCCTTGAGATATGAAGAAAATGAGCGTAATTTTGACTTTCGTTCAAAAGGGCATATTTCGAAAACCTTCAAAACTAGAAACTTAAAACTAAGGCGAGTTTGAAGGTAACCTTTGAAAACATATTATATTTTTTTCGATATTTTTTAAATAATAACAATCCTATTAAAAAAATATAAAAATATACAGGTCGAATGTCTGTACATAGAAAAAAAATGTTAAAAACCGAGTGAGGGGGGTGTAAGAAGCGCAATAGAACAGATGCAATTTTTTTTTTCTAATTTTTTTGTTACTCTGTTTGTCTATTTGTACAGGTTAATCTCCGAAACTGTTTAACCGATTTAATTGAAATTTCGTATGGTGGTACCTTATATCCCCGGTCAACATTATAAATACTTTTCATCCCGAAAAATTAAAGAGTTCCCGTGGGATAGTTAAAAAACTATAGTAACTATACAGCTTAGTACCCAAAAATTATTGATGGGTTTTAAATAAAATTTTACAACAATATAGTTCATACATCAGAATAATAAATAAGCGATTTTTTATTCCGGAAAAATGAACGGTTCCCGTGGGATAGGTTTGTTTTTGTTTAGAGGCAAACCCGAGCGAAGCGAGGGTGAGCCGGTGAGACTATATATACTCCTGGGTATATGCGTAGTGCGGGTAACATGTGTAATGCAGATAACGCACGTAGGGCGGATAAAGTGCATAGGGCGAGAAAAATGTGTAGGGCGGTTAAAGTGCGTAGAGTGGGTAAAGAGAGAGCATAGGGCGTTTAATGAGCGTAGGGCGGGTAATGCGTGTAGGGCGGCTTTAGTACTTAGGGCGGGCTACGTGGGTAGGTCGGTTACAGGTCGGGTACAGTGCGTAAGGGGGGGGGGGGGGGATCAAGTGCGTGGGGCAATCAAAGTGTGTAGGGAGGTCAAAGGGCGTAGAGCAGTCATAGTGCATAGGGCAGTTAAAGTGCGTAGGGTGGGTAACGTGCGTAGTTTGTGTAAAGTACGTAGGGCGGTAAAAGTGCGTAAGGCAGTCAAAGTGCGTGAGGTAGTTAATGTGCGTACGGCGGTCAATCTGTATATGGCGGTCAAAGTGTGTAGGGCGGGTAAAGTGCGTAGGCCGGGTAAAGAGCGTAGGTCGGGAAAAGCGCGTAGGGCAGGTAAAACGCGTAAGGAGGGTAATGTGCGTAGGGCGATCAAAGCGAGCAGGGCGGCTTAAGTGCGTAGGTAGGTCAAAATGCGTAGGTCTGGTAAAGTGCGTAGGGCGGGTAAAGTGCTTAGGGCGGTTAATTTGCGTTGGGCGGGTAAGGTGCGTGGGATAAATCTGTTTTTGTTTATTTAGAGTCGAACCCGAGCGAAGCGAGGGTGACCCGCTATAATATTATAAAAAGGAGAGACTTTTTTGTTTGTTTATTTATTTGTACTGAATAAGCTCCGAAACTACTGGATTGATTTAGATGAAAGGGTTTAGCTGGATAAGTATAGCGAACCAGCTCCCTAATAGCAAAATATATCGAAACTTATGTGTCAATAAGGGCTTGATGTAAAAAAGCGATTCATACGAGTTTCACTGTCGTATTCTGCTTTGACCTTGAGATATGATGAAATGAGTGTAACTATGACTTTCGTTCAGAAGGGCATAACCAAACTGTAGAGGTAGAATGTCTGTACATAGAAATAAAATGCAAAAACCGAGTCAAGGGGATGTACGAAAAGAAATAGAATGAATCTAGATTTTTTTCAATTTTTTTCTTTCTCTGTTTGTCTGTTTGTACGGGCTAATCTCCAAATCTGTCAGACCGATTTAAATAAAATTTTGCATGGTGATACCTTATGTCCTCGGGCAACATCTTAGATACTTTTTATCCCGAAAAGTTAAAGAGTTTCCGTGGGAAAGTTAAAAAATATAGTAACTTATACAGCTTAGTACCCAACAATTACTGATTGGATTTTAATGAAACTTTACAGTAATATAGCTCATACATCATAAAAACCAATAGGCTACTTTTTATTACGGAAAAATGTACGGTTCCCGTGGCATAGATTTGTTTTTGTTTGTCTAGAGGCGAACCCGAGCGAAGCGAGGGTGAGCCGCTAGTCAATAAATATGTTGGCACACAGCATCATCTAGTTTTATGGTAAGCTACGAGGCTTGTGTTATAGATATCAGATAGTTGATACACTACATATAATATATCTAAACGAGTAATTCTTGTATGTTTATTTATTTATTTATCTATTTATTGATACCGGCGATCTCGGAAACGGCTCTAACGATTTCGCTAAAATTTTGTAGGTATGTGGGGGTATTCGGGGGCAAAAAATCGATCTAGATTAGTCTTATGTCTGGGAAAACGTGTTTTCAGTTTTCACACGGTTTTCTTTCGCATTATTCCACGCAAAATATGGTCACTAATTTCGCACGCTCAAGCGTAAGCATCGTGGTCAAGCGGCCAAGGTGTAAAATTGACATCACAGGTGTCCGGGTTCGAATCCCGGTAGGATACAAAGTTTTTTTGTATTTATTCACGTTTTTAGTTTTTCTCTAGTTCATAAGAACTCCAAGCGAAGCTCGGTACTATAACTTTAAATACATACATATTATAAATATAAGTACCCATAACTGGAATACAAACATTCGTGCTCATCACAAATGAATGCCCCCAGCGGGATTCGAACCCTAAACCGCTGGCACAACAAGTAGGGTCACTACAAACTGGGCCAAACCTGTCGTTATTAATTGTAATATAGTATAGGTATTTTAATGATTCAGCATTTATGTCCAAACAAATTTCGACAAAAAAAGTTTGAGGGAAACTTCATGATGACTTTGTTGGTAAACAAAGAATTTGGCAGTCGAGAGTTTTTGAATTTTTCCATGAATTCATGTGTTTCATGGTGACATCAAACCTATACATATGCGCATTAAATTATATGAGTATACCTCTAGGGTGCTACTATGTATAGAAAAGAAAACCAAGGACATTAATTTACTCAGTCTCGTAGGAATTCTGTTATCGGTCATGTTATGTGTTTTCATTTGCACTTTATTAGATTGTAACTGATAGTAACCATATCGTCTTTTGTAAATGTATACAAAAAAACAAAGTATTTATGTTGATGAAGCTCTAAGGCTATTTATATTATTATTACAGATGAGTAGATATTTATCTGGTGTTTTTTTTTAATAGAATTTTATCTTTTTTTTAACTTATTCAAATTCACTTCAACAACTGGTTTTAAACTACCAATTGAGTTTTTATTCATTTTTCTACATTTAAATTGAATGTCAGCATTACAAGGTTATTAGTCTATAAGGAAGCTACTCTTGAACAGTCCATCCATCTTCACACATTTTGCTTTAAAAGTTCTTTTAAAAAGCAGAAGAATATTCGGTACTTAAACGGTACATTTTTTGAAGACATGAAGTGCCAGTTCAATAAAACACTATCTCGTAAAGAACTTGCGAAAAAAGCATGGAATTATTAACCTTATTTTTTAACTTTCTATTTAGTGACTCCAAACACTCCTTTTTTTCTCAAAATGTACTACTGCAACCTTTAGTTTGTATACTCAAACATAATTCAGACAACATTTTTTCTACCCTGATCGACCAGCTTCAAATTTATCATTTTGTTAAACAATATGATTATATACTACAGGAAAATAAGTAGCATAAGAGAAATTACTTATTTAATTTTCCTAACAAAATATAATATGTAATAGCTTAATGAATATTTTGTTACAGGTAGTTTATAATCGGAGTGTGATAAGAGTGGGCCCAGCACACCGTCCCCATGATCGCGTGCGTGCGATGCGACAGCTGACACGAGCTGAATGACACCATGTCCAACAAAAAACATTCGCCGCAACCTAGTAAGTGTTTATATACTGGTTTTTACCACATATGTTATGAAGGTCGTTTTATAACATAAAACATTTACAAATTTAAACTGGTGACTATGTACTACTCCAGGTCACAGTCTATTTGCATATTGTATTATCAGCAGGGAGGACTGTTAGAGCAACCCCATGGTTGTTGGGGTCTGCTTCGGCAGACCTGCCGTCGGGACGTGGTGGTCGAGAGCGTAAGAGATCATGCAACGTCACATTAAGACGGGGGAGGTTCCGTTGGGTTTTAGCGGGTAGTACTGTAATACACAAAATTTCGCATTTATTATAGTAGTCCAATTTAAAAAGACTTTTACACGCAGGTATAAATCATTAATTAATTTAATCAGTGTCAGTTTACTCGGTCCATGAGGAAGCCGGTAATAAACTTTTAAGTGTTTCGCTTTTAAGTATCAAGTTACAGTGTTTTCAATACAAAATAAAGTCTCAAGTATTCAAAACAATGTATTTTAATTCCACAAAAAATTAATAAAGCAATTCTTTCATACAGTATATGCTTTAACACCGTGCGAGACCCGGGATATGAACCCGCTTCACTCGATTTTCCAAGTGAGCACGTTATCACTGGGCTACCACACATATTATATGTATGAATAGCGCATACATCGTTTTTAAATAATATTTAAAATCGTTTAAAACAACCAAGCAGTGCTTTTTCTGCCGACGTTACTCACTAAATTCTTTATTAGGAAATCATATCAGTAAATACTCCATCTGTATAGTAGTTCCCGATATCAGCGTATATTCAGACGCTTTTCTGTGATTCCTTTTATATGTGAAAGGATTCACGTCTTAAACGGGAAGGTCAAGCCGTATCTATGGAAAATGATACGGTCAAAAATGAAATTACATGTTGTAGAAGGCTTAGTGTAATAGCCAATTGATATTTTCTACGTATTGTGGAGTAGTGAGAGTACTTTTTCTATATTGCATGCTTCGCGCCAATGAAACAGAGAATTAAATATTCATAGTCCATTATATAAAAATGTATGTATGTATGTTTCAATACAATAAGACATTAACTAAGTTATCTTATAATATTAAATGAGCAATTCTTGTATATATGTATGAATAAATAAATTTATTTTGTTTATCTCGGAAATGACTAACGTTTTGGATCAAATTTTGTATTAAGATAAGGTTTTGCTTTTTAAGTTTGTCTGTATAGGTGTATTTTACGAAATAACGCAATTACTATATCTTTTCCGAAAAAATTCGAAGCTTGATCGCTCGGGTACTTATATATCATATGTATATATGTGCATTATATCATATGTATATATGTATTTATAAGTAAGAGCATACAATTTTGAATTGTGCGCTCTTTTTTTTTGTATATCAATTGTTTACAGATATATATTTTCATTGTTTTCCTGTACATTGTACCATATACATTCACTTTTAAAACCGTAGTATAATAATAAACTACTAAAGCCAATTATAGAATAATTAGGTAAAATAAAATTTTAATATATAAATGTACCTACTCTATAATTTTGTTCTACATAAAAAGGTTTAAATAGGAAACAATTTACATATTATGTAGTACGTTACAGGCAACTGTGTTATACGACATATAATTCACTAGCGACTTACCCTCGCTTCGCCCGGGTTCGTCCCTAGGTTGATTCCCCATACAAATATTCATCCCCATTTTGACTCCCTTAAGGGATGATTTCTGGGATAAAAACTATCCTATATCTTTCCCAGGTTCTCAAACTATCTTCTTAGCAAATTTCATCTTAATCGGTTCAGTAGTTTCGGAGCCTATTCGGTGCAAACAAAGAAACAAACAAACAATCAAAGCCTTCCTGTTTATAATATTAGTATAGATAAGGGCAATTTGTAAGGGTTGTAAATGCTAAGACAAAATCTGGTCGCATTTGAATTACGGATTCTACCAGAAAAACCTACTTAGAGAATATGTAGTAGTACTTGTAGAATATATAGTAATACTCATAAAAGAATAAAAAAAAATATATCTATAACTGACTTAACAGAAAAACTGATTTGTTTATTAATTTCTACTAAGAAAATTTCCCCATAATCAAATATCATGAAATAAACACAATATTTATATTATTGACAGCAAATTTATATATCTCTTATAGTAGGGGAGCCCAAGAGGGGATTTTGGGATTTACTCAAGCGCGGCAGATTAACATAGGGGAGGATACCTTGCATTCTATTGAGTACCTCCACCATAGTAAAAGTCCTTTATATAAGGCCGCGTGTCTAGGGCAGCCGATCAAATATTAAAAAAAATATTTTGATAAGGTAGAAATACTTGAAATCGTCAGATTAAGGTATGGTGGGCTAATTATATCCTGAAAAGTGTGCAAATCAATAATCTGCCGATTTCTACAAGCCGAAGAGGCTAAAATCGACTGTAAAGTTTATGTACGATTTATACATCTTCGGCTTGTAAAAATCGGCAGATTATTGATTTACACATTTTTCAGGGTGCAATTAACCCATCACGCCTTAATCTGACGGTTCCAAGTAATTCTACCTTATCAAAATATTTTTTGAATATTTTGATCAGCTGCCCCAGACGCAAGGCCTTATATAGAAGACTTATATTACGATGAAGGTACTCAACAGAGTGCAAGGTATCCCCCCTTATGTTAATTTGCCGCGCTAGAGTATATCCCAAAATTCCCTCTTGGGCTCCCCTATTATTATTATTATACTTATATTATAACTTTTTTTAAAAATTAATAAAAACCGACATCAAAAAAAAAAAAAAAACACTAAAAAGTAAAAAATAACGGATTGGTAGTTTTCATTTACAATAGATACCTAATCAGATATTTTCGAAGTCGGTGTGCTTTGATTTCTATCGAATGGCACCAACTTCGAAAATATTTGATTAGGTATCTATAGTAAATAAAAAGTACCAATCAGTTATTTTTTATATTTTAGTGTTTTTTTTTGAAGTCGGTTTTTTAAATGACTTTATTTTTCCCTTTTTAGTGTAGACATAGTAGTAGCAAAGTAAGAAGAAAGTATTTTAATATAAATGCTTGGACATAGAAAAAATCATATCTGTCCTATTCACTGTTGAGGAATTCCCTCGCCGGAAGACAACCCTGGGTGCATTAGCCATGTCATGATGGAATTTAGAACAGGCTATATTATAGTTAAATCCATTTACAAAATTTCGTGTTTTTGCTATTCGCCGATAAGGAGTTCTACTATCCACCTCCTGACTCCATCATCAGATCAGCTCAATAGTACCAGTTTATTGTATTGTTACTAAACTTACATAAGTATGCAAAATTTCGGAACTGGAAAGTGGGTCAAAATTGACTTCTAAAATTTTATTACATTGTTAGTTAGTTTTTCCTCGATTTCCTTCCTTTTCCGAGATTCCATTAGAGGCCATCCATAAATTATGTCATAATTTTATAATCATCCATAATTTCGTGATTTTTTGACCCCTCCCCCGTCCTTGTCACAGCTGGTTACATTTGTGAGACTCCCCCCCTCCCTAATGTGATGTCACATATTTTGCAATTTTACATTTAGAAATTATTGAATTCAAACAGGAGTTCCGAAATTACATTTATATCCATTTAAATTATTTTTAATAAACATCAAGTCAAACATTTCAAGAAATTAACAAACGAAAAACGATTACTTTATTAAGTAAAGACAACTTAATCATCTTGAGTCCATAGACTTTGAACCCACTCCATTAAATTATTTCTAACTGACATAGCAATCATTTCGTTCTCGTTTTATTGTTGATATCGGGAACATTTGTTGTGTCAATATCTATTTCATCCAACCATACAGTATCACCATCATCACCTAAACAAAGAATGTCTCTGGCACGTCTAGCAGCAATTCTTTGTCACACAATGTCACACTTCGTCGACCCCCTCCCTCCTTCTTAACGTGTGACGAAATTTATGGATGATCCCTTATCAGATCCTGGCTTGATGATAATGGGACCACCTCAGGAGCATACCCTTTCGAACTAAAAAAAGATTTTTTAAATTGGTTCACAATTGGCGAAAATATCGATGAACATACACAAAAAATACATACAGACGAACATAGAACCACCTCCTTTTTGGAAGTCGGTTAAGAAAGCTGTGACATATGGCCAAAAATGGGTAAGGTTATATTTAAAAGCGAAAAAGAGTAAATTCATACTTCTACAAAAACACGATGTGGATGAAAGAATCCAATTTGTATGCTGAATATAAATTCATAATTATATTTTATTAAAAGTAATTGCTTTTAGTAACCGCCCATGGTTTTATATTTATGTATGTTGAAACTATTTACACCAGTGAAAATGGTAGATAAATTACACGCAAGGTTTCGTGCCTGGACATTAAGGAAATAAATTTAAAATGTGACGATTGCCACCATATTTCACAATTTTCCTTGTTACGAGCATGACTAACAGAAATCATACCAACTTTTCTTAAGTTTCTTCTTTATATGATTACTGATTAATTATCTATAGATATAATAAAATTCTAAGTTGAATTTGTACATTAAATTTTTATTGGAAAATCTTATTGAAATAGTCATTATTATCGATACAGAGACCGAATCTATCGTTTTTAGATTTATTGTTTATCTGTCTATCTGTGACCGCATCACGAGAAAACCACTGAACAAATTTTGATTGAATTTGGTATGATGATGGTTATCCGGGTCAACATTTATGATACGTTTTACTGCGGCAAAATATCTTCTCTTCGAGAAATCTATATTAAACGTTATTTTTTTATTTTTCTTTTCTATTTTGCGATAAAGTAGAGGTAAAAGTAAAGTATAAGCAACAAAATATTAAAAAACACTTTTAATTTATTAATTGCGCTGCCTGCGCTCCCGTCCGCGTTGTTTGTTTATGTCTTATTCGAATTCAAAATATTATATTTGGCATTAAATTATTCAGAAATGCCGAAAGAAACTCAGCGGCACTGTAATGTTTTTTATTATCTTTTTTGTAAGTAAATTTTATTATGTGTAATATTTTTTTTCAAATTGGAATAGGGACTCCATAGCGCATTCTAATAAATAAAGAAACTCTATGGATTTATTTATTTACCAGTTTTTGCACGAGGGTTCGTTTACTTGTGAGCGGGGCGGGGATCAAAGGTAGCATACTCGTATGTCCCTGCCAAATATCGAAATTTGTTCAGTTGTATAAGAGTGAAAAGGTAACAAACAGATCTACTTTCACATATATAATATGAGCATGTATTAGTACACATTACTTAATTAGTTAAACGACATCGAAATCTAATATATTTATAGAGCAATTCTTGTATATTATTTGTTTATACCGGCGATCTCGGAAACGGCTTTAACGATTTCGCTGAAAATTGGTATGTGGAGTTTTCGGGGGCGAAAAATCGATCTAGATTAGTCTTACGAGTATGTCTGGGAAAATGCGTGTTTTCGAGTTTTCATGTGGTTTTCTCTTGCATTATTCCACGCAAAATATGGTCGATAATTTCTTACGCCCGGCAATAAGCATTGTGGTCAAGCGGCCATGGCAACATTGACAATCACAGGTGTTAAGGTTCGAATCCCGGTTGGATACAAAGTTTTTATTCTTGTTTTCTTTTATTTAAAAATACGATGCTACAAAAAAGAACTCCGAGTGAAGCTCGGTCGCCCAGATACTAAACATTAAGTTAATAAATATAGTCGGTTTATCGTGCTTCTTATGTTATGTTCACGTTCAAACACCTTTATTACTTATTGTTTATGTGAATGATTACTGAAAATTTACATAGGTAATAACTGGAAAAAAGTAAATTCATTATATTAGCGAAATAAAATGAAATTCTAAAAATGGTTACATATAAAGGATACATTAGCTCAGTGAATTTTTAATAAGTGGTCGTCCAATCAAATGAAAATTTAAAGACAAAATGGGACGGAACATTGTTCCTTGTTTATGATGGATTTTCACAAAAAAACTCCAATATATTTGGCGTTTTTCATTTATATACATTTAAGAACTCCGATACTGGCGGAAGTTTTTTTGAGGGACAATATGAATTACGCCCCAGGTGTAACACAGCTATGCGACTGATTTCCATGAATATTTAATATAAAGTTTGACCCGCTTTTTGGACAGACAGACAGACATATTAAACATATTTAATTATTGTATGATAAGAAAAACCTGTATAATAAATATATATACAGATGTTCTTATATGTACGGTACATAATGTACCTACATATTATGCGATAATTTTCTATTGATTGTTCAGTCATAATATCATCAATCATCATATACCTTTCACCTACTTTATCTCTGCGTCATAATGTCTTTTATAAATTAGATATAGCTTAGCTTATGCTAAAACACTACATTTACAGTCTCACATAAGATTAGTAGATAATTATTGTATTGTAATATTGTAAACAAATATTATTTTTTAAAAAGCAACTCGGACGTTTCTCGCCAGCTCTTCTTAGCACAGCTGTCTTCCGAGCCTTTTCTACATAAATTTGATTTAAATTTAAATAAAGTATAGAAATAGATAATTCAGAAGTGCTTTTAAAATTTTGTTTGAATAAATTATATTTTGATTCAATTTGATTTAAATATTTATAGCTTTAAAATGAATAGAGGGTAAAGTATTAACTTACATTCGAAAATGTTAAAATTATAAAGGGGTCATTTTAACTAGGTTATACAAAATTAGAGAAAAAAACTTTTCAAATCAAATTCACTAAAATCTATTCAATGGTTTATGCGTGACAGTGTCTATTAATATTATAAATAATATCTTTTGGAAGAATATTTCATTTATTTCGCACTACATATTGCTAACAGAAGCTAACATGAAAAATATCCCTTCAGTTTATTCCATACTAGCGACTCACCCTCGCTCGCGCATACTAACTTTAACCCCCATTTTTACCCCCTTAAGGGATGATTTCCGGGATAAAAATATCCTATGTCCTTACCAGGGTCTAAAATTATCTTCTTACCAAATTTCATCTAAACTGTTAAGTAGTTTCGGAGCCTATTCAATACAAACAAACAAACAAACAAAAAAACCTCTTTCCAATATTAGAATAGACAATACTTCCAAAGCCAAATTGTTTCTACAATTGATGTCACTGAAAAGGAAGAATATTATATCGTTTTGCAAGCGAGTTGCTCCTAAGTACTGTAAGTGCAATATTATCTTATCGTACCATCTTTATTTGTTAGAAATAACGTAGAACAGACTGTGTAAAGCTTAAAGTTAATTGTAGTTTTTTCTCAGACGCGATGTGTACAGATTACTCCATAGTATAATAACTATAACTTTTCGGAATGTATTCATTTGTGGCCTTTAGGCGTTTATTCTAATATGTATAAATATTATATTATGAGTAAAAACTTTTTACGGGCGCGTCGCAAGTTTTACACAACAAAGTTTAGCTAAGTCAATAGTTCGCACAATCGTCTTGTATATGAAAAATAAAAGTATTTTGCTCATTTCACTTACCTATTAATATAATAATAAACTATTCAATATGTATCGCGTGTCACCTACTTACTATACCTTAATGATAAATACGAGTACCTACCTACTACGCCAGGAACCTTCGCGTGTGCAATTATTTAGACCTAGTTTTTGTCTATTGTTTCGCTCATGGATATAAAGCATGCGCGGGGATAAAATGTTTATGTCCGTCCGAAGATGCAATCTATCTATTTTTGCTAAATTTCATCGAAATCTGTTCAGCGTGAAAAGTTAATAGGCAGACAAAAAGATTTACTTTCACAAATACTTTTAGTACGAATTGTATATAGGTACTTTAATAAATACAATAACAAAAAAAAACTTAAATTTAATCTTTTAGACAATATGAGATAGTGCACTCTCGTTATGATGGAATTTTAATAATGTAAGAGAATTAAATCTAAGTAATTAGTTTACAGAAGTAATTAATAGTAGTTAATATGTATTTTGAAAGGCTATAAATAAAACAAATTATACATTTATGTTATAAACTTGCGACTCACCATCACTTCGCTCGGGTTCGTCCCTAGTTAGGTCTTAAGATTTAGTCAAGATTTCTCAGAGATGAGATATTTTTCCGCAGTAACAATTATACTATATGTTGACTCGGATAACCAGCTATCATCATATCAAAAATTCTAAAAACTACAGAATCGGCCTCTGTATCGATAATAATGACTATTTCAATAAGATTTTCCAAAAAATATTTAATGTGCAGATTCGACTCAATTAGGATTTTATTATATGTGTTATACACACATTGTAATTGCATTCGAATATAAAACAATATTTACATGTCTCTCGTTATGAGCTTTAATAAGTTTATATGACGTATATTATTATATTTAATAAGCTTATATATGAATATATGATGATGGCAGAGGGATAAAATAACATGGCAATAATAAAGCAAAAACTGCAGCATATTTTAATAATTATATGTTTCAGTTATCGTTGTTATGAAAATGAACATATCGTAAAATATTAATTAATAATTTATAATAATAATAATGTCCTTCTAACCGATTCCGACCACGGCGACCAATCTCATTCTCACCGGTCGTGTTGAGTAGTCGTCCCACCGGAGTATGAGAGTGATAGGAATAGAGAGTGCGAGTTGTGTCCGCGCGTACACTTGTGCACATTGTGTATATCTCCTGTGCAGTTGGCTAGTCTCAATGAGATTGGTATATATATATATATAAATTTTGGAAATAATGTTCGTCCTTACATATTGTAACAAAAGTTACAACGTCGCTTAATTCAAACTCGTATTTCTACAAAATTAATAATAAAGAAATACCAATACTACTAAAGTAAAAACTTGTTTTATTCAAATCCATGTATAACTTAGGTCTGCATTAAACTCCATTATCGGATATGGGAAAAGTATATCTTTATTTTAACGACTCTTCATATAAAAGATATAGATATTTTATTATCGCTCAAGTAGTGTCGAGTATCAACATAAAACCAGTAAATATAAGTCCTTATTATTTTAAATTGATTTTTATATTAGGGTGTTTTAAACATATGACACGACAAGGGTTAATATGTTTCACTTGTTAGCCCTCATTATACAAAAAGGGTTTTCGACCTTTGTCCTTATTCTTAACTAATGGAGCTTAGTTTAACTCCGTAATTACTCTTATGAGAACTGTATTTATTTAGGATTATTGAATCTTTGAGGATTCATCTTTTATATTTAATCATCTTCTTTCGAGTAATAAGGGTTCTGAAGCCGAAGGCAAAACGGAAATCCTTACAATTTCTATATGTGACAGCCATTTCACTTGAAACGTTTGCTGATATTTGGAAGGTTAGTGTCTCGTGTGTAACATTAGACAACCTAAAAGACGAGAATATTTGAATATTTAAAAGCTTGTTGTGTACTATTTTGCTCTGTATATAGGTCTTGAAATATTAGTAGTAGCGTTTTTAAAGTAAAAAAATGTGTTCCATCCCCTCCAATTTTTTAAGTAGGTAGGTAAATATTCTAAAAAAATAATAATAATAAACCTACTGAAACACTTTTACAGAAGAGTTTTTATTTTAGTATAGAAACATTGATAAATATAAACTTATATATGTAATAAAATTGATATTAACTGATATTATTTTAACAGACACAATGCTACGGAACCATCGACCCTCGAGCCAGACTAGTACTTATCTGATTTAGCAATAACAATAATGTTTTGGCTTTGTATCCATTTCATATATAACGTTTTACGAAAAATTGATTGTAAACAGTAAGCATTGTATCGTTCCCGCTATAATTTATCTTAATTAGAGCGGGACAGTCTTGATTATAGCTTACTTAACATATTACTGCGCCGCGGCAACCAATTATTAAAATTTCGATGCAATACTTGATGGTGTAGTGCATTGCTAATGTTAGCTTGAAGCTGGCGAGATAAGTACCCTCTCACAAAGTATCGACGTATAATATGCGTTTAGTTTGAGTGCAAGAACTGGGGACTCAACTATATACTTCCTCTCACATAGGCTACGCTTTGTAGTTTTGTTTCACAGCTGTAGCCTTTATAGTTAGTCTAACTGTCTACTAAATCCACAAACGTGCCTACACCCACGACCCCATCATCCTAAATAATTTTCAATTCAATTCAATTCAATACTTTGTTATTTGGCTTTTAGGCGTGCCAGTTGGGCACAGATTACTTTGCCAATCGTGTAGAATGGAGAAGATACGGTGTAGATAAGATATTAACCGATTAAAAAAGAGATATTCACACTGAGGTTTCTTTACGTATAAAATATGAGCAATTGATTGTATGATCTGAACCTACAATAAACAAGATATCACAGTGGTTTTCTCGTGATTCGTTCATAGACAAACAGAAATATTGAGAAAAATTCTAAAAACCATAGATTCGGCCTCTGTATCGATAATAATAAATATTTCAATAACATTTTGCAAATAATATTTATTTTAAAGATTCGACTCAGTTAGAATTTAATTATGTGTATATATTACAGCGTTTCTTTGGCATTCATAACATAAAAGATACAGTATATTAAAAACCTTTATGTAAGTTTAAGATTCACATACAAAATAATAAATCTTTTATTATTCTGAGCCTTGTTTTTATATTGCATACTATTATTTTAATATAAATTCGTTTCCATTACGAACCTTCATATATCCCATGCAAGTAGGTCAAAATATCGGCAACGCAATAAAACGTTACCGCTCGTAGATACTTAGTGAAGATATTAAGAGACTGCGACATATTGCAAAACGCCTTATTTGGCATTAATGCTAAGCCTACACTATTATGAAGATTTTTATTTTATGAGATAATTTATGCAGGCAGTGGTAGCCAAGTGGTAACGCGCTCGCTTGGGAAACCGAGTGAAGCGGGTTCAAATCCCGGGTTTCGCATCACTGATATTTTCATGTGTGAATCATTTTCAAGGGAGGCCCGTGCCCAGCAGTGAGACGTTAAAAAGGGCTGAATACACGAGATAATTTAATTTTTGATACATTACTATAGATGTTTTTTTAACAACGACGTCTACAGGCGATCATAGTATTCCGAAAGCGTGTTACGTATATAAAACTTCTTACCATCATCTATCTATTATCTCATCATCATGATGACGACACGTTTGGCTCAGTTTGTAGTGATCCTACTTGCTGTACCAGCGGTCGCGGGTTCGAGTCCCGCTGGGGGCATTCGTTAGTGTGATGAGCACGAATGTTTGTACTCCAGTCATGGGTGTTTATTTATATTTATAATATTTATGTATTTAAAGGTATGTATATGTGTAGTATATCAATTGTCTGGTATCCATAACACGAGCCTCGTAGTACTTTTCAGGACTAAGACTATAAGAATTGTTATTTAATATCAGTACCAGAACATAACTCATATTAAATAAAAAAAAAAAACACTTTTATTATTTATTAAACAATATGTGGTAATGTGTAATATTATGTAATAGTAATAATAGGTAAATCATTTTAATATACATATTTGCCTACAAATATAATTAGGAGAAGTAGGCTGAAAAATGCTCTTCAGTCGTTTAATTCTAGTCAGATTTAGTTGTCAGTATACATATGTATGTAGATAAGCCTTTTTCTACTCTGAGGTATACAAAACCACGTTGCTCAAAAGCTTTCTTTACTGCTTCCTTTACGCTAGTGTGTAAGCTCCTTAGTGAGCATTTCCCAGCTTTTAACGTATTAAATGCTATGTAGACTTTCATAAAACGAAAATATTCTCACTCTTTCGCTACTATAAAGTTTTAATTTACAAAATATAATATGTTTAAACGAGCAATTCTTGTATATTTATTTATACCGGCGATCTCGGAAATGACTCTAACGATTTCGCTGAAATTTGGTATATTTTCGGGGCTCAAAAGTCGATCTAGAAAACGCGTGTTTTCAAATTTTTATGTGGTTTTCTTTCACATTATTCCACCCAAAATATGGTCGATAATTTCTTACGCCCGGGCATAAGCGCAGCCAAGGTGCAAGAATGACAATGTCCATATATCCGGTTCGAATCCTGGTCGGATACACTTTTTTTGTATTTATTCAAGTTTTTAGTTTTTTTAATCTAAAAAATACGATATAACAAATAAATTTGTATGTATGTATATTGTGTATATGTATGCATGTAGGTATGTCCGTCCAATCCTGTGTTATGTCGTAAACAATGGCCTAACCGATTTTGATACTTCATACGTCTTTAGATTCGTCTTGATAACGCGAGTCATGTAATGGATATTATTAAAAATAAAAAAATAAATGTTTTATCCGAACCCATCAACTGAGGTTCAAAATGAAATTTATTAAGAGGCGATAACAAAAATATATACAACCTGTACGTTTAAAAATATTTAATATAATATAAGTAGTTAAAATAAAACTAAAACACGCACTTTTTTGTTGTGTTATAAAAATACTATAAGAACTTTTAGTAGCTTTAAAGACAAAAACGATTGGACTTACGATAAACATTAACCTTATATAAAAATACATACGTTGGAACAGGCAGTTGGAATTTGAGTATATTTTAAAATATGACTTCTCACATTGACATTTCTACTACTTAAAAGCTATAAAAGAAGACTTTAAAAGTCTTGCCAGCATCAGTTTGTATCACACGGTCGATCTTTGGCTAGAATTGTATAATATTTCACAATAAAACTTTTATGAACCATCGCCATATTTCTTCTTGAGAATTGACTCAAAAAATGAAATTCTACCTAATTATGTCAATTATATAGACCTCCTCGGTGGTCTAGTGGCTTGCATGTACGCTCACAGATTCAGAGGTCCTGGGTTCGAGTCCCGAGTAGGGACAGGTTTAGTTTAGAAGTTTTTCTGTCAAGAAATTCTCAGTAACAGTTATTGTAACATACGGAGTTGGAAAGTTGGCGGTGTTTTACCCCTGTGCTTCGGAGAGCATGTAAAGCCGTTCCTGCGCTTTAATTAGAGCAGTCCTCACACCGGAGTATGAGAGTGGCAGGAGCAGGAATAGAGAGTACACTTGAGTTTGCTTGCGCGCTGTACTATAATATATCCTTCGCAGATGACTAGTCTTAATTAGATTAGCCACCGTGACTGAAATCGGTCAGGAAGATATTATTATTATAATAAATTATGATAATAATTACTATATATCATTAAATAAATAAATAACACTTTGCACACTTAATTACCAGCATTGTGGTGACAATAACGTTGGTCCTAAGCCAGATGATTTTAAAATAAATTTATATAAATAATAATTCACTTCTATAATCGTCCTAATCCTAAGCACTAGGCTGGAGTCATAGTCCACCAAGCTGTGCAGAAGCGGGTTGGCGGAGTGCGCCCTCGCTTCGTTCGGGTTTGTCTCTAGATGATTTTTTTAATTGACATAACATTTTCTGAGACTAGCGCGCACAAACACGCTGACAAACAGCCAAAAAATCTAAAAATCATTGTTTTGGGTTCTATTGAATTAACATAGATTCCCAATAATAGTTTTTCTCAAATATCTTCCATGTACAGACAGCGATAAGTTACACTTTTGATATACGTATAGATAAAAAATTATTTTTTATCAAAGTTCATCAAGAAAATTTATTAGTTATTATACTTTTATATCAGCTCATTTTACTATTAGATAATCGAGATATTTTATCAGATGATTAAAAACCAGGTTTCAAATAATTTTGAAAGACAATGATGCAATATTAATTTCGTAAATGAACGTGTAAAAGCGTTTAAACGGCCATTTTAATTTACTCGCGCTCGCTTAATAGAATAACAAAACTGTGGACCTAACGTACATTGAAAATGTTCGACTAAAATTAATTAGTTTAGTGATTACATGTTTTGTAATTTGTAATAATATTATCATACACATATTCTAATCTAGTTAATTAGCTTTTATTTTTTAACGTTGTTATCTTATCTTATATATTTAAACGAGCAATTCTTGTATATTTATATCTCAATATTTTTATTTCTTTATTTATTTATACCACGGATCTCGAAAACGGCTCTAACGATTTCGCTGAAATTTGATATGTAGGGGCTTTCGGGGGCGAAAAATCGATCTAGATTAGTCTCATGTCTGGGCAAACGCGTGTTTTCGAGTTTTCATGCGGTTTTCTTTTGCATTATTTTACGCAGAATATGGTCGATATTTTATTGCTAGATGTCCGGGTTCGAATCCCGGTCGGATACTAAGTTTTTACTTCAGTTTTTTTTTGTTCAAGTTTTTAGTTTTTATTTTTTTATTTTTGAGCCAAATTAAAAAGAAAATTATACTTTTGAGCAAAAACTCCGAGCGAAGCTCGTCCGCCCAGGTATTTAAAAATTAGCCAAATACGAAAATCGCGACATCTATACAACTCTCTCAGTAACACTTAGTCACTTAATGTAAAATGTACCATCTTTCAAAGTGCCATGACAGGTAACATTTTACTCCGGTTTCGTAGGTTATAATTACGAATTTTAAAGCTTTTCCCGCCACAATTATTATTATTTAAGAATAAGAACTAAATACATCAAAAAGAATTGCAATAGCTACCTACCGACATCTGCTCATTCCTTCCGTACTAGCAACTCCTACTTAAAAACTTATACTATTACTAGAAATTAAAAACAAAATTTCGTATATTGTAAATAACATCTAATATAGAAGCATTAGTATTTTTTAATTTGATTTTATAAAAACATAGCGTGAATAAAATAATAAACCTTATTCTTATTTAGATTTTGGAAGGTCTTATTTTTTACTATGCTCCCTGAGGAAATAGACAAAGTTATCTAAACATAAAAATCATTCAACCGTTGCGTAGTATAGATTAAATGATACGAGGAATAATTGCTTAATCGATTTTCGAATCGGTACAAGTTTTGGTCTCCAGGTTACAAATTAAACTTTACGGTTATTAAACACACAAAGTAAGCAATTTAATTTGAAGGAAAATCATCGAATGTAATATTAGCAACCTTTTCTTGCTGTAATTCAATAAAAAGTAGCCCTTGCTTGCTTTTGTTTCTTGACTTTAATTGATTTATACTAAACTAGCAACTCACCCTCGCTTTGTTCGGGTTCGTTCCTAGTTACGTTTTAACGTTTAGTATAGATTTCTTAGAGTTAAGATATTTTCCCATAGTAAAATATATACTATATATTGACCTAGATAATCAGCTATCATTTTACCAAATTTCATCAAAATCTATTGTATGGTTTTCTCGTGATGTGTTCCCAGACAGACAGACAAAACTATAGATTTGGCCTCTGTCATCATCATCTTCCTGCCCTATTCGCAATCACTTGGGATTGGCGCATTACTGCTGATAGATGTGGCCTCTGTATTGATAATAATGAGTATTTCAATAAGATTTTCCAAAAAATATTTAACATACAGATTTGAATCCGTTAGAACTTTATTATATTTATAGAAGATAACGAGAATCACTTAATAGACCGATATAAAGTGAAATCTATTGAATTTTCAATGCTTTTTCCTTCACTGATGTTTCAATTTCATTTAATGATTAGAACATTTAGGACAGAAAGGGGTTGAAAATGTTTATTTATTTACTAATATAAAGGTAAAGAGTTTGTTTTTCGTTTATTTGTATACGCTAATCTCTGGAACTAATACTGTAATTTCAAAAAATCTTTTTACATTTTATATCCTACTTGCGACTCACGCTCGCTCCGCTCGGGTTCGACCCTACTTATGTTGTAATATTTAGTATAGATTGTTCAGATTTGAGATATTTTCCTGCAGTATAAAGTATCGTATATGTCGACCTGGATAACTAGCTACCATCGTATCAAATTCTATTAAAATCCCTCCAATAGTTTTTCCGTAATACGGTCACAGACAGACAGACAAAAATTCTAAAAACTATAGATTCGGCCTCTGCATCGATAATAATATACATAAGCAATAAGCATGGTCTTCCATCATGTTTTAACCATTAGGAACGGAGGATTTACACATATATGAACGTTACGTTAAACAAATCTAAAGAGTTATATATTACTGTAATAGTACTTTCTATTGTAACAAACATAATAATTGTCTAACTTATAAAGATTAATTATAAAACATTTTTGTAAGGTAAATGTATATTCAAACGTCAACTTTACATACCGTTATGTCATTTTTGATTTTGACGTTTGAATTTACATTCACCAAAAGGGTATAAAAGGATTGCTAGACAAGTAAATGATTGATTTTTGCTCGCGTCGTCGTAGTGTTAACATCGTTAAATAATAAGTAAATTGTGTGTTTTGTAATTTAATAGTGATATGAAGTGAAGTGATAAGTGCATATAAGTGGATAAATGTGAGAATAAAAGTGACATATTAGACAACTGCTGTCTTTTCTTTGATTCCCTCTGAGCTCGTTTTAGCTCAGAAGTGGGATAAGCAAAAATAAATGTATATTTTTGCGCTCCGCCCGCAAGTAATAATCTAAGGTAATTATGGTTGGAAATAATACATTTTTTTTTTTTTTTTTTTTTTATTGCAAGTAGTAGTTTTGAAGAAATGGTTTGAAATATTTACAATTTTTACCGTAATGTTTCTCTTAGTTTGTTTTGTTTTTACTTTTATATTTTCTTCGGTTCTTGGTTTACGGAAAGAGTAAATATTAATATGAAGTACCGATTGTTTGATCAACGACTAAGACTTCTATCACCGAGTTTCAGATAATGGAAGCTGAGCCTCACGACACGGAACGACGGAGCCTGGTGACTCCAGGGCGATCGCAGCGAAACGAAGAATCAATTCAAGGACATGTACGCAGCCGGCTACATAGTCGTAGTCGCAGCCGCAGGCGTAGTCGCAGCTGTAGCCGCAGCCGCAGGCGTAGTCGCAGCTGTAGCCGCAGCCGCAGGCGTAGTCGCAGCTGTAGACGTGACTGCAGTCACAACGTCAGTCGCAGTCGCCATGACAGCCGTCGTCGTAACTGCAACCGTGGCCATAGCCCAAGGATTAACTCCGAGAACTCTCACAACAGTGTACGAAGTCAAAGCAGGTACTGTGATTTATATACTAAAGAACGTGATCTGTACAACGAGAGAAAACGGATACGTGAACTAGAAGATGAATTACAAAAGAAACTACGAGATCTAGACATTGATAAAATTCAATCTCTTCAAAATAAATCAAATAAACGACAACATGAAGAATCGGTACCACAAACACCATTAGAAGTTTCCCCAAAACGTACGAAAGATCAAACCGATATATCATATAGTTTTCTTAATAATTTCTTAAAAATACTTGAATCCAAAACTAGCGATAGAGATTCATTTTCTAGTTTAATCAATGTTATTCCTGAATTTGATCCATTAATTAGAAATCAAACCGTCGAAATGTGGTTAGATAAGATTGATGAATGTGCCGAAATTTATAATTGGAGTGACAAACAAACTAGTCATTATGCTTTACAAAAATTAACCGGTCATGCTAAATCTTGGTACCAGGGCTTGCCTTCTCTTAAGCATAGTTGGTCAGAGTGGAAACAAATGTTACGAGACTCTTTTCCTATAAATGAAAATTATGCAGAATTGCTCACTGAAATGCTTAACAGAAGAGCACGCTCTGGCGAGTCTTTAGAAATGTACTACTTCTCTAAAATCAATTTATTAAACCGTTGCAAAATTTTTGGTAAACAAGCGGTAGACTGTATAGTGTATGGCATAGAGGATAGGGGTGTACGTGTCAGTGCTCAAGCAGCAAAATTTAACAGACCAGAAGATGTTTTAGAATTTTTTAATATCATAAAATCGCAGACAAAAGAAAATTTTGACACAAGGAAATTTTTACGATTCCCAAATAATGACAGCGGTAACTCTTCTCGTCTTAATGAATTATCCAATGAAACCCGACATAAACCAGACTCTTTATCCTGTTTTAACTGTAAAGAAGTAGGTCACCCTAGTTTTAAATGCCCAAAACCTATAATAAAATGTACAAATTGCAATCTTCTCGGACATACTGCATCAAACTGTCAAAAAAGAGTTATCACTGAACAACAAAAATAAAAAAAAGATTTTACCTAATGATCGATTCGTAGTTGAAGATACGCCTCTAACTAGGAAAGGCAAGAAATACGAAAATGTAGTATCTATTGATAAAATTTCGCCTTGGTTAAGTTTTAGTGCCCCTGTTATGTGAGAGTAGTGATGATGATAGTAATTAATAAGACTTAATTTTTAAATACGTTAAAGTGATCTAAAGGTATTTAAAATCATATTGATTAGATTAAGGTATGTATTATTAAATATATTTATTTTATGATTATATTTTATTAAATTATGTATTATTAACTACATTTATTACTAACAGTGATTTTTATGACGTGTGGGCATGAGTTGGCTTATGAACTAGCCGCCCAAGGAGAAGCACGTCTTAAAGATCAGTGATATAGTATGATTACTATGACGTGTGGGCATGAGTTGGCTTATGAACTAGCCGCCCAAGGAGAAGCACGTCTTAGTGATCAGTGATATAATATGGGCAGGAGTTGGCGTAGGATATCGCCGCCCAAGTAATAATATTGAGAATAGTGGTAAAGGAAGTAACCCTATTTTCTTGATCTAGTGAAATTATTAATGAATATAGTGATTGTATAACATGTATATTTTTTTTTAATAAATTGTGAACGCGAGGACACGTTCTTTAAAGGATGGCCGACTGTAACAAACATAATAATTGTCTAACTTATAAAGATTAATTATAAAACATTTTTGTAAGGTAAATGTATATTCAAACGTCAACTTTACATACCGTTATGTCATTTTTGATTTTGACGTTTGAATTTACATTCACCAAAAGGGTATAAAAGGATTGCTAGACAAGTAAATGATTGATTTTTGCTCGCGTCGTCGTAGTGTTAACATCGTTAAATAATAAGTAAATTGTGTGTTTTGTAATTTAATAGTGATATGAAGTGAAGTGATAAGTGCATATAAGTGGATAAATGTGAGAATAAAAGTGACATATTAGACAACTGCTGTCTTTTCTTTGATTCCCTCTGAGCTCGTTTTACTATAGTAAATCATTGATTCATCGAAGTCGTCGTTGATGAAGTCCTATTAATTACCAAGATAAGAGACATCTCTGTTGTGAGCCCTCATTCAATCAGCAGCGCTCGAGCTCTGCATTGGACTTAAATATACCTATATTCGTAGTTTACCTTACATCAGTAAATTGCATTACTTGCTGTCGGTATTTACTTTTATACAGTTCATGTTTGAGCTTGCTGCCCGGCTAAATAAGAGGTCTGATAACTAACGAATGAAAACAAACTTTTTAGGTTTGTAAATGTTTACATATATAAGCGACTTACCCTCGCTTTTCTCGGGTACGTCCGGTATCGACAGTAGCCTGTGTCATTATCAGAGATATCATACAGACGTCTGTCAGTATACTAAGGCGTGGTAGCCCAATGGTAACTCGCTCGCTTCGGTATCCGAGTGAAGCGGGTTCGAATCCCGGGTCTTGCACCTCTGATATTTTCATGTGCGAATCATTTTTAACATGATTACCACTTGCCTTACGGTGAAGGAAAACATCGTGAGGAAACCTGCATGTCTGAGAGAACCTAGCAAGTTTTCGAAAGACATGTGAAGTCCGCCAACCCGCACTTGGCCAGCGTGGTGGACTATGGCCTGATCCCCCTCGTATTGAAGGGAGGCCCGTGCCCAGCAGTGGGACGTTAAAAGGGCCGAATACAGTATACTAAATATCATACATATTTATATATATATATATATATATATATATATATATATATATATATATATATATATATATATATATATATATATTCTTTATTGCACTTGAAAGTAAATACAATGATTTTAATACAATTTTTGTTATTAATATTTCTTAAAATCAAAAATAATTAAAGTGATATTTTCATGTATAATATTATATTTCTCTTACTTGATTTTTATTACTTTTACATTTTTATATTAATAACGATGTATATACTTTTTATTTATTTTAATATGTATTTTCTTAATTTAAATAATAATTATTAAAAAATATATGTAGCAACCTATTTTGATTTTTAGGATTCTGTACCCAAAGGGTAAAACCGACCGACTATTACTAAGATTCCGCTGTCCGTACGTACGTCTGTCTATCTGTCTGTCCATCTGTCACCAGGCTGTGTCTCATGAACCGTGATAGTTAAACAGTTGAAATTTTCACAGATGATGTATTTCTGTTGCCGACAACAAATACTAAAAAACAGAATAAAATAAATATTTAAGGGGGCTCCCATACAACAAACGTGATTTTTTGGTTTTTTATATTAATAACAATGTGCATACTTTTTATTTATTATTAAAAATATATTAAATACTTATTATTAAAAATATATGCAGCAATCTATTTTTTTTATCATGTTTTGAGGAGACTAAGATATTATATTTCGGACGACCCAAATTTCCTTTTTCAAGATAGAATTATTTAAAGACAGACTAGAAAATTCTACGATTTAATATTAGTTAGAGTAATCTAGGTAATCTGAAAAAACTAGGCGATCTTTAATAAAAACCGCAATAATGGTTTGAGCTGGGACTTTATTGCATGTTTATACTTGTAGAATTTAAGTGAAATGAGAGCTTTAAAATTACCTTCATAATACTTTATTAGATTTACGCAAAAAATTGATATTTTATATAAAACTATCTTTTCGGTTTTTTTTTGTGGATTTATATTAATTTTTCGTTCCCGATATCCTGAATGCTTTAGGGAATCATGGCAACGTGAGACTAAGGTTGTAAACGTCTCAAAGGCACCTTAAGTAAGTAAATATTTTTAGAAAATTAAGATGGTGCCATCTGAATACAGCATCTTCACCTTTAGAACAGTGAGAATAAGAGGTCATTTAAGAGCTCAATAAGTGTTTTAAAATAAACATAAAGAATTGATTTGCATTAAAGTTTAATATTCACTGTAAAGTAAACAGAATGCAAATGATGGGAGATGAAAATTTAAAATTCATGACATTGATAGTGCAATTTGTACATTGCTCTTTGCTTTGCTTATATATAGTCCAGTCATATTAGGAGTTTCACTTCAGAGTAAGAGATAATAAGCTGTAAACTCGTATACACCTCTATTTTGGTGTTCTTAAAGTTGTCTCAAAAGTCTCATAAAATCTCGTGTCTGCGTCGTAAATTATTTAAGCTCAAACGTCACAAAAACAGTTTTTCGCGATAATCTCGGTTTCTATAGCTCCAATGATGTTAAAATTTATTCTAAAAATTAACCGTAACAGTGAGTATTGCTGAGCGCTGCAGGCTCTCTGCCCTTTATGTCAGAAACGGTTGAGCGTATGTAAAATTTTTGAAACAAAATTTGTCGCAAATTTTATGTTCTACAATTTTTAAATAATAATATATATCCCTTACATATTTTATGTTAGCCAAAAATGTCGTAAAATATTCTTAAATTAAATAAGATTATTTTTTATTTTCATGTTGTCTTTATTTATTTAGAGTTAAAATTGTGTCTACATTACTAATTATAATCATTAATACCTGTATATATACATACCTATTAGCTTCTACGTATATATATTTTGATGATTTCTTTAAAGAAATATATAATACAATCTTAGTTATAATACTTTCTTAGATATACACGAATATATGATATTTTAAAATAAAACTGTATTTTCGAAGTTTTTTTTCGGTTTTATTTTGATTTTTGGTTCCCGACGTTCCGAATGCTTTAGAGCTGGAAGCTTGCCAACGTGCAACCAGTGCCCAAGAAAGGAAGCCGTGCTGACCCTGTCAATTATCGTCCGATCTCGATCACCTCCATACTCTGCAAGATTATGGAGCGTGTATTGAACACCCGTCTTATGGCATACCTAGAACAGAACGATCTCCTCAGTGATCGACAATATGGGTTTCGCCGAAATAGGTCGACTGGGGACCTTCTAGTGTATGCCAATCACATCTTAGGTGAAGCTCTTGAGCGAAGCGGGGAGGCGATTGCCGTCTCTCTCGATGTCTCAAAGGCCTTTGACAGGGTCTGGCACGCTAGCCTTATAAGCAAGCTTTCAGCCTATGGCATATCTCCTGGCCTGATCGGCTGGACTAAAGACTTCCTGAGCGACCGATCACTCAGAGTTGTGGTTGAGGGTTGTTCATCACAACCCTTAAAGACCAACTCAGGAGTTCCACAGGGGTCTGTTCTCTCTGCAACCTTGTTCCTGCTGCATATCAACGATCTGCTTGTACCCGGTATCTATGGGTACGCAGACGACAGCACTGTTGTAGAGAGATACCTGCCGAATCCTCGGGCCAGTAGAGATCAAATTCAGTCCGAAAGAGAGGCCATGGTAGAGCGGTTGAATCTCAAACTCAGGACAGTCTCCACTTGGGGCGATGCCAATCTTGTGAGTTTCAACGCCACCAAAACACAGGCGTGCCTGTTCACCGCAAAAAGGAGTCCTTTTACCTTGACTCCTACTTTCCGAAATGTGCCTCTGGAATACACTGACCGTCTGCAGTTGTTGGGGATGGATATTAGCCCCAACATGAACTACGGCCGGTTCATCGAGTCTAAGGCTGATATCGCAGCGAGGAAAGTTGGCATCCTTGCAAAGGTCCGACAGTATTTCACGCCGGGACAGCTTCTTACTTTATATAAAGCTCAAGTCCGGTCGTGTGTGGAATACCATTTGCCTTACGGTGAAGGAAAACATCGTGAAGAAGCCTGGATGTCTGAGGAAACCTAGCAAGTTTTCGAAAGACATGTGAAGTCCGCCAACCCGCACTTGGCCAGCGTGGTGGACTATGGCCTGATTCCCCTCGTATTGAAGGGAGGCTCGTGCCCAGCAATGGGACGTTAAAAAGGGCTGAATACGTAGTAGCGTTGCATTTTTATTCGGAGCTAGCGACTCACCCTCGCTTCGATCGAGTTTATCCCTACATAATAAACGGGCTATCTAATGCAAAAATAACTTTTCTAATCGTATCAGTAGTTACTGAGATTAGCGCGTTCAAACAAACAAACTTCTAAACTCTGCCTATTTATAATATTAGTATAGATTTTCTACTGAATGAATATGATACTGAACAGGGTTTTAAAGTTTAATTATAATTAGCAAAGAAAGCGTCAGCTTAACACAGAGTGGACAGCATTCAGCGCATCTTTTTCTCGCTCAATTATGATATTTTTATTATTGAACAGCATAATTGTTTATATCAGGTACACATAATATGTTTAAAGTTACTATTGCTTGACCAATGGTCGCAATTCGATCATAATATTTTATTTTATTAATTTTATTAATAACACTAAAACTCGTCAAAAGCTACTATATAAAAATCTGTTGACAGAGGAGAAAAAGCTTCGATCAACAAGCTTTGATTTTGTATGTGACACGTTATTTAGTAGTATTGTTGATCGAAGAGAAAAAGGCACTAAGCTGTTTTGTCTTTGCCTATTTATACAAAGGTTATTCCTTAATGCCACAAACATTATTTTATAGTACCTACTTGATGTTGTGTTAAATTTTCACAACGCTTACGTGAATTCGTAGCTTTACATTAAGCTCATATATATGTGCCTGTAAAATAGACCCATGGGAGTTACATGGACATGGACATATTAATTCACCATTAGGTGATGTGTTTCAGTTGTTTGTTGTTTTTGCTGTTTATTAAGTAGACTAATCTAATGCTCAAGAAATGTCGTTGGAATATTCTTGTAAATAATAATTTATTATAAAAAATATACGTATTACTTCAGTAATTTCGCACAATATCATGATTTCAATCCATATATTATTTATATTCAAATCAACTATTCGTGTTTACGAACGTACATACATATCTACTTATATTTGAAACTGTGTCATGTAATTAGTTATTTCATCCAAGACAGTTTAATTGAAATCTCGAAGTATAGGTATCACATGTACCTACAGTAATAGTTCATACCGCACACGTGTCCTCGCTGTAAAAACATAATAACGGTCTGTTTCAGTCTTGAACTTTAAATTTATTATTATATTTTTTATTGCACTTTAAATGTAATACAGAAAAAAAAATAGACAATAAACTTAGTTAACAAAGGTGGTGTTATCTCTGAGAGAGATTTCTTTCAGTCAACCCCTGGATGTGAAAGAAGATGTCAGCGGGCAACATAGTGCAAGAAATAAATATTCTAGAAATAACAGTAAATTTCACGATTATTAAATATCTAATGTCAAAACTCTCTATTTTTCAATTCTTCTATCACTATCACTTGATACTCGATTCCCACTTCTTGGAGTTCGGTTTACTTATAACTCGTACTGACGTCGTTATCAAGTGATAAACCGTTTTTATAGTTTAAGCATTAGAACCAATTAATCTGTTTTTATAAGTGATAACTACACTACACTACACTATCATCGCTTCCCATCTTTCGCTAAGTTATAAGAGTCGTAATCGACAAAACGCTTTTGTTTATAAGCTCGTATTTAAATTCACAACCATACATCCTATATTAAACTGTGTATAGTGTAAAAGTTTGCACTAACAAAATTTACCGAGTCCATACTTATTACTTATCTATACATATAATTTTTTTTATGGAAAATCTTATTAAAATAGTCATTATTATCGATACAGAGGTCGAATCTATAGTTTTTAGAATTTTTGTCTGTCTGTCTGTCTGTGACAGCATCACTAGAAAACCACTGGACAGATTTTGATGAGATATGATGATAGCTGGTTATCTGGGTCAACATATAGGATACTTTTTACTGCGGGAAAATATCTTATCTCTGAGAAATCTATACTAAATGGTAAAACATAAATAGGGGCGAACCCAAGCGGAGCGAGGGTGAGTCGCTAGTATTGTAAATATAAAAGTAAATCTGTCTTTTACATTTTTATGCTTAAACCGCTGAACAGATTTCGATAAAATTTGGCAAGGACATAGATTGCATTCTGAGATCGGACATAGGCTGCCCTTGGACTACACCCTGCTTAACACATGAGCGAAGCCGCGGTCAAAAACTAACTCAGCATAAATTCATTTATCTGGACCGCGTCTCTGGTAACGTCGCTACTTGCTACATATAAAAAGGATAAACTAGAATATATATTAGCGGCGTCAGTACAAAGACTTCTGTCTGGCTAACTACATATGTCATTAAAAAGACTTGTTCAGCTTTTTCTGCTAGGTAGTTTACGAAACTTACTTTCATGCTAACATTTAGAGAAAAACTAGGAAAATTTTAGATTAATTTTTGAGTCACAGTCAACCAAAAAGCGACATGATGAAGTTAACTGATAACTATTTGTTGCCATGGTAACCGTTATTGTCTGACAAATAATAATTAGATCGTAGTGATAAAGAAAAATGAATGAAAAGCGTGGTTATGACAATAATGGATTCGTTAAGTCGGAAAAACATGTTTGGATAGAAAAGATTGCTATACTATTTATTTTTATTAATTTATCATTCCTTTTAACAAACAGAGAGTTGTGACATACGGCATGAAATCTTTAGTTATTTTTATTCTATTACGCCAAAGAAGTATAGCTTTTTACGTGCGTACATAAGTACACACACATGTTTTTTTAGATGTCTCGGGTATTTAATATTACTAGTGTTTGCTTAGTAGTCGAAATTAGACCATAATCGTTATTGAGTTTTTGAGGAAAACATGTTTAAATATACCTATTTGTATAAAAAAACTTTTTCCAATTATTTTTCTTGATACACTGAAGCTCGTCAATAACTACTAAATAAGAAGAGATAAAGTCGGTTGACAAAAGGCACTGAGCTCTTTTGTTTTGCCTATTTACGAGTATGTATATTTATATACATACTATATGTAGTGGTAGGTATATGACTGTATGAAGTTGCCTCTCAATTGTTATTAATTTTTAAATTTATTAAAATATGTATATAGAGTTTTGTATTGACTTTACATATCTATCTATACTTATAAAAAAAATTGTAACTAAGCCGAATCGGTACATTAAATATGTTTTGGAAAATCTTATTGAAATAGACATTATTATCGATACAGAGGCCGAATTTATAGTTTTAAGATTTTTTTTCTGTCTGTCTGTCTGTCTGTGACCGCATCACATAAAATCCACTGGACAGATTTTGATGATGATAGCTGGTTATCCGGAAAATATTTAATCTCTGAGCTAAACGTTAAAACGTAACTAGGGATGAACTCGAGCGAAACGAGGGTGAAGGGTAAGGTTAAAATTCAATTTACGTTATATATAAAATATATGATATTATTGGTAATAGAAAGTAATGGCTTTAAGCATTAAAAGAACACTAGAATACGCTCCCACCATATAAAATATAAATAAAGTATAAAATGGGTTCCATAAATCACATTTTTTTATAATAAATATAAGAGAATATAGAGATAAAATTATATACCCTCTAATACATTCAATATATAAAAATTCTATTTTAGCTAACATATTTTTTTATTTATTTTATGTATTTCTTAATATGATGGGCGTCAGATTTAAATATGGACTGAATAGCTTACGAAAGAGATAAAAAATTATATATGTGTTCATATGAATTCATGTAGAGCTTTGCGGTAATGGATCCTGATATCAACACTTGTATTTAAGCACTATGTTGATAGTAAAATTTCAAGGTTAAAAGTTGTGTAGCTATGTATTTTAGTTTTACTTTAAGGTCGCTAGTGAAAAATAAAACAAATCTGTCACACAGGAACCGTGCATTTTCCGGGATTAAATGCAGCCTTTGTGCTATTCCAAACTATAATCTATCTCTATGCAAAATTTCATACAGATCTGTTTAGCCGTTCTGGCGTGATTGAGTAACAAACATCCATCCTTCTAAACTATCGCATTTATATAGTAGTAAGATATGTTTATATTTTGTTATTTGTTCTCAATGTTTCAAATGATTTACAGCACATACGTATGTATGGTGTCTGGAAACGGCGGAGACCATCAGTCAATATTCATAATAGCGAAAATAAAAAATCTAAATAAATCCGCGACCGTTGTGTGTTAATGTCCCAACATGTTTATTTATTATTATTATTAAAATCCGAAAAAAATCATTGACGAAGATATTTCAATGAAACGATTTTTTGTTTTATTTATATAGTGAAATATCTGGGAGCCATTTTAGTTAGTAGGTATAATAAAATAAATCACATAATATATGAATTGTAAAAAAAATATAAGAAAAATTATAACTTTAATGATAACAATTATTGGTTATTTTTTTATTATTTCTCGTACATTTAAACCAGTAATGGATTTATCCGAAAGGTCAGGTGCCTATTATAAAGCCTACGCCGTATACTGCTTGGACCGTGTTTACTTCCATTAAAGGCCTGAATTTTTCGACCCGTAAAAAGGAACCGCTTAAATTTTAGACGTTATTTATGGGCCTATGAATGTTCTAACATTTATATAGTAAGTAATGAAAAAGTAAATTTGAATATATAGATCGAGATCATCCTCGTATTGTAAAAAAAAATGTGTATTTCGTGCGTCAGCAAGCGTCTTAGTCAATAATAGTACATACTGTAGGAGGTCACTAATAAAACTTTGAGATGTTCCTTGCATATATTCTTATATTCAGTACTTTTATAATCGTCAGTACGTCTGTCCGTGTGGAAGCTACCACCGGCTTGGAAAACAGTTCTGCTGAGAAAAGCCGGCAAGAAACTCAACGGTTACTCTTTTAAAATAATGAGTTGCATAATTTATAACAATAATTTTCAGTATTACAAACATTCCATGACTAGTCACTACAGGGTGGTACCGACATCTCCGTACAAAAACGCGGGAAAACAAATTAATATCCGCCCCCATTTTTTTTAAATACATTCCTATCGGCCAAAGACACATAACTAAATGCCTTAAACATAAATCATAACAAATTAATCAAATATTTTAATATTTTCCATTAAAACGCTCATAAGGAAAATATAATAATTACCTAATAATAAAAAATCAGACAATTGCGAGTTTGAGGTGCTCACCGAGTATTCCGTAGCACGGACATAAATATTTTATTTTTAATTAATAATTATTTTATTTTTATTATTTTATTAACATGAATATGTTATTTTACTTTTACCCCGACGCAAAAAGAGGGGTGTTATAAGTTTGGCGTCGATGTTTGTCTATGTGTGTGTGTATCTGTCTGTGGCATTGTAGCTCTCAAACGGATGGACCGATTTCGATGCGGTTTTTTTCATTTGAAAGCCAGTTTCCTTGCGATTGTTCTTAGCTACGTTTGGTTAATATCAGTCCAGCAGTGTAAGAGTATCAGCTCTTTTCCAAAATTATTTACTTTTTAAGGGTTGTTCCTTAAACTAGTATAAGTATTTTTTGCGTAGGGATTTTTTTTAATTTTTAATTTAATTAATATTATGACGTAACAAATTACTACTATATGTAAAACAAATTATTAAGATGTTTCATTCTACGGAATCCTCGATGTGCATCTCCGACTCAGACCTTATCACATTTTTTATGGGTAAATATCCATCTACGAGTTCATTTATTGACCGCTCATTGACTTAAAAAATATTTCAACTACATGTGGCACCCTTATTTATATTTTTTGTAATTAAAATACAGAATTGTAATTATATAAAGTGAACATAATATGGAATACTCGGTTCACGAGACAGACTTATACTTGACCGAGTTATTTTTGATACCGTTTTTAATTAAAAACTCTTTTCAATTTACTATAATTACATAATAACTTAATTGAAAAAGTCCCATTAAAAAGATATAATTAGTAAAAAGAATCATTGTTTCGAAAGACACTGATTTGTTTTTTTCACTAACAACATTTGTACCGTGTCTTACATTCTACACGATATTAACGTAGTAAATTGTGCCCAAATGGCACGTCTATAAGCCACAGAACATATAATATAACATAACATATAGTATTGGTTTAAATTAAAATCATTCTATAGTATCTCTTATTTATTACGAAGATAACATTGTCTAGATATTCAATGTCTCTGAGGCCATCTGGCATGCATTTTATTGCCCAGAGATGTCTGTACTTTCATTACGCAACAACGACATTGCGATTTATTCATTAGTTCTTCGACATTTTGCGCTTCGAATATTTGAATCTGTAAATATTTTATTGTATGTACGAGTAGTATATAGTAGTGTGGTTTATCTATGTATTTAAATAAATATGTTGGTACTTTACCACACAGCACCATCTAGTTCCATGGTAAGCTACGAGGCTTGTGATATGGATACCAGATAGTTGATACACTACACATATACAGCTTTATACATACATATTATAAATATAAACACCCCTGACTTGAGTACAAACATTCGTGCTCATCAAACAAATGCATGCCCCCAGCGGGACTCGAACCCGGAACCACTGACACAGCAAGTAAAGTCACTACAAACAGAGCCAAACGTGTCGTCCAGTGGTCGAAATTTTCTATTTATTTACTACAGTGATGATGATGTTCTCCTGACCGATTCCGGCCACGGCGGCCAATCTCATCGAGACTATCTGACTGCGCAGGAGATATTATAGTGCACAAGTGTACGCGCAGACACAAGTGCACTCTCTATTCCTGTCACTCTCATACTCCGGTGGGACGACTACTCGACACGACCGGTGAGAGTTAAGGCGCAGGACCGACGGCTTTACGTGCTCTCCGAGGCACGGGGGTGTAACACCGCCAACTTCCCAACTCCGGGCTGTTACTGAGGCTTACTATACAGAAAGACTCAATAACTAAACTTGGCCCGACCCGGGACTCGAACCCAGGACCTCAGGATGTGCAGCCGTACATGCTAGCCACTACACCACCGAGGCAGTAACTACAGTTACTACAGTATCTGCCTAGTGTCTAGTTATCTAGGCACTATCTAATTATCGACCACGGACGAACTCGAGCAAAGCGAGGGTCGCTAATATGTACATAATTCATAGAAATAAATAGATAATTGTACTGTTTTAAGTAATCCATAATTTCAATTACAACTGTACCAACATTATTTCATATTCCAAATAAGATATACATATCTATATGAAATTACTGAACTGAATGGTAAATGGTATTTGCTTTATTCAGTTACATTTTCGGTTGTTCCAGTTTTCGTTGTGAGGTTTTTTATTGAGTTATACTTCTTTTAGGTATATAATATGTTATATGTTCTGTTTTTGTATATATTTATTTTATATATTATATTTAAAAAAACACAGCTTCTATTATATTCTTTTGTTTCTTTTATTTATTCAATTCAATTCTTATGCTCAATGGCTTCTAGGGGTGCCATTTGGGCACGATTTATTGTTTTATTTATACAAATAAATAAAATTGAAGTGTCTGTATGTAATGTCATAATAAATGCATATGAAATTATATACGGTACTTATAAGAAAAACACAATTTTTAAACTTTATTTTAGAAAAAAAAAATAAGGTTTCGCTCAATAAAATTAAGATGTATCTAGGGACGCACCACGGGTTCGTCACTTATGACGGTTAGTATGGAATACGTAAACTATATAGTCTATTTATGTATATATACATAGATAGGTATTATGAGTTTTATATCCCTTACTTGAGAAATAATTGATTCCCCATACAAAGTTCCACTGCTCTTTTCACTTCCTTAAGAGATGATTTCCGGGGTAAAACTATCCTATGTCCTTCTCAGGGTCTCAAACTATCCCCATACTAAATTTCGTCTAAATCGGTTCAACGGATAAGCGAAAAAGGTAACAGACAGGCAGAGTTACTTCCCCATTTATATATTAGTATTATAATATCCAATCTCAGTGAGATAATAATAATAAAATTCTTTATTTCTCACCACAAACTAATTAGTACATACATCAATATTAATTATCTTAATTTAGCATAAGCTGGTTGTTACAGAATTTGGTTGTGGATTTGGTCGCCCTTACCGAATTTGGTTAGGAAGACATTATTATATTTGAATTCCTAAAACATTTATATTGACATTTGAATGTCGAGGTCAGGGCGAAATTCTATTTATCTCTGTCAATATTTTAAACATTTCACTTTATTATCTCCCGTAGAATTTCGAAGGAAAATAATTCATAGTTTATGCAAACAAACCTTATTTTGTGTTCTTGTCACATCGCAATGATGTAAAACATCGTATATAATGTTTTAAAAATAATTTCTCTATAACACCCTAAACAAAATTGTATAATATATCCTACTAATATTATAAATGCGAAAGTTTGTGAGTCTTGATGTATGGATGTCTGGATTTATAGATGTATAAGTAAATAAATATTTTGGGACATTAACACACAGCACCATCTATTTCCATGGTAAGCTACAAGGCTTGTGTTATGGATACCAGATAGTTGATACACTACACATATATAACTTAAATACATTCATATTATAAATATAAACACCCATGACTGAAGTATAAACATTTCTCTCACAACACAAATGTCTCATCACACAAATGAATGCCCCCAACGGGACTCGAACCCGCGACCGCTGGCACAGCAAATAAGGTGACTACAAACTGAGCCAAACGTGTCGTCAAATGTATAGATGTTTATTACTCTTTCATGCAAAAAGTACTGACTGAATTTTAATGAAACATTACAATAATATAGCTCATACATCAAAATATCACATAGACTTTTTATCTCGGAAAAATGTACGGTTCCCGTGGGATAGATTTATGTTTGTTTTTCTAGTCTCTTCTTTCTGTGAGCCGCTAGTTAAAAAATAATTTTAATAATTAGAAAGGCACAGCTTACAGTATCTATCAGATTGTTATTAATATTAAAATAGGAAATTATTAAATTCAGGATTTAAACATGTACATAATTTTACAAAAGCTTGAAATATTTCGATAACGGTGGTGGACCGCGGATGATTGTAAATTATTTGAAACTGAGGTTCTGTAAAATTCATAACGAAATATGTTCATAACAAGCTTTTATGTAACTTGTTTCATTCGTATGCATTCCGGTTTAAATTTTTATAATTAGAATAATATATCATTACTACATGTATGTATATTTTTAAGTTCTCTAAAAGAAAAATCGATTATAGAAAATCGATTTCTAATTAGGGAGGAAATAAATGGGAATGGCGTATTCTGATTATATGGCGTAATGATTAGATATGTTTTTCTTTTTTTCTGACGAAGTAATCTGTGCTCAACTGGCACAATATGAAGCCAACAATAAATATTGTTATATATTTTCCATTCATTTTATATTTTTTTCTAGCGACGTTAACTGTAGATTGCGAACTTATTTACCCTAGTTAGATGATAAAGCCGTTAAGGGATCTCATCTGTTTAATTGGCTTTATACTAAAGGCTTCTTTGCTTTATTTACCTACAACTCTATTTGTGTACTTTTTGCAGTTCGCTAGGATATTTACAGCATGCAGAAGTATCAGTTAAATACGCTTACAAACATACCTGAAAAGCCCGAAAAAAAAGTTTTGAACTCAGTTTCAACAGAAAAATTAGCCCTCTACATTAACTCTATATGAGATACTTAACTGACTGAAATAAAGCTTAATAAGTAAATTTAGATAAACAGCAATCGACACACTGCTGTTCTTTTTATATGCATAAATAAAGAACATTCCAGTATTAGATAGTTTTAATATTTTCTAGTAATCTCAATTTCTTTCTGGAAAACGTTTTGTTCCTCTCTCACATAAGGCAATTTAAATTTAATATACATATTGTGATTGATTGTCGTACGTTGACAACTATCTTAGGTTGTATAGTATGTATTATTTATGAAGCATGCTTCAGATGGGCCATTTTGAATGATTATTTTTGGTGTAAAGATGTTACAATGTCCACTACGCAACGATATGAAACCAGGCACTATTAACTCATTTAAAGATGTTTAGTATTTCGGTTTTTTTTTCCGGAGTTAAAAATTAAAATGAAAACGTATTTGTAACCGGACTTTTATATGCAGATACATTTTAATAAATATTATTATCTCCTCTTCAAATGAAACCCAAATTAACTTTTAAAATAATTTTATTTTTCCCTAGTACATTACTCATCCACCATAATTTAAGCCCTTCAAGAAAATTACCATTTTTTCTAAAAATGCTCGGAAAAAACATCATCGTTTTTACGCGCTCTTTTTTTACCCATATATAATATTCTAACAATAATTTTCTTTAAATTACTGGATTATATAATATTATAACATTGTCTTCTTTTTTTTTAACCTTACACTCAACCATTCTGATAACGTGTAACGCCTCATACAAGGTACCTGTTGAAAACCTTACAATATATTAAGTATGTATAACACATACGCAAAAATCCGGCAGAAATTCTTTAAATGATATTGAATCGTATCAAAATACATTACGTAGATTAGAAGAAATAAGCGTAGGTACAGACAAACGCAAATCTTTTGATATTAATATGATTAACTTAAGTTCTTTTTGTTGCAGAGCGATCAGAAGCACTATCAGGAAGGCTATCGAAGTCGGCGTCAGAGCTGTCATGCTCATCCCCTATCCAGACTGCCCCGCCTCGAGCCCGCTCAGCCCACCACCACGCACCGCTCTCCGTAGTGCATAGGACTCAACATTATTTTAAAAACTTAAAGGTATTGTTAAAATATTTTTATTAATTATCCAAGACTAATAGATGACTTTAAGTTTAACATTTCAATGCCACTTTAGATTAAAATAAAAAAAAGTGGCTTCTACGTTTCATTAATTTTGTTTAAATAATGTTCAGAAAATCTCTTAGCTGGAGGTCTGAGGATCTATTCCTGATTAGAGCAATTTTTTAAGTAGAGGGATATTAATCTTTACTATTTTTGAAGTTATATTTCTTTTGGCGTGTTATGAAAAAAAATGTATGAAGTTAGTCGTTATTGACTACAGTGTGAAGTAAAATCTCCCTTTAATGTAGTGTGAACTGTGAAGTGTAGTATGAAGTGATGTCTCTATTCAAGATATTTATTCCGGTATTTCTATATACATATCACGTGTTTTATATCGATAAAAATGAAAATTATCACAAGATTTTATTTAATGCCACCTGTTCCGGTGTCTGTCTGTAATCAAATCTTGCAAGTTAAATTTTATCCACTTCCTAGTGTCTCATTGGGCTGAAATAGTATTGTATTTATAATTTTACTAGCGGCATATTCTAACTTCGTTTATTATCTTTTTATAATATTAGTGGGGAATGTAGATATACATTGGCGAATTTTATTACTCACGGTATCTTATGGATCCATCAGTTAGGTCTTAGTTTATTTCCTCCCAACACCTGTGTTCCCTTCACCTTGTCGTGATTGGGGGCTCATTTGCCCCTACTTGGCGGGCAATCCAGCCGGGCGCGGAGCCAAGAAATGCACTGAGAGGCCACCAGGGCCCGGTGGACTGTATACTATGTGAGTTGCTTCTAGTACTTCTCTGATGGCAGAGTGGACTATATAGCAACCCCTTGGTGTTGTGTTCTGCTTCGGCTGGCCTGCTGTAGGGGCGTCGTAGTTGAGTGTGTAAGTGATCCTGCGACATCCCATAAATATGGGGGAGGTTCCAGTGGGTTTTAGTGGGTTGTAGTAGCTTTTCTAGCTGATGAATCCCACATAATCACCTGTATGTATGCAGGTGGTTGGTATACGTAAATGCATTTTCCAACGTTAAGAATAAGATAATTTGAAGTAATAACAAACACACATACGCATGCACTCGAATTCCAATCAAAAAATAAAATATATAATGTAGAATCTAAACAATTTAATAAGATACTCTGGAAGAGATAAGTAAATAGTAACTTTTTTACTATGAGTATATTGAATAATAAATCGACTGTCACTTACTTGGCTTGGATGTATCGGGGCCGGGACTTAATACCCTAAGGATAATGCTTGGTTATCGCAGCCTGAACTATGCTAACAGAAAAACTATTGCATGACTTCTTTTTATTTACTTCGATAGTAATTTGTTTATACTATTTAAATTTTTTTAAAAATAAAACGATGTTTTCTTTTATTAAAACTTTTTATCTATACTAATATTATAAGGAAGAAAGATTTCTTTGTTTGTTTGTACCAAATAGGTTCCGAAACTACTGAAACGATATAGATGAAATTTGGTAAGAAGATAGTTTGGGACCCTGGGAAGGACATAGGATAGTTTTTATCCGGAAATCATCCCTTAAGTGGGTGAAAATGGGGATGAAAGTTTATATGGGGAAGTAACCTAGGGACAAACCCGAGCGAAGCGAGGGTAAGTCTCTTGTCTACAATATTTAAGGTAACTCACGTTTGTTTGTTCCAAATACAGGATATTACACATTAAGCAGTAGTTTTATTTATTGATAAATATGTGTAAAATAATCTCAGTAACTACGATCTAAATATCTCTAAAAAAGACTTTAAGTAACGTTAGCTTAAAGAATGTTATTTTAAAAACCTCTAACAAAATGAGCTGATAACTAAATCAGAAGTTAATTTTTCAGCTAATAATAAAGATGGCCTCGCAAAAGTGTAATAAAAAATTAAAATCAATAGTATCTATAGCTATTTTTCTTCATTATTATTAGGGCTGACATATTTTATTTCCAAAATAAAAAAAATGCTAGAAAAATTAGGAGTAAGTTAAACAAAATAGAATTTTATCTTTCAGTAATCAAGTTTAGTAATAACAATACAGTGACTTCTTTAAGCAGCAGTAGGTACAATGACGTGTGAAAGATACAGTGCGTAAAAAAAAATATTTTTCTATATACAATATACATACTAGCGGCCCACCCTCGCTTCGCTCGGGCTTGGTAGGTACATTTTAACAGTTAGTATGAAATAAATAGATTATATATTATTTATATTCATAGGTATGATGAGTTGTTGTGGGTTGTATTATGACGTGTTTTTCCGTATGAAATGAGATAATTTCCCGCGGTAAAAATGTCATATATATATATATATATATATATATATATATATATATATCACTCTCCAGCCTTCCAACTATCTCCACACAAAATACCACGCCAATCTATCACTCTGTTGCGACGTGAAACACATCACATTCACATTTATAATATTAGTATCGATGTATAAATAGGCAAAGACAAAACAGTTCAGTACCTTTTTCTCCTCTGTCTGTCAACCTATTTTTTTTTATTTAGGAGCTATAGACGAGCACTAGTTTTACCGGTAATAAAAAATTACGGACAACACTAGTATTATATATTTCAGTTAAATTCTAACCACTAATCTAGGCATATAATTTCAAATCAGTCCGTTAGTTTGGCAAAATAAATTTTAGTTAATTTTTTGTCTATACCGTTACCAAATTATAAACTTCGAAATAACATAGATATTGAATTATAATGCAGATAATCGAATAAAATAGGTAAATATAGTTTTTAAATGTTATAAATTTAAGATATAATTACTTCTTTTTTTAGATAACTGCTGGTTTTCTCTCCTTTTTGATACTCTACAAATATGAAACTCTAAAATGTTCTATACTATCTTTACATTGTTATTTTAATATTAAAGTACCTGGGCGACCGAGTTTCGCTTGGAATTTTTGGCCAATAGTTCAATTTTCTTTTTAATTTGGCTTAAAAACAAAAAAAAATCTAAAAACTTTAAGAAATACAAAAAAAAAATACAAAAAACAAAAGTAAACACTTTGCATCCGACCGAGTTACGAATCCGGACGCCTTTGATTGTTAATCTTGTGTCTTGGCCGCTTGACCACGATGTTTTTGACCTTGTGTAAGAAACTATCGACCATATTTTGCGTGGAATAATGCGAAATATAACCTCATGAAAATGAATATAAGACTAATCTAGATCGATTTTTCGCCCCCGAAAACCCCCACATACCAAATTTTAGCGAAATCATTAGAGCCGTTTCCGAGATCGCCGGTATAAATAAATAAATAAAGATATAAATATACAAGAACTGCTCGTTTAAATATATTAGATTATTTATATTGTTGTAAAATAAATGCTTATATTTATAAATAAAGTCTATAATCCAGGGTTAAGTGATAAACGGATTAAAATAGTGAAGTTAATCTTAAAAGCTGATTAATTCTATTCGAAGCTTCTTAACTCTATTAAAGTACATTGTATACAAACTAATGAGTCAATGAGTCTTTCATACTTTTTCTGACCGACTACAAAAAAGGTAGAGATATTCGTTTCGAATACATGTTTCTGTGTGTATCTTTTGCAATCATATGTTGATTTTAGATAAAACATTAGGAAATAGTCGTCTTTTAACATTGTATAATTAATTAAAAAATATTGTATTGTAGTGTTTATAGGTAGGTAACTAAAAAAAACTAACTGTTTCTAAAATGTTTTTATTGATCACACTAAAGTTCGTGAATTGACACTAAAAAAGGTATGTACATGGAATAAAAACTCATTTGCTTTCAGAATCGCTGGCAACGCAGTAGAAGTAGGGAACGATGTCCAGCAGGAAACATCCTCTCGCTAGCTCCCGGCCAGGACAGCAGTGGCACAGAGTATGCGGCAGACCAAAGCTCTGAGCACAGTACACCTGCAAACTCGCCTAGAAGGAAAAAGGGTAGGTCTATATTTTTATTTCATGGGGACTTCGAATTCAATAAAAAAAAATTTTTGATAATTTTTTTACTTAAAGAGTAGTCTTTTGAATTTTTTAAATAATGTTTAAACCTGATTTAAAATGTAAAGGCAAAAAAATATATCTAAGGCATTATTTTTTAACTGAATTCAATGATATTAATCGTACAGTAAATGATGATAGATATGATTAGATTGTTTTCTAAGTTAAAGATTCTAGTATGAAGGCGTATTATTACTGACGTAAGAGCAACCACATGGTTCTTGTGGTTTACTTTGGTATGCTTGCCGTTGGAGCGTCGTGGTTGAGTACGTAAATGATTGCGACGTTCCATTAAGACGGGGGAAGTACCATTGTGTTTTAGTGGGTAGTACTGGCTTTTCGAGACGGTCAGATCCAACGTAACCACTGTATGTATGCATTCTCTAACGTTAAAAAATGTTGTACTACTACTACCTATTTCTTAGCATTACTATTATTATTTCTCTTATTCACAGGCTAACATAAGATTAGGCTGTGATTTGTAATTATTTATTTATTAATATTAAGTGTAAAAATTTGCCTCAAGCAACCAATTATAATTTTATGAAAACCCTTTTATAAAACAACAACGATTTTGACTCACCAAGTTTTTGAATAGAAGCAAAGTATAGGATTGTTTTTTATTTAGTTAAAACTCTTGTTGAGAAAAAGTGCGCGATGTTAGCTCAGCAAACAGGAAAACTTTTAGAAATATCAAGGATGTAACTTTAGAAGAAAGAGATTCATTAGCTTTTTTGTCGTTCCTATTGCGTGTATCTGTTTCATGTTTTCCTTTCTAAACAATATATTTATATCTTATTCTGGACATTTAAATGGAAAAAGTAAAAGTGAAATTTATTATATTTTTTTTCAAAAATACAAGTAGGTAATTAGATAAACGCCTTGACATTATCTTTTTCAGACATTTTAAAAACGTCTTACACAAATAAATTAATTCAGTTCTTTATACAGTAGGTAATATAAAAAACATACAGGAAACTTAAACCCTAAGGACTCAGTATATTATCCGTAACTTGGCTTACTTACATAGGTACATAGGTTACCGGTTCGTTGAACCCGCTTTGATCTCCTGAGAAAAGGGTGAGGATAATAATACCATTCATTAGCGATCAAATAAAGGTACCCACTACCCTCGGTGTTATCAAAAGTATACAACGCCATCTAGTGACTTATTATATAATAACATCAAGATGCTTGCGCTGCCATCTATACTTTCATATTTAATTGTTTAACAAAGGATTTAACGGAATAGACAGATAGTAGCGCCATCTTGTGGTACACTCTCGTACTTCTAAGATTTTTTTATTTTAAGTGGTAAAACGCCATCTATTGAAAAAGATTGATACATGTCATTTAAAAATGGTGCTTGGCGTCACTCTAATAGGTATGTATTCTTTTAATTATTGAATTTGACGTTTTTTGAATTTGAATTTCGTCGCGAAAATATCTGGGACAAGTCACAAAAATAATTAGACTGGTAAGACACTATTTAGTCTGTATAGTCTGTATAATATTTAGAAAAGTATTTACCAACGATAAAATAGTTAGAATTATTAATGTATAGTAGAACGAAAATATTTTACTTGATAAATCTAATCAATAGGTATATCAAAAATATATTTAATGGCGTTTAATTATTTAAATATATATTCTACATATATACATTTACTACACACACACACACATATATATATATATATAGACTAGCGACTCACCCTCGCTTCGCTTCGGGTTCGTCCCTAGACAAAAAGAAATCTATCCCACGGGAATCGTACATTTTTCCGGGATAGTATATAGCCTATAGCCTTCCTCAGTTAACGGGCTATCTAATGCAAAAAGAATTTTTCTAATCGGATTAGTAGTTCCTGAGATTAGCGCGTTCAACCAAACAAACAAACAAACAAACTCTTCAGCTTTATAATATTAGTATAGATTCGTACTAGTATTAGGAAGAATGTAACGTCACTGTTATCTAATTGCCCCTCACACTACAGTGAAATTGGCTGGTAATTTACATCGAATATGCCTAAGTACATACATACATATGTACATATAGATAAATAAACTTCCAATTGCCTGCAATTGTCATCGGTAGTCATAGTACATTATGCTTTTACGGCAAATTCGTACTTTGATTCTAATATAGTACCTACGTTGTAAAGGTTCGATTTTGGTGTACCTACCTACATCTTATACTAATAGGTATTACTTATAAAGAGGTAAAGTTTGTGAGTTTGTGAGGTTGTAGGGGGTTATCTATGGATCTACTGAACCAATTTAGATGAAGTTTGGTAAGAAGATAGATTGAGACCCTGGGAAGGACAAGGGATACGTTTTATCCCAGAAATCATCCCTTAAGGAGTTGAAAATGGGGATGAAAGTTTGTATGGAGAATCAACCTAGGGACGAGCCCGAGCTAAGTGAGGGTAATACATATATGTATGTATTACCCTCACTTAGCTAGTACTACCTGTCACTAGTAATACATATTATATGTATGTATATGTATAATGAGATTAAAATCCAAGTCAAAAAATCCAGGGCTAATATAATATGCACGACATAAGATAAAATAAATCATTACTTGAAGTGTCAAAATAAAACAGAAGCCAGGGCATGTTAATAGTAAAGATATAATATGTAGTTCTATTTTTAAAGGTCATACGTTAACTTATACCCTAAAGCAAAAAGAGCTTAGAGAATTAAAATAGATACGTACCAACATTTAATTTTCATTTTCATAAAATATAAAATGTTTAATAGAATACCAGCAGTAATTACTATTTCATTAAAGCATTGTCATACAACCGCTTATGTAATGGGTCTTTTTATTCAATATTCTTTTGAATCTATAGTTTTATTTTACGAGCTTTTATTTAACTTGTAATGTTTGTATGAATGTTTGTTCTAGTCAATTCTTGCAACTGAAATTTAAAGCCGTTATCCTCAACCGATTGATTTGATTGAGCTGAAATTTTGCTTAGTTTAGATGACAATGCATGATTGGATAAGTGATGTTACTCTAAATCCAACATGGCGGACTCCCAACGATGGCGAACTATGTTTTTTTATGCACCCCCATGATATGGATATCAAATGATAGGGTTTGCTGAGAAGAATACGAATAAATACCTAAAAATTAAAATAAAATTTAAATTAAATTAAACCCATTTATTACATTACACAATTATATGATACTAGCGACTCACGGTTAGCTATGTTTATACATAAATAGTAGCTTGCTACTCCTAAGACATTCATTTAAATTATATAGCGATTTACCCTCGCTCGCGTACGCCGTACGCGGATTTTATTCACTATTTCATTGCTTTTAATTTTTTTTCGCGGAACCCTGATTCTTCTTCCAAAATAAAAGTAGCCTAAGCTACTCCTTATAACATCAGCTATCTGCCAGTGAAAGTCCCGTCAAAATCGACCTAGCCGTTTCGGAGATTAGCCGGAACAAACAGACGGACAGACAGAGACAGACAGACAAAAATTGTAAAAAATGTTGTTTTGGTATATGTACCGTGTATACATCCATATGCATTTAGTAAAAAGCGGTTATTATTACAAACAGACACTCCAATTTTATTTATCTGTATAGATAAAAGCTTATTTTTTAAAATGTGTTTTTTTTAAATATCAATTTATTATTTTATATGAAACAACAGGGCAATGCAAAATTTTAACTTTTTGTCTATGTCTGAAGGATTAATGAGCATTGCCACAATTCAATAAAACTTACTATGTCTAACTTATACTGAAGTATATAGTGATACTATTTACATAATAGTTAGAAAAGTACATTATGTGTGATAAGAAATTAAATTAAATTATAAATATGCTTGGAATTAATTATAAACTTAGTATTTGTAACTATAATTGGGAAAGTGACTTTAATTTATGCTGTCTCAAGTTTTTAACCAATTATTGTTAGTGGAAAACAAAAATAAGTCTATCCCACGGGAACCGTACATTTTTCTGGGATAAAAAGTAACCTTTGTGTTATTCCAGACTATAATCTATCTCTGTGCTTTTTATCTAGATCCGTTCAGCCGTTCTGGCGTGATTGAATAACAAATATCCATCCAAAATTTCGCATTTATAATATTTATTATGGGATGAAATCAAGACGTATACGTATTTTCAATGGGATACTTATCACATATTTCATTATATATGACGAAAAATAATACTAAGGGTGCGAAGACTTTTCATATTATGTGATGAGTAATGCAAGAGAGGGTCGCTAGACTGTGATAAATAGAAAATCAATTCATAGATTTATGGCAGAGGGCATGCGTTTTAAAGCCTGAATGAACTCTATATTGTATAAGTTATAAACAGTTATAAACAGTTTTTACGTTTTCATAAGTGATAACTTTTTGATATTTGCCTAAAGTGCAAAGAATTTTTTTACATAACCATACTTTATTGATAGATATAATATTTCAACATAGATATTTCTAAAATTCAACAATATATTAAAAGCTTTGTAGGAAGTTATCAAATAAAAATATAAAAATAATAATAAAATAATTATGCAAAGGCTCTGTTTTTCGAATGAGATTTAATTAAAAAAAAGGGTTAGCTTCTTCTTCTATTATATTCCTTAAATGCCTTAAATACATGATTTTAAATATCAATTTACACAAAATAGAAATAGATTTTTCTAACAATTATAGAGAGGCTAAAAATGTATGATTTATTGAGACAAGCTAGTTTTTGCGATGTCTATCCAAATAAAAAACACCCGTCCTAGTTAGAATTTTCAATAACTAAAAAATCATTTTTAGATATGTCATTTATTACAAAATATAGATAAAAAAGTAATATTATAACAATTTATAATCTGTGAAACATGTCATTGACAGATTCACCCACGTACATCCTCTCGACATAAATTATATCTTATCCGCACTCAAAGTCAAGGTTGCCTTTTGTTATTAAATATTTATTTGGGCGTATTTCATTCGATTCCAACCAACCGAGTTGAACTGTTTTCGTTCCAGTTTCATTATTTATTAACCTTGTCTCATTTTTAGGGTTCCGTAGTCAACAAGGAATCTTTATAGTCTCGCCATGTCCGTCCGTTCGTTATAAATTCGTTATAATATTAGAAAGCTATAATTTGGCATAGATATACAAGTACATATTTGCCACGCCGACAAAGTGGTAAAATAAAATCTTAAAAAAAAAAATTTTGGGTACCTCTTCTGAACATAAAGTGGGATGTTGATTGGATTGGATGTTGAGGTTATTTTTTTATCTCGTCTGCCCCATGGTATGAGATGTCGTTAGATAGGTCTTTCATAAATGTTGTGGGTTTGTGTAAACAACTTTTCGATCAAGGGATCCGTTTGTAAATATATTAAGTTTTAAAATGATAATTTTTGTTAGAGTCAAGTGTCCCCCCAGCTAAATGGTTGTTTTTAGATATGTGAAAAAAATAATTTTAGTAGTGTATATAACGAAGTTAACAGGAAAATTATTACAGCTAAGTAGGCTTTACAAGTTTACGAGTAATGGTTACCAACCAACTTAGAAAATTAACTTAGAGAAGTAAAAATTTCGTTCAAATTCTACTGAAAATGACTTATATAACCTTGTTAGTTGTGTAAAATAGGTAGAACCAGGAAAATATACAAAAATAAAATCTTATACATTCTTACAAAAAGCCCTCTTCTTATTCCACATTATTGTGAGGGGCTACTACGGAACCCTATATTGCGCGTGTTCAGACACGCACTTGGCTGGTTTTTTTATATTATTACTCTTTAATCCAGTGTATACATCGGGAAATTCTCATAAAATAAATTTATTGGTTGTATACTTTGTTATCTTTGCCTCAGTATTATTTATAGCCTAGTTATATATTAATATTATTAAAAACATAATACTGCTATAATATTGCTTATCGTCATACACATCATATAATATGTTACTAGCAACTCACCCTCGCTTCGCTCGGGTTCGTCCCTAGTTAAGTAGTTACGTTTCAACGTTTAGCTCAGGGATGAGATATTTTCCCGCAGTAAAAAGTATCCTATATATTGACCCGGATAACCAGCTATCATGATACCAAATTTCATCAAAATCTGTCCAGTGGTTTTCCAGTGATGCGGTAACAGACGGACAGACAGGCAAACAAACAGACAAAAATTCTAATAACTATATATTCGGCCTCTGTATCGATAATAATATCTATTTCAATAAGATTTTCCAAAAAATATGTCATGTACAGATTCGGCTTAGTTACAATTTTATTATATGTATAGATTAATATTCTGGGAACCTAAGTAAGTAGTGCTTACTTTTGTTTCTAATATTTTTTTTCTCTTTCCTTAGATGTTTGTAATAATTTATAATGTATAATCTAGTTAGTGTAAGTGGCACCGCCGTTCTAATTAGATGTAAATAAATAAATAAAAAACATAGATGGTGGGCGCTGGGCATTTTTATTGCAATACCTATTTTAGCTATAAATAAAAGTACCTACTACCTAATTATTTATAAATAATGCGATATTTATTTAATAACATTAATTTATCGCACTAAGGCTTTGTTGCGTGTATTTAAAACGGGGAAATAATTAACATTACATTCACATAAAAAACAAGCTCTATTACAAAGAAGCTGTATTGAAATTTATTGATATAGCAAGTAGACCGGTACAAACTCAAACAATGGTTAGTTGGCATGTGTTCTATGTAAAAATCCGAAATATTTACTTTGATTAAAAGACAGCATAAGCCAGAGAGTGCCATGGGTATTTTTTCCGTAAACTTTTTAATTTAAATCATCAATTAAACATATCTTTTAGGATTTGAAACATCAGGAACCAAATATCAAAATAAATCCGTAATCCGCATAAATCTAATAAAATCTATATAAAAATACAATTTTTAAAATTTTTATCTGTCTGTCTGTTTGTTCCGGCTGATCTCTGAAACGGCTGGACCAATTTTTACGGGACTTTCACTGGCAGATAGCTAATATTATAAGAAGTAACTTAGGCTACTTTTATTTTAGAAAAAGAATTAGGGTTTCACTCAAAAGAATTAAAAATTACCTAGGGACGAACCCGAGCGAAGGGAGGGTAAGTCGCTTGCATTATATAAACTTTTTACCTAAGAAATATCTAATATATCATAGATTGTTCAGAGTAATCGTAGTTTTTTTTTAGAATTAAATCATAATACAAGTTTTGTTAGGGTGTGATTTAATTATGCCCAAGATATATTTATAGAGATGCACTGATTACATCATATAGGTCAAGCTAATTGACTGCGGCGGTGACCTATGCGAGAGCCGTAAATTAAGATGAAGGGCATTAGGTTGTAATTATATTAAGAATACCTGTACGTGTACACTTACAGTGTACACCTAGTTACTAGTAGGTAAATAAGTAAATAAGTTTATTTATAAAAATATATATTACACACGTACACTTTTATGTTTTACTAGCGGCTCACCCTCTAGACAAACAAAGACAAATCTATCCTACAGGAACCGTACAGTTTCTGTAATAAAAAGTAGCCTATTTATTATTCTGATGTATGAACTATACCTATTATTGAAAAGTTTCATTAAAATACAATTAGTAATTTTTTTTACTAAGCTGTATAAGTTACTGTAGTTTTTTAACTATCTCGGGAACCCTTTAATTTTCCGGAATGAAAAGTATCGAAGATGATGTAACAGTTTCAGATTAGCCCGTACAAGCAGACAAACAGAGAAACAAAAAAAAGGAAAAAATCTGAATTTGTTATATTTCTCTTCTTACATCCCCCTGACTCGGTTTGTAGCTTTTTTTTTCTACCTCGACCTCTACAGTTTCATATGTATAACTATTCGATTTATAACTAGCGGGTTCGATTATCAGGTAAGAAAAATATTTTTTCCAATATCTAATAATGATTTACTCTCTGATTTATACTGGATATTTTAAAGTCTTTTCTAATTTTAATTTTGATTTATGATTGTACCTATTCGATAGGCTAAATTTTAATGTTTTTAGAATTTTGTACTTCAATTAAACGTGTTTTGTTGTCAGAGACTATTTTATCTGAATCTACAATTTTTTTCCAATGTAATGTTTGTCCACCCAATAATTAATTTAATACCTAAATTTTTTTTGTTTTTATTGTTAATATACTCAGAAGTAACTAAAATATACAAAAAATATGTACAAAATATGTATATAAAAATATGTTGTTACGAAAAGTATACAGAATGTAGTTCTAATAAGTTAAAGGCAAGTGAAAAACCTATGTATAAATATATGTATGTATAAATAAAATATTGAAAATGCTCATTTTCCATGCGAATCTGGTTCGCACTTGACCTTTAATTGACTTGATTTTTAATCTACCATTAATTTGAGAGTTGAAGCACCGACATTTTTAGTCTATTGCCACCGGTATAGTAGGTGCTAGCCTATAAATTTAAAAGGTCAACTGGCATTTATAGTTCTTGATAGCAACTTTGAAAACAAATTTTAAAAAGTTATTTGTAGACTAGCGAATCACCCTCGCTTCGCTTGGAGTCGTTCCTAGGTTGATTCCCCACACAAATTTTCATCCCCATTTTTATTCCCTTTAAGGATGATTTCTGAAATTAAATATATCCTTTCTCCTTCCCAGGTTCTCAAACTATCTTCTTACCAAATTTCATCTAAATCGGTCTAGCAGTTTTTGAGTTTATTCGTTACAAGCATACAAAAATACAAATCTTTCCTCTTTATAGTAGTGTAGATAGTGTAGATAAATAATAATTGATAAATAAGATTAATTGATAAATATTTACTGGGTTTTTAAGGTAGGCATTGTGTGCACAGAATATGAAATGCATCTACAATCTACATCACTATTATAAACGCAGACCTGTTTATTCTTTTATCCTTTTTCTATGCATCAATAGAGTATAGAATCTATGTTTCTGCGTATGGCTTATTGCATTATAAAAAAATTTTCCTCCAATAATTAACATTTTTAAGCATTCTCATAACTCTACATAGTCTATGTATGTGACGATAATTCTGTGTTAGAATGAAAAATAAATCGCATGGCATACAAACTAATGGTGCTTACTCCACAATGAATGTAAACACCTAAATCTAACACCTATTTGTGAAAGCTTTAAGTAATAAAGCTTTATAAAAATTCAAATAATTTCATTAACCTAAACAGGTTAATTAAGAGATCATGCCATACATGTGAGAAGTCATACAGAAAGGTAATGAACGCAGTTAAACATCTACAGATAGACGTTTAACTGGGGCGGAATGTAATGACATTCTTGAACTTAGTTCCGATGCATTTGATAAAAGCCCATCGATTCAACGCGGTAAATTCAATAGTATTTCATGTTAAAATATGTCACAGTCTTTTACATTAAAGGAGAAAATTTAAAAAAAAAAGATTTAAAGAAATAAATGGTAAATTGAACATAAAATGTATTTCATTTACCTTTTAAATAAATACCTACCTGCTGTCCACCTAGCACTATCTTATTTTTTTCTAACTGCCTCGGTGGTGTTGCGCCTATCACGTATATTGTATGGTTATATCCGACAGTTCTGGGTTAAGGTCCCGGGTCGGGCAAGTTCAGTAATTCAGATTTTCTGTAAAGACATTTTTAGTTACAGCCCGGAGTTGTAAGTTGGCGGTGTTTCACCCAGTACCTCGGAGAGTCATACTCACACTATAACATCTCCCGAGCAAATGGCTAGTCTCAGTGAGGTCCGCCGTTGTCGAAATCGATTATGAGGTTATTACTTTTTATCTCTCTTTTTATGTTTGTTTAATAATGTCAAACGTAATTTTATAACTACGGTACTCATAGCCTTCTTATGTTTATTGCACGTGATGAATTATTTACCCTCCTACTACCCACATAGAGGATAGCCTTAAAATAAATAATTTTGTATGTGCCCTTCTGCGTGACAAAACTTAAAATTTCAATATGGTTTTTCTAAGTTATTATCTTTCGTGACCTACATTTAGAAATCTATGAATGAAATACTATTAGTAAATGTATTTATAGCAAAAGAAAAAATCTTGAAGCTTGAATTTATTGACATTAAAGCAGTAATGAGATGGATGTTATAGTACTTGTACCAATATTTACTTTTATTATATACATATATTACTACCAAAAATATAGCAATGCCCAAAGAATTATATAAGTAAATAATATAAAAATATTGTTTCTCTACTTGGCTCTTGTAGCAGTGGGACAAGCCCTTGCTCAATGAGAAGGGGATCAACCAATTATATAAATAGGAAAAGACAAATCGCTATAGTATCTTTTTTACCCCTGTTAGTCAACCGATGTTCTTTTTTTTTTTTGATTAGTAGCTTCAGTGTTACCAGTAAAAAAAAAATTTATACATAATTGTGTGAAATAGATGAATTCTATACGTATATGTTTTCCTCGATTTTTTTATAATATCGTAGTCGAATTTCAACCACTGGAAGGACAGCAGTCACTGTAATTTTCCTTGTTTATCAATACATAGTAGATACAAAACAAAGTTGCTTCCCGCTGTCTGCCCCCTATATATACTTAGATATTTAAAACTACGCAACGGATTTTGATACGGTTTTTTTAATAGATAGAGTGATTCAAGAGGAAGGTTTATATTATAATACAAAGATTTGTATTTCATACTAACCGTTAAAATGTACTTAGGGTCGAACCCTAGTGAAGCGAGAGTGAAGACGCTAGTATAATATAAAAACTTGATAATTACTAAAAAAATATTTTAGACCTTTGGAAATAGAATTTAAATGGCAATTATTAAGTATTTTTTAATATTGCTATATATAAAAACTACTGGATATAAGTAACTGAGATGGTATGCTACAAGATCAGCAAAAATATCACATTTGATTGTAAATTCATTATTCATTTTAATACTCTAAAATTGATTGTATAGCTAATACAATATGTATAATGAATTAATCAGATCAAAATAAGTTACGAAAATAATTTTAACTATATAATAAAATTCGTAATCTAGCTTTTGTTGATTAAATGATTTAACATAAACTTTATTCTGTAAACCAAATATTTCTTTTTAAATTAAAACGTACTATTTCATGTATAAAATGTTTAACATCGCGTAAAATAACAAAATATTAATTACAAACTAATATTACACACTTCCATAAATATTGAGTTTTATAATTTTTACTGAATAAATAATACTTAGTCGTTATCTTTCTAACATAAATTATTTAAGCATTGAGCATACTGCGTATTTCCTTGGATTACATAACGGCGCGCGGCGTAGCGTTCCTGGGGCGTGTCAATGTTCCGAATGCGACCATGCGGGTATAACCGTGGGAAAGAATTTCTAGGGAATTATAGATTTTAGGTATTGCAAAGACATTTTTGTACAGATTGAAGTTCGATCCTCGTAATTGAAGGATTATTTATATTGTATCCTTGTAATATCCTTGTAATGAGGGGAAGCCCACGCCCAGCAGTGGAGCATTAAAAGTTTAATATTTTTGGTTAATATTGAATTAACAGAATTTTAAATTAAAAAAAAAACAGATATTTTCCCTTTAATTTAAAAATTTAGTTTTTTTTTCTCTAAGAAAATATTATAATAGAATTGTTTAAAATATTAAATTTTTATGACTTGCACTTTATGCATCTTTCCGCTCTTCTCCCTTATTTTCTCGTATCCTTTTCTATCGGTTGCTTGTAAGAGATCACTTTTAGTGATAAGGCCGCCTTTGCACATCTCTTTAATTGTATTTTTTTTGTTAATGTACCGTTTTCGTGTGCAATAGTCTTATATATTTAAACGAGCAATTCTTGTATATTTATATATTTATTTATTTATTTATTTATTTATTTATACCGGCGATCTCGGAAACGGCTCTAACGATTTTGCTGAAATTTGGTATATGGGGGCTTTCGGGGGCGAAAAATTGATGTAGATTAGTCACATGTCTGGGAAAACGCGTGTTTTCAAGTTTTCATGCGTTTTTCTTATGCATTATTCTACGCAAAATTTAATCGCGACATCTATTCAACTCTGTCAGTAACACTTAGTCACTTAATGTCAAATTATTTTAAAGCCAAATTAAAAAGAAAATTATTCTTATCGCGACATCTATACAACTGTCTCAGTAACACTTAGTCACTTAATGTAAAATTATTTTTAAGCCAAATTAAAAAGAAAGTTGTTCTTATCGCGACATCTATACAACTTTCTCAGTAACACTAAGTTATTTAATGTAAAATATACAATCTTTCAAGAACTCCGAGCGAAGCTCGGTCGCCCAGGTACTGTTATTAATAAATAAAATAATTTTTTATATTACATTTAAACTGCAACCATAAGTTGGTGCTATTTGCGCTACCTTATTTCTTAATAAATGTAATAATATGTTACGTATAAGCAAGCCTTAACGAGCGTGTAAATAACACAATAGTAACAATACGTTACTATTGTGTTATTTACCTACCAACGATAACCAATGTACCTACACTACGTACGTACATGTTTTATTCAGCGGAAATTACAATATGAAATCATAATGTACAAATACAATTACTTTATAGTCCATCTCATTATACCTTCTATTCACATTCAGAAAGGAAACTTATCGAGGATTTTCGTACGAAACTTTTACAGAACAACATTAAGCCGTCAGAGTAAGAATTTCTTCTCATTTACTTTCTTACTTGCAAACTTCTGCATAATCAACCTTTTGATCTGGTTGTGCGAAACCTGTTATATTTTATCATATTCGAATCATATTTTGTGTGAAAATTTAAGCGAAGTTTCTCAACAGTGTTATTTAGTTACATGTGTTATATATAAAACAAATATCGGTATATCAATCTATCTAATGTAAAATAGATTAATAAGTAATCTTTTCAAGCGTATTTACTATTGAGATTCGAATTCGAGAGACGAGACGTCAAGAGTTGCTGCGTTCTTAGAACGTTACGTGATAATTAGTTATTATATACTTACATTAATAAAAAAATATTAAAAAAAACGTAACAAACAAAAATAGTAATTATTTAATCGTAATTTGTATTGATTACAAAGCAGGCGCGGATAAAAATTCCATAAAATAATTAAAAAATAAATTATCTTCTTTTAAAAATATACTCTAGTGTATCTATCTACACACATATATCCCCAGAAAAAGCTATATTAAAAAAACAGCTTCAGATTACCATATACAGTATATAGAATGCATTAATAAAATTAAAAAATGGGTCAAAAGCATATGTGATCATTCTCGTTGTGTGATTTCCCTTCTACTGAATTAACGCCCTACGTTATATTAAATGGTCTGAATTATTATTAAAAAATATTTTGTTTTTTTATTACGCGGATGTTTATGTGTCCTCCTTCTCTTTCTATAAATTTCTTTATAATATTGCTACTAAGTTCTTTATCTACTACCTACATTCCATAAACTATGTAGTTCTAGCAATCCATTGTTCCACTTCTGCATGAAACAAGTATAACCTCATAAATAACTTGTTTTTAACCAGTAAAAGTTTAGTTTAATAACAACTTGGTGTTAATATTTTACACGATAATTGCTTTAAGTGTTCAATTTTTATTTAGTTTTCTCCATTTTCGGCAAAAATTACGAAGTAAATTGTCTTCAAATGGCACTTCAAAGAGCCAATAAGAAAAGAATTGAATAGTATTACTTTCGGAGGTACGTTATTACTCCGTAGGATATTGTATGGGATGGTCGTTCAAAAGTTGTTATTATACAGCATTAACATTACGTATATATTTTCGTACTTTAAGTTAAAAACAGTATTGATATCAAACCTGTGACTTCCATCGTACTTGGCAGTTATAGGATAGGCTAAAGATATATTAAAAAAGGTCAAGGTCATAATTTTAAATTATTATTTTACCATAGAGTTAGCAAGCCACGAATCAGTTTTAATCAGATGCTTGACAGCTCGACGTGACCTGCCCATTAAAATACAAAAATATATCATATCTGTGACCTACTCTTAATACTATATTTCAATTACGAGTGTATTCAGTATGTCAGATAAATTTTGACCCCGATATTCATTTAATTGGTAACATAACTACTGAATCTGGCATATGTATACTTTTTTTCAATAACTCTTTTGATAACCATTAGATTTATTGTGTTTTGATAGATATTCAAAAATGGTTAACAAAAAACTGAACAGCGAACATACATATAATAAAATTCTAATTGAGTCGAATTTGTACATTAAATATTTTTTGGAAAATCTTATTAAAATAGTTATTATTATCGATATAGAGGCCGAATCTATAGTTTTTAGAGTTTTTGTCTATCTGTCTGACGGTCTGTTTGTCTGGAAACGCATCACGAGGATAACACTGGACGGATTTTGATGAAATTTAGTACGGTGATAACTGGTTGTACGGGTCAACATTTACGATACTTTTTAGTGCGGAAAAATATCTTACCTCTGAGAAAGAGAAAAAGAAAAACGTACCTAGAAACGAACCTTAGCGGAGCGCTAGCTACATAATATAAGAATGTAAAATAGAATAAAATAATAATTATTAGGTACTAAATTCAAATTTAAAATTGTTAAGTTAGTTGTCAATCCATGACAAGAATAATTGACGGTTGATTGCCGTGAGTGAGAAAGAGTATAGAAGTTGTCCTTATACCTAAATGTTATCCCTTTCTAAAAAAAACATTAGTATTGTTTAACAATTGTGGAGATATATCGTAACACAAACACAAACAAATAGACCTTCACCCAAATTGATTACCACTTTCACAGCAAACAGCACCTTACATATTCAAAAAATGGACTTTCCCCATAAATTCTCTTTCACTTATATAACAATCTACGTAACATCAAAAAATCACACCAGCTCGAACGTTTTAAGCCTTCTCAAACGTATTAAAGATCTTAAGTTTTAAGTGCTTCATTCAATATTTATTTTAAGTTCTGTGTAAAAGGTTTTTGGTTACAATATGTAACCACCTTGTATTTTATTTATATAAAACTAGCGACTCACCCTCGCTTCGCTTCGGGTTCGTCTCTAGACAAAAACAAATCTATCCCACGGGAACTGTACATTTTCCCGGGATGATTTATAGCCTATAGCCTTCCTCAGTTAACGGGCTATTTAATGCAAAAAGAATTTTTCAAATCGGATTAGTAGTTCCTGAGATTAGCGCGTTCAACCAAACAAACAAACAAACAAACTCTTCAGCTTTATAATATTAGTATAGATGACGCTATTCATTGAAGGTGACATTCGACAAGATAAACTGTGAACATCTGTGTTTGATTATAATTTATATATTTCTTACTAGCAGAACCTGTAGCTACGTCGACGTTCAATCTATAAAAAAAAACTCTTTGGCTTTATGTTATACAGCAACTCACCCACGGTTCGCTCGGGTTCGTCGTTATGTATTTATTATTGTATTATGTGTATTATTGTTCATACAGAAATACTAAAATCGCGATTAAAAAATGGAGGGTGGGGGTAGGAGGGTGAAAATACTTTACGACCTATTCTCATACTTGCTAAATATATAAAAAAAAAACATTAAAATCGGTTCAGCCGTTTCGGAGGAGTGCGACCACAAACAACGTGACATGAGATATTTATATATTAGATGATTTTTTGTGTATGGACCGTACCTACCTGTAAAGAACTTTCATCACTCATATACTCGTATGTTTTTAGTTTTTAGTTCTAACATTCTTATCTTAACGTGTTTTCCAGAAAATCTAAGATTTAAATCGGTTAAGTCGTAATAAAGGATGATTGTGAATTAATCTTTGCCAGACAGCTGCCGGATTTGGTGTCATAACGACACGGCATTACTTTATTACTTAAAAAAATTACCTGTAACGAGAGCCAAATCCCCGCCCCTTAAACCAAACGTGAAACTACTATGCAATTATATTAAATATTTATAAATTTAATTAATGTACAATTCAAGTACGCTATAATTATGTTTTAATAGTATAATATTAAGAAAGAAACAAAATGCTTTACATTGGTACTTATAATTTTATCAAAATAATCTATATACATAAAAGGCAAAAGTGATTGACTGATGTATCAACGCACAGGCTGAACAAATTAAAAAACTAAGGAAGGATTTTTTAAAAAATTCCACCCCAAGGGGATGAAATAGGGGACAGAAGTTTGTATGAACTTATTATTCCTTGGACATAATATTTGCATGAAATTTCGTATTTTTCGACGTTTGATCGCGCGAAGCCACGAGTTCTGCTAGCGGTAAATAATATATAATATATTTTTTAATTTTTTATATTCGTGTACTCAATATTTCACATGCATATATTTTAATGAGGGTCTTTGACCCCTAGCACTCTTTACTTTGGCTAGTAATTGGAACACTACGTTTACCTCATTATAGCTCATACTAAATTTTAATTTATAAACATTATTACGTGACGTGCAGCTAAAATAAGAAATACCACTGGGGTCGAAATTCGACCATATTTTATCTTTATTCATTATTGGTGGCAGGCAGTGGTGGTAGTCCAGTGATAAAGCGCTCGCCTGGGAAACCGAGTGAAGCGGGTTCAAATCCCAGGTCTCGCACCTCTGATATTTTCATGTGCGAATCATTTCTAACATGATTACCACTTGCCTTACGGTGAAGGAAAATATCGTGAGAAAACCTGCATGTCTGAGAAAACCTAGCAAGTTTTGGAAAGACATGTGAAGTCCGCCAATCCGCATTTGGCCAGCGTGGTGGACTATGGCCTGATTCCCCTCGTCTTGAAGGGAGGCCCGTACCCAGCAGTGGGACGTTAAAAAGGGCTGAATACAATAAATACAATACAATTCATTATTGATTTTTTTTTAAAAAACGTAAATGAATAGAATTAACCTATCTACTCGTATATAAAAAAAAAAAAAAAAAAACTATTTCTAAATTTTTCTCATTCGCATTTTTTCAAAAAAAAAATCGCTTCACAAACAGAGGAGAAAACTTTTATATTGATTATAATTACTTTTTGGCTTAAAAGGTACATCGACAACAAAATGAATTTAAAAAATAAATAAAAACTGACTAAAAAGTAAAAAATATCTAATTGGTAGTACTTACCTATTCATTTACTATAGATATTTTATAAGTCGGTGTATTTTTTCATTTTAAGTATGGACATAGTAGTAGCAAAGTAAGAAGAAAGTATTTTATAAATTCAGTAGGCGAAAAATTCCCCTATTTTCTACACTTGAGGTTATACCCTATACAAAAAAAAAAGAATCATCGATATCAGACTACGCTGTAAAAAGTTATGCGCCGTCAAACATAAAAATAAAAAAAACAAATATACTTCCTCCTTTTTTTTCATCGGTTAAAAATGTCTAATTATTGTAGCAAGTAGAAAAAGAATTATGAGAATCAATTCTCAATGGGTGAAGATTATTCAAGTAAGGTCCACAAAAAACATGATATTACGCATTGGTAATTAAAACTGTAGGCACTATTTAACAGTGTCTAATAAAACTGTACATAATTGCATGGTGAAGCCGTATAGCCTAATTATGTTACCCTAACGTGTTATTATATCATATTAGAAGTGTTTTCCTGGTACGGCAGTTAAGATAACCAGAGACAATTTACTTAATTACTCCGTAAAAAATTTTTTGTATGGATATATATTACATTTTAGGACAATACGTGTATTATCAAGATGAAAATTAAAGATTTTTAACGTTTTTTATTTCGCCATAGATTTCTACGGCACGATAACTTCTACTTTCTTTCAAAAAATTTTTTACATCAAGTTAACGACTACCAGTTTCCAAATAAAAGGTCTTAGTCCTGATAAAAACTCGTAAAAGAAATTTAACGATAATATCTTAAGACGGAGCTTTTCTAGTTTCAAAACTTTTTGACTACATTAAATCAAAATTGTATGCATTTGATTTTTTTAATTTTTACATAAATAGAAAATTTTCTTTGCATGAAAAATTAACGTCGGTTTTCTCTTGATATCATTTTCCGCTTTGCGCTAGTATCAAGACATGCCTTACTGAATAGCAAGCAATACGCGATGTCAAATTTTGTCTTAATCGGAACAGTGGACATATAAAAAGCTTCGCACTATTCAATATTAATAATGAAAAAAGAATTGGTAACGTAATTTTTCCATACTCGATAGTATTGATATCAAGAATAAAAACGAGAATACAGCACAAAATATGCCTCATGCAGACATCAAACCCTGGCGTAGCTGGCCAGGCTAATCAAACTTAAAAATGTTATATTTAGAATTTAGAATACGATAGTAATATTTTATTTTACTCGCTATTAAAGTCACTATAAAGCATTTCTTCTCCATTGTACTATCTAGGTAGTTTTTAAAGATGTTGTAACAAAAATACGATTCTTGGCCTTAAAATAGAGTCCACAAGCCTGTGTAAACGCGTACAGCCAATATACCAGTTCGTCTCACTATGACCCTAGTCAGTGGCATACTTCAGTAGGCTACGAGACTCCGCGGGAGGAGGACGCGTTCATTTATAATCTGTGTCTTTTCCCGCGATATTTGTCCATTCAAATATTTATTATCTATGGCAGTGACATTTATGTGATGATCGTATCGGGTCTTGTTTTTCTTTTTTTAATTGTGACGAAAATGTGAAAGGATGCAGTGTTTTGTGATAAATGGTTCAGTGCAGTTTCTAATGAAAATAACTATTGTATTCAAAATGTGATACCAAAATCCTTTGTTGTATTTGAGTGAGCCAATATGAAATTTACATAATTATTCTGCTTTGTAGCTCTGATAATTTAAAAGAGAATTGTAATTTTATTAAAGTTTTTGAAGGATTTATATTTGGTGATGATAGCTAATTTTTGTATTTTGTTTTATTTTAGAACGTTTTGAAATTTCTTCGATCTTTCTAGATAATTTGGTAATTAACATAATAATATTATACAAGAATTTTATAAACAGATTCTACATATTCAATAAGTTTAATTTGATAAAAAGTTTTATTTTTAAATAATAATACCTATATTATGTTTTAATTAATTTTTTTTTTGGAAATATGTACTAAATTCTCTCGTTAGTCACAAGAATGTAATAAAGACTACATCAAAGCTGTACGTAAAATATTATATTATGCGCACTAAAATATATAATGATACGGTCGTCTTTATAAAGCTTTGTATTTTTTTTTAAATCGTCATAAATGAGCAATTTTATCATACATATCGTTGTATATATTAGGACCTAATAATTATTCTAATTGGCACCTAGCTTTGGCTAAAAAGCTTGAAAATAAAAATATGATAACAAATAGCCTGAACCTTATAATTGTACATTTATTTACTTTTTAATCTTAGTAAAACATTTTAATTTTTAGTGTAATAATGATTTAAAAAATATATTTTGATGTAATAATTCTATTTAAACAGGTACCTGTCATATCCTCAATGAATGTCGTAGGCATAGTATAAAAGTATATATATATATATATATATATATATATATAATAAAATTCTAACTAAGCCGAATCTGTACATTAAATATTTTTTATAAAATCTTATTGAAATAGACATTATTATCGATGCAGAGGCCGAATCTAGTTTTTAGAATTTTTTTCTGTCTGTTACCGCATCACAGAAAAAACATTGGAGGGATTTTGATAAAATTTGGTATGATATCCGGGATACTTTTTACCGCGGGAGATTATCTCATTCCCACGGGAGTACACGTTAAAACACAACCCAAAAAATATTTATGATCAGAATTTCTTCAAACTTGGTATTAATGCTCTTCAATACAATTAAATAAATACGTGTTTTAGCGTTTTTTGAAATTAATCCCATAAGGAGATAAAATAAGGGATGAAAATTTGTATGAAACCTACCTTTTTAAAGATTTTTTGTTGTAGTTTTAGCGCGAGCGAAGCCGCGGGTTTTGCTAGTGTATAATATATAAACCATGCATATATATGTAGGCAATTCAAATTACAATAAATATTTTGAAATATAGATACCATTAAACATCATATAATAAATAAAGCTGTAAGGTAAATATAATTTATACTGAGCTAACATTAACTAAACAATTCATCGTTCGTAGCTCTTGCGTAGAGGGTCTACAGATGGTGTTGGTTAAACAAGGCAATTAAGATGATGAAATCCGCTTGTCTTTATTTACAAATAAATATTAATCTTTAATTTCTTTCGATTAACGAATGGATTTTAATTTCTATATCTATACTAATATTATAAAGCTGAAGAGTTTGTTTGTTTGGTTGAACGCGCTAATCTCAGAAACTACTAATCCGATTTAAAAAAATCTTTTTGCCTTAGATAGCCCGTTAACTGAGGAAGGCTATAGGCTATATATCATCCCGGAAAAATGTTCGGTTCCCGTGGGATAGATTCGTTTTTGTCTAGGGACGAACCCGAAGCGAAGCAAGGGTGAGTCGCTAGTATTGAATAAAAATAGTCAATTTTGTATATATGTTACCGACCGAACCCGATTTCAGACCAAACTAGTTTGTCCTTTTTTATGTTTAATGTTGGGAATTGCATTAACGCATACCACCTGTAGACATATAGACAGTTATGTGGGACTCACCGGTTAGAAAAAAGCCAGTACTACCCACTAAAACCCAACAAAACTTCCCCCGTCTTAATGGGGCGTCGTAGGATCGCTTACGCACTCAACTACGACTGTGACTTGCTCTTGGTTTGCTCGGATGCATCTCTTTGTGTGTTTTAAATAGACATGAATAGTTATTGCGAGTTTATAGTACACAGGGAGAAAGACTTATGCTTGTGCAGATTTTTCTGTAGACTTTATTAAGACCTACTATTTTCAACCGAATTCAAAAAGAAGGTGGTTCTCGATTTGGCTGTAATTTTTTTTTTTATGTTTGTTATCTAGTACATTGTTTTGATGTATAAGGTTTAGCCAGCGTTAGAAATGTTTTCTAAGAACGACTCAATAGAACTCAGTTATTATGTTTTCCCGTGAGAATATAAAAAAAACCCTGTAGTAAAAGGTATCCTAAATGTTGACCCGGGTAATAAGTTATCATTAAACAACATTTAGTTAAAATCAGTTCAGTACTTTTTGCGTGAAAAGCGCACATCGATTTCGCAAAGTTACTGTTTTATTATATGTATGCATATACAGATATAGATAAGTATACCACTTAAATATAAGAAAATAAAATAAAATGATTATGATACATGATATTTATTACATAGGTTACATGTACTATAATTAAAAAAAATATACGTACATAATTTCGTAAAGTCCGGTTTGCAATTCTCTTAAAGGGCTTATTTTACAAACGTCTTTGGGCTAAGATGGCTACCTATTATTCGATAGATAAAAAAATTGCCACTGAAGAATAATAATTATAAATTTGAGAAAGCCTACGATATATCTTAGCGCTATGCGTATTGAGCTTTCAGTAAATCAATAGGTAATCAATCATATGCAATGTTGTATTAACGGTGTCAATTTGTCGCCAAGTATTAGTCTTTTTTTAGTTGTACTATAATCACCTTCATTGATTTAGTGCTCAGCTTATGCCTCTAGATTTATTATTTAGCTATTCTAGTTCGCAGTGCTGATGATAAAAGGTTTTTTTAAATATCAGGAATTGGAAGCCCGGTGTAAATATGCATCATCGGTTATTTGGAGCCCTTTCTTCAGCGTTAAATTAAAATTATAAATAATGGAGGTAGAGTTTCGGGAGTCTCGACTTTTTTATTGGAAATTTCCTCTTTTTTAAGGATCTTTTTGGCAGCCTTCGGGTACGGAACCCTAACATATATACATATACGATGATGCGGAACCCTGATGATGCTTCGTGTGTAAATTCGACTCGTACTTGACTGGGTTTAATTTAACCAGTTCTTGAATTATTAACGAAAAACTAAACGCCTTCTTTTTTCATCTTTATTTGTTTATAACTTTTGCAATTTTTTACATGCTGAAAAATGGTTCAAAAATATTTTTTAAACGTCATTCCGAATCCAATGAGCTATCAACGTCATATAATATTACATATTATGTATGTATTCAGCCCTTTTTAACGTCCCACGGCTGTGCACGGGCCTCCCTTCAAGACGAGTATTACATATTATTAGGAGCTTTATCTCTATTCTTCACCGTTTGTAACCACAGCAGTTGTAGTTGTAGTACCACTAAGTGGTAAACAAACTACTGCTAACTAGTTAGGGATTTTGTGCATAGTGCATAGTTTAAAGGATACTCTGAATAGGAAGTCCCAATCAATTATTATGATTAGTAGATACAACCTACCGTCACTCAGAGCTTATGAGCACTTTAGCCTTCGGTAGTTTCAATGAAATACTCATAATATTCTACGAGAATGTTCCAGCTTAGATACTATCTTTATAGAAAACAATCATATAAATCCATTTCTGCGTACACAACAGAAGAATCAAATACGAAGGACTTACTGTAAACAAACTTTCACATTTATAATATTAGTAAGCATTCTCACAACTATGTTGCAGTTCGATTTTAACTTGTTCTAATTTTAACGAATATTGGCTAACAAGGAAAAAGTGAAAAAAATACCGGCAACTGACTCGGTAAAAGTTTTAACTAATTTAAGTGATTGGGGTGTACTCCGGATCGATTTCGGCCACAGCAGTTAGTCTCGCTGAGACTAGACAACTGCGATTAAGATAATATAGTGCACAAGTATAAGCGCAGACACAAAAGCACTCTCTATTCTTGTCACTCTCATGCTACAGTCGAACGACAATTAGACACGACCGATGAGAGATCAGGACCTATGGCTTTACGTACTCTCAGAGGGAGCAGGGAAGTGATATTGGCTTGTAAATGTAACATAATATATTAAGAATTTAGTATCTATACTAATACTATAAAGCTGAAGAGTTTGTTTCTTTGTTTGTTTGATTCAACGCGCTAATCTCAGGAACTACTGGTTGGAATTGTAAAATTCTTTTTGTGTTGGATAGTCCATTTATCGAGGAAGGCTTTAAGGTATATATCATCCCAAAAAATGTACAGTTCCCGTGGAGTACATTTGTTTTTGTCTAGGGAAAAACCCGAAGCAAAGCGAGGGTGAATCGCTATAATAAATAAAAATGAAAATAAAATATGTATTTTTCTGTTTTCATATTTTATATTTTAAATATATGTATATACATATTATGTATGTATAAGTGGAGTCCTTACATTAAGTATTATATATCTATGTATAGTATAACATATTTTATAAGTAATATATGTATATGTGATTATTACTTTTATTTCTAGTATATTTATTTCTTGCACTATATTGCCCGCTGACATCTTCCACATGCAGGGATTGACTGGAAGAGATCTCTTTCAGAGATAAGTCTACTTTTATTAATTAAGTTTATTGTTTTTTTTCTGTATTACTTTTAAAGTGCAATAAAGAATATATAATAATATGAATAATCGATGTTTTTGTATCAAGTCCCAAAAAGCAGGTGCTTCCTTAGGTAAAGACGCACCCAAACCAAGCAGAAGCAGTTAATGCAAATAAATAAGTATCCATAAATTCTATAGATTCTAACTACATTAATTTACTTAAGGTTTATAGTCAAAGGTGGCTATACCCGCTGCTTTTTACAATTTCTTTTCATTTATATTTACTACTCTTTTCTATTATAAGATATGTATACACTGTGACATTTGGGAGGTGCGCCAACATACTTAAAAGTCCTAAACAAGACTTAAATTAAACATTCGTGCAAGGCCGCAAGGATCGAATGGCTTACATAATGATGTAAAACATACACACACTTTTTTATATGTTTTATTCTTTATCCATTACCTAACTAAAGATAATAAATCTTCAAATCTATTTGTAGTAAATATTATATTTTATTTCAGCAATGCCAACATTTATCATTCAGTGAAATAAATAACGAAAATTTGGCTCTTGTGCTTGTTTTTGATAAAAATATTCGATACAACATTTGTTTGTAACACGTATAATGTTTTAGTTATTTTAAACATAACTATGTGTAAGAAAATTATACGTTTTAAATAAAACTATCTATTCGGATATGCTTGCGGGAACTACATTACATTACATTATTATATTTTATGTAAAAGTTATTAATATGAAATCACATTCGTTTGACATATTAAAGAGGTAACTTTTTAACCGGAAAGTACACAATTGTATAAAAATTCACATCTGCGCGAAAAAAAAATTCTAGATTTCCGGTTTTTTTTTTTGTTATTTTATAGCAAACAATTTTAATGTTATTGTCACACAGAAGAATGGGGGTATCTTCTTCTTCTTTATTCCTCATCTTCTTTCTTCCCCATTGATGTCCTGACTTACTATCACAAACACAAGTACCTATAGTTGTGTGATATTTCTGGTATTACAAGCGTACATACTACATACATAATATGTATATAGATTGTAGTACTATATGTACCATCAGGCAGATCATGTCTATACATTTAATAAAACTGTAGAGGTCGAATGTTTGTACATAGAAAAAAAATACTAAATCAGGGGTGTGTATGAAGAGAAATAGAAAAAATCCAGTTTTTTTTCAATTTTTTTGTTTCTCTGTTTGTTTGCCTGTTTGTACGGGCTAATCTCCGAAACTGCTAGACAGATTTAAGTGAAATATTGTATACCTTATATCTCCGGTCAACATCTTAGACACTTTTCATCTCGGAAAATTAAAGAGTTCTCGTGGTATAGTTAAAAAACTATAGTAACTTCTACAGCTTCGTGCACAAAAACTACTGATTGGGTTTTAATAAAAACTTTACAAAAATATAGTTCATACATCAGAACAAAAAATGGGCTACTTTTTATCCCGGGAAAATGTACGGTTCGCGTGGGATAGATTTGTTTTTTTTTGGCGAAGCAAGGGTGAGCCGCTAGTATTATATATTTGCAAACTTTGTACTACAAAAAGAACATACATAATTATTGTAACTCGTTAAACGGTAAACAAAAAAATAAAATATTAAGGCAAATTACAATTACTTGCTCAGCGCGACATCGCGTGTATGCTTCCTAATGAAACATGAAACAATTATGTCGCTTCAGCTATCTTTATGCAAGGTGGACAAGAACAATTTTACTAAGTTATTTAATCTAGCAACGTTATGGTTTTTAAGGGTAATTGTGTGCTTTTTATAGGTAGCTTTTACCCTTTACTTAGGATTATTGAATTCGTATTTCTACGCTATTATTTAGCTTAGCTAGTGATATCTTAAATAATAAAATGGTTGTTTTGCACACTTTTTTATTTTCATTTTGACTTCCTTAAATAATAATATCTGCAAAAAGTACTTGTGTACTACTACTTTTATGGTTTTTGACAGAATATTTTAGAAGTTGTAACCTAATTTGGTTTTTTTAGAAAATAAATAGTCAGTTATTAATACGGCATCAAATCAAATAAATATGGAATCAATGATACTACCTTTTAGACGCAGATATAGTTTTTTTTATCCCAAGATAGAAAACGAATCTACGTGTAAGCTGATCTTTGTTTTCGTGAGTCAAAGCTCATTGTACTTAGCTTTCTGAAATTATTGTATTTTATAATATTTAGACAAGGTAATACTGATGTGCTGAGTGTTTTCTTCACTTTAAAAATATCATCATAAAAAGACATTTAAAGGCCAGGCCTGCTTTAGCATAATACTTAATGCAGTTTCATTCAACAATGTTTCTAGAAATTTTCTATTATCGCAAGAAAGTTTGTAATTTAAGAAATAACTGTAACAATGACTTCAAACGAGCAGTGGAGGAAATGCAGCTGCACTTTCGAATGATAAATGTTTATAAAAATTTTATATTTCAACACACACTACAAAGTTCTACTTTAGTTCTATTGTTAGAATATTAGAGTTTTATGTTCCTTTACTATTACACATATTATACTATTTTGTATGTTTGTTTATATGGAAAGAGTAATTCACTCACTGTAAATTTGATTAACCTAGCTATTTTCCTTTACCAGGAATAGGTATTTGACAAAATTTATATGAAGCTTATGCTATCTCTGGTAAGGACATCCTTAGATGGATACATTATTGAAACTTGCCGTTAAAAGTCAGGCGAAATGTCTGAAACAATCAAGACATCAAGCCCAATCTTCTCATTACAAAAGAAATCATTATTATACACTAGCTCACCCTTGCTTTGCTCGAGTTCGTCCTTGGAAATATTTAACGGTTTGGTATGGAATAGATAGTCTATATATTATATAATATATGAGTCCATAACCTTCCTAAATCTACGGGCTATCTAATGCAAAAATAATTTTTCAAATCGGATTTTAATTCATTAGCGCGTTCATTTCATTAACGCTGTAGGCTCACACAAATATATATACATACACATCCTTTTTATACTTTTCTATTTTTATTAACCTTTTTTATAAAACACATTTGTGACAGATTTGAATCTAATCTTATTATATATTTAAACGAGCTATTCTTGTATATTTATATATTTATATCTTTATTTATTTATACCAGAGATCTCGGAAACGGCTCTAACGATTTCATCGAAATTTGGTATGTGGGGGCTCTCGGAAGCGGAAAATCGATCTAGATTAGTCTTATGTCTGAGAAAACGCGTATTTTCAAGTATAGTTTTTATACGATTTTCTTTAGCATTATTTTACGCAAAATATGTTATTAATTTCGCACTATTGTGTATAAGTATCGTGGTCAAGCAGCGGCCAAGACGCGAGATTGACTATCACAGGTGTGTTCGAATCCCGGTCGGTTACAAAGATTCTTTTTTTATCTTTAATTTTTTTTTTGTCTTTTTCGCCCAGGTACTATATTTAAACGAGCAATTCTTGTATATTTATATCTTTATTTATTTATGCCAGCGATCTCGGAAACGAAACGAACGATTTCGCTGAAATTTGGTATGCGGGGGCTTTCGATGGAGAAAAATCGATCTAGATTAGTCTCATGTCTGGTAAAACGCGTGTTATCGAGTTTTCATGCGGCTTTCTTTTGCATTATTCTACGCAGAATATGCTTGATAATTTCTTACATATACATATGTCATAATACATTTTTTATTTAACCACGTAATTTACTAAAAACATTCAATAAAATATGTTATGTATCGCACTACAAATGGTCTTGTCTTTTAGTTCAATTCCCCAAAGGATAGATAATCCAGTAAAACACGCGATTGTCAGGTGCCTAGAGTATTGTGGTATCAAATAACAAAGCGTGAGACGTAACATTTTCCGCTACGGTGAAGAAATTTTAGTAGTAAAATAAAAATATTTTAATACAAGCTTTTGCAGTCGACTTTACTTCTGTAGTTTCTTTTTATATCACTACTCCCATTCTAAGCATTGTAGATCTGATAGTTATTATATTATATCTAGGAATATAAACTGTTTAATCGAGCACCACAAATTAATATCGGCTGGACGGGTTTTGATAGAACTTTTTTACCGTCAATAGGCAGATTAAATTGTGAGTCAATATTATTATAAGTTAAATACTCACCCTCGCTTCGTTCGGGTTCGTCCCTAGTGAAAAACAAAAACAAATCTATTCCATGGGAACTGTACATTTTCCTGTATAAAAAGTAATCTGAGTTCTATTCCAGACTATAATCTATCTCTGTGCCAATTTTAATCAAGATCCGTTCAACCGTTCTGGCGTGATTGAGTAACAAACATGCATTCAAACTTTCACATTTATAATATTAATGGGATTAAAGATTTTGTTTGTCCTCTTACGTGCTAAAATCACAAACAGTAGACATATAGTAAGAAGATAAAAATTTGCTTGATTAAATACATATGCCTCAGAAACTATAAGAGCAATTTGAAAAATTATTTTTAAAGTTTTGAGCCTATTTATTAAGGGAAATTACCTATAATTTTTCTTACAGCCAATAGGCTATCTAGATAATTATCTAGAAACACGTTACGACTTAAGGGACGTAGCAATTACTCATAAATAAAATATGTGGGGAGGGCGCTTCGGATAACGCTAGTATTAAATAGTCGTTTCTCCAGTTGCCTTATCATTTAATACTGAAACTTTGTTGAAAATTTTTCAGCAGTTTTGACAATTGATATTGTTACTGATATTGACTTGCTCTTAAAATTTTCATTTCGCTATATCATATCTTTACCGCCCACCTTGTGATATTGGAAAAATTGACGATTGGATGACGAAAATCCGTAATTTATGTTCGTCCTCTCATAAATTTGATATTTTAGCGCACTCCAAAGTTTGCCTAAGGATGAAAATTTATTTTCATCCAGCCAATCGGTTTTTTGTGGTATCCCCAGAATATATTTATAAAATCAATTGATTCGAAGTAGTTCATTCTTCTTCCTTTCCTAAGAGTCGTGATTCTTTTCAAGATGGTTTGGCATAAGATTATCAGATTTACCATGACATAACTTCTTGACTTCTACGGCTCAGGCCAAGTGGTAAGTCGACGAATACATCGCTCACTCAGGAAAGTTCTCATTTCTGTTAGAAAAAAATCAAAAGTAGTATAAAGTCTAAACATTATTTTACACATAATAACAAACAGAAAAATTACATAATATTTTAGTATGACAATAAGAGAAGATATTGGCGTTGACAATGGAATTCTAAATTGTATGGGAGTTATAAGTGGACTTTTCAATATGCGCAAAGTTAAAGTAACCTTAAATATAATTATATTCAGCCCTTTTTAACATCTTACTGCTGGGCACGGGCCTCCCTTTATCGCGAGCGATTCACCACGCTGGCGAAGTGCGGGTTCCTGAAATATAAGTAACTAGCGACTCACCCTTGTTTCCCTTCGGGTTCGTCCCTAGACAAAAACAAATTATCCCACGGGAACCGTACATTTTTCCGGGATGATATATAGCCTATAACCTTCCGCAGTTAACGGGCTATCTAATGCAAAAAGAATTTTTCAAATCGGATTAGTAGTTCCTGAGATTATCGCTTTCAACCAAACAAACAAACAAACTATTCAGCTTTATAATATTAGTATAGATTAATTTTAATAATTGACACTACCTGTGTAATAAGGTAATCTGAAATAATTTTGTTTTTACAGATTCCATAAAATGATTCCATAAAACCTCAATGTTCACTTTTCTTTATTCCTCTACACAAAAGCAAGCCTAAGATCTCAATTTCTCTTCTAGTTGAAATAAATTTATCGCTTTAGGTCGCGGAGTTACCATCCTCTTGGGATTTGTGGCAGCTTCCTTTAGAACTCTGTCTAAGTTGGCGTATTTGGAAATCTAGGTCAGCATTTGCGCAAATGCTTAGTTCTATCATTGCAAATTGTTTAAGGCTGAATCAAATCTGTTTTGAATTCTTTGTCTTTAAACAATTTACTTTTCTTTCAATTAAATTGTTACTGCCGACGGCTATCCCTATAATACATTACTGCCTCGGTGGTCTAGTGGCTGGCATGTACGGCTGCAGATCCGAAGGTCCTGGGTTCGAGTCCCGGGTCGGGCTAAGTTCAGTTATTGATTATATCTGTCAAGAAATTCCCAGTAAAGGCTCGGAGTTGGGAAGTTGGCGGTGTTTCACCCCCGTGCCAAGGAGAACACGTCCTGCAGCTCAACTCTCACCGGTTAGGACATTAATAATGATAACTTGACGTGAAATTAGAAATGATAAATTGATACGGTTACTTATCCTACATATTTAAATAAAACTATCTTTTCGGATTTGTTCGCGGATTTATTTTGATTTTTGGTTCCCGACGTTTCGATTGCTTTACAGCAATCATGGTCACGGGAGAGACTAAGGTGTTAGATGTCTCAAAGGCATTATACAGTTGTTACAGACAGCCTACCCACAAATAACAAAATGAATTCAAAGGACAATGGGCATTCCGTCCCCAGAGTGTATCAAGTTGAGACATATGTCATTTTGAAGAGCAGAAGAATAGCTTCAATTTATTGTATGACACCAACACTGAGACTCGTGCAGGGAAAGAACTATGAATCATTTAATTTTATTAAGCCCGTGAAAGTCTAGAACAGTATGACGTATGTACATCATTTTAAAGATCATAATAATAGCTATATTTCATTGTACGTCGCCAAAAGTGACACAGTTGCATGGATGATGGAAGAACTATGAATTATTTTATTTAATGAAGTTAAGATTACTTTTAGGTTATTCACAATTTTTCATACATTTCCTTGTATTTACAGAAATTGACAAAACACTCAAAGGACTTGATTTTTTTACTTTGACTGTGGCTAGATTATAACGTCTTTCCAGCCGAAATACATCCACTGCTGACATAAGCCTTCCCCAAAGATTTTCACGAATTTTTTTTTGCCGGTCTTGTGCCATACGCATCCAGTGGGCTCCAGCGTTCTTGACCAATTTATCGGTCCGCCTTGACGGAGTCCTTCACCTTGGGACTATTGGTCACCCGGAAATAGAATAGGTTACCAGATTTGAGCGTTAACGAGTTGTTCCTTTCTCTTCGAACTTCCAATAACCCTATAATCCAAAATAATATAATTCCGATAACCAATCTTAACCTGCTCAATTCTTCGTTATTTATTCATTCAGCTATCCTGTACAGGGCTGCAAAAGTCGCAATATGTGCGATGGTATATAAAATAATATGTATGAAAATATTGTACAATCTAAATTATACTGTTTTACTTTCACGAATTTAATAAAATTAAATGATTCATAGTTCCTTCCCTGCACGAGTCTCAGTGTTGGTGTTATACAATAAATTAAAGCTATTCTTCTGATCTTTGAAATGACATATGTCTTAACTTGATACACTCTGGGGACGGATCCCATACAAAATTGCCCATTCTCCTTTTGAAAATTGGCACCAAAGTACCTTACAATATTTGTTAATTTTAATTTAAACATTTTATAATTTTAATTATTTTATACTTGAAATATGAAATATTATTTATATAATTTTAGCTATTATTATTATAATTATTACAATTTTTTAGAAAACTTTATTGTTTAGTAATCTATATTTTTAGTGTTGCTATTATTATATTTAAACTATAAAGAAAAATAAAATATTAATGATTTAAGATACATTATTGATCTATATGTACTTTAGAAAATTAAAAATTAATTATAAATTACATTTGCAAATAAAAAAATATTAATTTGAAATACTGTTATTTTGATCTACACAGTAAGAACTTACTACATCTAACTGTCTGTTGTGTTTAGATTTATTATTAGATTTTATAATATCAATAACAGGATCCCACGACGATGGTAGTACCCAGCCATCTTCCCTATTGAAATTTGGATATTTTTTAATTTCTATGGCTTCATCATATGACAACATCTGCTGTCTGCAAACATAGTCAGGACAGCCCAAGCCATTATATTCGTTTCGATAGACCCCAAACCCTCGCGAAAGAAAATCGATATCGCCCTAGAATGATTCGGGAAGCCATATAATCCGCGAAAAAATCCGTAAAGATAGTTTTATTTAAATGTCTAATATTCGTGTAAATCTAAGAAAGTATTATCCTACATATATTATCATCCACTATTAATTAACAAGCCGCTCTTTTTTTTCTCTACAAACAAATAAAAAATTATTAATACATTAACAGAATCTAGTAGTTAGCTTATCCAAATGCAGGAACAAAATTAGTATTGGGAAGTTTTCTGGAAATTCTTATTAACACCACACCACTGTGTCTCGATAAGAAAAAGAAACTTTACGTCTCAATAACATTAAGTACAACAGATCCTTTTTATTTGTCATCCCAACTTTAGGTTTTCAAAACAAACATATTTTTTTGTATAATAAAAGAGCTACATAATATCTGATATAATGAGACCTTGAACGACGATGTTTCGATATTTGATCGCAAATATTATTAATGCGAGTAACTATAGCCTGTTTACGTTCTATCTGTAAGATACATCAATTTGTACGAAATCTGATACGGTAAAACTGTGCGTAAATATATAAAAATAGGCTACGAAAACAAGGAAAAATATAGGGTGTACGACAATATACGTGATTTTTGTATAATACACACTCATTTCGCTACAAGTATAGCAACCACTTATTTAAAAAGGAAACTAATTAAAATATTAGAGTAAGGTAAAGCCCAGGGATACATCCATAGCTTTCTTAGTGACACCATAATCACTACATAGTATAAAACAAAGTCGCTTCCCGCTGTCTGTCTGTCCCTATATATGCTTAGATCTTTAAAACTACGCAACGAATTTTGATGTGATTTTTTTTAATAGAAAGAGTGATTCAATAGGAAAGTTTATGTGTATAATACATGCGTACTATAGTACAGAAAACCCGAAAAATGATTTGTATTTCATACTCATCGTCAAAACGTACCTAGGGACGAACCCGAACAAAGCGAGGGTGAGTCGCTAGTAATATTATAAACTGTCTTAATTTCAAATCTGTCGATTAACGATACAGCACACATTCGTGCACTACGGCAGTGAATACAATTTGATTGTTATAGTAGCATTAAATTAATCGATCTTAACCTCCGCACCCCAAGTGTCGTGATGTTAGAAAGAACTTTCTCAATAGACTAGAATATTTAAAAAGAAAGGATTAGCCTGTTCAAACAGACAAATTACACGCAAGCACGCACGCCAGTACGCACACGTACACGTATGTACATACACAATAGTAGTAGTCACAATTAGATGCAAAACGTGACGACCTTAAAGCTAGACCACCTACAGCTATAATTTACAATGTCATCAATGGTATTCTGACATGTCCACTTTGTGCTCGGAGCTTTTTGACTAAAGTTGGATATGCTAGTCACATGAAAGCACATGAAAGTGCAGCACACCGAAGCTCGTGACAACTACCCTAGAAAATTATCGAATGTTGTCTCTGTAACCAAAATCGGCTAGAGGACATTATCATCATCAGTTATCCAATTATATATGTATGCACCTATAGGTCCTGCACTAAGAGGTTTATCAGCTCAGTTTTGCTTAGTTGAACTTTTCAACAAACTAATATTCCATTATATAATATAAACGTGTGCTAATCCAGGATATAGTCTACTGGTGTGTCAAATTTCACTCAATCAGTTTAACGGTTTACGCTTAATTTAAGCAGCAAACGTTTAAAAATTTTAATACAGTATAATTATATAAGATTTTTTAAAATACGTATTTGACATTGAAGTAAAACGGTATCGTTCTTTCGTGCTTTATTTCTCTCATTTCTCTCTCTTTCTCCGATGCTATACACCAAATATGGTCACGGGAGAGACTGCTGAACCAAAAATAAAAATAAAATGCTAAAAATCTGCAAATAAAGTTTTATGTTTAAAAATTCATTGCTACATTTCTTTTCCTTATTAATTAAGTTATTTCATACAAAAATAAATTATTTTGGTCAGGCAGTAGGCTGTGTTTTAATCAGACTTACTACGTTACAAATAAGTGGCTCGTAAAATTTTTATATAAAACCGTTTTATCTCTCCTTCGAGGCTATAACGTCTATGGTTATTTGTTTTGAGAATCTATTTTTCCCCGTTCGATTTTTGATAATACTTAGAGTCTGCATTGAAATAATATTTTATTAAAAACAATATTTGTATATGTTATTGTAATGAGCAAATAAATTAGAGGCTAGAGATCAGATTTATTGTATTTTTATGAAACTCATTCCATTTTCTATAATTTAATAATATAAGGCGATCTGGTATACATATTTATATATCTACTAGTATATATACATATATATATATATATATATATATATATATATATATATATATATATATATATATATATATATATATATATAATTTTAATTTTCAATATAAATTACGTACCTACTGCTTAATTCAGTCTTCATTTGGTAGTTGGCACTCCACGCCAGCAATAAACTTCATTAATCGTAAAAACTTAAAAAAAATGACAAACTGGTAATTAAAGATTATAACGATAAAAGTTAAAAAAAAATGTAAGAAATCAGTTATTTCTTGAAGTTTTGATGTTTAATCTTAACTACTGACTACTAATGTAAATAATACCCCTCACCACGTCAAGGTAAACGTACCCTGGGGGGAGATAGTCATGACCTGGAGTAATAGGGCATAAGGCAATGTTGGGAATAAAATTTGACAAAAGGTGGCGCTATTATAAAATTTAATCGTGAATGTTAAATATATAATACAGGAGGACAATATGTTAGTTTTTCACACACACACAGTTCTTTACTTTAACACCTGTACAGTATTATACATGTAAGGCGCCCTTGAACTTGCAAAAGGCTTGAAGTAAATCTAAAATGCCGACCTGAAGCATCTTTTCACGAGTGCCCTTGAATAAAATTGCTACGAGAGAAATAAAAGACGTTTCACGCTGTTTTATGACTCATCTACTTTTGATTACATGTATATTTAGGTTTTTCCTTATTTAAAATCTTAACTAAATCTAGACAGATATTTTAAAAAGTGATTGTAAAAGTCTATTTTGATTTGTTTTGATTTAAATATAATAAATCGAAAATTGTACCTATACCCAAAACTGATAACACTTTGAATATTTTTATAAATTTTTATCAATATAATATTAGATATTATTACTTTGATCATACGACTGCAAATATTGTTCCTTATTTCTTGAAGAAATATCGATACAATCGAATCAGAAGTCGCTAAGGCTGTCAATAAGTTGCTGAATACTATGTTTTACTCTAACATTATTACCACTTAATAGCCTGTACGATTGCTACTGTTTTTCCTTGAGACAAAATTTCTCTATTGTCAATAATAGAACTAAAATTATTGTGATACTTTATATTATATTGAGTGAATATTCTTATTGGATAATTTATCAACTGTAGTTAAATAAAATAAAAAAGCTCATTCCATAATGTACCTGTCAATTAATAGCTTTTGTGGAATTACTACCTAAGTTTTCGATCAATGGGCACTGCTATTTGCTGAAAGTTTTTATCGTATTGACATACAAAAAGCAATCTACGTTGGAAGTTCTTGTTTACGCTTGCCAACTGAAGATCTGCCCCTAGAGCTAACTTTGCCAAAAATGAGCGTAATATAATAAACAGGATAAATGTATTTCGAGGTTAAGACATTGCGTTTGTTAGCCCTTTAATGTTTTGTTTTCACCATGGAAGATAATTGTTTTTTCTCTTCCGTGGTTTTTACTGTTGCCAAAACAGTAGTATTATATAGTAATTGAATATATAATAATGATTATTAGTATTAACAGGTTTATTAAAAACTAGTAACTTACCCTGGCTTCACTCGGGAATGTGCCTAGATGCCTTTTATAATACTTTAGAATGTTTAGCAGCGACTACTCAGACAAAGACTAAGAAAATCACAAGTTCCTTTTCTGAGCTATCGGAAAATTATAAATAATAAAATGATATATGAAAATGAAATAAGTTTAAAAAATGTCATTCAAAGAAAATATTTTCATGATTTTACAAGAAAAATCGAAGAAATTTGAATACTTTTGTTTAATATTTACTATCTTTCGTTATTCCTGATAATAACGAGTTTAAAATTACAGCTAATGATGTCTTTAGCATAGATCATACATTTTTAAATTAAATAAAAACTATTTTATAGACTATAGTTGATATTTTCATAGACAATTGAAGAGACAAAAGCATAATTAATTAACAGATAAGTAATAAATAAATGTGTTCAGTATGGCGTCACAGAGTAATAAGTGCTTTTGTGAACTGTTTGCTCATGAAGAAACTTAAGACGGCAGTTAGGAAGTGGCGGATGATGCGCCTCTTCCGTAAGAGGGAAGGTAAGTTATAATAACATATAAATATAAGTGTATATATAATATACAGTATCTGGTAGGTAGTGGTAATCCCTGGTCTCGCACCTCTGATCTTTTCATGTGAGAATCATTTCCAACATAATTACCACTAGTCTTACGACGAAGAAAAATATCGTGTCACTAATAACGAAGTCTGCCAACCCGCACTTGGCCTGCGTGGTGGACTATAACCACAATAAAGGGAGGCCCGTGCTCAGCAGTGGGACGTTAAAAAGTGTTGAAATCATACATACTTGTATATATATATATATATATATATATATATATATATATATATATATATATATATATATATATATATATATATATATATATATATATATTATTATATCAAGAAATTGACTAATGTGTAAAATATTATTAAAAAAATTACGCTATTCTTTCACACCTGTTTAACGACCTCGGTGCTCTAGTGTCTATCATGTAGAACTGCAGATTGCAGGGCATAGTTTAATTGTTGAGTTGTTGAGAATAAATGATATAACATTATACTTACTTTACATATATTATCAATACAGATATCTCATCCCGGAAGAAATTCGTAAAAGGGATAGTGAAGGGTACAAAACCCTAAAAACGGTTTTTCAAATAAAAAGAAATGTTGACTTTGTATCTTCCTTAGTGAGCACTAACAGTTCGGTACAATGAAGATACTATCTTAATTTATTTTAGCTTTATTAAGCACATTTACGGTAATTTAGTTACTATTTCAATTAAGTAAAACAACTTAGCTGCTGCTTATATGTTTCTCTGTAAGACGTTTAATGCTTCTAAAAAGCTTTTTCAGAGCTTTCGAATAACATATTTTAAAAAATATGAGGTAGTTGATTTTATATCAATATTTTACAGTTCATTTTTATTTCTTTTTATATTTATCAATAAATATTTATTTATTGATATTAATGTATATATTCAATTAGAAAAGTTCGTTGCTGTTCTGTGATTCTTTCTAATTCTAACTACTAACGCTATATTACTTTTCTATTGCGGCTTCGCGTGTATTCACATTTTTAACTAATGTCGGAGTACAGATGATATGGATAAAAATGAAATTTCTCAGTTTTGTTACTAGCATGGAAACCATCGAAAGGTTGAATTATGTAAGGAATCGATAATAGTGCTCATAGATCAATGAGTTTTATTATTTCTTTCGTTCATTACCTAATTTCCCTTTTATGCCCGACTTTCTTGGAACAAATGACTAAACATTTTCTTTTGTTGTCTGCCGGTGTAAATAACTGTGTTTGCTTCTTTTCCCTTTTCCATGTCGTTTTTAATGATTAACTCATTCATTCGTTCAGCCGTTTTGGGATCACTCTAATTGACTCATTCGCCATTTCTCACTTTGCTGACCTGAAAAATAAACTTTAAATAATAATACCAATTGATTGCTAATACCAATTGATAATGAATAATACCAATTGATTGCTTAACATTATAGGTATGTCTCAGATTATAAAATTATAGAGATGGAGCCGGCCAAAAAAAAAAGTCAAAAATAGTAGCATGATTTTCTCTGTTTGCTACTATTCTCGATTTTGTCATTCGTTTACTTCTCTCAAAGAATTTTATATAGGTATTAATCGTTAATTTACCATTTTTGAGAAGAACCTATGAATTATAAAAAAATACTTTAAGAATTAGTTTTCTTCTCTATTTTCTTCCACTTGAAAGAGAGATATCATAATATTAGTTTATAAAAAAATCTTTATTCTAATAAAATTCTTCAGTTATTTTTATTTATTTACGTACCAAAGTATCTAATAAATATTGTATTAATTATTTGTAGTTTGTTTTAAAACTATAATTTGGCTTCATGTATAGTTCTATGACACTTTGTCTATATTATCCCTTAGTCCGAAGTAGGTATATGAATATTCAGTCTATACAATTTTTGTTAAGAAATACAACAGAATGAGCAGCAGCAAAATACGTAAAAATTGTTAGTTTGATTCAATCATTTCAAAAGTGACAACGTTGAGTCGAAGAATTAAATTATAAAAGTTAAAGCTCCTATATTAATATGTGTCGACATTGCAACATTGTGCTCATTCCTTTAAAAATATAACCTTAGATAAATTAAATTAAATGGATAATTTTATTTGAAACGAAACTTCCTGAATAGAATTTTGTTTTTAATTCATAATATTTAGCTTATTTCATATTACGATGTTACCTTACAACTCATTAATAGATTTGAAGAAAACAGTATTAGGTTATGACAATTTTAAGTCCCTCCATACATGTTTTTTTTTATTTCTTAAATAACTAATTATATCTTATTGCCTTAGATTCATCAGTGACGCGGCAAGCTTCCATCGATCCTGTGCCGTCCACTTCTAGCACTCCTGCGCATATCTCGCGACCGCCAGCTGATCTCCTGCAATTGGTAATATCACTATAATATAATATATGTTTTGTATGTGTGCGAGTGTATTTTTGTTACTCCTTCAATTTAAAACAACTGGACGTATTTGGATTGATATTTAGTAGACAGATAGGCTATAACATGGAGTAAGGCATAGGTTAGGCACCTAAAGACCTCGTACAGCGAGGGTAAGTTGTAAAATATAATAATAAATATATTCTTTGCTTTATACTTTTAAAAAAAATTATAATAATCCCGCTACGATTTTTATATGGCTCTTCAAATCCAAAAAAAAAAAATTGGTATACGTCTAACTTCTGATATTTAACTATACCTACTTCAATCAAATTTTGTTTACAATATAAATCAAATCAATACCGTTTTCCTTCGTAATATAGATATTTAGACAGCATACTTAGATATTTATTGTGCGTCAGAACTCGTAATACGACTATATTTACATATATATCATAGGGACAATGACTTTGAAACAGATGAGAAGAAAATCGATAAGAACAAAGACGAAATGAATACTAATAACTTTGCAGCATCCTACTGTATTGCAAGCTTAAAAATATAACATTTTGTGCTAATTTCTAGCAATTAAATACAATTGTTTCTTTTATATCTTATGCAGAAACTAGCAGAGCCCGCGGCTACGCCCGCGTTCAATATACAAAAAAACTCTTTGGCTTTATGTTATATAGCAACTCACCCTCGCTTCGCTAGGGTTTTTAGCTATGTATTTACTATTTATATAATATTGTTCATACAAAAATACTAAAATTGTGATTAAAAAATTGGGGTGGGGGTTGAAGAGTGAAATATTTTGCGACTTATTCTCATACCTACCAAATATACAAAAAAAAAATCATTAAAATCGGTCGAGCCGTTTCGGAGGAGTGCGACCACAAACACCGTGACATGAGATATTTATATATTAAATTATATAGAATTGTACTTAACGTACTACAGCTACGAATATTATTCGTAACCTCATTCGTTTATGTAATAATTGTGATTTATGCATTTAACAAATGAATATTTAAAGTCGCAACTTTTCAACGTGAATAAATTATAAAGGAATCGACATTAACTTTAACAGCGTTCAACGTTGTTATATTCATTTTATATGGGAGACTATTTACGCTATGTTTCTGTAAAAGATTTGAAAAAAAAAGAGCTTTCTAAATAAAAAAAAACAATAGGTAATTGTTATTTTAATTTACTTTCATTTGATATTAAGTCATAGGTACGTATTATTGTAAGCAATTGCTACTGTTGACTAAACAAAGCGTTAAAAATTTATATTCGTTCTTTTGTGTGTTGAGCACGAATGTTTGTACTCCAGTCATGGGTGTTTATATTTATAATATGTATGTATTTATTTAAAGTTATGTATGTGTAGTGTATCAACTATCTGGTATCCATAACACTAGCCTCAGCTTACCAAGGAACTAGTCGGTGCTGTGTTAATGTTCCAACATATTTATTTATTTATTATTTAATTTTCCGGGATGAAAGGTATCTAAGATGTTAACCGGGGATATAAGGTACCACTATGCAAAATTTCATTTAAATCGGTCCAACAATTTCGGAGACTAGCCCGAGCCGAGCCGTACAAACAGACAGACAAAGAAACAAAAAAATGAAAAAGATCTAGATTTGTTCTATTTCTCTTCTTACATCCCCCTGACTCGGTTTTTAGCATTTTTTTCTATGTTCCATTATCCTTCATTCAAACTCTACAGTTTTATTATATGTATAGATAATATTGAACTGTTTTGTCTTACATACCTGTATATAAATAGGGAATAAAAGCTTGTATGAAACCTACCTTTTTAGACTTTAGCGCGTAGTATTAACGCGTAGTATTAGCGCGTGTAATATTAGCGCGAGCGAAGCCGCGGGTTCTGCTAGTATGTACATTTTACATATATGTGAATATGGTAACTAATTAAATAAGGTTTCAACGTTATGCAAAATTATTCACTATTTCCGCGTAACCGCAGTTAGATCGTTAGTGTGAAACTAGTTCAGTTTGTTACTAAAGTTCTGTTTTACTGAGTCGATATTACAAAACATCATCTTCTCCAACTTGTCGCAAACTAAAACTTCAAATTGAATATTCAGAATATTAACTTAAGAGTATGAAAAGGCATATAATGGCAATTCAAAAAGTATTATATTCTTGGTGTATTTAAACTCAAACTTGTTTTAAAATATAATAAGAATATACCTATGTATATAATATTGTAATACTTAAATTGGAAAAGAAAAAGATAGTCGACGACCAAAAAAATAAGGGCTACGATGGGAGTTAAGATTAAAACAATAAATAATTTCTTTATGGATATCTTGCTGAAACTATGTGGACATTAATAAAAGAACGTAGATGTTTACTTAGCTCTACACTTGACGTTTTATTTTTATCGTCTCATTTGAAGACACAAATATCAAAATAAGTAAATCAAATCAAAAATACAACTTAAATTAAAAAATGCACTGAAGAAGTCCGTTCCGGAATTAGAAATAAAATTTATCTCTAATATTCAAAAATTAAAAAAGAAATCCATAGAAAAACTGTTTATCATATTTCATTAATGTATATTTAATCTGTTATTGAAAATATCATCACAGTAATGTGGGTAAGGCCTTTTGTAACATTTGCGGTCTTACAAAGTTCGGTCAAAGATGTCTTAATCAATTACATTTTCCAGTAAACATTGAATGTCTTTCATTCCTTTTAACATTTCCAAGCTAAATTGTCAACAAGTTTTCTCCTTACATTAATATTCTGAAACTCTTAGAAATGTAATATTGCATTTAATTTCCTACAGGCGCTGTTATATACACAGGAACACTATTAAATACTTTAGAGCTCCGGTTCTAGCGTACGGTAAATCTTCTAAGGCAGCTTTATTTTAATCAAATAAGAAAAAAATCTGCGACTTACGTAAAGATTCATCTCTTATGGGAATCGAACTAGTTACTACTCTTGTAACAAACAGTTCCATCTAGACGCCGATTAAAAATCTTTGCGATACAAGTTTTTTGTTAATCCAAAATTGTAATATATTTACGTATCATGTAAGAGTTGATATTTTATATGAGAATATTATATAGATATTTTAAAGTAATGTTTATAGTTAAAAATGCCAAAGTATTCATCGTCGATTATAATAAACTAAAAGAATAGGTACATCACTGAAATATTTTGCCAATCTGGAAACTATGAGTTATTCCAAACAACTCATCTATCACTGAAATTGTATTTTTAAGATTTTATTATATAGTATGTATGAAGTAATATATATTATATATTTTTTACATAATCTGTCCCTTTCTAAAATTAAACTAGATTTTTTTTCTAGGAACCAGACGAAGGGCAAAAGTTAAGGGAACAACAGCTACGACAATATTCTTTCTTTCAGCTAAGAATACATTTAAAAAGAGGTCAAAACCTTATAGCCATGGATAAAAATGGTGAGTCTCTAACATTACCCACTTCAACACTTCACACTACACTCACGTAGGCGACCGCTACACCGGCACCAAAATGCTAGATTAAAAAAGTCACATATATGCAAAAATTTAATATCTATTGCTTTAAAATAAAAACGTATTAATATTAATTAAAAAATAAATATTAGATATGTAAATTATTTTTATATACTAGCGGCTCACCCTCGCTTCGCTCGGGTTCGCCTCTAGACAAACAAAAACAAATCTATCCCACGGGAGCCGTACATCTTTCCGGGATAAAAAGCAGCCTTTTGTTTATCCTAATGTATGAACTATATTACTGTAAAGTTTCATTAATATCCAATCAGTAGGTCTTGTGAACTAAGCTGTATAAGTTACTACAGTTTTTTAACTATCCCACGGGAACTCTTTAACTTTTCAGTATTTAAGATGTTGCCCGGGGATAAAAGGTACCACCATGCAAAATTTCATTTAAATCGCTTTAACAGATTCGTAGATTAGCCCGTACAAACAGACAAACAGACAGAGTAACAAAAAATTTGAAAAAAATCTGGATTTGTTCTATTGCCCTCCTTACCCCCTACCTGACTTGGTTTTTAGCATTTTATTTCTATGTACAGACATTTGACCTCTATAGTTTGGTGTGCCCTTTTGAACGAAAGTCATAGTTAGGTACACTCATTTTCTTCATATCTCAAGTTCAAAGCGGAATACGACAGTGAAACTCATATCAATCGCTTTTCTACATCAATCCCTTATTGACACATAAGTTTCGATATAGGTTGTCATTACGGAGCTGGTTCGCTGTACTTATCCTAAACCCTCTCATCTAAATCGGTCCAGTAGTTTCGGAGGTTATTCAGTACAAACAGATAAACAAACAAAAAAGTCTTTCCTTTTTATAATATTAAAGCGGCTCACCCTCGCTACGCTCGGGTCCACCTCTAATCAAACCAATCTAATCTAATCTAATCCACCCAAACTACGCACGTTACCCGCCCTACGCACTTTAACCGCCCTATGCTCTATGACCGCCCTACGTCCTTTAACCTCGCTACACACTTTGACTGCCCCACGCACTTGACCCCCCCCCCCCCCCTCCTCCCTTACGCACTTCAACCGCCCTACCCACGTAGCCCGCACTATGCACTAAACCGCCCTACACGCATTATCTGCCCTACGCACATTACCTGTCCTGCGCACAATACCCGCACTACGCACATACCCAGGAGTATATTATATAATCTCACCGGCTCACCCTCGCTTCGCTCGGGTTGCCTCTAAACAAAAACAAATCTATCCCACGCGAATCGTTCATTTTTCCGGAATAAAAAGACGCTTATTTGTTATTCTGATGTATGATATATAAAAACTATATTATTGTAGAGTTTTATTAAAATCCAATCAGTAATTTTTGTGTACTAAGCTGTATAAGTTACTATAGTTTTTTAACTATCTCATGGGAACCCTTTAGTTTTCCGGAATGAAAAGTATCAAAAATGTTATTATTTAAAAAAATCAAAAAAAAATATAATCTGCTTTCAAAGGTTACCTAAAACTTCGCTTTAGTTTTAAGTTTCTAGCTTTGTAGGTTTTCGAGATATACGTTTTTGAACGGAAGTTATAGTTACGCTCATTTTCTTTATATTCCAAGGTCAAAGAGGCGTACGACAATTAAACTCTTATGAATCGCTTTTCTACATCAAGCCCTTATTGGCGCATAAGTTTCAATATAGGTTGCCATTTAAGGGGCCAGTTCGCTATACTTATCCCGCTAAACCCTCTCATCTAAATCGGTCCAGTAGTTTCAGAGCTTATTCGGTACAAACAAATAAACCAACAAAAAAGTCTTTCCGTTTTATAATATTATAGCGGCTCCGCTCGCTTCGCTCGGGTTCACCTTTAGTCAAACAAAAACAAATCTATCCCACGGGAACCGTACATTTTTCCGGGATAAAAAGTAGCCTATTTGTTATTGTGATGTATGAACTATATTATTGTAAAGTTTCATTAAAATCCAATCGTTAATTTTTGTGTACTAAGCTGTATAAGTTACTACAGTTTTTTAACTATCCCACGGGAATTCTTTTATTTTCCGGGATAAAAAGTATCCTAAATGTTAACCGGGGATATAAGGTACCACCATGCAAAATTTCATTTAAATCGGTCCAGCAGCTTCAGAGATTAGCCCGTACAAACAGACAAACAGACAAACAGACAAACAGACAAACAGACAAACAGACAGAGAAACAAAAAAATTGAAAAATATCAGGATTTGTTCTATTGCTCTTCTTACACCCCCCTGACTCGGTTTTAAGCATTTTTTTTCTATGTACAGACATTCGACCTCTACAGTTTTATTATAGTATAGAAGACTAGCCAGTAATACGTGTCAATAGTCAGTATTTGCAATAAATGCTTTATGTATAATGTATATGCTACTCGCATAATGTTAAACGTCCTTTGGGAACACGTGATGTTCGGTACAAAAAGAAACCTACGTCAATCATCGATAAATCGATTTTATGCATAAAATACTTTGATCTTCCGCTGTGTAAAAGGAAAGCTAAATACCAAAAACTTAGTGTATTCATAAAAAAATACTAAAATTTAATATATACAACAAGAAGTTATTATGACGTCAGCATAAAATTTTAATAGCGGGTGCGCACTTTGAAGCGCTAAATTTAATCAGTGTGAGGACGCTCGAAAATATTAAAAGTAAAAAGAAAAGTATACCTAAAGGAGACCGCCAACGCCAATCTTTGCAGACAGTGAATCGATTTTAGTGTTTTTTATTAGGTGCCTTATACCTCGAAACAGTAGTTTAATTACTTTTCAGGTTGTTTCCAAGTCGATTATTTGAGTTAAAGTCATTATTTCTGGTACACGTTCGGGGCTTTTGATGTCAGAAATTATCAAACAGCCCGAGTGTCTTGACATGGCTTAAAAGCTGTCAAAACATATAAACTTCGGTCGACGGCCTGCCTCCTATTAATGTAATTTATTTATTTATTTATTTAACCTTTATTGACCACTATTTACAATATAACGGTACAAAAGGCGGGCTTAATGCTAATTGCATTCTCTACCATCCAACCTTTAGGCCAAACAGAGAAACATAATGAGCGGTACTAGATGAAAAGAGAAAAAAAAAAATATATATATAACATGTTCACATAACATACCTAAACACATATACATATACACATATTTACTTATATTAATACATACATATAATATATAATATATATACACATATATATATATATATATATATATATATATATATATATATATATATATATATATATATATAATTATACGTACATATATACAGCTATACATATATAATTATATATTTAAAGAGACATATAATTATTAATATATAGATATATATAAGAGATGACGAGCTTACGACTTACGACTACCAAGATGTCAATCCATTAAGTGATTCCGGAGTCTTCTTTTAAAAGTTACCTTACTAGCCGGTCTTCTGATATCGGCTGGGAGCGAATTCCAAAAGCGAGCGGCCTGGACAGCGAAGGAGTTGGAAAGGAAATCTGAACGATGCAGTGGAATGGAAAGGAGGTAGGATTCAGCAGAGCGAAGTGGCCGATCATGCGAAGAGGAAAGGTACTGGAATTTGGATTTTAAGTATTCAGGTGAGAGGGGTTCAAAAAGAACAGAGGAGAGTGCACTGAGAATCCTAATTTGCCGTCGCTTACGGATAGGAAGCCATTTAAGCTTGGAACGATAGGAAGAGATGTGGTCATACTTACGTAGACAGAAAACAAAGCGAACGGCATTATTGATGAGACGATCCAGCTTGTTTAGGAGAGTCTCACTCAAGTCCAAATAACACACATCACCATAATCAATGATTGGAAAAATGAGCGCTTGAATAAGGTAGGCCTTTGTCTCAATTGGTAAAAAGTGTCTTAGCCGATTCAAGGAAGACAAAGAGGCAGTTACAGTTCGGCAGACTTCAGCAACCTGCGTACGCCAACTGAGAGTGCTGTCAATGTAGATACCAAGGTCTTTAACACTGGAACAATAAGCAATGACGTGTCCTTCAAACATGACAGGTGCCACTGAGTCAATATCAAATTTAGCCATCTGACGTGGACTACCTACAATAATAGCCTGACATTTGCCCGGGTTGATTTTTATGCCAAATTTTTGAGACCAATTACTAACGACATTTAAGTCAGCATTGATCTTGTGAACCGCGTTATTAATGTCAGTTACAACTGTAATTCATGTAATAACTTGTGAATATAAAGTTTTATTATATTAATCGCTTTTATAATTTAAGACACTATATAAAGTTAATTTTTTAATCACTCTCTTCACAATTTTCTTTAGAGAACAGTTTTATTTATTGTTATTTCAATTGCCTATTTGAATACACCTTTAAATTAAATTTCTAAAAAAATATGACCGGGTCCAATTGGTAGATGAGACTTTTTTCCATTTCTTTAACCTAATAAACCTTATTTCCAATCGACGACGTGGTTCTTCAGATATTTAAAAAAAAATACGGTCGTAGTAGATGATTTCAGTACACCATGTAATAACTGTAATAAGACGTAATTGTTATCTACTTTAAACTTTTCAATTCAAGCTTTAGAAGGTCACTACAACAGTTTTGGGTAACATTTATTATCAGCCCAAGTTTAAAAGTAATGTAACTTCCTAGCTACAAATTTTATTTACATGACAGCATTATGTTTTTCATTAAATAATTCAAGTACAGTTCTTTAACTAACAGTACACGATTTCACGTTTTATTATTTATTAGCGACTCATCCTCGCTCCGCTCGGGTTCGTCCCTACTTACGTTTTAACGTTTAATATAGATTTCTCCGAGATGAGACATTTTCCCGCAATAAAAAGTATCCTATATATTGACCCAGATATCCAGCTATCATCATACCAAATTTCATCAAAATCCCTCCAGTGGTTTTTCCGTGATGCGGTAACAGGCAGACAGAAAAAAATTCTAAAAATATAAATTCCGCCTCTGTATCGATAATAAGTCTATTTCAATACGATTTTCCAAAAAATATTTGATGTACAGATTCGATTCAGTTAGAATATTATTATATATGTATGTGATATATTATCAAACTGAGCTTTCATATAATATTAAATATGAAAGAAATGTTAGATTTTATTATACTGCGTTTACATTTTTAATTCTCGCCTCATTTTCCTGAAGCGACGATAAAAAATAACTTGTCACTCTCGTCTTGTCAAAAGCTCTATCTACCCTTTAGTGAGAAATCCGTTGAAATCAGTTAAACAATTATTCTTCTCCTATCATCTATCTCGCGAAACTTTTTTCTTAGGTAAAAAGGTAACCCGTCGTTAGTATAGTAGTTTCGGAGATAAGCTGTTATAAAGAAACAATAGTTTAATATGTATCATGCGACTATATGTACTCCTTATTGTATGTACATTGTCCAAAACTAAAGAATTGTTTTTATTAATTTGTTAGAACGCGTTCACTTCTAGAAGAACAAATAAATAGAAGTCAGACTTAAAAATACTATATTTTGTTATTGTGGTTATGATTTACATATGAATATTAGAATGTTATCTTAAGCCACCTTAAGGCTCTTAGGAGAGGATTCTGTATACATAAATATAATACGCGGTCATAGTCGTTGACAAACGATAGTAAACGTAATAAGTTTAACATGTGAATTTGAAAATCACAGACAGGAGCTCTTAATTTAATATACAATCAAAATGGGGAATTTCTAAAAATATAAAGATATATTATCTTTAAGTATCTCTAGCACACCTGCGATGACTCCAATTCAACACACATTTACACCAACAATTTTTTCTATAATGTTTTATTTAATTTTGCACTTTTTACATTTTAATTGCATTTATTTTAGGCTTTTGCTTTTAGTAAATATCCTCTAGATTAATATCTTATTTTATTGTTTTGATAATCACAGTATTTTTTATCTAATAGTTCATAGTTTTACTCTTTAACTGGAAAAAGAACCATAATTAATCATAGGCTCTAATTTCCATAAGTGCTACTATCATATAAGTAAAAGTTTAATGCTAAGTATACTCGCAAATATGACATTAAATGTAAACAAAAATTGTAAAAAAAATTGTATAGCAGCTAGACTAAAAATTTTTGTACGTAGTTCCGTAGAACCCCTGAACCTTAGAAATTATAAGCTTTATTTATATTATGTTTGCTTCTTACTTTCTCTAATAACGCATTTTGTGGGGTCCCAAAACCAGGATTGTTGTCAGGCACAAGTGACCCGTACGTGAAGTTTAAGGCTGGCGGCAGACTGTTACACAAATCAAGAATAGTGTATCGTGACCTTAATCCGGTATGGGATGAGTGTTTCACTGTACCTATTGAAGATCCTTTCCAACCGGTGCAATTAAAGGTATGTTACAATGTTTATTTTTTATTTAATTTCATTTTATTTTATTTGGGAAACAAACAGTACAATGTAATATAGTTAAAAAAACAAAACATAAAAAATAAAACATAGACCAATTAAGGTTTTCACAATTAAATAATACAAAGACTGTAAAATGTCCACATATAATTCAATTAAAATTATTTTATCGGATGTTTTGCAGTTTTTGTTGATAGTTAAAAGTTATAGTGCATCCGTCATCATCGTCTTTAATAACTATGATTTTGTGAGGTCAAAAACTTTATTCTTTCCTGTGACTATATTTGCGCATTCTAACCCTCAGAAACAAAATATGTATGTGTAACTAGCGACTCACGCTCGCTTCGCTCGCGTTCGTCCCTAGGTACGTTTTCACGGTTAGCTATGTTTATAAATAGTAGCTTACTACTCCTAAGATATTCATTTAAATTATATAGCGATTTGCCCTCGCTTTGCTCGGGTGCGTACGCCGTACTCGGATTATGTTCATAATTTCATGGATTTTTTTTTCGCGGAACCCTGATTCTTTTTCTAAAATAAAAGTAGCCTCAGTTACTCCGTATAACATCAGCTATCTGCCAGTGAAAGTCTCGTCAAAATCGGTCCAGCCTCTTCGGAGATTAGCCGGAATAAACAGACAGACAGACAAAAATTGAAAAAAATGTTGTTTTGGTGTATGTACCATGTATATAATGTATATGCATGTAGTAAAAAGCGGTTATTTTAATATTACAAACAGACACTCCAATTTTATTTATCTGTATAGAAGTCATATATTCGCGTAAGTCTAAGAAAGTATTAACAATTCCTTTTAGAGAAGCAAACAAAAATAGAGAAAAAATACAATATATGACGCGTAAAAAAAATATTCACTTTGTCAATCTCACGTTAATCTGGTGCCAAAGAAAACAGTCATAATGAGATGCCTTCTTTTATATTTTTCTAATTACTTCTTCATGGAGATATTGCCATTGCATTTTAATTACAGCACAGTAATTAATTTTTAATTGCATTTAGTTTTATTTTAAAAGTACAACTTTATGTACGTATGTTGATACATATTTAATAATAATTCTTCTTCTAAGTACACCACATAAATATAATCTTTATATGTTTACAAAATTCTGGTGGGCATGTGTTCGAAATTCTTCACTTCAATGGTTTGACCTGTTTGAATAGGTATATTTTTTTTTAAAGAAGAAAGTACAGAAACAATTTCAGATATCAACTGGATGGTACTTAGCTATACTTGGACTCGTTGTTGTCTTTTTAAAAATCATTTTTTTTTATTATAAATAATACCTAATGAAATTTGTACAAGACAAGGACTATCAGGTCAGCTAGAATGATATAACAGGTTATTGTTTCAAGTCAATGAGTATAAATTAAAACAAAGCGATATCTGTTCTCTTTTCGTAAATCTACTCTCATGTCTCTCTCACTATCTCTCTGTTGCTCATTCTGATGCAGATAAAATATGTAATAAATCAAGAAAGTCATCAGCAACTAGGTACTATAAAAATCATAGTAGAAGATTCGAAGTGAGATCCAAATTTTGCTTAATATTTTACCCACTTGCTTACCAAATGAATAGGTAATAATGTTCTCCTCTCTCTTCCTGATCTATCCGGCGATGGCGGTCAATCTTATTGAGACTAGACATCTGCACAGAAGATATTCTAGTACAGCGCGTATGCGCGCAAACACAGCGTGCATTCTCTATTCCTGTCACACTCACTCTCATACTGCGTTGGCACGACTACTCGGCACAACTGGTGAGAGTTAAGGCGTTAGACCGACGCGACACGTGGTCTCCAAGGCACGGGGATGAAACATTGCCAACTTCCCAACTCCGGGCTGTTATTGAGAATTTCTTAACAGAAATACTCAATAACTGAACTGGGCTTGACCCGGAATTCAAACTCAGGACCTCCGGATCTATGGCCGTACATTAGCACTAAACCACCGAGGCAGTTAGCAAATGAATCTGACATTAATTAAGCACAGAGTCCCCTCTGTCATATTTCACTCGGCAGTAGGCATCGCATTTGCGTATATTTGATTATTTATTAAAATATTTTTCAAACAAAAAACAATTGGGTGAAGGACGAAATTATTCGGGTCTCATACACGGAACATGACTTCTGAAAGGAACAGTACGTGTTCAGAATTTTTAGAAACTTGTTTTTCGAAGTAACATTTTATATCTTTATAAAAGAAAGTTATTAGCCGCCATTGAAAATTATACTATTAATATAGATAATTATGATAGAAGGGGAAAAAAATAAGTTATAATAAATATATATTTTTTTTATTTCACTTTATTCCAATTATAATTTGATCATAATAAGTTCTAAAAAAATACTATTTTTAATCGACTTCAGAAATTAGAAAGCGATTTTCATAAATCTTTTCTAATGAATTATGAACTTAACTTATACGTCAAAGGTATAATGTATATGTAAATTAAAAAAAATATATATTTTTTTAATTACTTTTACGTACATAATATATTTGAATCCAGTGTACCTTTTTTGTTTATATTGTTAATCAAGACTGACATATTGTAGAATGGGATGGGCCTGTTACACCCACACATTGTAGAAATATTTACGCTGCAATATTTATACTGACAATATGTAGAGATTCTCTATGTTGATATCTCGTGATCTTACTCGGGTTAGTAGTCCGCCATTAGAGAGAAATTGCGTGTTTCGTTTTAGGTTATATGAAGAAAAATCTATATATATATATATATATATATATATATATATATAAAAGATAAAAGTGATTGACTGATGTACCAACGCACAGGCCAAACCCTTGAGGCTAGAAAATTGAAATTTCGCACACGTATTCCTCATATGACGAAGGCATCCGCTAAGGAAGGATTTTTCAAAATTCAACCCCCCAAGGGGGTGAAGTAGGGGATAAAAGTTTGTATGAAACTTTTGATTCCTTATACATATTTGCATGACATTTCGTATGAATTGAGTACGGCAAAAACAATGAGTTACGTAATTTAACATTTTCTAAAATTCATCCCCTGAGAGATGAAAGTTTGTATGAAACCTACATTTTTAGTTTTATTATAGTTTTAGCGCGAGGGAAGCTGCGAGTTCTGCTAGTAGAAGATAAAAATAAGAGTAGTTAACTAGCAAACTTCTTGCTAGTGTTAATGGCCAATGTGCTATTAATGCGTAATATGATCGTACTTCAAACATTTTTTTTTATTCTCTAAATTATAATTAACGATTTCGGGCCTGATAAACATTTTAAAAAGTATTTTAATAGGTCTACCTCATTACTTCTGCCATTGCAGATGATTAAGCCTAAGAAAAAAATATTTATTTATTATATAATTATAAACACTAAACTTTGATATCTTTTGTAGGTTTTCGACTACGACTGGGGGTTGCAGGATGACTTCATGGGTTCGTGTCATCTAGACCTCACAGCGCTAGAGCTAGGTCGATCGCAAGATCTAGTGCTCTGTCTACGAGATCCAAACAAACCTACCCAAGACCTGGGCGAAATAGTGCTGAATATTACTCTATATCCGAAGTCACAAGAAGATAAAGAGGCGGTGAGCTTATTTGTTTTTTTAAACTTTTTTTACAACAAATGTGCCTGATCAAGGAGTAATCTTATTATTAAGTACTTTTGTGAAATCTAAGTTATTTAACAAGTTATAGCAACTTCTGGGCAAACTATCATGCTTCTAGACAACGATTTGTTAGTCAATCAGTGAGTATATTTATAAATTAAATAAACGATAATATTTGAGAGTAAAAACTTAAACTGTACTTTATTCATATAGATTTTTACACTTTTCAATGTTCATTATTTAGGTATATACTTATATGTATTTACTATAGTCGGTGTTGCTACCGCTGGCTCGGGTTGCATTGTTTAGCTTTTTGCGAAGCTTCAACTGAATAGCATTGTAGTCAGAATAAACAACAGTACGTGCTTATAGCTCTACTGTCTTGAATAGAGATTCTATATGACATTTTCTAAGATGATATGTACTCAAATGGCACTTTCAAAAACTAAAAAATGTCACGTAGAATAATTTATTAAATTATTCAACATGTTTCCATAAAGATACATTAGAGGCTAGACAGTTACTTATATAGGATACTTTTTATTACAACTTATTAAGAAGTTACTTACCATCACGCTATATCCCTTGCGGGGTAGTCATCAAGTTAGTCCTTAAGCTATTAGTCATTTGCCACTTAAGGAGCGAGTCATTAAGGACAAAATATCTAGATACAAATTTCACAACAAAAGAACTTCTTGTACGAAATATCTCGCTCTTTAAATTCAGAAAATGTTCTTTAACTGGTGGTCACTAGGGCTTTCATCCCGGGAGTCTCGGTCTCGAAAATTTCGAGAGTCTCGACGATTTTTTCGAATTTTCGAGACTCGAGACTTCTACCGCCAGTCCCGGGAATAACGAGACTTTTGGGACTTTACTTTTTTTGAGATTTTTTTGTTCCGGTTGTGGCATACGGTACGTGGCAGAACTATAAAATGAAACTTAGGATAGGACAACAGAGGAGAATACTAAACCATCGCTATTTAACTATTAAATCTCTATCCCCTATCTAATACTGGCGTAGAAGCAGAAAGGGCTTTTTTTAACGTGGGTAACTTTTGTAATAAAATCGGATCCTCTCTGTCTGAAAGTACATTAAATACTCTTTGTGTTTACGTGCCCATTGTAAAAATGAAGAAAAAACTCATAGATATTAGGTCCTTACATATGAAATTGGCGTTTCGAACTGGCTACTTTGGTCTAAAATATTTATATTTTGCGTTTAGCTAGGAATTCCAAATTCAAATTTATTTCAATATACAATATGGAAAACTTAAAATGCCACCGTGGCACCCGCGCTGCAGAAACAGCTTGAAGAATTAATGATGTGTGTGAGGAAGCTACTACAAAATAAAACACGGTTTTGGTTTCAACGTTTTTGTTCTGGAATTTTGGACCTATAGAATAAACCCCGTGGATAGCCGAAGACCCTAATTGACAATGAACAATTAAAAGTGATCATGGAAACAGATCCATCGCAAGCCACGTCAAAGTTAGCTTCGATGTGAGTGATGTGAAAAAGCTGGAAAAATGGGTACCACACGAATTGATGAAGTCTCTCAACAAAAATGCGTCGAGTGCTGCGCTACCTTACTCAACCGTCACAATAACGAGGGGGTTTTGAATCGCATTGCATCCTGTACAATAATCGGAAACGCTCATCACAATGGTTGAACCCAGGAGAAATCCTGCCCCAAGCGATAGTTGTCAACTGTCTGTCTGTTTGTACATTTATGTCTTGTGGACCAGTTCTGGTGTCATCCACTACAGCTTTCTAAGATCTGGTAAGATCTGTACTGGCAACAAATGCAAACTATTATGGAAAAGCTAGCCATTAAACAACCGAGACTGGTCAATTGGTCTAACCCACTGTTGCTTCAGGACAACGCTAGACCACACACTGCACAGCAGGCGGTCGCTAAATTAGAGGAGCAGCGATTGGAATGTCTTTTGTTCTAACAGAGTACCGCTTTTTCCGGAATTTGAACAATTTCAGGAAAAAAATATAAGTGCATAGATAATAATGGACTTACTTTGACTGATTAAATATATAATTATTATTATTTTTTTTTTGTTTTGCTTTTTCCATATAAAACCGCTAATTTTATATGTAAGGACCTAATAATTGTTAATTTTACTTGTATTTGAGTTTGTAATAGTATGACTAATAAAGTACTTTATTGAAATACCTTATATCGACTGCCTAACTGCCTAGCCTATGAGTATGAAACCTATTTTTGAAGTAGTCTCGAAAGTCTCGTTTTTCCCGGGAAATTCGAGACCATAGCGAGTCTCGATTTTTTTTCCCGGGACTCGCAAATATAACGAGACTGAAAGCCTTAGTGGTCACACTAAGCGTTAATACGCGCGTTAAAACTCTAATGAGTTTTCCGAAAACTTAATAAAAACGACAGTTACTTAAGAAGTATCGGTTTAAGCTCCTTTTTAAAATATAGATTCTTTTTTCAACAGGAACAGTTTAACAGAAATGTGAAAAATGTCATTTCTTAAGGCTATTTTAGTTAATAATATAATGAAAAATAATAATGAATAAGTTTCTTTGTCCTTCATTCACGTTGAAACAGAATGATGGATTCATGTAATTTTTATAGTATAGTGAGAAACTTGAAGGGCTGGAGCATGGCGTAAGATACTTTTTTATTGCGTCAAAGTCCCATTCCCATGGGAACATGTTACAGTAGGGATGACTCGAGCAATGTAAGGGCCCATCGCTAGAAGACCTATGTACCTATATGACACGGTAAAATTGTAAGTGCCGCTAGATTGTAATCTATCTAGCGAGATTGTAAACTGTCGAAACAAAATCTTTCGACAGTTTATAATCTCGCTAGATAGATTGTAATCTAGCGGTGGTTACAATTTTACGGTGACATATATGTATTCAGCCCTTTTTAACGTCCACCACGCTGGCCAAGTGCGGATTGGCGGACTTCACATGTTTTTCGAAAACTTGCTAGGTTTTCTCAGACATGCAGGTTTCCTCACGATGTTTTCCTTCACCGTAAGGCAAGTGGTAATCATGCCATCATCACTGCCTTATTCATTACAAATAACAAGTATATATATATATATATACTTGTTATTTGTAATGAAATGAAATTGTAAGCACAGATAATGGGCCCATTATCTATACCATAAAATTAAGATACCTGGTCTTAATTTTAATTAGTAACATATATATATATATATATATATATATATATATGTTACTAATTAAAATTAAGACCAGGTATCTTAATTTTATGGTATAGATAATGGGCCCATTATCTGTGCTTTATAAATTATAACTGTAATAATGCAGAGGTAAGTACCTAACTAACCTTACCTGCTAGATGTTAATGGGGTATATTTGCATTTAAACAACATTATTTCAATGCAAATTTCCATTCAACACATAAATATAGTTGGCTAAAGAGTAACATAATACAGAAGGGAGTAAATTTATATTATAAACATACTAGCGACTCACCCTCGTTTCGCTCGGGTTCTTCCCTGGCTTGGATATAGTAAAATGGATATAGTATGTTATCCGTGTGAGATAGACACTTGCCATCGCGGACTTTTTTGTAGACCTTTTTAAGGTGTACAATCCTGTAGTACATTACATATTTTGATCTATCTCGTAGGGTTCAGCCAGCGTTTGCAATGTAAGCGCAAAAAATGTGTTTATTTACGACATCACCTCGAAACCTAGACTCCTCTAAAAGTGTTAGTATTTCTCTACTATATTATGCATGTATTACTTATACATATAAACCTTCCTTTTCAATCACTCTATCTATTAAAAAAAATGCGTCAAAATTCGTTGCGTAGTTTTAAAGATCTAAACATATATAGGTATTAGGGACAGACAGCGGGAAGCAACTTTGTTTTATACTACGAGTATGTAGTGAAGTAACTAGCGACTTACCCTCGATTCGCTCGCCTCCCTACGTGCGTTTTAAAAAATAAAAAAAGACAAAGCGTAAAATACTGCGCAATTTTCTATAGACCTTTTTAGGGCTTACGATTTTCTACTACATTGTTTTGATATCTCTCCAAAGGTTTAGCCAGCGTTAGTCATGATTTCGTACGAAAACAGTTTTTTTTTAAATTTAGATGTTTATAGGGTGTTTTGTCAAAGAGAAATAATTTTGTGTTATATAAATATTCACAAATTATATACACAAATCTTCTTCGCTTACATCGTATTATATAACCATACGAGATAATAATATTTAAAAAAACTTATGAAATAGATGTAAATAAATAATATTAAAAGATCAACACAATGTGTAGGTACCTATACTTAATTACGAAATGGTAACAGATCGAATGTGTTCTATATATACGTTATATACGTTTATAATTTTTTTTGTTATAAATAATATAATTTATTTTTATTCTTATAAAAGAATATAGAATTATTTTTATTATTTATTATTATTAGGAAATTAACGTCTAATACCTATTTAAAATTTACCTTATTTTTTAAGGGCCGTAAACGAATTGTATGACTACTGTATACCTTTAGTAAATCACGCTACTTTTAACATTTTTTGGCGCGGATATGTAATTATTATCATGTATTATAAATTATATATATATATATATAGTTAGAAATTCATTACATTGATTACATTTTCAAAGACTATTAATATTAAATATAGACAGCAAAATTGTATTTTCATAAACACATTTTGTCAAGACAAAAAAAAGATGCAAAAAATAAGCTTTTGTAGCCTGGGACTCATCGTTACGATACCACTGAGCCCAAACTCGAAAGTACTATTTTTAACCATTGAAGAGTTCCACAACCTTTCCAGTTTCTACCTACCTCCGTACATAACATACATATAACAACCTCGCTAGTCTAGTGGCCGGCATGAACTGCTGCAGATCCAGGTTCGAATCCGGGTTGAAATTATGAATTCATCCGATTTTCATATAGGTACCTACTGATAAAATTTCAAATTGATAGGACAATTATTAGATTAAAATCCACTACTAAGATTTGATTACCTACAATGTGAAACTAACGTATACTTATTCAAAAAAATATGTCCCTTATCTTTTTGTACATAATGTGTTAGATTGATAAGTACCTACTACAATCTACATTATTAAAAGGTACTAACTACATAACAACAATTTAAACTAATTCACAATGCGGGTTGACGCTGAAACGCACCTGTCTTAATTTCAATAAGTTTAGGCTATCTATGCAAATAAAATTTAATGTCTTATAGTTGTTTTTTTTTTTAATATTTGAATTTGTTTGTGTATTCATTACCTACAAATGTATTCAGCCCTTTTTAACGTCCCACTGCTGGGCACGGGCGTACTTTCAATACGAGGGGGATCAGGCCATAGTCCACCGCGCTGGCCAAGTGCGGGTTGGCGGACTTCACATGTCTTTCGAAAACTTGCTAGGTTCTCTCAGACATGCAGGTTTCCTCACGATGTTTTCCTTTACCGTAAGGCAAGTGGTAATCATGATAGAAATGATTCGCACATGAAAATATCAGAGGTGCAAGACCCGGGATTTGAACCCGCTTCACTCGGATACCGAAGCGAGCGAGTTACTATTGGGTTACCACTGCCTTATTCATTACAAATAACAAGTAATAAATATATATGTTATGATATTAACACATAGCACCAACTATTTCCATGTACGAGGCTTGTGTTATGGATACTAGATAGTTGATACACTACACATAGATAATTATATTATAAATATAAAAACTCTTACCAGAGTACAAACATTCGTGATCATCACACAAATGAATGCCCAGCGGGACTCGAACCCGCGACCGCTGGCAGCAAGTAGGGTCAATACAAACTGAGCCAAAAGTGTCGTCAATTACTGGTTGAGGAAAAGTGTAAAAATACCAATTTTAATGATCAATTTTTTGATTTTAAATTACGAATCTAATAAAAGTGTCACTTATTAATCTCTCTCACGATAAATACAGTAGATAATAAAGTTTAACCAAAGTTGTGTTTCTTAATAAGAAGTTTGGAATTAATTAATTTCAATCAAGAATAATTAACTTATCGAAACTATTCCGTAAAAGAAATTGAACGTGTTTATTGGAAATGTTCCAGTTCTGAAATATGACACTTTAATTGAAAGTCCATTATTAGTTTGGTGTAACAAGTAACGTTTTTTACTTAGTGTAGTAAAATAGTTATAGGTATTTTGGGAAAAACTGAACTTTAGTACACAAACTTAGTGTACTTTTTGTGGTATTTTGTTTATTAAAAAACAGTTAGTTAAACTCACTAAAATATTAAACATATGTACATCATATATAGATTTGTTATATTTAATTATTGTAATTAATGCATAATTGCTAATTTAATTTCCAATACAGATATCAATTCGTTCAGAATGGTTCAAATGCAAGGTTTAATTTTAGCGTGAATGATACGCGAATTTGTTTGAGGCTTTTGGTCCACTGCTCAAATACAATACTCTTGGTTCTGAAATATGATTTAAAAAATAAGCTCTAATATTTTTACCCGACTGCCAGGAAAGGGTTATGTTTTCCGCGCGTATCTTGTATGTACTTATGTTTGTAAAGTTTTATTACCTCGTATCATCCAATCCAAAAAAAGGCAGTGGTAGCCCAGTGAAACCGAGTGAAGCGGGTTCAAATCGCGGGTCTCGCACCTCTGATATTTTCATGTGCGAATCATTTTCTAACTTGATTACCACTTGCCTGACGGTGAAGGAAAACATCGTGAGGAAACCTGCATGTCTGAGAGAACCTAGCAAGTTTTCGAAAGACATGCTCAGTCCGCCAACCCGCACTTGGCCAGCGTGGTGGACTATGGCCTGATTCCCCTCGTATTGAAGGGAGGCCCGTGCCCAGCAGTGGGACGTTAAAAAGGGCTGAATACATACATCATCCAAACGGTTAGATGGATTGCGACAGTTTAGGTATCGTTAGATTTGTCTGAAAAATCTAAGTGTTCTTAGATAGGTGTTTAAAAAAATTAGAATGGCGGATCACAGGCGCCAATTTGTGCCTTGAAATTTATTTTTCATCTGAACCAATCGAGTGGAGTATCAAAATATAGGTTTTTATGAAGCGATTACAAAAATATATACAACTTATATGTTTAAAAGTAATTTAAGATAAGAAATTGTTAAATAAAATTAAAAACGTCTTACTGGCCAAAACTAAAAAGCTGTAAATAAAAAAATAATTTACAAAAATAAAAAACCAGTCGGGTTTTTTATTCGTTCGTAAAAAGCGAACTAAAAAGATGAAATCAAGTTGACGAAGGAACATAGACTAATGCAGTCTGAGACATAGGCACATGATTTATAATAGCTGTTTGTGTAAATTATTTTTTTAATTAGCCTTGCGTATAATGCCGAAAATTAAGAAGAATTATTATTTTTTTATAATATTTTTTATATTTTTTATATTTATATTAAGCATAAATAATAAATTTTATATATTATATTTTAAACTCTCGCAAATGGTTATCACAGATATTCTGCGAGTGTAGTCTAGGAACCATAAATAAAAGTGCATTCAACTTTAATTTAAAGGAACATAGAGTACTTTCAATTTAGAAACTAAAAAAAAATGTATATTTGAATAATAACGTAAACATATATTTAAATTATTTTTTTACTTGGGCCAATACTCTTATTTTAGGACTTTTTACTCTCTCTTATTCAAATAATCCCTAAAAATTATAGCTCAAATATTGACAGTGGAACTGGAATTTATACCTTACCAATTAGTCTCTGTTTTCATTACAGCGATTCCAAATTTCTTCAAGAGTATATTTATGATACAACTGTAATTTGGTTGCAGAAGTCATTTCACAGTTAATGATTACTAAGATAATGTTTGTTACAGTTAAATAAAATGATAATAAGAGGAGAAAAAAAATTAAAACAAAAAAAATATATTTTGTTTTATAAGCAAGAAAATAAATAATAGTGAAAACACGACAACTTTATATTTTTAGCATAATTTTTTAATGTATTTTCTTAAACAAACTGAGAATGGACTGATATATAGAATCATTCTAAATTTTGATACAAAAAAATCTATTGAATGAATAATGATGAATGTTGTACTCTGTACTCTGTACAATACACGATGAAGAAATATAAAGGTACAGATCAGTAAGTGTTACACGCCGGCTGCGTGAACTCGTGCGCGAAGCGTAACAATAATAAAAAAAAAATTACACTCTGCGCACATAGTCTATGAGTTTATTTTTTTAAATAATAAGTGGTAAAGTGTTGAAAATTGAAATTGGTGAATGTGACAAACTTATTATGTGATCAAAACAAACAGCGTTTGAATTGGACCACAAATATTTCTTAAAGTGAATACAAAATCATACAAATATAATTTATTACTAAGATTACCATTCAGTAAATAGCGTAAAGTAATTTTTATTTATGTATCTTATAAAAGATAAAAGATCTATAACGGTTTAGTGTCGGGTTCGTAAATGAACGGTTAACAAATTTTATACCTAACCTATATCGGAACCGGTAAACAAATAAATACACCGAATGATGAAAACAGTAAGCTGTAATAAGTTTTCTTGCTAATAGCTATTGAACTTTTTTTCGTATACAATTCTTTAGTATATCAAATTATTTTTTTATTTATAATTTTGCATTATCTAAATATTAAATTATTGTTCTTTGTAATACATATACATATATCTTGGATAAGTAAATCGCGAGTTCTTTGACCTTTTAACCTTTTAATATTTTATTGCTTTAAGCTTTAGATAGAATTAAGTTTATTTAACTTATGTAAAGTAGATAATAAAGTAAGAAAGCTAATATATATATAGAATCAATTTGATTTCTTTGCAAGAACATGCTACATGTAACCTTCTTTTATTAAAATTAATACGACTGTGTCTTTTTCAATTAGGATAAAGCCATGACAGTATAAAAAAATATAAAACGTATTAAACTTATAACAATGAAATGTCATGTGGTATGTCCATTCAAACAGGTTCGGACAAACCTTTTTGACCTTGAAATAAAATATATACGAACTAATATCCTACCATCTAATTATCTAGCTAGGTACTGTAAGTCTATAATATATTAAAAATACTTGCTCCTTTTGTCTTTCAATCTAGAGCTTTGACTTTTTTAGACTGGGATATCTATATAGCCAATATATTCGTCGTGCGACATATATATGTAATATGAAATATTCAATTTCAAATTCAAGGTCAATGTCGTCACATGACAAAATTTTGTCATAGAAAGAATATTTCATAATACATTAAATATTAACATTAAGTCTGTATTTACTCTCTATTAATAATATTCTAATGAGCTTTTCTGTCAACTAAATTATTTATTACCAGGTGCTCTGACAGATCTTGTCCCCTGTCAACATTTTAATACCTTTTTTATGTTTGAGTTCATACCTACAATAAATCCTATACAAAAAAGCACTTCTAGTTTTTTTTTATTTGCCCAACTACGCAGGCAACTTTACCAATGTTTTTCCCTAAAAATCTTGTTTGCGCTATTACGAAAGATTTCAAATAAAAAAAATAGTCAAGCCCTTCTCAAGGGATGTGTTTACCAACGAACAGCATTTCATTTAATTTATATAGATAGATTTACTAGCGATCCGTTCTCGCTCGGGCCTTTAGCTAATACGTCGAGGACCGAAAACTCATAAAATTTCTATCATGTACCTCGTGGGACGCCATTCCTTTTCCCGGAATAAATTTAGGGAGTAATCCTCCAGGGAAATTAAGTTACCAGTCATCCAGTCTTTATCGATTTAATTAACTATTTACATCGATTAAGCTATTCTTCATTTTTTTCTTTTCCATAAAAAAAATGTATATCCTATCGCCTGAATTAACTTGTACAAACAGATGGACGTTCAAACTATTTCAAAGTGGCATGATATCATGGCTTTGATATCGTGTAAATCGCCGTTTGACCTTCATATGTTGCTATTTCGAAATGATAGACAGTGAACTGAATTACAGACTTTAATTTTATTTATAAGTATGGCATTTATACACTCAGTGTGCATAATTTCCTCTTCACGGATATTGGCTAAGAAAAAAAAACCTGTCACTCTCATACGTGTGAGAGATCAGGCGCAGGACCAACGACTTAACATGTTCTCTGAGGTACGGAAGGGAAATAATTTTTTGACCGAAAACCCTAGTATATGTACTTGGTCGGACTCAGAACTTGATCTCAGGACCTTTCGAAAATCTACAAGCTTTAAAAAATGTGCGTGCTTAAATGTATAAAATGCAGATGTTTATATTTCCCCCATGCCTGTACAATATAATAACATATTGTGACATGTATATCTATGTATTTTTATCATCTAAAAATATTTATTCCAAAGAGTTTGTCACCTGTTATCATCATTTTTAAATTTATTTCTGCCAATAGATTCTAAAACGGAAAATATTCATTCCACAGAAGTTCCATAGTAAAACGAACAGTAAGAACCTCACAAAACCATTGTAGATCGTTAAAAATAATGCCTGATTTATAGTCCAATAAAATCGGTTAGCTATTATTTACAAACTATATCTATAATTTTTTACCGCAAAAGTAGTACAATAATTTAACTTAACTTTCTTTTCTGTTAATTCGTTAATTGTCCACGTACATCTCTACAAGGTAGAAAAGTTCAAGCGATAAACTATTCTCTTAATGGCTTTTTTTTCATGTGTACTATCTGAAAATAATTAAATTCACAGTTTCATCTTAAATACTTACCATTTAATAAAATTTTCATGCTGTTTTGTAATTAACATTTATTTAAAACATACCTAATCGTATTTACGTGAATCTACACCAGTAGTTACTATTTTCCGAGGAATATACCAAAAATATTGAAATTAAAAACAAAGCTTTATCTCAAAATCTGTTGTCTTTCATTCTTTATCAAAAGCTTTTACCGATCCTACTTCTGACAGCAGTTAATATGAACTATTGTTCTGGAATCGGAAATTAAAGCGATTCACTGGCATTATGTTTTAATGCTTTTGTATAAATTTATACGTATGTATATATTGGTTTAGTGGAATACAGTGGAGGAAGTGAGTTTTTCACTAGGTAACCAAAACATAAATAAACGGTTTTTAAGAACATCCTCTTTTCACCATGTTCAGTGTATGAAATATACTGCAACTATTTTTGAAATATTCTTCTGAGTGAACTAAATATAATAAACTCTTTTTTATATCACTGAATACTAATAACTAAGATAGAGAAGAGACAAGTATACCCGAGATGGTTCAAGTTTATTGTTTATTAATAGCGATTTGTGACCTTCACCCGGTACAAGATACCTACGGCTTTTGCCATTCTAATTTTTATGTTTATATCTGATCAGCCATTAATAAAACGTACTCACAAAACTTTTAGCATTTATAATTTTTAATACAAATACGGATGTGATACGCGATAATGCAAACGAAATGAAAATACAGTTATACAACCTATTGTTCTGGGTCTGGTTCAGATAAAACGTGACAGTGAAAACGATTACACACTAGGTACAGGCAGAATTTTCAAAAGAACTGTCATTAGGTTTCTTTTCTCTATTTCACAATAAAGAGAGAAAAACGCTACAACGTATATAACAAATAAAATACATAAAACACTTACTAATTGTAAGAAAGACAGCAGATAATTTATTCTCAAAGGATTTTTTTCTTCTAATAGTGTTATATTGTGAAGAAAACTATTGAAGATATTTCTGAAATATCAATTATCAATTTTTACAGACGAAGGTTCTAATTTTTTTTTTTTTATTGTGGCTATGAAAGATTTTCTTTCTAATAGTGTTTAAGCATATATTGTGAAGAAAACTATTGAAGATATTTCTGAAATATCAATTATCATTACGTTTTTACGGAAATAGGTTCTAATTTTTTTTTATTTAAAAAGTGCGGCTTCGAAAGGTTTTTTTTTTAAATACATTATTACTATGGTCATAGAGAGAAATTTACTTAATCTCACTACCACAGCCACAACGTAAACGCAAAGTTCAAATTAAAAAACTTTTACAGTTACCAACTGTATAAATAATCTTTCAGGAGAAAACTTGAACTTCACTAGACTAGAGAAATGTGAAATATTATGTAAGAGTACACATCGTTAGTCCCATTTCGAAGGAAAACAAATTGAAAGTACGCATATCTAAGACAAATTTTAATTAGTTTCTTACTTGTTAAAGATAATTTTACTTTGATATAGGTATTGAAGTTATTTATAAACATTCTCAAGGTCAAGCACAGCTCAGCTTTTACCCAAACTTTAAGACAACGGAATTTGAAACGGTCCTGGCATTAATCAATACTTTATTATGTCAGAAATTGGTTATTTTACGCAAGACCTTCAATTTTATTAAGTAGCAAGAACTTTTGTACAGCTTCGGATTTTTTAAAGTACTTATTAAAACCCTATTCGGGTAAAGTATTACAGAATCTTTAAGGTAACAAAAACTAATCTATACATATAATAAAATTGTAACTAAGTTGAATCTGTAAATAAAATATTTTTTGGAAAATCTTATTGAAATAGACTTTATTATCGATACAGAGGCCGAATCTATAGTATTTAAATTTTTTGTCTTTCTGTCTGTCTGTTACCGCATCACGGGAAAACCACTGGATAGATTCTGATGAAATTTGGTATGATGATAGATGGTTATCCGGGCCAACATATAGGATATTTTTTACTGCGGGAAAATATCTCTGAGAAATCTATACTAAATGTTAAAATGTAATCGGATTCGTCCTTACTCCGAGCAAAGCGAGGGTGAGTCGCTAGTCAAAAATACGACTGTTAGCCCACATCTTATGACGACGATGAGATACCTTTATATATTATTTATACGTCACATTTGCTATTCCTTGGGCGTATGGTCGTTATGTTGGAATAAAAAAAACTCTTAAGCGTGAATATTTGATTCCTTAAAATGGAGTAGGTAGGTACATAACATGTACAAATAAATAAGATGATATTCTAACTACTTGAAGTAAAACATAATCAAATTCGCTATCAGCAATGAACCAAAAAGTCAATTGGTGAAGATCACAAACTGACGCAATATCAACTTGTCTTATTAGCAAACTTAAACTACCTCATGGGGCTAATTCTCAGAAATTTCAGTATACCATTGCTTAGTAGCTTAACTTACTCTATTAAAACTTGAATAACCTTTAATAGTTATAGATTATTTAACTTATACCTATATCCTATAAATTTTGAATATAGAACGTTGTCTAAAAGCATGTCTATGTACATTATTATGTAAAAATGTAATGTCCCTTTTTTGTTTACATTTTCGGTCACGAATCGGAACTGCCGCACCATATCTCCGCATTTCCTGTTAAATATATAATCTTTAATGCCATCATCCAATTTTATGATTGACTAAAGTGCGTCCGTGACTCCGCTCGTATAGAATATTTATGTCTTGCTCAACTCCGAAGGGTTGTAGAATGATGTTACACGCTTTCCTTAAAATATAAATTACACAATACGAAAAAATCTTTTAAACGGTCTAATACTTTCAAAATTTAGTTCGTTCAAAGAAAGAATCAATATTCTTCACCTTTATATATTAGTGTAAATTTACAATAATCAATTGATACAAATCTCTTTTACTTAATAACAAAAATAGGTCAGTCATTGATTATAGTTAATTAATTACCTAACATTGTATTAATCATTCTATGCATGTCGCAATTCAACCACTTTAATTTAATTAAGGACGTGTTGCAAATTGTTACACTCTCTCAGGGGTACCTTGCTCATGCAGTTCGATATAATCTAGAATATTGTTTGCCTCAGTAATTATTAGAGCATAGCTAACGAATAGGTTAAAGTGGATATCTTTAACTTGTAAGGTGCCTAGAATTTTTTTCTAGTTTTTCTTTGTTTTTTTCTTTAATATTTTAATAATATAAATAAAAATACTTCTTGTTTACTTTGGATTTTTCGACGATAATGTTTTAATCCAAATAACCTCATTTTTTATAGTAAAACTTAAGCACGCGACAGAGATTGTCTTGTCCAAAATTCAAAATAATTCTTCTGTACGTGTGCATGTCACTTAACTCTTCTTAAACAGCTGGACCGATTCCACTAAACTTTGCAAGCCAGTAAAAGTTGCTTGAATTTCACGCGATTCTACAGTTCCGGAGATTAGCGGATAAAAATAGAAGACTTTTTAACGATTGTTTCATCAATTGCCCATTGTGTTTTAATATGAGGAAATTAAACCATGGATAAATAGATCCATTCTAGATACATAGATATGTCGAGATAACGTTAAAACCCCTAAAATAATATACACTCAGTACAAATCCATAAAGTAACACTCCCGTGACATGCAAATGCAATATTTGTATGCGTCATCATCTATCTCAGGTCTAACACCATAGTATGAAGGTCATTAGCAAATAGCACAGTAATTTACGCTGTTATCAGTTCATCACGGTATACTTCCATGCACTAATGGTCCATCTAATTTAGTTTAATGAAAATTAGGTTCTAGGGCATATCTACAAAACTGGTATTTTAATGATTTATTGTCATCATAATATTTTATATAAATTTATTTTTGGTTTTCCTCTTTTTTTCTTGTAGACGGGTAACGTGGCTCGTCAATGTGGTCTACACTTTGATTTATTATATTTTTTCGTGTAAAGGTAACAAATAAGCATACGGTCTGCTTGATAGCTAACAATACCTTTAGCCTACGTTCATAGGTCATGCCATATATGATGATGTATGATAGTAGGATGGTATGGTAGGAAAAGGTGAACTCGGCTCAGCTTTATCATATTATCACGGATTATTCAATAAAAAAACCTATGCATTTCATATTATATGTTTTTGTCGAGAACTTAATAAAAATCCTATTACATATGCTTACTTGCACAAAACCTATATGAGGAGTTATTATGAAGTTTTAGATATTAGGGTATATTAAGGGTAGGGTATATATATTTAATATTAGGGTATTCCTTGCATTACATAGTAAAATGTTAGCATCTGTTTCTAAACTGCTTGAACTGTATGAAAGGGTATTGCATAATTTCCAAAACATTTTATTTAGGTAAATATCTATAGAAATATTTACACAGCATAATAACATACATCTACGGTGTATTCTGCATTTTCTTAAATAGTAAGTTTTTTAGATAGCGATGTCCAATGCTCCCTTCTTATATAAACAAAATGTTAAACTTTATATATCGGCAAACTTTGTCTCTTGTTTTCGTCATCATAAAAAAATAAGATATCGTAGGTCTACTCAAGTGTTTAAATACACCGTGCCACAGTGGCAGGCTGATAGTTATCATGAACCATAGTAATGTGATTGCCTCTAACGCTATGACGCACGAAATGTCATTAGTGTACAATTTTCAATTGACAATGAATTTCGGTATACAATTAAATTAATCACCATAGTTAGTCAATAAAGCAGATCAAACAACTGTACGATCAATACATAAATTTACTTAGTCCTAGGATTAATTCATGTTATTAAAATTTTGTGCAAACACTAGAAGTTAGGTTGCAGTTCCCGGAAGTCCTGGGTTCGAGTCCGGGGTCAACCAAGTTTATTTATCGGGTATTTCTATTATGAAACATCGAAGTTGAATAGATGGGTAGTGTTTGGTGTGATACTCCACGTGCCTCACAGATCACGTAAAACCGTCGGCCCTGCGCCTTATGTTTCACCTGTCGAGTCGAATTGTCATCCAATTGGAATTAGAGAGTAAAAGGAATAGAAAGCACACTTGTTTTTGCGCGTACAATTATCCCAGGAGGTCAATTATAAAACAATGTTCTTCACTGTGAAAGTCTCTCCTAAAGGACAAATGTATAAAAAAGAAAAAACGCCTGTTTACCTAATCGGAGTACTATTATAAATGAGAAAGTTTGTATGTGTGTGTATGTTTGATACTCTTTCACGATGAAAAAGCTGGAGGGATTGGGATGAAATTTAGTACATATAAAGACCCTATCTAGATCCCTAGGGACCCTAGGAATGCACCCATATTTGCAGCAAGGGTAAGTCGCTACTTTGAAATATGGTAAAAGGGTTACAATTTTACCATAAAACCTAAATATCATTTAGAAACGATATAGTAACACACGTACATTTTACAACGGAAGCACTGTTGCATATAATTGTGGTTCTGATCAGTGCTCACCGACTCAATCACGTTTCTATTCATACCTGTCATGACAGCGAATGAACAAGCTTGAAAACTCGGGTTTTGTGAATATTTGTAAAGAAGAATATGTACAAAAAGGAATACTTAAATGTTGGCGAATATGTAGAATTTTTATGTTACATTTTTGGCAATTCAAAATTATAGTGCTTTTGATATGTGTACATACTTGACCAGATACATAACGTAGGGAAACCTAGCATTTATTAGTATAATAATAATAATTAGCTTTATTACTAAATACTAGCGACTCGCCCGTGCTCCGCTCAGGTTCGCCCCTAGTTTCCTCTTAAACGGTTTATGTACATTTCCACTTGACTATTTCAATAAGATTTTAAAAAAAAATATTTAATGTACAGATTCGGCTCAGTTAGAATTATATTATATGGATAGATAATGGGACCCGTGAGAATAGTAATCACCCTAATTTATATAAAACTACCGACTTACCCTCGTCTCGTTTGGGTGAGTTCCTACGTACGTTGTATATAGATATTATATAGTGAGCGTGCCTTAGGAGATAAATACCTGCTATCGCAGACGTTTCAGGCTTTTAATGACCTACATTTTATTAGAACATTGTTTTCATGTATCTCCAAAGGCTTAGCCAGCGTCAGCCACGCAATCGTACGAAAATAGTTTTTTTGACAAAACAACGTCTAGATTCAGCCATTTTTTACAAAATATTTACAAATTATATATGCAAATCTTACTTGTTTATCGCTATTTCTTTTATTGATTATTGAAAACCGTATCAAAATCCGTTGCGTGGTTTAGAAGAATTTAGCGCAGAAACATACAAACGTATACAGCGACTTTGTTTTATACTATGTGACATGGGTAAATGAATATTCAATACTTTCAAATCTACAAAATATCTATACTAATATTATAAAGCTGAAGAGTTTGTTTGTTAGTTTATTTATTTGTATGTTTGGTTGAACGCGCTAATCTCAGTAACTACTAATCCGATTTGAAAAATTCTTTTAGCATTAGATAGCCCGTTAATTGAGGAAGGCTATAGATTATATATCATCCCGGAAAAATGTACGGTTCCCGTGGGATAGATTTGTTTTTGTCTAGATACGAACCCGAAGTGAAGCGAGGTTGAGTCGCTAGACGTCAATAAAATAAATTTTCTTAATAATTATGTAATTTCTTAACTTACTAAAAACAGTAAACGATAATAATATAATAAAAAATTTAACTAACAGCGTAATATAATGCTTGCAACATGTTAGTTTTCCGCTCTCGTAAATTGTTTCTTTAAGGTGACGGGTAAATTACGCTTTCGTCATGGTATTTAATACGTAGAAACACGTGTACACGTAATAACAGTTCTGTTAAAGTAAAGACTATTTTTCATATATTTATGTACTAATAATTTTATGGTTTTATGAGGTATCGATAGGTATATAAAATACTAGCGTTATCTTGCGGCGGCGCCCGCGTCCTTTAATTTTTAAGAGTTAGTTCGCTCTTATAGGTTGTAGTGTAATGTAAAATTGCCTAAAACATTTCTTAATAAATAGGCTATAAAAAGAAAAAAAAATTCAAATCGGACTAGTAGATCCGAGAGAGAGATTAACCCGTTCAAACTAACAAACTACCTCTTCAGCGTCATATATTAATAAAATTATAGATTATTCAAATTTTTGAATTAAGTTTAAAAATTCAAAAAAATCTTTATTTTTATTATATTAAAATAAAAACAATACTGTCAAAACAAATTGTAAATTAATGTTAATATTACGAGTACCTTTACATTATGTTATAGGTACTTATACTTAATATTATTGTACGTATGTGTCATCATTACGTATAAACGACTTTTGACCTACAATTGCCCTGTATCACCTTAATAAAATATGTAAAATACTATATCATAATATATTCATTCTGTTAACGCTTAAAGTAAACGACGCGTTTTTACTTAGAACAATGATTCCTAAAATTTTAAACCAGGTGCAAATCGTAAACAAAAGCAAAACAATCTCCTAAAAATATTTCAAGATTCAAGAAGAAATCATTTTACGTGAAGTGTAAAATAATGTGTTTATAGCAAGCTTGAGAATCGGCAGATTTAATACTGTTCTACGATAAAAACAAATATATTAGTGTATTCCGCGAACATTACACAGGTATCAACTATTTAAGAGTTCTTACTAATCTTGAAAAAAAAAAACAAGATAAGTTTCAAGAAAGCGAAGTAACAAAAATGTCCGAAAAAGATAATAAAATGGAAAAGCTAAAGAATTGTTTTATTAAGTTGCACGATAAAATACAAGATCACGTTGAAGACTTCCAAGACCAGATTCATAACTGTGTTGAAAAATCTAAGCTCTCAAAATTCGTGTCCCATGTGTCTGATGAAAAGGATGCCACAGAAGATTGTGATAAAGAAACAGATGATAAATCTTCAACAGGTTCTTCAGAAATCAATAAAGAGCGTAGCTCGAGTATACCATTAGTGGTAGTGGATGAACCTAACCTAAATGAAACAAAGCAAATTTGCAAAGATTTTATTACTATTGAAAAAAATGACGTGCTTTATAGGAGATGTTTGTCGATTTCGAACCTTGCATTTGATAATAATTCAAATTTGTACAGCTCCAGTGATTCGTGCTTTTCTTGTCTGTCTTCTAGTGACGAAAGGTATGTGGCATATCTATTTTTTCCATCCATTTACATATATTGTAAATACACTAATTAAATAATTTTTTTACAAATACTTTAATTATGTGTTTATTTAAGTGTGTTTTGTGTATTTCGAACTTTTTTAATTAACACAGGGATGGGATATGAAACCTTATGAAATAGGGAAGTATCATAATAAATTCCATTTCTAAGAATGAAATAACTACTTTTAAAGTGTTTTTGAAGTCGTCTTATGTAAAAGCAATTATCTCACCTTTAACATTTAACCTTTGTTTTGTTTTCAAATCGAGAGCGAGATTACAGAATAACATTAGTATAGAATCTATACAAAATTTCAAGGACTTAACTAAATATCAGTCCAAATTAGTCATACCTATGGATAAAGCTGAATTATCTTATTTACTTCGGCAATACCTTTATCAATATGTAAAGATAAGTAAAGTTCATAGAGAACGTTACAGATAACGAGATAAAGCTGTTAACATGGATAGCTTATTACCTATGTTAGACTATTATCGATCTGCGGGTTTGTGCGTTATCTATAACCTACATGAAGTATGAATAAACACTAACGCTTTATACACATATTATACATATATATTTATTTTGGCGACACGTTTGGCTCAGTTTGTAGTGACACTGCTTGCTGTGCCAGCGGTCGCGGCTTCGAGTTCCGTTGGGAGCATTCATTTGTGTGATGACCACGAATGTTTGTACTCCAGTCATGGGTGTTTATATTTATAATATGTATGTATTTAAAGTTATATATGTGTAGTGTATCAAATATCTGGTATCCATAACACAAGCCTCGTAGTATACCTACCATGGAATCAAATGATGCTGTGTGTTAATGTCCCAACATAATTTAACTAATTTTCAATTTATTATACGTAATTATATATGAAAACTTTTATACTCTAATACACTGCAACATTTACGTAATTGTATGGAATTGCAAATGAGAGGACTCCGCATAGTGTGAAAAATATGAACCTTATTTTATATTCATGGAATGCACATTATGTTTTCATTAGCTTTTTTTAGCCATTAATGTATTTATTGTTTTGTTTTTGTCTATATACTTAATAGACATATTTTTGCACTGACTACTTATATACTTTCACTGACTTTAAAAAAGTAGGAGGTACTCAACTCAAATGAAAACACCCCTGAGGATGAAAAATTTTACAATGATATATGGTAAATAATTAATGTTAGATGATATATATATTTTAGGTTTATATACCTACGAATTAAGACAGTGTCGAAATTACGTAAGCATAATGAAACTTATGCTTTAGTGAAATTTAATAAGAACAAATTACAAATATATATTTGTAGGTACAATATACTATTAGTATTACATAATAACTAGATATTCTATCTATTTTCCTCACAGAGCGTCTCAAATCAGGCCTCGGGCGGGCAGTCTGCCACCTGGTCCAAACTTCGACGTCCCAACAGCCATCAACGCGTGTACAGATTTGTTTGAAAAAATAAAAAGCAAAGGCGACAGGATTCATAGGGTATTGATTTAGGTGGTGGCTGCATGTGTTAACACTTGTGTTTTGTGTGTGAATAACCTTAAATTGTGGTTGGAATATAAAATAAATAAATTCATGTTAATATTTATTTGTCTATAATGTATATTTGTTTGTCTATTTTTCACGTCGAAACAGAGTGACAGATTGATGCGATATTTTATATGTATATAGAGCAATGGAAGCTAACATTACCTTCTTTACCATTACTTAAACTTGTAATTAATAAAATAACACAAAAGCCGTAGGTAGGTATATTAGTGTGTAAACATTACGAAAATATCTATAATAATCTATACTAATATTATAAAGCTGAAGAGTTTGTTTGTTTGTTTGTTTGTTTGTTTGTTTGTTTGTTTGTTTGTTTGGTTGAACGCACTAATCTCAGGAACTATTGATCCGATTTGAAAAAATCTTTTTGCATTTGATAGCCCGATAACTGAGAAGGCTATAGGCTATATATCATCCCGGAAAAGTGTACGGGTCCCGTGGGATAGACTTGTTTTTGTCTAGGGACGAACCCGAATCGAAGCGAGGGTGAGTCGCTATTAATCAATAATATGATTTAAACGAAACTACAAAATGTAGATCGTTTTTTAAAAATACAGATACATTTCGCAAACAAGAAAAAAGTAGTACAATAATGTAAACCTAATTTATAAAGCTTCAAGCGCTCTTCAAAACAAACCAAATCATTTCGTAGTAATCTCTTGCATATTTCACTCTGTGGTATAATTTTGCAACTTCATGCTGAATATGTAAATTTACTCCAGTAACTTTAAATGTAATAACTATGAGTATTATAATGTTATTTCCTTACTTATATAATGTACGGTCCTTTTTTTTTCTCTTTTTCCCCCTTTTTATAGACATTTTACTCACGTGAGTTGTTTTACTTTAGAGATTTATGACGGAAAGGGTCATAGAATTTGTTTTATATCGGTACGTGAACTCATTCCCATGAGATAATAGTATATCGCAAAATGTCAATAGAGACGTGAAACAAAGGCGTGTCACTAAAATCAATAATACAGCTAATATATAGTTAGTCTAACAACCTTCATCTACCTTTAAAGTTTAAGTACTAATTGCGCAGATGACCCAATTAAAAATATATTGTGATACCATATTTTTATTCATATACTAAAACTTAAATATAATTTTATATTAAGTTCTTTTTATATCCAAGAATTCATTCATCATCAATCATTTGCAACATGATTACCACTTGTCTTACGGTGAAGGAAAACATCGTGAGGAAACCTGCATGTCTGAGAGAACGTAGCAAGTTTTCGAAAGACATGTGAAGTCCGCCAACCCGCCCTTGGCCTGCGTGGTAAACTGTGAACCTAATCAATTTCGTATTGAGGGGAGGCCCGTTCTCAGCAGTGAGACGTGAAAAAGAGCTGAATTTACAATATCTAATTGTAAAAAAATATTTCCTCTTAAAGTCTTAAAAACACGTAGACCTGTGTTTGTAATAAAACATAATATACCTAATATTTTTACTTAAACAGTACATCTTTTAAATATTATCGATTTACTAAATATTATTTGATCTAGTTAAATTATCTAATGAGATAATATTTTAAGTAATATTCAAGTTCATACTAAAGGTATATTTTAGAGAATTTGTCCTGTATGTACGTCCTTAGTCCATAAAGGCTACAGACTATGTCTTATACGTACATACGTCTTACAATACAGGATGTATCTCGTTAAAACCGTTTATTTGCGGAAACGTTGTCTACGAGTGCTTCAGTGTCTACAAATTGAATAGAAATAGAATAATGTTTATTTTAGAATTGTATATTTAACATCAGCTAAAAATACAATGTTTTCAGCATTTTTTACTGGCGTTGCACATTATATATAGTTTTTAATTTGAACTATCTATATAGTTTATAGATAGCCTATATAACCTTTGTCAAGAAATATGATATACAGATAGAATTTTTTTAAATAGCTATCTACAAGTAGATATTAACGCTCGTTACTACAGTTTTAACTAGTGTACATATTTTTCTTACTAACCAATAACCATAATAACAATAATCTATATTATATGTCACATGATGATATGTATGTTTCTATACAAGTTAAAAGCTATTGCAGTCCATTGGTAACACGCTTGCTTGAACAACTAAGTGATGGGTTCAGACTACAGACTAAGATTTTGCTTCAAGCATGATTATTATTTAATATTTACTAATATGTTGAAGGAAAATATCATGAAGAAATCTCTAGATTTAAGAGAAGCTAAATAGTTTATTTAAGATTTATGAAGTCCATAAAACCACACTTGTTCAGTGTAGTAAAATAGGATCGGATCTCCCTCGCTTCATGAGACGAGTGTTCAGTACTGAAACAATAACAAGGACTATACTTCACTAAAATAGCACACTGTCAGTAGAATACTAACGATCTTTTAAAATCCATTCAAATAAACATAACCAAGTTTTTTTAATAAAAAAAAGTGTATACATAAATATGGAAAGTATACTTTGTGACATAAAATGTTCTTACATTTTAAATATTCTTTCTCTTTTCCAGTATTTAATGAAGAACACAAGGCTAAGTGATGTGAACAAGCGTTTGAAAGCTCAAATATGGAGTTCGGTGGTGACGATAGTTTTAGTCGAGGCTAAAAATCTTCCAGCAATGGATATGGACACCAGATCTAGTGATCCTTATTGTAAATTTAGGTATGTCTTAGGCAATACTTTTTGACATTTTAAATAACACTATCTTTTCGGAACTTTTCGCGGATTTATTTAGATTTTTGGTCCCCGACGTTTCGAATGCTTTACATTACAGCAGTCATGGTCACGGGAAAGACAAAATCAAAATAAATCCGCGAAAAAATAAGAAAAGATAGTTTTATTTAATAGGTGTTAGAAATTTTATTCTAGACAGTAGACATGTATCAAATTATAAACTCCTACGGATTTTACCATTTTTATTTTAGATTCATTACATATTTTCGAAACATACTTTTTTAATATATTTTTTTAATTCCGGATATAGAAAATAAAAATTCAATCCAATAATACAGTTTTAGTAGCTTTTATCAAAAGTGACAACGTTGTGTTAAGCTTTAATAGCTTATCTTCTTAGTTTAGAATTAGGTCATCCTTGTCCGCTTGATAAGAACCTAAGCCTGTCTAAAATGTTCCTAAGCAATGTTAACATAAGTAATCCTTTCAACACAAAAGATAGTAAAGATAGTAAAGTTTTAAAAAATACCTATAGAATTACGTAAAAAAATATTACAGAATTAAAAAAAATTGATCGTCTTATTGTATATATATTAACTTGTATCATTATTTATACCTATATGATTTTTGTGGTCAAAGGTCGAAATAAATCGGTTCTTTTTTATAAAATATTGAGTTAGGTATAAAGCATTTAATAAAACAATCCTTTCTTCAATATTTACTCAAACGTAAATCTGTACGTGGATTGTGTAGTACAAATCTAATATATTTAAACGAAAATTTTTGTATATTTACTATATCTTTATTTATTTATACCAGAGATTTCGGAAACGGCTCTAACGATTTCGCTGAAGTTCGGTATGTGTGGGTTTTCGGGAGCGAAAAATCGATCTAGATTAGTTTCATGTCCGGGAAAACGCGTGTTTTCGAGTTTTCATGCGGTTTTCTTTTGCATTATTCTACGCAGAATATGCTCGATAATTTCTTACACTCAGGCATAAGCATCGTGGTCAAGCGACCAAGGTGTAAGATTAACAATCATAGGTGTGTCCGAGTTCGAATCTCGATCGGGATACAAAGTTTTACTTCTTTTTTATATTTGTTCAAGGTTTTAGTTTTTTTTTTATGTAAAAAATACGATATAACAAATAAGAACTCCGAACGAAGCTCGGTCGCCCAGGTACTGTTTATTTAACAGTTAACTGCATTTTAAAGCAGTTACTATAAATTAAGCTGTGGTTGCTTTATATATATATGAACAAAATAAGACAAACAGCGAAATACTACAGCATATTTAACTACGTTAGAACGTAAGCGATACAAACCTTTAGTTTATGTGTTATTTGTGTGTATAAAATTCACGGAAATTCAACTAATAATTTAAGCAAAATATCAGCAAAAAACTGTTTGAAAAATTATATTATAAGAATAACTTGTCTGTTCAATTTACGGGATTCAAAGATTATTGTTTGATAATAAGAAGATTGCTTTATAATATATATTTTCTTCAATCTTATTTTATAAAACTAGCGACTTACCTTCACTTCGCTCGGGCATAGGTATGAATAATTTCATAATACGTTATTTTCATATAACTATTGGTTTCCTAGTCGGCACATTTTTTTCCGATATCTTCTACAATCATCTTTATATTTCAGCCAATTAACACAAAACCGTAATTAATTATACACCTAAACCATTCCCCATGAATCACTCCATCCATTAATGAAAACTGTATGAAAATCCGTTTAATACTTTTTGAGTTTATCATGCTCAGACAGATAGACAGGCAGATAGACGGACACCGCGCCGCGGGGAGACTTTGTTTTATAATATATAGTGATGAGTCCAAATTGAGTAATATTGCATTTGTGTAGTTACTTTATATGTAGAAAGAAAAATAAATAAGTTCTTCTTCACAGGTTAGGTAATGAAAAGTATAAAAGTAAAGTGGTTTGGAAAACTTTACACCCATCGTGGCTAGAGCAGTTCGATCTACATTTATACGATGATCAGGAACAAATCTTAGAAGTTACAGTTTGGGATAAGGATAAACAGACCAAAGACGATTTTATTGGAAGGTAATGAAATCTTTTTATAAACTTTTAATATAAAGGTTTTTTATTGAATACTAGCGACAAACCCTCGCTTCGCTCGAGTTCGTCCCTAGGTACGTTTTAACAGTTAGTATGCAATAGATAGACTATTAAGATACAAAAGGGTAAGTACTTTAAAAAATAACGAAAAAATTATCGCTTACTTGAGAAATGATTGATTCCTCAAAGAAACTTCCACCCACCTTTTCACCCCATATAAATTACCCTATGTCCTTTCTAGGGTCTCAAACTATATTTATACAAAATTTCATCTAAATCAGTTCAGCGGATTTAGCGTGAAAAAGTAACAGACAGACGAGTTACTATCTCATTTATTTATTTCTATGGAGTATGGATTGTGGTAACTACTTTTTATTATACCGTCTATACCTAAATTTTTTTACAAAAAAATAATTAAATTATTATATTCACACACCGTCCACGTATAACCTGAATACAATACAATTCTTGTACAATTTTTATCATGAAATTATAGAAGTGCCATGTCTAGCTGGCATCACCTAATAAACAGGAAGTCACAGTTTAGATTTCCGGTAGTGAGTGTTTGAATTGGTCATACAGATGTTTTGACAAAGTGCGGCCAAACTTTAACGACTGGACTATGAGTGTTCAATTATAAAATAATTTCTTTAAAAACGTGAAAATTTTTGGAGCACTAGTGACTTACCCTCGCTTTTCTCGAGTGCGTCCCTAGGTGTATTTTGTATTTATATTATTATTTATTATATACACACAACGCCACCTTTTGGCAAATTTCATTACTAACAGTAGTGTGTTACCTACTACATAACCTACCTGTGTACTAAATTTCTTCTAAATCTGCTTAGCCGTTTTAAGCGTGAATTAGTAACAAACGTACAAACTTACAAAGCTCATATAAGGCTACAAGATGTACTATTTTCAGGTGTGCTATAGACTTATCCAGGTTAGAAAGAGAAAAAACGCACAATATATGGCAAGAGTTAGAAGATGGAAATGGGCAAATATTTCTTTTGCTCACAATAAGTGGGACGACGCAATCAGAAACTATCACAGACCTCGCTAGTTATAGAGAAAATCCTAGGGATATTGAAATTATTGAAAGGCGATATGTAAGTGGTTATTTTTATGTATATTTTTATATGTATATATTTTGCTCCACATTAATTGATTTTATGATAAAGTACCTAAGAAACAACAAACATGACACTCGGACTACAATGGGCGTAAATCGCTATCAAACGTGTAACACAACTATACAAAGTTTGCTGCTTATATTTTTAGTGTATTAATAATAAATATTGTACTGTAAACAGGAATTAAACCAATCCATGCTACCATTAGTCTGAAAGCTATTTTATAAATAAAAAAAAATAGAATATTAGTAAGTACGCCCGAGTTTACAAGGTTTCTGAAATAAATACCAAGAATTTACTTCAAATAGAACATATTTAGAATTTATATTTAGGTACGTTCAAAGAGGAAAACCCCTTAACCAAAATAACGTCTTAAAAAATTTTGAACCCGTCTATTCAAACTACACGTTGGCTCTATTCCAATCCTAACATTAGTGAATGCATGTCTTTGAAACCCGCTTTCAAGGCACCAAACCTTTTGTATGGAATTCTAAAGCGCATTGAAGTAGTATCATTGCCTTATCGCGAAGATAGACAAGCTTAAAGAGCGTTTTTGTGAAACATTATACTATGCGACCTGAAGGAAATACTAATAAAATAACGGTAACTCGACCAGTCATTCAAGTCTAGACTCTTATACGGTCTCTGAATAAACTTCAGTTTCATTGAATAAACTAAATGTCCTTGAGTAAATAAGCATATACAAGTACATACAGGTACCTTCTTATATATTAATACTTGATGAGAAAACTTTGTACTCCTTTTAAACATATTTCGCGTAAGAGTATGAGCATTGACATATATGTAACTTTTTAAATTTTCGCATTCTATAGTTGTAAAATAATGACACTACGGGACTTAAACGCTTGAATACGTATGTGCCAAAATTTCTTATTCCTCATGTTGTTGAGAAATGCCCTAAGATGTGTAGGTAGTATGTTTTAAAAAAAAAAACATCCTCCTTCTGTGATAATTGGTTAAGAAATCATAAGCTATTGAGGTATTTTAGAAATCCTATAAATTACCACATATTGGCCTTTAATCCAGAAAAAAAGGCCTCAACTAGAAATTGTTTTAAATGACATAATCAGTAAATATTACTGGAAGTTATTACTGAAATAATCATATTATTATTTTATTATTGCGGTAGGTTTGATAGATGATAGACGTTGTGATTAATGATACGTCTATACACAGAAGAGCGGTTTGAATTATGAGCAAATAAAATAAGAGCACCTTAGAACATAATTATGAGTTGCTTTTGCGTCCATTTTTATCAATATAAATCTAACTTTTCTACATTTCATGTATCCGACATATGATAATAGCTAGAACCAAAACAGATATTACAAAAATCATAGAGCATAAAACTTCCTGTAACTTTTGAAAGAAACAACTTTTATACGGGAAAAGTTTCATAATAAAGCGTCTGGCGGAAGCTAATGAATATTGCTTTTGTGCACGCTAACGTAGCTTGATAAGATTAATATGTTTTCAAGATAGCACGTACGCATACTGTATTCGGTGTAGATACTTTAAGGGCTGGTCCAAACTATAGTACTAATCACAGTTCGTTCTTGGTCCAATATCGGTCTGGTTGTTACCTGAATTTGACCCTTACTGATAGTGTGAAATGTGAATGTACTTATTGTTCCACACTGTAATATGGATCGAACATAAATAGAGTGTTTATCCTCAACACAACAGACTGTTAGGACCGATCCACACTATACTGCCGTTTACGGTTCTCTCTCGGTCCAATATCGGTCTGGTAAAGTATTGTTATACAAGACACAATGAGTGCATTCACACCATTAGTAAGACTTACGTTCCGGTCGAATCACTTTCCAGCAATGTTTCTTGTATAGAAATACTTTACCAGACCGATATCGGACCGAAAACGGATTGTGATCGGCATGTGTGGTTCGGCCCTTATTCTTTATATCTTCAATTTTGCTAAATGAACATATGCGTAAACGAGGATATGAATATTCAGTTCAATAATAATTTTTCTAATACTTCATATGATTTATATGAGTAAAATTACAAAAATATATGTAATATAGGTTATATTCAAACTTTTAGGCGTGGTATCATTTAAACGAGGGTTCAAGTGGAGTCGGTTGGCTATGTGTTAAAGTATACGGTGCTAAGGGTCTGGCGGCGGCAGACTTGGGGGGCAAGTCAGACCCCTTCTGTGTATTGGAGTTGGGGAATGCGAGACTACAAACACACACTGAATATAAAACGCTTACACCTAATTGGATGAAAATTTTTACTTTGTGAGTATTATTTTACCTTTTTTTACATTGTTTTTTCGCTTTCCTTTGTAGAAAATTGATACTGATATAGGTTGTATTACAAAGGTTGATAGGTTTTTTAAAGCTTTAAGCTTAGTATATAAAATAAAATAACTAAGACGAAATATATTTAAATTTTTGAGCTTTTTTATGCATTTTAGTAATATACATATTTTTTTATTTCATGCATTGCCTATATTACGTATAGTGTGAAAATTAAAAATTAAACTAATATTTATTTATATTGTAAATTACTTGACTCATGATCTGATGACCCAACAGAAAGTGTTTTTTTAAACGTTTGTCTCGAATTTCCCATTTTTTCGGGCAACTTTTCCAAAAAAGTTCCACTGATAACTTTTTTTAAAAAAAGTTTCACTAGTAAAATCGATCAAAAAAGTAGGTGCTAGATAAACAATCCCCTGCAAAAATTCTCTTAAAACTGTCACCAATTGTGTTTAAGTAATTATTCTAGTTGAAATAAATATACAACTATGTAAGATATTTTTTGTCGCTGATTGTGTATCTAGTACTTTTTTGATTAATAACTAATAAACTAAGTATTATTCGGACTATTACGAACATTATAATAAGTATTTGTAAAATTCGTCAAGCCGTTCTGAAGTGAAGCTTACTAATGAACAACAATTCATTTTATTTTACATTTTTTCAGTTTTAAAATTTAGTATAGATTTCTCAAAGATGAGATATTTTTCTGCGGTAAAAAGTATCCTATACTTGATTCGGATAGCCAGCTATCATCATAATCATATCATCATACCAAATTTCATCAAAATCTGTCCAGTGGTTATCTCGTGATGCATTTCTAGACAGACAGACGGAAATTCTAAAAACTATAAATTCTGCATCTGTATCGATAATAATGGCTATTTCAATAAGATTTTACAAAAAATATTTAATGTACAGATTCAACTTAGTTAGAATTTTATTATATGTATAGATTTATTCATAGATCACTCTCTCCTTTTATGTTTTAGCACAGTAAAAGATATAAGTTCGACATTAGAACTAACAGTATACGACGAAGACCATGACCATAAAGTAGAGTTCCTCGGGAAGCTAGCGGTGCCATTATTAAATATACGTAATGGAGAAAAGCGATGGTTCGCTTTAAAAGACAAGAAAATGAGAGCGCGAGCGAAAGGAAATTATCCACAAATATTATTGGAAATGAGCGTTATTTGGAATCCGGTAAGGAAAATATAATTTTATTGTTAGCAATTTTAAACATTATTATCCAGGAAGCTCAATTATCTCGGGATTTCCGAACGGAAAGTAGTATGTAGCTATAAGTTATGTGTGGACTTATTAAATATAACAAGCGCTACCTTAAATACAAATCAGTTCAGCCGTTTCATCGTAGAGGAGTAACAAATATACACACATACAAATATTTGCATTTAAAATAGTAGTTTTATATACTAAAATACTTTTTATAATTCATTTTCTTTTTAATTCCTATGTTACTTGTATAGTGGTCTAATCTTACACGTCTTAGTGTATTATGTGGGTAGTTATTAGTCTAATCTACGCAAAGTTTTGTAAGTACTAATTAAGGTAGATTAACGTTTTATTGAAATCGATACAACTAAAAAAACAAGTTATTATTATATAGTAGTGGCTCACCCTCGCTTCGCTCGGGTTCGCTTCTGGACTAACAAAAACAAATCTATCCCACGGGAACTGTACATCATTCTGGCATAAAAAGTAGCCTCTTTGTTATTCTGATGTATGAACTATATACTTCATTATATTGTAAAGTAAAGTAAATCATTAAAATCCAATTAGTAGTTTTTGTCTACTAAACTGGATAAGCTACTATAGTTTTTTAATTATCCTACGATAACTCTTTAATTTTCCGGGATGAAAAGTATCTAAGATGTTGACTGGGGATATAAGGTATCATCATACAAAATTTCATTTAAATTGTCCAACAGTTTCGGAGATTAGGCCATGCAAACCGATAAACAGACAAACAGACAGAGAAACAAAAAAATTGAAAAAAATCTGGATTTGTTCTATTTCCCTTCTTATATCCCCCTGACTCGGCTTTTAAAATTTTTTCCATTCACCTAACCTCTACAGTTTTATTATATGTATAGACATTCCATACACCTATCAAACGTTAACGTTATTTATTTTTAATCATTTTAAAAAGGAAAAAATACTCAATGCACTTTTAATGATTCCTTTTTTTATCCTTTGAAGCAATTAACAATAAACATTGAATTGATTTTTTTATCAATGGTTTGTACTTCAAGTCTCAACTCGTCCCTTATACGTTTTAAGAAAAATCCCTTACGAATAGAATGGTCTTTTAAAGTGATATTAAAGTCGATGTGTCTTTATTAGTTAATTAATAATATTGCAGTAGAAATTATTTATATTTCCTATTACAGCTCAAAGGTGCTATTCGAGTGGTAAATCCCAAAGAGCCAAAATATATGCATCAAGAAGCAAAATTCAAGAGACAACTGTTTATAAGAAACGTGATGAGACTGAAGGCTATTATAATGTGGTTTATTGAATTTGGCAAAATTTTACAGTAAGATTTCTTACATAATTATTTTTTAAATCTTTTAATATGAGTAACAAAGCTTTTAAAATTAATCCAATTTCATGAGGCAACCGTATATTACAGATTTATTACTAAACGTACTAAATGTGTGCATAAAGATGGTCTAACATTTCGGAATCGGTTTAAAAAAAAAAGATTAATTTCGGTAATATAATAGTTAATTTTATCGCGCGTTCATTAACCGGTTAATCGAATTGCTTAATATACCGAAATAGTAATGGTTAACGGTTATCCTTAGAGAAGGTTAGACTAAGGTTTTGATACCGAAATAAACCGGTTAATTCATTCATAAGTAAGAAACGTACATGTATTCTTCTACTACGCAGTTACTAACAATAATAACAAAGATTGACCAAACGTAAACGCATAAAAACTCATTTTAACCGGTTAATAATATCGATCATGGAACCTAAATTGATGTTTTTAAAAAAACGTTTTCCGGGTTTTAACCGGTTAAAGGACGTAACCGAAACCTTAAACCGAAAAAGCCGTTTTGAGGTCAATGACCAAATCCGGTTTAAAAATTAAACGGGTTTCCGGGCCCTGTATTTAAATAATCTATTTAATACTGTTATTGCAGATAGAAACTAAATTTAAAAAATCTATAGATACATCTATAGATATTTAATATTATCAAAAATAAGATTTAATATTACGTATTTCAACATTGCTATCTTCAAAAGTATTGTCAGATCTGTATCGGAAAAAGACTTTAGCTTACTCGACTTAAAATTCACTTTATATGATGGTTTTATATTTTTAAATTATTATCTTTCATTGATTCAAGACCAATAATATTTTCAGAGACTGTTTCGAATGGGAGTCTAGGCTGCTCTCTTTTATGGGTCTGCTAGCGTGGCTGGCTTTTTGTTATTATTACCAAATGTGGATGTTGCCATTCTTATTATTAATTTTCTTTGCAAGAAACTGGCTTATATATAGACTTACAGGTAAATATTAAATATATATGTATTATTTAACTTTATATAAAATTACTTCATTTCTCTTTCGTAGATAGATTTTAGTGAATATATTTTAGTTAAGCTTTTTTTTTATTTTGTAGTTCAATTTAAACATTCTCGAAACCCTTGGAAGTGTTTGAAACAGTTTTGTAGTAAGTTATATTGGCAATTGTATAGATATTGCATGAAATGTTTTTATTATGAAAGGGGTTCGAACATTTTTTATGTTTTTTTAAGTTGGCATTAGCAATATGCCGCCATTTTGTTTTTTTTTTATTTAGCGGTGCACAATGCTAATGGTATAACTCGTGCCACGAAAGAAGAGACTTGACAAACCACGTGGTTTAACTTGCGCACAACACGATTTATAGGTATCTTTAGCGGTACGAGGGCTGAGGCGGAGGGATGATCGGGCGTCATCGGGGCGTCGGAAGTAGCGCGGGAGGGGCGGCACGGCGCTGCGCATGCGTATTAGTTGCCTACCGTTCTCCTCACCCCGTGCACGCCCCGCTTGCCTCCGCAGTACAGACGAGTGCAACTTGTGTTTATAAATTTCTACTTTGTTTATATTTGTGTTGTATACGAGTGCAATTTTGTAAAATTTTCTTTATGCCTCGAGGTAAAACGTTAAGTAGACAAAATAGGAAGATGATTTACGACGTGTACACTTATATGTTAAAAGAAGCAAAAGATTATGCCATTTTGTATCTTAAACTTTATCATTTCGTAATAAATATTGTTAATAATTTTAATATAATATATTATATAACATATTATATTAAAATTTATTATATAATATATTATATTAAAATTATTAACAATATTTATTACAAAATGATAAAGTTTAAGATACAAAATGGCATAATCTTTTGCTTCTTTTAACATATAAGTGTATACATAGCTATATACTTTATTCCGATGTCATCAAAAAATCCCTAAATAAATATAAAAATAAAATATTATAGATAACTATTTCGTACGCGACTGTACCTGCGCAAGCTCCCCACTACTGACGCTCGTCAAGTCTCTTCTTTCGTGGCACGAGTTATATGAATAGATAGAGTACACATAAGCAAACAAGAATATTAACAGTATTTGTATTCTAAGATGTCATGTTTGCCAGATATTTTGAAGTAAAGTTCGCTCGAGAAAATGAGAATTATGAAAACTATTATAATATGAATTTATGTAACGCATACTAACATCTAATCAGTTCATTTCTAATGATTATCGTGGTTTGTTCGTTCAAATTTTAACTTGTTTTAATGTCTTCTATCCTTAAATTATACTCGTTTCATGATGCACCGCAAGTTAGAAAAAAAATGGCAGTATGCTGACAACGTCGCAAAGGTTCTAATCCCTTTTCTATGTGCTTATAAATAGCTTTTATATTTTGTCTTTCAAATGTCATAAAAAATAAGTCAATGTTGTAAATGTAAGAAAAACAAAATATAAAGAAGTAGGTAATAATGTGTTTTAAATCATCAACATTTTCACAGGTGGTAACCCATTACTAATGCCAGTTGATGATGATGACTTATTGGCTGAAGAAGATGATGAAGAAGAAGTGGATAAGGTTAGTAATAAAATGGAGAACTTACTTCAACGAAACTTTGCTCGTAAAGTCAAATTAATAAACATCTGTTCCCCTAGTGAAAGTTTTAGTGTCATTTGTAAATGAGAACAAGTTAGAAATTCGATATTTTGTTTTAATATGAATCTTTTATTTTCATTTTATACATTTTATTAATAACTAGTTACTAACCGCGGTTTTGCTTGTGAAATAAAATGGAATTAAACATAAAGTATAATCAGTGTAGTCAGTCCTTGAGGAAGCTATCAATCTAGGGATATGTATTCCCATCGAAATACGCTTAGTGGTCATTAGCGTGAAAAGGTAACAGACAGACAGAGTTACTTTCACAACAAATATATTGTTGTATGAATTTTTATTATTGTCTGGTGAAATATTAAAGGAAGTTTAAAGTACAGGTTCGACTACCGTGTTGGAAAATAGATTTTTCTTTGAGTTGAGCATCTTTTACTATTTCTGTATTTGAAGTGACACAATTCAAATAGATTCATCTATACATGTAATAAAATTGTAACTGAGTCGCATCTGTACATTAAATATTTTTGGAAAATCTTATTGAAATAGTCATTATTATCGATACATAGGCCGAATCTATAGTTTTTAGAATTTTTGTTTGTTTGTCTGTCTGGGAACGCATCGCGAAAAATCCAGTGACACATTTTAATGAAATTTGGTATGATGATAGCTGGTTATCCGGGTCAACATATAGGATACTTTTTACTGCGGGAAAATATCTCATCTCTGAGAAATCTAAATTAAACGTTTATATATGTAATAAATAAATAAAACATATTCCTTCAATATTATTTATTTACAGGAGGAAAAGAAATCATTAAAGGAAAGGCTACAAGCAATACAAGAAGTAACGCAAACCGTTCAAAACGCGATTGGCTATGTAGCATCTTTAGGAGAAGCTGTTAAAAAGTAAGTTTTTAAACATTTTTTATGTATATTAGCACTAGCATAACCTATTGGACAGGTGGACACGGGTTCGATGTCGTGTGAGACAAATTGAAATAAATATTCATATATGAAACTTGACGTATAATATTTGTGAAACTGCTGTTTTGGACCGATTCGGGAGTATAATTTTTTGTGTCGCGATGTATTTCGCTAGTTTTGAAACGTTTGAATTTTTATCGTGTTCAGACAGATACACAACAGCAGACGCTACGGAGGGACTTACTTTTATAATATGTGGTGATTTAACATAAAACATATTTTTTATTATTCAGTATAACTTAGTGGAGGTCGTGAAGCGTGTACTTATTTTAATGTAATATTATCTTATTGTTTCAGCTTAATGAACTTCACTGTGCCATATCTTAGTTATATAGCGATAATTATGCTAGTGGGCGCCATGTTTGTACTTTACTTGATACCAATGAGATATCTGCTTATGGCATGGGGTGAGTTCTTTTATAAATATTTAAAAGATTTTTAGTATATAACTCGGTTAGGTCCGAACCACACTATAGTGCTTTATGGCTTGTTCCCGGTCCGATATTAGTCTGGTAAAGTATTTTTGAAGTAAAACTTCTTTACGCACGCTTGACTTGGGGGGTAAGCTGGTGAATGCGTTACGGAAACATGTACGTACGTTTGTTGCCATGGTAACCGGTGTTATTGTCCGACAAATGATGTATAGTATTAGGTATATTCTTTACTTAAATGATATTCTATGAATGTATGATTGTAATATGCCTAATATGCGTTATTTTTAGTATATTATAAATTAAAATAAACATAAATTGAATTTAATAAAGGGTACCGATAACATACAGAATTCTTCTTACGCGTGTACACATTCATACACGCACTCTTTATTTTTTTTAATTATATAATAAGCAATGAGTGCATTCACACCATCAGTAAGAGTCAAATTCCGGTCAAATCGCACTCGAGCAACGTTTCTTGTATAAAAAATACTTTACCAGAACAATATCGGACCGAAAACGGACTGTGATCGGCACGATAGTGTGGATCTGGTCTTAGATCTCAAGCAATTTAGCATTGCAAATATATATGAGGAAAAATTGTTAAGCGTGAGTTGGTTTCGCGTAAAAGATTCTTCCGTAAATATTAGAAATAGGAAATTTTGAGTTTATCTATATAGATAAATAAAATTGAAGTGTCTGTTTGTAATGTCAAAATAACAGCTTTATACTAAATGTATATGAAATTTTATACAGTTCTTATAAGAAAAATACATTTTTTTTTATTTTTGTCTGTCTGTCTGTTTTTTCCTGCTAATCTCCGAAACGGCTGGACCAATTTTAACGGGACTTCACTGGCAGATAGCTGATATTATAAAGAGTAACGTTGGCTATTTTTATTTTAGAAAAAGAATTAGGGTTTTGCTCAAAAAAATTAAAACATAGGTACCTAGGGACGGGACATACATAAGTCTCTAGTTTATTTTTTATATTTATAAGTGATAGTCTTTCTAAGAATTATCGTATTTTTCGATTTACCCTTAAAAATACACAATTAGATATTACAAACAATTTAATTGGCAGATTCCAACGAAATTATATAAGTTAATTAGGACACAGTTAATGTTCTAGTTACAATTGTTCGAGAATATCAAAGCTACATTTTGAGTAATATCACATTTGCATAACCAAAACGTGGGTCATATTTATTATTTAAAGGCCAAAGCCGAAAGCAGTAACTTAGTGATTAATATAATTAAGTAGTAATTAATTATATCAACATTTTTTTCAGGTGTTAATAAATTTACAAGGAAAATTCTTCGGCCACACACGATACCTAATAATGAAGTTTTAGATTTATTGTCAAGAGTTCCGGATGATGAAACATTAGTAAGATCCTTTTTTTTTTCATTTTATGAAAATATTTAATTATAAAAATAATAATAATAACAATAGTGTGTTCATCACAGATGAATCCGTATTAATATTATAAATGTGAAAGTTTGTAAGTATGTATGGATGTTTGTTACTCTTTTACGCCAGAACGGGATAACGGATCTGGATGAAATTTAGCACAGAGATAGATTATTGTCTGGAATAACACATTTATCCCGAAGAATGTACAACTCCCGTGGGATAGGTTTGTGTTTGTTTTCCTAGAGGTGAACCCAAACGAAGCGAGGGTGAGCCGCTAGTATATTAATAACTTACAATTAAATAGTTATGTCTACATGACAACCATCGCATTAAAATATATTAGTATGTTATCTTCTCATCAATCTTTTATAAATTTATAGAGTAATAATAATTATGATTCGCATTCAAAGTTTTACTAACGTACATATATACTTTGGTTAATAAATTACATGAAACGAACGTTTGTAAATAAGTACTACGATATAATGTGTTACCATTACAGTATATATAGGCAGTGGTATCCCAATAGTAACGCGCTCGCTTGAGAAACAGAATGAAGCGGGTTTAAATACCGGGTCTCGCACCTCTGACATTTTCATATACGAATCATTTCCAACATTATTATCACTTGTCTTACGGCGAAGGAAAACATCCTAAGGAAATCCACATGTTTGAGAAAACCTAGCAAGTTTCCTAAAGACATGCTCAGTCCGCCCGCACTTGGCCAGCGTGGTGCACTATGGTCTGATCCCCCTCGTATTGTAGGGCGATCCGTGCCCAGTAGTGCGACGATAAAAAAGGGCTAAATACATACATACTTTAATTGTTTTTTTTCTAATTTAATTTTTATTATTTTAGCTGGATGTAAGGGAACTCAAACCGCATCCTCCAAGCGAGCACAGACGAGACGCACGGAAAAAACACAAAGCAGCGTAACACAAGATTATTACTAAAATATCAATAAAAACTGTAATATTAATTGTCATACACATTAAGTTTTGTATCACATTCAATTTAGTGTTTTTTTATTCATTTTTTGTACATTCATACACTTTATTTTAATAGCCGTTGTAAAATGTAAAAATCTAAGTTTCAGTGTTGCTTGATGTCATAATTTTCTTACTTTTTAGTATATTTCAAAAAATATATTTTTGAAATTAAAATAAATTAATAATGAAAAGTGACACCACAGATGACATAATACTATATTAGTACTTATACTGTAGTACCTGTTTTAACGTCCATTAGGTATTTCGTTATAGTAAGCCGACTTTGTATAGTAAATAAAAGGTTTTTTAATAAATTTAGTTTATTGTAAATTGTTTAGCTAAAGAAGAAGGTTACAAATATACAGCTTGTATTTTTTTGAAGAAGATTTAAAGCTTAAAATGGAAGAATTACGTACATACGGAATAAGTTTCTATGACTGAATAAAAATATACTAAATAATTAAATGGATATAAACAGAAACATTTCCACATCATATACTAAGAGAAATACATCCTTTACCTAGTGATTCATTTAGAAAAAGGTTAAAACCATGTTTTTATATATAAAGTTAGATTTTAAGCCTTTTAATATTGTAAATAAAAAAACCTATCAATTATGTATGTATAATGTATAACATAATGCCCAAAAATTATCTTTGTTCGAAACTAAAGTAAGCAATATCGAAAATAATAATATTTTTGCGTGGTATGATCTGTGATTTAAAAGATCTTAGTTTATATTAGTCTTAAGTGGATAATAATACAATTTAAATTTTGCATTTATTTTCTGTGCAAAACGATTATCTTTGGTGTCGTTTAACGTACATAAATAATGAAGTCATTTTGCAGTCACGTGTCATTATTCTTCCATTATTAAATATTTTCTAACAATATGACTTGAATTTTTTACTTTAAGAGCATCGATAGGTTACGCTAGTTACTCGTATTAGATCAGAAGTGCATAAGAAATTAGCATGATAATAGAAATTATTATATATCAATGCATTTAATATAAGAATGTACATAATCCAATTATTAAAGTAGTTAGAATTTTTAAAATGTACCATTGTTTTATATGAAATGTTATATTTTTTGTTAAGTGTTTATATTTCCAAAAATATTAATGACATTAAACATAATTTTCACTAGTAAAATCACAATAGTATAAGACTGAGACCAATCTCATTAAACGTTAGATTCCATCAAATTAATAAGTCAATACTTTGTATAACAGATTTATATAGTAGTGATTTATGAATACAAAAAAATAATCTTTAACTTTCATATTATGTAACAAACTTAATGCTAGTTTACATTCATAAGATTTTCATAGATATCTCGTGATAATCTTTAATCTTTTACAAAAACTAACTGCATTTTGTTCACTATAAAGCTAAAGAAATTATGTAAATTTATAAAAAGAAATATATTGTTGGCATAGCATTGCATAGTTATAGTTCATTTAGATGTTGACTTTAATAATTGTATTTCGAATTATGCATGCTTACTATTCCATTTTAAACAAAATATTATGCTGTAATATTACTAACATGTTCAGTTTATGAAAATGTTCTAGATATCATTTATTTATATTGGCAGTGAGCAGATTTCCAATACAATCACTATTGATCAAAGTATCAAGATGATAGAATAATTAGCACTAAACAGTAGTACTTTAAACTGCTGGGGTATTTCAGAAAAACAACCTATTCTAAGAAAATCTACTCAAAGCCAATATATTACAGTATAATTTATATTAAAACATTTAATTCCCTAATAAACAAATTATTTTTACTATGGTAACACTTAAAAAGCACTTTTTCCACTAAATGCGCACACTACGCACATTTATCATGTTACCTTGTATTGGCAACTGCATTGTGATATAATTTTTTAAACAATATACATTTATTTATTTTTACTGTTCTTTAAACTTGGGTTAATATTACATTATGTCAATATTATTGATTGCGTTTTTTGTATCATATTGTCTTCCAATTTGGAAATGTTAAAGCAAAATTAAATGACATCGTTTCATTTTGAAATAATAAACACAATATATAATTAGGTTACAATACAATACATACAATACATAATTAGGTTATAATATAATAATTTATTTTCATTTATTTTAAATATAATTTATTGTTAACGCTTATTTTTAATAAAATTTAGCACAAGAACCTCAGCTTTCATTAAAATAATTGATTAAAGACAAACAGTGATAACTAATGTTGACGCTTTTCATATTTTAAGAAAATTAAAGAATATTATCTACCGATATTGCATTTTATTTTTCATTGTACTCATATGTACGTACTGAACTATGCCAACAGATATCAGAAACAGCTGGCCTAGCGAGGCATATCTCCTCCCAGCCTCTACAAGAACCCCCTGAGATTGGCGGTTGCTTTAATGATCCATTCTGCTATCGGAGAAGTGCCAGGACTAATCCACCGCTTCCTAGTTTTTCTCTAGTCGATCGATCATCGATGGTATCATCCATATAAAACTTCCTTTTATATAAAAAATCTTATTCCTAATCTCACACAACTTTTTTAATCGAATTAATTATTAATAAAGGTTAAAGCATCTTTTTGATTCTTACAATTAAAATTAAAACCCCATACTAGGTACATCAATAACGTGTTCATTTTATCTTTGTGTTCTTTGTTTTGCAATTTACTAACTAATATTATATAATTTCAAAGTTAAGATTGTATGGTTGCAGTGTTTATAGTCTAATTTATTTGCTAATTGGTTTATTAGTTAGGCTAAATATATGAATACCAAAAGGCATTTTTGTCATAATTATATTAAGGTTATGATGTACCTTTTTTACCGACTAATAATTATAAAACGTACAAAATCTACTTCATAACAAGTGACTTAATATTTTAGTGTCCTAAGCATAGTAGAAATAGTAGTATTAATTATTTCTATATGGCAGCACCTACGAGCCACCATTGTCATTTTACTTTCTGTCATTTCATTGACCATTGTCAATGAGTCGTGGCCGTCGGACTCGTGCCAAATACATTTCCATAGACCCCAGACTGATCTTAAACAAAAATGACTTCCAAATTACAAGAATATAAAGCCTCGATAGAGCGCAGCTTAAATGACAAAAATAATCCGTGGGCAAAATACTTTGTAATAGCTGAACAAAAGACCGGTGTGAACAGGGTATACATATTTCTTGGTAAGTTTCCTTTTTTTCTTATTCAGTTTATTTATATCTTTAGCAATTATTTGACGTTTATTTTCTCGCAGGCTTGGTCGCGTTCACCGGTTTATATTTAGTGTTTGGATTCGGCGCGGAGTTGATATGCAATTCTATAGGATTCGTTTACCCAGCGTACATGTCAATGAAGGCGTTAGAGTCGCCAATGAAAGATGATGATACTAAGTGGCTGACGTACTGGGTGGTATATGCATGTTTCTCAATCGTCGAGTACTTTTCCGATTTCATTGTTGGATGGTTCCCACTGTACTGGCTGATTAAGGTTAGTTGTTACAATACTCTATTTTAAATTTGACCATGTGGTAAACGGACTAATATTTGTTTTACATTTTTTCTTTATCTATTCAATTAATGTTATCCACAAACTTCACATTAAACTTATTGATTTCATTTAGGTAATTATATTAATAACTCATTAGCAGTAATAATAGGAAAAAATGATTAAAAAGTCCAGATGAGAATTCTATATATGAGTCACAGATAAAAAAATTACAATGATTTTATAAATGGAAAATGCATTCTTGTATTGTATTTATTTAATGTGTCTGCATGCAACTATACTTTCATATTGCTTATATTGTTATATGATTATTTATTAACATTGTAAGCTCAATCATGCATATCTATAATCAATATATCTACAATAAGACATAGCACATAGGTACTTATTGTTAGTAGTTTTGATGTACTAGACTAGTAAAATGTTATTGATGGTGTTATCTCTGCTATCAGGATAAAGTCTATACTTTATCTTTCATTTCTCTTTGCCATCTTGCTATCTTTGAGTTACTTATGTAATACTTATCAACAACTTTCAAGTGTGTTATCTATTTTGATAATTTAAATGAGAGATAATATTTAAAATTTTCTTATTGAAATACTTTCAAAGTTGTTATGTGCTCTGTGTAGAATAATATAAGTATGTATCTGAATTAGTTTAGCTAGCTTTTAACGATTATTTTCTTACATTATATCAAATAATTGATTTTTTATGAAATTTTGTAATTGAGAATGCTTGTAATTGAATATAATGAATTTAAATTTTTGTTCTCAATTGCTGAATTTGGTCAGCCGGCCGTGAACAAAATTTGTACAAATATTCAGTAAATGAAAACATTTCATTAGTTATTATTACAACTTATTTCAATATTATAGTATTTAATCTAACAATGAACTTAGCTATTGTAGAAACAGTGGATGATTTTTTTTTTCAATCTCTATGACTAGTTATGTCTTTTCTCTTCTTTGGCCCTCAAAACACAATGTAACAAAAAGTATATAATATGTAAAAATAATTTTTAACTCGTATGTCCTCTCACCCATATTCTAATTGCAAGCAACAATTCCATTAAATCCAGTTTGGTAATTTTAGTTTTTTTTTAAATAGTTTTTTGAGGATTAGTATAATATCACTGATATGATACAAACAATCTATTCAGATGAACATAATTGCACTCTCCATTCTTTTCAATTTCAAAATTACAGTTGAGATCAGGTATAAAACTGGACAGGCTTATCTGCGGAAGAGGGGTGAATAACCAAGAACTACTCACTTTCCATCTTCACATAACTACTGAGAATTTATTTCTAGAAATTCCAATGAATATACCTGGCCCGACCTGGAGCTCAAATCCAAGGCCTCTAGACCAATGACGCAATTGTAAATGTTTACTAAGTAACTAATGTAATTAAAACATTATTTAGCATGAGAATGGCACACTATTGTATTGAGATTTAGTTCAGGGGCGTGCCCTAACTAGGTACATATATATAATTTGTTCTAACATATAGTAATTTAAGGGGTAAGGTTAGAAAAATACTTAGCAAAAAACATTTGAATATGTAAACATATATTATTAGCGACTCACCCTCGCTTCACTTCGGGTTCGTCCCTAGACAAAAACAAATCTATCCCACAGGAACCGTACATTTTTCCGGGATGATCTATAGCCTATAGACTTCCTCAGTTAACGGGCTATCTAATGCAAAAAGAATTTTTCAAATCGGATTAGTAGTTCCCGAGATTAGCGCGTTCAACCAAACAAACAAACTCTTCAGCTTTATAATATTAGTATGGATATATTATTTTATAATGTTATAACACTTCCATATCCCATTAAAGCAAAACTTTCAATGATTTGACTAAAATTCAGATGTATGGATGTTGCTTATATCTTGAATTAACACAAAGGTTTTTATCTAAGTAGGTACTTGAGATAGTAGTACCATGTAAGCAGAGCCGCGGGTAAAAAGTAGTATTTATTTAATCATTTTGTGGTGTATATAATAATTTTATTACTTGTGTATTACATAATGTACAGCTGTAGGAAAACCTTTGTGTTGAAGAACAAGTATTGCATTCTCGCTATATACTAATAGGTATACAGACGCTCTTCAGTTAATTATAGAAGTTATTACTGTGATAAAGATAAAATGTGTTTGTTCTCATATTATATGGATTGTGATGAATGCGTCATTATTTTTTTAATAAAATAGTAGTTAACCTTAGATGGTAAATTTTCGTTAGTAAGATACAATTAAATTTATTAAGGTTAAAACATAATATTTATTATACATACGTAAAACATATTATATATGCATACTTTAATTTTGGCCAGATAAGAACTGGTAAAATTTTTCAAACTAAACTAAGTTATATAAAAAAGTCGTTTTGAAAAATATTTTTTATATCAACTCAATCTAATCCTTCAGACATGACCTAGGTCAATTTTGAATTTATTAACAACTAGCGACTCACCCTTGCTTCGCTCGGGTTCGTCCTTAGGTACGTTTCAACGGTTAGTATGAAATATAAATCTTTGAATTTCTAGGTTTTTCTGTACTTATAATATGCATGTATTATACATATTATAAACCTTCCTCTTGAATCACTATCTATTAAAATAAACCGCATCAAAATCCGTTGCGTAGTTTTAAAGATCTAAGCATACATAGGGACAGACAGCGGGAAGCGACTTTGTTTTATACTATGTAGTGACTTTGCACTTCCCAAAATCCCGCGCATTCGTAACTTTATTACGAATTTCATTCAAATGAGTGTGTGACAATTTCGTACCTATACATCGTTATTTATGTCAGAATCTGGGAAAGTTACCACTTGGATATTTTGGTAAATGATACTTCGGATTTTTATCTTGAGTTGCCAAATTTAAAAACACGATTCGTGAAAATTTTCTCGATAATATACTTATATTTTTTTGAAAATACATGTTTTGGACACATATTGCTATTTATCTCAGAAACAGCTCACTATTTTTGTTGGATTTTTGTTTTCTTGTATAGAACATTAATAAAGTAGTATTTTTAATATTATACTCTTACATATTGTGTAAAATAAAACGTAAAGGAGCTTATATCTATAGATCATCTACTTTATCAATGGAAATGTTTAAAAATAAACAAAACATAACAAATGTGATATGATTGATATTCCATCCCAACACACCATGTAAACAAATTTTCAAATATGACTTAAGAATAATTTTATTATATGCATAGAATTTTAATAAAATTGCTACATTGAAAATCGAACCTGTAATAAATATTAAAGAAAGTGTTGATCCATCTGTAGTGACTGTATGTATTGTCGCTGAAATTCAATCTGCAAAAAACGCCAATCAATTGATGCGTGAAGGACAAACTAACAATATGTTTGATATTGTTTTTTTCGAATGTATAATATTATTAAGAGTGTTGCCTCGGTGTTAGCATGTACGGCTGCAGATCCGGAGATCCTGGGTTCGAGTCCCGAGTCAAACCAAGACTAATTACCGAGTCTTTCTGTTAAGATATTCTCAGTAACAGTCCGGAGTTGGGAAGTCGGCGGTGTTTCACCCCCGTGTCTCAGAAAGCATGTAAAGCCATCGGTCTTGCGCCTTAACAGTTAACCCTCACCGGTCGTGTCGAAATATCGTTCAATCGGACTTAGAGGATAAAAGGAACAGAGAGTGACCGACGTGGCCGAAATTGGCCAAGAGGACATTATTTGTTATTAGGAGTAAATATTATTTAATTATTTCAGTGTATCTTCATAATCTGGTGCTACTTGCCAACGGACTACAATGGCTCCTTGATCATCTACCATCGTATCATTCGTCCATACTACCAGAAACATCACGGCCGTATCGATGATATTGCTAACTCAGGTAAATAAAAACATCTTTAGTTAAAATTTTATTTCATAAAAAAAGATGACCGCGGTAATTATTTGTATTTCTAAATTATTTTAGTCGTATTCCACATATTTTTGTTTTAATTTTACTTGTAAATAATCTGAAAGTCGGATCGGATGGAAGTTTGGAAATTGGTTTTATAATTTGGTTTTTAAAATGGTTATAACATTATTATGATAGAATATAGAAGACAGTATTAAAGGAAATGGGCCACAGATAACTTTTTTATTTAGATTAAGGCTAATACTTTAAATATCCACTTTTGATATTCCAAATACAGAATATTTTGTTGACAGAAAAAGATATTTTGGAAAAATTGGTAAAAAAAGCCAACAAGCATATGGATAAAACAATGAAAGCGCTAAATCAGAGATTATCTGAACTACACAAAGATTAATTTTATATTTAGGTAGGTATTCAAAGGGAAATTGTAGTATGCTTTATAATCCTAAACAATACACATGCTTGCGTTTCCACTAAGTCCATATTTACATATATTTTTTTAATTAATTATACTGGGACATTTATATGTTATAACTTATAAGGCAGTAATTTCATAAGCCATTTTGTTTTTCATATAAATTTTCTCCTAATGGCATAGGACATGATAAATACTAGTTTTCATAGTTTATGATTTTACTCTGATATATGTATACAAATAAGTAAAATTGAATTGTCTCTTTGTAATATCAAAATAACAGCTTTTTACTAAATGCATTTGAAAGTACTAATGGTACTTATAAGGAAATAAAAACAATTTTAAAATCTCCGAAACGGCTGGACCGATTGTGACGGGACTTTCATTGGTGGATAGCTTATGTTATTAGGAGTAACTTAGGCTACTTTTATTTTGGGAAAAGAAAGGGTTCCGCGCAAAAAAAAAACAAACTAAACAAAATCCGCGTACCTAGGGACGCACCCAAGCGAAGCGAGGGTAAGTCGCTAGTTTTTTATATATTTCACATTCATTGTCGAAACAATGCTTGTTCCAGCTAATACTACAGACTGGATTATACACATTTGGATATTTTTTATCTATTTAACCTTTTATCTCTCTTCGTTGAGTGTAACTAAAAGTATGTTATTGTTTATCTTAAATCTTATGTTAATCAAAGCTAAATTAAGTTTCGTATAACGATGAGTCATAAAAATCAATAATAAAAATCAATGATTATTGTCAAGTTACCTCAATTAATGTAGAATAGTCCACTTTTTACTAATTACTACCGATTTACCTATACTTTGCTCTGGCGCTTCCCTAGATACGCAGACTTTGTTCACAACTATATGGATTTTAATTTTTTGCACGCAACTCTAATCCTTTTCTTAAACAAAAGTAGCCTAATTTACTCCAAAAAACATCCGCTATCAGCCAGTGAAAGTCCTTCCAAAATCGGTCTAGCCGTTTCGGAGATTAGCCGGGACAAAATGACTGACAAAAATTATAAAAATTGTTTTTTTTTATAAGTACCGTACATACTTTCATATGCATTTAGTAAAAATATGTTATTTTGGCATTACAAACAGACACTTCAATTTTATTTATTTGTATAGACAAATCCGGTCTCTAAAAGTGATTCATGTCTACATGTATAATTGGAATAATTCAAAAGTGGATGTATGTATCTCCTACATTATATAGGTCTCCTTTTCCTTTCACTGTATACATTTCCTTGGGCGATGAAATCCGTAATGCATGTTAGTTAATCACCCCGCTTATGGTGCAATTATGTATTTATATATATGCATTTAAAAACATGTTTTGTTAGTTGATCATAATGGTTTTTTTTTATGGAGGAATATTACTAAATATTTGTGTAACGCAGTCTCATATTGATTTTTTATTCGTCTATAGAATTTATTTTATAGGGTGGGGTAGGGGTAAGCTAATTTATGAAAGCTTACTTGATCATTTTTTTAAATGTTAATAAAAAAAAATTTAATTTCACCAATTCTAAGTAATTTTCTTCGTTATAAAAACAGTGAACATCGAAGAGTTGGTACAAGGTGTTAATAGGAAGATAAATACCTCAATGAAAAGATTGACAGATTGATTTTTTTTACAATGTATGTTGTTTTTTTTTTCATTTTCGTAGACACTAGGTAGTATTTTAAGTTTTAGATGTTAAAAAAACAGTTGTTAATCTTTAGCATAAAAAAATTATTTGTGGAAAACCAAACTATGGTTATAGACCAACTTACAGTTACTTTTTTGGGTATTTCGTTAGTCTCTGAAGTATTTTGCAATTTATTATGTTTATTTAATCTATTTATTTAGTTTTTTTTGTTTCATTGCCATTATTTTGTTATTGTCTCTCAATCTCCATAGTATGCATATTCTTAAAAAAAACATGATTTTAGGTAAACAAGAATAGAGCTGTACCCGTATGAATATGTAAGTAAAACCATATTGAATGGTAACGCGTTATGTCGCTTGATATTCTGGCCTATATACTACTAAAATATTTGTATATAAATAACTAATAAGCTGAGTACTAAATAGTCAATTCAATTCTTATTTATTCAATGCCTTAATTATGTTTTAAATTTTTCTCATGCAAAATTAAAGGGTGAAAATAATTTAAGTAAATGAGTTAGGAAATGCAAATGATAATCTGTAATAAAGTATGTCATTATAAATTAAATCTTCATCCACTAATGTTTTTTTAATGTGTAAATTAATTTGGAAACGGCAAAGGTCTTGGAACATACAGCCTTTTTAAATGAAATTGTCCTACTATGTACTTATTCTATTATAGCTATTGACATGAATAAAAACACTAAAAAACCGGCCAAGTGCGTGTCGGACTCACGCACGAAGGATTACGTACCATTATCTAAAAAACGGCAAAAAATTCATGTCTGTTGTATGGGAGCCACCCTTAAATATTAATTTTTAATTTAATTATTTATTTATAAGTAAATATTCTGTGAATATTACAAGTGTCTACCTGTTGCCGTTATCAATATCGAGCAAAAACGAGCAAAAAAAAAATCACTTTTGCTGTATGGGAGCCCCCTTAAATATTTTATTCCGTTTATTAGTATTTGTTGTTATAGGGGCAACAGAACTACATGATCTGTGAAAATTTCAACTGTCTTAACTATTAGGGTTCATGAGATAAAGCCTGGTCACAGATGCTGGCAGACAAACAGATGGACGGACAGTGAAGTCTTAGAAATAGGGTTCCGTTTTACCCTTTCCATACGGAACCCTTATAACATTATTATATGCCTATATTATATGTACATATTAAAACAGACTAACAACCTAATATTAAAACTATTGAAAAATGTATGTAAATTGTAATACTATTTGTTTTCTGCCAATTTTTTAAAACAAATATTGCTTTGTATTTTGATAAAGATTTGAAATAAGATTATAAAGTTGTTAAAAAGAATATATAAATTTTATTTTTTTATTTTGTTTTAGTCATATTAGCATTCAATTTGAGGATCATTTCATTAGGTTTCTTTAAAAAATAAGATAAATTATAATGCAGTTTCTTGGTATATTTTAGAAGTGTAATGTTGTAGTCTTAATGTTATGTTTTAGCGCGTAAATAAATTCCTTATACATTCAAGATTTTAAATTTAAATATTATTAAATAAGATTTACAATACATTTTGAAAAAATAATAATATTATAAATATTTTCTATAGATTAGATAAATGTATATTATTTGTTTTACAGCATCCCGTTTGGTAGCAGATACAGTCAGGAAGACCAACTAAATTCAGATTGATGAATGAGATTTCTAATTACGTGGAAATCTATAAGTACAAAAAATACAGCATCCGCTTCTGTACACGCTTCTGAGCACTCACCAATATAAAAAAAAAGAAAAATCATAAACAAAAAATATTTTTTATACATCGAATGTATATGACTAATAAAAATCTCGGTACAGCCTCAATAAAATGTCTAAAATAAACTTTTCATATGGCACTTGTATTATTTAGTTAAGAGTTTTATTGTATGATTGTGTTTGTCGGTCGGTTTTTAAGACGCTTAGTTTAAATTGTAGTTTAATCTTTTTTTTTCTCTATGACTAAAATCTGCACAGGTTTCAACTTTATGGTTTAGGTACCTAAGTGTCTTTGGTATTCTTTTTTATTATTTAAGTTATTCTGAACAATGGATTCTTGTTTCAAATAGATTGATTTGCTCAAGGAATGTTAGTATTTGTTAAGTTTTCAAATGACCAAACGTTGTTTTTTTTTAGACTTTGTTTTAATATTCACACTGTTAGTGACGTCATTATGCATTTAAATTTAGATGCACTATTTTTGTAAATTAATAGCTAATAGTTATAAATTAAGTAATCATGTGTTTCGCGAATTCTGCTTAAATCCATATTAGTGTGCCTTCAACGTTTTGGCTGCCAATTATATTATATGTACATGTATTCACGAGGTATTGTTATGCCGTTTTTTCAAGTAATAAAAAGGATTCATTGTATTTGGTGTTTTTTTACCTCCTTGACTACATAGTTGAATTATTTATAAATGATTCACATATTATAAACAAATCTTTACTGTTAAACAATTTTTTATTGAAACTATATCCTATTTCTGATGGGTTTTAGCCACATACAGCTTTGTGTAGTACGTGAAAAAAGAATAAAATTGCATCAGAAATAAAAAAAAAACTCGAAAAGAACTCAAAACAATGACTAAGAACGTTCAATCATGACTGATCTGTAGTAAGCCAAAATTGCCCATGTAATAAAATCGAACTTGTGACCTACGATCTGAGTATGTTCGCATAAATATTTCATATATTTTAATTTTTCAGGAAATTGTCCTATGTGTCCCATCACTTCCACGTAACATTGACAACTACATAAGATGTGATTTAACTTCTTCAAAAGGAAACCATAAAATAGTCGAAAATAATGTATGAAATCGAGTCCAGTAAAAAGTTCATAATATAAACTTATTTAATTCTTTTCAAGTTTTTTTTTAAATATTTTTTTAAGGTAGGTAAATATATTTCAGTCATGGATTAGCAAAGTTATTGCAACATATTTTTTTAAAAATTGAACCCACATTCTAAGGTTACACGTAGGTACAATATCGTTTTTTATACATATAACCTTAGTATGAATCATATTTAAATTGTTTAATAATATGTTTTACATAAATTATCAGTTCATTTTTTCATTGAAAATTTATCACCAAAATTTAATTTTTATATTCATGATAATTTTACACTTTTATCACGTTCACTGCGTTAAGAGTTTTAGATGACTTTCAGCTAGTGCTATATAAGGTCCCTAAGACCTAAAACTTAAAACTTTAAACTGCCTCGGTGGTGTAGTGGCTAGCATGTACGGCTGCACATCCTGAGGTCCTGGGTTCGAGTCCCGGGTCGGGCTAAGCTTAGTTATTGAGTCTTTCTGTTTAGTAAGCCTCAGTAACAGCCCGGAGTTGGGAAGTTAGCGGTGTTTCACCCCCGTGCCTCGGAGAGCACGTAAAGCCGTCGGTCCTGCGCCTTAACTCTCAACGGTCGTGTCGAGTAGTCGTCCCACCGGAGTATGAGAGTGACAGGAATAGAGAGTGCACTTGTGTCTGCGCGTACACTTGTGCACTATAATATCTCCTGCGCAGTTGGCTAGTCTCAATGAGATTGGCCGCCGTGGCCGGAATCGGTCAGGAGAACATCATCATCAAGACCTAAAGCATGATGATCTTGGAGTGCATTATCAAGTCGAAAATATCTGTTCGGTATACATGTATTCAGAAGTGGATTTTGAAGCAATTATAAGGATTTATTCAAATTTTCTTTATGAAACGTTTTTTAATAATCATTTCATATATTTATACATTCGTAACAAAACCCGGCTATTGTAACTTATGTTAACTATTTGTCAAAATTTTCGGGTCGTTTCCACGAGATATCCGGACTGCTTGTAAAGTGTTTCGATAAAAGATTAGTGTTGTACAAGTAAAACAACGATGAGATGAATAGTAAGCTTTTATTCAAATAAAACTTATCGACAATGAAAAAAGATTAGAAATGTGTTGTTCATTAAAACATGGGACAGAATTGGGTTTTTTTTGTATACTTCGCAAAAAGATTTAACCGTTTTCACTTTGCGTCTGACTAGTAAATATTCCTGGACTTACAATTTCATTTCGGGTTTTATTATTCCTTTCAACTTCACCTTCATACGTCAGAAGCATTTTTCTGCATCTCGAACTCTTCATTTTGTCAAGACTTATTACCACTTGTAACAATTACAATACGTCGAGAACGATTTAGACGTTAATAACTTATGTGCAACACTAGTGTGACTAACACGAAATCTGGTGCTACTATCGGGTCATCAGGTCTGAAAGACCCGATAACGTACCTAGCGAAAAAAATTTACTGCTAATCGTTATAGGGTCGAATAGATCTGATATGTTTCTTTTTGTATCTACGTCAAATATTTGAAGAGGTGAGAATAAAACTTTATTTGTCCCTTTTTTATTTCATAAAATGCAAGAGATATCTATCCCGCACTTATCGGTAAGACACAGATTTTTCGTGCCGCGCCACGAGTTAGTCTCGTATCGGGTGGATTCGACCTATTGCCGCAGTGAACGTGTTAACCAATTCCAGCACTGCTATATAAGCAGAAATCTTTTTATTTGACTAGCAATTAATAGTATCTTAATAAAGAATATCTTAAATTAAATAAAACCCATTACTTAAATCTAATATTTATTTCCTAAAATTCTAATATTAAACATAATTCTTATGAATTATTACTCTCAGCAGCTTTCGCCTCTTCGGCTTCTTTGGCTAATCTTTCCCTTTCTGTTTTTCTATTTCTCCAAGCTGTCATATATGAACGTGGGTGAATGGGAAAGAAACCAGCTAGTCCTGGAAAAAAATATTGAATATTTAATGTAATCTATTGAATATTTTTTGTATAAACATGTAATTAAATAAACTAACATTTTACCAGCAACAGATATTTTTTTAGTAAAGTCCATATTACAGCAACAGATTGTATTCATTTTAAGTTTTTTAAACCAAAATTCCTTGTCTAGTAATAATTACCGGAACAAACTTTTCAGGTTAGTGTTTTTAGCAATTTTTGTAAATATTAAACACAAGTCTTAATGTAATCTAGCATAGATTACATTAAAACTTGTGTTTAATCGATTTATTAATACTTTAAAAAAATGTTTTACCAAATAATTCAGCAACTGGAGGAGTAACATGAGCTCCATGGCCGAGCCAGTATTTTATCCTTTCTAAATTTAGGGCAACAAGCTTTTCATTATTCATATTGGGCATTGGATCATATGAACCAAGTTGTTCAATAACTGGCTGGCTATTTAATCTTCTTCTCTGTAAAAAGAACAAATGAAGTGTTCATTATGTTATAAAAGAATAGTTAATAACAAAAACATATTTAAATTTGATAAAAAGAGAAATTATAAAATAAATATTTGTTCTATATTAACACGATAAAATGTTTGTTAAATTCTTTATTTATGAATGAGTAAACTTGTAATACTAACATGAGTTACAGAAATATGATAGAAAGGCCTATTAGTACATCCTTGGCGAATCAATCGAATAGATTTGGCTGCTTTTGCAAAATATCGACCAGTTCCACTCGCTGGAGGTAGAGGCATGTTTTTTTTAATTTATTATCTTTAAAAATAAAATATTGCAATTTGATATAACCTAAACACGAATTTCGACCTTTCACGAAATGTCAAAATTGACAATTCAAATTGACAATTGACATTACTGAAAACCACAGTCTAGATAAAAATTTAAAAAGCTATAAAAAAAGTATAATTTAAATCTATAGAAATAAAAATGAAACCCTTGTACTTGGCATCATTTGAAAATGACAGGACCGATTTGGCTATTTTTTTAATATACATATTAGTCCGAATAAAGTTTTTTATGAGAAGAAATTGAAAATCTTGAAAATTGGGATACAATAGTGCTTTTTCAATTAGATTTTGTATGAAATCAAACGTTACAAACTTTATTATAAATGAGGACAGGTCATGGTTTGGTCTGTCAACTTAGCATTTAATGATTTTGAAAAAATTGCAAAAAAAAAATATTATTTGAAAATATATAATTTTATTCCATAGGTACGTTTGAAATACTTACAAGGCTTTTAACAGCTGCAATATGGCGAACACATCGCGGCAGGAGTCCCACATAACCCGACTCGCTTACCCATTGGCGAGCGGGTACTCGTAACAGGGGTTTTCCTGACGTTAAAATAAAAAAACCTTATCAGTGCTTCCCAGCGTCTAAAAAAAATTTATCCCTCAAATTACAAACACGGCCTTACGATATTTTTTATACATTATTAATATTTACAATAGACTAGCAAAACCCGCGGCTTCGCTCGCGCTAAAACTACAACAAAAAAAACTTTAAAAAGGTAGATTTCATACAAATTTTCATCCCTTATTTTATCTCCTTATTTTCTTATTTTATATGGGATGAATTTCAAAAAACGCTAAAACACGTATTTATTTAATTGTATTGAAGAGCATTAATACCAAGTTTCAAGAAATTCTGATCATAAATATTTTTCGGGTTGTGCTATAACGTGTACTCCCGTGGGAATGAGATAATCTCCCGCGGTAAAAAGTATCCTATATCTTGACCCGGATATCTAGCTATCATCATACCAAATTTCATAAAAATCTCTCCAGTGGTTTTTCTATGATACGGTAACAGACAGACAGACAGACAGACAAAAATTCTAAAAACTATAGATTCGGTCTCTGTATCGATAATTATTTAATATTTATGTTTATTTATTGTTATTTTTTACGTTTATTGAGTATAATATACTTTTAACTCATATATGCTTCTAATATGTATAATTCACAACTTACGAGTACGTCACATTTTTTAAAACATGCTGTGGCATTAATGATGTAGCTCTTATAGAATTTTTATGAATAATAATTTTCCTTGACCTTAGATGACAAGTATGACCTAGTAACACTTAACAGCCTATCCATGCAAAAGGCTGTAAATTTATAATTTTTATTAACAAAACCCTTGTCAAGAGTCTAGTTACCTACAGTCGATTAAACGGATGAACTATGTAGTATTATACATACACTATAGGTATATATATTTAACGGATATGTACTTATATGTTAGAAACAAGATTGTGATTCCTATTATTTCCGGGAAGTCATTTGCATTGTTATTAACTTTATTTCCTTATTGCTGAAGGTTCTGAGTTGTTATTTTTTAAAAGAAAATCTTATCTATTATTTTTATTATATATGTGTAGAGCAACGGATAGGTATTTTGCATTATATGTATTTGTTGGATACGAATATTTTATTCTTTCAAGTATTTCCCGTAGTATCTATTTACAGGAGTCTAAGGATGTTGTAAATACCTACTTGGGTAGTTTTTCTATATATCTAATACCTAACCTATTTTTAACGTTTTGAAATGTATTTACGCATACCACCTGCAAACAAACGTGGAATAGGACTCACTGGCTAGGCTAGTTATATTACCCACTAAAACCCAACGAATCCTAATGGGACACCGTAGTACCGCTTAAGCACTCAGCCACGATGCCTCAACGGCAGGATTGCCGAAATCCACAGCAACCAAGGGGTTGCTCCCATACTCCAATATGCTATCAGATTAATACCAGGAGCAACCCATTGGTCACACCCGGTCTGGCTAGATTGCTGGACGTTAATGAGCCCCCAATAAGTCAAGGTGAACAGACCTTTAAATGTAGATAAAATTGTAATGGATAGGTACAGTTTATCATTAAAACAAATGCTTTTATTTTTTTATTCACGACGGGTAAAATAACAACTATGTTAGCAAATATCAGCATTGCGTGACCTACTTATAATATTTACATAGATAATAATCCATTCTAATTGTTTGTTTATTCCGTTTTCACGGTCAATTGAACCGATGTGCCGGTTTTAATAAAATTTACCATAGCTTTTATCCCAAAAAAAAGAAAGTGATCTCATGAGATGAAATCTTAAAAAAAAAAAATTTGGTATGAGATTACTAAATTATTTATGATTATGCCTGCCTGCTATGCCTTTCTTTTTTATGTTTAACAAAATAAAATTATAATTTTTGTCTATACGGAGCACAGAAAAATAATATTTTAATTGCTTTATTTTTAAGTTTTAAAATAATTTACTCTACATATCTAACCGCTCGAGGACCGCGTACACGCCGGCGTGTACGATAACAATTGAATTCTCGGAAACTCGCACGGATTTCTTAGAAATTATCCTGAAGAGGTTAATTAAACTACGTTTACTGTGCATAAAACTTTTTCTTTTAATGTTGGGAAATACATTTACGCATACCACATGTATACATACACGTCGATGGGCGGTGTACCACGCGAGTTCCTCCTGGTACGTCTCTAATAGCAGAATGGACAGTTGGAGCAACTCTATAACTGTTGTGGTCTGCTTTGGCAGACCTGCCGTCGATTCGTCGTGGTTGCGTGGATCCTGCGACGCCCCGTTAAGACGGGTGAGGTTTCGTTGGGTTTTAGTAGGTAATACTGGCTTTTCTAGCCCGTGAGTCCCACATAACGACCTGTATGCATACAGGTATATGCATGTGGATCTGCAGTCGGGTTCTAGCCTCTAGATTTTTTTTTAGGACAGGAGAACGTCTGACGGGTCCGCTAGTAACAAATATATTTGTAACTATGAGTAGGTACATATATCAGTTTTTTAAATTATTTAATAATGTACTAAATAATAGCAATTAGCTGGCTTACTGGAGTTTTTGACAGTTTATAAAAAAATGATACTGATTATTTTTTTAAGGATTCCTACAATTTACAGTCTACTCTATTTTCTTAAAATATATTATGTAAGTGATAGACGTACAACGAAAATAAATTTGTATTTTTATGATTGTTAGTTATGATTTAATAGGTGAAATTTATAAGAGAAATTACAAAGAATCCAGTTCATCACATTGTGACATAATGCAGTAAGTAGTTTATAAAACGACTCGTTGTGAGGCATGTAAAGATATTTTCTTGAATTGTAAAATTTCATTTTTTAAGGACTGGAAGTGTAAAGGTGTTTTTTAATGACGAAATTACACTAAACTAGGCTTTATCCTTCCTTATTCAAAAGAAATATAAAACATAAAATGATCAAAAATACAAAATACCGAAAAACCTAATTTTTAATTACCATATCAATAAAAGTTCCGATCATTCTTCACGCAATTTCAACTCACTCTTGACACTTTATTTAAATGAAGTCATTTAATATTCACAATGTAATGCTTTTACCCATTCTCGTTAACTTGGCTAGCGTTTCATGACAAGAAATTGGACAATTGCTAGTAATATGTTAATTCTAAATTGGACTTAATTTAATATAGTGTCTATTAATACTTTCTTAGATTTATGCGAATATTTGACATTTCAAAATAAAACTATCTTTTCGGATTATTTCGCGGATTTATTATGATTTATGGTTCCCGACGTTTCGATTGCTTTACAGCAATCATGGTTACGGGAGAGACTAAGGTGTTAGATGTCTCAAAGGCATTATACAGTTGTTACAGACAGCCTACCCACTATTTTACAAAAATGATTTTAAAAATCTTGCTATTTTTGAATTCTTTTTGTAAAGCAATCGAAACGTCGGGAACCAAAAATCATAATAAATCCGCGAAATAATCCATAAAAATGGAAAAGATAGTTTTATTTTGAAATAATGTCTATTATTTTGCATAAGTAGGCCTTTTTAAAAACATATTTTTTGTCACATATTTTACTACTAATATAAATGCTAAAGTTTGTATGAGTGTGTATGTTTGTTACGCTTTCTAGACTCATTTGGATAGAATTTAGCCCACAGATAGACTATACTCTGGAGTAACACATAGGCCATTGTTTCTAATTAAATTTGCCAAAAGGTGGTGTTGCCTGTACATTCTATTATCTTATCTTAAAACTATATACCTAAATACGAAAATTTGGATGGATGGATGTTTTTTACTCAGTAACGCCAGAACGGCTTAACGGATCTGGATGAAATTTGGCACAGAAATAGATTATAGTTTGGATTAGGGCATGGGTTATTTTTTATCCCGGATATTTTTTATGTACGGTTCCCGTGGGATAAACTTACTTTTGTTTTTCACTAGGGACGAACCCGAGCGAAGCTAGAGTGAGATGCTAGTAACATTATAAATACAAAAGACGCCTAGGGACAATCACGACCGAAGCGACGGTAAGTCGCTATTAAAAAATTATATTTTTTGTTAACTAAATAATAATAAAATATTAAAAAATATTTATAATGAATAATAAGTAACTCAAAAGGCTCCATAATTGAATTAAAGATGAAAATACAAAATGACAGCGAAGTTGTGACCTTCTGACCGCCGTTCCAGAGTAATTAAGCTGTTTAGTTATAACGAGTCTCGTTATCTTCAGAGCGCAATCAATTAATTGTAGGGCGTACTAGCGTTCGCCTGCTTCGTTGTATACGTACATAGGTATATTTTTTTAAATCAAAAAATAAATGTAGAAATATTATTTATTGATTCCCTTTACCGCAAAAAAATGGTCGACTTTTCTTTATCTTCTTCTACACTGATATTATAAAGAGGTAAAGTTTGTAAGTTTGTCAGTTTGTTTGTAGGAATTAATCTTTGGAACTACTAAACCGATTTAGATAAAATTTTCTTTGAAGATAGTATGAGATCCTGGGAAGTGATAGGATAGTTTTTATGCCGGAAACCATCCCTTAAGGGGCTGAAAAGGAGGATGAAAGTTTGTATGAGGAATCAATCATTTCTCGAGTAAGAGTTATGAAACTGAATCATACCTATGTATATATATGTACTATAATATATAGTATATCTATTCCATACTAGCCGTCAAAACGTACCTAGCGATAAACCCGAGCGAAGTGAGGGTGAGTCGCTATTCTAATATAAGACATTCTATCAGTGAATTGTAAAAACTATAGCTATTATCTGTATTATTTTTCTGTATAGTCTATTACTTTCGATTGCGTTTTAAAATGTATGTATTTATGTACATAAAAATAATTACAGAGTGCCTACTTGGTGCGAAAATAAAATATTCAAATTATTGGCGCTTGACAATAAATTATGTTTACATAAAAAATACTTACAAAAACATATCATTCCATTAATTAAAAATTATTGTATATAATATATTATTGAATATTATAAATCAAATGATAGTTCCTCAACTACCCTTTATTATTCATAAGTTATACGCCGTTAATGAACCTGTGTGTGGTTCGGTAAGTCTGAAATGAGTTCAAGATAGGACACTGTAGAGATGTGGCGCGGCGAGAAATATTACCTAGGGATGATTAATATCTATTTAATATTTCATCTATAGTACTAGTATTTATTATCTGTGTAGTATACTAGTATTTATATATTTAGTAACGTGATTATATAAAACTATAAAAACTGGTTAAATATTTTTGAAATTGATATACTTATTCTAAATTAAAAATGTTTCCTTATATCAAAAAAAAAACGTAAGATTTTACATACATACATAAATATTTATTATATTTATGTATATGTTTAATATGAATTCCTTTTTGTTATTTATTTTTAAAACTATAAGCATTTTTTTTTATCAAAGACTAGGTATCGACCATTGTTTTCGCTTTAGAAGTCATGAGTCTTTTGCATAAGGTTCAAGGTTCACCGGAGACTTTAGTTAGCCTGAAATATATAAGCTAGTGTCACTCACGAGCCCATATATGTGTATTATCTATAAGCAAAAAATGAAATTGTACTATTACTATATAAAAGGACAGACAGACATACGAACTAACAAACATTCGCATTTATAATAGTAAGGATAAGAGTAATGCAACTTCATTATTCTATACTATAGGGGATGGGACAGAGAAGACATATCGATTAAGAGAGTTCGTTAAAATATTTAAAATAAAATATTTTCCTTATTTATTAATTTTATGGAAAAATTAAATAACATTTGTAAAGAAAAGAACGTATTTCAACATTATATTACTACTAGCGACTCACCCTCGCACCGCACCGCAAACCGCACAAACCACATCAAAATCCGTTGAGTAGTTTTAAAGATCTAAGCATACATAGGAACGGACAGACAGCGGGAAGCGACTTTGTATTATACTATGTAGTGAAGTAGCATTATAAAGATATTAAAATTGCAATGATGCTGAATAAGTAGTAACAGTTGATTTTACGTAATTAATTATAAGTCAAAGGTTATTCATAGGATAAAATCTTGATATATGTATCTGTGAACAAAATATATTTATTATATATGTGTATAACTTTTATCTAATGGTTGAAAAATCATTCGTCGTCATTAATTGCCCGGTAAGTATACATACTCTCTTAGATTTTTTTTATTAAAAATGATTACCTGTACAGTATATTGTTAATTTAATATAATTAAGTTAATTTAACAAATATTAATTTTATTGTTCTATTTCCTGTAAGTATGGTGACATGACTTGTGTAATTCGTAGATTGTAGATAAATAACATTATACCAAATGTTTAGTGTATTGTATAAAATTTTATAATAAATAAATACATTTTAAAAAAAAAGTATTATAAAAAACCACTTTGATTAATATTTTTAAAGGTTTTTTATTACGACAAATAGATTTTTATGTAAAGAAACCCATCGACACATCCACAACACTATCCCGGTTGCAACCAGGCTGACCGACATACGACGACCTCGGCGAAAGAGATAAAAATATACCAACCGCACTTATCAGAGAGAGACGGATACTGTAAGTGGGTCATGGGATAAGAGGAACTTCAAGCAATGTTTCAGATTTAAAGCGCTGTAACGCTGAATTTCATGAAGTTGGGAGGCTGAAAATAGTGCTATAAATAGCCTCAGAGGTATGACATAATTAATCGTTTCGGTAATGTTTTTAGCGGTTGTAAAATGATGAGTGAAAAATTTGCGATTCAATTTTAGCAATTAGCGAAGGTCTTTCTTTTTGCGCTTTAACCTATCCTGGTTTTGAAATGTTATGTCACAGCTTTTATGATAATTTATAGGATGGAAGTCTAATTTATATAGAGTTTATATTTACATTTTATAAAGTTGCTTTAAGCGTAATTTAAGTATTAACGTTTGATTTTAATGATATGAAATATATTTACATTGACACTAAATATAAATACATATATTCATATTTCATTTCAATTTTACATACATTACATATGTAAAATTATGTAACTTCAGTAGTACTTAATAAATTAAAATAATAAAGTATTAAAAGTGGTTCTATAATATATATTGTATATTTTCATTAATTTTATTTATTTTAAAATGTAACATATTTCTTAAAAATATAAAAATTATTACGAGCCCTTATAATCAAACACTAAAGATAGCTCAAAATCTTTGTATCTACAGCCAGACACACCTCTGCTCCAGTTTATTGTACCTACGCGTATATCGTCTAGCGTACACAATACAATAAAGCGCTGAATGCGCTAACTTCGCCAACCGCGCATGCGTTCCCGGAGTACGATCGATGGTCCTCGCGTCCCGTTCAGTGATCGCGCGCTCGTCACCCAGTCCAGTGCACAATGCGTTCGAATTGACGCGGGAAACACGTCAAACTGTATCTCCGCGAGTACGCCGGCGAGGAGGAGCGGCCGCCGTGCCGGGAGGAATGGCGTCGGCAAGAGTGGACGGGCACTAGGAGCCGCCTGCCCCAGGTGGACCGAAGCCCCTCCCGCCGCAGTCCGTACCTCGCGCGCGACGATGAGCCCTCCCCGGCGCCCGATGAACGCGGCCGGTCCGCCTCCGCCGGAGCACATCACCGCGCTAGACCCAGACCCCTACGTTATCAGTCCCTGGAACGCGATTACGACCGATCCTACGCACCACCACCCCCGCCTGAAGATGATTATTACAGACGTGAACCACCTCTCTTCCTTGGAGAACTCCAGTCCCAGAACTCTGATCTTCAACGGGAATTGGGGAACCTCAAAAAGGAATTGGAACTGACGAATCAGAAGCTGGGCTCCAGTATGCACAGTATAAAGACTTTCTGGAGCCCGGAGTTAAAGAAGGAGCGGGCGTTAAGGAAGGAAGAAAGCGCTAAGTACAGCCTTATAAACGATCAACTAAAATTGCTCAACCAAGAAAATCAGGTCAGTTATCCTTTCTATTGATTTTCCGTTTCCGTATTTCTGCTTTGAAATGTGGCATTGAATTTTTATACATTTTTCTTGATATTTTAAGGCTACTTTCTGTCAAGAATTTTTATTTTGTCAAGTTTTAGATGACAAAGACGTAACATTTCATTCTGATGACTATAGAGATAAACACGTAGAGTAGTTGTATTAATTAGTTTGATATTGCGAGAAATCTTTTCCTACCGTATACCCTGCAACACCCACTAAGTTACAAATGCATAGTATTTGTGGCCATTTCTACGCCTGCTCGCGCAGCCTACGCAGGCTTGGAGTGGCCTTATTCATTGATGTTACAGTGATAGGTCAATGGGAGATCTCAAGATGTGCCACTTACAGAACGCCTTTTTGTCGTTTTTAGACGACGGAAATGGAGCCCATTTTCATATAATTTCATCATTTTATTGCCGCAATTATGAAAAACATATAATTTAAGCATTTTTATACCTTTAATAATTTTATTCTTTACATTATGATTTATGTAAGGATGTAACACATTTTTATTTTGTTATATATGTATAATAAAAAATGTTATATAATATAATATGTACAACAAAAAAAATTAAATGGCAAACTAATCACATAAAAAAGGTCTCTTCCATATTTTTACTGAGAAAAATAAAATAATCGATATGAGCTATAAAATATTTACACATAACGAAACAACAGAGGTCCTAAGTAAATAAATTAAAAGCATTACGTAACGGAAGAGATTAAAGAATTAGGTCACTTAGAATGGGCTTATAAAGACCGAGGAAATTAATTTGTAACGGTTACAGAATTTCATTTTTATTTGCCAAAATATGTATCATATTTTTCAATATATTTTATTTCGATTCATCAATTTAAAAAAAATCGATTTCAAGCATATACTCTACATTCGGCTATCTACCTTGGAAATGGACAAAAATAGTTATCTATAAGTAGTTAAAGTTAAAACTGGCGTTAAATAGCATTTTTTATCGAAAACAATTTTCCAATATTAATTCCTTAATGTTAAATGATTTAAAAAGACAGGGTTTACTCAAAACGTAGTCGTTGTACTTGCCTACTATTTTGTTTTGCATTTAAAGTCTTTCAACTACAAAGTATCATATCAATTTTATGTAATCTAATTCCCACGAGACAAATTATAACACACATTTACAATTTATAATGAATCAGTACTTGACAAAGTATACGTCTATATCATATTATCGTATCGCAATCACCATTCGACTCTCTGTATTATGTAACTATGTATATTTTAACTTCTCTGATGGTTTAAAATTGTTGGTGTCTATAATTCTTAATTTGATGACTTATTAAAGTTACTTTACTTATTAATACTTTCGTACTTAGCCTTTTTTCGATGTCCCTCTGCTGGGCACGGGCCACCTTTTAGATCTTCCAATCATTTCCAATGGAGATCAGGCCATAGTCACCCACGCTGGCCAAGTGCGGCTTGGCGGACTTCACATATTTTTCGAAAACTTGCTCGGTTCTTTCAGACATGCAGGTTTCCTCACGATGTTTTCTTTCACCTTAAGATAAGTGGCAATCATGTTGGAAATGATTCGCACATGAAAATATCAGAGGTGCAAGACCCAGGATTTCAACCCCCTTTACCCAGTTTCCCAAGCAAGTGCGTTATTACTGGGCTACTTTATTTAGTGATAAAGATACCCATACAAGAGAAATTTGAAAATATCATTAAAGCTTATGGGATATAAAAGCTAGGGGTTTGCACCTAAAATCTTCCGAAATTCATTATATAAGCAAGGGGAACAACTAACGTTTTGAATATATAACAGTTAAAACGTCATGTCTCCCAAAACTCTTAAAGTTTGAAAACAGCGTCCAAAACACGTTGTGGTTAACTCAAAACAGCCACAAAAGGCAACTTGTTTTAAAATATTAGTTTTAAAATCATTTAGACCACGACAATATGGTATTTTATGAAAAATATAGTACCTATATGTAATTAAACAATTAATTAAATAACGATTCCTTGAAAATGTTGTCATTAAATATATAAGTTTAATTTAAATCTTATAACATCGATTACTCGTAAACGATGATTCCTCACGATGTTTTCCTTTACCGTAAGACAAGTGGTAATCATGTTGGAAATGATTCGTACATGAAAATATCAGAGGTGCGAGACCCGGGATTTGAACCGGCATCACCAGGTTTTACTAGCGAGCAGGTTATCACTGGGCTACCACTGTCTACCTATCTATTAGCTATGCTGTTTTTGTTATTTTAAGAGATTGTGTTTCTACTGTTGCTAAGTTGATTGTTATTTTATTATGTTGTTAGTTCTAACATTGTCACACTGAAGTTTTAAATTACACTTTGAAACATATACTTAAGCTAAGACACCGTATAAGTGTTAACTATAATACCTTCCCTGTTCAACTAAATAGCAAAAATCTAACATTTAAAGGCAATTAGAAACGCCAACGTAACAGAAAAACCTCTTTTTTGCGATATACTTAATAATAGCTCTTGTATGAACAACTCAAGCATCGAACCCACGATCCCAGGCTGAATGAGTGGTACCAATTACGCAAACCAAAATTTTCGGCACATTTTAAAAAGAAAAGCTGATTTTAATGAGTCTACATTACTCTACTGACTTTGCTCCGTTGCCGTAGAGCACTTAAAAAGGTCCTTCTTTTCAACACAGAGCGTAACTTTTCCAATTTCATACTTTAGTGTTGGTTTAGTGCTTTATAAAGAGTAATATTCTTTATAGAGCTTACATTTTTCAAAGAATATTATATGACACGTATCACATTAATCACATCATCCCAATATATATATTATAAACTAGTTTATGTCTGCGATTTAGCTCGCTTGGTACAATACTCTAATTAGTAAGGATAAAAAGTATCTTATGTCATAAAACACAATGTAATTTCCTGCCAAATTTCACTAAAATCTGTTCAGATATTTACGGGTAAGAACGTAACCGACAGACAACCTTGCTCTCACATTACAACAGTAGTATGGATGCGAAAGTGTTTAATGAATATGTTTTTTACTTGTTCAAGCTGTAAAGAGATGAAAAGAGACATATTCTGGATTGAATTATGCTACTTTATATTTCTACCGTAGGAAATTACTAGTCTATGCCCTATGGATAAAAATTAGATTAAAGGAATTAAGTAAGATTTTGGGTAATTTTTTTCAGTTGTAAATTATAAATTTATAGAAAAAATTACGGCTTTACCTGTACAATTATCTGTCATCTTATTTGCGAAATAACAAAAAAATTAGCAAAACTTATTCATGTACTTTATGAAAGTTTTTGTAATATTACATTGATGATATGCGAGTTTTGAATATCTTCAAAACACATTTTGAATACATTTTTTAAACAAATAATATATATATAGTTATTAGTACTTATTATAAATCAAAAATATTAAAAAAAAAGTTGGCCGTCACGGGACTCTCGACAGATGTGAATCATCTATGTTACAATTAGAATTCATAAATAATAAAGACCTATAACGAAATATAGAGTAAAGTGAAGAAAAAATAGAGTTATGATAATAATATCAATTTATTTTTCTTCTTACTTTAATTATAGTAATAATTATTATGGAAACTGTTTTACAATGAAGCGTGTATAGTATACACGCGCGCACACAAGGGAGTCGAGAACAGCGTCATGCCGTTTGCCATCTCGGCATAAAGTCGGTTTTACTGCCAAGGCGCGCTAATAGATGAGATTCACATCAAAATATTATTAAACGATACAAACTAACATCATAAGTGAACTGCAGTATAACTATATTCCCTTCAAAATGATTATGTAACATCAATAGAAGGAAGTGGACCGACATGAGATAAAGACCATTAAAACAATTTAAACTGTACGCCTTTGATACGGTACTTTGCTTTTGAACAATTGTTTGGTGATAACTGTAATAGTGTAACGAATGTGTATCGAAGAAATTGTGTCGCTTGAATACCCTAATATCATAGGGAGATCAAGGATATCATAAAATAATATAGTATTATGCTTATATGAAGTAAAAATTAAAAAAATAGTTCAGAAATACAGTGTTTTAAAAAACAAACAAAAAGTGTTTTGAAAAACAACATTTTAATTTGATAGTACTTACACATAACAATATTGTGAAAGAAATTTTTTCACATAGGATTGATTGATTGATTTATATAGGATATTTTTTAACCCGTTATATTAACTTATTCTTGTGAAATTAGTAAGGGATTAGTATTTTGCTCTAATAAAGTATCTTAGGGGCATCCTTTATAATTTAGAAGTTCTATATCAAAGAAAAAATAAGAAATAATATATTTTCTAATGCCATTATATAAAAGGAAGTATTTTGAACAATTATTATCTACGCTTGTAAAGTTAGACACGGAGTATGAAAACGGTCTGTTCCTGACGCGCAATTTATTTTCAATCCTTTTCGAAGATAGCGTTTTAAATTCGTTTGGCTCTTACAATAATATGATTACAGTTTTAAATGTTAGAAAACAATGAATTAAAATATAAGCTTCTTTGCTTCTGTATCATTTAAAAAAATGTTTTGTATGTAAAAAGAATTTATCTCGTCGTACGGTCAATTATTGCAGACACTTGTGTTGCGAAAGTCTTACAATCAATAGAGACATTTTTAATGTACCGGGATAGAAAGTAACCTATGTAACGTAATGTAAGTAAAGCTCTAATATCCAATCTATATATCTAATCTTTATGCAAAAATCGTGTTGATCTCTTTCTTCTTCCGTGAAAGGGGGACCAAACAACTGTACAAATTTTGACTAACATTCTGCTAATGCTCCTTATGTGATCTGTATATAAATGCTAAACATGTGTAACGACTTCAGTATCATTTTAAATTAATGCATATTTTTACTTGAAATACAAAAAGGGTTATTAAAATAAGGTATACGTTTGTTCATTAAAAATAATCATTAAAGCGATTGAAAATAAATGAAACGAGATATTGCGTAACATACTCGTACACAAAAACTATTGAATTGAATATCCATCTTGAATCAATTCGAAATTAGTATCCGATAATATATAAAACTTTTTGATAGTGAATAATTACGATTGTTCAGAAACCTATATATATATATATATATATATATATATATATATATATATATATATATATATATATATATATATATATATATATTTTGCTTAATTTTGCGTCATAAACTTGACGACCTTTAGTGTTATCAATAAAAAAATAAATTTGAAACAGTTAGTTTTTTTATATAAATAGGTAAATTCTATTCATACATATTTTCCTCAACGTTTCAATAATAAATTACCAAAATAATTTACGTAAAAATTCTATAGTTATAAGTAAAAGTTTTATTAATTAACCTAAAATACGAATATTGCTTTTAATGATGTTTCAAATGAAACAAGTGGGTAAATAAGTAGCAAATGGAAATGAAATACGGCTTTGAATCAAAAGGTACATATAGAAAGCAGTACCTAAAAATATATGAATCCGCTATTTATTTTTACTCTATATAAAATGTAATATATCTAATGTAATGTATGCATAGCAAATTATTTGCTCTTCACATCTAATAACCTACTTTTTCATTTTACAAAAATATTAGCTGTATTCAAATATTATATAACTAGCGACTCAGCCTCGCTTTGCTCGGGTTCGTCCCTAGGTATGTTTAAAAGTTAGTATGGAATAGATAGACTATATATTACTTATATGACATAAAGCCTATAGCCTTCCTCAATAAACGGGCTATCTTATACACAAAGAATTTTTCAAATCGGATTAGTAGTTCCTGAGATTAGAGCGTTCAAGCAAACAATCTCTGCCTCTTTATAATATTAGTATATATGATATATAGATATTGATATTAAAATATTGGTGTAATATAATACTCGTAAATAAATGCGGTAGACTTAAAATATTTCTTTATTAATACATTCGTGATTAAAAACTAAAACGCAAAACATATTTAATAAAACGTCGTTAAATCAATATTCCCTACATATCTCCTATTAAATAAAGTCGATTAAATATGGAAAATTATATTCACATTTGTAAGCTTTATATTCATACTAGCGACTCACCTTTGCTCCGCTCGGGTTCGTCCCTATTTACGTTTTAATGCTTAGTATAGATTTCTCAGAGATGAGATATTTTCGCGCAGTAAAAAGTAGCCTATATGTTGACCCGGATAACCAGCTATCATCATACCAAATGTCATCAAAATCCCTCCAGTAGTTTTTCCGTGATGTAGTAACAGATAAACAGACAGACAGACAAAAATTCTAAAAATTATAGATTCGGTCTCTGTATCGATAATAATATCTATTTCAATAAGATTTTCCAAAAAACATTTAATGTACAGATTCTGCTTAGTTATAATTTTATTATATGTTACTTTTTAATTTACAATCATGAAGAAGAAACGTAAAATAGAATAAAAAAACCTACGATTGAACATCCTTGATTGATTTAAAAAATGTTAGCTACGTCTTTAATTCAGACAGACAATTGACAATAACATGCACGTTGTACAATAAAGATTTCATTCAAATTTTAATTTCATTCAAATTTTCATTTAAATTTTTCACGAGTAGCAGACAAAGATCTAAGTAAATAATATAAAGTAAAGTATATCTATACTTTGATTGCCGAATTCACTGTTTCATCACAAAAATCGCAAAAAATACAGATTTTCAAAGTAATATTTAAAAATATATGCTTTATTTAATGTAGATTTTACTTTTATAGTTCTATCGATTGATAGCTACGATATGTTAAAAAAATAATTGGAACATCAAATCAATGTAGTAGTTTTTCCTAGTATTTAAATACGACCGCATATGATAGATTTGAATCTAATCAAATATGTTTGTTTAATCGGTATTAGATTGCTGTTTGAATAATATCGTTTTTTTTTATTTCGAATCTGTGGACGTACAATGTAAGGCTAGTCTTACATTATCCATACTAACATTATAAATGTGAAAAATGAGGATGGATGGATGTTTGTTACTCTTTCACGCCAGAACAGCTGAATGGTTCTGGATGAAAGGCACAGAAATAGATTATACTCTGGAATAACACATATGTTACTCTTTATCCCGGAAAAATCTACGGTTCCCGTAAGATAGATAAATATGTTTTTACCGTGGGACGAACCCAAAACGAAGCGAGGGTTAGTCGCTAGCAATTAATACCGATGAAATAAATATATTCTCAATTTCCTTACTCTTATCTACTTATTAGTACATATGGTTAATTAAAATTAAACTAACCAATAAAGTACAGGAAAATATATTAAAAATCTATTGTCCTTGTTATCTTTATATAAATAGACAAAGACAAAACAGTTCAGTATCTTTTAAGCCAAGTTTCAGTCAACCGATATTCTTTTTTATTTGTTTAGTATGTACTGACGAGCTTTAGTGTTATCACATTTTTTTTGAAATCGTTAGCTTTTTTTTGTACCTATAGGTAAATTCTATTCATAAATATTGTACTCAAATATTCAATAATGATTTTGGTCGAATTTTGACCACCGGGCGAACACTAGTTATAATAAATGCAAAACTTGAAAAAACAAAAATGCTTTAATATGATTTTGCAGAAGATCCTAAGGAACAGAGAGGTTAAGGTGGGCCAAGCGAGGGCGAGTTGCTAGTATGTAAATAAAGTAAATTGCTTCTTAACAGCTATGGTTGGACTTTAAAATGCTGTAAAATTACCATTCCATTCATTCTTTATACATGATTACGAAAACCAATTCAAAATTGGCGAAAATACACACGAGTTGAGTAACTTCTTTTTGTAGTTGGTTAACTAATAGCATAACTTTAACGTCATGATTATGTACCAAAAATGCCCAAAAAGGCAATTAACTTGAAATAAATCTGTTGTGACCTGTTCTGTGATTTATAGATTCAAATTCCTGAGCTCAGAGTTCGGGAATTCCACTAAATATAGGGTTAATTATAGTGATTGATGCATAAACTAATATATTTCTGCGCATAAATTTTCCTCCCAACCATTATATGCCTACGCGATATGTGAAGGCATTTGCAGGACATTCTTTAATATCCTTTATTGAACATTAACAATCTCTTGCCAACATTTATTTTGGCATCGCGTCAATAACTTGGAGATGGGCGCTAAATAATATTGAACACATTTGGCAGTCTTCGAAAGTACTTGATGCCAATTCCGTAATGTCTAGACAGAAAGCCCACTTTTTAATTAGGCTTTTAAACCATTTTAGGTGATTTATGACCTAGATTTTGTATTTAAACGACAGTGTCATCTCCGAGCTTGATTGAAAGGTTGTACAATCTTGGTCATGGAGTTTTCAACTATTAACACCATATGTAGAGTAAGTTTATATCAAATTTTTTGTAATGAAATAACTTTAGAATGTTTTACTTTGAGGATATGAAATCTACCAGAATTAAGTTTTATCTCCTGGTCCCAACTGCAGCTTCACACTTACTAAGAAGAGTTAGTTTTATACTTAGGATGTCTGTTCTATCATTCAAATCTATAATTTCCTATTTTAACTATAATACAGTGTTTGTGTTAAATCAATATTATTAAGGACTTCTAGTACGGAGCTTTTATGGGGTCATATATCGATCGTCTATATAGACAATAATATTGCATAGGATATGTTTTTTTTATCTTCATGAATATAAAAAAATTGGTTGACTTGTTGGTAGTACTGTTTGTATTCAAAATTCATTTATTCATGTCTAGATCAAAGTATACGTCTATTGAAATAAATTTAAATGTCGTCTGTCTATAAGTTTACACGCATTTAATACAACAAATTCTCTAAATAGGATACAATATTCGGAATAGGTACGGATCTACTACATTTCTATGTTCCCAATTAATGAATATTGTAAAAAAATTACATCTAGACTTGTTTACACTACAAATTCTGTACCAAACAGAAAACACTTTGCGTACGAGGGCAGGTTAAATCTCTTTCACATGGACTCATTTTTGAAGCGCCATAAACTTCTTGGTTTTTTTTTGAACATGAACTCGCCTAACATAATATCTAAGATTGGACTACAACTTGCGCGCTATTCCCCACGATTAAAAATTTATCAACCATTTTTAATTCATTTAAGAGAAAATAAATTCGGACAAAACTCTGTTTACCTATTACCTAGTTATAAAATGTTGTGCATGCTTTCTATTTTGAGTAATAAAAAAAAGAAAATGTTTAATGTTATTTTAGTAATTAAGTTTGTATATGTACTTTAGGCTATAGGCAGTGGTAGCCCAGTGGTAACACTTGCCTTACGGTGAAGGAAAACATCGTGAGGAAACCTGCATGTCTGAGAAAACCTAGCAAGTTTTCGAAAGACATGTGAAGTCCACCAATCCGCACTTGGCTAGCGTGGCGGACTATGGCCTGATCCCCCTCGTATTGAAGGGAGGCCCAGCAGTGGGCCGTTAAAAAGAGCTGAACACAATGCAATACATATACTCTAGTTGGTATTCAATAAATAAATATTATCGCAATTCCTAGGTTGCAGACATCCAGACAAATTTAAATTAAAGAATTTTTATATATTTATTATAATTTTTATATATATAATATTTATAATGTTGTTTTTTTTTTTTTTTTTTTTTTTTTTTCTTTATTTAAGAGCTTTGTCGTTAAAACGACCATGTCGCTCTGTTAGGTACACATACAAAATTTCTTAAAATTAACTAATTATACGGTTATTACAATTATTTTGAACTATTTTATACAGTTTCTTAGCTACTACAGAATCAGGTCTCGTAAGTATACTGTTACATTCCCCTATATTCAGGTAAAAAAGGTTGTTAGTGAATAAATTACGTCTCAATGACTCATTCTGAACACATTCCATCATAACATGGTAGACATCGTCTCTTACCTGACAAGTAGGACAATTAGGAGAATCCGATTTTTTAATTAAAAAAGCGAAGTGATTTGAAGGAATGTGTCCAGATCTAAGTCGTAAACAAGTAACACTATCTCTTCTGCAGAGACGAACAGAGTCAATCCACGGTCTTACCAAAGGCTCTGGTTGGATAGTTTTATACCAAATACCCTTGGTTTGCGATCGTTCATCAAAATGTTCTTTCCAAAATTTGAAACATAAATCCCTAATAATATGAATAAAATCAGAAAATACAGGATTAACAGGTATTGGCAGGCCATCTGTAATTCCTCCTTTAGCAAGTTTGTCAACTATTTCGTTACCTAAAATATTAACGTGGGAAGGGATCCATTGTAAAATTATAAATTTGGATTGCTGATGACATTCGTACAGTAATTTTAAAATGGCATATGCTACGGGAGTACCTCTAGGACTAGAGGTACATCGAGCTATATGTTGAAGAGAACTCTTCGAGTCAGAAAATATTACAAATTTGTTATGGTTAACTGATAAAATATATGATAAAGCTTCACAAATGGCAATTAATTCAATATGCATGATAGAGATGTTTTTGCTAATTTTTAATTTAATAAATTCTGAGGTTTCAGCGTCAAAAAAAGCTGCGCCCGAACTATAATCATCTTTAGACCCATCTGTAAATACCTTGTAAAATCCACTGTATTCACTGTTAATAAAATTTTGGCTATAGTTTTTTAAAAAATTAACATTATAAGACTTTTTAGGTTTATCTAAATTATTAATGTTGGCTTTAATTGACTTTTCTACATTTAAATTGTTCAACCAAGTGTCAAAAGAGAAGAAATTTAGTACATTACTGTGACTTATTTCAAGACCTTTCAAGCGTTCGTGAATTGTTAACAATAATGGTTTACGTTTTCTTTTCCAAGTATTTAACATATTGCTGTCAATTGAATTTTTTAAAACTTGAATAGTAGAGCAGAATTGAAATGCCTTGGACCTCAACCAAAACTTACCAGCTAGATAATATCTTCTAAGGTGTAGAGGTTGTATACCCAAATCTGATTCCATGACATGTATTGGGGTACTTCTGACATATCCTCCAATTATACGCAAAGCCCTATTTTGTAAGCTATCTAGTTTTTTTAAGTGAGCTTGACTACTATCATCCAGCAAAAAACTTCCATAATCCATACGACTTCTGATTGACGACAAATAAATACGTCTTAGATGTTTGGGGTGGACTCCCCATCCAGATCCAGCTAACACTTTAAAAACGTTTAGAAATTTCATAACTTTACCCTGTAATTCATTAATTTGTTTTGCCCATCTGAGTGATCTGTCTAGCCAAAAGCCCAAGTATTTGATGTTTTCTACTACTTCCAACAATTCCTCATTAATATATATCTTAACGGGATGTCTGTTAGGACCCCTTTTAAATACATTTATCTTACTTTTAGTAGTCGAAATTTTCAGACCCATATCACTAACCAAATTATGAAAACTAGTGACTGCTGACTGGAGTTCTGTTTCACCCTTTCTTGCATTTTTACAAGTTAAATATAAAACGAAATCATCAGCATATTGTAAAAAATTAATATTATTCATAGATTTACATATTTTTGTAGTTGCAATATTGAATAGTAAGGGAGACAGAGGATCTCCCTGAGCAATACCCTGGCAAGTCTTACGTGAAATAGTTATATTATTTATATTAATTTGCAAATATCTTTCGGATAAAAAGTTCCATATATATTTACAAAATAAAGTGCCAGTTCCCAAACTATCCAGCATATTTACTAAAAAATGAATGTCAAGATTGTTGTATGCATTATCTAGGTCCACAAAACAGGCCATCGTTACAAGATTTTTTGAAAAATTTAATTGTATATTGGCAACCAAAACACTAAGACAATCCAGAGTAGACCGCATTTTTCTAAATCCTATTGTACTTGGCAAAAGTAGGTTATTCTTTTCAACATACCATTCCAATCTTTTATTTAGGATAGTGTGAAAAATTTTACATAAGCAAGATATTAGTGATATTGGCCGTAGCGATGTAATATTTGATAAATTACGACCAGGCTTAGGAATGGGTATAACTGATATATTTTGCCATTGCCTTGGAACAAAACTATTTATAAATAATCTATTATATATATCTAAAAGTACTACTTTAGCATTGAGTGGCAGAAATTTTATCATGGAATATGATATATTGTCATAACCTGGAGCTGAATCTTTAGATTTTATACATGTAATTAATTCATTCATTGTAATGCAGGACTCTAATTGATTATTGGATGATTTAAAATTTGGGATTTCTCGACAAACATAATCCGGACATAAATTCTTTAATAGATAGCTAGCTCTAACTTCATCGACATTACCATTTCCCTTTTGCGTCTTATATCCTCTAAGCCATCTCATACGATCCCACATTTCAGATGACGTTAACGATTCCTCTATAGATGTACAGAATTTTTGCCATGATTCAATTTGCGCCCTTCTAAGGATTTTTTGAAACTGTTGAATTTTTTCTTTTAAAATTTCATAGTTTCGGGGAGTAGGATTACGACGGAAGTTTCTGAGGGCAATTCGACGAATTGCTACGGCTCTAGATAGTTCTGGTTTCCAATAAGGTTTTGGTATAAATTTACAACTCGGTATTCGACTAATTTTAATGAACGGAATATATCTATTAGCTGCTTCAATAATGAAATTTTCAAAAAGATCGTAGTCATGTTGAATGTTATCCGTGAAATTAAAATATGTAAACAATGTTTTTAAATAGTTTGAATACCCATCCCAATTAGCTAATTTAAAATTACGTTTTTTAATTAAATTTATGTTATATTGTAAGGAAGTAGTTAATTTAATTATGAGATGGTCACTATCGAGCGTTTCATTAGTTATTACCCAGTCAAAATTGAGAGATATATCTGAAGAAATCAAGGATAAATCCGGACTTGATTTGCGCAAGACATCCTGCACTAATTGAAATCGAGTTGCATTGCCATCGTTAAGAATTATATAATTACTTTCTAACAGGGCATTATATATCTGCGTACCTCGTGTGTCTGTTTTGCACGACCAATCCAAATGATGTCCATTGAAATCTCCTAATATTAAAGTTTTATTACCACTGCTGGAAAATAAATGTTCCCAATCATTTTGAGTTGTACGTACATCACTAGGACAATAGACAGAATATATACGATGAATTTGATCACAATTTAATATTCTAATACCAATAACCTCAATATTATTATTTAAATTTTCAATAATAATATTACATGCATAAATAGACTTATGAGCTAAAATTGCTACTCCACCATATGAATTATTCCTATCTTGTCTAAAAATATTGTAACCATTGATACTTAAATTAAAATCCGGGTCTAGCCATGTTTCACAAAGCACTGCTATGTGTATTCTGTCCTGTATCAGAAGTTGTTCGAACATCTTTAATTTTGGTTTAAGACTCCTGCAATTCCACTGCAAGATATTCAATCTAACAACCTTTTTTACCTCATTAGCCATTGTTACCTAAACAACTAAACAAACTTTTTACCTTTGATAAGTCTGAACAAAAATCAACTACTGTAACAGTTAAACATTCAACTATAATTTGTACTATTTCCTTGATTTTAGCACTCATGTCTATATTCTGTTTAAAAATTACAAATTTAATTTTATCTATTAAAGTACGAATCACACTTGTCTTTTTATGAATTTCTTCAGCATTTGACTCAACATTACTCTCATTATCATTTCCACCAGCTTGAACCGACCCCAAAGATATATCTGCATTTGAATGGGTGTTTTCTGCTTCTTGATTTTGTTTTTTCTTTTTCTGTTTTTTCTTTTTTGGAGAGTTATTTATTATACAACTATTCATTTCATATTGATTAGTATTTAGCTCGTCTCTTTGTCGGTCCACAAAACTTGGAGATAAATTGGCTGATAATGCAGGAGGATATACATGTTCCTGTGGCGTTTCTATTGGATAGTCATATGCTTCTGTAATATTAATCGGCGAAGGGGGAACATAAATACTCAGGGCTTTTTGGTACGAACAATTAAATTCAGACATTAATTCTCTAATTTTTTTCTCTTTTTTATAAACCGGACATATTTTATTCAAAGCCATATGATTCCCAGAACAGTTAACGCATTGGAAATTAGTATTTTCGCAGTTTACGTGGTTCTTAGTACATTTAGGACAAATTACTTTGTTGGAAGGGCACAATTTAGCAGAATGGCCATATCTCCAGCATTTAGAACATTGAGTTACCGGGAATATAAAAGGTTCCACTTTAATTCTTAATCCTAGAATGTATACATATGCAGGTAAACTTGGACCTTTAAATAAGACTTTAACAGACTCGCTTTCTACCCATTTTTCTTCATAGCGTCTATTTAGTCGTTTAACTGCAATAATTTCCATATCGCTCATAAGGTTATTTAACAATTCTTCATCGGATAAATCAAGATCCATATTTTTTATGATTCCATATGATACCCCTACCTCCCAAGTTTTTTGACATCGCCAGCCTAAGTCTGTGAATGTTGTACAGGCCAAAAAAAACTCTGCACTGGATTCTTTATTGAAAGTAATGTATATTTTATAGTTATTAATATATTTTACCTTAATAATGTCAGTAATTTTATTCTCACGTAAAATTTTTGCCAAAGCAAATTGCTTAGGTAGCACTTGTTTGCTTCGAACACATATTTGAATTAAATCCTCGTTCAAATTTTGCTGTGACCTAATTTTTTTCCCTGAACGTCTAGAAACTTGTTGCCATTCTTCATTATTATCCTCTGCTTCCTCTCTGCATCTTTTCCTCCTTTCCAAAACTTCTATATTTCTGCAATCCATTAAATGTGTTTGTTCCTCTATTATATTTCTTTCTACAAATGTTATATTATCCTCACTGCATTCAATATGTGTTATGTCTTCGTTGCCCGATATTGACTCATTAGCCATTATCAATAAAGTTCATTATAGTAGATGCGTAATTACAATCGATGTACAAAAGACAGCGATAAGACGCTCGCTCGTTAAACCGGTTCTTATGTTGTTTTAAGAAACTAGTAAATACTGCTCACACGTCTAATATCCACCGCTTATACATTCGAACTGTATAATGTTGTTATCATTCAAATAAACTTAAGAAGTAGATTTCTTATTTAGATATCATACAGGTATTCCACTTTCATTAAAATATACGAATACTCATATAAATAGGTTTTTTTCACTTGCCTATCTTCATCGAAAGTCCTTAACGAGGTACGCAACGAGGTTATTGCTCCGGGACTCTTTCATTTATTTAGCAATGAGGCTGTATATTTATATAATACCAGTTTTCCTTGCATTAGTATTTAGCTTGCACTATAAGGATAAAATATAACTTTTATCCGTCAATACGATGCAGTGTATCCTTGCCAAATCATCGATGCCTCTTCTACGCTTTAAGCGTAAAAAAGCAACAAACAGACTGTTACATTTACATTTTAATATTAATATGAAAAAGTAGATATTTGTTGCAGTCTGGACATAAGTCTAAGTGTACCGAGCTTTTTACAGACCTAAATTATTCTTCTTTATAATACGACAGTAGGTAAGGCAGCGATCAATATTGAGGCTGAAATAAAAAGTACGTTTGCTACTTTACTATTTAATCGGATCACTATTTTAATTACGAAAATTTGTGTGTGAGTGTGTACGTTACACCTTCCTGTTGAAACGGCTGAGCGGATTTCGATGAAAATATGGGCTATTATTAGGTGCCCATAGACGCAAAGCGATGTGAGATTAAGTCGCTAGTATTTTTATAAAAATATTTTATCTATACATAGAATAAAACAAAGTCGCTGTTTGTACGCTTAGATCTTTTAAACTACGCAACGAATTTTAATGCAGTTTTCAGCAATATATAGAGTGATTCAAGAGAAAGGTTTATATGTATAATACCTATATGCATATTATATTCATACTAACCCTTAGAATGTACCTAGGGACGAACCCAAGCGAAGCGAGGGTGAGTCGTTAGTTTATAAATATTTTAAAACATGCTAAGACTGAAGAGGACAGTGAAATTTTCAATTTAAATAAAAAAATGTCTACCGATAGCTTTGTTAGTACATCCCGAGTTCTGACGGAACCGGATCATTACTGGCTGAAGCATTGTTAGCTTCAAAAACTGGATAACGGCCTTTTATTGGAGTTCAATGAAATCTTCAGGATATTGTGTATGGCAACTGCTACAGGTCGATATACTCATATTAAACGAGACAAAAGAACATGACTTTTATAGATATCTCTTTAATTTATTATTTTTGCTCTTTTTATATTTGTTTGGGTATCCATCCGCTATTATTATTTATGTTACAGATTAAAGATTATCATTTACAGGTAGGATATACAGATAAACACTCAGAGACTGATGTTGAAGGAAAAAATAACGTTATGTATTATCCCTGCAATTTTTAATTTTTAAATATATGTATTTTAAATAATTGCGAATGTTGTGATCTTTAATAATGCAGGTTTAATAATTAACTGTTATTTGAATAATAGGTATTATTAGCACAAATGACTGAAACTATACCTACTACTATTTTAATTATTGTACTACGTTATTATTATACATACGAAATTTTGCATGTTTATAACTCCTTTAGATTATAACGACTAAAGACGGATTTGACCAAGAGTGACCCATACTGTTAATGTTAAAATTTTCCTAAAAGGTGGCGTTAATGTATATAACAATAACATTGATATAGTATTCATTCATAAAAATTGAAGAAATAATACTTGAAAACTCAGATTTGAATAAGCAATTGCAATAGTACGCAACGAGAACCATTACAGTAGTGTAGTAAAAAATTATTTAATAGTCAGAGCTCCCCGCAGCATTTATAGGCTTTCGTTTACTTCACTTTTTATGCAACTCCATTAAACGGTCGACAAGTTAGACGTTTAGGTATAATTCATTTTATTGCCCTGTTATCGATAATTGGTTGTCATCGTTTAGGTTGTCTTGTTCTGTGAAGGGAATCGAAATTGTCGCTTTATGAAATTATAAATGGAAAGCTACGTATTTCGTATTTTAGATTTTGTTAACTTTTATTGCTGGTACAATATTGATGTATCCAATTGTAATAAACTATTAATGGGAATGATTTTGAAAATTGATTATTTATTTGAGAAAATTAATTTAGTTTTCAAAACTAATTTTATATAATAATTCGTTGTTATATCTTGAAAATACAGTTAGGCTAGTTCATCTTTTTAGTAATATTGTGCTAAAATATTGAATAACAATCTGTGACTTAATAACGCGCGACAATTCTGTGTGAATTTTGCGGTTGCAAACGGCGGATGATTTTGGTTTAACTAGAAAAGAATTACTAATTATATTGCTCATTCACTGAATAAATTGACTCCTATTTACATACTAAATAAATATTCTGGATATTACATGTTATATTATATTAAAATATGCTGAAATTGCTTATCAAAAGAGCAAAATTCTAGGGAGGCTTTAATGAAATAGTTACGAGTAGTTACACCCTTATTACATTATAGTATAATATGAATATGTAGGTACTATATCTTACCTTACACTGATTAATAACTCGACCGTATTAATTTAGAATCCACTATTATAGGCTATATGTCCATGGCAGTTACCTTTACTTAATCTGTGGTTATCCGCCATTACTGTCAGTTTTGGCGCCAAGCCAGCATCAACGTGACAGGTAGCGTTCGGAAACCGTTTGTATTGTAAGACACTTGTTGATTGGTCTGTGCTAAATGTTTTGAATTACTAATGAGACTAACGCCCTGTTTTGCCCTTAGAACCTTTTTACTGATGCCAGGTTTGCCTCAAACTTTTTACAAGTACTTAATTGTAATAAAAGTCTTGTGTGCTAAATATGATTATTCCAGATATCCATAAAAATTATATTCAGGTTTACTAACAAAATTTTTCTTTTAATCTGTTACTTTGCATCGGATTCTCAAACGTCCCTCTCTAATACACCTCTGTGTGAAGCCTTCTTTTATATCATGAAAATATCATCATCATTTTTTAGTAACTTTAGTAATTTTGCCCTTTATATTACATATTTATAAATTACATATTTTTTACTGCCCTTTATGTATATATTACACATTTTTATTTCCTCACGCTTTTTCCCTAGCGAAGGACAACCTCACTTTGCACTTATACTAAAAGGGTCATGGTGTTTATTATATTTCTACACAAACACACGCATTAAGCTGTATTAACATTACTTAACCTATTCTCGAACTTTTATAATGCATTTGCGTAAGCATTACTGAGAAATATTGACCTAATACTGAGAATAAACATCGTTACTTTCTGATTTTAACTTCCTGACTAGTAAAAAGATGAAATAAAATAAAATACTAGTGAACTACGCTAAAGGTACATAATTTTGCTAGAGCAAAATACGTTATACATAGTAAGTATTCTTTGTCGATCGATATTCAGTTAATATTTTACGTATACTACATCAAAAAAGACAAACAAACAAATGCACTTGTAGTTACTTTGAAAATAAACAGAACCTGAGCGACGGACCTTCATTCAGAGTCCTTTTTTGTTATATCGTATTTTTTACATAAAAAAAAACTAAAAACTTGAAAGAAATACGAAAAAAAAAACAAAAGTAAAAACTTTGTATCCGACCGGGATTCGAATCCGGATACCTGTGATTATCAATTTTTCACCTTGGCCGCTTGACTACGATGCTTATGCCTGAGCGTAAGAAATTAGCGACCATATAATATAATGCGAAATGCGAAATGCGTAATGCGAAATGCGACCATATAATGCGAAAGAAAACCGCATGAAAACTCGATAACACACAATTTTCCTGTCATAAGACTAATCTAGATCGATTTTTCGCCCCCGAAAACATTCACATACCAAATTTCAGCGAAATCGTTGGAGTTATAAATATGTAAATAAATGAATATAAAAGAATTGCTCATTTAAATATATTAGATTATAATTTTTTTATACGTATTTAATGCAAATAAAAAACAATATAATATAAAAATTACATAAAAAACGGTAAAGTTTTATGCAAAAAAAAAAAAATAACAAAAAGTTAAGCATACTAATTATCCGCAATCATACTGTCGCACATAATTCTTTGGTAAAATAAAGTTATATTGCAGTCAGTTTTTTGTATTGTTTTTTTTGATTTTAAACTTCCAAATTTGGAAAATTTCAAAATTGAATTTACAACTAAAATTTAACTAGGAAGGGTCAGACGTTTCCCAAAGGGCACAGAGCATACATAAAATAAATTGCCTTCCCTTTTCAATTGTACGATATCCCTAAGGATTACCTACATAAGCTTTCCCAACTGATTTCATCTCATGTACAAAGGTAATGGCGTATAGAGAACAAGAACTATACGTAACGACATTAAGTTGAAGAAGACATATTATTTTGAATCAAATAATGATTCGTGGAATAATTTATCTATGAAAAGTAGTAAGTAAATAATTTTATATAGACGTATGTAAGGATGGCGACCAAAGTAAAAGGCTATAATTATTTACAAAATGAACCTCATGAAGTTATAATATGGCTGAAAGTACATAAGAAACATATACATAATTTAAAATAAATTGTCTAAATAGAGCGCTTAGTTTCTTTGCTAAGTTTTTTTTAGATCTGAGGATTTATAGTTTCGAGATAGGGATAGATATGTAGATTTAGACTTACATAATACTATAAAAAAATGTATTCGACTTAATTACTTTAAGCCAACTCTGTCAAGCCTGAGGAGTCCGACTGGATGGGTACCACCCCCTTATCTATTTCTGCCGCCAAGCAACAATGATTGCATTGTTGTGTTCCGGTTTGGAGGATAAGGTAGCCAGCGCAATTACAGGCAAGAGGCATATCATCTTAGTCCTTACAGTGACAACGCACCTGTGGTTCTGCATTTTTGTTACTTACAACCTAAGTGCATGAACCGTAGGTGTTATGGGTGACAGGTACTGCTTTCCATCAGGTAGTCTGTCTGCTCGTTTGTCACTGAATCTCATAAAAAAAACTACATTCGTCGGAATTTGGACTATTACAATTGCACCCGAACGAAGCGAGGGTAAGTCGCTAGTGATGTATAAATATTACTCGAAGATGTATTAAAAATTAAAGTTGTAATATTTCAGCGAACATTATGTTCTACATTTGCCAGTCAAATTACAGAATTATGTTAATGTCAGTTAAATTTTATCTCGAGAAGCTATAATTTAGTTAGAAATTTTAGCAAATTTCTCCTTCAAATATATTCAGAAAGTTGGGCTATTTTAAAGAAAAGTGTATGTTGAATGCTACTGATAGTGTTAGAAGAATGTGAATGAAGGAATATAATATTTTATTTCTTTGTAAAATATTTATTATTTTTAACATGCTTTCGTATATAATATCATAGTATGTAACTAAAAATAAATTAAATTTATGTATTGTCGTATTTATTTTGTAAATGTGTGAAATCCTGATGACAATATAAAAATTTGATCCCACAGCCACGAGGTGGATAGTGGTACACTTTAATTACTTCTAGTAGAATTTTATTTTGAGTTCACGTTTCGTTTTGACGAGTTCCATACATTACAACTAGTCAACTTTTTACTCCGTTAATTTTTAAAACTATAATTAGTTGTTTTGATTATGATATGTCATTTTATAAAATCAAATATAACAACTTACTAAAAATAAAAAAAAAATCATACCTTTATTTCTAGTATACATCTAGTATAATATTTTTTGCACTTTATTGCCCGCTGACATCTTCCACATCCAAGCGTTGATTGGAAGTGATCTCTTTCAGAGATAAGTCCACCTTTGTGAGCTATGTTTATTTTTTTTTCTGTATCGCATTTAAAGTGCAATAAAAAACAAATGGTTTGGTGTTTGTTTTAAATGTTAAAAGTTTGTGATTTATCAATCTTTCATGCAATATCCAATAGTGCGGCGGATTAAAGCATAAAAATAGAATAACTGTATATGGGCGAGAGCTATATAGTTTATAGGCTACTTTTTACCCTGGTACAGAAAGTTACTTTAGTACGTACTACATAGGCAAGGTCAAAAATTAAATATATTATAGACCTCACTCCGCTCAGGTTCGTCCCTACTTACGTTCGTTTAGTATAGATTTCTCAGAGATGACATATTTTTACGCAGCTATCATCATACTAAATTTCATCAAAATCCCTCCAATGTATTTCCGTGACACGGTCACAGAGACAGACAGATAGACAGATAGACAGACAAAAAATCCAAAAAAACTATAGCGAATCTATATCTATAATTGAGAATCAAACGAACTTACCTTGTGATGTTTGCTTTTTAATTATACGAGTGTCTTGACCAAAGACGATTACGTTTACATACAGCAGCACGCCAGATTGATGCTGTTCTATCACACTTTTAAAGCTATTACTCTTAAAAGAAATAGTTTAAATTGTTCCTTTTTTAAATAACCTCTTTAGCACATCCCACTACGCCATCTTGATTCAACTGTCATTACGCGTTTTTGTGTTGTCCGAGTCTCAACAATTTAGATACAAAATATAATAATGACTATTTCAAATTTGATTTTCCAAAAAATATTTCATGTACAAATTCGACTCAGTGACAATTTTATTATATGTATATATGTATGTATGTAGATAGATTTCATCATATCAAATTAACTATTTTCTTCGATACTCATATAAAAAAATCTGTATAGATGTTACATAGGGATTATTCAATAGTCAACATTTCGACTAGTAAAATAAGATTTTTCTATGTAAGCATTCAAGAAACGGTCACCCTTATAGATACGATACCAAAATATTTATCCAAAGGAGGTTCAAAGATTTTCTATTTCATTAAGCAAACCTCTACTTTTGCGTAGGTATTTCGACCGTTGGTTTGGAAACTAAATGAAACGTTTGATGTTGAATAGTCGAGTTTCCTTGTAATTTATTGGATATTTGCATTTTATGCGAGTTGTTTTATAGCTTTTGCAGTTTATTTAGTATTATAGTATGTACTAGCGACTAACCCTCGTTTTGGTCGTGTGCGGCCTTCGGTACCTAAGTACAGTTACAGCTTACGTGTCAAAGAAAGAATTTTCGAACTTTAAATCTTTATAATATCAGTAGAGATGTACACACCTTATATGAAATACCGATTTATAGCTATACTCGCGGTTAACCCTCGCTTCGCTCGTTTCAAACCAAAAACAAATCTATCCAACGGGGACCGTACATTTTTTCGAGTTAAAAAGTAGCTATTCCAGACTATAATCTGTCTTTGTGCCAAATCTTATTCAGATCCATTCAGCCGTGGGGTGATTGAGTAACAAACATCCAAACATCCATCTAAACTCACATTTAAAATATTAGTAAGATAGTTCTAGTGCTACATAGTACCATATAGATAAAGAATGAAAAGTTGTTATATTAAGAACACACTAATCTTTAGATCTGTCCATACTTTATATTATTAGGACTATAAAATATGCCTGTCTATCTGTATATTATACAGCTTGTAACCAGTTGCTATACATCCTTATATTAGATGGTGGTCATATTTAGTGATTGAAAAAAATTGTTGATTGTATTGTACTCATTCTTAAACGCAGACCGAATCACAGGTATTAACTAGTTTATTACCCATTACATTGTATATAAATCTAGATTATTGTCAATTTTCGGCTTATATTTTCAATTATATTTGTGCTGGCGATGCTAGTGATTCGCTTCGCTACAACTCACAAGTGATTCGCCCTTGAAAATTTTGTACATTGTAGAATTTTTGACAGATTTCAAAATAAGGTGCCACTAAACTTGTTTTTTTTTAAATTTTTCGTTTATACCTCAAATAGAAAGAATAATTACTAATTACTTTAATAAAAACTAAAGCGACGATTTTCATATCAGTGTACCTTTTAAAGTTAGTTAAAAAGTGTTATCTAGTTTATGAAAAAATGCTTACTGTACAGGAATTTTATTAAACGAGATAAAGTCATGATCTTCGTCGATCAGCATTCTTTTACCATTAACAAAGAATGCTACGACAGGAACTACAGAAGAATTCATATAGATGCTAACTAAGGCATTCCTGTGTAGTACCTCTACTTATAATTTAATTTAATTTAATCATTTTTATTTCAGGCAATATTTACAATAAGATCTTAAATATGTGAACAGAGGCCCATAGAATATATACCTTAAAACTAACATATATATATATATATATATATATATATATATATATATATATATATATATATAGGCCAGAAGTCTTCCTTCATGAAGGTTGACAGCTGATGAGTAGGCACTCTCACCAAAAACGAATTGAAATTCGTTTTGTGACGAGGTACCAGCCGTTCAACCCTCAATATGAAGCTGGACTTCTTCTCTACGTAGTCTACGACATCTTCTACCTTCGTAGACCAGTGCAGTCGGGACACATACAGCGGCGTCGTTGGTATGGCAGGACGCAGCAGATGATCTGGCTGGTTCGGAGCTGTGCCACAGATGTTACAACATGAGGGCTTCCTTTTCTTCCTCTCCACTTTAATGAAGCCCTCCTCGTCAGATTGGTTTTTAATTTAAAATAACTAAGAAAAGTTTATATAAGATTTTAACCCATAGACAAGTTTTTTTATAAGTGTTTTTGTTATTTTAATATTCATACAAATATATAAATATTTCTGTTAGTTTATTCGGTAGTCATGACTGAAACGATTTTCGGTATTTTTTTTCTATTCTTGCTATGGTGCAAAACTACTATTTTCCGCTAATGTATTTAGAATTAATTATACATGGAAAAGCCTGCTAAGCTTACGTTGGTAACGTGTCGTATAATCGGTCGTGCTCATTAACTTCCGTCAATCCAGCTGGACGTAAAACTAAGGACTACACTAGGAGGCAGTCGGTGGGCGGTGTATCATATAGGTTGCTCTTGATACTTCTCAGCGGTCGGGGCGTCGTGGTTGAGTGCTTTAATGACCTTACAGCGCCCCATTAAGACGGGATAGGCTCCGTTATATTTTAGTGGATAGCATGGTATACGTAAAAAATTATTCGTAATGTTGGCACCATGCGTGTTCCTATTTTGATGTTATGTAAAGTTTAGATTACACATGGAAAGATTTTTGTATCTATAATAATATAGATATTTGTATTCAATTCTATAAAGATATTTGTATTCAATCCTTTTTAATGTCCCACTGCTGGGAACGGACCTTCAATACGAGGGGATCAGGCCATATTCCGCCACGCTGGCCAAGTGCGTGTTGGCGGATTTCACGTGTCTTTCGAAAACTGTACTGTATTTATATAACTAATATAAAATTAAATCCAACTCCTCTACTTCTTGGAGAAACATAATCCTTTCGCATTTGCTACTCACTCACTTACTACTCACCTAATACTTAGTAAGTATGTACGTACATTTAAAGCATGGCGCTAAGAGCTACTTAAATTACCTCTTTCGTTTATTACTTTGTCGCCATTATTTCGAGTTATTCGGAAAGAAATATTTTTCTATTTTCTTTCATAATACAATAACAAAATAAGCTTTAAGATACACTCTGCACATTTGCAACGTAGAAGAAGAATAAGAGTAATGAGCTGTTTAAAATGAAAATGCCTTTTTTACAACTTACCACTTAACTTTTTTTATTCGTATGTTTGTTTGTTTAATTAAATTAAATATATTTTTCATATTCAGTGATATCAGAAGTCTATTCATATTTAGTGATAGAACCATAATATGGATTGAGGGAGATGGTCTCGTGACGGATGCGGAAGGTTACTATAATGATAATACCTCTTTAACTACTTTATAATTTTTTATTTTTAAGTTTTTTTTTTAATTCTTCTTTAAATCTTTAATTCAGTAACAAATATTTTTCCAGACAGGAACCGAACCTAAATACTGTATCTGTAACGTTGCATTTTCTCTATAAAGTAGAGTTTTATAAAGCTTTAAATTTAAAAAAAACAAATCCTGAAGAAACAACACAATGTTATGTAAATTATTCGTGCACGTTCAGTAACCGTAAAAGGAATTATAATTTAAAATTAAAACGTTGTGAAGTCGTTAACGATTTCCACTTAAAGCCAATAAAAATTTTATTAAATTGAAATGTTTGGAGCAAGTACTTTATAAAACCAAGATATATATAATATATACTAGCGACTCATCCTCGCTTCGCTTGGGTTCGTCGCTACCTTGCTTCCCCATACAAACTTTCATTCTTATTTTTAATAATGACTATTTCAATAAGATTTTTCCAAAAATATTTAATGTATAGATTTGACTCACAATTTTATTGTACGTACTAGCGACTCATGCTCGCTTCGCTCGCATCCTTCCCTAGGTACGTTTTCACGGTTAAATAGGTTAGGTATACATAAATAGTAGCTTGCTACTTCTAAGAAATTTATTTAAATTATATAGCGATTTACCCTCGCTCGCGTACGCCGCGCCGTACGCGGATTTTGTTCACAATTTCATGGGTTTTAATTTTTTTTCGCCGAACCCTGATTCTTTTTCTAAAATAAAAGTACTCCTTATAACATCAGCTATCTGCCAGTGAAAGTCCCGTCAAAATCGGTCCAGCCGTTTCGGAGATTAGCCGGATCAAACAGACAGACAGACAAAAATTGTAAAAAATGTTGTTTTGGTATATGTACCGTGTATACATCCATATGCATTTATTAAAAAGCTGTTATTTTAATATTACAAACAGACACTCCAATTTTATTTATCTGTATAGATAAATAGATTATAATCAGACAAATAAAAATAATTATATTAAAACTAGCGACTCACCCTCGCTTCGCTCGGGTTCGCCTCTAGGAAAATAAAAATTAACCTATCCCACGGGAACTGTACATTTTTCCGAGATAAAAAGTAGCTTATGTGTTATTCCAGACTATAATCTATCTTTGCGCCAAATTTCATCTAGATCCGTTCAGCCGTTCTGGCGTGAAAGAGTAACAAACATACATCCATACATACAAACTTTCACATTTATAATATTAGTATAGTTTTATAATTAATAAAAAAATGTGTTAAGCTTGTAGGTCAATATTTTGTTGAAATGCTATTGAAAATAAAAAAAAATATAGCATATTATCCTTCACTTTCAAGTTGAACCTCTGAAAAGGTTAACAAAGGCACAGAATACGCTCAAAGAGCTTTGTTTAATTAAATCGCTGTACTCATTAGCGTTATAATGGTCTTACTGAGGATAACAATGTTTAATATATGTATGGTTTTAATAATTAAATATGTAACTAGTTTGTTGAAATAAAATTAAATTGATGTATATTTTATTCTTGCTGTACATTTTTAATTAAGTAGACGTGTTTTTTTTCTTGTTCGAGATACTTATAAAACTTAAGATGCTTGGAGAGAACCTAACATGTGCATTATTTGAATATTTTTCTATCAAATATCTATCTGTTATTATGATTTTAATAATTTTTACATTGGATTTTCAAGATTTGTGTGTGTCGTTGAACTGTTATATTTGACTGTAGTATTACTTTCAATGAATTGTAAGTTTTCCAAGGATAGTGACAAAAGCGTTGAAACTATAATAATAATAATGGGCTCTGGATGGTCTGAGTGATTGCACTATTTGATGATTATTTATTTTTTACTTGTATTTAACAACACATACATACAATTCAATAAAACATAGGTACATGAAATAAAATCTCGAAAAATACTAAGCCAGAGCAACAATTTGAAAAAATATCCTTAAGCAACTGATATAAGTATGTATGTATATTGTATGTATTCAGCCCTTTTTTAACAACCAACTGCTGGGCACGGGCCTCCCTTACGTACGAGGGGATCAGTCCATAGTCCACCACGCTGGCCAAGTGCAGGTTGGTTGACTTCACATGTCTTTCGAAAACTTGCTATGTTTTCTCAGACATGCAAGTTTCCTCACGATGTTTTCCTTCAAAGTTAAGGCAAGGAGTAATCGTGTTGGAAATGCTTTGCACATGAAAAATATCAGAGGTGCGAGAGCCGGGATTTGAACCCGCTTCACTCGGTTTCCCAAGCGAGCGCGTTACAACTGGGCTACCACTGCCTATCTACTGATATAAGTATGTATATAAATAAATATTACACTATATAGTCGTTTAAAAATAATTAAAAAATAAATAAAAACACAATACAAATATTTCTTACAAATCGAACGGACAAAGAGCACGTACACGCTCTCTACTCTGAGGGTACTTCGTATAATTAAATCGCACTATGACTCGATGCGATTGAGCGGATGCCGAATGTTTCGGATGCCAGATGTTGTATAGAAGACAGGTGTTCTAATTAATTTTTTATGATTGCTAGGACATTATTTTTTATTTAAGCTTCATTTTAAGCGTCAATGAACGTAAGTGAAAGAAGTGCTCTAAGTTTGTTGTAATATATACATATAATAAAATTCTGAGTCGAATCTGTACATTAAATATTTTATTGGAAAATCCTGTTGGAATAGTCATTATTATCGATACAGAGGCCGAATCTATAGTTTTAATTTTTGTTTATTTGTTTGTCTGTTTGTCTGTCTGGGAACGCATCACGAGAAAACCGCTGGCCAGATTTTAATGAAATTTGGTATGATGATAGCTATCCGGGTCAACATATAGGATGCTTTTTACTGCGGGAAAATATCTTATCTCAGAGAAATATACTGAACGTTAAAACGTAACTAAGGCCGAACCCAAGCGGAGCGAGGATGAGTCGCTAGTGTAGTGTTTTATACTACTATATAATACAATCGAACATGTGCTAATTACATATTCTGACCACGTTGTATAAATGAGAAAAAACATTTCAAAGAGTTCTGTTCACGATAACTTCTCTAATGTTATTTTGTTTTATTTAAATAATTCTAAACATTCATAGCTAAAATAAGAATATTTTTTCATATTACACTAATGGATCAATCAATACTTTTAGGCATTTCTAATTCTATATAATTTATTTATATACAATTAGAAATGCCTAAAAAAAAATTATATAGCAGAAGAAATATTATTTATTATTTCTTCTGCTATATAATTTTTTTGCAAAAATATAGACAAAGATAGATTTATCATTATTATGATTAGATTTGTAACTTTGCTACTTTTTTAAAACAAATTATTACAACGCTTTATTGGAATAAAATATTATTATACTGAAGACTATGAAAATGGTAAGTGGACTGGCAAAATAGTTTGTGAACTTTTTCATTTCTAGTTAAGTATTTTAACTTAATACAACAAAATTTCAGATAAACAAACTGTACAATAAACTAAAAGTTTCGTACATCAATAGAATAAATTTGTTACAAAAACAAATAGCCAAGGCCTTGATTCTTCAGTAAACACTATTATTAAGCACCATTTAGTATTACGAAAATAAAACATGAATCAGATCAATGCAATGCTATAGATTTATTAGGGGCAGACTCGCTAAATATAGCTCGTGTTCGCCACAGCTGATCGGATGCGTCTGGATATTTTGGTTGTTGATGTTTTCATATTTATTTCTATATGCTGTAATCCTTTTTCATGTAAGTATACATAGTTTAAAATAATGTCACTGTCTGCCTTTGTCTGTTTCTGCGCTTATTTCTTCTAAACCAAGCAAAGAATTTTGATAAGGTTTTCAATGATAAAAAGAGCTGTAAACGAGGAAGGTTTCTATATATATATTATATTATACTAGCGGCTTATCCTCGCTTCGCTCGGGTTCGTCCCTAGGTACGTTTTAATTTTATGGAGCGAAACCCTAATTCTTTTAAAATAAAAGTAGCCTAAGTTACTCCCTATAATATCAGCTACTGCTAGTGAAAGTGACGTTAAAATTAGTCCCGCCGTTTCGGATATTAGCTGGAACAAATAGACAGACAGACAAAAATTTTAAAAATTGTGTTTTTATAAGTGCCGTATATTATTCCATATGCATTTAGTAAAAAGCTGTTATTTTGACATTACAAACAGACACGTCAATTTTATTTATCTGTATAGATTTTTTAAATAGTTGTCCAAAATTGCTGACACTAAACGGTGCTCTGTCAAAAAAAAGCGGTTTCCTACGATTCTCGTAGGTATATGACTAACGTTGGCTAAACTTTTACAGATACGTTAAACAATGTATTCGGAAATTGTAGGTCCTAAAAAGGCCAACAGAAAACCAAAATAGGATGTTCGAGTATGTTTCTATATAAGATACGCTTACAATAACTATTTTTAAGTACATAAAACGTACCTAAGAACGCAGAGGGTAAGTCGGTAGTTAAAGTAAGTAATATATTTTTAGTAATAAATTTTATATTTATATATATCATCATAGTATGATAGGGAGAAAGTAGTAGCTCAATGGTAACACGCTCGCTCGGAAAACCGAGTAAAGCGGGTTCAAATCCCGAGTCTCGCACTCCTGGGTATATTATAGTAGTATATTCTCATAGGTATGTGAATCATTACCAACATGAGCTTTGTATCTAAAGATTATTTTTTAGTAGCTTTTTTATATATTAATTGGTAAATTTGTCAAACACTGGATAATAGTAATAGAAAAACCAGTATGTATTTATTTAGTAGTTATTACTGTTATATTATTGGTGAATAAAACTATAAAATCTGAATTATATATCATTCAAATATTTTGTGTAATTTAAAAAGATTTTATAGTATAACATTTTATACAGTAAGTACTCATTTAATTTGAAATTTGTGTCTCATTTTGCTCTCGTATTCTGATGAAACCATTGTCTGACATTTTGCTTTTTCATCGCTCACTGCAAGCCTCTCTCGTTCTATATCAGCGAATTTTCGAATATGTTGAATAATGCAATTAAAATCCGATTGACTGTATCTTACTTAACTTTAAAAATAAGTAAAATAAATTTACGGCTAACTATTAAAATAAATGTTTTAATTTTTTTTAACAAAAATAAATAATATTTAATTCTATGTTCATTTTTCGATGAATTATTTACTTATTAGATGAAGCTGTTAATCAGTAGAAGGAGAAATAAAGTATATTTATTAAGAAAAAAAATAGGTGCGTGTAATCTTAATGCGTGGTTGAAGTAAAACTTCTTTGGCAAATATCGCAATTAAATTAAAACAAATCAATAATTAAATAATGCATATTAGGCATATTACAATCATATATTTATAGAATATCATTTAAGGAAAGAATATAATATTATATATCATTTGTCAGACAAATAACAACGGTTACCATGGCAACAATTAATCATGTATTCTATCTCATTCTTTCGCCTTAATCTTATATATTTATAATTTTGTCTCTTTCTCGTGTCGCATTTTCGTTTCATCGAGTTTCAAATCTAAATATAAAAAAAAAACATTTAATAAATTCTCTAACTTAATTTATGGTAGGTACATGTCGCAAATAAAACCACTAAAACGGCACAATTGGTTTAGTGTCTATACTTTTATAGCAACAATAACTTTTTACGAGTCTATAAATGATCTTATATTATATCGTTAGATTGCCCTACTTAAAGATCAATGCAGACTAATTTTACTTTGCGTGAAATTTTATTGAATCTTAGTAGAAATACTTTGTTATATTCATACGAAAATACTGATTATTATTTTAAATGTGACATTTTTTCGTCTTTCTTTCACACAGCAACGTAGTAAAGGATAAACGTCATTGTCTACCTAGACAAACAAGGTTAATAGATCTAAGGAAGGTATGATATTTTTATATGTATGTGTAGGTATGTATTTTGTTACTTACTTCTGTACGCAGAATTTGGAGGAAATTTTTTACACAGACTATGATCTGGAGTAACATATAGGGTAATATTAGGCACTTTAGAAAGACACCCGACTTACCCCAAGGTATGTCGGGTGTCTAATCTATGTATAGGAATATACATGATTTTTAGCCATTACGTAAATAAGTGCTAGACAGTGAAACAAATGTTACAAAAGATGCGAAATTTCTATTAAAAGCGAATGAAAATATAACGCCAGACGTCCGCGTCGCGCTGACCTAAACCAACACGCGTTTAATTTGTCTTTACAATGTTTTTGTTTATTATCCTAAAAACAAACAGCGTAGCAAAACATCACTAATTATTGTTATCTTTGTCATTCGTTACTTAGTGTAGCCTTAATCGGACTACTATTATGTAGGGTAAGGGACCCGAATATCGAATAGTTGCCTAATTTCGGATATATTATTATCTCCTATGTAAAGTAATGTCATCTTTCTAGCAGCCTGCTTACTACTAATACTAAGCTAGATGGAAGCATTCCAGAGATTTCACTGACCTCTCTGTCAAGATGGCGACAAAACCGATAAAAGTTTGATTTTTGTCTCGCAAAATATTACATTGTGGTTTTTAAAGACAACATCTATGTGAAAATTTATGTGTTGTGTGTGTTTCTTTTCTTCTAGCTGCAACGGCTGGACGAATTTGGATGAATTTTAAAAATCAGATAGAGCTATAACCAAATACCCCGGACTGCAAAGAAAAAGTGTCGGTTAGAAAATAATATATGAAACGTTTTTTATTTATTTTTGATAAGTTTATCAAAAACTGAAAATGTAAAATAATGGTCGTTTTTGAATTTTGAACCAAAAATTCTAATCAATTGTTTCGGGTTTGTTTAAGTTTCGCAATAAAAAAGTAATAAATATGGTGTCTGGGATGGACATGAGCACAGTCAGCGAAATACAGCGAGAACTGTTGGTGTGACTCTTTCTATAGTTCAGCGAGTACTCCAGCGTTGCCATGAAACTGGATCCAATCTTCGAAGACCAGAAACAGGCCGAACAAGGTGCACGATGGCGCGGGAGAATCGCTATATGATGTCAACAATGTTGAATAATCGCTTTCTTATTGCTGTTGAAGTGAAGAATCGTCATTTACGAGCTGGAGCAAACAATCTGAGTACGAATACAGTAAGACGACATCTGGCTGAAGAAAATTTAAAGCCATTAAGACCTGCAAATGGTCCAATGCTAGAATGACACCACTGAAACTCAAGGTTGAGTTATGGTAGAGAACACGAGAATTGCACTCTGAATGGCTGGGCAAGAGTGATGTTTTAAAACGAGTCCAGATTCTGTTTATACAAGCACGATGGCAGGAAAAGAGTGTACAGAAAACCGGAAGAGCGCCATGACCAAGCCTTTATAAAAGAAAAAGTACCATATGACGGAGGCTCTATTCACGTGTGGGCTGGGATTTCTTCCGAAAGCCGCACTGAGCTAGTGGTGATAGAAAATGGAACTTTAACTGCAGAAACATATGTCACGGAAATTCTAAATGACTACGTTGGCTCATTTCTAGTGGATATTGGCGAGAATACCGTTTTTATGCAAGACAATGGCCACCCGCATACAACTCAGATAGTGTTTGCCTATTTTCAAGAAGTCGGTATCACACATGTGAAGTGTCTAGCACGCACCCCACTGAGCGTGCCTGGGAGTGACGTGTATATCAGCGAAATCCGCCGCCAATCACGCTACGTGAAATTAAAGAAGTTCTAATAGAGGAATGGCAGAATATTCCGCAGCATTGCTTCTAAAACCTAGTAGAAAGTATGCCAAATCGCATAAAAGCAGTATTGTGAGCTCACGGAGGCGACACAAAGTACTAAAATGCTTAAAACGGCATATCTGTAACCAATCTATATTTACGAAAATACTGGAAAAACTACGCATTTCTATTTATTTTACATTTATTAAAAATAAAAAGCTTGAATTAATTTTTTTTTATTTAAGCACATTAAAATATTCTTTAATTAAGTCTTTATTTCATATAGCTAGGTCAGGTACTCGTACTTTTGAAGATATTGAAGATTTTCTAACCGACCCTTTTTCTTTGCGGTCCAGTGTACATAGGGTACTATTTTATTATAGCTGTCGTTCTTTTACATTTTAACAATATACTAGAGTTTTACGGGGTCAGTATAAATATAACATTTTATTCGTCAATCCCAAGGTTGTAGACTGTCTGAATTTTTTATTTTAGGTATTAGGTATGTTTTTGTCCCTTTACTTTATAATAAATGAAGTCAAGCCATTGTTATATACAATTTAAACGATTCACTTTTAGTCTCGTAGACAAAGAAATATATAAATATAAATAGTTCTAATTTAATTTCTATTCCATCGCAAAAATCGCTAAAAAATACAAGCTTATTTAGTTTTATTATAATATTATTTAGCGAAAGCGCAACTTTCTTAATTTGCTCTGACTTTTTTTTTAAATTTAGAGTAATGATAACAATAGATGAAAATTCTAAAAGAGCACTTTGTTTTGTTCTTACATCTTCGCAATATATCACAGCGCTACCATTCATCTTTTGATTCTGCAACTGTCATCATTCTCTTTATGATCTTAGGAGAGTTCAGTGACTCTGACATCAAGATCTTTGCATATTATTACAGCACTAGCTACTGCTGGCGGCTTTGTTCGCGTATTTATATCTATTTATACAGTAAACAAAATATAGGACGTCTATTTCTTATAGAAGAGTTTGCAGAGTAGAGATTTTAAGCCTTTCAGAAAGGCACAAACTTAAAAACGTAACTGAGAGTGTAAACTTTTCGTGGTGACTTTTTCTTGATATTTATTTATGCCTTTTAAACAATATGTTCATTAAAAAAGAAACGTAAAACCTTCTTTTAATTGGTGAAGATATTTCTAAACAAAAATGGAAATAGCGTATCAAAAGTGAAATATTTTCTCCTTTTTATTCTTGGTTAATAAAGTCATTGGTACGTTAATAAGTAACTTGCAAATTTTTATTTAATATATTCGAAATATTTTTAAATAATAAGTTCAAGTATCTATATATTTGTTAGAAAATATTGTAAGAAAAAAAAATATCAAGACGATTTCTTTTCTTAAGTTCAACTGAGACGAAATAACGGGCTTAGGTAGTAATTCATAAAGATAAAATAGATGGTTTGAATTTACGATTCCTTTATATTTTATTTAAAATTTCAACTCGTCGTATTTCTAAACGTTATATTTGAAGATTTTCGTTCGAAGGAGACGTGTTTAGCATTTCAATAGGTACTTACTTATTATATATCTTAGTTTAGCTTCCATCTCACTGACGGAGACGAACTGTATCCCTTCAATTTACTCTAACGTTTCCACGAAAGTAGGAAATTGTGCTGTATTTTATATATTTTCCTTTAAGATTTTAGCCATTTAAGACACTGGCTTTCTACTCGCGTCTAAAATATTCTATTATGTCTGTATAGTGAATAAATATTTTCATATTATACTAACAGACCCAGCTACGCGTTTCTGCGGCATATTAAAAAAAAATACATTTAGATCGGATAAGTACTTAGTTTTGGAGTTCATCTCGGACCAACATCCTGACACGGGAATTTTATATATGTATTAATATAAATATTATAGAATCACACGAAGACAGAAACTACATCATTACCATAACCTTGGTAACCATATACATATACATTTTTTTCTCATTGTAATACCTACTAAAGGAGCTGCAAACTATTGAAGCGAGTCGCAATCTAATACGAACTCAATTAAGGTTGTGGGTATGTCACGGAGTGCGTGGCCTCTTTATTTTAAGTGCAGGAAAAATAATATGAAGTACCTAGAGGCTAGTATGAGCTATGTATGAGTTATTAGATCTCGTAATTGAAGCTAGCGAATGAGAGCATTAACTGGTCGTTTGTGAACCCTAGCTCGAATTCTGCATTGAAGACAGACTGCACAAAAGCGACTTTTTAACCTAGAATTTTACTTTCATTTGGGTTATTCAACCGTGTGTTTTAGTTAAAAAGAGAAAAAGTGACGTTTTTTATGTAACAATTACGCAAATTCAGTTAAATTTTGCTTTTTATTTTATTTTAATTTGTAAGGACAACCATGTTTTAAATATAAATAATTGGATAATTTGGCAACACAGTATACTGTATACACACAGTAGTTGAGAAACAAAAGCATTGATTACTTCGACTTATAGTTTTGACACATTCAGTACAAAAATTTAGAATATAATAAGTGGTTTATTTTAATTTTGTCAGAAAATATTATACAGTTTTTTTGATCTCTAACTAAAGAAAATAGTAAAATAGCGACATGACATTTCTTGTAAGAAATGACGTAGAATATTAAAATTGTAACTGTAAAATATGTAAATTAAAATATCCTTTCACGCTTTTCACTGGAAATGAAATGAAAGGCAAACGTCTAAAGTCTAGACTATTCTTAGGCTCCAGATTGCATTACTCCGCTCCTCCATTTTTAGACTAGTTTTCACTTCGAAGTGCTATCTTCTGAGTAAAGTTGTGTCCACACATAAATCCAAAAAAAAAATTAGAAATAAAATAATATATGCTATAGATTTTAATATTATTTTTATGAACAACACTAAGCTATTTTTTTATTACAAAAAATGTTTCCACTTTTTCATCATTTTCGTTTAATTAATTAATAACTTTAGTAGGTACATATATATAATTTTGTCTTCTTATGACAACTTTAAATAGGTACATCAACTGAAAAGTTTGAAACATTAAACTCTTAACCGTGTAATAAATCAGATCTATAAAATCAAATTCTTACCAATCTATAGGAATAGAAAGTATAATAAGATTTAAAGGGAAATAAAGTTAAAAACACCAAAAGTGATACTTTAATTTATAGTTGTGAACAAACGAGACGTAGTAATAAAAATCGCGATCATAATTGCAGAAACTCGCTTTGTGGAAAGCAAACGAAAATTTATTTCCTTACAAGAAAAACGTGACAACTAACGTCTTTGTAGACTTGCTCTTACAGATCAAGCGTAATCTAATTTTAGTAATTACACCGAGGCGTTGAAACCCGCAATATATTAAACACTTCCAACGTGCTTTATCCTCTTAATAATAGCCGGGAATGAAAAAAGTAAAACTGATTAATATCTTCTTAATCACTGCGATTATCTTATATGTTTAGAAAAAAAAATTAAGATTATGCATTAAATTTTTAAAATAAATTGCGCTAGGGAAAAATAGTTACAGCCACAACAACAATCTGTTCTATATTGTATTTTTATCTGTGGGATCAGATTTAAAAATATGGAACCACATGATATGAAAACGGCTGAAATAAAGCGGCTAAAAATGCTTTTTTTGACGTTTCGCATTGTTTACGATGTAATAACTTTGTTCAAGCGTTTTGTACGTGTTACAAGTTATGTAATGCCAAGGAATAAACAACTTTAATGATTATATACATAGAGTAATGTTGAGACATTTCTCAATTCTTGTGTGTCCGAATAAATTGCAAAAGCAGTATAATAATTATTAATAATAGTATTAATCGAAACTTCACATTATTTTTGACATAACAATTATTATTATTATTATTATTTCAATACAGTATTTAATAATATGTGTCTGTATCTAGTAATATGTACCTATCTGATCTTATAAATAAAATTGTAGTATATGTTTATTTTAAGCAACTGCCCTATATATGTATGCCAAAATATCTTAAGCAATGTTTCAATTTATCTATTTGCAGCTGCTATTCCAGAACTACCAAATCGAACCTACCCCTGTCAATGTAATTTTTAAGCAAATGGAATCTTATTCAACGATAAAATATTATACTTATTGTTATATCTTTTCTTCTCTTTGTTTCTCTACTATAATAAATGTCTTTGTTTAACATTATATTATGTTACGCTTAACTACTAACACAAATAAACTTTTCAAATGAATATTTCTAGGAATGGGACTCAAAAACACAATAAAGTCAATAAGGCATTTTTAGCTAATCTAAGTCTAAACAAAACCACAGTCAAATTCTTTTACTATTCTCGTTGTATATAATATCATCAATATATTTATATTTGCTATAGCTATCTATAAATGGTTATTGCTAAAACTGCTTTTATTGTCATTTGTTCATAAAGATAAAAACTACATAAAATTAGCATGAAAGCCCCATTGTTAACGTGACTCTTTATTATGTGTAATCATAAAATAGTGTCATCATAACTTTCATGATTTTTTATGTAATTTTCCCTGTCAATGCCCACATTATTTAAGCTAAGTGATATATTAAATAATAACACATTTTCCTTTCTCCTAAATGCTTCGAATATATAAAGAAATTATGAACAAATTGTCGAAAAATAAATACAAATTATCCCTCAGGAACCGTATATTTTTTCGGGTTAAAGTAGCCTATGTGTTATTCCAGACTATAATCTATCTCTGTGCCAAATTTCATCCAGATCCGTTCAGCCGTTCTGGCGTGAAAGAGTAACAAACATCCATACTCACCAACTTTCACATTCATAATATTTATACAGATATACAAATACTTAAAATTTATACAGATTATATTTAAAATAATTGATAAATCTACATTAAATAAAAAATCATGAAGTATTTTTTTAAATGAGCACTAAAACCAAGGAACATATAAATATGTATATAATATAGATAATATAGGTTATATGTGTAGAGCAAACATTAAGTGTAACAGATAAAAAATTAAAGGCTTTGCTGAATGGCGCGTTGCGTAATCGGGCGTACTATTTTCGGCGGATCAATGAAACAGGTACGTGGCGCCATCTAACTAGCGCATGTGGAAATCAAGTATTTCCTCTATAATAATTATATTTAATAAAAAAAAGTTAGATATTGAAATATTTGTTGAAATAATATTGAGTTTGAATATGGTTACAATTCAATATATAAAAAAATATTTAAAAGGTCGATTACTTTCTTATTTTTTCTTTTATGTTAAATGCATATATAGTTTAGATTTAACTAAACCTATATTTAAAAAAAGGTCCTTCCATTGTATTTACTTAAAGGTTAAATGAAAAATACTACTATATAAAAATATATATAAATAATAATATTAATATTTTGACGACTGATGCCTGAAAAAAGATTAAACAATATGAATTATACTTAATGTAAAATCAAAATAAACTTGATTAGCGTTCTTTTAAGCGATACATTAAAAAAACGAAATCAAAAAAAGCCAATTACCCTGCCCCCAAACATATGTAATTACAAGTATGAAAACGAGATCAGCATTCCAGTTCACGAAAGAAAACCTTTCGCGGCAAAACACTTGACGGGGTCAACGCCATTCCTGGCCGCCATATTTCCCCCTCATATAAAGTACCCCATTCACGCTAGCTTACTTCGTATATGGGTAACTTATTTTTAAAGCCATTGAATGTATGTTTCTAAAATTAAGTTATGAAATATATTTTAGCTTTACGATGAAGATGTGTTAATTGAAATTAATAATAATAATTTACACGCTTATGTCACTTAATGAACTTGTGTTTTAAAAGTACTTGAAAGAAATATTGGAGTAATTGTTTTTTTTTAGATGATAATATTTATTAATTGATACTTAAATAAAATAATATAACTCGTCCGCCTACCCGCACTTGGTCAGCGTTGTGGACTATGGCGTAATCCACCTCGTATTCAAGGGAGGCCCGTGCCCAGCAATGGGACGTTAAAAAGGGTTGAATACATACATACAAACATAATGTAACTTATATTTAGGACAATCCATATTAAAATCTTAAAGCTGAAGAGATAGTTTTTTTATATGTTTGAACGAGCTAAAATATTATACATAAATATATCTGCAAATACCTGTGATATTTGAAAAAATATTTTTATATTTATAGCATATTTATTGAGGGAAATTATAAGCACTTTATCATGACGTTACGACGACGAAATAAATAACACATAAAACGTAATAATTTTATAATAACTATATTTTTGCTACAAATACTAATACAGTTATCATTTTTAAGGGCACGCTAACAAATGGACCAATTACATCGTTAGGACTATTTTATATAGGCTTGTCAGATTTAGACAAAAATTTAACATGACAAATCACATTTGTATTGTAAATTGTTTTAACATTCAAAATATGTATATAACTTACTATCACGCGAAATTTAATTTTAAATAACGATCGCGTTCAAACAATATGGTATAAAAAGTAAAAACATAGTACAAACTGGGTCAGGTTTAAAAGCAATCCCACGCCTACAGTTTATAGAGTGAATAAGATATCTCGGGAACAAAGGGATACTTTCGTTCGTAATAATTGCTAAGATAAAGCTACTTAAACAAAGAATAGTGCAATTAAGCGAGATAATACATAAATGTCAAACTGTCATTTTGCAGATCTGTTTAAGTATTATAATTTATGTTACTTAGCTATTTCCAGTTGCTTTTAATAAATTAATTATTTTAAATTTAACGGTAGCTATAACATAACCCACAAACTAAAGAATAGAGTACAATATGTGATGTCATAGACCTCTTCGTTATACAATTTTCATTGGTAGATGCACTGTAAGGAATTATGTTGTAACTTAGTATTGAGATAATAAATAAAGAATCTCATTTCTCATGTATTTAAAAAAGTCAATCTCTTCTTTTATTTATAAGTTCTTCTTATTTCGGTTGATATCTTCAATGCTTCAATGATATATGAATGGACATACATACATACATAGATACCTTAATGATATATAGGTATGTATTCAGCCCTTTTTAACGTCCCACAGCTGGGCACGGGCCTGCCTTCAATACGAGGGAAATCAGGCCATAGTCCACCACGCTGGCCAAGTGCGGATTGGCGGACTTCACATGTCTTTGGAAAACTTGCTAGGTTTTCTCAGACATGCAGGTTTCCTCACGATGTTTTCCTTCACCGTAAGACAAGTTATAATCATGTTAGAAATGATTCGCACATGAAAATATCAGAGGTGCGAGACCCGGGATTTGAACTCGCTTCACTCGGTTTGCCAAGTGAGCGTGTTACCACAGGGCTACCACTGCCTTTAACGACATATAAACTGTTGATATTATAGATATTTGTGTATAGTGCAAATATATGGTGTTATAAACAACCTTCGTCTAACGGAGAAAGCGAAAACCTTAATTACGATCTTTACTTGAACTAATCACGCCCCCACGTCATCGTGTCGACGCGACGGCTCATCGATTTTACGACTTTAATTCAATACGCCTCCATCCTTACCTACATACATACATAGTATGTAATATATTAAACTTGTTTTATTCTTGTATGTCTCATAAATAATTTTTTTTTCATAAATTAGAAAATAAATACACTTACATATAGGTATGAGAATATATTTACTTCAATAAAAAAACAGCATTAAATCTAAAATTATTATTTTTTATTTATTATTATCTATACAGATAAATAAAATTGGAGTGTCTGTTTGTATGCACGGTACATATACCAAAACAACATTTTTTACAATTTTTGTCTGTCTGTCTGTCTGTCTGTTTGTTCCGGCTAATCTCCGAAACGGCTGGACCGATTTTGACGGGACTTTCACTGGCAGATAGCTGATGTTATAGGGAGTTACTTTTATTTTAGAAAAAGAATCAGGGTTCCGCTAAAAAAAATTAAAACCCATGAAATTGTGAACAAAATCCGCGTACGGTTACGCACCCGAGCAAAACGAGGGTAAATTGCTATATAATTAAAACTATAAATTACCATAATTCTCCAACATGGAGGCGATCACATCATACCCAAGCTATCTTTTACATTTTTTTTGTATATAAATAAATAGCCTTCAGAGCCGAAACATTCTTTAACAATAATTATTAATAATCGTACGTTTATCCTACATACGTTTTAAGGGTTCGATAGATTTCTCAGAGATGAGATATTTTCCCGCAGTAAAAAGTATCCTATATGTTGGCCCGGACAACCAGCTATCATCATACCAAATTCTATCAAAACTTGTTGAGTGGTTTTCTCGTGATGCGTTCCCAGATAGACAGACAGACAAAAAATCTAAAAACTATAGATTCGGCCTCTGTATCGATAATAATTCAATAAGATCATCGACTATTTCAATAAGATTTTCCAAAAAATATTTTATGTACAGATTCTACTCAGAGTTTTATTATATGTATAGATATTGCTTCCAGCTCAAACATTACATGACCAACAAACTCTGTTATGTTATAATAATAATTAAAACGACCAAAATTGCGTATAGTAAAGTTTGTTAGATTGTTGGTTTGTTACTGAGTTGATCAAGATAAAGAGTGAAATGTTATTAAACTTTTTCATTGTTATGCTTTAATATAACATTCCATGCTAAAGTCAAATTTAAATTACAGTGTACATAAAATAATTTATTATTTTATACACTTTATTAGCTTTGTTTTGTCGTGTTTTAATGAACCTATTGTTAGTAGCAATAGTTTCGTGATATGAAACGTTTCTGTAAAAGCAGAGATGTGTTCATTTAGTCGTTCCGTATTGCCGACACGCAAAAACATATAAGGTTATAAACCCTAATAAATACAATAAATTACAAAATTATTTATGTTATTAATAAAACAAATATTGTGCTTGAAGGTTAAAACATGAAAAAATAAAGTGATCCGGAACCCACAGGACTCGCACTTGCCCGATTTTTGCATACTTTATAATAAACATCTCTCTGTAACTGTATCTATGCTAAAATCAAGTCGACCTCTGCGTTTACAAAATTATCGATATTTATTTTTAATTTTAAATACCTAAGTCATTTTTAAGCTCATTAAATCATGTTAACGTTGTTCAAATGTATTTCGATTGTTGCCTTGGGAACATTTTTACGTGTGAACGTGTATTATGTATAAGAAAAGGCCTTGAAAGTATCGATTGTCGAAATTAAGTTACAAACTATGACAATATGAGGGCGGGAGGGTAACTTTAGTAGAGGTTTGAGTGGTCAGAGTCAGGCGGATTGCTATTATTCGATGCCAATTAATCTTCACTAATATTATAAAGAGGCTAACTTTGTCAGTTTGTATTAAGGGGGGAATCCTCGAAACTACCGATTGGGAAAATTCTTTTATTAAAAGCAAGGTATATGTATTAATATAGCAGTTTATAGTGTTTACTGTCTGAAAACATAATAACTTTAATTTAATACTTTTTTTAGATTTACGCGAATATTTGACATTTTAAATAAAACTATTTTTGTCTGTAACAAGCATAAAACGCTTTTGAGACGTCTAAAACCTTAGTCTCTCCCGTAACCATGATTGCTGTAAAGCATTCGAAACGTCAGGAACCAAAAATCAAAATAAATCCGTGAAATAATCCGAAAAGACAGTTTTATTTAAATCTTTAATTTAAGTTGAAAAAAATGGTCGTTGAGTTAGTTTATAGGCTATAGTCAGAGACGCGCCCAGGGAAACCTCCGAGCGCAACGAGGGTAACTCGCTAGTTAATTACAGAATATTTAAATTACATAATACATAATTTGCTTATCAAAATTAAACTAGTTTAGTTCTTAAGTGAATTCTATAACGAAGGGAGAATTATTTATAGCAATACATGCAAATATCTGATAAGCCAAATTTCAGTAGGACATTTATAATACCACTAATAATGGATGGAGTAACATCAAAAATCATTAAGTTCTTGCACATATATACTAATCCGGCAGATTTGTCCACCCTGAAACTGATAAGAGGATCTCCTTTTCTCTTTCTACTGACTTTTTCAACCAAATTTGATCAATCTGTAAGATATTCCTTAGCTTTAAAATACAGAAACAAACAAACAAGTTCACTGTAATATTTTATTTATTTATTTATTTATTAACACACTATATTGTACACAACAGTGATGATATAAATACAGGAAAACAAAGAATTTAAAATACAAAAGTTAAAAGGCGGTCTTATTGCTATTTAGCGATTTTTTCCAGACAATCATTGGGTTAGGAAATACGGAAGAATATACAGAGTGGATATTATTACAATATTAACTGCCTCGGTGGTGTAGTGGCTAGCATGTACGGCTGCACATCCTGAGGTCCTGGGTTCGAGTCCCGGGTCGGGCCAAGTTTAGTTATTGAGTCTTTCTGTATAGTAAGCCTCAGTAACAGCCCGGAGATGGGAAGTTGGCGGTGTTTCACCCCCGTGCCTCGAAGAGCACGTAAAGCCGTCGGTCCTGCGCCTTAACTCTCACCGGTCGTGTCGAGTAGTCGTCCCACTGGAGTATGAGAGTGACAGGAATAGAGAGTGCACTTGTGTCTGCGCGTACACTTGTGCACTATAATATCTCCTGCGCAGTTGGCTAGTCTCAATGAGATTGGCCGCCGTGGCCGGAATCGGTCGGGAGGACATCACATGACATCATCATTACAATATTATTACTTTAATCGAAGAGCCTATCACTGTATCCACAACGTCGTATGGGTCTGCGACGCAGTCGTGGGTTGGGTCCGGGTCCAGACGTACATAAACATTACACACCACTACAATAATATATTTTCCATTGATTATAATATATCATTGAATACAATATAATTGTATACGAGCTGTTACTTTAATTATCAGAAGTAAAAATTAAAATTGGTTCAAAATAGGCAAAGATAACATCCAGACAAAAAGTCCTCGAATTATCGACCGAGGTTTTTGAAGTCAGTTATACCCTACTAATATTATAAATACGAAAGTTTGTGTGGATGTAAGTCTGCATGTATAGATTGTATGGATGTTTGTTACTCTTTCACGCAAAAACTAATAAATGGATTTTAATGAAACTTTATAATAATATAGCTCATACTTCGGAATAGCACATAGGCTACTTTTAATCCCGGAACAATGTATGGTTCCCGTGGAATAGATTTGTTTTTGTTTGTGTTTTTGTATATATTTTGCTTATGACAAATGTATATAAATTATAATCACTTAACAAAAGTTCATAAACTAAAAAAAATATTTAAGTTTCTTTTATGCTGTAACCAATTTTACTTTTAAGATTCCACGTGACATACGTTAATGGTACTTTCTATTAATACACAAGTTAAAAATTATTCGACGAAAACAATTCTGTTAGTAGAGTATATTTCTCTATTCAGAGTTGAGTCACTTATTTATCTGTATGAAAGAAAGCAATAATGAACTCGTAAAATATTGACACAAAATTATAAGAAGTAAAAGATATGATAATTTTCTCTAATTTTAAACTTTAAATTAATCATGTAACGTGATAAATCGTTAAAAACATGATATCAGTTATGAAAAATTTAATTTTGCTGAAAACAACTGCCTCGCTTCCTACCTATAACCAAGCACTGAGTTCTGCTTCATACAAATATTTTCCATTGTTAAGGCCGATATTAGCTACACATGTTCACTTACAATGCCTGTTCGCAACCCGTAATACTGCGTTTAAAAACATCGCTATTTTTGTAGTGACACAGTTATGGCAAGAAATGTACTACTTGTCAATTAAACGTTTTAATAATAAAATATTTATCTGCATAATATGCTATATTATTTTATATGAATGAAGGTTTTTAAATATTTGATCTACGCTAGTATTATAAAGAGGAAATATTTGTATTTTTGTATGTTTGTAACGAATTAAATTAAAAAACTACGAGACCGATTTAGATGAAATTTGGCAAGAAGATAGTTTGACTTGGAAGGACATAGGATATTTTTTATTTCGGAAAGCATCCCTTAATGGGATAAAAATGGGGATGATCTTTTGAATAATAAAGTCCTTATCCTGTCTTTTTAAGTATCCGAGCTTCTGTCGGCGTTTATTGGAAAAGGTATAAATTGCGTTTTCTATATCTTAGGTATAGGAGACAAACTTATAAAGCAAAATCTTATCTAAATACAAAATTTGATCCAAATCGATAGAGCCGTTTCCGAGGTACACTTAATAAAATTATATATATATATATATATATATATATATATATATATATATATATATATATATATATATATGTGTGATTAGGGCAGCATCAATCTGGCGTGCTGCTGTATGTAAACATAATCATCTTCGGGAGGTACTATAATCTAACTTAGCAACTCTAGACTAGGCGTTTCAACGAGAGTGCTGACTACAACATTTTACGACATAAGACGCTTGGTAATTGCGAGTAATCCTATAGTGATGACATCATGAGTGGGCGGGCGCTAACAGACGAGATACTTCGTTTTATCAGGTAACTGACTCAACGAACACTCGTCTGGATTTAACGCTGAAAATTATATTACAAGTTATCGATGTTGGCAAATTATGTAGAAAATGTTTTTTTTAAGCAATTGTAAATGAATAAAAAAAGCTGGAATCAAAGCCTCCGATACTTCTCAATACTACTTATCTATACTAATATAATAAAGAGTTTGTAAGTTTGTTTGTTATGGATAAACTAAAAATCCGTTGAACCAATTTAGATGAAATTTGATTAGAAGATAATTTAAGACCCTGGGAAGAACTTAGGATAGTTTTTATCCCGGAAATCTCCCTTAACGGGGTGAAAAGGGGGATGAAATTTTATATGGGGGATCAATCATTTCTCAAGGATATAAAACTCATCATACCTATGTATATACTAAGATATAGCCTATCTATTCTATATAAACAGTTAAAACGGACTTACCAATGCCAAAATAAATATTGGATATGGCCGGGTATTGACTTTCGGATTCGGGACTAGAAAAATACTAAGGTGTGAATGAAATAAGAATGGTAAAAGAATAAGAATGGTAAGGCAAAACTCTAAGATCCTCAATGCGGAGAGAGTAAAGCAAAGTATAATTTCATTATTTGTACACAATCACATGTATCCGGATAAAATATAAATAAATAAATAAATAAATAAATAAATATGTTGGGACATTAACACACAGCACCATCTAGTTCCATGGTAAGCTACAAAGGCTTGTGTTATGGATACTAGATAGTTGATACATATGAAGTAAAACATTTAAAAGTATATACTTTAAGAAATTAAATAACACAATAGACGGCCTTATTACTAAGAGAGAAAAGAAAAAATAAACAAAAGACAGTAATGGAAAAAATATAGAAGACATTCAGGTGCAAATTGGAATTTTACTCTAATTCAAATTGATGATTGGGGCGAGTCGATCAAATAGATATTTGCCTAATTTTGGCAAAGACGTCTATGTATTCCCCGCTTTTGTCATTACATCGTCTTCTCATCTTCGAAACTGTCTTACGTTTCCTTTACTATTTAAGGTAGGATGAAAGGTTTATTTACTCACTACTATTATACGTCACATACATATTTTATAAATTTCATCTTGCTGTTTTTGATTATATTTATATACATTTATGTACGTACGTAAGTATAATGATTCTTTCGTGTTTACGAATTAATAAAATCACTTGAATATAATTTCTTAAGTCGATACTATTGCATTAGGATTGAGACTTGGTCACTCTAATGATATTTTCAAAATAATTTTTGTTTTTATATACTAAAACAGATAGTTAAACTCATATAGAATGAGAAACATGTAACCCCATATTATGAACTATTTAATAATAGATATATGTATATATATTTTACGTCCATAGGTACAGTGCTAATATCGAGAACAAAGCTCCAGAGTAATGTAAATAACTGCATAATTAAGTAACCCTTCATACTATCTCATTAAAATAGATAGTGTAACGGACACTTACTCAAATTCGTATATCTTTATTGAAGCAGCACTGTAACATAAATGTCGGACTCGAGCTGAATATAAATGTGTTCATAGTTTGAACCATTTTCACCAAAAGCACGATTTTTCGGATAAAATGACGCATAAAAACAGTCGTTACAAATGGTTTCACGAATTGAGAAATTTATGGCTGTCTGGATAAGTGTATCGGGAAACAAAATTGAGGTGACACCCATAAAATAGAGATCAGATAAACTAGAAAATGTAATTGTTTTGAACTGATAGGTTTTTAACAGATTACCAAATAACAATCAATAATAATCTATACAGATAAATAAAACTTAAGTGTCTGTTTGTAATGTCAAAATAACAATTTTTTTTTAATAAATACATATGAAATTATTATACGGTACTTATAAGTTTTTTTTTTAATTTCTCTGTCTGTCTGTTTGTTCCGGCTAATCTCCGAAACGGCTAGACCGATTTTTACGGGACTTCTACTGGCAGATAGCTGATGTTATAGGGACTAACATATGCTACTTTATCTTTGAAAAAGAATAAGGATTCCGCGCAAAATCTACAAATAAATCCGTGTCACAAAGCCTAGGGACGCATCCGAGCGAACCGAGGGTAAGTGGCTAGTAGGTAATATATTCTTTATTGTATTAAATAGTATAGGTATTAATAATAAACAAACAAAATCTTTATCAATTTAGTTTTTGTTTTAAAACTAATAATCATGCAGTTTTTTTTTTTTATTTTTAGACATTTTAAATTTAATTTTTTCTTAAAAATATTGAAAGCCAATGTTATTTTAATAAACATAATTTTATTCCAAGCCCTTCCAAGCTCTAAAATAATTAATTCATATATTTAAAAAAAATTGTCATGTTTCTGTAACAATGGTGTATGCATGGAAGATAATATACTCGTACATTCAGATAGTGTAGTACAAGCTCGCTAATTAAACGAACCAAGTAAGAACTACCTACACAGAGTGACGAAATAAACTAGCAGTACTAACATTGTTGAGTTTCGCTCGGTGAGTGAGAGATTTCCTCTTTTCTCGAATTTTCTTTGTCTTAGTTATTAATGCACGAGTAAACTCCTGATGATGTAAACGCACATACGGTCACTTCTTACTATCAAACTGATTATGTAATGTAATGTATATTGAACTCTTTTTCCGTACTCAGACTCGCATTTGGTCCGTTGTTGCGAGTCCTGGCTACTTCAGCCAACCTAACTCCGTCCAAAAGCGCAGAAGTTTTCTAGAAACTTCACAGACTTCATCGGTCCAAGGATTTCATTACGTTGAGAAGTTATCGCTATGTATTCCAGGACTACGTGAGCGACTGATTCTATAGCGCTGAATCACCCTCTGCACAGAGGGCTGTCCGTTGCGCCGATGTTAAATAAGTGTTTATTTAAGGGACAGTGGCCCGTTATCGTCTCTATCATTATTTTGAGACTGATTCTGTTTAAACTTAGTAAGCGTTTAGTAAGACATGGGTTTACTGCAGACAGAGCTGATCCAGCTTGCATGCAGTCTGTCGTTTGCGACCACCTGTTATTCTGAAGTGTCAGCGTTCTTTGACGGATCCAGATGCGAACCTGTGAAAAAAGTAGGTGGAGAAGTGGGTATGGGCCAGTTACTTTTAATTTTGATCTTCTTTTTGCAAGTTCATCAACTGCATCGTTGCCAAGTGACCCGCTGTATCGTTTGATCACGCTTAATGTTGTTTATCATTCGGCGATAACCACTTTCATTTTATCAGCAGAACGGATGTACTCGTATATTGTATTAGTCACAATTTTCGCTAGCACGGTTGACAATATCTGTTATATTTTGTCATAGTTTAACTTATAATTATTATTCATGTTTATAATAAAATAATAACTAAGCATAATAAAAAATAGAGTAGAGAAGTAAGTTGCTATTTGCCAATCAATGAATTTTTTTACAAAATATTTTCAAGTTGGCAAAATTTCCAGTGGAAGCTCTACAAATTGAAACTGCTGGCTGTCGAGTTGGAATTTTTTTGCCAATTATTCATACAATCGTCACTTAGAATTTACAGCAAAATTGCTAACGAAATTGCTACAATTGGAAATTAAGGGAAATTGTTCCGCAGGGTTTTCTGAGACCAGATGGGATCTAAGAAATACTTAAAAACTTTACATCTTCATTTTCATCTTTCATTTCAATTATTTTTCATAACGTGTTACAATGACAAATGTTATTTTCAGTTTTAAACTTAAGTTGTATAATAATAAATGATGAGAAATAAGTTCATTCCATATTGCTTGGGCACTAAGTAAGTGTGCTGCAGGGAACTGTTGTCCATTTTTATTGTTGTCAGTTCAGTTCAATATTTCCCCACTATCGATGAGTAGCATTTAAAATACATGCATTTGACATTAAATAAAAAAAATAGCCTAGTCCAGGAATTGAACCTCCAAACTCAATTACAGTAAACTGTCCCATCATGCCTAATTTTGCTATGCCTCAAAATATTATTCATCAATCCTAACTAATACCTAAATACCTATAATGAATGTGTGTTTGTTACTGCTTTTTTCATACCTTACCGAAGCAGAAGTTTCTTGCAATTTCTTAAATTGATATAGTTTATAGATAGGATCTTTTATTGAAATTAATTAGAGTGGTTTCCGGGAGACGTTACAATAGTAGTGGACACTGAGGCAATACTTAAAGCTTGAGTACAGCTAGGACGGGTCGATAGCCAATAAATACTATTGATTCTTTAGTGTTTCATTATTCTGTATCGTTTTCAATTCGATGAGTCATGAATATTGTAAGTTTCACTTCTTTCAAATAAAAAACTATTGTCAAACTTAATATTAGATAACTATTTCATAAATTTAAGATATGCCCTGAAATAAGAAAAACTAGGCATTTTAAATGTGCATGGAATAACTAAAAATAAACACTCTTTGCGCTAATATTTTTTGTGTATTGAACAAGTTTAGTGCCAAATGTGAAATAAATTATAGTGCGAAAGTTTGGACGTTGGCAACATGTGGAAATATCTCTGTTATTAAGGTTTCAGAGTGCGACCAAAATTATTGCTGTGCCAGTTAAATTATTATTTATATGTAAAAAGGATATTTATAATTTATTTTGTTAGTAATAACTTAAGTATTTAAAATATCTAATCTATATAAATAATATAAAAAAATAAAAAATACTGTTTGTTAGTAATAAACGTATGTGAATAATAAATTAAGGTAAACATTTTTGAAGTTATACTCTTTTGGGACGTTTGGAAAAAAATATGAGCGTAAAATTTTTACGATGCGCGTGCATACCGACAACCAAAAAGCGACATGATGAAGTTAGCTGATTGTTGCCATGGTAACCGATGTTATTGTATGACAAATGACATATAATATTATATTCTTTCCTAAAATGATATTCTATTATATTATGATACCGATAACCGATGGAGTAGACGGGTTCTAGAGTGGAGACCACGGCTCGGGAAACGTAGTGTAGGATGCCCTCCAGCTAGGTGGAACGACGATATTCGTAAACTTTTTTTTCAAACGTGCCAAAAAAAATATATAACTTCACGTTACGTTCAATTGTAATACAAATCCAAAGTACAACTAAGTATTACGATATTTTAATTTAAATTATTTCCTTTTTACAGAAACAAGCAATGTTAGTAAGGCAACTGGAGGAAGAACTGCGCCTGCGCATGCGCCAGCCCGCTCCTGAGCTTCAACAACAATTAGAGGCACTGTACGCTGAAAATGAACATTTGCAGAGAGAAATAGCTATATTGAGAGATACAATCAAGGTACCTATATAATATTTTTATATATCAGTTTCATAGAATACCAAAAAAATTGTATGTAAGTATGTATGTTTGTTACTCGTTGACTTGATGGATTCGGTTGAGGTTTAGTACACAGATTATGAACTGGAGTAACACATAGGCTATTGTTAGACAGTTTCATATTCTAGCAATACATTAACATGAAATCAGAATAAAAAATTTATATTGTCATGTATTTCTTTTACATTTACTTTCGTATTAATTATAAATTAGTAGTAAAAGAAAGTTTTAACTTTAAATTGTGATGAAAATATTACATAATACAAATACATATACTCGTATTTCTACGAAATTCATAGTCGCACAAAGTATTGCAGCATTTGCTGTACATTTCCGCTGAAACGCGAATATATATACATATAAATACATATATATAATAACTAGTAAGTGAGCGACTACAAAATGACCATTTTTATTATAATTTGTATTTAAATTTTAATATAAAATACTTCCATAATTTTGTTGCAATATAAATTATCAAGAGTTGTTCTCTATAGGAACTGGAACTACGGATTGAGACCCAGAAACAAACCCTACAAGCACGAGATGAGAGCATCAAAAAGTTATTGGAAATGTTACAAAACAAAGGAATGGGTACGTAAAACTTATTATATAATTATTATAGCCATCAATTCCCCTACATTTAGTTGAACTATTTTTATATTATCATAAAACTATTTACATAGAAACTCTTTGAATTAATTCATAATAAAATACCTAGAGAATACGTAACTGGAACTTTTTCCAGGTAAAGAAGAAGAAAGGCAAATGTTCCAGCAAATGCAGGCAATGGCACAAAAACAGGTAATTATCGTAACGGTCTTACGTTGAATGTCGTGTTGCATGCTTACCCAGAATAGACTTTTTCGTTTGAATATTTGAAATGGTTGGATAATTTTCTATTCTGTAACCGTTTAACATAACCTACACCACTACTTAGCCGTATGTTGCACGTCACTTTGCTTCCTCATGTTTATGTATGTCAGTAATATATATCACATGGGCGTTTTATTTTGTGATACCTTTATCAAAATCACTGTTTCTCTTAGAGTTGCTCTTGATAGTTTCATTTCATTCATTATGTCTTCGGCCGAATGTACTGTCGCGTCGCTTGTATGTTGTACAATCGACCTCTTTCTCTTTTTGTCTGGCTTCAATTCTGATCAATTCTCGCTTACTCTTCACGGTCTCTGTAACACTTCGAGCTTGTTCCCCCGAGCACTTTTTACCATTATCGATCCCCCACACGTCGACATACAAAACAAAAACCAAGTCCTCCAATTCGGCCAAAACACAACAAAATTCATATGCGACACAAACTCACGACATTGCATGTTTAGCTCATACGTCCCCGTCACATGAACCCTAGCGAAGACCGTCTCGTAAACGCCATTGGTTGAGTTTGATTAAAATTTGTGTACCGACCTGGGGCTGCGCGGGCTTTGCGGGAGGTCCGCGCAGCCACAGGGAGGCGCGAGGCGAGTGTCGTGTGGCGTGTCGGGAGCGGCGGCGGCGGCTGACGCACTGGCGTGTGGCAGGAGCTCAAGGCGACGGCGGACACGCTGCGGGCGCTGCAGGCGCAGTTGGAGCGCGCGCTGGCGGCTGCCGGGCTGCCGGGCGGCTCGGCTGGCGCCACTCTCACCGCCGTGCTCGAGACCAAGGAGGCGCGCATCGCCACGCTGGAGCGGCAGGTCGTGCTACTCGAGAGCGAGCTGGCCGCCCTCGGCTCTCCGCCGCCGCCCTCGCTCGCGCCCTCCCACGCCTCGCTTTACGATAAGGCCGAACCTCCCTTCAAGCGACAAGTAAGTTTTCTGCTGAACGACGTCCGCATCACCAAGGACGGGCGAGTCGTCGCGCCCCCGCGGCCGCGAGCCGACTATAGCGCCACCATGTGATCGCGTTCCGTGAGACCGACGATCCCGTGTCAATTCATCGCTTTAAGACCTTAGACTCGATATTTTTGTGTACTTGTTCATTGTTAGAGCTATTTTTAATTATAATAAGAGATTATATTCAATATTTTTGTTAAGTAGGGCTCTAGGTGCGAATATTTTAGATATAATTATTAACGAAACGTGTGAGATTACGTTAACACCAATTTATTTAGAGACTGTTCAATAAAGACTGTTGAGGTCGTATGCATCGAGCGAGTTCGGGTGCGTTTTTCTGAAATACTTGATCTGTTCATTCCGCTTTCGGTGTTGATCGCTCATCGTCCAGTATAGCTTGGTCCCGCGCCACTCATCACTAGTTAGCTCACACGACCCGGCCTCTTCATGTAGTCGCCATGTTTCATCAGTCTCTGTCACAGTATCGGTAGATAAATGTATCACAATGTAGGCGCCCGTGCATCGTCGGCATTTAACTCTATTACAACACTGGAAAACTTTCTACCGATTCTCATTAAAGCTTCCAATTTTCATATATTATAGTGTTAGTAAAACGGAAAGTTTTCCAGCGATACATATACGTTTTTTCTATATTTAATTCGATTAAAAGATACATTTTTTGAATTCTATCTGAGTGTTATTATAAAAGAGGTTTGCATGTAACAAACATTTAATGTACTTATAATGTCTTCCATGGTACTAAATAATATCATATTCTCGTTAGATGCTAAAAACATTTCGTTACCAACGATATCTACTAATAAGCTTGCGTCGCTTCATCATCGATACTAACATCAACTTGATCTTTCTTTTCGATGTTTTGGATATAAATTGTAGATTTAATTAAAATAACATCAACATCATTTTCGCCACCACAGTTTGCCTTTGTAGATAGATTTTTAACTCTTTTGGTCTATCTATGTCTTCTTAATCTAATCTCGTGTTTGGGTTTATTTAATTTTATACGAACTTTCGGGTGGATGGTGATTGAGCAGTTGGATGAGTTCCGCCTTGAGATCCAGAGACGAGATCAGGAAATACTGGCCATGGCGGCGAAGATGAAGGCCTTAGAGGAGCAACATCAGGACTACCAGCGACACATCGCCGTCCTAAAGGAATCGCTTTGCGCTAAAGAGGAACACTACAGCATGTTACAAACGGACGTAAGTTACGATTTTTTTGAGCCAAATAATAATCCTGAACATAAAAGCTTACAAGGACATAAAAGACGTAAGGACGTAAAATTTTTATTTTGCTTTGATACATTTTGATCGTTTTGGGAGTAGCTACAATAGAAAAAGCAATCTATTACCAATGAGCAATGCTGTAAAATAACTAATGGCTTCTGAAATATAATCTAAGAAATATAAATATGATAAATATCTTCAAACGATATTTGTTGTCTGACTAGAATTGATTGATGATTTTTACTTAATAACCATAAAAGCTTATAAATCATTTATCAATACTTTTAATAACAATATAACATAATGGTGTAAAATTCAATAAAAATTTTTGTAATTTCAGATAATTATACCGTTTAAAAGTATTAAAATACAAATAAATAATAATAACTGAATTTTTGCTCTTGATAAATATTTTGCCGCTTATTGACATAGTCTACAATATATAAGATTGCAGATTCGATTCCTGCAAGCGGTAAATGTATCCATTTCTGGCCTCCTAATGATAAAGCGTGATGTACTTTTATGATACTGCCAGACTTCGTGGCACAAAGTGAGAAGTCGTTACGTTTTACTACAAAAATGACGAATAAATAAGACGGCAGAATAATTTTCTTAAATAATTTATTTCGATGTTCATGCAATGAATCTAATTACCTTATATTTTCTAATAAACTTCCATTTTCAGCTTATAAAAGTTTAGTTTGTGACGAAATATAGGAACATATATAAAACCTTAAGAATTGTCCTTTTCCGAAGGTTGAAGAGCTCAAAGCTCGTCTAGATGAGAAAAGCAGAATGGTAGAGAAGAAAACAGCAGCAGCTCTCGCAGCTGCTCATGAACTTGCTGAACTCAGAGATCATTCTGAGATTAAAGATCGGAAAATCAACGTACTGCAGCGGAAGGTAGGATGTTGTGCTAAATTGTGTAGATGAAGAAGTAGTGAATTTCTTTGTGATACTTTACTGCTAGATGTTATGTTTATTTCTGATTATTACATCCATGTAATTTTTAACATAATAACGTTTAAAAATCTTTAGCATTTATGTAATATTGTATGTATTTGGTGAACAATACCAATATTGCAACGCATTTATTATATATAAGAACATTTGGGATAATTCAAATAATTTTAATGTTTAATATTGGCTCCGAAGAAAAATAATAATTCGGAGAGTATTAACCAATATTTTAGTTAGAAATTATGAAAATAAGAACTTTGAAATATAGTTCTATGATCATGATATTAATTTTTTTAATAAAACTATCTTTTTGGATTTTTTCACGGATTTATTTTGATTTTTTGTTCCCGACGTTTCGAATGCTTTACAACAATCATGGTCAAGGGATTCTAAGAAAAGATCTAAGAAAAGATACCAATCTTCTTTGAAATTTGAACTTAGTTCACAATTCTATTAGTTAGTTTCGTGAAACAAGTAATACTAATCCTATAATTCACTGTATCAATTTATATTTATAAGAATAAGTAAAAAGTATTGTAATGTATGTGCTTAATATAAGAATTTCATATATTTTAAATATATTTTATATAATTTTTTAAGCTCGTTTATTTATTTTACGTTTAATTATGTTTTTAGTGCTAGTGAGTTACTTATTTAGCTAGTGTATGGTATTAAATGGTGCTATTTTTCGTTTCTAAGGTACGTTTTTTTAAATTATGTTATGGTTTTTATTTAATTTTATGTTTTTTTATTCATTGCTTTCAATATAAAATCAACGATATCATGTATATGAATTTACGAGATTAAATTATTTTTAGATTGAAAATCTTGAAGACCTGCTCAAAGAAAAAGATAATCAAGTAGACATGGCAAGAGCTAGACTCAATGCCATGCAGGCACATCATTGCTCGTCAGAAGGTGCATTATCCTCTCTTGAAGAAGTTATTGGCGATAAAGAAAAGCAAATTCAACAGCTAAGAGAACAAAGAGATAGAGCTGAACATGAGAAAAATGAAGAACGAGAACTCCACGAGAGGGAAATAGCAGATTATAAAATGAAATTGCACGCCCTTGAAAGTGAAGTTGAGAAACTTGGCGCTAGGTTAGAAAGGGCTCAGGCCGAAAAGGATAGGCTTGAAGCTAAGTTAGAAAGCTCACAATCTGAACTAGGCAAATCTAAGGCTGAGTTAGATAAAGCTGCTAGTGAAGTTGGTAGGTCTGGTGCAGACTGGGAAGCAGCTAAACAGCGTTTGGCTCGACTTGAACTAGAGAATGAGCGGTTGAAACATGAGTTAGAAAGATCTCAAACCACATTTGGTAGAAGTACTTTGACTACATCGCAAGAGTTAGATCGTGTTCAAGAGAAAGCTGATAAAATTTCAGCTGAATTACGACGAACGCAAGCGGAACTGAGGGTTACCCAAGCTGATGCCGAGAGAGCCAGATCTGAAGCTAGTGCGCTTCAAGATAAACTAGAGAAATCGCAAGGTGAAGTCTACCGTCTTAAAGCTAAATTAGAAAATGCACAAACTGAACAAGACAGTCTAAAGGAGGAATATGATCGGTAAATATGCATTTTACATAATATTTAGTATCAAAATAATTCAAGTCCAATTTATTAAACTGATCTCGTAAAATTTCGTAAGAATTGTAACGATTATTACGAACTTTTGTAGGTTTAAACAATGAATCTTCTGAAATGAAATATAAGCCAAATTAAATTACGTCGATAAAATTCTTAAAAGCTTTTCAATACGAAGTCTAGACTTCACTATCTCAAAGAGCATTAAACTTTTACCTCCTATAAACTTTGTTTTCACGAGATTTCAAATGAAATTTTCATTTTGTTTATGCTCTTTCAAATGTGATTTAAATTTATTTGAGTCGAGAGGTATAATATTTTTTAAAGATAAATTATTTGATGATAATATTAACGGTTGCTTAAGTAATATAATTAATTGCTTAATGTACCTTGCAATACTTAAGTATAAGATTAGGACTGAACTAGTCCTAAACTACTGAACTAGTCTAATCGTAAATAAGGTAGGCAGGTTAGAGTTTGATTTTGTTACCGAAAAATATACACTGCCAAGAGTTTGATGATGAACTCAGTTTGAATAAGTCAAAAACAAAATAATAATTTGGACATTATAACTTTTTCGTTTGAACCTAGATAGTTTGTATATATTCAATTTTTCCACCATATCAAAGTTAAAATATAAAACACATTATTATCTTCTAATATTCTCCTGCTTTGCTGATTTCAAAAATTTATTTCCAATAGCGTCCAATCGTCCATAAGCCGTCTTCATTCCGAACGTGACAAGGCTACAGCAGAACTAGATAAGGCAAGAGAAGAATTAGAAAGAACTCAGGCAACTCTTGGCAAGGCTCAACTGCAGCAAGACAAGCTGCAGGCATCTTTGGACTCTGCGCATTCTGAGATCGATAAACTACAGGAGAAGCTAGATAAATCAGCTGTTGAAGTTAGAAAGGTAGAGTCTAACGGTTTATTTAAAACTAAACTGTTCTCACCGCTTATATATTAATGTATAGTTTCATCAAAACCCGTTCAGTAGTGAACGAATGAGAAACATCCATCCTCATAAAATTATCGCTTACACTGGTAATATACTAGAATGTTACTTATATATTTTGGAAATTTTATTTTTTACTATTTGTTGTTTATATTACAATATATTATATAATCTTAATAAGCAACACAATCTTTACCACCAGTTCAGAAACTTGTTATGAATATAGAGAATGTAAGGCAGACAATTTTAAATGCCATTTTTTTCCCAACAGCTGCAAGTGGACCGTGAAAAGTCAGCATATGACTTTGAATCCCTCCAATCACAGCTTGACAAAGCATTAGGCCAAGCTGCCCGACTTCAGAAAGAAAGAGACACAGCACAACTAGATGCTGATCGGTTCAGGGATAAGCATGAAAAAGCACAGGTTAGTTTCTTACCACGAATACGTATGAAAGTAAGTGAAAACCCTATACTTAAACAGGTTACGCCAGCTATGTCTTATCTCGAGAACTATTGATCCAATCTGGATATACGTTTCGCTGTAATGATGTGCTTTCCTCTGGAAAGATTATCGCTATTATTATATTATATTATTATATACGCTAGTTTATCAATACTAATATTAAAAAGAGATAAAGTTTGTGAGTTTGTGACGTTGTAGGGAGTAATGTTTGGATCTCCTGAACCGATTTAGATGGAATTTGGCAAGAAGATAGTTTGAGACCCTGGGAAGGACATAGTATACATAGGGTATAGGATTTTTATCCCGGAAATCATCCCTAAAAGGGGCGAAAATGGGGAAGCTTGTAAATGGTATTTTAAACATATTTTTATATAATCGGGCATAAAAATTTACGAACTTGCTTACCTTTAGTTGACTGTCGCATTTTTTGGATATTTGAGACTATCTTAGTAAAGCCTGAGAGTGCCAGACGGAGTTGAAATAAAAATTTATTTTTAATATAATAAACAAGATAATAATTAATTAGTTTAATAAGTTTATTTGTGGTTTTCTAAACTAAATAAATGAAGTGTGGGAAAATTGATAAGTCTAGGTAGATATATATTATATATGTAGGTCATGGCGACTGCCTCGGTGGTGTATTGGCTAGCATGTATGGCTGCACATCCTGAGGTCCTGGGTTCGAGTCCCGGGTCGGGCCAAGTTTCGTTATTGAGTCTTTCTGTATAGTAAGCCTCAGTAACAGCCCGGAGTTAGGAAGTTGGCGGTGTTTCACCCCCGTGCCTCGGAGAGTACGTAAAGCTGTCGGTCCTGCGCCTTAACTCTCACCGGTCGTGTCTCGTGTCGTCCCACCGGAGTATGAGAGTGACAGGAATAGAGAGTGCACTTGTGTCTGCGCGCATACTTGTGCACTATAATATCTCCTGCGCAGTTGGCTAGTCTCAATGAGATTGGCCGCCGTGGCCGGAATCGGTCAGGAGGACATTATTATTATTATAGGTACCTACATATAAATCGTAAAAGAAAATAGATAAATTCGCGAAATAATCCGAAAAGATAGTTTTATTTTGAAATGTCAAATATTCGCGTAAATCTAAGAAAGTATTAACCGTAAAAGATTTAAGTATAATCTTTAGTAAAAAAAAATAATGATTGAATTATTCATAAAACATAGTATTTTAAACAATTCCAGACTTGACAAAAATTTTCATTTAAAGTTACAATTCTACAGTCTGCAAGTAATGTTATTTTTGTTTTTGTTTGTCGTAATTTTGTTATAAAATTTATGTAACGTAAAATAATACTTAATAGACTATACTTATGACTTGGGGCTTAGATAAGGTATCTATCTATCTTACAATAGTTGAATCATTTGTATTAAAATGACAAATTCAATCGACATTTTGTCAGAGAATCATGTCATTCCTATTTCTATTCTTCAACGTAAGACATCTTGTCTAAAGCCCTTTGTTAGAAATACTTCGGCTGTTACGTAGCAATGTCAACGAGAAGAACGTTACAGCTCAAAAAATTACTTATTATAAGAGATTATGAGAATTCATTGATTCATTGCCATACCAGTATGTAATTATTTATGAATTGTATATTTTTTTTTGGGTTTTTCGTTTTTGCAGTAGCAATGCGAATTTGATGAATATTTATTATTACAACATTAATTTCCAGAATGAAACTGATATACTAAAACAGATCACATAATACTATACTAGTCTAAAACGCTGACAAAATAATTCTCAAATTCCTTTTCAAGACCATATAGATGTGACCTACATTACGTAATATATGCGCATCCTAGGACTATTATCCTTAGAAACTTGGCAACAGCAACCGCTATAAATTGTTATAATCGTTACAATGTTACGTTATTCCATCTTCAAGCAGGCTCCAAGAATGTCTAGACTGTATGACGCTATATTGCTTCATTGACAGACCATTCATTATCTTCAATTTGGGTTATTGTAATAATGATGTATTATTATTCCTTAGTTTAATTACGGTTACTTATTATTTATTGACTCTTAGATTTCGGTTACAATTGATTATGGCATTAATTTAAAATGAACAGTGATAATTTAGAAAATCTCTAATTTCGTTTTGATATCTTCTTTTACAAACTGTTGTTTTTTTTATTTTTTTATTATGTAGGTTTCGATTTTTAAAGAAAAATTTGAACAGACATCTATAATTCAATGTGATCAACAAACTCACGGTTAGCCTTATGAGTGTTGTGTAAATGACGGGATGCCACCGTGCCAGTACCAACAGTATCATTGTATCTATACAGATAAATATTGTAGTGTCTGATTGTAATGTCAAAAAAACAGCTTTTTAGTAAATGCATATGAAATTATATACGATACTTTTAAGAAAAACACAATTTTTAGATTTTTTTGTCTGTCTGTCTGTTTGTTCCGGCTAATCTCCGATACGACTGGTCTAATTTTGACGGGACTTCCACTAGCAGATAGGTAGCTGATAGTATAAGAAATAACTTAGGCTACTTTTGTTTTAGAAAATGAATTAAGGTGCCGCTCAAAAAATTAAAAACATACTTATGAACACACCCGAGCGTAGCGAGGGTAAGTTTGATTACAAGATTAAGTATTGATTTTTGATTACAAGACACCACGTAACTTCTCTTTCAAAGTTAGATACTTTTTTAAAAGCATGCGGAAACTAAAGGAATCAAAAATATGTAGGTACCTATATTATAAAAATGCACTGGTTACAAATTATTCAAATAATAATAAAAAACTGCCAATTTTTAAGGATTTTTTAGTAAATACTGTCATACAGTTTATATGCATATGCAACGAACTAAAAAACACAGTTCGACATAGATTTTAACTTTTTAATATTTTTGTGGTTCTGACAAAGCTTTGTATATATGGCTAGAAGCCTGTAGGCCACAATTATTGTACATAAATAATAATTATAATATACAAATAAAAACATAATAAAGTTATGTTAATTGTTTTTTTTTTTGGGCTTTTCTTTCTTTTACGCTCTGATGTGTTGACTGTTTATTCGATAGTATGAATTCATAAACCTGAAATTGTCTAAAAGCTGTCACTAAATTGTTACATTAACAAGTGTTTATCCTTTGATACAATTCATAGTTATTATTTTTTCTAATCTATATAAATCTTACATAAAATAACATAGAGATTCGCGCAATTTTTTTATATCTAATACAACATTCATTGATCGAAGTTTAAGCCATAAAATAAAAGTCATATCTTCGTTTATTGGAACTAAAACCAATATTGATTTGGTCGTGACAGTTCCGATCTTCAAGGCAACCGTTGCTAGGGCTTAAGGTCTTGAACTCTGTTATATACCTAGTTGTGTACCATGAATTTTGTTTAAGACTAAACTTTGCTTTTCATGTTTAAATTTAGACAGCGCAAGCTCTTTTATTAATTGATATATGTACATTGTTTTATTGTTTATGTTAAACTGTTAACGAAAAAATATTTTTGTACTTCACTACATAGTATAAAACAAAGTCGCTTCCCGCTGTCTGTCGCTATATATGCTTAGATCTTTAAAACTACGCTACGGATTTTGATGCGGTTTTTTTTTATAAATAAAGAGATTCAAAAGGAAGGTTTATATGTATAATACATGCATAATATAGTAGAGAAACACTGATAATTTTAGAGGTTTCTATTGTGATGTCGTAAATAAACTCATTTTTTTACAAGATTACATTACAAGATACAAGATAGATCAAAATAATGTACTACAGTATTGTATTAAAACCGATCCATGCTCTATAATGTGATTTATAAGCCGTATGTACATAGATACTATACAGTATACACCCCAGATCGTATTTCCTTTAACGTCCAGATTAAGACCGATGAACTTTTGACGTAAAATCAAGATCTATTATTACTTTCGAAATGAATTGAGAGATTTTCCTGATAATTCCTATTGATAGGAAGTATATTGGCCCCTTTCCATTTCTGCTTTTGCGAATTGCGTGGGTCGTCGTTACGTAATATAAAACATGAAAGTTAAACATTAAATGAAGCTGTTTTTTTGCTCTGATATTCTCTTTTTTGCATATTATTGTGTTTAAAGATTTGCTAAAAAATATCTTCTATCCTTTGTGGGATGCGCGGTATATAATGTACAATATATTTGTATAGTTTCTTGTTAAATTTTATTTTTACTGGAGTAAGTTCAATCTTAATCCTCTTGCAATAATTTTACGAATAATCTAATTATCCATAATGTTCGAATAAAATCTAGAAAATATGCAACAACAATACATATAATTAAGGTTAAATAATGTTAATTAGTTAGATCATATACTTCTTTTATGATAACTTATAAAATATTTTCTTTCAGGCACTCGTTGCTCGAGTCCAGAAGGAGAGAGACACTGCTCTTGCTGAAGCAGCAAGTAGTCGCGAACGTGCAGAAGCCGCAGCAGCTGCTGCTAATCGAGCGGCACGAGACAGAGATAGTGCTGCCACTGAACTTGACGTGTTACGAGAAAGATGGGAGAAAGCTCACCAACAACATCAGAAATTAACGGTATTTATATGAAATATTTCTGTTTTATTTGGTTTTCATCAAAATGGTAATGATTAAGGAACTTGTTTTAAAAATTAAACTATGGATTTTTAATTTACAGATGGAGCGAGACGACGCCCTAACCGAATTAGAAATACTAAAAGAAAAACTTGATAAAGCACTATATTCCACACAAAAGACCATCGAAGAAAAAGAGACAGCGCACAAAGAATATGAAAAAATGCTTGAAAAGTATGATAGGTACATTATTTTATATGTCGTCTTGTGTTGGTTGCGATGTTCGTAGTATTTTGGAAAACTTCCTATTGAACTTACAACGAATCTAATTTTTGGATTTCTTTTACAGATCTCAAAATGAAATCTACCGCCTACAAAACAAGATTGATATTCTTGAAGCCGATAAAGACCGCATAGAATTGGAGTTAGAGAAAAACGTTCACTTAGCAACTAAATCTAGGGAAGACCAGAGGAAAATGCAGGATGAGCTTGCTAGAGTACAGGAAATGTATGATAGGGCTTCTTTGCAACTTGGCAGGACTAAAGAACAGGAAGAAAAAGCTAAAGAAGATATGGACAGACTTAGTGTTGATATCGAAATGGTTCGAGAACGTTATGAAAAGGGACAAATTGAGTTACGCAGATTACAAGCTGAGAGAGAAAAGTTAATCGCTGATAGCGAACGATTACAATTTGAATATGACAGGGCTATGACACAGTGTGGAAAAGCACAAGCATCAAATGAAAAAACTCAAGAAGAAATGGCAAGAGTACAGATAGAACTCGAAAAGATGTACGACAAACATGACAAAGTTTCGTCAGAACTGAGAAGGGTTCAAGCAGAGTTAGATAAAGTTAAAGCCGATGCTAGTGGAGCAAGAGAGGAAGCAGAACGATATGCAGCTAGATATGGAAAATACCACGACACTAAAGAAGAACACGAAAGAACAAAATTGGAGGTGGAACGACTGCGTGCACGGCTTGAGAAGGCAAATCTAGAATTGGAGCGAGCGCGGAAGGCTGAAGAAGAAGTAGTCCGTCTTCGTTCGGAGCTTGAACGCGTCGAAGGCCTCCGAGGTAAATACCAATTCGAACAGGATAAATGGAGTACCGAAATAAATAGACTACAGGCAGAGCTCGATAAACATCGCGAGCGCTACGAGGCATCACAGGCTGAAATCCAAAGACTGCAAAGTGAAAAGGAACAAGCAGAAACTAAACTTCATGAATCAAATATACAACTAGAGCTATCTAAGAGTGAGGTGGCGAAGCTAAGCGGGGCAATGGAGAAGCAACGCACAGATCTTGAACGGGCTCATATTGAGTGCGAGAAATTTAGGGATCGCTGTGAAAAACTGAAATTGCGTTCAGAGCAACTAGATAAAGATAATGAAAGATTAAAGGGAGAATTGCAACAGATTGAAAGAATGAAACTTCAAGCTGTTGCTGGAGACAAAGCTAGAACTGAAGATAGACTTGAAATTGAACGACTTCGTGATAAGTTGGAAAAAGCCATTCAAGCAAGAGACGCAACTGAAATGGAAGCGGGTCGATTAGCTAAGGAGCTTGAAAAGTCACAGATGCATCTAGCTAAATATCAAGAGACTAATGAAACAACTCGTGTTGAGTATGATCGGATGACTAATGAATTAGGTAGAATGCATGAACGATTAGAACGTACAATTCTTGAAATGCGTCAAATTGAACAAGAAAGAGACGCACTTAGGGCTGAAATTCAAAATACAAGACGCAATATTGAACAGCAACAGAGAACTCTAGATCATAGAACACAAGAAACTTTAGTAAAGTTACAACAAGAATTAGCGCAATCAGTACGAGACAGAGAAAAGATGGCATCTATATTAGAGCAAAGAGATAAACAAGCCGATGCTATTGAGAAACAAATAGTTAAACTGGAAGCAGACACGAAGCAATTAACGATCGAACGTGATCAATTAGTGGCGCAATTAGAAAAATCTCAAGATATGTTAGTAAATTTCCAGAGAGAACTGAATTCATCGGAAACAGAATTGCAGAAGCAGCGTGAAGAAGTGCGAAGACTTAAGGAAGAGCAAAGAAAGATTGCTCAAGATTCCGAGAGAGGTGCAAAATCTGTTATTGAAAGTAGAGATAGAGAAATCGCTAAGCTCCAGCAACAAGTTCAATCTGTGTCAAAAGAAAAAGATTCTTACCGACAGAGAGCTGAAAAAGCGGAGAAAGATGCACAGAGGGCTGGAGAAATCGAAAAATGGAAAGCTGCTGTTGAATCAGAAAAGACCAAAGCAATTGCAGCCGAAAAAGCGTTATCGGAATGTCAACAGCGGTTACAGTCTTTGGAGAAACAATACCACATGCAACAACAACAATTACAGCAGCTTCAAGCGCGAGGACCTTCCGACGTGCGTGAGGTTCAGAAGCAGCTTGAAGCGGCTCAAGCGGAGGCGCGTTCGCTTGCCGTGGAGAGGGAGCGTTGCCAGTCACAGCTCGAGATGCTCGTTCAGGAATTGGAGAGGAGCCAGGTCAGTTGGAGGATCGCCCGAGCACGTGCGGTTGTCGGGACGGCTATGCGTGGTTAAATCGAGTTTGAACTTCCCTTATTGTGATCTTTTATATTCAATTTAGAATTTTCATATATTATTATTCATAATTTAGTATTTTTGGATGTAAAAGACTATTTTAGGAAAAAGCTTTATGAAGACTGTATAACTTTATCAGCTCAATTTTGTCATTTAATTGTAAAATCCCTTATGTAATAAGATGTACTGTTAATTAATAACAATTTAAGAAATATAGCAAAATTGTCTTTGTATATAGCTTTTATCTAAATAAAATCTTTTTGAAAATGTTAACTTAATTAAAATAAAAGAAAATTATTCTTTAAAAAGGATCAAACTCGATTGAACCTTTATCGATTCGCGTGCGTTGTCTGCTTACATCATTGCACCGGTGTTATGGAGTAGATGTTTTAATTTCGATGTTCATAAATTTAGTTTTTATTTGGGATCATCATCGCCGGTTGTCATGTACATAATTGTTGTATAGTAGCATGCCTCCCACGGCCCGCAGGGCATCCTCCAACCCCTCATTATATATTCGTATTTATTTTATTAGTTCCACCATCGCAACGTATTTGGACGACAATTTCATGAGAATGTACAAAATCATTCGACAAATGCACAAGACATTGCAAATTACACGCGCACTCGTCCAAACACAACCCTTGTTCAGTGTCGTTGTGTCAAATATTCGGTGCAAATAAACGCATTAAGCTTTAAACAGTTCGTTATATAATTCGTCGTTGTTATATTTTCTTGTCTTTTTCAGCCGTTTCCGCTATTCAAGTTTATAATTCATGTTCATGTATAATAAAAAAATTCAAGAAACTTATTTTTGTCATTAACTTTGCTGCTGTAATTATACTTTGCCAAGTTTTGTGTAAAAAATTCGCTTTCATTATATGGGGCTTACAAATTATACTTTACATTAAAATTTTTGCAAACTCTGGCTTAGATACTGATGCTGCTATTTAATATTCTTCGTTCTCCTTAAACTGTTACAAAATGCCATTTCAAGATCCTAATTTATATTTTATCTGAAAACAGCTCGATCTCCGAGAAGCGAACAAGAAACTCCAGCAAGCTGGTACCCAGAACGCCAAAGCTGGGGAAGATACAGCTCAAGCTAGAAGACAACTGCAAGAAGAATTTAAGAAGTTAGAAGACGCGAGAAAACAATTTGAAGAGAATAGAAGAATGGTTGAAAATAAACGAAAAGACGTGGAGGAAAAAGAGAAGTCGCTGGTGGAGTTAGATAAACAGTTAAAGAAACGAAAAGAGCAAATGGACCAAATGGAAGCATCTTTGAGGAAGGTAATATAAAATAACTCAGGCTTGACAGAGTCCTACCGGTGGTAGGACTCTGTCAAGCCTGAGGAGTCCGACTGGATGGGTACCACCCCCTTATCTATTTCTGCCGCCAAGCAACAATGATTGCATTGTTGTGTTCCGGTACGAAGGATAAGGTAGCCAGCGCAATTACAGGCAAGAGGCATATCATCTTAGTCCTCACAGTGACAACGCACCTGCGGTTCTGCATTTTTGTTACTTAAAACTTAAGTGCATGAACCGTATGTGTTATGGGCGACAGGTACTGCTTTCCATCAGGTGGTCTGTCTGCTCGTTTGTCACTGAATCTCATAAAAAAAAAAAAAAAAACCTGCAAACCCAATGAGTTATATATAGATGCATATATTGACTAATATTACTTTTTTAGGCTGGCGGAAGTGCAGCAGCGGTAACAGACTTGAATCGAAAGTTGGGAGACACACAGAAAGAGGCTGACCAATTGAAGCAACAGCTGAAAACCAGCGAGGAGGAGTCTAAGCGGCTGACAGCAGAGACGGAGCGACTCCTACAGCTTGTACAGATGTCGCAGGAGGAACAGGCTCAGAAGGAAAAACAGATCATGGATTTACAACAGTAAGCAAAGCCGTTACTTTTTCTTACTATATCAATAATTAAGGTTAATATTTACAATAGAATATCGGTCATTTTTTATTAAAAGACAATATTATAAGCGTAATTAAAACTTAAGTTCATAATAAATTCTGATTTTAGAAGCTATCAAATACTCAGTCTAAGCATTAAAAAATCACCATAGTGCTGTGCTATATTGCTAGATTAAAATAACCATAAAAAAACTATAAAAAAAAAACAAATTCGCATATCCAACTTATATGTTGCTTAGCATTATTCTACATACATTTGAAATTTATTTCAGGTCTGTGAGGAACCTTCAAGCCAAACTGAAAAGTCAGCAACAAGCACAAGCACAAAGAGAAGAGGTAATGTTCTTTTTAACCTTCATACGGTCTTCAAAGTTACTAACGTAAATGGGCTTCGGGTCTTATTTGACCCAGTACTATATTTCCAGAAATTATATGTAATTTTTAATTAATTATTATTATTGGGGTTTGCATTTTAATAAACTATATTATTTCAATGAAAATAAAAGCTACTGAAATGTGTATTTATTAGAATTTATTACAATTCCCAACACTTTGTGTGACTATTAAATTCCTTTCATAATTTTAATACTTATTTTGTTAACACATTGCATTAAGTATTACTAACATATTAATTTTGAATAAAAAGGTGTACGGACTTTACAAGGACTTTAGAAGTAATAAATCCACCAAATTGTGTACTAGGAAGCGTCTTGTTTGAATTCGGCCCAAAAACTCAATATTCCTCTATTATGTTGTTTAAATTTAAGGTTCAATTACAACTAAATGTAGCTATTATAATAATAATTATGTATTCAGCCCTTTTTAACGTCCCACTGCAGGGGGGTGGGCCTCCTTCCAATACGAGGGGAATCAGGTCATAGTCCACCACGCTAGCCAAGTGCGGATTGGCGGACTTCACATGTCTTTCGAAAACTTGCTAGGTTTTCTCAGACATGCAGGTTTCCTCACGAAGTTTTCCTTAACCGGAAGGCAAGTGGTAATCATGATAGAAATGATTTGCACATGAAAATATCAGAGGTGCGAGATCTGGGATTTGAACTCGCTTCACTCGGTTTCACAAGCGAGCGCGTTACCACTGGGCTACCACTGCCTAATAATTATAATATTATCATGTAACTAATAATTAATTTATTACTAACAATACTAACCAACTATTTTATTTCTCTTCCATGCTGCTCCAGGCCGGACCCGCTGGCTTCCTCAAAAGCTTTTTCTAAGTTAGTTCTTCTCACCAAGACTGTCGTTTATTTATTTTCTCTTTTCGTTCAAAGTTTTACTTTAACTGTCGCGTTTACTAACTCCGTGAGCGACCACTCCAGACTCCACGTCTTTCGTTCATACAATTATATCACTAAGCTTTACAATCGCAATTCGTATTAAGTAATGTTATTAAAATTTGTATTGAATATTATAATGAAGTGTTCAGATAATAATAAAGTATCATCTCTTGTTGATATAATCAAAAAAAACCATATATACAGGTTTTTAAATTCAGTTCATTGTAACAGCACACAAGTAAGGTAATGTATTAGTTTAGCGATAATTTTTAAGTGATGTTTAAAAAAAATAAATAATCGTGTTCAGCGGGACTTATTTTTTAAGTATTGATAAAACAATATTGTAAAACTGTTAAGTAATCATGTATCTAGGTAGAACAGTAAGTTGTCCACTAGTCGATGTTATCAGCTTTCAATCTTGTTATGCGAAATATCAATTGACTAATAAAAGGAAATGGTGACCTTTATCGAGTTATTTTTGAGTTTATATTGTTGAAGTTTTGTTACTGAAGTAAAGACAGTTCGTTTTTATTCTTTTTTTTATTTTATTTTATTTCATCTTTTCACCCCTTACGTAGGAACTTACGCGAGCCAGACAGAGCGAGATAGCTGCTATCGGTGATTTAACAAACACATTGAAAGAAAGAGACAGACTTAAAACAAAGCTCGAACAAAATAGAATGAAAATCATAGATTTAGAAATAGAACTTAACGAGTCTTCGCTTATACTTTCCGAGATACTTAAAATTTCAGACAGCCAAGAGTTAATTAGTATAAAGAAAAGTAAAAGTTTTTTCGAATTGCAAAAGAGTGGTAAGGTAGTGGATAGGCTTGACAAACGCAGATTTAGCAGAAGTGTAAACGACTTGAACAATATAAACAAAGATGACGTTCAAACGAACGTGTACAAATTGACTAGAAAAATAGCTAACTTGACCGCTGAAATAGAAGTTAAAAATACAAAAATAATAGAACAACAAAAATGTATATCAATATTGGAAGATGCTTTACGAGAAAATAATAATATAGCAGAATTTGAACAATTACTGGCAGTAGTTAGAAGTAAAGATGAGAGGATAACTGAATTAGAACACATTGTAAATAAAAAACCTGGTGCTATGTGCACTGTGTATAATGATACAAGGATTTTGGAACTGGAAGAAGCTCTTAAAGAGTCATTTATGATAGCGGCTGAAAGAGAAAAGGTTTTTTATGAAGAGGAACAGAAGAGAATTGAAAATTTAAAAAAGGTAATATTTCATAAAATTTACACTCAAAACTGTATCTTAATTAAAATATCTTAAATATAAGAAGCCTCTGTCGAGCTTCTATTTTGTTTAGTATCTAACTTTATAAGAAAATTTAATAAAGAAATATAAATTATTTTTATATTGGAATAGTATCCACGATCTATTATTTGTTATTTAATAGTTATAATATTTCCACAAAATATAATTAATTACTTTAAATTAAAAGAACAGGTATAAACTACAGTAATTTTGTAAGAAAATATGTATATAATATGTTAAATCAAAAATGTAAAATTAATAACTTCCAGATGAAAAAGATGGAGCAACGTATCCTGTCGCTACAGAACGCGTCAATAATGAGCTGTGAAACTTGTTCATTAGTTTTAAAGCGGTTGAAGCGATTGGAACAGTCGTATCAAAAATGTCAGGCGAAGAGGAACGCGATACTGCGGCATTTGTCGCATGTCATGTAAGTGATTTAATTCCTATTAAATCAATATTGGTATTTTCGAAATATAGTCTTCTCCATTTTAAGTGACATTGGCGAAGTAATCTGTGCTCAACTGGCACGCTCTGAAGCCATTAACAAAATTTAATTGAATTGAATTCCGAAATACATATATGTTTGTCAAAAACTCTACCAGCAATTCGAAAAATATCTGAATATTGAGATGAACTACCTACCGTCTTTAGAAACACGTTTAAAGCCCTTAAATAAAGATTTGAAATCCTTTTATTGATATTATCTATTATTATATATAATTAAATATGCAGGATGGTAGCACGTTGTGGCATGTTTTTAAATGGCACTGCTTACGGGTCACTAACAATTACAATTAAATAATTTAGAGTAACTATTGCCCTTAAGCCCGCCAAATGGGTATAATATTAGTAAAGATCAAACTAAGCTGATAAGTGTAGTACTACTTCAACAACGTGCTATGAGTATGAATTATGGAGGGTAGAGGTTAGGAGAACCATCTCTGTGTATGAAGAAGTGTCCGTCGAAAAGCGTCAAATTAGGGTGGCACCACGGTAGCAAGTGGGTAATTTTTGAAGAAAGCGCCAAAAGTATTATTAAAAGTTCAAAAAATATAAACCACTCTCTACGTATATATCACTTCAGTTTATTAGGTTATATTAACTAAATTATTTTAGGCTACGTAAATAAATTCAATAACTACTCAATTCACCTAAAATAAAATTATATACGTGTAGTGTATCAACTTTCTAGTATCCATAACACAAGCCTCGTAGCTTACCATGGAACTAGATAATGCTGTGTGTTAATGTTCAAATATTATATTTGTTTATTTATTTATTTTTTATTATAGCCAAGATTTACTCGAGCGAGTGATAAGTGAGAAGGACACTCAGATAGCAGAGCTCGAGATAAAAGGCGTTCTAGATGAGAATGACAGCAAAACCTGTGACATACTTAAAGATGAAAGAGACAAACTGCTCAATAGACTTAAAATGGAGGTAAAGTGTACTTTAGAAAAAACATTTTTTTTAAAAGCCACTGAATGTTTAATGTGCCATATAACGAAGCGCCAGCTTAAAATCACTTTAAATTATTCGTTCCTTTAAGGTGAAATAGATTCTTTTTATTTATATGGTTAAGGTACGTTTTTAATTCCGAGCCGGTGGTAGCTTCCTCACGGACAGACTACACTGACGCTTACATTAAATTGACGATTCAAAAGCACTTGTATTAAGTCTAATTGAATAAAGTTTATTTCATTTCAATCAAAAAAACTATTGATTAAAAATAATAATTAAAATCGGTTTACAATATACCCATAAAAATATGCATCCAGTTTGAATACCTTCTCCTATTTTCAAATCAGTCAAAATAAGCAAAACCTTCTGTAAAAAAATAAGGAACTTCGTTTCATTATACTTAGTACCTGGAGTTTTTGGTCAGAAGTACTATTTTCTTGTTATTTGGCTTAAAAACAAAAACAAACTAAAAACTTGAAAAAATACAAAAAAAAGTAAAAACTTTGTATCCGACCGGGATTCGAACGCGGACACCTGTGATTGTTAATCTTGCGCCTTGGCCGCTTGTCCACGATGCTTACGCCCGAACGTGCGAAATTAGCGACCATATTTTGCTTGTGAAAGAAAGCCGCATAAAAATTCTAAAACACATGTTTTCCCAGACTAATCTAGATCGATTTTTCGCCCCCAAAAACTCTCACATTCAGCGAAATCGTTAGAGCCGTTTCCGAGATCGCCGGTATAAATATACAAGAATTGCTCGTTTAAAGGTATTAGATAAGATATAAAAAGCATCTACTTTTAAATACTTATTATCAATCAACCGTTCTTACAATTGTAATTTTGTATATTATTTCAATGATAAAATCTCTTCTATTTATTCAACAAATGAACGACTTCTTAAATTTTAACAAATACTTAAATAATAATGAGATATTTAAAATAATATTTACATTCCAGAATGAACAATTGGTGGAATTCGAAAGGGACTCTAGCGAGCCAGAACAAGAGATCGCTTTGCCGATATTGACGCTCGCCGACGACCTCATATCAGTCTGCGAAGACAATGTAATTGTTTGGGTATCGTTGTATAAAGTATTGAGAATGCGAGTGATTTGACTAATTATAACATTAAAAATATTTTTTTTTGGTAGGTACTGGAAAATATTCATGTAATTTTATTAATAAACATTACTTCTAGGTAAAAAATGATGACACAGATTAAAAATGTACAGACGATTTTAATCGATTAAACTATTTTATCGATTTTTTTACTATTTGTTATAACTTCGAAAACCTTCAAAAATAATTTCATCAATGACATCATTCATATCATCAATTAGTTCTATTTATTTTTTAATATTGTTTAATGTTTATTTTATTATTAATAATAATATCGTGTATGAATTTGCTTTACAAATTTGACCCTCGGCACATTTTATACATAATTAATTTTGTAAATATATCAGCCTACATTACTTTAAAACTAGGAGTGGTTGCAAGTATTTTAATGGCCTATTTGTATTCAAATAAATTATAATTAGGTACATTTTAAAAATTCTAACGTTGATCTAAGGACGACATGTTGCCAAAAACTACACAGGAAGGAAGTATGTTTTTATTTAAAATTAATCTTTTTACAGGAAGAGGACATACCAGCAACCGTACTGTGACGTCACAAAGCTAAGTCTAATAGTAAATATGTTGTGTCATCCATTTCACAATCACGCTACCTTACCATTGCTTTTCACAGCCTTCCCGCCTAAACAACAAAAACCCGCTTGCCATTTCTAAAAAACGTTCAAAAACCGCGCCCTACGACCAAAGAGGTTTATTTGTAAATAAACATTTAATTTTTTAATATTTAGTTTCATTTTTATTTAGTTTTAAGGTCGAAGAGAATATTTTTGATCGATTGATATGGAACCAAATTATTTACATACCTATTTTATTATAGATTACCAATTGTTAAAATGTATACCTATATAGAGCAATAATTTAATCGTCTATACGAGATTCACACTCAGTGTCTATTTTTATCTTAACTAGTCAAATTTATAAATGTTTTACAGCTTCATATGGTTTACCTTTGTTAATTGATGTTATTGTTTTATTGGGTACTATGGACTAGAGACCTTTGCTCACATCCTCTACAGAATTATTTATTATGTACGTATTTGTCATTCAATTAGCCGTATATATAAAAAGTCACGATTATTTTTACTGCAAAGCATAGCTATTACACGGTTTTGTTTAGAATATTAAAAATTTAATTGCAAATTTAGTAAGTTGAGTAGATTTCGTAATACGTTTACATATCAAGCACAAATTGAAGTCCGAAGCGAACGGTCGGCATATCATTATTTATTAGCTTCAAAGGACGCTATTGTTAAAGAGCCTGTACATTGTCAAAGCACTGCCTTATATTCTAAGGAAATTAAATTTTTGTTAAAATTTAAGCGAGTGAATGCGAACATTGCACTGGAAAGACGTCCGCTCTCAGAAGTATCGCGTCAAAGTAACGTTTCCCACGGGATGTAACCACTTCCGTTTCGGCAGCTAAAGTTTAAACTACCGTATTTTATAAATGTATCGTGAGCTTTTTATAAATATCTTTACAACTGTATCGCCATTGTGATACGTCGGCGACCTCCAAAATCCAATATATGAATTGTTTAATCCTAAGAAATAGTTTTAGCCTAGTCAAATGAAATCCCTATTAATGTTATATAATTATATTTTTATTGCTGTTTTAGGCAAAGCTTTATATGCAACTCTCCCAATTTCATAAATTGGATTTTTTAGCCGAATCGTAACATCGAGAGATCTCAATTTTTGCTGTTTTACTACTTGTTAGGACTATGGCCACTTTCAAATACATTAAAGTAATAGATTTACATAACCGGAAGTTAATGTTATATAATGGTTTATGGTGGTTTTATTTATTTTAGTTTTATGATAATTTACGGGTCCAAAATGGCCATCGTCCTTCTTAGCCGTTAAGCTGTCAATTTATCTTCGACGTTTGCTGGAAGAGATGTTGGTGTCGGCAAACTGGCTTTTTATACTCAATACATGTCGCTGAATGTAGTATTTATGGTAGGTTGGGCATAGACAAGCTGCGGCGTTCCGTTGACGTCGAAATTCAATTGAAAACATTTGTTTTTCATATTTGTTTGCTTTATGTGAAATATGAGAACGTTGCAGCTTTCTTTTGTATTGAAGTGTGTAGAAATTGTATGATCACAATAATTATGATATTAAATTATATTAGTTACTTGTTACATATTATTATAAAGGTATAAACCGTGGGTCGCTGTTTCACACGTTGTATTGACCGAAACTATGCTGAAATATAAGAATACATGTTCTTTGAAAATATAATATCTTCATATAATATATTAATGTGTTTTTGTACACCACATGATCTCAGTCCTTTTCTCCTTCCTGCCTTCTTGTTCTTAATATATGAAAACGGTAATTTGGAGCTTATGAATGAAAAACAAATCAAAAATAGTGCCAAATTTAGATTTAATTCAATTCTTTATTGGCTTTAACGCGTGCCAGTTGAGCACAAATTATTTCGCCAAAGTTACGTTGAATGGAGGATGTCAAATTTAGAATATACCTATTACCGAGAATTACTACCGCTACCTACTAACTTAAATAGAGTATATATTATAATCAAAACATTCAGAGACCAAATATGCTCTAATTCTTAAATTAGATACTATCTTTTATGTAAGCATCGTTTTTGAATGGTATTGTCTTTTGTGAATTTTATAAAAGTATTTTAATATAAGTATAATAAGAGAAGAACAACTCGATAACGCTTAATAATGCAGGTCCCATGCGATAGCTAGAAGTAATCTAAAATAAAAGTTCTTCCATCTGTCATTGAAATATAATATACATATTATTTATGATGTTCACAATGCAAAGTTACAAAATAGTCTTATTTGTAAATTATATACTTTTTACTATTATCTGTCAGTTTGCCCCATTACAGCGCCATCTATCCAGTTTTATTGAAATGACAATGTGTATAGGAGTATGAAGCAATACTCGCTACTCATCAATAGATGTCATTTGTTTCAGTAAATCTTATGCGTTAATAAAGTTATTTATATATTTACTAGTGATTCACCCTCGCTCCGCTCGGATTCGTCTCTATTGTATGATTTAAAGGTTATTATGGATTTCTCAGAGATGAGATATCTTCTCGCAGTAAAAAGTGTCCTATATGTTGACCCGGATAACAACAAGCTATCATCATAAATTTCATCAAAATCTGTCTAGTGGTTTTCTCGTGATGCATTTTCAGATAGACAGACAGACAAAAGATCTTAAATCTATAGATCGGCCTCTGTATGGACAACAATGATGACTTCAATAAGATTTTCCAAAAAATATTTAATGTACAGATTCGACTCATTTACAATTTTATTATATGTATAGATGTATGTATAACTCATACACATATTTATAAGTTTTTAAAAGGGGAAAAAACTAAATAATTGATAAATTAAAGTATGATTAAATAAACTTATTTCAAATTGTATTTAAAAGAAATATTATATGAATATATAAAATAATTATAAATTGTTTCCTGATTTATGTTTTTTTATAAAATAATATGTATAAAAACATCGTAATATTTTTTTTGCATGTAGGTATCATAATAACAATGCTTACAATTTTGTATTATTAAATGCAAAAATTAAACCTATTTAGGTTTAATTTTATTAATTATTATGTAATTACATAATAATTACCAAACATAAAAATACATTTACAAATTATTAATAAAATTAAAAATTACAATAGTATAATATTCTTTTTAATGAAGTTTTCAAGTCTACATTTTTAAAAGACAAAAAAATTTAAAATTGTCTTTATATTCTCACAAAAAAACATGTAGAGATATAACAATATAATAATTACCTAGTTTAGATTTTTTGTAATTTCGATGTACATATTTTCTTTTGTATGTAAAGTGTTTTAAAATCTGTAAAAAATCTAGAATTTATTGAATTTCAACCTTTTTAAATTTTGTAAGTATGTACGTATATATGTATATTTGTGTCTATCACAGTGCTTTAACACAATTCACTATAATGAGACCTGATTATTTGAAGCACCGGGTTTCTATATCACTCTCCACCATCGATCAAAAAAGTACCTACTAGATAAACAATCCCATGCAAAAGTTCTCTTAAAACTGTCACCAATTGTGTTTAGGTAAATATTCTAGTTGAAATAACTATACAACAATATATATTGAACCTTATAAACAATATTTAAAGTTTTTTTCACAAAAAAAAATTTAAAAGTGCGCACAAATGTTCAAATTAGCGCGCCAGGTGAGGACATTTTTTGACAACTTCAAATTATAACAACAAATATTTTTTATTAATCAGTACGTTTTTATATTTTTTTTCCATTCACATTTTAGCTAAACCTGTAAATTTTTCGAGTAACAACACTACGTTTTTGTTGTTATTAAAAAAAAAATATTAGTCCCGCTGAGTTTCTTTCGCCAGTTCTTCTCAGGTCTGAGGTTTCATTTTTCCGAACTGGTAGTAGACTCATGACGTTCAGTAAAAAATTGTAATAATTTAATGCTGAATAAAATATTTTGAATTTGAATTGTAGCTATTTGAAGTATACACAACAATCATCAAAAACTCTGAGTCGATGAATTTTATATTAAAATTTAATAAGAGATACTAACAATTAATAAAATATCCGCAAAAGTAAAATTGTGTTAAAGTATTTAATCAAAAGACCTCGCTTACCTTCAGTCGCACGCAGCTGTTATGCAGAGTCTGCATACAAAAAATTAAACAATTTTGCAAACTTACCTGTTCATGAGAACTATTTGCTACATCTATACTAATGTTAAAAAGAGGTAAAGTTTGTGAGTTTGTGAGATTGTAGGGAGTAATCTCTGGATCTACTAAACCGATTTAGATGAAATTTGGTAAGACGATAGTTTGAGACCCTGGGAAGGACATTGGATACTTTTTACCCCGGATATCATCTCTTAAGGGGGTGAAAATGGGGATGAAAGTTTGTATGGGGAATCAAGCTAGAGACGCACCCGAGCGAAGCTGGGGTTAGTCGCTAGTTTAAAATAAATTGTTATGACGTTCGCTTATTTAAACTTCTATTGTATTGAAAATACTAAACATAATATACATACGAGTAGGTACATACATATGTATGTATAGTATATACTATATATAATAATATAATACAGAAATATTAATGTGAAATTTTAGGCAGTATATGGTATTTCATTAGCCTATTTCAATTACTATATTTAAAAAAGTAAAATAAACACAGAACAAACAACTAAAATGATTGTCAAACTTTGACATTTTCATAACATATGTAGATGTTACACATATTTATGTATGTATATCTAAGCCATAATAAGATAAGACCACCATAAAAATGTAAAACCTTGGCTCTATTATTTAGTAACTTGATCACAAGTGTGTATTAGATTTACGGGCAGATGAAGATACGGTATGGAGACAGACAAAATAATATGTAGGTAAGTATAGATTATAAAGCCGAATTAATATATTTTAAAGAGTACAGTTGTCTTGACGCTTCAACCAATACCCATAAAATTTGGCCTATAATTATTAACGACATAGTTGCTATTTTTATATACTTTGATGTACTTCTTATTTATTATATTTAATATTCCTTAGATCAGTGTATCCCATAGAAAAGTCAATATTATACAAACGAAATAAAACTACTAGCACTTAAAAAAGGTATAGTCACATTAAAAAAAAAATGAAAAAAATAGTATTTATTTGTTTTGTCACCAGTACGTGTAGTGTGTACTGTGTCGGCGGAAGCGCTGCCGGATACAGGTGCGTGTGAGTTCCGCCGCGACAATATTCAACTAACCAGTCGTTTTGTACTTTTTACTATTTACTTTTACTTATTATGCTACTTGTATATAGTATATATATATAGTGACAAACCCTTTAAACAAATTTATTTCCTACTAGCGGCGCACCCACGCTTCGCTCACATAAGTGTAGTGTATCAACTATCTGGTATCCATAACACTGGACTCGTAGCTTACCATGGACTAGATGGTGCTGTGTGTTAATGTCCCAACATATTTATTTATTTAACTAGCGGCTCTCCATCGCTTCGCTTGGTTCGTTTCTAGAAAAATAAAAACAAATCTATCCCACGTAAATCGCAAATTTTTCCGGGATAAAAAGTAGCCTATGTGTTATTTTGATGTATGAGCTATATTATTGTAAATTTTAATTAAAATCCATTCAGCAGTTTTTGCGTAAAAGAGTAACAAATATCCATATCTCTACCTGTATACATCCATACATCCTCACAAACTTTCGCATTTATAATATTAATAGGATAATCGAAATTATTTATATGGTAAATAATAAAATTCTGAGTCGAATCTGTACGTAAAATTGTATTCAACCCTTTTTTAACGTTCCACTGCTGGGCACGGGCCTCCCTTCAATACGAGGGGAATCAGGCCATAGTTCATCACGCTGGCCAAGTGCGGATTGGCGGACTTCACATGTCTTTCGAAAATTTGCTAGGTTCTCTCAGACATGCAGGTTTCCTCATGATGTTTTCCTTCACCATAAGGCATGTGGTAATCATGTTAGAAATGATTCGCACATGAAAATATCAGAGGTGCGAGACCCGGGATTTGAACCCGCTTCACTTGGTTTCCCAAGCGAGCGCGTTACCATTGGGCTACCACTGTCTGTACATAAAATATTTTTTGGGAAATCAAGTTTTTAGAATTTTTGTCTGTCTTTCTGCCTGTTTGTCTGTCTGTCTGTCTGCTGCCTGTGACCATATCAAGAGATAACCACTGGACAGATTTTGATGAAATATGATAATAGCTGGCTATCTCGGTCAACATATAGGATACTTTTTACTGCGGAAAAATATCTCATCTCTGAGAAATCTATACTAAACGTTAAAACGTAACTAGGGCCGAACCCAAGCGGAGCGAGGATGAGTCGGTAGTGTAGTGTATTATATTACTATATAATACAATCGAACATGCGCTAATTACATAGTCTGACCACGTTGTATAAATGAGAAAAAACATTTCAAAGAGTTCTGTTAACGATAGCTATTTTAATGTTATTTTGTTTTATTTAAATAATTCTAAGCATTTATAGCTAAAATAAGAATATTTTTTCACATTACACTAATGGAATCCTACATGAATATTAATAGCTTTTTGGTTTATATTAGTTTTTAATACTCAGTAAAAATGTATTTACTAATTTTATAACCTGTGTAATAGCTGGTTCGTTATTAATTTTACTACACCTGGGTAGTGCATCTCTTATTTTTTTATTTACTCTAAAATGAGATTATAGTATAGTGTTATTCTTCAGTTCTTCACAAGCAATCTCATTGCAGTAAATAACTATCATCCATATTTTAATTGCTAAGAAATATAAATTAATAAACACACTATAACATTTACGATATAAGCAAAAGTTATGAAAGACACTATACATATTTATAAATGCGAAAGTTTGTATGTTTGTTACTCTTTTAGAGGTAAAGGCTGGATTGATTTGGGTGAAATTTTATACATGAAATGGTACTGTAACCTGGAGTAATGTGTTACAGTATCTCTGGCTACTACTTGTAATAAAATTATAAGGTTGCCCCCAACTTTATGTATAACGTTATAAATACAAAAAGCTTCTAGGAACGCACCCGAGCAAAGCGAGAGGATGTCTCTAGTTAAGCAATTCAATAAATTCTAAATCACAAGTTAAAGTTAACGGAGAAACAGATAGAGACAGACAGGGACTTTATTTTATACTATGTAATAAATATGTTGGGACATTAACACACACTACCATCTAGTTCCATGGTCGTGTTGTGGATACCAGATAGTTGATACACAACACATATATAACTTGAAATACATACATAGTACATACATATTATAAATATAAACACCCATGACTGGAGTACAAACATTCGTGCTCATCACACAAATGAATGCCCCCAGCGGGACTCGAACCCGAGACCGCTGGCACAGCAAGTAGGGTAGGGAATGTAATAATATTACATATTATGTATAGATAAATATAGGTATATAATATGTAGATGAGCGACTTACGCTCAAACTAAATTTTTTGGGTCTTTATTTTGTACAGAATAAGTAACGGACAAATATTTCATGTACAGATTTTGCTTTTTATTATTTTATTATGAAGATACAAAAGTATTATTTAAAAAAAAAATGTTGCTAGTAGTGAAAAAAATTTGAAGGTTTACAAAAAAAATACTACCATAGATTATATAGAATAAAAAAAATTATAAATAGGTTGATAGAAAAACCTAAGTACATAAAAAAAATCCATCCTTCTTTAATAATAACAGTTAAATATTCCAAAAACCGAAGCAATTTATAACATAAACTGTATCGAGAATCGAACCTATAATTTGTTTCTATAGTAATTTCCATTTAATTTTCTAACACAGTTGTATAAAACACGTTATCCTATAATCATTCTTATATTTTATGCATTAAGGTTGATATTTGTATTACTGTTTAATATTTTCCTGTGTATTAGGGTGACTATTATTTTACGTTACTAAAAATATACGTTACGTATACAATGCGATTTTTAAATTGTAATAAAATTATCAATTGGCCTCCTCGTTCTGCTCAGTTTAATAACACCCTATTTGTATTCAGCCCTTTTTAACGTCTCAGTACTGGGTCAGGTCTTCCTTCAATACGAGGGGGATCAGACCATAGTCCAACACGCTGGCCAATTGTGATTTGGCGCACTTCACATGTCTTTCGAAAACTTGTTAGGTTCTCTCAGATATGCAGGTTTCCTCACGATGTTTTCCTTCATCGTAAAGCAAGTGGTAATCATGGAAATATCAGGTGCGAAACCCGGGGCTTGAACCCGGTACCTTGGTTTCCCAAGCGAGCGCGTTACCACTCGGTTACTACTGCCTTTTACTCAATATATTTATTAGGATATAAAAAACGGTTTGTAAAGTATTTCTATGCAAAAAGTCTTATCGTGCCACCTAAAAAAGCTTATTTATTAGTATGACATGGATTATGGTACACAAAATTGCTTGAAAACTAAGTAAAAAATATAAAAATGTAGAGTACTTAGAACTTAGGAATAGAAATATGAAGAAGCAAAAGCTTCAAACAAACAGATCGTTTTTCTAGCAACTCATCTATTTATTTAGATAAAAATTACAAAGCATATCGACATAAACAAACAAAACGAATTGTTTCTGGTAAATAAAGGCGATACCTTCCAAGAAATATAATAGTCCGTTGGCTGCACTTCTTATCTCTCATTACTCTAAATCCTGTCATTTCAGTCAATCCTGGGGTAGTTTAAATTTTTTTTTAAATAAGTTAAGTTTGGCTACAATTTTTAATGTTAATTCTCTCACACGAGTTTTAATTAAATTTGATCTAATTGTTAATCAAGCATAACCACCACTGCGCCAAATCATCTTTCTAACAAAAATCCTGGTATACCTACCTGCAATCGCACACAAACCCTTTAATTACGTAATTCACTTAAAACGACAGCTCAAAACGTAAATAACTCAGAAAAATTACTATCATCTCCTTTTAATCCATTCTATGTGTTCTCAAAAATGTCAGTGTATTTAAATCTATGATTTTATTTAACTAAAAAAGCCAAATCGACCAAAAAATTACTTTAAAGTTATTATTTTAGTGTTAGCGGAAGATTCTTTAACCTTTATTAAAAAAAATAAAAATTATTAACTTCATTAAATATCGTAAAAAATGTAAGATTATTTGGATCAAATGTGAAGACATTAACAGAAATGCATATCCTATCCTGCGATTTCGTCAGCCCGAGGCATCGTTCTTCCACAATAATTATTATAATGTGGGCCAGATCCTAAAATAATAGCACTATAAAACAATCGAGGTAGAATGGTCTACGTATTTCTATACTTAGATTATATTTAGGTGTGGGTTCGATTTCCTAGCCGAATATTTTTATTTATTTTCTTATATTATCTATGGGACTTAGCTACCAAAAATTAGGCTAATGGTTTTTTTAACCAACGTAAAACAGAGGAGGTCCTTAATTTGTATGTATGTATATTATGTTTTTTTGTATCTTACATGATACTCGTAGCTTCGGAATAATGTATGAATCGTTTTTAATGATCTTTCTATTATGAATAGATCAATAGTGTTGGTCCAAGTCCAAAAAACATCAATGTAAGAGTGCAATACTTAGATTAAAAATGCCTTTGTAATTTTTAACCCTCTTTTAAAAGTAATTATCTCTAGATATAATAAAATTGTAAATAAGCTAAATCTGTACAATTAATATTTTTTGGAAAATCTTATTGAAATAGACTTATTATCGATACAGAGGCCGAATCTATAGATTTTACAATTTTTGTCTGTCTGCCTGTCTGTGACCGCATCACGGAACAACCACTGGGGGGATTTTGATGAAATTTAGTATGATGATAGCTGGTTATCCGGGTCAACATATGGAATTTTTTACTGCGGGAAAATATCTCATCTCTGAGAAATCTATACTAAACTTTAAAACGTAAGTAGGGATGGACCCGAGCGGAGCGAGGGTTAGTCGCTAGTACTAAATAATACTTTTGCTCGCAGTTTCGAAGAGTTTGTCCAAGCTACCGAACAATTTTGGTTGGTGGTTGATTTGATCGAGTATCAGTAAAAAATCTTCCCGAACAAAGGAGTTTAGCTATAATATTTGATATGAAAACGATATAATTTTAAGACACAGAGCCATCCCTTTTAGGTAGAAACAACAAATTTTTCAAAAATAACTTCGATTCTGATGAAGCCGGTCGGTATAAAGTATATACGAGTATGTATGTACCTATTATGTACATAATTGTATGTATTTTATATCGTGTATGACATTTAATATGAACATTAAAATCTTGTTATATATTATATAATATGTCGCACATCATTATGTGTTTGTGTGCGTTAATGAAAATTATGCAGCTTCAGGCTGAAAGCGTTTTAAACGTCATTAAATAACTTTTAACTAGTTTTTACCGCGGTTTCGCTCGAATGGTGATATGTAGCCATCGACAAAATGTAATATTATTGTGTTAATTTAGGATATAGTTAAGCTATCTATATTAATACTGGCTTTTCTAGCTCAATCACCACCTCGACTAAATAATCATAATATCTCTTTATGCTATAATTCTCGATTTCGCCATATCGTTTACTTTATGTACTAGTGGTTAGTTTACAATTTTTGAGAAGAAAATATGAATAAATATTTATAATACTACTTATGACTTAAGGGATAAGCTGGTGAATGATATTATAAGGAGTAACTTAGGTTACTTTTATTTTAGAAAAAGAATTAGCGAAACTCAAAAAAATGAAAGGGCATCTAGGGACGCACCCGAGCGAAGCGAGGGTAATTCGGTAGTATATAATAATATTCCACAAACTGTCCTAGATTTATCTTTTCAAAAATTTAAAGATAAAATAAAAAATATTTTATTGAGCAAAGCGTATTACACTGATCAAGAGTTTCTTGTTGATGGACATATGTGGAAATATATATATTTATATTTATAAACATAATATTATAGATAGCACGCATATATATTGACTCATATGCGTGCTATCTATAATATTATGTTTATAAATATAACTTTGATATTTAAAAGAGCAACTGTTGAGTTTTTCGCCGGCTCTTCTCAGCAGAACTGCTCTCCGAGCCGGTGTTAGCTTCCTCACGGACAGACTACATTGACGCTCTTTAAATTATATTGACGACTCGAAAGTGCTTATAATAAGTCTATTGGAATAAATTTTTATTACTTTTCATAATATTTAAAGAACCCCTTTTCGATAAAGTTTGCTAACATCATATTTTTCATGTAGTAAATATATAATGACCTTATTAATGTCTAACATTTTATATCAGATAGCAATAATTTATAGCCATATTTAATTTATATAAAGAAACAGTTCAGCTGCTCGTTAAAAATAAAATTTATATTCTATATTTGCAATATGTTTTAGAATGTCGAGAAATTATAACAAAATATATATATAAAAAATACATATATTTTACATTAATAAATGAAGTGAATGTCAACAATCGTTATGAGTTAAGGCTTGCATATTAATTAACGTAGAACTCTACATACTTCAAAAAAAAATGACTTCCAGATACTAAAAAGTGAAAAGTAACTACACGGGAGTTTTTATCTATACAGATAAATAAAATTGGAGTGTCTGTTTGTAATATTAAAATAACCGCTTCTTACTAAATGCATATGGATGTATACACGGTACATATACCAAAACAACATTTTTTACAATTTTTGTCTGTCTGTCTGTCTATCTGTCTGTCTGTTTGTTCCGGCTAATCTCCGAAGCGGCTGGACCGATTTTGACGGGACTTTCACTGGCAGATAGCTGATGTTATAAGGAGTAACTTAGGCTACTTTTATTTTAGAAAAAGATTCAGGGTTCCGCGAAAAATAAATTAAAAGCCATGAAATTATGAACGAAATCCGCGTATCCCGAGCAAAACGAGGGAAAATCGCTATATAATTTAAATGAATATCTTAGGAGTAGCAAGCTACTATTTATGTATACCTAAACATAGCTAACCGTGAAAAAGTACCTAGGGACGAACGCGAGCGAAGCGAGCAGGAGTCGCTAGTATATTATAAATCCCTAATCAGATATTTTCGATATCTGCGCCAGCAGGCACATGGAACCTGCTCCTTTTTGGAAGTCGGTTAAAAATAGTAATAGTTTAAAGTAATACGTAAAAATGAAATATGTGTTATTTATTTTCTTTATGGTTGAGTTATCACAAAATTAAAGAAAACATTCAATACAAATAAGTTCTGTTACATAAGTTTACATTTCGTAGTAGGTATACATATTATGTTACGTAAAATCTTTAAATACATACATATAGTAATATTCTGAGTCGAATCTGTACATTAAATATTTTTTGGAAAATCTTATTGAAATAGTCGCCGATTTGGCCTCTGTATCGATAATAATTATCGATACAGAGGGCGAATCTATAGTTTTTAAAATTTTTATCTGTCTCTCTGTCCGCCTGGGAACGCATCACGAGGAAACCACTGGATAGATTTTGATGAAATTTGATATGATGACAGCTCGTTATCCGGGTCAGCATATAGGATACTTTTTACTGCGGTAAAATATCTCGGAGCGGAGCTAGGGTGAGTCGCTAGTATATTTTATTTTTGGTCTTTTTTATAAATATTTATTTTAAATTCAGTTGAGTTAGTTATGTAGGTAAGTTCAATAAGAAAAAAAAATTAAGTATAATAAATAGGTAACATTATTATGAAATATCTATTTTCATCTGAAAGCACTTTTACAGAGACTATACGAAAAGTGAACATAATATAATATAGATACAACCTTTATAATAGATTGCGAGTAAAATTAAGTATAATTCATACAAATTACACTTTTAAGTAGCTTTACATAGAGTCTGCAATACTATGATGGTATATGAGCTATACAATGGAGTGCTTGTATTGCAGAGTGGACGTTGGCCGTTTTAATATACTGCATTCGATTAGTCTTAAGCAAATGAAATAAATTATAATCGAAATAAAAAAAAAAATCTCTTAGCCTCTTTTGGAAGTTGAAACGATCTTATAAAATTACTGGAACTTTAAAGGCAAGATTCAGTTAAATATTTTAGAAACATGTAAAAAAAAAATTCATGCTTATGCTAACAATACAATAGACGAATCTCAACATTATTGTCTTTACCAGGACCACCATTTGGCTAGGAAAAACTTACTTTTCATCTGCACCTACACTAAAATGTTTCTTTTTTTTTTATAATTTCATTACATCCACAGGCTTTAATTGCCCGTGCCCTTTTCATACATTTTATTTTATTTATTTTTTTTTGTTTGGCGATTACATTTTTTTATTTTATACTCAGAGCCAGCGGTACTTAAAGCTATAGATTAAATGACGTGGTCCGACACTGGTTATTGATGAACATGTTTTTGTTTTTTTTTTTTTTTATAATTTTGTTCCGTTTTTTTTTGTAAAGGTGATTATTAGTGACTTATAATCTAGTGCTTATATCTAGGTACATACATACACGTACATACATACACTAAAATGTTACAAATATTTTAAATAAATTATCGCTTTAAAATATTAAAAAGTTCAAGACTTCGTGATCCATGAAGGCATTATCACGCACGCGCACCGAGTACTAGACTGCCTCTATGTAAATTAATACTTTCCCATACTTGTCTACACGCGTGGGTTTGTCTACATTTTTGATTTTAAATGAACCATTTGTATACAGGTTATTGAAATATGTAAGAAGAAATACATATGTCATGCCAAAGATATGAGCATCTGCGTAAAAATAACAATATATCTTCGATTTTCTCTCATCTCTTAGTGTATGATAGAAATGTTCACAGAAATTTTGTTGTGTTATGTACATTAATATTATAGATATGAAGAGATTGTTTGTTTGAATGAGTTAATCTACAGAACTACCACTCCGATATGAAAAAATTCTTTTTTGGTCTCTCTATTGAGAAAAGTAGGTACTTTGTGTATACACATATATATACATACACATATATATACATACTTTGTATATATTTTATTTTTAAAATAAATATTTTCAATTAGTTGTCATCTCTTTTTGTGTATTATGTCACATCATTTAATTTTAGGGTTCCTCCTTTAAGCGACAAAAACAACCTTTATAATTTCGTCATGTCAGTCTGTCACAGCTATTTGATTCAGAGGCTTTTCGTCTTATACAAATAAAAGGAAAGTGTCTCGTGTAAACCCCTAGAGAATTCTGAAATCAAATTACGAAAAATAAAACTCTTTGAATAGGTCTTAAAAATGTAATAGTTGGTTCTAAACATTTTTTTTTAATGTAAATAAGAGTCGTATATTAAGACTCGCACTTGTCCAATTTTTAACTTTAATGGTGCGGATGGGTTATACTTGTCAATTACAGTAACTAGTGAAATGTTAATTTATTAGTATTTTCAAACAGGCGGCTGTTTTTTTTAATAGTCCAATTAGATTTTAAGAATATTAAAATAACAAGCCATTTTTATTTGATTTTATGTATAAAAATAAAATAACGTAACAATAAAAAACAATCTTCCGTCATTTTTGATTTACAGTTTCTGTATAAATAAATACCAATTGTATAAAATTAAAATAAATTTTAATAAAAACAAGTTACTAATGATGGCTGATGGCATTCTAATACAATGTATTACCTAAATGACCTTCCGTCTTTTTGGCCAAGATTACATAAAAATAAATTAGTAAATCCGTCCTTGAATAGGTATCCAAAAGCAAACATTTAATACAGTGCAAAAATAATTTCTAATTGAGTATACCACATTTTATTTTTTGTACACTTACAGATTAAATTCGTCCATACATATAGCAGCTATACTTGCACAGATAAAAAATAAGATAATGCATAAATCCTTTTTTATTGCTAAATAAAAAATTGACATTAAAGATTTATTTTATCGTCACGAATTAGTTTTTTTTTAATATTCAATTCAAACGACAGCGTTCATATATTAATATTTCTACTATGTATAAAAGTAATATTCCAATCTTACTAATATTGTAAATATGAAAATTTAGTTGTTTGGATGTTTGTTACTCAATCACGCCAGAACGGCTAGGCTGACCGGATCTGGATGAAATTTAGCACAGAGATAGATTATAATCTGGAATAGCACATAAGCTATTTTTTATCCCAGAAAAATGTACGATTCCTGTGAGATAGATTTGTTTCTGTTTTATAAATTACTATTAATTGTTCTTTTAATATGAATTATATTTTTTGTATTAATATTTATGTACTAATCTTATATTAGAATGTGAACATATGGCCTATTGACGCAGTGGCAGTATTAATGTCATACCTATTTGGCACTACTACTAAATACATCTAGTAGGTACTAAACATATCATCGTGAGATGAATTCTGACGTAGAATTAAATATGGCGACATTAAAAATTACAATCCAATACGCTTGATACAAAATTACAAAAATATTCAAGTAACATTACATTAAAAATGTTTAATTATTTAGCTAAGTATGAGTAATATTTGTTTTGTAATTCCTTGTAAAAAGATTCATATAGGTACGTATCTGTTAACTAATATTAGTAATGTAAGTTGAAAATTGAATATTATAATATTTTATTATATATATTTTAATATATTTAAGCTCGGTCATATAGCTTATACGTCAGTCCTAGCATTCCTAGGTCCAATATAAAAACTATACCTACTTAACTGTACTTATACTACGTACGAAAGTTACTGTTATCTTGGCATATCCTCTAGGCAGCGCTCCCATAAAGTATCAAGTTTATTATCTCTAGCGCTCCGAACAAGTGAATGTGGTACTTGATGCGCGCGCCTCTCCCCCCTCACTGCTATTGTTACGACGTTCCCATAAAGTACCGTATTAGAGATGGAGAATTATTCTACCTCTGGCTTCCATTTCCAAGCTTTATAACTTTAATATCAATAATTATTTTACAGAAAAACTTACACTGTTTTAATGTACAAAAAATTTGCGATTTTTTGATATATAACAATTAATGTTTAAAGGCGAAATAATGAAGTATAGAGTAACTCTTAAATAAATTCCTTATCTCTCTGGCGTGTATTTTAAATGCAGCACTTTATGGGCGTGCACGTCTATGTAGAACGGTATTTATTTCGAACGCCAGTGGTATAAATAAACCGTCTACTTGCTGGGTCTCTGAGCAACCCTTCGTCTTATTCTCCGTCCTTGTCTTACGCGACGGTCGGCTGCGCTCCTCTAAGTAAAGTAGCGGCTTGAAATGATATTATTTAATATTTTTTAATGGTCAAATATATGTATTGTCATGTACCTACTCTATCCTTTCAAGTTGTACTTATAGTAGTAGTAACAACAACAATAACAAGTACATAAATAACGCTTTTGAGACGTCTAAAACCTTAGTCTCTCCCGTGACCATGACTGCTATAAAGCATTCGAAACGTCGAGAACCAAAAATCAAAATAAATCCACGAAATAATCCGAAAAGGTAGTTTTATTTAAAATATCACATAATCCCGTAAATCTAAGAAAGTATTAGTAGTAATAATTTATAGAATATATTTTAAATAAAGTTGTAATTTACTAATAACTTTAATTATATAATTACGCCACTTGCCTTACGGTGAAGGAAAACATCGTGAGGAAACCTGCATGTCTGAGAGAACCTAGCAAGTTTTCGAAAGACATGTGAAGTCCGCCAACCCGCACTTGGCCAGCGTGGTGGACCATGGCCTTATCCCCCTGAATATTGAAGGGAGGCCCGTGCCCAGTAGTGGGACGTTAAAAAAGGGCTGAATACATATAATTACGTGATATAATATTATTGTTACCAAATGAACTTTTGTAAAGAAGAGATCTTTTGTATTTATTTTGATGTATGTACTTATCAAGTATACTTATAAATGGTATGTTTGATGTGATATTCAAAACCTAATTTACACCATTACTAAAAATAGCTATATAAAACTTAACCATGACAATTCACTCCAAATGAAAATAATATGTAGTTATCTCTTTAAGATGTTTGCCCCAAGTAAGAATTATATCTGCTATATCAAAAGCTACAGTACAAGAGCTTCGCTTCTATGCTCCTTATGACGCCAGCTTTAAGCCCGTCCCGCTGCGCCTACGTAGTTATAGCGCGAATGTACTTTTGCCCACTTTGAAATACGGCGCTATACTCGCAGAAGGACGCTACGTTGGTGACGTAACGAAAATGTAGAATTAGAAATAATATTCATTTTTTTTTTAATTTATATTTTGGCAAACGACATAATATTACAATAGATTATAAATTTAATGTAGATTGAAATCCGACCTTCTTTTAATGGCGTTTACGATTGTTGGATCTAAATAAATTATTCTAAATATGTAGGTGTGGCAGAATTGGCATACTGAACTCAGCATAATTAATTGTTATATTTAAAATACAATGTTGTAAATAAATTAATCGTTTATTTGCAATGTGATGTAGGATGAATGTAGGAGTAACTGTGCCATATCTATTTTTAAAATTATATTATATTTTGATGTGAGGTACAAATATATAATCACATTGTAAATAAGCTGTTGTGTGACTAAAATAATGAAATTTGCTACGAATTTTAATATGTGGAGTTAAATATTTTTTTAAATTTATATACTTTATCCTCCTTCTAGAGTTGAATGGTTTTATAAAAAGTAAATATCCATTACAAGAAGTTGTTTAAAGATGCGAAGGTTTGCTAATTAATTGATTATATTATCTTTACATTAGGTAATACATGCACATATATGTGAGATACTTTTATTACATATTCATTAAGCTCTTAAAACGAATACAAATTAGCATAAATATAGTATAATTAAGAAATTAGTCTCTAACAGTTAAAAAATATTTCTTCTATACGTATATGCACATGCAATGTTTATTTAAATGTGTAATATAATGAAGTAGGTATTGTACTTTGCATATGAAAGATAATATTGCTAGTTTTGTCTGTGATAATAGTTTGAAATTGTCAAATTAGCATTTTTAAAAAGCCGTTTTAGAAAAAAATTTGCAAATTGCAATATATCTTTGTATGAATTACTTTTGCAATTATCCATAAAAATGACGTATCGAAATAAAGAAATTCTGAACCGTTATTGTATCATAATAAACTATATAATAATTTATAAATAGAATTAATAAAAATAAAATATTAGTTTAGAAATAATATGTTAAAATCTCAGTTTGATCTTTCTCCCTGTAGCGGGTGACGGGCTGTCTAGAAGCGGGCGCTTTTTTTTACATCGAGAGCCCATCCGAGGAAAACAAAAAGACAGGATTTATATTTTTTTATTATTTTATTTATTCCCTTTTATTCCTGTATTTTATTTTCGTTAAATTTTTGCATACCCTTCCCGTTATTGTTTTTATGTTTCGCGCTTTTTCGCCATTTCGTTGAACTGTCAATGTCATTTATTCGCGGCAAAAGCGGTGTGTGGCATAGGACGCTGGTTGGACAGCCTATAGAATGGCTTGAAGTACAAGTTTTGAATTTAAGACCACCGGCGTATTGATATTTTTTTATAGTTTAAAGAGATATTTGAACTATTTTGGGAGCTACTTCGATACTTTGTAAACGGAGATCTCCTTTCATAGTCTGTCACTTTATATAAAGAACAGATTTTGATGGGACTTCCGCCGTTTTTTTGTACTTTTTTCAATCTTACGTCGATTGTTTGTTATATTACTTTTTAGAAAACTTTTATGTTAGAAGCTAAAATACGCCATGTTTTTACCAAAAAGCATAAATAAAAAACTAGCACCCATTTATAAAAGATACATCATGTAAGTATTTATCTATTTTATAATATGTACCTACTTAGATACTACTTTCGTGTATACTCAATGATATTTAATTTAAAAAATGCAGATTAAGTATTGGTATACTGCATTTAATGGTAGTTAAATTGCAAAATCAGATAGAGAAATAAAATCAAAAGATGGATTATAAAAATGGAATTTGATTTTTAAGTTTTAATAAAAACAAATTAATCATGATAATATACAGTCCGTTTATTTATTCGCATAGATAATATGAAATATGAAAATAACATAATAAAGATATATGCTAAAATCGATAACAATATCTGATAATGGGTCGCTGGTGCTACACAGTGGAGTCCACATATAGGATATTTTTTACTGCGGTAAAATATCTTATCTCTGAGAAATCTATACTAAACGTTAAAACGTATTGTAAATCGACAATGTCCTTCTTTCTCACAACAACGAATCAATTGGTTGACATGATTTTGGCATGGCATGGCATAGAGATAGGTTCATAAACTGTCTTGGCCCAAACGTCGAAGAGCGCCATGGACTATTTTTTATTCTTTTAACTAGCGACTTACCCTCGCTTCGCTTGGGTTCGTCCCTAGGTACGTTTTAACGGATACGTAAGCGCACAATACAAATCTTTAAATTTCTCGGCTTTTCTGTACTATAATATACACGTATTGTACATATAAATCTTTCTGTTGAATCACTCTATCTATTGTTAAATACTGCATTAAAATTCGTTGCCTAGTTTAAAAGATCTAAACGTACAAACAGCGGGAGCGACTTTGTTTTATACTATGTATAGATAGCGCGACTTACTCAAATGCCGAACAGACCTACAAACTTTTGCATTAATGATAATATTATGTAGTTTGATAATAAATCCACATGTTATAAATTCTTATAGAACATAGTCATTACCTATCCTAAAGTAAAAAAAATACTATAACATTATATAATAGAGTACAATCTCATACGATACAAATATCTACATATTTTATTTTTATTTCTAAATTCATTTTATCAGATTTACTAAAAAAGTAAAATTTTAAAGCACTTTTGAATCTAGATAATCGATTCAGTTTGCCGTTGAGCTACAAATGGTTCGGAATGCAGATTCTTCAGAGAGCTGTTAAGAAATTCACGATTCATTTTTAACTTTCGATAAAAGAAAAGACTATATACATATGTTTTTATATTTTCTTTGTTCAGGCTTAACTTTTTTTGGCTGAATTGATTTGCTGTCAATTTTGCAAATTCATCCAATTAATTATTATTATAAGTCTATTAAGACGCATCAATCAGTTCTTAGATTTATGATACCTACGCTACAAAAAAAAACATGTGTGTGCATATGTGTGCACGTAAGAAGTTAAACTTCTTTGATGTAACAGAACAAATGTAGCTAAAGATTTTATCCCGTATGTCACAACTCTCTGTTTGTAAAAGGAATGATAAATTAATAAAAATAATTAAACAAGGCATATTAAGCATATTACAATTATAGAATATTATTTAAGGAAAGAATACAATATCACATATCATTTATCAAACAATAACAACGGTTACTATGGCAACAAAAGTTATCAGCTAACTTCATCATGTCGCTTTTTGGCTGTCGGTGTGCGCACGCATCGTAAATATTTTACTCTCACATTTTTTTCAAAACGTCCCAAAAGAAGTATAACTTCAAAAAGATCGAGGAGTAAATAAACATACAGTTACGAGTAATATTAAAGTTTGTCTAGAGACCTTGGGCTTCTAAAGCCAGCAGTTTGGAATAGTCAATGAGAAATATGTATATTTATTCAGTAACCCCGTCCTCGGTATACATGTATGTATGTACGTATAATGTTTGTACATAAATAGTAAGTGCAAGAGAAAGAAGTCAGCAGTCTCTCATCTCTCTTTATCTTTCCATATGTCATACCACACATAATATAATACCAACTTTACTTGTACAATGTACATACTCAATTCTATATACAAAACTAGCGACTCACCCTCGCTTCGCTCGAATAATATGGATTTTTCAGAGATGAGATATTTTCCCGCAGTAAAAAGTATCCTATATGTTGACCCGGATAACCAGCTATCATCATACATAATTGCATCAAAATATGTTCTGAGATTTTCTCGTAATGCTTCTATCGATTGTCTGTCTTTCCAGACAGACAGACAAAAATTCTAAAAACTATAGATTCGACCTCTGTATCGGTAATAACGACTATTTCAATAAGGTGTTCCAAAAAAATATTTTATGTACAGATTCGACTCAGAATTTTATTATATGATATGATAGATGATGGTCTAAATTTAGTTTATTATTATTATGATAGATGGCGTCAGCTTGACAGATGTCAAACTACGCAATACAATGTGATCATAAAAACTAAAAAAAACTCATAAAACGTAAAACTCATAAAATCCATAGTGCCATCTGCGAATTTATTACCTAATTATTGATTTTCATCAGTAAAAACATTGAAAGCTTTTAAATTGTTATTAAAATCCTGTATCCTAAAGGGATTCAAAAATTAAAAATTATACATTTTTAAAATTCATTATACACATACGTTCTTATATTAATTTTACATTACATAAACAACAATGAATAATCCGTAAATACAACGCCATCTACTAAAATTTATTTGAACTAATTCTTATTTTTTTCCAATGAGACCCCATGGCCATATCATATATGAATGTATTTATTTTGTATCTTGACATATTGGAATCTATTGCATTGTACAGGAAAGCCCCTTATCTTATCTTATATATTTAAACGAGCAATTCTTGTATATTTATACCTTTATTTATTTATTTATTTATACCAGCGATCTCAGAAACGGCTCTAACGATTTTGCTGAAATTTGGTATATGGGGGCTTTCGGGGGCGAAAAATTGATCTAGATTAGTCACATGTCTGGGAAAACGCGTGTTTTCGAGTTTTCATGCGTTTTTCTTATGCATTATTCTACGCAAAATTTAATCGCGACATCTATACAACTGTCTCAGTAACACTTAGTCACTTAATGTAAAATTATTTTTAAGCCAAATTAAAAAGAAAATTGTTCTTATCGCGACATCTATACAACTTTCTCAGTAACACTTAGTCACTTAATGTAAAATATACAATCTTTCAAGAACTCCGAGCGAAGCTCGGTCGCCCAGGTATTATTCTAATACATTACCGTCTGTATCGTAAATCTTTACTGTCCATAATCCAGACACCGACCGCGGTAGCGTCAATAAGCAGTATCTATGAAGTTAGCTGTTTATGAGCATATGTAGCGAAATGCATTAAAATCGAAATAATTTTGACATTAACGTCTGTATAAATCCTCGCCGTTGTCTGCAAATTTCTAATATTTCACTATAACAATTTGTACAATCAATAACTCTACTGACAACGAGAAAATATACAAGAATGATATATTCTGAATGTGACGTGAGTCGTGACATAGTGTGTAGTTTTGTTGTTTCCATTTTTTTGTAAACTAGCGGCTAGAACATTTTGTTCGGGAGTTTAACAGTAGCCGATATGTTACTCCAGGCTACGAATAAATAATAAGTATTTATTCGTAGACTCCAGGTCTGTATACTAAATTTCACCCAAATTGGTCCCGCCGTTTCAGTGTATTACTCATATACAAACTTTCGTAATTACGAGTATATTTCTAGTCTGATTACTTGACTAAGGAAACTATTTTGTAAATTCTATGACTGCATAATATTTATTATGTAAGATCATTGATTTTATGACGAAAAAAGAACCATTGTGTTCCACCATTTTCAAGCAACAAACCACAGAAAAGTGATCTGTCTGTGAAGAGTTCTCAGAGATTTCTCAGAGATCGGATAACCAGCTATCACCATATAAATTTCATCAAAATTCGTCGAGTCGTTTCTCGTGATGCGTTTCCAGATAGACAGACAGACAGACAAAAATTCTAAAAACTATACATTCGACCTCTGTATCGATAGTAATGATTATTTTAAGAAGATTTTCCAAAAAAATATTTAATGTACAGGTTCGAATCAGTTAGAATTTTATTATATGTATAGATAGATGTATGATATATGTAGGAAATTTTCATTACTTTTCATCAAATTTCAACATTATTTTATAATTAAATTAAAAGCGTACTACAAAATATAATATTTAGTAGCCGGCGCTCTACAAACATTGTGTTTGCATAACTAGAGTACACTCGAGGGCAATGGTGAAATGTTTTATTATGTAACAGAAATTCGGTGTTCCTATTTTGTATATGAATATATTACTTGGTAGAGGAAATCATAAAATTATACTGACCTGCGGAAATTTACAAATAGATTACTATGTGCAAATTTCTAAATAATATTATATTAAATATGTTAAAATAGGTAGCTTTGTTAGTTAGGCCTTCCAATTGCGACTGTAATGCAATCGGACATTTCCGTAGGTAACTTTTTCTATAGGAATATCAATGATTTCCTTGGATTTGGTTATAGAAAGTTTCTTAAAGACTAGATGCCCTAGGTATATGTGGCAATATATATATGGCAAAGTGGACCGTTGGAGTAATCTCATAGTTGTGGTCTGCTTCGTCAGACCTGTCATCGGGGCATCGTGGTTGAGTGCGTAAGTGATCCTGCGACGCCCCATTAAAACGGGGAGGTTTTGTTAGGTTTTAGTGGGTAGTACTGGCTTTTCTAGCCGGTGAGTCTTTTTTTTCACAGTCACAGTCATTAATTACACAGAATCGTTACATATTTAATGTATTGAAATAAATTAAAATTGTAAAAGTTTAAATTCATAACATAATGTATACAAAAAAAAAACGTTAATTATAAATAATATCTTTATTTAAAACACTCTAAACAAAAAAAATAATTTAGAATCCTATATATTAGGTATATGAAAATCGCTTCACTCGCTTCTCTTTAGGCGTCCCTAAGGGCCTAATAGTAACCTATGATATGTTACTATAGGTCATACTATGTCTGCGCACTGAATATAATCCAAACCTCAGCCGTTTTAGAGTTAGAAAGTATGTAATAACATACACACATACAATTTTCGCATTTATTTGTCTGATTTGTAAGTCTTTTTACCACGTCTGTACTTATACATATAGCTATAGCTGCGTACAGCAAACAGGCCCGCGGCCAGAACAATGCGTATGCCGCATACATATATCCGATACTGCCGTGTTTCACCGACCGTGGATATAAGAGAGCTATTGTCATTATACATATACATAAAAATAAAACTGTTCTGTCTGTATGTCATTTCGAAATGAATGCATTATAAGTACATACGTGTGTACTTTAGAATAGTATGGTAATAATACGATAACTCTTTTGTTCATCAAGTAGTAGTACCTTTTAAAGAAATTAAAGGAGCAAAAAAGTAAGGGACTTATAAAAAGAACAAGCAATACTATATAATCCTAAATCGTTAAGCACAGACTAAAATCTATACTTATATTATAAAGCTGAAGAGTTTGTTTGTTTGTTTGGTTGAACGCGCTAATCTCAGGAACTACTGATCCGATTTGAAAAATTCTTTTTGAATTTGATAGCCCGTTAACTGAGGAAGGCTATAGGCTATATATCATCCCGGAAAAGTGTACGGGTCCCGTGGGATAGATTTGTTTTTGTCTAGGGACGAACCCGAAGCGAAGCGAGGGTAAATCGCTAGTATTAAGATAGTGTCACTTAAAATTGTTTGGTTTTTTTATATATTCGTTCTAATAGCGCCGCGTAAATACTAATACATATTATCATTAAGTCGAAACCAGGAGTTTTGCGACTTTAACCAAAAATACATTGCTCAAAAATTGGAGTTTTTAAAAACATCACCTTTAACTTAAAATAAAACGGAGCCCCTTAAGAGACTTGGTTATATTTTATTAAAAATAATCTCGCATTCCACAAAACGATCCGTACGAACGTTATAATTATGTTAAAGCAAATATTATCGAAAAAACGCTTGCAATTTCCGACATTCAAACAAAAACATTTCAAACAAAAAGTTAAAACACACCTGAATCAGCGATCATTATCTGCACCGACACGGAATCGAACCCGCCACGGTGTAATTACACGAAACACCCTATCTTGAAATCGACCTTATAATCGCTGTTAGCATTTAAGAACCAGTTTACATTGATCTATAGAATTTTTAGGGGTTTTTTTTATATAGAAAAATTGTGATTTTCATTATTTTTATATAAAAGATAAGTTTATTATACGGCTTTGCTTGTGGAAAGTAAGTTGTATATATAGATGCTAAAATATTATAGATACAAACGTAGAGTACACGTACAAAAGACCCGCACTACCTGAGTTTTTGCTATGTCTTAAAATTGGGTACTTGACCTTTCGGGATCAAAAAGACTTTGAGTTAAACATTTTTTTAAAACTTTATGATATTATAAAATGTGCTTTTTTGAGTGAGCAATTTGAATTGAAGTCTTATCTTATTTTATCGTACTTATATGCGAGCAGAGCCGCGGGCAAAAGCTAATTTATCACATAAGCAAGCACATGAAGATGTCGTTTAAAATAAATATTAAAATTACAATTTTTAAACGTTTGGCAAAAGCATTCAAAATGTTTACAATCAAAAATTTAATCCCCCGGCTCAATTTCCACTGGTCGCAGAATGGCGTGTTAAGATCGCGCGATAAGGACATATTATAAATTGCCTGTCCGTCTGTCTGTCTGTCACAGGGCACGCGATGCAAAAAACTTTGAACACGGGTAAATGGAGGTGAATTATTGCAGTTTGATGAATGCGGTATTTTTATATTTTAACACATTTAATCGTGTATTTTTTGAATAGGCGTTTATTTCTTTAGATTTTTAGACATTTTAAATATAACTATCTTTTTGGAAGAGACGTTCCGTGAGCATAATATCTATATGATAGCATCCGACGTCCTTGTGCCCGATAGTTCTAATTCGTATCCAATATAACAGGAACACACAGATCTATAATTGTTAGTTGCTTTAATAACTGCCTATAAACAATTTTAAAGCGTTCTTATAAGTACCAAAATAGATACAATGTCCATGTAAAAAATTTATACTTGTAAACCAAATACAAACGATTCCGCCTTCAAAAATATGCCTTGAGTGGTTATGTATGAATATCTTAAGGCGTATTTACACAGTGAGTTTCTGACCTCAACAACAAGAATATTGAAAGAGTATTAAAAATTTAGAATACGGTACCATTTAAATTGGTCAATTTTTAAATATTTTTTCGAGTTATTAGCATCTTAGATACAATCCTCTACATGTGTAAATCTGCCTTTATTTTACGTCATGATAGACATTTTTCGTCAAATCACACATCAAATAACACACATATATTTTATATACACAATTATAAATCTGCACTCTCATATTCAATAAACTAAACGTTCAGTTGAAAAGTACCACATAATTAAAAAAAAAGATATATTTAAAGCATCTTTACAAATACCTAAGTAAATATGGAATGGAAAAGATCCCACTGGAAAAATTGCAAGAAGATGATAATTTTAAAAATATGTTGTCAAGACATCTGAATGTACAATATGTAACATATAAAGACATAAACAAATTTCAAAAGTTTTGTTTTCTATTAAATTAATTAATCTGGTAAATATAACTTACTTTGACGACACGTTTGGCTCAGTTTGTAGTGACCCAACTTGGTGTGCCAGCGGTCACAGGTTCGAGTCCCGCTGAGGGCATTCATTTGTGTGATGAGTACGAATTTTTGTACTTCAGTCATGGGTGTTTATACATATTTATAATATGTATATTGTGTTTATTTAAAGTTATACATATATGTGAGTAGTGTATCAACTTTCTTGTATCCATAACACAAGCCTCGTAGCTTACCATGGAACTAGACGGTGCTGTGTAATGTCCCAACATATTTATAACTTACGTGCAATAAGTATCGCTTATGTAGAGTATTAAAAATAGAAAAAAGATGTATTTATGAAAGTTTGTCAAACATTTCCAGATCCCGCAAACAGGGGATTAAAATGCCATGCTTATGCTCAAAGTGACAAAGTTTTGCATAAATTATAGGAAACAGAAGACAAAAACAAATCTATCCCACGGGAACCGTACATTTTCCCGGGATGATATATAGCCTATAGCCTTCCTCAGTTAACAGGCTATCTAATGCAAAAAGAATTTTTCAAATCGGATAAGTAGTTTCTGAGATTAGCGCGTTCAACAAAACAAACAAACAAACAAACTTTTCAGCTTTATAATATTAGTATAGATTAATTGGAGCCTTTATCATATCAAGACGTATGGGTTCATGAGGCAGGAGGTTCAGTGATAACGGGTCTCACACTAATGTTTTCATGTGTGAATCATTATCAACATGATCACCACTTGTATTACGATGAAGGAAGCCTGTAGGTACGTTTGAGAAAACTTAGCTAGTTTTCAAAAATAGACATGTGAAATTCGCCCGCACTTGGTTAACCCTCGCATTGCAAAAAATGCCCGTGCCCAGCTGCTATATATATATATATATATATATATATATATATATATATATATATATATATATATATATAGGTTTATAAAAAACATTAGCTCTACAGTATCTTGCACGGTGCATCGAAATCGATTAAATTATTCATAAATTAGAGCGTAAACACATTACCCATGCGAAACTTGGCCTCCATTGCATTAATTTTTCATAGATTTTTGCAAGTAATATTCCTAGTATGACCTAGTCTACTTTATGTTTCATTCTTCTTTTTCTTTATTCCACAACAATAGACACGTACAGGTATAATTTACCTGAGTAATAATACCTATACAATATACATACATAAATAAATTATATGTATGTTTGTATTTTTTAATATAAAATTTTCCTTTTCCTTGTCTATGAAATTATGGTATACTAGCGACTCACCCTCACTTCGCTCGGGTTTGCCCTTAGCTTGCTTCCCAATACAAACTTTCATCCTTATTTTCACTCCCTTAAGGAATGATTCCCGGAATAAAAAGTTTCCTATGTCCTTTCCAGGGTCTCAAACTATCTTCTTGAATTTCATCTAAATTGGTTCAGTAGATCCAGAGATTACCCCCTACAAACTCACAAACTACCTCTTTATAATATTACTATAGATTATATGTAGGACTGTTACATATAATATAATAGAAATAATTACAATGAGATTTTGTTAAATCGACAGAAACGGTTACCGATTTTAGTAAAATTTCAAGCAATATATAATAATACTTATGTTTTATCGTTGAGTGTAGATTTTTCAGAGATGAGATATTTTCTCGCAGTAAAAAGTATACTATATGTTGACCCGGATAACTAGCTATCATCATACCAAATTTCAATTAAATTCCTCCAGTGGTTTTTTCGTGATGCGTTCACAGACATACATATAGACAGACAAAAATTCTAAAAACTATAGATTCGGCCTCAGTATTGATAATGTAATGACTATTTCAATAACATTTTTCCAAAAAATATTTAATGTACAGATTCAACCCAGTTAGAATTTTATTATATGTATAGATAAGAATATTTCCGGGTTAAAAATGTAACACCTTTTTTTAATTTAAAGCTTCTCTACTTTCTGTAATCATTAAGTAGACTTTTTATAGTTTTATTGTACAGTTATAAAGCTTTTTATTAATTAGTTACAGTCTAACCCCCATATTCTTAGTCGTAAACTCGAAATTTCCTCGACTCGACTCAACGTCACTGAGGTGGTTCGGTATTCATAGACGTCATTTTGTCCCTTACCTCAACTATTCTCCTCGAGTAAGGTGAGGAAAACTCGAGGAACGAACTGTCAAATGTAAGGTACGTCGCGATCTACCTTAAGGAAACCTCAAGACAATTCTTGACAAAAACAACGCGAGATATTTAACATTTTATTTCATTTTCAAGTTATTTTGGAGTTTAGAATGTCTTTTGAAGAGTTTATTGAGCATATCTATGATAATCCCTACGATTATTTATCACGGCGCTACTTACGGGATGCAAATAACCCTATGGAGTTCTATGATGAATATGAATTTAAAAATAGATTTCGCTTTATCAAAGATGTTGTGACGAGATTACTTTTGCCATTATTATTTCAAAATAATGGTGCTGAAAATAGACGTGGATTGCCTATTTCACCTGTGATTCAAGTGCTGCTTGCACTACGATTTTACGCAACTGGGAACTTTCAAGTAAGTTAACGTACAATATATAATAATATAAACTAAGCTAATTGCATTAAGTAATGTACCAATGTACCGAGACATATTTGATGTTTAACAAAATCTTATTACAGATAACTTTATTTATTAGGTACTTATGTACATATGTACAATTTTTTTTTTCAGATCGTTTGTGGAGATTTGCATAAGATTAACCAGTCTACAGCATCCAAGATTATTGCTAAAATATCAAAAGCTTTAGCTTTAAAAGTAAGGCAGTTCATAAAATTTCCAAATGTCTCCGAGCAAGGCAATGTTAAACTTCTATACCATCGCATTGCTGGATTTCCTGGAGTTATAGGATGTATTGATTGCACCCATATACCAATAAAAAATCCAAACCGACAAAATGGTGAAGTGTTTCGTAACCGAAAGGGTTGGTTTTCCATCAATGTTCAACTGGTATGCGGTCCACGAATGGAAATATATGACATTGTAGCACGCTGGCCTGGCTCTGTACATGACTCAAGAATTTTTATTAATAGCAGATGTTATATGAGATTTGAAGACGGAGACATAACTGGATTATTAATTGGTGATAGTGGTTATGGGCAGTCGTCTTATCTGTATACACCCATGCACAATCCACAAACCGAACAAGAAATACGATACAATAGGGCTCATATTACCACAAGAAATGTAATAGAGAGATTAATTGGTGTATGGAAGAGAAGATTTGCTTGCCTGAATAGGAAGCTACAAAATGATTTAGAAAACACATGCAATATTATTGTGGCATGTGGAGTTCTACACAACATTAGTATAACTACTAATCAAGAGATGCCTGAACCCATAACATATGATCATGTTCCAGTCTCAAATAGTAGTGATACTGAAAGGGGTAGTTTAATTCGAGCAACATTTATTGCAAGGCATTTTAATTAAAATATATAATTGATCCAATATATTATCAAGTTAGATTATTAAATAAGTGGAAAACTAATTGTACCAACCCTATCTCTGTACACAAAATTCATCAAAATCGGCTCAGCGATTTAGGCATGAAAGCGTAACAAACAAAAGTTTAATTTTGCATTAATAATATTGTTATATAGTTAGGATAACATAATTATTATCATAGACAAGTTATTTAGTTACATTTTATATAGTTACTATAAGTTCCTTTTTTATTTACCTGTGTCACAAAACAGGTTAAAGATAATAAATGCTGTACCCAGCAGTGGTACACAAACATAGAAGTTATGATAATAAAATAAAGATTATAATTATACTGTGTAAATCTAGTAAAATAAAACAATCTGTGCAATCTAATTTCATTTTTTTAATCCAAATAATTTAAATTCTGCTTCTTCTTTCTTCATCTTATTACAGAGAAGGAGTTCTTCAGCAGCTTCTTTCTCAATTTTTGTTTTTAAATATTTTTCTTCTGCAACCTTTACTAACAATGTATGCTCAGCTATTTTAAGCTTATGTAACTCTTCATCCCGTTTTTGTTTCATTTTATAGTTTTCCCGTCTGATGGAAAACTCTTCCTTGATTACTTTGGTCCGTATATTTCTTGATACTGAAATTGAAATAATGATTATGACATGTGAACAAAATTTCCCTGTGATGACAGTCATAATGACGGTATAGTGCTTGCTACAAACTTGTTTCTGTGACTTATAGTGTGTGGCTTAATTATATTTTAAAACTAATTACCTTGTGATGGGGCTGATATACCAAAATCTGACATCCGGGACTCAGATTGACGAAGAGGAGTATCTACACGTTCTGTAAGGAAATCAATCAATAGTTTAAAAAACCAATTTTAGTATTTTTTTAGATAATGTAAATTGTCAATAAAATAATAAATCTACTTTATAGTACCAATGTCAGATGTAATCATATTGTTCCATGTTTGCTTGTCATTTAAAAAATCGTCTATTTTATTATAAATAATAATAAATAAGCTAAACTAATAAGCATATATAAATTCGTATTAGATTCAAATTACACAAATTATCAATTTATTGAATTATGTTTATTTACCTGTTTCAGTCGAAGGCTCATTTACACTTTCAGTAGCAATTGAAAAGTTTTCTGTAGTTTGAGGGGCACCTGTCCCTAGATTAGTTTGCTTATCTGTCAACAATAAAATTAATTAGTAAAGATTTTTAAAATGTTGATATCATTGTATATTCTTTTAAAAAACTAAAATCCTTTTCACTGGAACAAACACCTATTACCACATTACATTATCGATTATATTATTTTAAAACATGTTTTATTACCTTCAATTGTGTGCATGTCTGGTGTGTCACTATCGATCGCAAACATCAGCTCCACATCTGTCTGCTCAGTAAGAGCGCTGTCCAGTAATATTTCCTGGCTGGATTGGGATGTACTTGGTATATCAGGATTAAAAGACCCACCCCCTGTCCTCATTCTCTCTTTTTTTTCTAGGGCTAACATAGCTTTGCGCCGAGTTTTTAGATTATCCCAACATTTTTTAAGTTGCATTTCAGTTCTCTGAAAGAAAGAAATTAATTAAATTCATACTCCAACTTTTATAACTCAATAATTGACTGTAGATAGGTACACATTTTACTGCATCACTAACGAATATAAACAAATTTTTACTAAAGAATTTTAAGTACTAGTAATAGGTTGTAAAGAGGGCGACCTTACAGCGGTATCATACAAGCTATCTATGGCACTATGGCACTACTACATGAAAGTTAAGACGATCAAGGGAACTATTTAAATGTGAAATTTACTTACTTTTGAGTTTGTTTCTATGGAGTTAAACTCCTCCGTTAAGCGTGCCCAAGCGACCTTTTTCGAAGCAACACTTCCGACACTTGTTGTAGCCGTCGAATTGAGTTTATATTTGATAATTAACTCCTGAAGACAAACTTTCTCAGTTTCATTGAATAATTTTCTTCCAGCCATAATGAGCGCGTATTTAATACTAAATGACGAAACGTGTAGCAAACGCCAAACATCTTTTTTGTATAAAATACAACGACATAACTTAACATTCCAAAACATTTTTTGCAAAATTTGGTTTATTTACCTGCTCTGAAGTACTTTAAACTAACCCAACTTTGACCCATGACTTTGATAAAAAACGACAAATTAAGATGACAGCTACGGATTTGTGTATAGTTACTATCACATAATAACAAAATCCTCCAGTTAGTGACGTAATTCATGACGTTTCCCTCGACTCTCCCTCGACTCACACTCATTCGAGGGATTCTGAAATTTCCTCAAGGCGATGTTTATGAATACCGATTTCGAGGATCCCTTGAGGCCTTCCTCGAACACGCCTAAGTCGAGTTTGAGTCGAGGGAGTTTCGAGGTAACAACTAAGAATATGGGGGTAAATCACTACAAGATTTAACTACAGCAACATTCATTACTATCCTTTATTTATGGACTAGCGAATCACTCTCGCTTCGCTCGGGTTCATCCCCAGTTACGTTTTAACGTTTAGTAAAAATTTCTCAGAGATATTTTCCCGCAGTAACACGGTCACAGACAGGCAGACAGACAAAAATTCTAAAAACTATAGATTCGGCCTCTGTATAGATAATAACGACTATTTCAATAAGATTTCCCAAAAAATATTTAATGTACAGATTCGACTCAGAATTTTATTATACGTATAGAAGTCATGGATTAATAGCTAGTTTTCCACATACTGTAATTACAAACTTATGTATGTACATACGATGTAGTTTCAAAAGCCTACAGTATACGTATAAGTCTAGAACGATTAGGTACACAATATAGGGGCTGTTTAATACGTACCCCGCGCGGCCATTTTTCATTCTGCTCATTATTGCAACCCTTTGCGATTCCACCCTGGTAGTGGCAGACAAAAAATTTTTTGCTAAAATTAATTAATATTTATATATTTTTTTAAATAGCTTTTATTTGGGACGTTCTATATTTTAAAGGTTAAGCAGATAATTTCATACAAGCATATAATTATATTTTTTTAAGGTGACAAAAATAGTGAGCTTTGAAAGTTATATTCTATGCGAAAGCTCGTCTTCTACCCAACGAGATATAAATGTCGTCAGGTTTAGAGTTTAGACATTAGCATTTTGCATAAATAACCATATACATTTACCTACAAAGGTTCACACAATCTGAGGCAGCTTATTCAATACAGACGGACAGTCTATTTTTATTTGAATTTTATAGATATGAATAAGTAATAGATTTTTTTATTTTGGACAATGCCTGTTGGGTGACAGCTCTTAAAGTAAAGTTTGCCATGTTTGTTTTTACATACTCAATTTTATTCTTCTTTGTTAGAAAAAGTATTAACAGGCCAGTGGCTTCAATCTCGTGCTTATATTTAGTTTAAAACCAATCAACATAATCCCCACTTATACGGATAGAATGGGAGGCTTAATCTAAATCAATTTGAAACAATCTTAAGTTATGTAGCTAAATTCAGCGAACAAAAATCCGGTCAAGTGCGAGTCGGTCATGAAGGGTTCCGTAACATTGTATAACGCTATGTGCTAATCGATATATTTTAAAATTTGTATGGCGGCAATTTTGAAATTCGCCGTCTTGGTTTTTTTATTATTTGTTGTTATAGCAACAATCGAAAGACTCTGTGAATTTCTCCTATTATGTTTCATGAGATACAGCCCGTTGTCAGACAGATGGGAGGCGGACAGAGGAGTACGGATCCCTAAAATTTTCCAAATTGTTGATTTTGTACATCTCATTTTATCTAATTTCAAATTATAGGCAATATTTTTACAACGTTATTAAATAAAACAAAAATATATGTCACAAATACATAATATACATACGTATATTATATGTATTTATTATATTATACTTACTTATACTACTAATGCACAGAACGCTTTAAAAAGAATCATACCTCTGTCCCTCTCAAACCCATACAAATACAGAACAAATACAAACTTTTATCCCTTGTTTTTGTAAAAAAATGTAGCCCATGTCCATCTCCAATATCATTAAAATTGGTAACAACAATAATAATTTTTAATTAAAATATTTTTTGTCATCAGTACCATCAGTTTCCCCGCCGCGGGGGCCCGCAGGCATTTTTCATTCCGACTTGATTAAATCCGCCGTATTAATATACGGAACCTGCATATTGCACTTTTGCCGATGCTACTAACATAACGTAGCATGTTAGATATTATGAGAGATATAACATATAATGAAAGAGCTTGATTGTGATTACCACTATGTAATATTTTAGTTGTTTTAATTTCTATTAATTACAGAAATAAATATATCTAATATTGATACGGTTAATATAAAATGTTATTACTTAACTAAATGGGTAACGGTTTATTACAAAGTTGTCGGATAGATGCTTCCATAGATAGGTACTGAATAAATTAAACGACTTGGTTTTACATTATATCTCATGACTTTTTGCAGTAGAAGAATTGCGTTGCGAGACTTGCAATTTTTTACATGTTACGTTTTTGATGGGATCGTATTTCTTTTTGTAAGTACTCGTAGTTCTTCTTTTTCTCTTTTCTTGTACTATTTCTTGTGCGTCAGCTACGGACTTTCTTAAAGCCCACTTCCCTGTCTCTGTGGGCTTTTTTCAGAGGCTTTGATGTAACAAATTTTGACCAAGTCTGGACAGTAAAAAAATCTAAGTCGTAAAGATTCCTGGGTTTTAATACTACTATCTTATGCATTAGGTATAATTACTTTAATGAATATTTTAATTTCATTGTTGACCCTAAATACCAACCCTGATATATAGTATACTGATATATTGAACCTACATAAGTTTAATTAAACGTGTAGATTTATATTTGCGGCATCGTAGGTAAATTTCGAAGGTTGTTATACCTAATTATAACTATTGCTTGTTCAGTCATTTTTAATTCAGTTTAGTTGAAAACTGACGTTGCCAACTGACTTCATTCACTTATTCCCTTGGCCATTTTAAATGTAATTTAGGAAGAGATTGATATTTCATGACCTCTATATTCCATGTTCCATTAGGTGGGAACACAGTATCGAGCAATGAAATGTACGAGTATACGTTGACAAGTTTACTAATTCATATCAACATCATACTTTGCAAAAGAAAAATGAGCTTTGCTTCAAATTCAAAAAATCGTTAAGTTGTTTCGTAATTAAGTATTCATTTTAAACAAGATGTAATGGAATATTAGTAAGTATAAAATAAAAATAAAATATTTTTTTTCGCATTTGAAAAATAGTTTTCTAACATATGTATACAATGATGCAATATTAATAAATAAACGAATCGACATTAGGTTAGTAATTAAGTGCCGCTGGGGTTTACAGAGGAATCCGGATACCTGTGACCCCAGCCTTGTGGCGACAGAGTGGCCTTTCGTGTGGTTTTTAGTGGGTAGGCTGTCGCGCGCTTACCATCTTTGCGCGGCAGGAGCCCCACATAACCCGTCTCGCTTCCCCAGGCGAGCGGGTACCCGTAACAGGGTTTTTCCACACGTTAAAAAAAAAAAAAAAAAAAAAAAAAAAAAAAAAAAAAAAAAAAAAAAAAAAAAGGTTAGTAATTAAGAGGGAACATAGGATCGGACATACAAACATACATACAGGTCAAACACATAACCCTCCTTTGTAGTCCAGTCAAATAAGGTCTGAAATCAAAATATTGACACTCAACTTTGCATTTTTGATATAATGTAGTTTTAATGATACAAAAACAATGTGTAAAGGTTTCCGTGTCTGCAACCCCCGGCAAGAGTTCATAAAAAAATTGTCAATAGTTTTTTTCCGCAATTATTCGAAAATGGTAAAAATTAGACAAAAAAGTTTTCGTAAAAATATGTAAAGCTTAAAATTTTGCACAAAAAAGATTTCATTACTTTTTTTCCTTCGGTCAAAATTAACCGAGTTAGAGAGGTTTTCAGACCGATGGGAATCCGTTTATTATTTAAAGAAAAAAATAATAATTAAAACCTGAAGTTTTATGGTTTTAAAACATTAGCAAGTATATAAGGAATAGACATTCGAAAAAGCCCAGCTACCCCCGAAAAATGGGGGGACGCAAAGCGTTAAAAAATAGTTTTTTTTTTAGTTTCCTTCTTACTATGACGTTCTATTGAAAAATATTTTCTACAAAAGTTATAGGTTTATTAAAAATCTACAACTTTTATATATTACACTTTTTACAATAACATCAAAATTTGCCAAAAAGTCGGTTTAAAACTTTTTCTTGGTTTTTTATTTTTAATTTCTACAATAATCTTTTTATTTTCATGAAACTAAAGGAGTGTAATTTTCGAAATACATATAATAAACAGAAAAAAAAATGAAATTGAAATATTTAGCTATTTTCGAGAAATTTATATTGTATGGTCTCGGGAGGCTGAAAATCACCTCCAACTTTAAGTGGATATTTATATTTCAAAATTTTGTCGTTCAATTTTCACATAGGGCTAATTTTTTTCCTCTTGAACTCTACTTATGGTACAAATAAAAACATTGTATGGTCGTCCTGTAAAATTTAACATATTTATATTATGTATATGTTTTTTTACTAAACAAAAACCTTCTAGCGTACCTTGACGTACGCAACGTTAGAGTGGAGGAATCGACTAACAATACTTAGTGATGGCGAACAGAACCCTGAGAAAGATATATTTTCAACTAGCGACTTACCCTCGCTTCGCTCGGGTGCGTCCGTTAGTAGTCCGCGTACGTTTTAATTTTTTTGAGCGAAACCCTAATTCTTTTTCTAAAATAAAAGTAGCCTCACTCCTTATAATATCAGCTAAGTGCCAGTTGAAAGTTCCATTAAAATTGGTCCAGCCGTTTCGGAGATCTATGCTGAAAGCATTCGAAACGAAAAAATACATCCAGGAAAAAATTCGAAAAGATAGTTTTATTTAAAATGGCAAATATTCGCGTAAATCTAAGAAAGTATTATGTGAGACACAGCACTAATTATTCCAACAGATCATATTTTAGGTGACACTTCACCCATGGACTTATAAATTAAAATCATCTTAAAAGAACTGCTGAAGTATACATTTAAAAGAAAAATTTATAAAGTAGGTAAGAAAAAATAGAAGTCCATATATTAAATCAAAGACCACATAAATTCCAACTATTATTTAGTACCTCACTAATGGATGCTACAAAGAGTGTAATAAATATAAATTTCTCAATATTCTTGCCACTTTCGCGTCGTATTTCTTAAAAACTATTTTTCATAGAAGACCACCTGGGTTTTTATGAAACACTATATTTTAAAGGATGGGTACATTGTAGAAAATATTTTATCTTACAAAATATTACAAGATTTCTAAAAACTTTTTGTTAATTCAAATCAATTACAGGCCAGTTTCTGGATATCTTTTGTGTATAATATTAGTAGCAGAACTCGTGGCTTCGCTCGTACTTAAACTAAAATACAAAAAAGCTCTAAAAAGGTAGGTTTCATACAAACATCTCCTATTTTACCATCTTATGGGATGAATTTCAAAAAATGCTAAAACACGTATTTATTTAATTGTATTGAAGAACATTATTACCAAGTTTTAAGTAATTCTGATCATAAATATTTTTGCGTTGTATTATAACGTGTTTTCCCGTGGGAATGAGATAATCTCCCGCCGTAAAAAGTAGGCCTAGGTTACTCTCCAGTCCTCCTACTATCTCTACACAAAAAATTACGCCCATCCGTTTCGAAGTGAAAGATGAAAAACAAACAAATAACCAAACAAACAAATACACTTTCACATTTATAATATTAAGTATGGAAGTATGGACTAGCAGTAGGTACTAGTGGCTTCGCGTTCATTTGTATACTATGTATTCAGCCCTTTTTAACGTCCCACTGCTGGGCACGGGCCTCCCTTCATGACGAGGGGAATCAGGCCATAGTCCACCACGCTGGCTAAGTGCGGATTGGCGGACTTCACATGTATTTCGAAAACTTGCTAGGTTCTTTCAGACATGCAGGTTTCCTTACGATGTTTTTCTTCACCGTAAGGCAAGTGGTAATCAAGTTAGAAAATGATTCGCACATGAAAATATCAGAGGTGCGAGACCCGGGATTCGGACCCGCTTCACTCGGTTTCCCAAGCGAGCGCGTTACCACTGGGCTACCACTGCCTATTTGTATACTAATTTAATAAAAATTCTTCCAACAAACAAACGTACACACACATTTATAATATTGTTATTCCAAATATACTTAACTCAATTTTCTCCATCTATACATCATCTTCTTATTATTCAAAAATCAAATTAGTACAATCCAAATATTAATTCAAAATTAAATTCTGAGTAACATTAATTTTATTAAAGAAAGTTATTCAAATAATATGTAGAATGAAATTATAAGGAAACTTTAATAATTTATGTTTTACTTTATGAATTTTATTAAACGCAAAATATACGAGTTGGCGACATATTTGTACACTCATCGACAGATTAATAGCTGTAACTTGTTACTATGAAAGATATATAGATATAGCGGTATTTATTTGCGCTATGTTAGTTTTGTTTTATGATAATTGTCGTAACTGGTCAGTTGTCAGGGTGAAAATGATTATCTATGATTATTAAAAAAAGTGTTTTTTATTCTTTGTTAGTTAATAATCTTACTAATAATATAAATGTGAACGCTGTTAACTGCCTCGGTGGTGTAGTGGCTAGCATGTACGGCTGCACATCCTGAGGTCCTGGGTTAGAGTCCCGGGTCGGGCTAAGTTTAGTTATTGAGGCTTTCTGTATCAGAGTTGGGAAGTTGGTGGTGTTTCACCCCCGTCCTCGGAGAGCACGTAAAGCCGTCGGTCCTGCGCCTTAACTCTCACCGGTCGTGTCGAGCAGTCGTCCCACCGGAGTATGAGAGTGACAGGAATAGAGTGCACTTGTGAATCGGTCAGGAGGACATTATTCATTATTATTAAATGTGAACGCTTAGATGGATGTTTGGATGTTTGTTACACAATCACGCCAGAACGGGTGAACGGATCTAGATGAAATTTAGCACAGAAATAGATTATAGTCTGGAATAGCACATAGGCTACTTTTTAAATGTACAGTTCCCGTGGGATAGATTTGTTTTTGTTTTGGGGTTTTTGCGAGGGTTTGCCGCTAGTATATTATATAACACATAATATATATGCTTTTTTTCATGCTAATAAGCAGATGATATTTATTAAATAAAATACTAAATTATAGATACGAGAAATGAAAAAATCACGTAGGTTCTTTGCCTACCGACCTAACCGAAGTTCTTTGAATGTTTTTACATAAAAAATAAAAAATCCTTCAATAAACACATTGAAGTAGTAAATACATCGTAGTCGAATCGATAACAATTTTTACGTCAAAGTTACATAGATAGCCTGAAACATGGGACCGTAAAATCGGACCTGTAGTTCCCGACATTAGCACATACAGACAAATAAACAAACTCTTTGCTTTATATATTAGTATAAAATGACGAAATCTATAGGACATATAATATATAAAGTGAAGCTGCATTTTAAAAGCCGAAAGTAATACATACATGATACATAAGCTACACAAGCGGAGACACGGGCAAATGTATGTCAATAAATTTTACCGTACTGCAGTCCTTCTCCATATAAACTTTAAGTATGTCAAAACTTTTTCGTATGCGCAATATGTTTAAAAAGTGGTATAAAGTTTTTCCTTTACGAATAATAATCTTCTACCTTCTTCTATATAAATAACTAGCGACTCACCCTCGCTCTGCTCGGGTTCGTCACTAACAACGTTTTAACGTTTAGTATAGATTTCTCAGAAATGAGATATTTTCCCGCAGTAAAAAGTATCCTAATGTTGACCCGGATAATCATCAGCTATCATCGTACCAAATTTCATCCAAATCCCTCCAGTGGTTTTTCCGTGATGCGGTAACAGAGAGACAAACAGACAGACAAAAATTCTAAAAACTATAGATTCGGACTCTGTATCGATAATAATGACTATTTCAATGAGATTAAGGCAGTGGTAGCCCAGTGGTAACGCGCTCGCTAAGGCAGTGGTAGCCCAGTGGTAACGCGCTCGCTTGGGAAACCGAGTGAAGCGGGTTCAAATCCCGGGTCTCACACCTCTGATATTTTCATGTGCGAATCATTTTCTAACATGATTACCACTTGCTTTACGGTGAAGGAAAACATCGTGAGGAAACCTGCATGTCTGAGAAAACTTAGCAAGTTTTCGAAAGACATGTGAAGTCCGCCAACCCGCACTTGGCCAGCGCGGTGGACTATGGCCTGATTCCCCTCGTCTTGAAGGGAGGCCCGTGCCCAGCAGTGGGACGTTAAGGCCAGGCTGTCCGGGCGAAGTAGGCATTTAACGCTACCACCCCTCCCGCAAAGCGAGCTGTGCGCTCACGTCGCCGGCGTGAACTCATAACTACAGGTCAAGCGTCACAGAGTACGCAAGCGCGTCTATAAGCAGTAGGCCAACTTATCAATTTGATTTTAATATTATTAAAATTTAAAATACGGGAATTGATCCGATAACATTTTATTTTATTATAATACGTATATATTTAGTAATCGCGAAAAGCTAAGACATTTATTCCTATGCAATAAATGAATTTGAGTAGATATTGAACATGTAAATTATATTTTATTCAAGTATTTATATATTCATAATATATAAATACATATTTAGGAATTTTATCAGGAAATTACTTATGTTTTTGTTAGTTTGATTTGATGTTTAAAAATTTACAAATTAGTATGTAATTTTTGTTGTAGTATTGAATAAATAATAATCAAAAGCAATCGAAGGATTATGATTATGAACCACTTATTTCACAATGCATACCAAGTATGAGTTGACGTAGCGGTAAAAGCTGGGTCTGATAACTCTAAGGTCGTAGGTTCAATTCCCCGTGCGTAGTCATTTTTCTTTCTTTTTCTCATTTTTATATAATATTATTCATTTTTCAATTATGCAAAGAAATAAGTATTTTATTTATTTATTATCATTTATCGTTTTTTTTTAATTATTTACTAGCGACTCACCCTCGTTTTAACGTTACGTATAGATTTCTTAGAGATGAGATATTTTATGTGTTGACCCGGAATCCGAATAACCAACTATCATCATACCAAATTTCATCAAAATCCCTCCAGTAGTTTTTCCGTGATGCGGTAACAGACAGACAGACAAAAATTCTAATAACTATAGATTCGGTCTCTGTATCGATAATAATGTCTATTTCAATAAGATATTCCAAAAAAATATTTAATGTGCAGATTCGGCTTAGTCACAATTTGTTTATATGTATAGATATGCAAAAGGCATAGAAACGATAAAAAAATGGGATTTTGGACTTTTCAACAAGGGATAGTAATTAAAGCGCATGCGAAAAATCTTTGTATATTAAAATTCAAAATTCAATATATAATTGAGAAAAAGGAAAAAAATGTCTACACACGAGGGGAATCGAATCTACGATCATCGAAATTCTAGTCCGAGATCATACCGCTACACCCACTTTTGCTTGGCTTGCGAATTGAAATACGTGGTTCAGAAGGTGCGAAACATTTTTTTATTTTCTACTAGCGACTCACGCTCGCTTCGCTCGCGTACTTCCCTAGGTACGTTTTCACGGTTAGCTATGTTTATTTATATACTAGCGGCTCACCCTCGCTTCGCTCGGGTTCACCTCTAGAAAAAACAAATCTATCCCACGGAAACCGTTCATTTTTCCGGAATAAAAAGTCGCTTATTGCTTATTCTGATGTATGAACTATATTATTGTAAAGTTTCATTAAAATCCAATGGGTAGTTTTTGTGTAGTAAGCTGTATAAGTTACTGTAGTTTTTTTACTATCCAACGTGAACTCTTTGATTTTCCGGGATGAAAAGTATCCTATATGTTGACCGTGGATATAAGGTACCACCATGCAAAATTTCATTCAAATCGGTCCAGCAGCTTCGGAGATTAGCCTGTACAAACAGACAAACAGACAGAAAAACAAAAAATTAAAAAAAAATCTGGATTTGTTCTATTCTCTTCTTACACCCCCCTGACTCGGTTTTTAGCATATTTTTTCTATGTACAGACATTCGACCTCTACAGTTTTATTATAGTATAGAAGAAGAAGATAGATAAACAGTAGCTTGCTACTCCTAAGATATTCATTTAAATTATACAGTGATTTACCCTCGCTTCGCTCGGATGTGTACGCTTTTCGTGGGTTTTAATTTTTGTTTCGCGGAACCCTGATTTTTTTTTTCTGAAATAAAAGTAGCCTAAGTTACTCCTTATAACATCAGCTATCTGCCAGCGAAAGTCCCGTCAAAATCGGTGCAGCCTTTTTGGAGATTAGCCGGAACAAACAGACAGACAGACAGACAGACAAAAATTGTAAAAAATGTTGTTTTGGTATATGGACCGTGTATACATCCATATGCAATAAATAAAAAGCGGTTATTTTAATATTAAAACAGACACGCCAATTTTATTTATCTACTAGCTTTTGCCCGGGACTTCGTCCGCGTGGAATAGTGACTCCCCCCTCACGACCGCCCTGCCCTCGCCTTGTATCGGGCTGAGAGCGCGCTCACCCATAGACCGCGTAAAGTTAAATATGTATATTTTAAAACTATGATATCTCCTAAGATATTCATTGAAATCAAATGATGTCAAGGGCAATTTTGTTCAAAATTAAATACTTGTGATGAATAACGTATTTATTTGGATAAGGATAGTATCATGTTTATAAAAACACCTTCGGAAGTAATGCATTATTTTAGAACAAATTTGATTGCCATAAAAAGGGTTATTTTGAGTCAACCTTAAAAGATAGACATATGCTGTCGCGGACTTTTTTTTAGAACTTTTAAAGGAGAACAATTCCGTCATACACGATTTTTGCGTAACTTCAACCGCTTACGCAGCGCACGCAACGGAAGCTCTCAAAAGGAATGATTTTTTCCCGTTTTTGCAACATTTTTCATTTATGCTCCGCTCCTATTGGTCGTAGCGTGATGTTCTATAGCCTAAGCCTTCCTCGATAAATGGACTATCCAACATAAAAAGAATTTTTCAATTCCAACCAGTAGTTCCTGAGATTAGCGCGTTCAACCAACCAAACAAACAAACAAACTCTTCAGCTTTATAATATGAGTATAGACTAGCAACTCACGCTCGCTTCGCTCGCGTTCGTCCCTAGGTACGTTTTCCCGGTTAGCTATGTTTAGGTATACCTATATAAATAGTAGCTTGCTAACTCCTAAGATATTCATTTAAATTAAATATTATATAGCGATTTACTCTCGTTTTGCTCGGGTGCGTAGGCCGTACGCGGATTTTGTTCATAATTTCAGGGTTTTAATTTTTTTTTGCGGAACCCTGATTCTTTTTCTAAAATAAAAGTAGCCTAAGTTACAACTATATATACCCTATAACATCAGCTATCTATCTGCCAGTGAAAGTCCCGTCAAAATCGCTCCAGCCGTTTCGGAGATTAGCCGGAACAAACAGACAGACAGACAGAAATTGTAACAAATGTTGTTTTGGTATATGTACCGTGTATACATCCATATGCATTTAGTAAAAAGCGGTTATTTTAATATTACAAACAATTTTATTTATCTGTATAAATATAAATTTGCTTTTTTTTCTAAGCGCTTGGCTTTCTAACCGCTCGACGCCCGCGCTCAGCTGATTGCGCTCACTGGCCACTGTGCCTATTACACCAGGGGCGCCACTTCAAATAACATATTTACACTAACTTGTTACATACTGCTTTATCTTACATAAAAAACTTCGACGATGTTATGATGTAAATAATATATTCACAAAAGGTCTTCAGTAAATTTAAAATGGCCCCGTATATACTTATATGTACATAATAAAAGGTAAAGATATAAATATGAAGATAATCTGCTAAACTACATATGTAGATAGGTACCTACCAGTCCGATTTGAAAATTATTTCTGTGATAGAAATCTGCATTATCCTTGAGGGACAAACATAACCAATGTTTTATTATGATATACTTACTTACCCGTACTAGTTATGGTTAGCTAAGTTCGCGTTATGTTTATGAAATTTGGTAGGTATGTTACATGTAGATTTATTTGAAACCCGCGTCCAAATCCTATGCGTATGTATGTATATATGTTATATATACAAACACATGTATGTATGTATGTATGTTATATATACAAACACTTACATACATACAACGCGCATAGTAAATGATTTATATTTATTAATTATATTATTTATTCATATTTAATATTAATCACAAGCATAGCCGCGCGAAACCCTTAGTATACGACAGAACGGAATCATCGATCACTAAACTAGATATTACACAAAAAATCATAAGCAAAAGTATTCTGTATTTAGGTAATTCTAGTTTAAAAAATATACAATAATGTAAATTCAACCTTAAATGTGTTACTTAAAGTTGTTTTTACTAAGCTATGTATAAAACGCAAAAAACGTTGATTTTTTACACTATGTCCAAGGAATGAATAATTCGATGAATTAGCGGGGGGGTTGTGCGCGAGCAAAAGCGACATAGGTCCTACCTCGTCAAGGGCCAGCGGCCGACTGAATCATTATCGTCGTTGCACCTTAGTTGCTTGCGAACAAGGTTGAATATCGAATATCCGATCGATCTTATTCTTGCACAGAATTAAAAAACGTAAGTCTCAAATCTAATTTAATTTATTATGAGAATATTAATTGGTCAATTTAAATGTCTTTCGTACAGAAGATAATAAACTATATTTTCCTTCTCTGAGTATTTTTTTTGCGTATATAACTGAAGTAGTTTAAGAGTAAAATCCATTAATCTCTAAAAAAGGCATATTTTAAAAAAAATAAAACTATCGAGAAAATTTCATCCAATTGTGTTTCTGTTTTTTCTGATCCATAGAAAAAGGTTTGAAAAATCATACATTGAAATTATCACATTGATTTAATGTCTGGTATACATAGAATATGAAAGCAAATCAGCGTTAAATTTAGGGAGCCTCCTCTTAAAAAGGGCTGAATACATACATATACATACAATGAGATTTTCCAAAAAAATATTTAATGTACAGATTTGGCTTAGTTACAATTTTATTATATGTATAGATAATGATTAATGAATGTTTGTATGTTTGTCCTTTATACATTCCTAAACCATTGAACCGATTGTGATAATACTCTGGTTGGGTACTTGGTGGGTTCTTCTGTATAACTACGCCTGCAAAGGTTCCTGGTACTAAAAAAGGTTTATAAAAAAATATTATAAAGAAACTGGACAGAAACTAATCAGATTTGAAAAAATTTCTTGCATTAGATAGCCCGTTTATTGAAGAAACTTTACAATAATATAATTCATACATCAGAATAACAAATAGGCTACTTTTCATCCCGGAAAAATGTACGGTTCCCGTGGGATAGATTTGTTTTTGTTTGTCTAGAGCCGTTAGTATCATATAATATATAGTCTATCTATTCCATACATAATATTAGATCAATATATTTAACCTGTATAGGTTAACATATAACACATACTAAGATGTCTGAACTAAAATATGAACCCTAAAACAGTTTACGGGAGAACCGCAACCTCATTTCCTATTTATTTGGCGTGTCATATAATGTGTCATATTCGCACGTACCGTCATTGGCTGTAAAGTTTACTAAAATACGTACGACGGTAATATAACATTATAGTGTAGTTAGAATGATGGACTGTTTACTTAGTTATCATAATAATGTTAAAAAATATATATCTGACAACTTCTTTACAATGTAACGGTTCAAGGTATTTAAGTGAAATTCGGAATAGAAGTAGCTTATATAAATATTAGCGACCCTACTTACTTTTTAACGTTTAGTATAGATTTCTTAGAGATGAGATATTTTCTCGCAGTAAGTAAGTATTCTATATGTTAACCCGTATAACCAGCTATCATTTTACCAAATTTCATCGTTTTTACGTGATGTGGTCACAGGCAGACAGACAAAAATTCAATAAAATTATAGATTCGGCCTTTGTGTCGATAATGATGTCTGTTTCAATAAGATTTTCCAAAAAATATTTAATGGTCAGATTCGGTTCAGTTACAATTTTACTATATGTATAGGTAAGTATAGAAATAGCCAGGCACGCATGCACACATACACACATTGCGCACGCACAAAAACACACGCGTATACATATACACACATACACGAATATACAGATAAACAGATACCGACAAACACACACGCGAGCACGAACCATACAAATTTTTGTCTGTCTGTCTGTGACCACATCACGTAAAAACCACTGGAGGGATTTTGATGAAATTTGGTAAAATGATAGCTGGTTATACGAGTTAACATATAGAATACTTTTTACTGCGGGAAAATATCTCATCTCTGAGAAATCTAAACTAACTAACTACTATTATAATAGTAGTCCGATTAACGCATGGGTCAAATATTCGCGTAAATCTAGGAAAGTATTAATACCTACTCAATTAAAACGATGTACCAAGTACTAAAGTAACGAAATTTCGGACATAGTGACCTTTCTGACAGATATTTTAGTACACAAGTGTATGCATAACGCTATATATCTTCTCTATTCCCATAAACTCACCTTACAATGGGACGCCAAGTCAAAAAGATGAAGCACAGAAGATAAGCTTTTATTTCTCTGAAATGCAAGTATACACAACTAATTTACCAATTTCGGACTTTTACTAACAGATTTCTCTAACATCAAAAAAATTGACATTCATATCTGTGGTTATAAAAAATCATTTGCTTTCAACAGGAATCGAACTCGCCATCTAATAACATATATTAAAATACATTTAAAAAAAAAATAATGAGACAAATCAAACTCGTCGCACTACACAAAGTCCGGGCAAGGCGAACTCGTAAAGTTATTTACGCAGTTACCTGTAGTAAAGTAAAAAGTATTTTATAACGCGTTTACGATCGCGTTTACGTCGCCAGTGGGTTTGGAAATATGACAAATGTGTGAAAAATACTTCGAAAACGCACTATAAAAATGCGAAATGTACCTATATGTGTGTATGTTTGTTACTCTTTTACGCCAAAACGACTGAACGGATTGAGATGAAATTTAGTGCAACAAATAGGCTATTTTGAAGCAACTATGGCAGTTGCAGTAATATTAGATTAATTCAATCTATTTTATTAAAATAGAAATTAAAATCATGCATATAATGGTATGCCTTTTAATGTCACTACTTTCTACTTTTAATTAAAATCTGTCAAAAACATATTATAATTTATAAAAAGGTCTTAGTCAAAAATAGAAAATTATAAAAAGGAAGTGTGTGCCTAGTGCCTACACGACTGAGGACGAAACCGAGTAAAGCCACGTTAAGTCTAGCGAAGGTAAGATAATAAGCTTATAAAAGTTGTATAAATCGAGCTTATGAAAGAAAAATAAAAATATCCGTAGTCTTATCTAAAACCAAAAAATTATAATACAATATAAATAAAAATTAAATTGAATATCTTTGTTAAAATCAAATAGATCAATCATTTGACACAAAATAACTCCGTCATCAGGAATATTGTTAATATTGTTTTTTTTTTTAATGTATTATCATAGGTACAGGTACAATTTAATTTAACTTTAAAGCTGGAAGGCGATCATATCATTCCCAAGGAGTCTTATCTCCTTAAATAAATAGCCTATGACACACACAAGTTGTTTTACATTTTTTCTAGATCTCTCTCAGTTATCCTGTACAATAATCTGAGTTATGAGATAGAATTTTATATCAAAATTACCACTGAATAGTTCTCGTAGCCGGACTCGAACAAGAAGATACCATCGTCTGAGCATTATTTTTACGTACCTTATTAAGGGCCGATTCCAACTGTAGTGTCGATTGCAGTCCGATTTTGTCCTGATATCGGTCTGGCAAAATATTTTTAGGCCCGATCCAAACTATAACGTCTATCACAGTTCTTTCTCCATCTCATGAAGTTCTCTTTATGTACCTATATTTGAAATTTCACTTTCCAATTAAATTTACCCTGTGGACAGTAGAGAATAGATAGGTAATGTATTTAATTGGCACCTATAACGTCGTAGGTCAAGAGTTGCAGGTTGCAGGTTGGTAGCATTGTTCGTATTCAATCCTTCTTAACGTTACACTGCTAGGTGGGCCTCCCAATACGAAAAGGAACAGGCCATACTCCACCACGCTGGCCAAGTGCGGGTTGGCGGTCTTCACATGTCTTTCAAAAACTTGTTAGGTTCTCTCAGACATGCAGGCTTTCTCGCGATGTTTTTCTTCACCGAAAGATAAGTGGTAATCATGTTGGAAATGATTTGCACATGAGAATATCAGAGGTGCGAGATCCGAAATTAGAACCCGCATCACTCGGTTTCTCAAGCGAGTTCGTTACCATTGGGCTACCACTGCATAACATTGTATTGACTACAAATAAAAATGACCTGGTTGTATCGATTTAGACATTTTTATGGACAACGCATACTTATTTATAACAGGATACCAGAAAGTTTATAAATGCCAGAAAGTTTCTATTACAAGCTTGTAGAAAACTAAAAAAATAATTATAATACCTAAATTACTAATTCAACATACCATATAACCTGAGACCTAAGTTTGTTTTTGAAAGAATGTTAGGAACTAAAGTCTTGTTAGTTTAACTAGAACTTCGAAATGAACTCAACGATTTCTCAACGAAAAATTAAGACTTTGAATATCGAGATTTCATCATCTTTCGTCTTATGAAAGCATCCACAGGTATTCTTACATGTATCACATTACAAGCCTCTAGTTATTATTAGGTACACAGTACACTTGTTTGGTTTGAAACTATATCGGTAGCTAAATAAAGATTTGAACAGAGTGATCCTAATTAGAGATATTATTATGAACAGGTTTGGTGAACTGTATTCGGTTGTTATTATTACCATTTTTACTATTTTTTTTATTTATGTTAGCTTACTTCGCTTAGATGCGTCCCTAGGAGTAAAACAGTATTCTACATATGTGTTACTCCAGGTCATATAGTCTAGATAAATATCTTTTACCTATTGTAAAATAAGTTATTTTTTAATTTCCACAGAGAAAGCATCAAAAACTCAAATATCGGCTTATCCTAAATAGCCGAAAAGGAGTAATAATAACATAATGTTGGGTAAGAATCATGTAAACTAAAATTCATGAAACAGTATCATGTCATAAACAAATTCTAAATTTTCAACCTACAATTTTACTAATTAAACAAAGGATGAGCATTTGAAAATTCTTTTGCTACATTTGTACTTACAGCATATTTAAAAAATCAAAACATTTTTAAAATCATTTTATTTCCAATGCACCCAGTAAAGCAATGTACAAATCCAAAAATTATCCCGATATCTTTAAAAATTGCTAAGTGCTAATAAATAAATATATAATTTTATATGTAAAATAGTGGAAGTACAGTTATAATTAAACGGTATACCTGAGTACGCTATCTCATTGCACGCCGGTAGCTAAATAAAGCTCATAATCTGATGCGTCTGCTCTCTAGATTCCGTCCAGTTGCGTGCGGCAAAAAGCAAGCCGCCCTCAAAGGACGCCGACACTTGGTATCCACTTAAAGCTATATAATATGCATAAGGTACTTAAAAATGTGTCTTTTTTAACCTGTTGAAAGGCGCATACACACCCGTGTGTATTTTAACAATTAATTTTCCGGAAATTCGCACGGAGGTGATAAAAGAGAAAGATGTGCGTGAAAACCTTTGTTTTTGTTATCATAAGGTATAATCAATAAAAAACGAATGTAAATTATCAGCTACAACGTCATAGTGTATAAAACAAAATACTTATCTTTTAAAAATTTCATATAATTACCGACCGTTTGGATATTATTATATGTATTCACTTTTAGTTGTAACCAAATAGGTTTATGCAACGAATAATTTCTGTAGCTATTTTCAATAAATTTCGGAGTCACGAAAAAAAAAAGGTTACGGCAAGAAAAATGTAGTATGTATTCAGCCCTTTTAAAAATCTCACTGCTGGGCACGAGCCTCCCTTCTTCACATCTTTCGAAAACTTGCTAGATTATTTGAAACATACAAGTTTCCTTTAACGTAAGACAAGTGATAATCATGTAGGAAATGATTCCATATGAAAATATCAGAGGTGCGAGATCCGGGATTTGAACCCGCTTCACACGGTTTCCCACGCGAGTGCGTTACCACTGAGCTACCAGTCTTTTTTCTATGAAAGTTGATTGCATATTATATATTTCCTTATACATCTACAGATTTGCACTGCCTACTTTGTACACCATTAAACCTACAAAACCTAGCACACTAGATTTTCTCACCCGATGGCTTAGTCGTTACTGCTTAGTTTGTATAGGTAATCTTTTATAGTTTCTGCACACTGTATATTCTTACTATCTAGACACATAATCCGACTAAAAAATCTATAGTGTGCTGAGCCGCAAATCTTAGCTCTACTTTAACTGGAACATAACTTACCTCAACGTATGCCAAACGCGGTGACGACACTACGCATTCACATCGTCTTTTTAGACGCGAGTTACGTTGGAATAATTAATGCGACCATTAAATCTCTTGATGTATATTTCGGTGTTTAAGATTAAATTTATAGTGGTATTTTATAAAAATATTTCAGTATCTAATTTCATCATTTAGAAAGAAATATTACTATCTGTAATATCTCAATGTGATGAATAGTTTACATGAAAATACATAATCGAATTTTGAAAAAGCTTTATACCTGGTTTAAAAAAAAACTAATAGCATCGTCTCTAAACTTTATATTTAATGGGAACAATTTTTCTTAGGTACATAATATAGTTATTTTTAGTTCTCTGCGGATATATACAATTTCTAATGACCTATCTTTCTGACGTTTTCTTTACTGGAGATAGAAATTTGACATACACTCCGTAAAAATTAAGACAAATTCCTATTGCTTGTTAGAAAAACCACAGATAGGTTATTGAGATCTGCCGCTCAAGCCGCTAATCCATTATTCGGTTTTTAAGTGAAAGAAGGGAAAACCAACAAACACACTTTCACATACATATATAATACTGGCGACTACCCTCGCTTCGCTTGGGTGCGTACCTAGATTTTATTTATTTATTTATTTATTTATTGAATTACCAACAAAAGTTACAATGGTTTGCACATATTATATAGGCACTACACTTAACATGTTGATTGCACTTTTAGTTATAGGTAAATACAGCATGATAATTATTATTAAGGTTTTTAAGTGATCATGTGGATTTAACTACAAACTTAAATTACTAAAAAGAAAAAAATAACAATCATAATTATAAATGTCTAAATAAAATGTCACATAAATTAAATAAAGCAATTTTAAACAATTAATAATAATAATACGTAATAAAAATAATAATGGTTAAATAATAATAATAGTTACAATGTCACGTCATATAGTAATAATTGTTAAAAGTTACATAGAGTCATAAAATTATGTTCATTTATTATTTATAAGACTGTATTATTTTAGTTTTAAAACTCTTGAGGCTGTCATGCAAGATGTCCAAATCATCAATTTTCAAACACAGGTCATGGTAAGCTCTTGATAATCTATTTAATGGTGCATTTTTTCCTAAATTAGTTTTATGTTTTTTAGTATAAAATAAAGGACATCGTTTCCTCGCAATTCTTAAGGGTACATTAAAGTTTACTGAGGAAAGCAGCTTTGGACAATCCATTAAGTTATTCAATAATTTGAGATGAGGTGAGATGCGCAGATTTGTTCAAAATTTCATGTATTTTAATTATTTTGCGCGGAACCCTGATTATTTTTCTAAAATAAAAGTGGTTTTCGGAGATAAGTTGAAACAAACAGACAGATAGACAGCCCAGACAGACAAATATTTTAAAAATTGTTTTTTTCTTATTAGTACCATATATGCTTTCATATGCATTTACTAAAAAGCAGTTATTTTGGCATTACAAACAGACACTTCAATTTTATTTATATGCATAGATTAATTTTAGTTTTTAATGTCGTAGGTAAGTACTTGGAAAGAAAATAAAACGTAGGTACTCATACTTTCCACATTCTTTATATACAGTACAATACATCGATATAGGGCTTAAAAATAATTAACATTTAGCGCTACATTTACACATTAAGTTAACATTCAGCAGCAATATAACCAAATATTACAAAAAAAAATACTTAAAAATACCGAAGTCCTTTAAACCAAACCAAAACAAGAAAACATTTTTGACATTAAAATAAGCTCACATACAATGTTATAGACAAATTTCTATTTTTTTTTTAAATAAAACAAATCAGTCGAAGGATGAGAAAAATAAATTATTTACTACTTGGAGAACTATCTTCACATCATCTAAGGCCCCTCTCACACTTGCCAACATAAACACAAAAAAAATGAGTCCCCATTGAGTTTCAGTTTTAACATACTGTTATTACATGAAAAAAAATCCTATATATTGCAAATTTTATATAGATTGTTATATAGTTGCTTAGCTCTATTATAAGTGTAAGTAATACTTTCTTAGTTGTACGCGAATATTTGAAATTAAAAAAAAAATCTTTTCATAGCCAGGAGAAACTGATCTACTCCGTAATAATTATTGATGTAAGGCATCGAAACGAAACATCGAGAACAAAAACTCAAAAAAAAAACGTGTGTCTGTACTTAGTACGCACAAAAGTAGTTGTACTTCTTTAGCGTCATAGAACAAAAATAGCTAAAGATTTCATATCGTATGTCACAACATCTGTTTGTAAAAGGAATGCAGCTAACTTCATCATGTCGCTTTTTGGCTGTCGGTGTGCGCGAGCATCGTAAAAATTTTACCCTCATATTTTTTTCCAAACGTGCCAAAAGAAGTATAACTTCAAAAATCCGCGAAAAACTCCGAAAACATAGTTTTATTTAAAGGTAACTACATCTATATGTATCTATACATGCATGGAGTTTTTTTTTTTTTTTACAATAAAACGTAAATATTCTGCACTAGCCGTTTCAATTGTAACAATACATGTGAGTTGTCGATCCCTAACGTCACGTTTGTCAATCAAAATTTCAAAGGCACTCGAACTTGACATCAGATTTTTTAAACGTGTGAATTTAAAAATAAAACCTATGCGTATGTGTTGTTAGTTTGATTCAAGTCTTTTTGGTTGATCATTAAAAAGTGTAAAACAATACTTAAAACTATTGATTGTACCTTACCGTGGTGGTAAAATAAAATTACGTTAGTTAACTCAAAATGGCAGTACTTGTTTTAGAAATATTATATGCCTTATATATTTCATACAATGCTTGCTTTATCTATTTCTTAGTACGCTAATAGCTTATGTTCCACTACCTAAATAATCTGTCAATTTATACTTCGTTATGGGATTACCTTTATATAACTTCCTAAACAGAATTTGATTAAACTATAGATCTATAGAAAATCTGCAATATATATCAGTACTAACATGTTTATGTTGACCTATCGAGACTAAAAATTGTTATAACATTATTTATATAGGTATCGATGGTATTAATAACTCTACAAACGTCTACAAATGTAATACAAACTGTTTTATATTTCATATTAAAATTGGTGTTTAATTGATTATTATTTGCTATTTTATTAGTGATTACGCTGAATTAAACAAAAAAAATTGTTAGTCAGTTGGTTACAATCTTTATACAGAATAGCTTTCTACAATCGATATTACTGGTAGAAAACTAAAAGATATATTAGAATGACAGACTGAGCATATTACTACAGGTTAAATAGATATCTTGTAGTTTTCTATTGGCGATAGCGTTTGTAGTTTATAATTTTATCTACACCAGCTAGATTTAATTTACTATTCAAATAAAATGCAATTGTTCATTTAATTTGTCTTTTTAAAATACATTTTCATACAGTCATTAGTTTAAAATACGGGATCAAATCGATTTCATAACCTTTACTTACCTACATCTCTACGTTACCAGGTCTATCCCTGTATCTTATAGCGCCTTATATATCACATTCGAAGTCAGAGTGCGAATATAGCTACAGGTAATATTAACCAAATGAAGTAAAATACCCGAAATTTGATCCCCATTGCAATTTTTATAGTTTAAATTGAAATTATTATAAAAACTAACCGACTGAAATTTACGTTTGAATCAATCAATTTAATCCAACATAATCACTCATAGAAAATCTACTTAGCGCTATAATTCTTTACTTTGTATAAAAATATCGCGTTGCATTTGCAAAATACACCAAATCACATGCTAATTTATCCATATATTTAATACTTGTTTTATATTCTACTGATAGCTAGCGATTTTTCCATTCACAAGAAAGAAAAACATTTAAAACACACAAAATACCGAATGACATTTATGTATGCGAAATGTCAAAAATATATTTTATCTTATATATGTATATGACGGAACAGTCATGGCGGCTTAGACAAGATGTCATTCTACAATCTACCATCGTTGTAGAATAGAAATGTTCATTCTACACGACATTAGCGAAGTAATCTGTACCAAACTGTCACGCCTAAGAGCCACATAAAGAATTAAATTGAATTCGAAATTTCTTTACTTCATTAGACCATAATATGTCAGACCCATATATTTTAATTAGATTTCTATTCTATTTTGCAACGGTTGTAGAATGTCATCTTGTCTTAGCAGCCCTCATTTCTTACATAAAATTGTCTATAGCCTATTGTCTATTACAATAAAGCTACGAACGTACGGCGATAAGTTTTAACTACACGCCCAATAGATAAGCTATAGACCATCTCATAAACATTTGTGATATAAAAACGAAATGAAACACACATTCTAAGACCTTAAAGCTAAAATAAATACTTATTTAACGCATGGAACACAATATTAGCTACTGTTTTGGTAATAAACAATCACCCCTCTCACGCACATTTACAACACCATCGAATATCGCAGATATTTTATCTGTATTACCTGTGAAGTATTATTTATCTGTAATTTAAAAAGGTATTTTTTATCTGTGATTTAAAAAATTACAATTAATATTTGCAATCTGCGGTGGTTTTAATAATATAATATACTAACGTACGTTGGACCAACCAGACCGATTGGTCGTTTTAAATAGGAAGTTTATATTGAACGTGGCACCAGTGTTATATAACAGTCTTTGAATTCAATATATACAGAATATTATACATGCATTTTTGTTGTGGTTATACTTATTGTACTTTGATTTTAATGTTATCGTCAAACAAAATCGATTAAAGAATATGAAATAATTTTTAAAAACAATTCTGTAAAATATCTGGTGGTTAATTATAATGAGACTTTTACTTGGAGGTAATTTCAACAACTCATCAAAAAACAACGCATACTTACTAATGATTTAATTAATTGAATTGTTTATTAATGATTTAATGATAATTTTGAAATTAATGATAATAATAATTATTTAATGATTATCTACTAAACTGTGATTCTGATGTGGCACTTGACTGACCCATATCCGTCTTCGAATACCAAACGTTCTTGTAGATACATTTTGGTTTATATTTCGTTTCCTATAGAAACTACGAATCCAATATTTTAAATCTACTTTATATATCTATCGTAACTATCGCTACAGCCATCTGTCAAACATGTTCGTTTAGGCACTGGATTTAACTGCATTTATGAATTTCCATCAAAAAATTCAAAAAATCCCGATTTTGTACAAATATAATATTGTCGGTAGAAACTTTTTTTTGTGCGTCGCATTAAATTCTTTACACCTTCATAAGGCTCAGAAGTGAATTATTTACAGAAGCTTATTATTTTATCAAAATTGAATATCCCTTCGAACTGTAGATAAGTCATAGAACACTTGAAATTTGGTCATTTGGTTCACACAAATGTTTTTATTCGACTGAGGACGTCTAGCGCATTAAATAGGTTAAGGTTTTAATTTAAATAATCTGTACAATTCCTTCAACGCGTATTTACAATTCATCTCGGCAGTGCCCCGCTGGTCGCTTCGTATAAGTATATACAATGACACGAGTATCAAATATTTAAAAATATTCTTTTAAACTAAGACCAAAATCAAGCCTTACTTCATAATAAGTAATAATTTAAAAGAACATCTTTAAATGGCTACTCAATAATATTAGTTTAATAAATACAAGTGTTATAAATAAATAGGTCGAAAGCAATTCACACATGGCAGGTCCATTTTAATTATATTAAATTACGTAAAAGTAAAAATAATAAATACTATAAATACACATTATAACTACATTAGACGGTGTAGACTAATACACCATACACAATACACTCAGTGTTATTTATACACCGAGTGTTTCTGTGTGAACGCGAGTGTCTCTAATAGGGAGTATGCGTGTGATTTATTTAAATAAATAAATTTAAATAAAGGTGATTTTTTAATATTCTTTATTGCTTTTGAATTAAGCCTATATCAATATTTTTAATGTAATTTCTTTTTGATTAAGAAAATAATTATTAAGAACTGCAAGTATAGGTGGGAAATTCAAATTAGTTGAAACGCACGCCATTGGTCAGACCGAATATGACGTCAAAGTATTATCACAACAGAGCGATTAGTGATTTTGTCCTTACAAAATAAAATCGTCAATTTTCTATGCCTAATACGTTGAGGTCATGCCAAGCGCGAGAAGTGGCGGACGTTTAAAATATTCATATCGGTATATTTTTAATTTTTTTATATAAAATTTTTAGTTTTTTTCGAGTAGGAATTTTTTTTTACTATTATATAACGATGTTAGCTATTGAATAAAAAAATAAAATAAAATCACGCATATTCCCTTTTGTGAAACTGTGACATTAGAGATACTCGCGTTCACACAGAGGCACTCCCGTGTATACACTGAGTGTACCGTGTATAGCGTCTTAGTCTAAACCGGCCTTAGAATACATTCAAAGTTAAGTTGTGAATAGTCGAATAGTCGAAGTATAAATGATCAATGATCTACTTACCCTCTTCTTATTATGTTTTTTTATATTTAAAAATTACACAAATACAAATCGGACATAAAACGGGATAACTATTTTTCAATCTTCATAGAAAATAACCTCCACGGGTTGTTATAAGAATAATATAAATATTATTACATAAATAAATTTAAAATGTCAAATATAAATACATTACACACTTAAAATTTCATTTTCCAACCCAGTCAGGTTATATTTATTTTAATCAGCGACTTTTTTTTATAAAAAATGATTTTTTTAAAGCATTTTCATACAAAATTAATTTGGTTATTCGATGAAATATAGAATCGATTAAAATTTATTTCTCAACATCATTTTAGTCTAAATGCTAGTACATATTTTATATTATAACCAATGTTAAAAAAACGAATGAATCGAATAGTGACAATAAATTCATCAATTAGTCTAAAATACTAAATAAATAAACAAAAACCCATAAAACAATACATTGAAAATCGTTAAGTGACGAATAAATTATAATAGGAAACACTATAAACATAGCAAATATCAGAACTTACTATGGATCATATTGAAGAGGATAAATAGGTCAATGAAATAAGAGATCATGGTCTTGCATCGTTAGAAGACTCGACATCGCTGGAACTCGTTGAAACCGATTTTTTCGGTTTGTACTCGGTTATAACAACTGTCACACCACTAACAGTTACCTGTGACAATATAATTAACATATTAGTATATTTGCAAATACCTAAAAAAAATAATATATACAGTGTAAACTCTATATAACGACACTGAAGGGACTGTGTGCATTTTATGGCGTTATAGAGAGTTGTCGTTAAATGGGGAGAAGAAAAATCAGAATTAGAAAAAGAAAAAGTTTATTTCAGACTAGAGTTAGTAGTTATGTACGTCAAAAAGAATCTTATATTTGATCGCTATTGCGTATAGTCTGTTATTTTTGTCTGACGTCTTTTGCTGCACCAGTAATTTTGTTGAATTTTTTTACTTATTTTATTCATATCTTGCGATATTGAGGCATCTTGGTGATAAAGGAAGTAATGTTTACAGTTTGAATGTTTGTGAGCAATATAAACATTATAAACAATCCATGACCCCTACTTATTAATCATGGTCAAGCAAGATCAGTTTACACATGCAAGCAATCCCAATTTGTAAACATTAGAATGAATTTCTTAGAAAGTTCGGTATGCGTGATGCCGACAGTCGAGTTTATTGCAGGCTAGGATAATAAAGCGACAAAAAAACGTACACAGCTGCGCTTTTTACTAATTTCAGCAACTTAAAAGGTACTTTTTATTACTCAACTAGCGACTCACCCTCGCTTCGCTTCGGGTTCGTCTCTAGCAAAAAACAATTCTATGTCACGGGAACCGTACATTTTCCCGGGATAATTTATAGCCTATAGCCTTCCTTAGTTAATGGACTATATAATGCAAAAAGAATTTTTCAAATCGGATTAGTTGTTCCTGAGATTAGCGCGTTCAACCAAACAAACAAACAAACAAACAAACTCTTCAGCTTTATAATATTAGTATAGATTGTTGTCGTTATTGAGAGTGGATGTAATGCTATGTAGAGTGTATCATTGTATGGAAGATAAGCTAAACCAACCAAAGCCAATTTATTTCGACGCTTTAGAGAGTTTGTCGTTAAATCGAGTGACGTTACATGAAGTTTACACTGTATATACAAAAAAAAAACGTGTGTGTTTACTTATGTACGCACGTAGGAAGTTATACTTCTTTGGCGTAACAGAACAAAAATAACATAAGATTTTATCCCGTATGTCACAATTCTCTGTTTATAAAAGGAATGCAACTAACTTCATCATGTCGCTTTCAGCTAACTTCATTATTTCGCTTTTTGGCTGTCGGTGTGCGCGGGCATCGAAAAATTTTACTCTCATATTTTTTCCAAACGTACCAAAAGAAGTATAGGTAACTTCAAAACAAATACATATAAAATTGAAATATGTACATAAAAATGCCTAACCTATAATTTTATTCAAACGAAGTCAGAAAATCAAATGGTAGGTACTCCTAAGTTTATTGCATATTCAAATAATATTATTCCAATCGAATGATCTACGAAGGTATCGCATAACGTGTACGTATAAAATAATTACCCCTTAAAAAAATGTACACCGACTATATGTAAATCACTTAAAAATAATTATTAGCCTTTAGGGCTTTTTTCTTCAAAAAAAAAGCTACTGTATGGAAAGTATCACGCTATTTATCATGACGCCATTCAAAACTAAGGGTCATATCAAAGTAGGATACTAATCGAGAGGCGAATAAGCAACAATGGAACATAATATAATTTCTCATTTGCTTTAACATACCTTCTGATGGCATTTAAAAAGAGATACGCCAACTTGAGGCAGTGGTAGCCCAGTGGTAACGCGCTCGCTTGGGAAACCGAGTGAAGCGGGTTCAAATCCAGGGTCTCGCACCTCTGATATTTTCATGTGCGAATCATTTTCTAACTTGATTACAACTTGCTGACGGTGAAGGAAAACATCGTGAGGAAACCTGCATGTCTGAGAGAACCTAGCAAGTTTTCAAAAGACATGTGAAGTCCACCAATCCGCACTTGGCCAGCGTGGTGGACTATGGCCTGATTCCCCTCATATTGAAGGGAGGCCTGTGCCCAGCAGTGGGACGTTAAAAAGCGCTGAATACATACATACATACATACATACACCAACTTTAAAATAATTTGAATGTAATTCCACCTCTAGGATGGATATTTTTTAATTTACATATTACCTATTTATTAAAAAATAATAATAATATAAAATCAATCAACAATTAGCGAAGATATTATACGTAACATATCTACAAAAACACATAGACGTATTGAGTACCGTATTATCGTTTTCTTTGTGAAGTTAAGAGGAGGCTCCCTAAATTTAACGCTGATTTGCTTTCATATTCTATGTATACCAGACATTAAATCAATGTGATAATTTCAATGTATGATTTTTCAAACCTTTTTCTATGGATCAGAAAAAACAGAAACACAATTGGATGAAATTTTCTCGATAGTTTTATTTTTTTTAAAATATGCCTTTTTTAGAGATTAATGGATTTTACTCTTAAACTACTTCAGTTATATACGCAAAAAAAATACTCAGAGAAGGAAAATATAGTTTATTATCTTCTGTACGAAAGACATTTAAATTGACCAATTATTATTCTCATAATAAATTAAATTAGATTTGAGACTTACGTTTTTTAATTCTGTGCAAGAATAAGATCGATCGGATATTCGATATTCAACCTTGTTCGCAAGCAACTAAGGTGCAACGACGATAATGATTCAGTCGGCCGCTGGCCCTTGACGAGGTAGGACCTATGTCGCTTTTGCTCGCGCACAACCCCCCCGCTAATTCATCGAATTATTCATTCCTTGGACATAGTGTAAAAAATCAACGTTTTTTGCTTTTTATACATAGCTTAGTAAAAACAACTTTAAGTAACACATTTAAGGTTGAATTTACATTATTGTATATTTTTTAAACTAGAATTACCTAAATACAGAATACTTTTGCTTATGATTTTTTGTGTAATATCTAGTTTAGTGATCGATGATTCCGTTCTGTCGTATACTAAGGGTTTCGCGCGGCTATGCTTGTGATTAATATTAAATATGAATAAATAATATAATTAATAAATATAAATCATTTACTATGCGCGTTGTATGTATGTAAGTGTTTGTATATATAACATACATACATACATGTGTTTGTATATATAACATATATACATACATACGCGTAGGATTTGGACGCGGGTTTCAAATAAATCTACATGTAACATACCTACCAAATTTCATAAACATAACGCGAACTTAGCTAACCATAACTAGTACGGGTAAGTAAGTATATCATAATAAAACATTGGTTATGTTTGTCCCTCAAGGATAATGCAGATTTCTATCACAGAAATAATTTTCAAATCGGACTGGTAGGTACCTATCTACATATGTAGTTTAGCAGATTATCTTCATATTTATAACTTTACCTTTTATTATGTACATATAAGTATATACGGGGCCATTTTAAATTTACTGAAGACCTTTTGTGAATATATTATTTACATCATAACATCGTCGAAGTTTTTTTATGTAAGATAAAGCAGTATGTAACTAGTTAGTGTAAATATGTTATTTGAAGTGGCGCCCCTGGTGTAATAGGCACAGTGGATAGTGAGCGCAATCAGCTGAGCGCGGGCGTCGAGCGGTTAGAAAGCCAAGCGCTTAGAAAAAAAAGCAAATTTATATTTATACAGATAAATAAAATTGGAGTGTCTGTTTGTAATATTAAAATAACCGCTTTTTACTAAATGCATATGGATGTATACACGGTACATATACCAAAACAACATTTGTTACAATTTCTGTCTGTCTGTCTGTTTGTTCCGGCTAATCTCCGAAACGGCTGGAGCGATTTTGACGGGACTTTCACTGGCAGATAGATAGCTGATGTTATAGGGTATATATAGTTGTAACTTAGGCTACTTTTATTTTAGAAAAAGAATCAGGGTTCCGCAAAAAAAAAATTAAAACCCTGAAATTATGAACAAAATCCGCGTACGGCCTACGCACCCGAGCAAAACGAGAGTAAATCGCTATATAATATTTAATTTAAATGAATATCTTAGGAGTTAGCAAGCTACTATTTATATAGGTATACCTAAACATAGCTAACCGGGAAAACGTACCTAGGGACGAACGCGAGCGAAGCGAGCGTGAGTTGCTAGTCTATACTAATATTATAAAGCTGAAGAGTTTGTTTGTTTGTTTGGTTGGTTGAACGCGCTAATCTCAGGAACTACTGGTTGGAATTGAAAAATTCTTTTTGTGTTGGATAGTCCATTTATCGAGGAAGGCTTAGGCTATAGAACATCACGCTACGACCAATAGGAGCGGAGCATAAATGAGAAATGTTGCAAAAACGGGAAAAAATCATTCCTTTTGAGAGCTTCCGTTGCGTGCGCTGCGTAAGCGGTTGAAGTTACGCAAAAATCGTGTATGACGGAATTGTTCTCCTTTAAAAGTTCTAAAAAAAAGTCCGCGACAGCATATGTCTATCTTTTAAGGTTGACTCAAAATAACCCTTTTTATGGCAATCAAATTTGTTCTAAAATAATGCATTACTTCCGAAGGTGTTTTTATAAACATGATACTATGCTTATCCAAATAAATACGTTATTCATCACAAGTATTTAATTTTGAACAAAATTGCCCTTGACATAATTTGATTTCAATGAATATCTTAGGAGATATCATAGTTTTAAAATATACATATTTAACTTTACGCGGTCTATGGGTGAGCGCGCTCTCAGCCCGATACAAGGCGAGGGCAGGGCGGTCGTGAGGGGGGAGTCACTATTCCACGCGGACGAAGTCCCGGGCAAAAGCTAGTAGATAAATAAAATTGGCGTGTCTGTTTTAATATTAAAATAACCGCTTTTTATTTATTGCATATGGATGTATACACGGTCCATATACCAAAACAACATTTTTTACAATTTTTGTCTGTCTGTCTGTTTGTTCCGGCTAATCTCCGAAAAGGCTGCACCGATTTTGACGGGACTTTCGCTGGCAGATAGCTGATGTTATAAGGAGTAACTTAGGCTACTTTTATTTCAGAAAAAAAATCAGGGTTCCGCGAAACAAAAATTAAAACCCACGAAAAGCGTACGCATCCGAGCGAAGCGAGGGTAAATCACTATATAATTTAAATGAATATCTTAGGAGTAGCAAGCTACTGTTTATCTATCTTCTTCTTCTATACTATAATAAAACTGTAGAGGTCGAATGTCTGTACATAGAAAAAATATGCTAAAAACCGAGTCAGGGGGGTGTAAGAAGAGAATAGAACAAATCCAGTTTTTTTTTTTAATTTTTTGTTTTTCTGTCTGTTTGTCTGTTTGTACAGGCTAATCTCCGAAGCTGCTAAACCGATTTGAATGAAATTTTGCATGGTGGTACCTTATATCCACGGTCAACATATAGGATATTTTTTATGCCGGAAAATCAAAGAGTTCACGTTGGATAGTTAAAAAACTACAGTAACTTATACAGCTTACTACACAAAAACTACCCATTGGATTTTAATGAAACTTTACAATAATATAGTTCATACATCAGAATAAGCAATAAGCGACTTTTTATTCCGGAAAAATGAACGGTTTCCGTGGGATAGATTTGTTTTTTCTAGAGGTGAACCCGAGCGAAGCGAGGGTGAGCCGCTAGTATATAAATAAACATAGCTAACCGTGAAAACGTACCTAGGGAAGTACGCGAGCGAAGCGAGCGTGAGTCGCTAGTAAAAAATAAAAAAATGTTTCGCACCTTCTGAACCACGTATTTCAATTCGCAAGCCAAGCAAAAGTGGGTGTAGCGGTATGATCTCGGACTAGAATTTCGATGATCGTAGATTCGATTCCCCTCGTGTGTAGACATTTTTTTCCTTTTTCTCAATTATATATTGAATTTTGAATTTTAATATACAAAGATTTTTCGCATGCGCTTTAATTACTATCCCTTGTTGAAAAGTCCAAAATCCCATTTTTTTATCGTTTCTATGCCTTTTGCATATCTATACATATAAACAAATTGTGACTAAGCCGAATCTGCACATTAAATATTTTTTTGGAATATCTTATTGAAATAGACATTATTATCGATACAGAGACCGAATCTATAGTTATTAGAATTTTTGTCTGTCTGTCTGTTACCGCATCACGGAAAAACTACTGGAGGGATTTTGATGAAATTTGGTATGATGATAGTTGGTTATTCGGATTCCGGGTCAACACATAGGATATTTTTTACTGTGGGAAAATATCTCATCTCTAAGAAATCTATACGTAACGTTAAAACGAGGGTGAGTCGCTAGTAAATAAATAAAAAAAAAACGATAAATGATAATAAATAAATAAAATACTTATTTCTTTGCATAATTGAAAAATGAATAATATTATATAAAAACGAGAAAAAGAAAGAAAAATGACTACGCACGGGGAATTGAACCTACGACCTTAGAGTTATTAGACCCAGCTTTTACCGCTACGCCAACTCATACTTGGTATGCATTGTGAAATAAGTGGTTCATAATCATAATCCTTCGATTGCTTTTGATTATTATTTATTCAATACTACAATAAAAATTACATACTAATTTGTAAATTTTTAAACATCAAACTAACAAAAACATAAGTAATTTCCTGATAAAATTCCTAAATATGTATTTATATATTATGAATATATAAATACTTGAATAAAATATAATTTACATGTTCAATATCTACTCAAATTCATTTATTGCATAGGAATAAATGTCTTAGCTTTTCGCGATTACTAAATATATACGTATTATAATAAAATAAAATGTTATCGGATCAATTCCCGTATTTTAAATTTTAATAATATTAAAATCAAATTGATAAGTTGGCCTACTGCTTATAGACGCGCTTGCGTACTCTGTGACGCTTGACCTGTAGTTATGAGTTCACGCCGGCGACGTGAGCGCACAGCTCGCTTTGCGGGAGGGGTGGTAGCGTTAAATGCCTACTTCGCCCGGACAGCCTGGCCTTAATCAAAAACAATAATAAACACATGCTTCCAAGGTCCAAACGACCTCGAGTCGCTACCATCTCGTGGTCTCACGTTACATCTACTAGGAAGATCACGAGCTAAACTCATAAAAATTCATAAAAATATATATAGTTATAATAAATAGTTTTTATTGATGTATTATAATTTATAACAACATTTATTTTAATAGGTAGGAAATAGATACAGTATTCTTAATAATGAATGGCGGAATTTAACGTCGAGCTTCCTCTTAGCAAAAACTAAGGACTATATGGTTAATATAAACGTTTGCCCATACGTAAAATGAACTCGCATAGGCTGGGATCAAGACTTTTACAAAAAAGTTGCCATATTTCGACAAATATTGTGGCATCTTGCCACTACGAATACTAAATTAAAATAAAAAAAAAATAATAGTAAGGAAAATTAATACTAGTCTTCACATATTCATAGGCAGTTCGTGTTTATGCTAATAATTAAGAAATTAAAAACGGCACACAATGTAGTGCAAAAAGTTTACTTTTCGAGGAATGCTGAGCGGGCAGCTGGGAAATCAACTGCACTATTTGAAAGTAAAATATCAACATCAATATTCAAAGGTTTGTTTTTATACTCTCTCATACTTAGATAATTATGGTAAAATATGTGAATATTTATTTTCCTTTTCTAGGACTTTATTTATAAAAATTAAAAACAAATCTATCCCACGGAAACCGCACATTTTTCCGGGATGATATATAGCCTATAGCCTTCCTCAGTTAACGGGCTATCTAATGCAAAAAGAATTTTTCAAATCGGGTTAGTAGTTTCTGAGATTAGCGCGTTCAACCAAACAAACAAACAAACAAACTCTTCAGCTTTATAATATTATAGTATAGATTTAAATCGATAGCTTTGTATTTCTTCTTAGCTTAAATGTATACATAATTATGAAGAGGCAGGGCTCCTTTGTTTGAACGCGATAATCTCAGGAACTAGTAATCCCATTTGAAAAATTCTTTTTACATTAGATAGCCCGTTTATTGAGGAAAGCTATATCATATAATACATATTTTGTAAATATTATATTTTATAAATATTATATTTTGAATATTTTTAAAATTGAAAACTCCATATAAAACTATTTTAATATACTAGCCGACTCGGCAGACGATATTCTTTCCCAATAAAGTTTGTGATCTTTCATTTTTTTCAATTATTAATTTTTTCAATTAAATATTTAGGGAAACTTTTCATAATTTTTACCCTTGAATTAAAAACCTTAAACGGAATTTTGAGAAAATAAAAAAAAAAACAAATTAGCCAAATTGACCCAGACATTCCCTAATGATGCGCTTACCAACGAACAGCGTTAAATTTTTATTTACGTTTATTACTACTATTATTAAATAATGTAAATAATGTAATTATTTATTTCCTGATCCAAACACTGTTACTTTTACGAACTTCACCAATCCGTGTTCAGCAATCACATATTGCCTACATAGTTTGCCTATCTCAGACCGAGTTTTTTTTTTATGAGATTCAGTAACAAACGAGCGGACAGACCACCTGATGGAAAGCAGCACCTGTCGCCCATAACACCTACGGTTCACGCACTTAGGTTTTAGTTTAGTTTAGTTCTTGACGTTTCGCTTTGTTTAATGTAACAACTTTGTTCAAATGTACACAAACCACAAATTATGTAACGCTAAGGAATTGTCCACTTATTTCTTAATTATTACAAATGTTATATTCATTTACGCTAATTCGAAATACAATTTTAATTTGATTTTATACCAATATTATGTCATTATATGGAATGTATTGGAATGTTTTAAAATATAATTAATTAATATGTACAATGTAGAGTAAAATTGAAGAGTGAAATACAAAAATATTGTCAGTTTGTACTTGCGTTTCTCTGGTATGTATTGGTTTTTGTTGAGCTTTTTTGCAGAGTTAACGAAAATGAAAAAGCATGGATAAATTACTTTATTTATTATTCTTTTTACGCTAAATAAATTTTTAATGGTTCTATTAATTAATTTTACTATTAATAAATAAAATTAATTTATTCTATTAATAACATTCGTTTAGCATTTTTTTCTTTATTTGAAGCGAATACGTGCGTTAAATGTGAATAATTATGTATATTATATTACACATACATAAATTAGTTTTATAATACTTAATATAATATGGTTTGTTTTGAACTCATGACAAAGTTCACTATGTGACCGTAGTTTATTTGAATATTTCTATTACTTTGCGTGGATAATTATCTATACCTTCTTTCTAAATACCATATTACAAATATTAATTTTACAGTAAAATGTACCTCAATCTCATACGAAATAAGACTAACAAGATTTTCAAATAACGTTATGTAGTTTTCCCTATTTAAACACTGTTACTTCTACGAACTTTGCAGTGTGCATGCAGCTAACTATGCTAATTAAAATATTCTCTTTTCCATTAAATAATTTTGTATCTTTTAAATGTAAGTAATACACACCTTTTAACTCATATATTATGATTTTAATGACGTTTGAACGTTTGTTGACGATAACGAATACTACAACACAAGACTGATAACAAAGTCAAAATTTAAAAAAGCCCCCAAAAAAAGTTTTCACATGATAATTAATTACAAAATAAAAAATTGTAGTAAACTACTTAATGGATTTCATTGTAAATATATATTATCTATATTATAATAGATATTAAAAACTGTTCGTTGGCAGATTGTTTTAGAAAGAAAAAAAGTTAAAAAAAATTGTAAATTCGAAAGAAACTGTTTATTCTAAACAACTTTTGTATGATCATTAAGATCACGTAAATATATTGATATTGGCACAGGACGTCTGTCGGGTCAGCTTGTATTTGATTTCAGCCCTTTTTAACGCCCCACTGCTGGGCATGGGCCACCTTTCAATGCGAGGGGGATTAGGCCATAGGCCACCACGTTGGCCAAGTACGGGTTGGCGGACTTCACATGTCTTTCAAAAACTAGGTAGGTTCTCTAAGACATGCAGGTTTCCTCACGATGTTTTCCTTCGCCGTAAGACAAGTGGTAATCGTGTTGGAAATGATTCGCACATGAAAATATCAGAGGTGCGAAACCCGGATTAAAACCCACTTCGCTCGGTTTCCCAAGTGAGCGCGTTACCACTGGGCTACCACTGCCTTAAGAAAATATTACATGAAAACCACACATACCTCTCTAGTTTGTGCTGAGCTCCTATCGACGTTATTAAGACGCGGTGGTCGTCTTTTCTTCTTGAGTGAATTGGCAGATCGTGGTCGTTTCTGTGAACTAGTTGGTGCGGTGCCGGCCGCTTGTGCCGCGACCAGTGCGGGGTTGATACGGGGTTTGCGGGTTGATGTTCCTTTAATAATAATGCAGTTTTAATTTATTCATTCAATAATAATTTCTTGTACATATTTGTATGTGCTAGTAAATATATTTATTTATTTAAATTTATATATTATTTATTTAGATATTTAGATTTACCCTAACTTCTCTCGGGTACGTCTCTAGGTACTAAACAGAAGCTTATGTGTTACTTCAGGTGTGTGCTAAATTTCATCAAAACCCGTCTAGCCTTTTCAGGGTAAAGTAGTAACAAACATTCACTCATACAAACTTTTGCATTTAAATCTATTATACATACATACATACATACATAAATTACATCGAAAGAGGGGAAAGGGTAAAAGGTAGTATATATTCGTTTCCATAATGCATACATTTATTATTACCAAATTTCATCAAAATCTGTTCAGCGACTTCACGCAAAATTATTTCGACCCTTATTTTGTATATGGTGGAATAGAGTAAGGAGATCGAGCTATTTAGATAGCTTTGGATTTACTTAATCAAGAGCATCAGGGATACAAATTTTCTAATTCAATTCATTTCTCTTGTTTAATTAGGTACTTCAAAAACAAAAAAAAATATGTTTCATTTTTTGACACTGACTCAATTAAAAAAAAAAGTTTACCCTCTTATTGTCTTGTTCTTTATTATACGCATTGGAAACGTGAACATAAAGTACATAATAAAAAAAAAAACATTACATTTTCAATTTACAAATTAAATGATTTAATTTGAATAATTAATTAAATTAATTTCATATAAGTTAGTATTTTAAACAACCAAGATTAAAACGTACATATAATATATATATATATATATATATATATATATATATATATATATATATATATATATGTACAGTAAAAACCCAGAAGATTATACGTCTCTCCCCTAACGTATTCACAAAATAAAACTATTTTCATCGGCGCCTCTGGCGGTGCCTTTCAATTCAATTTCCTTGGCCCGTATTCGCGACACAATTTCGCCATTAGTACGCTTCCTTGTCTACAACTACATTAGAGTATGAGTACAGTACAGCTACGTTACTTACATCATTGGATGCTGTATAAAATAAGATACAATTTGATATTTCTATAAGAACTATACCTACAATTACTCATTAAATCCATATTAATTATAAATGCGTATGTAACTCTGTAAGTCTGTCTTTTACCATTCGCTAAATCCCCTGAACCAATGAAGATTGGTATGGAGATAGTTTGAGACCCTAGAAAGGATATAGAATACTTTTATACCGGAAATCATCCCTTAAGTGGATAAAAAGAGGGGGTGGAAGTTTGTATGGAAAATCAAACATTTTTTTTAAGTAAGGGATATAAAACTCATCATACCTATATACTCTATCTATTTCATACGAACCGTTAAAACGTACCTAGAAATGAATCCGAGCAAAGCAAGGGTAAGTCACTAGTACAAAATATCTCCTGACTACATGCCATAGTAGATTTTGCAAATGTTAATAATCTAGTCTCTTGAAGAATCAAGATAATAACTCCTCTTTATTTAAAAATACTTATTCAGCTCTTTTTAACTCGCATTGAAGATTGCGAGGGGGATCAGATCATAGTCCATCACGGTGGAAAGTGCGCGTTTGCGAACTGCACATCTTTCGAGAACTAGTTTTCTCAGACTTGCAGGTTTCCTCAAGATGTTGCATTATAGTAATGGCGCAGGCACACTTGATTTTAAAATCTCTTTAAAAATAATAATTCCATCTTTATATGTGTTTTTTTTATTGAAGTTTATATAAGATAATTCACTAAAATAAAGCATAGAAGTCGGTTCAAAATTGACAAAGACATCACCTAAAAATATGTATACATACACTTAAGTTGAGTATCGCCTCAAAAATTAAATATCTCATGTGTCCAGCCGATATAATACAAAAAATCAGATCGATTCACGAATTTCACATCGACTGAATAATGTAACTTCGACGATCCAACAATTGTAAATTCACAATTATAAAAACCAAGCGGTTCACACTAGCTTTGCTCGGGTTCGTCCCTAGGTAAACTTTAAAAGTTAGCATGGAACAGATAGGCCGTATATTATATGATATATAAACTCATAGCCTTCCTCAATAAACGGGCTATCTAATGCAAAAAGAATTTTTCAAATTAGATTAATAGTTCCTGAGATTAGCGCGTTCCAACAAACAAAAACTGCCTCTTTATAAGTGTAGAAGTATAGGTAACGATCATAATTAAAAAAAAAAAAACGCTACTAGTAACTTATACGTGCTTCGCTAGGGTGAACCCCTAAAGTCCCAATTTTATTACTAAACAGTAACTAACCTATGTGTTAGTACTGACCGTAATTCACGCACACACCCACAACATTCCGCATTTATAATAGCAATTATTATTATTATTATGTTTCTACAATTTTGTTCTCCTAGGTGACTAGGGTATAACCAATTAATGCGAGCAAATAGCCAAGCAAAAACTGGGTGGATTTTTCATAAGTTTCGGTAATTTAAAAAGGATATCAGCCATGTAATTATATAAATAAAATATTATAAATAAATAATAATGATAATCTACGGGTATAATTCTATTGAAAATCCGATACTCTAAGAAAGCTATCACCTATAAGGACAGGAATTTTCTCACAATTCGGCAAGTATTTAAAATTGAGGCTTTTTGAAGAAGTATATAAGTTGAGCGGTGGAGACCTAAGGTTTCTAGGCTGGTATGTAGAGTATGCGGTATAACACCTGTAGTTGATAGGACTATTGGTATTGTGGTTACTGTTTGCACTTTCCATTGACTCCTAAGCTCTATGGATAGATCCGTACATTTAGCTATTTTACTAGAATATGTTGCTGCAAGATTGTGTGTGTTGGGTATAGCAATATCTATCAAGAATACGGTGTTATTAGTTTTGTCGAAAAGCAATATATCCGGTCTGTTATAGTGTATGGTTTTGTCGGTAATGATTGTACGGTCCCAGTAAAGTTTGTAATTAGAAGATTCCAAAATGGTTTGAGGTGTGTACTTATAGTAAGGGGTTTTTTGTGCCTGAGTGATGAGTTATTATTATTATTATTTATTTGATTATTATAGTATTATACTAATACAGCATTTTACATAAGTAGACCCACATACCGGTGGTAGGACTCTGTCAAGCCTGAGGAGTCCGACTGGATGGGTACCACCCCCTTATCTATTTCTGCCGCCAAGCAACAATGATTGCATTGTTGTGTTCCGGTTTGAAGGATAAGGTAGCCAGCGCAATTACAGGCAAGAGGCATATCATCTTAGTCCTCACAGTGACAACGCACCTGTGGTTCTGTATTTTTGTTACTTAAAACCTAAGTGCATGAACCGTAGGTGTTATGGGCGACAGGTACTACTTTCCATCAGGTGGTCTGTCTGCTCGTTTGTCACTGAATGTCATATAAAAAAAAAAAAAAAAAAAAAAAAAAAAAAAAAAAAAAAAAAAAAAAAACAAAACTGTTCGCACAGTTTGTCTGTGGGATCAGAGTCTTACAATAGACTTAGGTTATAATATTATGTAATATAATTATATAAGGTTTAATTATGTTAAACTGACCATAATATAATGGTTTTTTAATAATTTGGCAATGGTATTGCATACGATATAACTAAAAAATGAATCTTCATTACAGTGCCAAAGAGCTGTAAGTTCAAGTACCGGATAGGGCTAATATGTACAATTATCAAAGTTAACCCGTACCTATCCTTATAATAACTTCTAGAAGAATCACTCGCCGGCCATCATGTCTTTATGGAGATAAATAAGTAGTTTATTATTACTTACTTCAGTCACTTTTATATGCGTTTTATCAAAACAAAACCACTCTAACGGCGTGAGGCAGCGTCTCTCAATTCAATTTCCTTACCACGTAAACACTACACAGTTTTACCATTAGTCGGTCTGTCTATTTATACGATATGTGTATATATAAATAACAAAAATAGTCAATACAATGTCCAATACTACACTTTTCCTAAGTTTTAATGCTGTCGAATATTTTCAAATATAGCATTGCACCCGTAGTTTTAATCGTGTGTGTTTCTATTACTACATACTAGCGACTCACCCTCGCTTCGCTTCGGGTTCGTCCCTAGACAAAAACAATTTCATCCCACGGGACCTGTTCATTTTTCCCGGATGATATATAGCCTATAGCCTTCCTCAGTTAACGGGCTATCAAATGCAACAAGAATTTTTCAAATCGGATCAGTAGTTCCTAAGATTAGCGCGTTCAACCAAACAAACAAACTCTTCAGCTTTATAATATTAGTATAGATATGTATATATAATTATACAATAATGTATGGAAGTTTGCCCAATTTATTGACATTTATGATTAATGCTCAGCTCCCTTGGGTAGTAGGATGATGATATATTACAGTCTTCCTCAATAAACGCGCTATCTAATGCAAATATAATTTTTCAAGTGGGTTTAGTAGTTCCTGAGATTAGCGTGTGCAAACAAACATACAAACAAACGAACAATCAAACTCTCTATAATATTAGTATAGATTAATTGTCCCCTTTGAAAGTTTCATATTTTACATAACTGTTCGGGAGCTAGCTTAACACTGTTAACTTAGCTTTGTTTACATCCCGTACTTATGTGCTGTATGTTATTTTATTTAATATTCCAATATAATTTTTCAAAGTTGTATTTAAAGTTTTATATGTGTACACTACACATATATATCAACTATCTGGTATCCATAACACAAGCCTTATATAATAACTATACTACGGGACTTAACGCGTGAAGTCCCGTAGTATAGTTATTACATAAATATGAAACGCGATAATTTAAAACGTTATACAAGCTTCGTAGGACCGCCACCACCATCACCATGGAACTAGATGGTAGTGTGTAGTAATGTTCCAACATATTTATATATATTTAATATTCAACTTTAGTTAAGTACATAGTTTTTAAAGTCTTAGTTTTTAAAAACAATCTCTGTAAAACCTAGCCATGTTATTTAGATTTTATTCTTGAAATACCAAATCTATACTTATTCTATAAAGCTGAGACGTTTGTTTTATTTTTCTGTTTGAATGCGGTAATATCTAGATTCTAGACTATATAGCATCACAGTAGGACCTTTAGAAGCGGAGCAATTACACATGAATAAATTACGCGAACGGAACCGCGGGCAACACTAGTATGTAAATAATATAGATAGTTTTGTAGATAGGCTTAACTCTTTCTTATTTCAGTACATTATGTGGCCCACTTAAAGCGATAAACAAGGCTAGGCTGCAGTCGCTAGGACATCTACGATCCATGTGTAATGCATATTCGTACAATAGTATCTGCAATCTACATATTGGGTTCGGCTGCATACTTACAATAATGTTTATTGTTAGGTCACAATATCATTTAAGAAATATTGTTAAATATATAATTTATCAGTTAAATATTGCTGACAAGAATAATAACTAAATATGTATATATGTATCTATAAATATTATAAAGAGTTTGTTTATTTGAACGCACTAATCTCAGGAACTACGAATCTGATTTGAAAAATTCTATTTGCATTATGATAGCCCGTTTATTGAGGAAGGCTATAGGTTTTATGCCATCATGCTACTTACTAAGAGAGCGGAGCAGTAGTATAATATATAATCTATCTATTCCATGATCCATACTAACCGTTAAACGTACCTAGGGACGAACCCAACCGAAGCGAGGGTGCGCCGCTAGTAATATAATAATTTACCACATTGCCATTTCATTATTGTCCAAGTAAATAGGTAATTTTGAAATTTTCCTTTTATAATTTATCTCATATTTCCTAAAATTTAACATCCCAAGATAAAAATACAATTTCATATAACTATAGTTACGTTGGAACTTTTTATAGCTATAATAATTTCATACGACTTTCCGCTACCCAGCAAGACTGAAAATCGATGCTCCGAGGGATACGTGCGCAAGTCAAGCTCGAACTTGACTGTATTTTTAATGTCGAATAGATTTTTAATGTAGATAGAAAATTAAATTCATATTCTCTTATCTTTTTAAATGCAAATTGTAATATGCTAACAAAAATGCCAAATAGTAGCCTATGTGTTACTCCAGGATATAGTGTACTATCTTTATATTTTTCATCCATTTTTTTTTCGCCGTTTTAGCGTGAAGGAGTATCGAATAGTGATTTAACGATAATATTCGATTTTTCACACTCGCGAATGAGAAAATTCATCTCGAATATTCGCGAATGCGAATATTGGCTTTCAAATAAACGCAAAATGTTAAACAGACAGGTTTGACATTTCGTGTCGAACATGTTTAAACCGAATATAGCCGAGCTGATACAGGTTGAATGAATGAAGTCACATAAAGTTCATTTATTTGTTGTGATTTGATTATTATTAATATTATAAGTAAATAAAAAAATATCTTATCAATTGTATTATCATTCCATGACCACCCATTCCATGTATAATTTCCTTTTTGTTTCTCAAATATATTCGCCAAACATTCGCATTGTTTCTTACGAATGCGAAAGGCAAAAAACATGCGAATATTCGCGAATGCGAATATTTGTTACAGCACTAGTATCGAACATACGATTTTTGGTTAAACAATTGATTTTACTGGAATTCATTCAACAAGGACCTTAACATTTTTAAAACAATAATTATAGAATACTTCCTTTTCTTGGAAATCAGTTAACTTACTTTATGATCCGTTATCACAATACACTTCGCTCGCTTTACTTTTACCCAGAAACATGTTAAGAAATCAAATAAGAACGTACGATAAAAATGTTTAATATAATTAATATTCATTAAAAAAATTAGGGCAACACAAGAATGTAATATTATTAAAACGATGGAACTAAATATGATGTAATTTTAAAAGCTAATGCATTTAAATCTAATGCATGACCTAAAACTCATGTACACTACAGTTTTTGTTTCTTTTTGAAACCCTTTTTGAACCACGCGTGTATAATAATAGTACCGCATTTCATACGTACGTTATAGGTATGAAATACGCTTTTAATAGCTACTACACTTTATATTATTGTGCAAGAATATCGCGCATTATTATTGTTAAGTATGTAAACGTACATACATACCTAGAAATTCTATTCCATTATTTTTAACATATTATTTTGTGAAATATATACAAAAATGTAGTAGTTTATAGTAGTTCTTTTGTATTTCAAAGCGCCTTTAGGACCGCTACCCAACACGCATCGTCCAAAACAAGGGAGAGTCATTTTGAAAATCGCTTTAAAATATCTGGCTGTCGTCCAGTATGTACCATAAACAAGTAATAAAATTTAATTTATCATTGTTGCGTATATTAAATATTTATTAGCAAGATTGTACGCTAAACCTAAAATAATATCAATATGAAACTCTACAAAAATAGAAAATTTACTGTTAATTACATTAATACTGATTACAGTATACCTGCATTCATCTACATAATATAGTACGTTTCTCTATTATACAGGTTGTATAGCGGCCGATAAAAAGGTCAACGATTTTAATCCTACCAATTTCAAAAGTCCGCCGTCGCAAAAAATCGGTATAGAGCAAAAGGGAACTTAATTGGAACGGGTTATGAATGACAGAAGGTGAACAATGATAAAAGTTGGCACATATGCATGAAGTTTGGTTATAACAGTGTATACATTTTATTGGTTTGGTTTATATACGATAGCACTGCTACTTGCTAGTCCACTACGCATAGTGGCGGGATTTCTTTGATACTATTTTTACGAGGCAATTTGTTTACATTATTTAGAAATCAGTGTGTAAGAAAGTGTTAGCATTAAATAATATACCTATGCACTTATACTTTGTATTTTATAATTATTTTCATAATTTAATCAAAGCATATACATATAAATAAGATTTAAGCATTTTAAGTAGAAAGCAGAGTAATTTTATAACAAACTGTCTCTCCATAACTTGTACGAAGGTTAGCTTAAGTTTTAATCAATACTTTTTAAGTCTTTGTTCCTTTTAAAGGTTATGCATAATTTATACTACGGTATTCGCTAATGTAATGCAAATTAGTTTCTTCGTAGTAATTAACTTTGCAAATTAAGAAAATGACTTTTAAGCTGTTATCCACGTATAAGAATTCAGTAAAGAAAGCTCAAAAATGGGTTCTTAGAATAAAGGTCTAATATAAATAAACAAATACCTTTTCTAACGTCGCACATTGAGCATTTGAAGGCTTCAGCGTTATTCCTGTATGTACAAACGCTGCAATCCCAATAATTCTCTTCGAGCACTTTAGACGGCCTCTTGCCTCTCCGAATGGCATTTTTCTTGTCCATTTTAACGCTCACTTAACCCTAAATTATATTTCTCACACATTAATCATGATATTTTTGAATAGGCACCAGACTTTTTATCGCACATTTGCAAAATATTCATTCTAAGAATCATTATTTATTTATGTTTTACTGTGCACGAAACGTACACCACGATTCGCCATGACAGCTCGGCGATACGTCGGTAAAGCAGAGCTGGCGCCACTGGTTGTTACTACTTTATCGACGGTAGCACAGATAAAAAACCTATTTAGATTTTATAAAGATATTCTCGAAGAAAGTACTAAACGCATTTTAATAAAAATATATAAATTAAACTAAATAATATGAATTGCTGTATTTTAAACATTGTAAATTAATTTGTATCCGAATAATAATAATACGAAATCTAGTCAAAACTTATTACCTACTTTATTTACGACGATGACGACTACCTATACTGAAAGACAACGTAACGTAAATACATAATATATATATACTTATATATTTTGCAATTATGCACATTTAATTTGTAAAATATACTTGAATATAGAAGTAATCCATACTTATACATCATTCCGAATCTAATTTCCTAGAATTCATTAACTAATTAAAATTCACAATAGTGAACTTAAATTTGCTAAGAACCGTCCTCACCTAGAGCTCATACACAAAACACCCGTAGATGAAGAAGTGACAATATTCAGCTCATTTTTCAGTTAAATTTAAGTATACATAAATACTTCATACAAATAATAATAAAATATATGACTGATTATTTCAGAGATATTATTACATAATACATATTATAAAAAACACATAGTTTATTTAATATATATTTTTTTATTTTCCTTTATTCAAACTGCCGACCGAAACAGCTAAATGTTAACATGGAATCATTTCACTCATAATTCTCTACTGTAATTTTGTATACGGCTTATACAAACCACAACAAGATTCATTTTCGTTTCATTATTTGTATATATTGTACAGAAAATTGTTCTTTATAGCGTTTCGGGAGACCGTTCTTAGAAATATCGACCTTTTTTTTATTTTAAACAATGTAAGTTTCTACCTGGGCTTAAAGTTTTGAAAGAATATTGTGAATTAAAACATTTAATTGTAGTGCCTCCGGGTATAACAATTTTAGTAAATAAACCGATGTATAAAACACGTTTTCATTGGCTACCTAGCTTAGGTAACTTGTTGATTATTCTTTTAATATAGTTAGTAATTTTGAGCTTATCGTTTTAAGAACTATCGTATATTGATAAATACTGTGAAAATAGTAAATCAAGCAGTCATATAGAACAATACAGATTAATTATTCTAGGGAACAATACGCTTTTTTCTTTTAGGTAGATATCTAGTAGGAATCATCTTACACCACATCTGCTCATAGTCAAGATGACTGATTGCAAGATCAAGAAAAAAAAGTATCTAGTAGGTATCTACTTAGACAGTACTTATACAGAATTCTGTAAAAGTATTTGCGTGGCAGTTATTTTTACATCTATAAATACTGATATAATTATTAATTCCGCTAATTTTAGAAATATTTGTTTTTAAACTGTAGTAAACAATGTAGTAAATTACGCTAGAATATACATATAACGGTCGGTAGATACATAGATACCATGTATATGAGAAATTCTGTTATCTATTAAAGTTTAGAATCTAGGTAAATTCAGATTTGTAATTGTAAGAAAGGAAAGTGCGTGTGTGTGCAATTCACACATGGTAGAAGTAAAACTTCAGAAAAGTAACCTACGAGAGAATGAGATGAATATAGAGTATCAGGAGTAGGATAATTATAAAGTTTATTTCTTATAATATTTTTACCAAGTTTAAAACTTATTTTACATTTTATTTGACATAAATATTCATTACATATTATTCAGTAATTATTTAATTTTTTTTCACTGACTGTAATGTAAAATACATTACACAGTGAATGAAAAATACTATCTCAAATAACAACAGTTACCATAGCAACAAGGCAATATCTATATCTCATTCTCCCGCCGGCTTAATTCTATATATTTATGTGTTTGTCTCTTTTTAGTGTGGCATTTCCGGTTCATCGAGTTTCAAATCACAACGATTCTAAAAAAAATCTTACTTCAAAACTAATTTAATTAAAAAAATCATATTTATGATAAATCCTAAACAATAAAAATGAATCACCGAAATGTATGTACGCACATAACTTCCGATCGTCTGCACCAAATTGGATAATTCTTTTTTTTGTTTGTTATTGTCAGGACAATTTTTGTATAGAAGAAAATTAAAAGCAAAAAATTTTTTACTAATAAAGGTTTTTTTTTAATCTCATGATATGAAAAGTGAGTGAGTGAAATAGTTTTTATCCCGGAGATCACCCCTTAAGTGGGTGAAAATGGGGATGAAAGTTTGTATTGGGAAGCAAGCTAGATGAACCCGAGCGAAGCAAGGGTGAGTCGCTAGTTTATGATAAATACTAAGCAATAAGATGCATCATAAAATTTAAGCTAATAAAGCTTATTATACTTTAATTAAACATAGCATTTACTTATTTGAGTTACATTTATTTGATGCTAAAATTAAAAGTGAAACAAGAATTATCTGCATCTTTAAAATTCAGACAAGAGATCTGTAAATAAAAAAATGGTTAAAGCGATATGAACCAATTTATTAAAAAATCTTTTTAAAAGGTTTACCAGCCATCTCGTACATGCATTGGCAGAATAAATAAAATCACGGCTATTGTTCACCGTAGACGAATAACGTTTCGCGCGCTTTCCGTAAAATACCGGGAACGTGAAGTGAAGTTTTGTTTTGTCGCGTTTGTCATGTATCTTGCTGGGAGGTTGAACTGCGGGCTTCGCAAATTTAACTTCTTTATAAAAGAAAATGTAACTTACATTAACATTTACTCATCTTGCTTTTAGTAATGAATTTTTTTTCTAAGTCTTTAAAAAATTATGTGTAGAAAGCTTTATTGCACATCATAGAATAAAAGTAAAAAATATTTACTCTTCGATAGAGTTTACGTCAAATATTTAATTTCAAATAGAAAATAAAATTATACATTATAAAAAACGGCCTCGCTTCTTTTTAAATAATACCAAGTTTTCAGTGTCTTTTTACTTCACTTTACTTGTACTTACCTAATGGTTTGCGCAACCGATAGATATTCAAGGTAAACAGTTAACAGAATAACAAATAAATGTACCTTAACATTATATCAAACAAGGTGATTAACTATAAACTTGACACAAAAATTTGATTGTTGCTGCAAAACAAATTTAGTTATTATTAATTAAAAAAAACCTTTGATAAGGAAAAAACGTAATCTTGGAGCGTCATAAAAGAGTACTTAAGGACATAAAATATTTAGTAATAATATAAATTATTTAATTATTTACTCTCATAGAACACGTTAAAATGATATATTTCTGATTCGAGACCACGCACCCTCTTTTCCCTGCGAAAGTAATATATCAAGTCCGCTGTTGAGCCTCCCTCACACCCCTGCCCCACTTGTTGCTCGCGACTTATTGCGGCGGGACACCAACACTGATAAAAAATATGCATGTGACTTTTCTTTTTTAATTATAGTGCTCGAGCAGATTGACAACTTTTGTATTGTATTTTTTATTCAGATACGACTTTTATTCTGCTCGTAAACTACAAAGAAAGGAAAGTTTATAGGATATTTTTTAGTATTGAACTAGATGTAGGTGAATATAAATTGAGAAATTTGTCATTTCATGCTTTTATTGTTATCAAAGGTATACAATAAATAAATAAATGTGTAAACTGTGTAATCGATACAAACGTGCAAATCGATAAGTATCTAAGTTCTAATGTTAACAATATTGTAATATATAATATTATAAATGATAATGTTGCTTGATGAAATTTGTAATAAATGAAAAAAAGTACTATACAATCGCCATTCATAATATTTTTCATACCATTCTAAAATACTGTAAAAATTTAAAGTTATCTATAAAAAGCTCTACAAAAAGAGTTACATATTGCACTTTTAAAAATCTGAATAACCAGAGATATAAATGGATCCATGAATCAACAATGCAACTTGTTGCATGTAAAAGAAAAAGTAACAGAGTTACCAAACAACCGAAAAAAGATGGCCACTGAGTGATTTATTCCCGCACGATGCAGAATTCCCGCTCAAAAAGACTCTCCGTAATCCACTAACTTTTTAAAAGCACAGATTAAAATGCTTTTCACAGATCGCACGTTGCCTTTTTAATTTTTTATCTGTTCGTATTTCTATTTGAAATGTCAGGTAGGTTGTTTTATTTTTTTATTAACACAGCAAAAATGGGGAATTAGTAGGCAAAAGTAGGACTAATTAGCAGTAAATATGTTGTAATGAAATATGTATAATGTATATATAAAAATGATGTTGACTCAGATTTCAAAGTCTTCTTATATTTATTTATATTTTCAAGTTTACAATTGATATAATCTATATATATAACTGATGTATTATTCTAATTTTTTGTTGGAGTATATAGAGTTTTAAGTAGAGCAAAATAAGACCAGGCGCTGCTTAAAATCTGAAAAAAATATATATCAATATTAATTTGCAATAATAGAAAACATTTTACGTACACAGCATTAAATATAAATACTAATTATGTTATCTATTTAAATATAATTTGTAAGAAAATATGAAACGTACTTACATACATTTATATTGTGTTAAGAGATAAACTTACAAATAATAAATTTTTTATTAGTATATTATACGTACACTCATAAAGGCCCTCAGATTGACGTCAGAGAACCCTAAGGCGGTCAGTTTGCAGGGCTTGTGGGCTCTGAAAGTATTTTATTATTAAAAAGGTTTGTTCCACACTTTGTTGAAAATTGTTCAAAATAATTTTCAATCATTTGAAATGCTCATTCAAAGATTGTTTTTATAAATTTAATTTTAAAATGAAGCTTCTAATAGTGAAAATATTATAACATATTATGCCTAGTTGTTTTTAAATAATCTTTAGTAGATAAAATTACAAGTTATTTGCAATACGACTTTGTGTGATTTTATAATTCATTCATTAATAAATCTATATAATTTATTCATATAATATTCTTATATAATATCTTTGTTCATTAGTTATAAAAAATAAACAAACTAATTTATTTTTATTTCCAATATTGCTCATCAAAGTCTAACTACATTTGCAATTAATAAAAGATTTTATTATAACAAATTAAATAATATTTTTATGATTAGTATCGACGATAGGTTTTCTATAGATATAAATCGTGCATCCGCCATTTACCTTGCTTGCACAATCTGTAAGTTCTTTCCTGCTTTAGCGTTGATGTAATACCATTTACTGTCATAAACAGCATCGCCTATTTCCATGCTCTAAAAAATATTTACGGAATAATTACTAAATGTCTCGAGGTAATTTGCAATTTCAAAAACCTCAACATTTTTTATTTATTTTATCATGTTTTTCTTTTTAAAATATCTTTATCTAAAATACAAACAGATAAATAATACTTGCAGACTTCATCACTAGATCTCCGAAGTAACAAAGTAGGTATATTTGTACAAGATTCGTTGCTAGAAACACGAAGAACGACACGGCAAAGGCTAAATTTTTTACGGCCTACAACATATTAAGTATCTACATTAAAATTGGACGAGTAAAAGTCTTACTCACACATCAAAGGTTTCCTACCTATAATCAAACTTAGGTAATCAAGACTCAGATTAAAGAATTAAATAGACGGGGTTCGCCAAAAAAATGACAAAGTAAAATATTTACACATGTTGATTTTATCGACAGCAAACATATACCTAAAATTTGTCTGCATTAGAACAATAAAATTGTTGTATGTATAAAACGAAACATTTACGTATGCCCCGCAAAGCGGGCATTATTAAGAATATCTTCACAGAAAGACTCAATTACTAACTATACCTAACCCGACCTGGGACTCGAACCCAACCGTGCATGCTAGCCACTAGACCACCGTCTAATATGAGAATCATCTATTCAGTCCTTTTTAACGTCCCGCTGCTGGGCAAGGGCCTGCCTTCAATACGAGGGGGATCAGGCCATAGTCCACCACGCTGGCCAAGTGCGGGTTGGCGGACTTCACACGTCTTTCGAAAACTTGCTAGGTTCTCTCAGACATGCAGGTTTCCTCACGATTTTTTCCTTCGCCGTAAGGCAAGTGGTAATAATGTTAGAAATGATTCGCACATGAAATTATCAGAGGTGCGAGACCCGGGATTTGAACCCGCTTCACTCGGTTTCTCAAGCGAGCGTTACCATTTGACTACCAATGATGAGAATCATACTTGATTTCTTTTAATAAAAAAAAGCTAAAAAATACGTTACTATAACGTTAAAACCAGTTAAACAAATCAATAGTGAGCTGGAAACGAAATTGAATAAAGTTGACTTCGTATAGATTAGTTCCAGTAAACTTGCCAACCTGAAAAATATTAAACAAATATGTCATTACATTTCAATTAAATGCTTAACAAATAAATACAAGTTTAGGTTTTTGAATTGACTAATCATTCTCAGAGATGAGATATTATTTTCCCGCAGTAAAAAGTATCCTATATGTTGACCCGGATGACCAGCTATCACCATACCAAATTTCATCAAAATCTGTCTAGTGGTTTTCTGGTGAGGCGGTCACAGACGGACAGACAGACAGGCAAAAATTCTAAAAAACTATAGATTCGGCCTCTGTATCGATAATAATGACTATTTCAATACGATTTTCCAAAAAATATTTAATGTTGTAATAATTTATTCGACTCAGAATTTTAATATATGTATAGATGTTTTAGAATTTAAGACTACTGAACGTATTTGTAAAAGCTTACCGTATCAACTCTTGGTGCCATTTTATTAACTCTACGATTTTTTCTTCAAATAATACTTCCTCTGACTCTGTTAGAATCTTGTTGGATTCAATGACATTTTTTATTTCGTACTGAAGCAACCGAAACTGAATGCAAAGGTATGTGCAGCAAACATATAGAAGATAGTCGGGTCCGATAATGTGTATAATAACGACGACCACTAAAATTAAAGATATTATTAAAACAAATAATAATAGAATATAATTATTTTCTTGCACTTGTAACGTATTTTTCTAAAAAATAAGAATACTGGCTTTTCTAGCCAGTATTCTTTTGCAGGCGGTATGCGTAAATGCATTTCCCAAAGTAAAAAAAAGGCTTAGTACTAGTCCTGTGTAGGCCATTTGGATACGGAACTCTAGAAATGTAGGTAGTTTGAAAACTTTAAGTACTGTATAACTTACAGGTCCTAGTACTTTCATTAGCGTTCGAAGAAAGTGTTTATATTCATCATCAATCATATCATACACGCATTTATTTTTTTTATTTTCATTTTATTTTTTTATGTAAAGGGAAATTATGAGTGTTAGAGATTTATTAACAACTAGCCTCTCTAAATTACTTTAGGTTTGCAATAGGCCATGGGAATTACTTTTTAATAAATAAATATAAAAATAATAAAAAAAAATTCTTTATTCTTGTAAGATTATGAATTAGGTTCCAAATATACTATTAATTATTATAAGGTTACATGAAATTGGCGTTTTGTCGAACTGGCCACATAATGACATTTTGATCTCAAATGTCTGGCGTTTGGTTAAGACTTAAGAATTCCAAATTCAAATTAATATCAAAAAGTGATCATGGAATCTATTGCAAACCACGTCAGAGTTAGTGGCAAACTCGATGTGAGTGATAAAACAATTTTAATTCACTTTAAACAAAGTAAAAACCTTAAAGTACCGCATGAGTTGAGTGGAGTACACTAACAAACATGCGTTGAGTGCCGCGTTACATTACTCAACCGTCACAAAAACGAGGAGACAACGCTAGACCACACACTGCACAACAGACGGTCGCTAAAATAGACGAACTGCGATTGGAAGTCCCCGAAACCCACCATACTCCCCGTACCAACAGTTTACCACATTTTTCAGAATTTTGACAATTTCTTGCTAGGAAAATAATCCGATAGTGCAGTCAAAACTGCCTTCAGAGATTTTATTGATTATCGATCCCATATTTTGTTAATAAAGGCATCAATGAATTTCTTATAAAATGGCGAAAATGCATAAATAATAATGGTACATACTTTGATTGATTAAACGCATAATTTCATTATATATTTAATCAATCAAATCTATCTCTATGTACAAAGGCTCATTATTTCCTTCATATAATATACATATAAGTTTAAAATTTCAATAAAGAGCTCCTAATGTTATTTTATTAACTACTAGCGACTTGCCCTCGCTTCGCTCGGGTTCGTCCCTACGTTGATTTCCCATAAAAAATGTCATCCCAATTTTTACCCAATTAAGAGACGATTTCCGGAATAAAAACTATCCTATGTTATTTCCAGGGTCTCAAACTATCTTCTTACTAAATTTCATCTAAATCGGTTCAGTAGTTTCGGAGCCTATTCAGTACAAACAAACAATAAATCAAATCTTTCCTCTTTAAAATATTGTTATAGATTAATAGCAAATAAATTTCGATTAATAAATATTTGTTGTTATAATGGCATCTTTATAACTAAATAAATGCCATAAAATTTTAGACGTAAATAAATACTCTTAACTTAAAGTTCCATTGTTTAAAACATTGCAGTCTCAGTAACCTTCTATTGACCTTTGACTTATATTTATTTATTATAGGCATATAAAATTTTTAAAACAATAAATATTAATTTTTATTGTGTCTCATTATTAACAAATCTTGAGAGTTTATCAGCCTTGATGTTAAACACAGAATATTTCTAAGATCACATCAAAAATACAATACGTCATTATTATGATACTCTATATAGAAATTCTCCATCTAGGATATATGGTATCTTAAACGTTGAATTAGGATCTTAATAAGATTATAATAGTCGCAGTGACATTTTAAAGCCGCAACAATGTAATAATAATCTTAAAATTGTTGACTGTTACATCAAAAGTCAAATAATCACATTCATTGATACATAAAAACATAGATACACATTTCCTAACAAATATCTTGTCAAAAAGTGGCGTCGATATGCGACGTTAAGACAAACCAAAGAATAAAAGTCAAAAGTCAAAGGTTTTCATTGTTTAAACTCACATACAGCACATAAAGTTTCTTTTTAACCGACGAAAAAAAAGGAGGAGGCTCTCAATTCGACAGGTATTTTTTTTAATGTTTGACCACGCATACGCATAAATTCTTAGAGTGTAGTCCGATTTCGATAATTCTTTTTTTTTTGGATAGGGTATACCGCAAAGTTCGCCCCATTTTTTTAATAAATTTTTAATTAAATTAAAAAAAAAAAAACAACTTTTGTGTAGAGAATGGGGGATGATTGCTTTTTCACCTACTGAACTTTTAAAATACATTCTTCTTACTTTGCTACACAAAAATCAGATATTTTCGAAGTCGGTACTAGCCGATACAAATTAAAGTACTCCGACTTCGAAAATATCTGATTACTTTTTAGTGTTTTTTTTTTTGAAGTCGGTTTTATTTTTCTTTTAATAAACGAAACAACGTATATTTTAATTTTGTTAGAAAGCAGAGAAGGAGCAATAAACAGAAAAGATTTGAAAAAAGCGCATAATTTCGAATTATGTGCTTCTTCCTAAGGACACTTTTGCAGTTTTAGTACCTACTTACCTCCCCAAAACTGATGCACGTACGCGAGCAGCCAGAATTTCATATCGAAAGAATCAAACGGATATTTAATGAGAAGTGGTAAAATTAACTCTACTTCCTTAGTTTGAATATAGTTTAACGTCATTGAAATAAAGGGGCTGACGGAGAATGTCAGAAGTAACATTGTATTTACGACATTTGAGCCCCTTAAAATTTTATGCAAGAAATTTGCTTCACTTTTTCTCATCTCAGCTTTTTCTTTGGTCCATTTGGTACGTTTGTTTTCAAGTTCTCGCAAATGCTCAACCAAATCGCATACGAGATCTTCGTAGTGTATCAAATATGCTGGTTTCAAGTCACAAAGGAAACTAAAGGTAATGCAAGGTGCTACGAAGGTTAGTTCTTCAAACTTTTTACCTGTTAGTATACCATCTACAAACCAGTATATAGCACCCAGTAGACCGCTGTTCAGAAACAGAAAGTCTATTAGATACATACATCTTGTTTTTAACATTTCCTTCTTACTTAATTTTTTACTTTCAAATGTAAGACCGCTCAAAGTGAATACGAATTGAATTTTTTTTAACGATTTATTAAATTCTGACGTGGTGTCCATTTTGTGAAAAAAATGCTTATGAAATATCCTTTTCTGTCATTTATAACATCTTTTATAGTTAAATTATATTCTAAATACTAATAATATATGTATAAAAGTATTACTTTAATATATAATTATCGTGCAAATGTAATATAATTATGTTTTACAACGTCTATTATTTTTTGCTTTAACCGCTACTTAATTACTAATTGCTTATATTGGTATAGGAAATTAATAATAAATTAACATTTTAAATATGTATTGTATGTACAGACTACAGACTACTTTTAGTAGATTTCCTCATATATAAAATTATTCTTGAAATAATAAGAAAAAAATTTGGTAATTGTTTTTATTAACGACATCCTCGCTTCGTACGCTTTCTGTAGTCTGTGTGCCACTCCATAGTCTATCTTTGTGCTAAATTTCATTTAAATCTGTCCAGCCTTTTCCATCTTTTCTGCGTAAGGAAGTTTAAAAGATAAGTTATAGTTTTTCCAAAAAAACTAGAAAGTATATGAGCAACTTCTTTTCATATACTCGTAGGTATGTATGTTATATCTTTTTTCGGTATTTGAAGTAAATTTTAGGATTGTTATCTATATTATCCCTAGAAGTCCTGGTTCGATTTAAAAAAATTTACTTACTTGTGTTTTTAAAACTTACTAGCAGACCCCACGCGTTGATGTGGCACACATAAGAAAATCATTAATTTTGCAATAAAAAAAAAGGAAATAAATAATCGGGATAAAAACTATCCTATTTTTCAAGTTGAAACAAATAACACATTTAAAAAAAAACTTAAGATCGGATAAGTCGTTTTGGAGGTGGTCCCAGACCAACATCGTAACACAGGCATTTTATATAGGTACCTATTTAGATTTATTGAGAAAGCTTATAGGCTCTGTAACGTAAAGCTACGGCCCGAAGGAGCGGACCAATTATCTAGCAGATATTATGATAAAAGTCATCTTTTATCATTTTAATAAAATTAGCGCTATGTGTATTTTTAAATAATATTCTTTTAAACAAAAATCAACATTTAAACCCCAATCACAGTAACTAGTTTCTTACAAAATCTACACAGATAAATAAAATTGGAGTGTCTGTTTGTAATATTAAAATAACCACTTTTTATTAAATGCATATGGATGTTTACACGGTACATATACCAAAAAAAAATTTTTTACAATTTTTGTCTGTCTGTCTGTCTGTCTGTTTGTCTGTCTGTTTGTTCCGGCTAATCTCTGATACGGCTGGACCGATTTTGACGAGACTTTAACTGGCAGGTAGCTGCTGTTACGAGGAGTAACGTAGGCTACTTTAATTTTAGATAAAGAATCAGAATTCCGTGAAAAAAATTAAAACCCATAAAATTGTGAACAAAATCCGCGTACGACGTACGCAATAACGTACGTACGTAACGTAAATCGCTATAATTATAATTAAAATGAATATCTTAGAAGTAGCAAGCTACTATTTATGTATAAACATAGCTAACCGTGAAAACGCACCTAGGGACGAACGCGAGCGTGAGTCGCTAGTTGTATTATAATTACAGTGTTAGAAAACAATGGTCCTATTCACTCAATAATATTTTACATTTAACATGTAATTTTCTTGAATAATGAAACTTTGTATAATATGTTTTTATAAAAATGAATACAAAGAGGACTTTTTTAATATTTTTTCAGTACTCTACCAAGCACCTACGTTTCGCTCTGATATTACATACACTAATTTATTTAATATTTGAATTGTTATTAACTAAACTCTTTCCCCACTCTAAAAAAGGATTACAGGTAACAAATTTTTATTTTTAATGGTTATAATTTCCAAGAAGAACTATCAATCCTAAAAATGTAAGGACCTAAATAAAGATCTTTTATTTAAAAAAAAAAGCTTTTTGAATCTATGTTTATTAACTTTTTAGTTAAAAGTAATTATTTAATTTTCATAGGACCTATCCATTCTCACTGAAACTAGCTTTCTTCGTATAAGATATAGTGCACAAGTGTGTACACAAACACTAGTGAACCCATTAATCCCTCAATCTAATAGTCCCTTTGGCTTTAACATACTGTAGAGAGTCAGCTACAGGACCAAATGTTTTATGTGTTCTCTAAAGGAAGAGGCAATATTGACGCCAAAATTCCTAACTTTGGGCTACATACAAAATTTTCTAATAAACAATTTATTTTTTAAAATTTCTATATTCATCATCCGAAACTCGAGCACTTCATGATCTGCCGCCATTTAAGATAGCATCTAGATGATCTAGAAACAAAAGATTCATTGCTAATAAACTGTGAACATAAAATTCTACGTATAATAACGTCTGACAGACATACCTACATATACTAAATTCGTCTGAAACTATGTGTAGGTCCCCGCTGCGACAGACTGCGTATTGACTATGGGAATTTTCGTGTAGGGTTGACGATCTGATAAAAAAGGTTTTATATATTTTTTTTAATATACACTTAAGTAAAAAATGATATTTGGCAATCTGCCTGATTTTATACTATCAAAGTTGCTAAATTCATTCATTTAAAAGTAATTTTAATGAAGCGTTACATAAATCATTTATAGGGTTTTGTTAATTTGATAAAAAACGGAAACTTTATAAGATCAATGTGTCACAGTCTAATAACTCCGGATGTAATGGATGAAAAAAGCTGTAATTTATTGATTCACATAGCACGAGAGATGACATAATCAGAGCTATACATAGTACAAAATTTAGATGAATGAATATGGTTTTGGTGAGCAAATTATAAAATTATAATAGTTTTTGTCACGTACAGTGTCATCACAATACTATAAATGAATGTTTGTATGTGTGTGTATGTTTTTTACTCCTTCACTAAAAAATTTGAACGATATGGATGAAATTTAGAATACTTGATATAGTAAGACCTTTTTTTTAAACCCCAACAGAACTTCCCCCTTCTTTATGTGGCGTAATAGGTTCGCTTACGCACTCAACCACGACGCCCCGACGGCAGGTCTGCCTAAGCAGACCACATAACCAAGGGGTTGCTTCTATGTTCCACTATGCTGTCAGAGAAGTACTAGGAGCAACCCGCATGACACACCGGCCTGTACGTTTCTTGGCTTCGCACCCGGCTGGATTGCCGGACGCTAATGAACTTCCCCACCATGACGAGGTGAGCATGCACATTCAGGGGTTGATATGCTATAACTTAGAGTAACTCATAGGCTGTATAGTGTATAAGTAATAAAATTTGCTAAAAGATGGCGCTGTTTACTACTATACTTATATGATATTGTAAATATAAAAACCACGAAGGGACGCACCAGAACGAAACGAGGGTTAGTCGCTAGTTATAAAGACACAATATGTATATTTTTTTATCAATTCATTCACTCTTAGCATATTTTTATATTAAGATATGCTGGGTTTTACGAGATATAAACGTTCAAAATACTTCGGAGATATCAATGTGTGGAACTAATATTTGGTTGGATCTCACGTAGGATAAATATATAATAATTATTGTATTACAATATTGTACACAGTTTTTATTTTAAAAGAGCAACTGTTGAGTTTCTCGCCGGCTCTTCTCAGCAGAACTGCCTTCCGAGCCGGTGGTAGCTTCCTCACGGACTGACTACACTGACATTTAATTTAAATTTAAAATGTAAAATTGACGATTCAAAAGTGCTTATAAAAGTCTATTTGAATAAAGTATATTTTGATTTTGATTTTTTCAAATGTAAATGCATACTAATAAATATATAATAGATATGTGAACGATTTGTGTCAATAACAAAATATCGATGGATACTATGAAAACAATGATAAAGATATGGTAATAGTCTCACGAGCGAATTAATGAATGAATTTATTCGCTCGTGTACTCTATGTACACTCTTATGAGATTATGTCATATTCTGTTCTTTATATTATCTATATAAGTATATAATAAAACTGTAGACATCGAATAGGAAAAAAAATGCTAAAAACTGAGTCAGGGGGATGTAAAAAGAGAAATAGAACAAATACAGATTTTTTTATTTTTTGTTTCTCTGTCTGTTTGTCTGTTTGTACGGGCTAATATCCGAAATTATTAGACCAATTAAAATTAAATTTTGCATGGTAGTACTAAGGTACTAAAGGGATATAAGTATCCCCGGACAACATTTTAGATACTTTTCATCCCGGCAAATTAAAGATTTTCCGTGGGATAATTAAAAAACTATAGTAACTTATACAGCTTAGTGCACAAAAACTACTGATTGGATTTTAATGAAACTCTACAGTAATATAGTTCATGCATCAGAATAATAAATAGGCTACTTTTTATTCCGGAAAAATGTACGGTTTCCGTGGGATAGATTTGTTTTTATCGTTAATAATTTCAATGAAATATTGTCTTGCAAAAATGCATTGACTATCTATATTATGGCAACAACACACTATAAAAAACTAACACCTAGGGTTTTTATCGAGTTCATATATTCTATAATCGCTATCGCTAATAAAAAAACAAGAAGAAAATTATGGGAATAGTATATAGATGAGTGTTTATATCGCCTAGTCACAATGTGTTATTTTCATGTATATTTTATTATCTATTAGCGATGTCGTGAGCAATTAATTTAGATGGAAATTATATGATTTCTATAATAATTATACCCATCGCTATACATTTTAAAAATTATCTAACTAATAGATTTATCGAAGAAAATATTTTTACTTATGGCTTATTTTAAATCATACTTCATTCAATCATATGTGTCTGCAGGAAGATATAACAACAAAATATTTGAGTTTTTTTTTGTTTTTCTCTGATATTATAATATACATACTTACTAATATTCTTATAGTATATATTGTATTACTTCGCTAACATTTTTTTCGGCTGGAAGAGATTTCTTTTAAAGATAGGTTCCCCCATAGTCAACTATATTTTTTATTAATTATTATTCTATATTTCATTTTAAGTACAATAAAAATATAATAATATAAGTGATCGAGACTGTTGGTCTTGAAATAAAACTTCTCCTTTACCCGGAAAATACCAAGTTATGGGATTCACTGTGACAATATGATCATCGTCTCAATATCGTTTCGATGCAAATACTAATGACAATTCAAACAAAGTCAAAAAAATATATCTCTTAAATAAAAAACATATAATAAATATATAGATTTTTGTGTTTGTCATACTTATAAATTATTTTATATTATAGAGTAAACATAAAACATCTTAATAATACTAACCAATGGTCGTAAAGAATTAATGGCAACATTTTCACAGATTATATTATTAAACGTTGAAGAACGATGTTATATAAACTGTTGCAATATTTTATATTATATTAAGCTTCCGATATTTGTCCACATTCCTTGTTATAATACCATTTTATTAGTTGCGCAAGCAGTTTAAACACACTTACTCTTTGTCTTAATCTTTATGCATGTTTTTTTCTTTGCAGAAATGTACTACACTTCAAAGAAGAAGTTTTACCATCGACCTCGTTTAAGGTAATTGAAGTGAAAAGAAACTGTCAATGTCAGAAATATGTCAACTTAACACATGATGACATTTAATATACCGTGTCTTCTCCGTTCTACACGACATTAGCGAAGTAAATTCTGCCCAAATGGCACGCCTATAAACAGCAGAACAAAGAACATTGAACATTTAATATAAAATTATACGTGACATTGCCAAAGGAATCTGCGCTTAGCTGGCACGCTTTAAAGCACAGGAAAATTAAATAAAATTATTAATTTTCCATTATAAGAAATAATCACAGATTATTGAAGCGCTGATTTTCTTTGTCATAAGCCTTTATATGGCTCGCTATTAAGTACATATACTGCGGCATAAATGGTATTATAAAATAGCTAATAGTGATACCATTTCAGGCTTCACTTACTTTTTTTACACGCTTAAATACAGGATATAGGATTATAAAAATTATAAAAAAAATTATAGCGGGGTAAAGAAGCCTTCAATATTCCATTCAGATGATCACAAAAATTTCACTTCCATTAGGTATATTACAAAAAAAACAGTGACTGCTAATATCTATTACATTAAACGATATAATAAATATATAAAGATATAAAGTTATATAATAATAGGTATATTTAATTATAGATAAACATTTATGTGAATAATGTAAATAACGTTAAGCGTGTGAATGAATTTTTCGTTATACGTGAATAGCACTAAAGCGATAAGACAGCAAGTGGCAGGCACTTTTATGTGGTCGAAAAATACTGAATACCCACATACTATTTACGAGGGTGCGTTTTTAAGTTCGCGGAATAGGTAGGTAGGTCATAAGTGAGGGTAGGTACTTACTAGAGTCATTACGAATTAAGCTACTCATTATAAATATAAATACCAAGTTTTATCGTAATTAGGTTAGGTTCATTAATCTTTGAACTATCGTCGATCAAACAAGTCAATCGGGAACAAATTGTGAAATATAGAGAAAATCAAGTACCACGCTGTTATCAAGCTCCTTACCAAGCAAGGAAAATAAGTTCAAACCATACTGGAAGAGATGTCATACGTTTATGGGGACTCTTGCCCAGGTAAAACCATGGTTTACAAGTAGCACAAAGTAGGCACACCACCCAAGATGATTAAGGTGTCAGTCGGCTGGGAAAATCATGGCGACAGTCTTTTGGGATTCAGAAGGGATCCTGATGATCGAATAAAAAGACAAAAATGTCTCCATAACCAGATAATACTATGATTTAATCCTAGAGCGGTCAAAGGAAGCAGTGGAAGAAAAAAGAAGAGGAAAATTGACCAAAGGTATCCTCCTTCTGCATGACAGCGCGCCTATTCACAAGAGCCGTGTTGCGATGACTGCCCTGCAGATGGTGGGCTTGAAAATTTTGGCTCACCCTCCCTACAGTCCTAACCTAACTCCCAGCGATTATTACCTTTTCCCAAACTTGAAAAAAAGTCTTCGTGGGAAGAAATTTTCAAGCGACGAAGAAGTGAAGGATGCAGTTTCCGCGTATTTTTCAGGCAAAGATAAAACATTTTTTTTCGAAGATAAGTATATGTAAGTTAATTGAAAGATCGGAAAAATGAAATATATTAAAAAGAAAAAAGAAATTCTTACTTTTGTTTCCACTTCTTACCCCCCATTCCGCGAACTTAAAAACGTCCCCTCGTAGGTACTTACTGTAAACTACCGTTTCTTTTACATTTTTATTCCGGCGGTTCCCAACAAGCTAACTTTTCTTCCTAGTGATAAAAATTTAATACCTATACTAATATTATAAAGAGGCAGAGTTTGTTCGTTTGTTTGATTGAACGGGCTAATCTAAGGAACTATTAATTTGATTTGAAAAATTCTTTTTGCATTGTATAGGCCGTTTATTGAGGAAGGCTATAGGCTTTATATCATCATCTTACTATCCAAGGGAGCGGAGTAGTAATCATAAATGTCAACAAATCGAGCAGACTTCCATACATTATTTTAAAACTGATGTTTATAATTAAACAAATTTAGCGCAGATGAAACCGTGGGGCACAGCTAGTACTTAATAAGGAGCTTATAATAAATTTCTATCTCTAGTAAGGAAAACTTCAGATAGATACCGCCATTAGTGTCATTGGTGAAATTCCGCTTTGGCTTTAAGCTCCTCTTATTCTTAAACGTTACAACTAAATAAAAACTTAAATAAGTAGAATAGTATTCTAAGAGCATACTAACAATAAGTTAAAATTTCTGCTCGTAGTAAACTGTGAAGAACAGAGAAATCTTACGGGCAGTAAAAATGCAAGATAATCTTCCACACTTCATTTATTATTATTTTCCCCCATTTATTCTAGATTCATATTTTCCCTAACGATGAATAGTTTTTTTTTTATAATAACTTTGATTGAAGCTTGACGTCCATTATATTTTACCGACCAAAAAAAGACAGCGTACCCATCTCAGTTGAATGTATTTTTGTGTATGTTACGCGATATTTTCGCAAATGGTGAATAAGATTCTTATTAATTAAATAGCTGTGTTTATAAAGAAAAAATCTTTGTCTTAAATAATTACTTTCAACTTGATTTGGAAGTGGAGTTTCAGTGTAGCTTTTTAATTAAAAAGTAACTATACTACTTATTTTCCAGGGAACGCTGAGCTATACTTTTGGATCATCTCAAGTGATTCAAATTAAAACTGAAGTGAGAAAATAAGGTATTTTAAGAAAAAGCTATTGATCTTCGTCTATTTCTTATCATTATTATAACAGAATACATTAAATAGTTATTACTTTTTCGCGTCGTATACGTATATAATTATATATGATACTAATTGTTTTCCGTGGTTTCGAATAGTTTGTGTTATTTTTCCGCTCATGAATTTCACAACACCCCCTTTTTTTCCCCCAGATGATGTTCTGGTCACTATAACGAAAAATAAACAAACTTGTAACCCCTTTGATTTCCAAAAATGATTTCTTATCAGATAGCTATGCCTTATAAAGAATCTCTTGCTTCATGAAATCCTGTTGGAAAGGGTTCGCACATAAAAGTAACAAAGGTATGACAACCGGGATTTCAACCCGCTTCACTCGATTTCCCAAGCGAGCACGTTACTACTGTGCTACTACTGCAAAAAAATTATAAAAATTTATTAAAAATTAAAATATAAATATTTTTAATTAGTACTGCCACCCCTATTTCTCACCCCTTACCAGCCCCTGCAGCGTTTGGCAAGTGCACACACACGCACACGTTAACATATCACGCACACAAAAAATTGACACGCCATAAATTTAAAACCTGTTCTTTAGACCCTTTGTCATATTATATTTGTGGGCCATCTAACACAAATTTACCATAAAAAGAAATATTTGAAAATTAAACTCTTTATACAATCAAATAAAGTTTAAAATTATTTGAAATACATTTATGAAAAATTAGAAGTTACATAAAAAACCAATTAATAGAATTTAAACTCTACTGTTTACGAAATACGATTTATGTGACTGCAATTCGTAATCATGCGTTTATATTTGATTTAATTTAATATAGACTGTATAATTAGTGACGTAAAAATCAAAATGGCATATTTTGTTAAATTTTTGGAAAAATAACGTGTTTCGAGAAATGGATAACACTTAGTTTTGGGTTACGTTATAACTTATAATGTCTGTTAACTGCGTTTTATTGATATTCTTAGAAAGAAATGTGAGAGAATTTCTCAAAAGAACTGAGCTCTTTAAGTAATATTATAATTTAAGTTATTGAAATACTTTGATCTTATAAAAGTACCTTTATTGTTGGATTTTAAGCTTTATTACTTAATCAATCGTTTGTTTTTTATTTACCCGCTAATAAAAGAGTTCAGAAGAGAGAGAGAGAGAGAGATAGAGAAATTTTAAATATTATTTAATTTCATTCGTTTCACAAAAAGTTTTAATACAATTAACGTTCCATTCAACGTTGTTTCCAGTTATAAAGTGTAATATATGCAATTAAGTTTTTCTTAACAACTAAATAGGCCACCTCTTTAAGTTGAAAATCCAAAAATCTCTTTATGTGCATTCTTATTTCTTACAGCTTTTGTCCTGCGCTTGTGAATTTATGTCGACAGATTTGTTTATTTTTATAAACACTAGCGGCTCTTCCTAGCTTCGCTCAGGTTCGCCTCTAGAAAAACAAAAACAAATCTATCCCGCGGGAACCGTACATTTTTCGGGGATAAAAAGTAGCTGTGTTATTCTTATGTATGGTGTGAGCTATATATTGTAAAATATCATTAAAATCTATTCAGTAGTTTTTGCGTGAAACAGTAACAAACATCCATCCATACATCTATATATCCATACATTATACTTAATATTTATTATTTATAATCATATAGTATATAATACATACATATACAGCAGGCTTAGACAAGATGACATTCTAAAATCATTAGCGTTAAATAAAATCTATTTTTTTTATTGAAATGACAGTTATGTGTGTGTGCTCATTTCATCTTCACGTTGAAATTGCTGGAGGAATTTAGAATAAATTTAGTACACAAATAGAGTATACCTACTGTATGACCTGAAGTTACAATAGACTACTGTTAACAATGAAAATATGTAAAATTTAATATCATATTATAAATACAATAGGCACCTAGGGATGCAACCGCGCGAAGCTTAATTTGTTAGTGACATATACATATTTTAGCATTGTGTAAAATAATCGTAACCGTTCGCCTAGTAGTCGAAAATCGACCATAATCATTGAAAATTGAGGAAATCATGTAAAAAAACCAACTGTTACCACATTTTATTATTACGTTGTAACTTTTAGTATAAATTTCTCAGAGATGAGATATTTTCACGCAATAAAAACTTCGTATAGGTTGACCCGGATAACCAGCTATCATCATACCAAATTTCATCAAAATCTGTCCAGTGGTTTTCTCGTGATGCGTTCACAGACAGACAGATAGACAGACAAACAGACAGACAGATAAAAAATCTAAAATCTATGCATTCGGCCTCTATATCGTTAATAACGACTATTTCAGTAAGATTTTCTAAAAAATATTTAATGTACAGATTCGACTCATTTAGAATTTTATTACAGGTATGTATAGATAACACTACGTAAAGCTCTTCAATAGTTATCTACTTAACAAAAAAAAAAAAAGAAATTGAAGGAAAAAACAGAGAGAAAAAGGTACTGAACTGTTTTATATTTGGTTATTTATATATTAGGGTTTTTTTTATAATATATCATTATTGTACATGTAGTTTATTTAGATTTTTATTCGTATTTTGTCGAAGTCCACAGACACGTAAAATATTTAAATGCAACTGCGTATAACTTAAATCTATAATAATAAAATTGTAACTAAGCCGAATATGTACATTATTGAAATAGACTTCATTATCGATACAGAGGCCGAATCTATAGTTTTTAGAATTTTTGTTTGTCTGTCTGTCTGTCCGTCTGTTCCCGTATCACGGGAAAGCCACTGGACAGATTTTGATGAAATTTGATATGATGATAGCTGGTTATCCGGGTCAACATATAGGACACTTTTTACTCCGGAAAAATATCACATCTCTGAGTTAAACGTTAAAACATAACTAGGGACGAATTCGAGTGGAGCGAGGGTGAGTTGCTAGTATAAAATAACTTTGAATGTTTTTAGTTACATAATAACCCACTAATTGATAAATAATATTTTAATGCACATATCGTATTTCTTTCAATCAATGTTACAAACACGCAAATATGTACGTTTAAAGCCTTAATACGTGAATAATTGTTATACCTATAATATTCTTAATTGATTTAAAATAGTACCGGTACTTGTGTATGTAACGCGATATATTTTCAAAGTATAAACCTAATTGATATAGTATAGTCCACACTTATACTTAATAGTCCACTCTATATAAGATATAGAGTAGGCTATGATATAAAGTTCCTATAGAAAGACTATTGCTCGAGCGTGGACCTATATAAATATATAAATAAATTCTTCTCTAAGGATGGAATAATTAAGGTTAATTATAAGTAATCAAACTACTATTATATAAACGCGAAAGTTTGAGCATGTGTATGTTTGTTACTGCTTCACGCCGCAATAGCTGGAAATTCATACAAGTACACGATAACTAGGAGTAGCACATGGGTACCTAGTTAGATACTAGCGACTCACCCTCGCTCCGCTCCGGTTCGTCCTTACTAACGTTTTAACGTTTAGTATATATTTCTCAGAGATGAGATATTTTCCTGCAGTAAAAAGTATACTATATCTTGACCCGGATAACCAGCTATCATCATACCAAATTTCATCAAAATTCCTTCAGTGGTTTTTCCGTGATGCGGTCATAGACAGACAGACGGACAAAAATTCTAAAAACTAGAGAATCGGGCTCTGTAACGATAATATTGTCTATTTCAATAAGATTTTCCCTAAAATATTTAATGTACAGATTCGACTCTGTTAGAATTTTATTATATGTATAGATAGATTAATTCTTAGCAAGCAAAGTCATGGACAAAAGTCATGGATAAATCCTTCTACGAACACTTTCACTGTATTTTTTACAACCCGGCCCATGAACATTTTTGTTGATAAAAAATACGTTACCTACCGTGCGATACAGATTTCGTAAGAAAAAAGTGAAAAAGGTAACCGACTGCCTCATGTCAAGAGAACGACGCACTACAAGGTTGTACAAGAGGTAATATTTATTAGATTTATCTTAAAATATATTTATTTTATTTTTCTTAACAAAAACAATTATAACTTATGCGTAAATATTATTTAAATCATTTAAGCATGAGAATATTACATCTAAATAGATAACATTTATCTATTCTATTTAATAAATAGAATTGCTAGTAATTACATTTAATGACTAAGATATTTAATAAAAGCTAAATTATAAACAAATATAAGTAACAGTTGATACCTAAATGTCATTAGCAATATTAGAAAATTATATAATATTCCACTTTCTGACGCAAAAATAGTGACTCACACTCTGATAGTATTGCAAAAATGGTCAAATTAATTTTGAAATTTCTAGTGTTAGTATCATACGACGACACGTTTGGCTCAGTGTGTAGTGACCCTACTTGCTGTGCCAGCGGTCGCGGGTTCGAGTCCCGCTGGGGGCATGCATTTGTGTGATGAGCACGAATGTTTGTACTCCAGTCATGGGTGTTTATATTTATAATATGTATTTGTTTAAAGTTATATATGTGTAGTGTATCAACTATCTAGTATCCATAACACAGGCCTCGTAGCTTACCATGGAACTAGATGGTGATGTGTGTTAATGTCCCAACATATTTATACGTAGTAGATACATACTTACAGATATTTATAAAATGTTTATTAGAGAGGGCTATCTAATAAACATTTCTTATATAAAATGCTTGTAAGCTTAAGGTCAAGCCCCGTTGCACTGACAGACTAATACATTTTCTATGTATATAGATTTCTCATTAATCATCCCATGTGTAGCACGCAATTCGTTGCATTCCGTCGCACACGAGTACCCGCTGTCATATCGCGTGCAAAACTTGTCAAAAGCGAAAAATATTCAAAAATATACCTTATCACAAAGCAATAGAATCTGTAATGACGGAATATATATTTTTGTACTTTTATTCACACTGTTTTGGTTATTCGAAAGTAGCCTTTAGAGCGTTGCATTTGAGACTAACAGTACAAAAGTACTTAAAAATTAAAAATCAACTTTATTACACCACGATAAAGTGTAATTTTAATCGTACGTTCTTGCAACTTCGATCGAACATTTTACAGAGTAGTGTAATTGTGCAAAATTGAGCCTTATCACATAGAAGTTAAGGTTTGCTGTAAGTGAATAAAGATTGTATATGGACCCTTGAAATCACATCGGGCCGACCGTTTTCTTTATCGGCATTGTAGTAGACTCACGTCTAGAAGATAGTGACCTAAATACACAAGATCTAGTCTGAAACTGATTATAAGTTTAATTTTGTTAGAAAGTTGGGCTTTATTCTATGCAATAAAGCTTTTTTTAAATGCCTTAGGCTTCTGATGATGGATAAAATAAAAAGTTTCAATATGAATTTTTTTATTAAGCAAATCTCATTCGTTCAAGATCTGAGTGTATTGAAATGAATAATACAACACAGAAACGTTAATTTTAAGGTATTTTAGAACGATTCAAGATAACACTGAATTTCTTGAAATGTAGAATCTACATATATATATATATATATATATATATATATATATATATATATATATATATATATATATATATATATATATATATATCATTTCTTTTCATTAATAATCTACGTCACTTTTGGATCATAACTTATATCTCTATAGGGAAAAATTATGGTGTTTCATTCTTGTGTGAAAGAAAGACATACAAACAAATCAATAAAAAGTGTTTATTAGTACAAAATAAGTACCAAAAATAAAATATTAAGTAATGATTCATATTATGATTATATGATGATAAACTAACAATTCATTAAAAATAATAACTTTTTATGTAAGATGTAATAAAAGTCAAAAGAAAGCAGTCTTCAAAATTTTATTACAATTTAATGATTTAACTCCTACAGGCATATGGTGTGTTAATATGTAATTAAACAATGTTTGGTTGTTTATGTTTTATGTATCTGACTAAAATAGTCGATAGTAAGGAAAGCTGTGGGTTCAAACCGTTTCCTTTAGAATTTTGTATATAATAGAGATATTAATACGCTTTGATAACGTTCACCCAACGCACATTGTCTCAAAAAATAGTATAATCTTGTAAACGTTACATTATTTGGCTTAGTATTTATATAGTAGGTACTACTTTACCGGTGGTAGTACTCTGTCAAGCTTGATGAGTCCGACTGGATGGGTACCACCCCCTTATCTATTTCTGCCGCCAAGCAACAATGATTGCATAGTTGTGTTCCGGTTTGAAGGATAAGGTAGCCAGCGCAATCACAGGCAAGAGGCATATCATCTTAGTCCCCACAGTGACAACGCACCTGTGGTTCTGCAAGTGTAAGTGCATGAACCGTAGGTGTTATGGGCGACAGGTACTGCTTTCCATCAGGTGGTCTGTCTGCTCGCTTGTCACTGAATCGCATAAAAAAAAACAAACAAGATAATTAATAATATATCTAACTATTTTTAAATAGCTCCCTTTAGTATTTATTTACATTTACCGTCACAACACTAACTCCTTATATATTATGTACTAAATTTCAACTCTTCTGTTCTTCTATTATATACTAGAAGTGAAGTAAATAGGGCGTGAAAAAGCAGACAATCTAGCATTAGTTTTTTTCCAATGGGATAAACTGATAAAACACCTTACTCTGTTTCTAGTGAAGTAACAAATACGTACACCTATTGTTATTCACCGAATAATAATCGATTATCGAATGCTTGTATTCGGTAAACATCACGACATAATTTGTAAACATAAATGAGTGACATTACTAATTCACACCTATATATAATACGTATAATAAAATTCTAAGTCGAATCTGTACATTAAATATTTTTTGGAAAGTCTTATTGTAATAGTCATTATTATCGATACAGAGGCCGAATCTATAGATTTGAAAATTTTTGTCTGTCTTCTGGGAAGGTATCATGAGAAAACCACTGGACAGATTTTGATGAAATTTGTTACGATGATAGCTAGTTATCCGGGATAACATATAGGATACTTTTTACTGCGTGAAAATATCTCATCTCTGAGAAATCTATACTAAACTTTAAAACGTAAAAACTTACTACGTAAAAAACTCTTCAATAAAAAATTCTACTGCAGCCTCAGAAAGATCAAAGGATATATTTAACAGGTAAAAATGTATGGTTTTTCTATTTTTAAAATATGTGTTCTCAATCGGAGTATTTAGCGAATACGAATATAGAAAAATATTCATAGTAAAATTAGTGTTAATAGAGATTCAATGATGTTTTCATTCTTCTTTTACTACTCCAACGTTCTATAATTCATTAAAATATGATTATATTGTACGTACGATATACGTTATACGATTTTGTTGTCCAAAGAACAAACAATAGAATCACTCGCCCATAGCCTGGGGTATGGCATAGTATCTAATGTTATTTTTATGGTGTAGTGGCTAACATGTACGGCTGCACACCCTGAGGTCCTGGGTTCGAGTACCGGGTCGGGCCAAGTTTAGTTATTGAATCTTTCTGTATAGTAAGCCTCAGTAACAGCCCGGAGTTGGGAAGTTGGCGGTGTTTCACCCCCGTGCCTCGGAGAGCACGTAAAGCCGTCGGTCCTGCGCCTCAACTCTCACCGGTCGTGTCGAGTAGTCGTCCCACCGGAGTATGAGTGACAGGAATAGAGAGTGCACTTGTGTCTGCGCGTGCAGTTGTGCGCTATAATATCTCCTGCGCAGTTGGCTAGTCTCAATGAGATTGGCCGCCGTGGCCGGAATCGGTCAGGAGGACATTATTATTATTATATTATTTTTATGGTGCACGTCGGTATAAGCCGGCTCTTCTTATTAGAACTGCACTTTGAACCTGTAGTAGCTTAATAGATATAACATTAAGAATATGGTATATCAACTAATAGATAATCTAGAAATGTAAAAATCAAATAATATTTGCTTAAAATCATATATTTTTGTGGTGAAATAATTGTTATGTGGTACCATTACGTGGACACACAGACGTCATACATACGTCACTACACCCGCGCCACAACGTTTACAAACAGTCGAGCATTTCGAACGTACACATGTTTCTACAATTTTATTACCCTTTTAAGTGAGAAATTCTTAACTTCGCAATTGCAAGTGTATTAAATTGTTATTTACAACTTCAAAAGAATAACGCATCGCTCAAACGTGGAATAGTTTTATATGCTGTCGTTGTCTTTATTTTACGATTGCAGTAATTAGTTTAAGTAATTTATAATGGGTTTCACTAATATTGTAAATGCTTATCCATTTTTTCTTTAACTGTCAGACTACTATTATAATAATAGTTTAGTATAAGGGTGTGTATGTTTAATACTCCTTAATGTGCAAATGGCTGAACGGATTTGGATGAAATTTAGTTTACAGATAGACTATGACCTGGATTAACACGTAAGCTACTAGTAAGCAGTAGTCATTTGTAGTAAAACACTAATTCGGTTATTGAAGGAGGATTCCGCTTAGATAAAGTAAGGATTTAGGGCTAAATATATTATATTTTATATGTAGCTGAATTATATGTACATGTTTTATTATTTTTAATTCAATATTTATATCGTCGAAAAAAATATATATAGTTGCAATTTTTTTTTTTTTTTAAAACAGATAATAAAAATTTGTTTTAAAACACTGCCATATTCATGCGCTTGGAAATTGAAATGACGTCACAAGCTGTCATCATTTTAAACAATTCCCGATCCCAAGAGGCTATAAAAAGAAATAAAGAACTGCAATAAATACTTATTGTTTTCCTATTCAATTCAATTGAATTCTTTGTTTTTCTATGAAACACTACAAATGCCTTAAGAAATCTGTTGACATAGCTTCTAACAAAAAATAAAAACTGGTCATAACCACTTTTTTAACAACAACATGACAGTTGACGTCAGCTGTTTCGCAATTTTGAAATATTTTCCAGTTTTATATTTATGTAATTAAGAAAAACATTTAAAAATAATTGTAGATATTGATATAAAACACCAGTTGATAATATTCCTTTTCAGTAAAAATATAATACATTACGTTATTTTTCCCAGTCTCTTAAATAAAAAATAATTTTCAAAAATAAAAAAAACCGACTGCATAAAAATACTGTATAGTCCACGTCTTCCTCCTAATATAACTATAACTCTCCTACATAACTCTCCTTTGGCCTCGCCGCAGTCGGGAAAAAAAATAAAGTAGAGACACACGGCTATAACAATAAAAAATAAATATAAATATTATGTTGAGACATTAACACACAGCACCATCTAGTTCCATGGTAAGCTATGAGGCCTGTGGTATGGATACCAGGTAGTTGATACACTACACATATATAACTTTAAATACATACATATTATAAATATAAACACCCATGACTGGAGTACAAACATTTGTGCTCATTACACAAATAAATGCTCCCAGCGAGACTCGAACCCATGACCCCTGGTACAGCAAGTAGGGTCACTACAAACTGAGCCAAATGTGTCGTACATACATATTATACACAATATTCAAAAAAGTACATAATATGTATGTGATTCTTATATAAAATCATGCACTTTTAATTTTAACCTTGTTTAATGCAAATTATACGTAATAAGTTAATATAAATAATTTTGATAACCTTTATTTTGCTTTTATAAAGGTTCATGTTGTAACATTTTTGCGTGATGCACGATCAGTTGGCTTTATATTTTATTACAATAACCTCCCCTTCTTTCATGGTATTATGAACATTTTTAGTAAAATATTTTCCCATTATAAAAATTAATAACTTTCTCTTACTCAGTAAACCATGTCTGCCTATTGCCTATGTCCAAAATATGTATTATTTTTTATATTAAATGGTCACCTAATAAAAGGTTGATAAGCTTACAAAAGTTTTCTGTTATCAAACTGCAGCCAGCGAAAATAACAGAATTGGTCAACAAATAATATAATAATGGGCGATTTTAAAATTGGTTTCACAGTTTAAAAAATACCAACAGCAATAATCATAATAAAAAAGCAAATCGTGGACCAGATTTAATTAAACTTTTGGCAATGAAATGGTAGCAAACGGACAAACAGTGTTCACATTAATATATTTGTATGGTTTTTATGGAGTTCATATAAGAATTAATTATTTTTGGATGATTTCAAATTTGCTTTCTCACGTTCTTTTATTTTAATCATATGTATATGCCTTAGGCAACATAATTTAATGTCTTCTTATATATAAAATAAGATTTCTAGCACAACACAACCTGCTCTGCAACACAGTCAGCTAAATTCCTTTGAGCCACGTCTTAAAATACTAATGCTATATCCAGTTCATATAAGATGAAATCAGGATCTATAATTGTACACTAATAATATAATGACACTTTATATGTACACTTGCTTCTGAATCTGGCTTCGGCTGGGTATTTTTTTTAATTCATTCAAAAATAAAATACATTAAAAAAATATATAATGAAGCATAGTAAAAATGTTTTGACAAACAAAGGAAACAAAGGCACTGAACCGTTTTGCCTTTGCCTATTTATATATAGTTATTGTTAACTAATATCCATTTTCGATAACGATGCTTTTTAAGGTTGTTCCTAAGCCATGTTATTTATTTTTCTGTTAAACCAGTACTTTTAACTGTTGGCAACTAAAATATAATTTACTTACAGAAAATTAGAAATATATTATGTGGATTGAATTGAAGAAACATTTATACATATTAACACTATTACTAAGTAACACTGTTACCGGCGCATTATAAGTCACTTTAAAATGGCTCTACTATCTCTATTCTTAGGTGATAAATACGAAAGCAGACTTGTAGTTAAAAACACATCTTTCTTTTTTATTTGACAAACATCTTAAAATATTTTTATATATATATATGTATTCAAGATACGACAATCAAGGTGTGATTTCTCGCATATTTCACCTCAGGTCATTAAGTAGATCTTAATTTCTCACACATGACCTAATTTAATATGTGTTCTCCGTAATCTCTGAAAATATTTTACAATTTTTTTAATTATGTATTTATTTTAAAAAAAATCAAAGATATAACATCGTCGTAAAAGACGTAGTTTAGTATTGCGTGCACCAATCGCATGTAACGTTTACTATAATTAGAATATATTATGTATGTGTGTCTTTTTGTTTATGACTAACCCGAAAACTGTAATTTATTACCATTAGTTTTTATATCCCAACAAAAAAATAGTATAAGCTTCATACTAACCATGATGGCTGACATTATAAATAGGAAATAAGTAATAAATAAGTGTTTATTTGTTGATTTGTCCTTTTATTCAGCAGCAATAATAACAGATCATAATTTTTGTCCATAGAAGTAGTTTATACGCCGGAGAGTAACTAGTTTTATCCCGGTATACAAAGCTTTGCCCATGAAATATAGTAAGTTCTTGTAGAGTTACCTAGAAATTGTGTTGTGTATTGTTCATACAGGAGTTTCTCTTAGCCTCCATGAGAAATAAAGTACCTAACTATCAATTTTATTATATCTTAAACATTTAACAAACTCTTATTTTACTTGCAAAGTTCAGGTCATATCTTGCAACTGAAATTCTAAGCAGTTAGCCTCAACCGGTTAAGCTAAAATTTTGCATACACATTTAATTTGGAAGACAGAAGTTAGCTAAGTGACGTCATTCTAAATCCAACATTGCGGATTTCCGAAGATGGCGGACTATGTTTTTTTATGCACCACCATGGTATGGATATCAAATATATGGGTTTGCTGAGAAGAATACGAATAAAAATCTTTAAATTAAATAAATACGAAAAATTATTTTTTTAAATAGCTTTTATTTAAATGCTCTAAAAAGAAGAAAATAAACTTAAAATTAAATCAAAATTAACAATTTATTACATTACACAATTTATATGATAAAAAAACTTAATTGGTCAAATTTTTATTGGTTTTTATTCTATAATTTTTATTAATTTCTATTTTGAATATAATTTCATATTCTATTTCAATAATATTCGACGTGAGTAACATACTACCTTACTACATCAAAAGTGGAAAAATCTAAGTTCCGAAGTATGAATAGTTACAAAACTACTTTAAATTTTTGACATAAATTTTACCTTATGACTAAACTCTAGAAATTACTGCTTTTCTTCTGTGAAATTGCTAACATCTAAATATCCCATAAAATCGACTAATACAACACTATTTATTTAGGTGTCGATAAAAATAACTCTTTTATTTTAATCGTACATGGTCCGAAGCAGAGCGAAATAAGACCAAGAACGGCTTAGGATCTGAAAAATAAATAAATATATATATATATATATATATATATATATATATATATATATATATATATATATATATATATATATATATATTATGTATATATTCCTAAAGGAAATTAGATATGACATATTTTAACTAAGTAGTAAATTTTAATAATTATTTTTACTTAGAAAACTCGATTGTACGTCTTCTGGCGTATAAATATACCCAGACCACATATATTATGTTTATTGAAAATAAACTTTTGATCCATGTAAGAACTAAAGTGACTTAGATTGGCCATCTAATGTGCATCGTCGGAAATAGAAACAAATGCAAGTAGAGTGCTGAAGATGTGTCAAATAAGGCAAAGCGCGAACAGCGGATTTTGAATAAAAATAAAACTTACTTTTTTTTCAAACAACAGGCTTAAGAAGCAAATAGGGATAGAAGAAAGCATAAACAAATATGCAATTCATCCTTAAATAAATAATTAAAATTCCAACTGATTCGAATCTGTAAATTGATAATTTTTTCTATAAAATCTTATTAAAATACCTAGTCGCTATTATCGATACAGAGGCCGAATGTATAGTTTTTAGAATTTTTGTCTGTCTGTCTGTCTGTCTGAGAGCGCATCACGAGAAAACCACTGGACAGATTTTAATAGAATTTGGTATGATGGTAACTGGTTATCCGGGTAATAAATAAGATACTTGTTAGGTACTCTGGGAAAATATCTCATCTCTGAGAAATCTATACTAAACCTTAAAACTACGTGACTTGGGACGAACCCGAGTGGAGCGAGGGTGAGTCGCTAGTTTATAAAATAAAAACTTAAAAAAAACCGACTTCCAGGCACTGAAAAGTAAAAAATAACTAAACGGGGGGTTTCATTTAGAATAGATACTTAATCAGATATTTTCGAAGTCGGTGTGCTTTGATTTGTATTAGCTGGCACCGACTTCGCAAAAATCTGATTAAGTATCTATTCTAAATGAAAACCCCCGTTTATTTATTTTTTACTTTTCAGTGCCTGGAAGTCGGTTTTTTTTTAAGTTTTTATTTTTCCATTTTTAGTGTAGAAGTATCATCAATACAAATTAATCAAGCCCAAACACCAGGTAATTGCTGTAAATCATTGAGGAGTTCCCTCGACTATCTTTCGGGTCCATTATCAGATCGACTCCAGACCTTCATTAAATAGTAGTGCTTTATAATACCTAATAAAAATGTTATCAAACGCACTATGCGCCGCTACAATTTTCGAAAGTTCCCCTCGATTTCTCTGGGATTCCATCATCAGATCCTGGTTTCCTTATCATGGGACCACTCTTGGGATATCTCCTTTCCAAAAAAATCCGCGAACAAACATAATATATATATATATATATATATATATATATACCGACCGTATATATATGGTCAAATTGAGAACCTCCTCCTTTTTTTGGGAGTCGATAAAATTTTTATCAATAAAGTAACCCTATCTAAAAAAAGTATACCAAGAATTAAAAAGCAAAGCAATTTATCCACCCTTAAAATGTAACATATAAGATACTTACCTAATAGGGCGAAGAGTCTATAAAGTAGCTCTACAGTTTTTTTTAGTAAAAATTTTAGGTCAAGTGAATACAAAGATATAATTTGAACTCAAAACAAATGTTCCCTTTATTAAACCTCAAGTGTGCAACTCAATAGTAACAGTACAATTAAGGATAAATTCCAGTGAATCATATCTCAAAATAGACTCGCATCCAGTTAACTATATCTGGCTGTGAACTAATCAGGAAATAACACAGACGGTACATACTAATAATATTTATATATAAATCCACTGTTCATCTTATTGCTGGAGACAATCTACTTATCTATATAAATAAAAGTAAATAAACGAAATATATGTACCCGCATAACTTCTGATCGACTGCACCAAATTGGATAATTTTTTTTTTGTGTTTGTTATTGTCAGGGCAAGTTTTTGTATAGAAGAAAATTAAAAGAACAATTTTTTTTACTAAAATAAGATTTCTTTTAAAATTTCATGATATGAAAAGTGAGTGACTGAAATAGTTTTTATCTCGGAAATCATCCCTTAACGGGGTGAGAATGGGGATGAAAGTTTATATGGGGAAGCAAGCTAGGAATGAAACACGAGCGAAGCGAGGGTGAGTCGCTAGTGTATATATAAATATAGTAAAACCATATTTTGTCTGTCAAAACGTGCCTAACTTGAAAATGGATGTACAGATTCGAATAGGATTTTAATTTTTTTTTTCTATTTTTTTTAACATATAATATTAGTAATAAGTACTCATAATAACCAAATAATATAAGAGTTCAATGTCAGCGGTAAATTTTTTTTGGGCATTGCTTTGTAAGGAAAATATCAAGGTGAGAATAAGAAGTAATACGAAAGACAGATATTTTAAAAGGTGCGATTGCTGCTGAACTGAACTGCTGCCAAGCAAATTTTATTTTTCGGAAGTATTAGACAACGATAATTTTTATTAATCATATTTAAAACAAAATTAACTACATAAAATGATTATATAAAACTTCTGAAATCTTAATCCAATTATTTCTCAAACTAGCGACTCACCCTTGCTTCGTTCGGGTTCGTCCCTAAGTGGGTTTTAACGGTTAGTATGAAATACAAATCTTTTAATTTCTCGGCTTTTCTGTACTATAATATGCATGTATTGTACATATAAACTTTCCTCTTGAATCACTCTATTAAAAAAAAACCGCAACAAAATCCGTTGCGTAGTTTTAAAGATCTAAGTATATGTACATAGGGACAGACAGCGGGAAGCGACTTTGTTTTATACTATGTAGTGATTACATAAAAACTAGCGGCTCAACCTCGCTCCGCACGGATACGTCCCAACGATTTAAGGTTAGTATATATTTCTCAGAGATAACATATTTTTCTGCAGTAAAAGGTATCCTAAATGTTGACCTGGGTAACCAGCTCAAATCAAAAAAATTCCAGTGGTTTTCTCGTGACGCTTTCCCAGACTGATAGACGGATGGACTGACGGACGGACGGATAGACGGACAAAAATTCTAAAAACTATAGATTCAGCCTCTATATCGATAATAATGACTATTTCAATAAGATTTTCCAAAAAATATTTAATGTACAGATTCGACTCGGTTAGAATTTCATTATACATAGATAGATGACCATTTTTAGTTGTAAATTTTTTTTCTTTCAAAACCCAGCTAGCCACTTTATGTGGTTCGTGGACAAACTGCTTCAACTTTTTAAATTTGTCAACTTCATAAACTGATAATAATAATCAACTTTTAAAATTTTTGCGTCTAAGAAGTTATTTTTGACATCCTGAAATTTGGAAATACAAGAGAATAAAATCTATTTTTACATTCTCCCAACACTACATTAAAATAAAGAACAATGTATGTGTTGATAATATCTACGGATATTTTCGAAAAAGCCTTAAAATAACTACTCTACTACTTTGCATAAGTTACATACAAAAAAGTAAAATTTTTATATTATTATGGATTGAATATACACAAAAAAATACCGGTAAAGACCAAAAAGGAAATGTACAGACGGTACGTAGTAATTTTTTTAATTGTAATGCAACTGGTAACATTTAAAACTGATAATACCTTATTTTAAAACGCCTCACTGGTTTATACATCGACCTTTTCGATTGATAGTATAATATTATACTTAAAATTATAAGTTGAATAAAAAAAAGCTATCGCGTGGAATTAACTAGTAAACGTGTTTCAACACTAAGAGCTTTTTTCATAGTATAAAAGTTTTATGTTTTTGTGATAAATCTACATTCTATATTCGTTAATTGCACTAATGAACCACGTCAGAGAAAAGAACAAAAAATACGTTAGTTAATGCGAGCGAAGCCACGACTTATCATTAGTGCTTTATCATTAAAAGCATTATAATTTAAAAGCTTATTTACATTAGAAAGATAGAGACAATGTTAATTTAGTATTCTGTTTTTAGCTATTTACAGTATTATTGTGAACTAACTTTCCCGCGTGAATGAGAATAAAAATAACGTTTGCTAAAATAGGCTAATACAGACATGTATGCAGAAATTTAAGTAAATTTCTATTATTGGACTACTACTACTACGTGTGTGTATGTTTGTTACTCCTTCACATTGTAATAACTGGACGGATTTGGATAAAATTTAAAACACATTTAAACTATAACATAAAGCACAGATTACATACTCATGAAGTAACAGATAGCCTATTAGACTTAGTCTGTACATAGAAAAAAAATGCTAAATACCGAGTAAAGGGGAGTAAGAAGAGAAATAGAACAAATCCATTTTTTTTTTTTAATTTTTTGTTTCCCTGTCTGTTTGTATGTTTGTACGGGATAGTCTCCGAAAATATTGAACCGATTTAAATGAAATTCTGCATGCTGGTACCTTATATTCCCGGTCAACATTTTAGATACTTTTCATCCCGGAAAATTTAAGAGTTCCTGTGGGATAATTAAAAAAACTATAGTAACCTATACAGCTTAGTATACAAAAACTAATGATTGAATTTTAATGAAATTTTACAATGATATAGTCCATACATCAAAATAACAAATAGATTACTTTTTATCCCGGAAAAATTTACGGTTCCCTGGGATAGATTTGTTTTTGTTTGTCTGGAACCCAAGAAAGCGAGGGTGAGCCGCTAGTAAATTAATAAGTAATAAAATATTCTTACTCGAATTTACTATCTGCTGGTGAAAATGTAGATTATTATTTTTGATTCCTTTCTACTACATACTAAAATTTTGTTGTGCTTTAGTATCATGTTAATATCAAGTCAGCTTTATACGAAGTATCTATTTTAAAATACCGATCAATTTTATATATATTTTTATTATGTAACTATATATGCGAAGTGTAAGTTTGATTAACTTAAAATTTTAAACATAATAATAGATAGAAGTTTTACCTCAACCGAGACAGATCCCGCAGCCTCTTTCAAACAAATTAAACACATTTCTTCTAAAAAAACGTAACTTGAAACAATTCTTAAAATAACAGTTAACACAATAGTGTAATATGAAACTATATGGGTTAAGTGGCATTTCGTGTATTTTAAAGGCGGAATTAAATCGGAGTAAAATTAGCATTGACAGGCAATAATTAAGAAGTTTTTATTATGTACATATACCGTCTCACAGTATTTTCGATATTTTTATGATATTTGATAAAGATTTTTTGATATCTCGAAATTACCGTTTTTGTAAAATACGGTAAAATAATATTTATTTACTAAATGTATAAAAATAAATGGTGTTCGTGAGGGCATTTTGAAAACGTTTGAACAAATTTTTGACCAATTTTAAAAAAAAGGAAGATGTTTTAACACATGTATACACTTTTGAATAGGGTATGTTATAAGATTTTAAGCAATTGTGAACCTTTCATGTTTTTTAAGATATAGGTAGTTACATAAATCTTATAGGTATTTTTGAATCTGTGTACTTTTTATAATATATAATAAAATAATGGATGTATAGAGCCTTTTAAATAAATGCCTAAAATCATAAGATTTTCTTCTAAAAATGTCTTGTGCGAGGCGAATTGAGAAGCAAAATAAAAATATTCAATGACGAGCGTGAGTGCATCTCGAATAAAACTAGAAATGAGAATAAATCGCTATAGGTATACATAATACAAACCGTCGTAAATGCTGTTAAGTTGATCACGGCAAAGTTGGCTGCAGTTATTTTACAAGGTTTTCTAGACCTAAAATAACATGAATCATATATTTAATTATATATATTTTTTGTTTATCGGATTTTAAATAATATAAACTGAGTACGGTGAAGGAAAACATCGTGAGGAAACCTGCATGTCTGAGAGAACCTAGCAAGTTTTCGAAAGACATGTGAAGTCCGCCAACCCGCACTTGGCCAGCAGGTGGACTATGGCCTGATCCCCCTCGTATTGAAAAGAGGCCCGTGCCCAGCAGTGGGACGTTAAAAAGGGCTGAATACACAAACTGAGTACCCTCATAAAACAGACCACCCTCTAGAGAGAAGGAAAGTATTAGTGCGGCCAATACCTGTATTTTATTCTAATTTGAATCAAATCAATTAAAAAAAAGTATAATACAGATTAATAGAAAAAAAAAGGTATAAATATCTATCTTCAAATTCATTGTATTTTAAATAATATAGAAGACTACTGGTCGTACATTTTGTTCCTGTCGCGCCTTTCCGCCATTTTTATTTTTACGGCTGGCAAATGGACACTCAGTTCACTCAGTCTATGGCTTATTAGATACTAGCGGCTCACCCTCGCTTCGCTCTGGTACTAGGTTCGTGGATTTCTAAACTAAAAGTAGCCTAAGTTACTCCTTACAACATCAGATATCTGCCAGTGAATGTCATGTTAAAATCGGTCCAGCCGTTTCGGAGATTAGCCAGAATAAACAAACAGACAGATGGACTGATAGACATACAGTTCGACAAAAATTGATTTTCTTTATAAGTACAGTATATATATTGAGTACTTTCATATGCATATAGTAAAAAGCTGTTTTTTGACATTACAAACAAACACTTCAATTTTATTTATCTGTATAGATTACGAATTAGTTTTAAGAAAAATATTATACAATTTAGTACTATATTTTTTTAGAACAAAATTATATTTTTAACACAGACATCAACGTGTATTGTCTTAAACATTAATAAAATTAATATGTTTGTGTACTGTGTAATATAAAAATGTCTTTACCGAAACAGAATAAGAAGAACACTTTTCTTGATGTCCGGAGTAGTGTCGTACCAGCGGCAGTTGTAAATTGCACCACTGATTTTAGTGCTCTACAAAATTATTTTACTGATGAGTATAATTATAGAGAATGTCTATAAATATTATAGTACCTAAGATAAAAATATTTAAAAAAAAAACTATAAAAATAATATTAAAAATATTTTTAAAAGAACGTTGACTTTGTTCATTATAACCTCATTTTTTTTAAACTTAAACTTAAGGTATTGATACTTGCTAGTTGCTAGGCTTTTTCTGTAAAGAATAGTACTAGAATATAATAAATTGAAAAAAATACATTACGTCCATATATTGTAACATTTTTTATTTTTTATTAATATATTATTTAAAAAAAATATCAATAAATATAATGTACAATAGTTTTATTGTATTTAAAGTGTTAGTGCAACACACGAATAGATATTTTTATATGAATTTTCTAATGTCAGCCTTACCGAAGCCATGAGCATGTCTCCAAAGAAACACATGAGAGAAATCTGCGTAAGACTCACGAGCAGGAATGGTATAAAGGCGAAAGCTGCATCTGAATTTCCTAAAAGCTGGAAATTTGTCGATATTTAATAAATTAAAAACAATTGTATTATTTCACATCCTTTCATCATAATATTTAAAAATTGATCAAACATTAAACACATAAACAGTTATTCAAAGTAAAATTCTGCATTGTATTTTAGACCAAAGTCCAACGACTTCAGTGTTTATCGCCACCAAAAAAAACTTATAAAAATCTTTCTCTTTATTATATTGGTATAAATTAGTATTGATATGTTTTTAAGATTTATAATATTTATTTTAATACTAGCAAGTCACCCTCGCTTCGCTCGCCTTCGCCCCTAGTGAAAAAAATAACAAATCTATTCCACGGGAACCGTACATTTTTCCGCGATAAAAAGTAATCTATGTGCTATTCCAGACTATTATCTATCTCTTTGCCAAGTTTCATCTAGATCCGTTCAGCCGGTCTGACGAGATTGAGTAACAAATATCCATCCAAACTTTCGCTTTAGACTAGCAGCTCACCCTTGCTTCGCTCGAATTCGCCTCTTGAAAAACAAAAACTTTTATCCAGATCAAATTAAAAAAAAAATCCAGATCCGTTCAGCCGTTATGGCGTGAAAGAGTAACAAACATCCATACATACTCACAAACTTTCACATTTATAATATTAATACGGATATAAATAAAATTAATGGGATGAAGTTAAAATGTAATAGTGCAAGAACCTAACTTTTTTTAAGCTATAATATTTTATTTTGTTTTACAGAACCTATTAGACAAATGTGCATACAAACGATTAGATAAAAAATATTTACCGTAATGTTGAATCCACTCAAGCAAATAAGTAGGGAACTGCTCAAAATATTGACTAAATTAGATTTAGAGTACAACATCTCCATTTGATCAACTAACCTGTAAATTAATTTTAATTCAAAAAATATCCCAATAATTAATTTATTAAATTATTATTATTATTTTTCTCTTATCTCGACTATATATGATATAATCGGTTTAAAAATAAATATCCCGTCCTAACTCAGTTAGGAAAAAAGACATTTATTATCCTATAATTATTAATTATAAAATTGTAATTTTAACTATTTTTTATGAAATTAAAAAAGAAAGTGGGGTGTAAACTAAGACTCTTTAATGTAAATATTATTTGCTAATACTTTGTGTACTATTGTCGAAGAGTGGATGGCGGCTTGTTTCTGCAGTATACCTATATCTATATTGGCTTCTAGTTTTTCGCAATATTTTGCTAAATTTTTTGCTACAACTCCCGTTGCTCCTATTACTATTGGTATTACTGTGGTCTGTGTATTCCATAATCTTTATTATTAATTAATTAAAAATAATTGGATTAACATTCTATACCGATATTTTTTATAAGTTTATGTAAGTATTTTCAAAGTAAATTTTGAAAATTAACGTCTTTGCTTCTATTTATTTGCAATACCTAATAGAAATGTAGAATTCCAAAGAAGTTACTTTTTACCATAACTTTTTTTTTAAAGAAGGGTATTTTGAGGCGCGACTTTTTAAGGGTACGCTTTTTTATGCGTGACTTTTTATCTCATAAAACCAGCAGTCTTGCCTTAGGAGTTCTGAGTTTATTAACTAGAAATAAACACGTAGAGAGAACTGAATATTTGATAATATGGTAATAAATTTTAGTAATAAAGTAGCAACTGCAAATGATAATGTTTTGTTAAACCATTTTTATTTATATACAAACTGATATTAAAAGAAAACACAAGGTAACAAACAGACAATTTAACCAGTTTTTTTTTATTAAAATAAGAGCTCTGCTCAATATTTATTCATAATATTTATTAAATATTCGTCCAGATACACGTTCTCTAGTTATGGAAGGTAGTAAAATTAAAACTATATATATTGGCTCTTTATATGTAAAGCTTATTTTCATTATTATTTACTTAATTAGCATTCACTAAGAGTTTTTATGTAGGTATATACCTAATGTCCTCCGGACTTTCATTTAGGTATGATTGCAACTGATAATTGCTAAAAAAAAACCTACAAATTATAACAAGGTATTTTGGTTTGACCAAGGATTTAAGCATGGAAGACCAACGTTACAAGCAAAATCAAATTACTAATTAAAAAAAAACTAACGCAATCAATTCCTGATGTCGTCGAACACATTTCCTAAGCTTCTCTCTCGTTTCGTCGTCCGAATCACATACTATGTTTTCAAAATCATGGCAGAGTATTTGGAAATGCATATTTAAGTATGTGCAGAATGCGTAGAACAAGGTGTCCGTCGCAAAAATATTTACAGCCACAATACCAGCTAAAATTAAAAAAAAATACTAAGTATTATCCATACACTGTAGTCATAAATGGCTATCATTACTTTATACCTAAACACATAACCTATAAACAGTTTTTTGAAGGTAGGTAGGTACTGTTAGAACTAGACTAACGAACTAATAATCATAAATCCTTAAATTGGCTATATTTCGTAATCAATTATTTCAAATATAAATTCAATTCCAAAAAGCAAAAAATTTGCTACATTTAGAAGTACAAAATAAATTAGGAAAATTCTTTAAATACTTACTGGACCAAACTTGATGAAAGTACATGAAACTCCATATCTGTACGTTGGCGTAGGAATCAAAGAAATAATTTGTTAAAAATGCCAGCTTAAGTTCAGTGTATCCCAAATTATAATAATCGTATCCCATCAAAATAAGTGGCATTGTTGAAAAAATAATAACCAACACTGTAGAACATGAAGTTAGAAAAAGAATTATTAAGCGTAGAAATCTCATGGACTTTCGAACAACTTGACTTTCGAAACTGCCTTCTTTCAAATTCGAAGGATGCAAAGACCTCAATTTCGACACAGCAGATTGTAAGACGTTTCTATAAAAGTACATGTTCATCATTTTTGCTGTGCCTAAAATACATATGGTGGTGCATGGGGCAACCAGAGAAAGCTCATCTAAGCTTTTCCCCATACCAATACCTTGGGAGAGCCACGAAAATTCCCCTAACACATCGGTGTGCAGCCAAATCAAATTAAAATGATACAACCATTTAAATATTACCATATTTGAATACTTTGATCTACCAATTTCCACCCCAGAAATAAAGAAAGTTTTTTTGGTTAATTTTATCGAAACGTCAAATTCATTTTTTTTGTGGGACATTTTATATAAATTTAGGAATATTTTGTCAATTCTAAGAAACTTTAGCAGTGATCTCTTTGACGACTAGAAAGTTAATGAGGATCATTTGCGTATTGACTGTAAACAGCATTAATTACTAGGTTTAAAAACAAAGAGAATAATAAAATAAGTATTTCATATTCTGCTTTGTGATAAAAAATATTTTGTTTTTAAATTCTCTTTAGGTGTCAATCAGTTATCAGGCTTGTCTGTAATTAAAAACTGAATGAAGACTAGTTTTACCATCGATCTATAAGTAAATATAGTATGAAAACACTAATGATAACACGAAACTGAATATTTCAGTGTATATTATGTTTGAATCGTAAGTGTTTTAAAAATGTCTGTAAAATCGTAAATATCTTGATAGATATATGTATTGTTTTTGGTAAATATTTTGAACAAATAATCGATACAGTAGTACATAGTCAAAATGGACTCTAAAATCCGTAATTAATTAAAAATAAAATTTTCTTTTTCATAGAAAAATGAAAAAATGTTTTACTGTACGATCTTTGTGACGAAAATCCATGAATGTGACAAGAAATTTACGAGTGAGGCTTAAGAAAGTATTTTTTTTCACAACCTGTAATTTTGCTATATTTATTTTTATACTTTGCTTCATTGATCTCATAACAATACTAGAGTGAGAGATATTCATTTATTTGAGAGAGAATGAAACGTAGGACACCACACTGCAAAACCTTATAAAGGCTCAAATCATATTTAAGAAAGATCAAATTGACTCAGAGGGTATGTAAAGCTGTTCAACAGTACAATACAACAGTATATATGTATATAGATTATTAGCACTTAACACTCTACTCGTAACTCTTATATGAAAAAAGGCGTAGAGTACAGACATGTAGGTATGTATCCAACACCCTCATATTTTGCAAGTGACATAATCGTAAATCATAATATACTAGATAGTAGGTTTAGTGAAAGTAGCAATTCAGGTGTTTTATCATTTACGTATAAACAGACATGATTTCTAAAAAATATCTTCAACTATAAACTTAGGAAACAACTTTCACAAAATAAAATTTAATAATTAAGTAATCGTTAATTATTTAATGTTGTCGTCATTCTTCTTTCTGCCTAATTAGTAAGTAGTAATTATTTTAGAAATTGAAATGTCAATAATTTTTGACATTAAAAACCTGTAAGTTACAAACTTTGATGTTTCCAAAGCTACATATAACAGTTTATTTCTATTTCTATCGTAAGCTCTAAAGTTGACCCACTCTCTCTAATCAGTCATGATAAAAAGCCGAAATCGTTTTTCAGACCATAAACTTTCTCTGTAAATCATCGATCAAAAAAGTACTAGCAATCAGGAACAAAAAATGTCCTCACCGAATGAGCGCTCATTAGAACATTTGAGCGCGCTTTGAATTTAAAACAAATTTCATGAAAACAACTTTAAGCATTGCGTTTAAGGTTCAATTTACATTGTTGTAAATTTATTTCAACTGGAATAATTAGCTAAACACAATTGGTGACTGTTTTCAAGAGAACTTTTGACAAGGATTGTGTATCTATTACATCTTTGATCGATGCTATTAATGCAAAAAATGACGTGGAACCTTCATATGCTCCAACGCTGCGTAAAGGAAGGACAAACCAGTAAACATAGGTACATATGTACTAACATTTATAATTAGGTGGTTGACACCATTAACCAATAATTTAAAAACCCAATCAATTTTCAATTAACTGTATTTGATTTTTAGTTGCATAGAAATCAATAAATAACTACTCAATTAAGTCTGCAAATAAGTGACGTTACAGATCGCTATTGCTATACAAATTCTATGGGGCAATCGCATTTTGACAGGTCATAAAAAGTACGTCAATTGACTAGTGGTGTCAACTACCCAATTATACTAGCGGTCCCATTGTCCTACCATAGCCTAGTTTTATCGGAAAATTAAAAAATAAATAAATATGTTGAGACATTGACAGCTTTTTAATCCAGAACATAAGCTAACTCCATTCAAAATTTTACTCAAATACCTTCTGCTGTTGCAACTCGTAAGTGTAACAAACAAAAACAAACACACATACGTTATAAGGGATAAAAGTAACTTCTGGAAATAAATATATTTAATTAATATAAGCAAAGCCGTCGTCAAAACATAATTCGTTATAAAAATGTCAACAGAAACAATAATACAAACGGTCTTCTACTTAATATAATAAGTAATTCTAAGTTTCATGACAGCCAGCCATATTTAGACAAAGGACCTTTGATCCCACCGGTTTAGGGCAAAAAATATTTTATTTTAATATTATTTTGTCTTCCAAGACGGCGTTTCAAAGAAATAGAAGGGACCGAATACCGTTAAGACGTTAGATGTCAACGCGACATGGCCAGCCTTCATACTAGTTATAGCCAGCGGCTCGTTTTTGGTATTTATAAAGTAAAAGATACTAGGAATTTCTGTTTTTGTTTAATAAATGGCTGGAACATGTACTCTCAAATATTTATGCACATTGAGTTGTTAAATGTAGAGTGACAGATAATAAAAAAAAAAAAATCTAGGGTTACGATTATTTTCTTCAGATATAGCAATCAGGATAAAAAAATTAGGGATGTAACATTATTGTATGTAAAAAATGTAAAATAATAAACTTTAAATGATTATGTAGTTCCTAAAATATAATTAACTAAGGTACATACATTTTAACGGTAAGTACAATGTAGGTACATACATAGGTATAGAAAAGTAGGCAGGTTATTTTATATTTTTTCTCTTTATTAAAACTTTCAGTGTACCTTAAGGAACGTACGAAAAAAAAAATAAAGCTCGATTGGTCGAGCCGTTCTCGAGTTTTGCGGTTAGCAACATTTATTTTTATTTATATAGATTAGCGACTCGCCCTCGCTTCGCTCAGGTTCGTCCCTAGGTACGTTTTAACGCTTAGTATGGTATACTTCTTTTTATATTTTTTTTTCATGATCTTTTTCCGATGTTTTAATAGTTATTCTGGTAGTCGTGGTGAAGCCAAATCCAACAAAACATAGATCATAAAAATCGGTCCAGCCGTTCTCGAGTTATAAGTGTTGCAACAAACCCGACTTTATTATATCTATACATATAATAAAATTCTAACTGAGTCGAATCTGTACCTTAAATATTTTTTGGAAAATCTTATTGAAATAGACTTTATTATCGATACAGAGACCGAATTCATAGTTTTTAGAATTTTTGTCTGTCTGTCTGTCTATCTATCTGTCTGTCTGTCTGTTACCGCATCACAGAAAAACTACTGGAGGGATTTTGATGAAATTTAGTATGATGATAGCTGGATATCCGGGTCAACATTTAGGATACTTTTTACCGCGGGAGATTATCTCATTCCCACGGGAATACAACACAACATAACCCAAAAAATATTTATAATCAGAATTTCTTCAAACTTGGTATTAATGGTCTTCAATACATTCATCCCATAAGGAGATAAAATAAGGGATGAAAATTTGTAAGAAACCTACCTTTTTAAAGTTTTTTGTTGTAGTTTTAGTGCAAAAGAAAAAAAATATCTAACACTGAAATAAAAATATATATATACACATACTTATATACGTATAATTTTGCTGTGCCAACGGTCAACGGGTTCGAATCCCACTAGGGACATTCATTTGTGTGATGAGCACGAATGTTTGTACTCCAGTCATCGGTGTTTATATTTATAATATGTATTTATTTAAAGTTATATATGTGTAGTGTACCAACTATCCGGTATCCATAACACAAGCCTCGTAGCTTACCATGGAACTAGATGGTTTATTTATTAGACTGTTATTAATAAGTGTAGTAGTAAATGCGATAGTTTGTATGCGTGCATTGTTACTCCTTCGTCCTGAAACGACTGAGTGGATTTGAATAAAAAGTACTATACGATTTGGAGTAAGACATAGGCTACTATTAGACACCTAGAGGTGAAATAGATGTAAGTCGCTAAATTTACATAAAATAATGAAAATTTATTGCCATTGCGCAATCTAGTAAGATTTCATCAGAAGCACGAAACACTTTTTGTAACCTTCAATTGTCATTGTAATTCCACGGTTGAAGACAAAGTATCTGAACACAAGTCTAGCATTGTTTAGTCTTGCCTAAGGCCTAGTGCACTTCCGTCTAATAAATAGTCAATTATTTACATGACTCAATCAAAAGGAAGGTTTTTTGATTAAACTATTAGCTATACATAGATATAATAATTAGATACTAGTGACTCAACCTCGCTTTGCTCAGGTTCGTCCGTAGATACATTCTGACGCTTAGTAGGTATGGAATAGTTTTTATTTTTCAATATTTTTTTTCGTGCATTTTTCCGATTTTTTAATAATTATTCTGCTATTCGGGGTGAAGACAAATCCAACAAAATAAAGATCATAAAAATCGGTCCAGCAGTTCTCGAGTTGTAAGTGTTGTAACCAAACCGAATTTGTTTTATATTAATAGATATAGATTAACACAAAAAAATAATATTGACTAATTATTATTAATTTATACATGTCGTTTAAAGTCGGCCATATTTTATCCTTCCTTTTGGAAGTCAACGAATTGGAAAAAGGAGACAGATGCTATTAAACATTTTATGATCAGAAACGGAATAAAATACTAAACAATGGTGACTAATATTCTTGTCTGTGTCGGATACCTTTACCTACGAAGCCAAAAAGATTTCAATATTACCAGCCTTAATGATCTATCATAAAACAAAGTTAAATTTCAGAATTACTTTTGTTCTATTTCGTCGACTGTCCTGTACTGACAGTTAACGGGTTCGAGTTCTTGTTAGGACAAATTTATATATGTATATATATATATATATATATATATATATATATATATATATATATACATATATACGTAAAAGTAGGTATTACTAGCGCTCTATATGATATCCTAGAGCTGTCTGTTTATCATCACTCGACAGGGTAATGTAGTGGAGACCGTTAAGTTTATTTCTCTATTTATTTTATAACTAATTTAAAAGAGAAAATATACTAATTTACCGCTTCTTTTCCTCTATCTCTGGTATAATGTGTGTTGTATAAATCCAGTTCCTATCTATGCCAATAATATCCTAATGATTGATTTCTTTTCTCACTCAATTTCCATAGTGAGATATTATAGTGTTTGCATAAGCATAAATATAAGTGCAGTCTCTATTTTTTTCACTCTCAAATTCCAGTAGGGCGGTAATTGAAACGACTTGTAAGAGATCAGGCGCAGATCCGACGGTTTTACCGCCTACGTACTCTCCGAAGATTGCAGTCCAGACTCCAAACAGCTATTGAGTACTTCATCAAGAAAAATCGACTAACTATTTAGGCCCAGTCCGGAACTCGAACCCAGGACCTTACGATCTGTAGCCGTACATGCTAGACATTAAACCAACGAGGCAGCTATACCAATAACATAGTACCGTAACAGATTAAGTTAGAGACAACGTACATATGTACAGCTTAAACCGGTAAACCTACAGGCACAGATTATATAATGTTATTGCCAGAGATTCGAAAAGGGAAAATATTTCTTAAGTACCTTAGAAGTACTCTAAGAAGGATTTTTTGGAAACTCAATACCTAAAGTGGAAAAAGATATAATTATAGCTTTGAAAAACTAATAAATACGCTTTAGATCAACCACAGTGTCATATCAAATTAGCAAAAATTCATATGTTTCACTAGTAGCAATTGCAAAATTCCATTATCTACCTACTGGGTCCATCATCAAATGAAACACGCTACATGATACTCTTACATTAATACAACGGACTATAAAGTCAGCTTTTTATCAATTGATTTTATAACTTCTTGGCATATTTAGTCCTCATATTTCGGTAGATAACGAAAATGGAATAGATAATTTTTCTACATATTTTTACATAATAGTAAAAAGCTAAGCTGGTGTAATAAATACATATTATTTTAAACTTTTCGTAACAAAAGAATATCCCCTTGACCAAATTTTGACTATGGCGGTCAATCTCACTGATAATAGCCATCTGGACAGAAGATTTTTTTGGCTACTTTTCGTTAAGAAATCCGAAACAAGGGGATGCAACATCAATTTCACAACTCTGGGACTTTTTTTTCATAGAAAAACCTAGTAAGTAGTTACTAAACTAATTTTCTGGACTCGGGACTAGAGAGCTGTAACCGTGTAAGTGGCCACTAAATTTTATTGAATAAAACGTGGTATTTTACCGTCATGGAACGGTCATTGTAAATCTATACGGATGTTAGTCGGTTAAAAGTTAAGAACAAAGACCGGTATTGGAAATCACACTCTAATTAATACACAAGAACTCGAAGTATAATTAGAAGGAGAGAAAATGTAGATGTCTACTATGTAAAGGAGAGTTTAAAAGATAAAGTGTGTGAAAAAAAAGTATCTTTGTATGTTTATTCTCTATGCGATTCAGACTAAACCAGTCCGATTGTGATAAAACTTTGGTAAGTTGTTCTGTGTAGATAAAATAAAGAACGTTTTAGATGTTTGTTTTGTATGCGTTCCTAAGCCAATCATTCCTAGGGACGCACCCTATTGAGGGTAAACGTAGTGTTTTAAATAAATAATAGTCTTTCTTACCGGGTGATATTATAATATTTAGATGTGAATGGCAATACTCATTGATAGCCGAGGTTTTTGTCTTGCAATAAACGCAATAAGTAATGTAGCAGAAACGTAAACGTCCAGATTAAAAGCTATTGTAACATCAATGCTCAATATAAAGAGGTAAGTCTCTGAATAATCAGTACTTTGTTCTTTCTATATCTACTACAGTAATGTCAGCCATGTAGATATCTGGCCTACTATAACACAATTCTTTAAATCAAGTTTTGAGTTCTCACGGTCTTTTACAAAGATAATTTACGCGTGGCCTCAAAAAACCCCAAAATGGTTTCACAGGCGAAAACACAAAACTGTTAATAAAAAATGAAATAACAAAAACATAACCCGACTATGTAAAATGCTACTTGACATTTTACGCAGTTGAGTTACATCGTAGTAAGACTTGCAGCAAGTATAAAAATTTTACATATACATACATATATATTTATGTATATCTCCGACTGCAATACTACATAGTATTTTATTCTTACATGAATTGGTTTTCATCTTTTTATATCTATAAGTTTTGCAAAAAGATTGTGTTGTGTATGGATGCGTAAGCGCCGTATACTTTTAATACAATTATTCAATGAAAATGAAAATTAACTTATTCAATAGGACTCATACAAAGACTTTTGAATCGTCAATTTAATTTAAAGAGAAACCGGTTCGGAAGGCAGTTCTGCTTAGCAGAACTGGTGAGACACTCAACAATTGCTTCTTTTTAACTCAAATGCTACAATTTTTTGAAAAATAAAATAACATAACCTAGGATATTAAATACTAGAGACCTACCCTTGCTACGGTCGGGTTGATCCCTAGATACGTTTTATCGGTTGGTACAGATTTCTCAAAGATGAAATACTTTTCAACAGTAAAAAGTATCCTATATGTTGACCCGGATAACCAGCTATCATCAAACAAAATTTCATCAAAATATATCCAGCTGTTTACAAACAACAAGCTGTAGACAAACAGACGAAAATTCTTAAAACTATAGATTCGGCCTCTGTATCGATAATAAGGACTATTTAAATAAGAATTCCCAAAAAATTATTACAGACTCGACTCGGTTAGAATTTTATTATATGTATAGATATCGACGTACTTCAAAAAGTAAAAAATACAGGCTCCATTAGCCGAGACGACTCACTATTATAAATTAATATTATATGGGTTTTACCTACGTTGTTAATATTTAAATATTAAATTTTAATTTTCCTTAAAGATGTTACGTGAACTGGTTTTGTATAGTAATAGAATTAATCATTATAATCAAGTTTTTAAGTTTCTTAACAATTTTCCTCTTTGTTTACGAGATATGAAGTTGACTCTAGTATTATCTATAAGCGAAGTATGTATTATTATAATACTATCAATTGTAGAAAAAAACATGTCAGTCATGGTGTCAAATAAATATTGCTTAAAATCAGGACAATAGGTAAAAATATTCAAAACTAAGGCAGTGGTAGCCCAGTGGTAACGCGCTCGCTTGGACAACCGAGTGAAGCGGGTTCAAATCCCGGGTCCCGCACCTCTGATATTTTCATGTGCGAATCATTTCTAACATGATTACCACTTGCCTTACGGTGAAGGAAAACATCGTAAGGAAACCTGCATGTCTGAGAAAACCTAGCAAATTTTCGAAAGACATGTGAAGTCCGCCAATCTGCACTTGGCCAGCGTGGTGAACTATGGTCTGATTCCCCTCGTATTGAGGGAGGCCCGTGCCCAGCAGTGGGACGTTAAAAAGGGCTGAATACATACAATACATTCAAAACTTTCGATAGTTATGTCCTTTTTAATTTAAAAAGAGAAAATATTTTTTTTTATATTGTTTTATATTTCAAACATTAGTATTTATTTCTTCTTTGTATTGTATTCTTTTTGATTTTTTAATATTTACCAACCCTTTAATAAATTATGTACTTGAGAATAAATATAAAAAAATTATGAAAAACTGTTCACAATTGATTCAGTTTCGTTTTTGAAGTCAATCAAAAAGGTATTCATTCTTATATATATATATATATATATATATATATATATATATATATATATATATATATATATATATATATATATATATAATATTTGTATATGTATGTATGTCATAATGTATTTATTATCATAGTTTGCGACTTTATAAGTCCGTGGGTTATAGGTACTTATAAATTTTCCATACACCCAAATTACGCAATAACAATCAAAAAAATTAAATCTTTACACAAAAATGAGCTTCTTTTTTTCTTTATTTATAAAAAAGATGAATAGGCTCGTAAACATTTACAAATACTTATACCTGATTTTTTGCAATAAGGTTGTTTTATGTTTATATGAGTGCCATTCATCCTAAAACATGAAGTTTCAAATGTTTTTCGTGGTTGGTTTCAAATATTACTATAATATTATTATAATTAACAAAAATATGTAATATTGTATTAACATCGTTAACTATAAAAAAGATCAACTAGAATCCTGTTGAGTTTCTTTCGCCAATATTTTTTCAAAATTTACACTGTTTTGCCCCAAATCGGTTACTGACGTTCAGTTAAAAATTGTAATTTACTGATGAAAGAGTTTGTTTGAATTTAATCTCATATACACACTTATTACACCTCCTAAACTATTTTTATATTACACTCTGTATTCAGCCCTTTTTAATGTCCCACTGCTGGGTACGGGCGTCCCTTCAATACGAGGGGGATCTGGCCGTAGTCCACCGCGCTGGCCAAGTGCGGATTGGCGGACTTCACATGTCTTTCGAAAACTACTTATATACTCTCAGATATATAGGTTTCCTCACCGTAAGGCAAGTAAGTGGTAATCATGATGAAAATGATTCGCACTTGAAAATATCAAGACCCGAAGTTTGAACTTGCTTCACTCGGTTTTCCAAGCGGGCGTGGTACCACTGGGTTAACTTTGTCTTATATATAATTGTAATTATTATTTGTATAAGTAATAGTAAAACTAATGAAGACTTAAAAGAAAGAATAAGACGGTAAGAAAAGTATAAAAACATTACAATTGTAATAAAACAATATATAAAAATAAATTGTCTTTAGACTTCTTTAATTGCATGGATTATATGTATATTATTTTAATTATATTATTATTGAAAAAGGTAGTAGGTAAGATAATTTACTTTATAACTTTTATATTTAGTAACAATTATAGCGACTCATCCCTACTTAAGTTTTAATGTTTAATATAGATTTCTCAGAGATGAGATATTTTCCATCAGTAAAAAGTATCCTATATGTTGATCCAGATAACCAGCTATCATCATACCTAATTTCATCAAAATTCGTCGAGTGGTTTTTTCCGCGATACGGTCCATTTCCAAAAAATATTCAATGTACAGATTCGACTCAGAATTTTATATGTTAACCAAAGCGTTGTATCATTATAGCTAAGAAAAAATAAATTAATTACCACAATATGTATGTTTTTAAATAATATATCGGAATATATTTATTTAATTAAAATATGGTTTTTCATAAGGACTTTGAGTTATTTTCTATCAAAATTGTTATAGCCGTTTTGAAATTACAAGTACAATATACACTAGAAAAAATCTATTCATTAGCTTTTTTTAGTTATTAATTTACTGTGTTCAAAAGTATCTTTTTTTTATAAGTAACCAAAAGCTTGTATAATAACGTAAAATCTTATAAATTTTTTATTTCTGGATTTAAGAAATCAAAGCATTTCGGGAAATATTAAAATATTTCGAAAACAATACTTTACCCTCCTTTTGATGGATGAATGTTCATTACTGAACGGCTGAACGGATATGGATGAAATTTGACACAGAGATAGATTATAGTCAGGAATAGCACATAGGTTATACTTTTTATCACGGAAAAATGTACAGTTACCGTGGGATAAATTTCTTTTTGTTTTTCACAGAGTTTCATACTAACCCTTAAAACGTACTTGGGGACGAACTCGAGCGAATGTGAGTCGCTAGTATACTATAATAATTATTTTTTCTAAAGTGACTAGAGGTTATCATTGGATATGCTTTCATCATTAAAATTATTATTACAGAATATCATTATCATTTAATGTAATATATAATATAAATAATGTAATATATTTAATTAGCAAAATTATCTAATATAGTTTTCTTTGTTTGACAAAATAGTAGCAAAGTAGTGTTTTGGTATGCGCGGGCGTACGTTATCAGGACATTGACCTATCGACGGAATGACAATGCCGTCATTGGACGATGGTTTAACATTCAAAATTAATTGTAGAATTGTTTTTATTCATTTGTAAGAAGTAATTTTTTATTTAAATTTATACCGGAACATCTATTTTTTTGACTTCTCAAGCTACATTTTTGCAATAATTAGTAAATATTACATCGTAAGACAGACAAAAGAAAAGACAAAATCCTATATATATAAAAACTATTATAAAATTTTAATTAGTACCTATTTAAGAATAACAATAAACTTAAAATGCAATATTTTAAAAACAAATAAAAACACTTATCTTGCTATTATTATAGGAAATAACGGCACTAGTTTTATTATCACTTAAATAATTCATTTTTATCATTTTTACAATCGTCTTTAAACTTTTGAATAACTATACTACAGTATTATTTGTTTTCATTGTTTAGGATGATGCAGGCCGAAAATAGACGAAATTTTTGGTCATTTGTTTCTATCCCATTCGCACTTTACCTAAATTGATTCTTTCTCTTTCGCACGTTTACCTGTTTAGTTTTGAGGTCGTTTGTCTACAAGATAGAAAGGGACAGCAATACATGGAAATGAATAAAAATAACAAGGATAGCGTTAGACTACTACATACAAAGTTTTGTCATAAAATATAATAAGTGAAATTTTACATGAGCATTTTCAATACAAGTAAATATGTTCAAACTTTAATACCGCATTGTTCTGATGGTCCCAGAGGAAGGTTTGAGAATAATGATTGTAAAATCTCTCTTTTCTTGTTGTAAAATAGAAAGCTATGGGAATTAGGCTCGTTCAATGCTTCTATGTTGTAAAGTATTTTACATTTTTTTCCATAAATAAGGCTTAGGGATGATTTTTTGGATTAACTTATTATGGCGGTCGTTTAACGTGATTAAAAAAAATAATTTTCTAAGCCAAAAACCTGTAGTTCGATCGACGCTTGTATTTTACAAGCCCCAAACAAAGCTATATTTTACTGTTTTATTCTGTACTTTTTTATGACACTATCTTACACTATTATAAAGAGGTAAAGTAAAAATGTATAATTCCTTGTTTTCCCTATTCGTTAGTAGAGCTATGTACATAAGCAACGAAGAGAAGAAGAAGTAGAACTCTATTGCAATATTTTAAAATACTGCAATCTAATATCATTTTAGAAATTCATGTGTATTACACAATTTCATAGTAGGTACCTGTCGCAATTGTTATGTGTATATTATGTAAAAAAAGTTTTTTTTTTAAATTACGATAGAATTAAAATGACTAATGATGATGAGAAAAGAGTCGATACATAAGATAGAAATATCTATGAAGTTAAGAAATAAGGAAAATCGTAGGAACACAAACGTATTTAGAACAGTCTCGTAATTGTATTATTATTATTTTTCATTTAATCGCTCTATTTTCATCATATTTAAGGCAACACAGTAATATGTTTTACCAAAACGCTTTCAATTAATATACAGAGATATTTAATAGCTTCTTCTTCTTCTTTCTCTACCAACAAATTAATAAGTTATTTATAGTTTAAATTATTATTTTAAGCTCAAATCTTTTTAGCTTTTGGTTTTCACGAAAAAAAGCTAAACCAATTTTGATGAAATTTAAAATTTAAGTAACCTTGATTCCCTGAGGAAGCATATAAATCTAAGACTGTTATAACTTATTTCACAATTTATTAATTCATTTTAATTATAACAGAAAGTTAAATTAAAAATGCCGAACAAGAAGTCCTAAGAGGGCGAAAAATTCGCGTTATTACGTAGAATAATCATGTATTTCAATTCTCAAAAAAAACATTAGATAGGTACATTGTATCATTCGGTTTTCTTATTTATGGCTGTCTTTATTTTATATTTAAAATATTTTGTTTTTCTGGTCCTTGAACAGATTTAACAGAGGATATTACACGCAAAAAGTGTGAAGTTTTTAAGCAAATTGTATTTCAAGAGCGACCATATAATTAAAAAAAAATATACCCCAAAGGACAGAACATTTAAAGCGATTTTTTATTACTTTAAAACAAAATACGGCTTTACTTTGGTAATATAAATTTTAAATTCTTGGAGTTATTATGATTATTATTGTAAAAACATTTTTATTGTAATCAATAGTATGTTGTTATTCTCATACTTTGAAGATGATTCATAAAATAATACTTTATTATTTATTTAACTTATAATTGTTTTGAAAAAAGTGACCATTGAAATATCGTTGCAACATTAAATAATAAATGAAATAATACTTTTTTTTTTAGAATTTGCATTCCACCAGTTTTTTTCATTTTGATTCAGTTATTTATTACTTTTAAATAACTCACTCCTTAAAAAGGAAAAAGGTGAAATAAAATGTCTAGATTAATTTGCAACTTAAACGATGACTTTTAATACATTTTATCTATATTACATTCGTTTTGTACAGAAAACAACATATTAATGAAAAAAATACCTTATTCTTAGTTCGACCTCAAGCTAACATCACAATAAATGTACACTTAATATAAAAATAACAGAATTTAATATAAAAAATTACGTATAAACGAGATCGTAACTATAGTAGGGGTAGAAAAAAATTAACTTAGCATTAAATCCCTACATTTATGACCAGAATCATGATATTTGTTCAAAATAATAGGGCAGAAAACTTTGGTAAAACTTTTTTTTACCAAAAAAATAAAAGATATAACATTACTAATGATACTTTTGCTATATTTTTTTATCTTTACTGTAGTCTTGGAATGTTGTTGCACAATTTATATTTATATTCATTATTTTACTATGGAAAGTATAATTCTTACCCCAGACATTCGTACTAAGAATTACTGTATAAAAAAATCAACAAATTGAATAAGTAAAAACTTATAACAACAAATAATTCCCCAAGTCAATGACACTTAACAAGTCTGGGAAGTGCACTAACAAATAAGTTTTCCAATTCACATGAGGTCGAACCAAAAATAACAATTAGAAGAATGGCTAAGTATCTAACTAATGGAGCATTACATTGAAAAACCAGACCTTTTCGTAATCGCCGATTAGATTATAATTACGTTTAGTATCCATATAATTCAGTAAACTAGCATATACATGAAACAAAAAGATCTAGCTTTTCATAGACTAGGCGTTGGGGCAACTTTCTTTCACAAACTCAACTAAAGTAAAAAGACAATTTAGAATCACAGTATACCAACAAACTTCCAACGATAACGAAACTGTCGTAAACAGAAACAAGAAAGCGACCCCGTTTCCTAAATATAATTCGATATAATTATCTTATAATTGGTTAATTCCTTATTCGGTGTCCAGTATACAACCTTGGCGGTTCCTTCACTTCAACATGGCCGTCGCACCCACACACGCACACGGGACACACACATACTAGTGTGTGTGTGGTCACCGCACATGCCACAGACCGAGGTTAAGCACACTTAGCCGCGGCAACTTAACGATATGGTCCAAGCCATGGGGAGTGATGCACGTACATCCATACAAGTCTATCGCCTTCAAATTCCTTAGGCCTTCGCCTAACGCTCGAAGTCCCCTATCAGTGACCCGCGTGCACTGACCTATATTGAGTGTTTCGAGCTGTGATAGCCTGGCTACCCTCTCTAAGCCCTCATCAGTCAGTCGGCATGCGCTCAAAGATAAGGAACGTAGGCCCGATAGTCCTAATGTGGCGTGCGATAATGCCTCATCTCCAACTTTATCACAAAATGAAACATCTAAAGCTCTCAAGCGCCCACTTTCTGCTAAGTGAGCGACGCCAGCGTCTGAAACTCCGTCGCATGCCCTCAAATTGACATCTTCTAAATGTGGAAGCCTTGCAAGGTGTCTCAGTCCGGCATCGGTAACCGCAACACAGAAAGAAAGATTTATCGACTTTAGTTTAGGAAGACCAGTGGCAGCATGCTTTAAGGCCTCGTCCGTCAATCTTTGGCAGTCTTGTAAACCCAGATGCTCTAGCTCTGGGGTACCTCTCGCTTCGCCTCCTCCACAGAGATGTGCTATACCATCATCATTAACGTGCCAGCACGATCGTAAATTTAAGCGGCGTAACTTTCTCAATCCCCAAGCGATTAATAAAAGTCCAGTGTCTGTTACATTACAACATCCACCTAATTCTAATTCTTCTAAATTTTTAAGCGACTGAGCTATTCTACCGAGGGAAGAATCTGTCACCTGTTTACATAGTGAAAGATCAAGCCGTCGGAGTGCCGGCAATTCAGTTGCAAATGCACTGGCTAAAGCGGAGTCCGTCACACTGTAACATCCACTTAAGGAGAGAGATTCTAGTCCGGGTAACGCGGCGACCGCGTCTCTCAAACCCCGTCTCAGCGATAAAACCTGTAGCTTTCGGACCCCACGCCTTGCTAACGAGGCAAATAAGACGGGGGCTGGCCTTCTAAGATGCAAGGCTGCTTCCACACCACGCCAAACAGATCTCCGGTCTGCTGCATCTCTCCAAGCGCGGCAAACTTGTGCCGCCCTTCCTCTATCCCGAACTGGCAGTCTTTCAAAAATCAGAGCTAACAATTCCGGATACAATCTTGATATATGAGTTCCTTGTGGCTCCGGCACCGGCTCGGGCACGTGAGCCGTGGCTAAGTGGGGTCTATGCAGCCTGTACGGCGCACTGCGATTTTTCCGCCTCGTGGTACTCGGCAACTCGGTGATACCGAGTCTTTCGTCGCGCCAAGACAACACTTCCTCTGTCCACGCACTCATGGCACTGCACTATAACATCACGGGTTTGTGTCGGACCGATCGACGGTAAAGAGGGAACGTCTGTCCCGTTCGGCGTGTGGCCGTGCACTGAGAGCCCCCGCCCGCCGCTCTGTCGCTATTGGTCGCGCTCGACGGCACGTGACGCGCGCCGTATCGATTCAGAGGCTCTGCGGCGGCATTTTTAAGTTGGCGGGCCGAGAGACCGCCTTCGTCCCGCGGCCCGCTACGCCCGCTGCAAAGAATAAACATCACACAGATAGAACTAATATGTAATGCCCTATTTATTTTTAAATTAATTATCTTAATGTAGAACTTATTTTTAGATATATTCAAAACAAATGTTTTAATTTTTATTAGAAAGCGAAATTGATTCTTATATAGATATAAAATAATTAATTTTTAAAATTAGGGCTTACTTAGAAAAAAACCATACACATTTCTATAAATATTTCGTAATCGCGTCGTCAGCTCTGTTTCACATACATTTTTTATTGTCAAACTGGACATAGATTAAACCAAAATAAAATCGATTGTGAACAACATCTGCTTTAATTGTTTAATCTGTGACCATAGTGATAAGGCGGCAAAACAACTCCGCGCGCCGTATATTTTCGTTCGCGCTGCACTTGCCGACGATTTAGGACCAGTTTATTTTGATCTCTATCTTTGTGCGCGACAGCCTTTATTGCTTTCGCATAGGGAAAATGCGACGGCTTGACATGGGTCATACGAACTGGTCGAATGATAACATCAAGCAACTATTACAAGGGCAACCGGTTGCTGGCTGAATATGATATTCGAATTCAATCGGCCCAGAAAGGAACCGGCATGGACCGCTTAAAAAATTAACATTGCGATGTTTTTAGAGCTTCTTTGTCATACTCGCGTATGTTAAGTATTTTTATTTGGTCTTTGAGTTTAATTTGGTATTTCACTTATTTGAAGTAAAATGTTTAAAATTGAATACGTAAAGAGAATTTTCGCAACTTAAAGGTTTATTAATGTTTGTTTTTATTAATATTGTAATTATGTATCATTTTAAATATAAAAAGCTTATGAAATGTAAATTTTTATTTGATCATTTTTATAAAATAAACAAGTACTTTAATAAAAGCTTGTACTAGTTAAGAACATTATAAGACGTTTTACGTTTTATTATGATTTTTTCAAATTTACCAAAAAGTTTGTTATAGATCCCACATTATAATGTCAAACATATTATTAATTATTATTTAATCTATAAAATTATTAAAAGTGGCTGTTTGGTTGGAAATAATTATAAACAAAAATCATATAACAAATCTTTATTATCACACTGAATAAATGCCATTTGCTAAATATCCGTTACAAACACTATACAAATTCAAAACTTAATTTAAAATACAATATGTAACCAATGTAACATATTAAATAAAAATCGATAATATGATAATGTGCTGTAAAGTATGAGCTTTAATTATAATAAAATAAAAGTAAGGCGGCCATGTTTAAATTTTAATACAGGTAGACGCACACACACATTCTATTAACCGTATAAAATGAATAGAACATATTACTTATTATAGCTAAAGGAAATTAAACCTTATGATTCCTGTATACAGTCGATTATTATAAATAATCTATGTCAGTTTACACGAGTGTAGTTATTTAGTGAATAATAGTTCAAGCCTTATTTTAGGTACGAAAAGGTTGAAATTGCAATGTACTTTATATTATAAATGAAAATGCAAGATCCATTTGAAATTGAACCTTATTACGGAAGATTAAAAAAAAACTTAAAAACAACTCAAATTCGTCTTTACGAAATGTAAAAACTTGCAATATTTTTAATTTAACAGTTACTTATACAATTAAAAAAACTAAGTTACATTAAAATATGCTCAGTACTTTTCAAAGCACAGGTATATGTTCCTTTAACATATAATTTTATATCATTTATGATTAAGGTTCAAAATCGAATGTGTTATTTAATATTATTGTTCATATTTGTACAAGAGAATTTAAGTCTTATAAATAGGAGAACAAGAGTGAAAATTCTATGATTAAATTAAATAAACATAATGTAAATCAGGTGGTGCGTGTATGCGCGGTGCGTGCACTCGGCCGTTCCACTTGACTCGTTCTGTTTTTGAAATTACAATTTTTAAACCGTTGGGAAATAGTTCATGCTGTATGGCGACACGATTTTTTATTGATTTCTTATTTATATGTAAATTTTAATTATATTTTGATTTAACGCCTTAAAGCTTTATTGAAATTCGAATATTAATAATCTATTATTAGATGAATGGTATTTGCTTGTATTAAAAAAGGAAACAAATAATTTATATTTAACGTGTAATTTTTTTTTTATTTACATATCTTTATCTATAACAAATCTTGACAGATGTCAATGTTATCTTTTAAGATCTAAAAGGTTTTCTATTACATTAATTAAAAGATAGCTTTTTTTATTTTAAAACCAATGTCTCATTAAGATCAATTTTAAAAGCTGCAATAATAAATGCGATAAAAAAATCTGCCATTATTGTTACTCTCATCTCGAGTGAAACACACGTAGTTGAGAGCGATTGCTATTAATATTTAATAGGTAAAAAGTATAATCATTTTACCTCTAGAATCTAATTATTTTATGTAAATCTGGTAGGTAAAAAAACTTGTTTTCGACTTTATCCTACGTATTACACATACATGTAGGTTGTTTGAACTGTAATAGTTAAAAATAAAAGTAAACAAAAAAATGATTTATGTATATCTATCTGTGTATGTAGCCAAGTAAAATTAATAAACAAAGAATTATGATTAATTATTTTCTTCTTTTTTTTTTGTTTTGTTTAGTTTATTAAATATTAACACAAATTTTATTATAGGTACGTAATAAAATTAAAAAAAAATTGGTATTTGAATTGCGATTACTTCTCCAATGTCAAAAATATATAAAAAATGTTTGTTTATTTGAAAATATAACTAACATAATATTTATTTAAGTTATTTCATGAGATATTTCGACAATATTTTGTATACTTCCAAAAAAATTACTAATTACATATCGCGTTACGGTAAGAAAAGTTAAAGTTATTAGTTTAAAATAAACTATATAATATTCAAAATTTCAACGCTCTGGCATTCCTTGAAGGTATCGGATGATTCACGCAGACGACGTATATTTTTTTCTAAGTCTTGACGGCCGGAGGCTCACTTTTTGTTTTTTTTCCTCCTACCTGAGTTGCCATATGGTACTCGTATATTTAATGGAAATTAAACTAATTCTAATGGCAATACAGTATAAAATGCCGTGCATAACGATTTCAACGCGGTGGGTACGGAACTTTGGTATTATTTGTAAGCTCGTTCATATTTTGTTGTCCTTGTATTTTAAGTAGAGGACATTATCATACTATGTTCTTAATATATATTATTATGATGATTTATCTATATATACATACATACATATATATAATGAAGAAACTGTAATGTTTTTAGATATGTTGTAAGAAATTTGAATTGTGAAATAGGAAATAATATTTTTAAATTGTATCTAATTTTTTGTTCAAAATAAGTTTATGAAGATTATAAATTAAGTATAATATCATAATAAATAGATACAGATTTTTGATACAAATATTTGTATAATAAGTGACATCTACCGTTAAGAAGATAAAACTTTTTTGTAGCGCCATCTGCCGTCCAGTAGCAAAGCATTAGAAAAGAAAACTTTTAAGTACACATGACTTAACGTAGATGGCGCTATTATGCTTTTCTAACAGATATAATAATATACTAACTTTTATGTCAAAAATATTCTGTTTCATTCACAAACCTTATTCGTAGTCAAAAGGCAAAAATGAAACCCTTATATATTAAAGTATTTTCATGTCCGTCACACCGTCTCTCTGTAACACACAGCTACTTATTACATTCAGATAATATTCGTACTATAGCTGAAAATTGAGAATAGGTGTCTCATGTGAACATATTGATAATTATGAAATTTAATTTTTGAAAAAAATAAAAAAATAAAAAAGGGTGGCAAATATATAGAATTGAGGGGTGAAAATTATTGGGGTATCTTTGGGGGTCTTTAAAAATGAGATAAACTGTAGAGTTGTAAGCGTCATAGGTTTCAAATATTCGTTTCATTTTTCCATTTTATACATAAAATAATAAATCTATAGTTATATTTAAACCTGAAAAGTCTGTTAATACTTTCTATATAATACGAATATTTGACATTTTTAAATGTAGTTACTTTTTCGGATTTTGTCGCAGTTTTTTATGTCTCTCTCATGACCACGACCAACTCGTGACCAACCATAATATAATAAAAACCACGAGAATAATTTTGTTTCTTTAAAAGCCAATCTGTGGAATTAGCAGTCAAATTAAAATTTTTGTTTTATTTTTCGTTATCTAACATCACTCTACAACTCTACCCAAACCGCGCCGCAAGCAAAACCATAATAATACCTATGAAGTATGGATAAAAATAACTAAAAAAAAAATTATGCTAAAAAGCTTTTTATCAAATATTTTTTTTTTGTATAGTACCATTTCAAGTTAAATATTCACTTCTATTTACTCACTTTGACAGTTATTTACTCGCCATTAGACTGAGCTATTAGAGCTCCGATACTGTTGAACGAGACAAACAAACTAACAGACGATAGTTTAAAACAAATCGTTGTACGTTAGTTACTGCGCGGGTCACTTGTAGCTAAAGTACGCTTGCTTGTAGAGTCGATCGACGACGGGTTTTACACAGAGACGAATCAGGGTCTCAGGCAAAATCTTTAAAATTTATCTACATTGTTAAAATTTTATATTTCGATATTATGAAAAAATTTCGTGGTATTTCGATATTATTTGAGGTCAAGAGTTTCCGACCGACAACACCTAAAATGAAATTCCGCTGATTACTTTTCCAATTGGTTACGTAATGGATAGTTAGTTATGCCAAGCTCCCACAAATTTTGTAAAATAAAAAAATAAGATATTGACACTAAAAAATACTTTATTTCCAAAAATAGATTTAATACAGCAATCTTTGACGTTGAGGTCTCCTTTTAAACAAATAACTATGTTAGGAGAATATCAATTTCATAATAAGACGTATATAATAATTTTTAATACATTTATTGCAAAAATAATTAACATAATCAGTGAATAGCTTAAAATCTATTCACATCTGATCTAAAAGTTATACATACGAGAATATGATATAACCTACACGTATGGAATGTGGGCCACATTCTAAACTATTTTAGTCACATTATGTGGCTAAAATAGTTTCTCTAAAATGAACCATAAATATTTGGATTTACTAATTAGTTCATGAATTTTTTTGCAAGAAAACCTCTAAATATATTTTTTCAAATATAAGAAAATCCTAAATGAATACAGAAACTGAACACACATTTTTCGTAAAGTAAAATCTATATATATAAAAGAAAGTCTTGTTAGTTACACTATTTATAACTCAAGAATGGCTGAACCGATTTGGCTGAAAATTGATAGGGAGATAGCTTAGAACCAAGAGACGGACATAGGATACTTTTTGTCCCGTTCGACCGCGTTCCCGTGTGACAGGACATAAAACTTCAAAGAGAATACAAGTCACTATAAAATGTGTTATAATAACAAAAACGCATCTGACATGGAATGACAAAACGCTAATGACAGTTAAACGTAATTTTGTCAATGGTTTAGTATTACATTAGAAAAATTAAAAAAAAATCTATTAAAATTTATATGGCTGACGTTGGCAAAAAAACTATTTTAAATATCTATGAAAAACGTACCATACATAGTTGTTAAATAAAAATTCTATCAAGTGCAAATCTGCCTCGCACACCAAGGGTTCCGTAGCATGAAACATTAAATTTATGTTCTGTTTTAGCTCATGTTATAAACGTACGGTTTTTATGATCGCCATGAATCAATATCCTTGTTATGGGGAAACGTAGAGTCGATAAATCTAACTCGAAGATGATATTTAAGAAAATATTAGGATTAAATATTTAATAATTTCTTATTCTTTCATCTTATTAAAGTATGTTCCAAATCCCTACCTGTAAATGTAAAGCTCAACAAACACTAAATAAAATAAATCGAGTGGGACATACAGACGCACACTTATTTATTAAAGCTTTATCTAAGCACTCATAAATGGTGGTATACAAATAATTGTTACTTAATAATAATGTAATAAATTATTTTTGTTAATATTGGTATGTACTTATTTTATTACAGTTTTGTATTAAAGGATAATGGGCATTCCGTCCCCAGAGTGTATCAAGTTGAGTCATATGTCATTTTGAAGAGCAGAAGAATAGCTTCAATTTATTGTATGACACCAACACTGAGACTCGTGCAGGGAAAGAACTATGAATCATTTAATTTTATTAAGCCCGTGAAAGTCTAAATCAGTATGACGTATGTACATCACTTTAAAGGTTATAATAATAGCTTTATTTTATTGTACAGCAGTGAGACAGTTACATGGAAGAACTATGAATTATTTTATTGAAACAACTTGTAGACCTGGATCAGAAGCAAGATGAGTCAAATTATTTAGCAAGGCATTATCGCCCTTTTTACAGAACAGTACAACTACTAAACTTGGGAATAGATAATATAATCCTATTGTCGTCGATTTTGAACTGTACTAGCCGGTTTTGCCCAATAGATAAACCAAAAAACCTCGAAAACCTTTGGAGTGTTTGGATGACTGTAAGATCATCTTTCTCCTTTCTGCCACGAGCTCGAGAGTAGGATCAGAAATCTTTTTGGGTCTATTTTTAGAGTGTGTTTAGACCCAACTGATTCGACACCTTTGAGAAACCCATTGTTAAAAGTAGCCACATCGCTATGGCAATCAAAGTGGTTTTGGAGTTCCAGCTGAAAGCTTAAGGGGTTTTGTATTTGATGTAGCACTGGCAGGAACGTGGACTTCTTCAGTCGGAATCAGTTGGATGCGTTCAAGCTGTACATAGTTACCATGCTGTACAAGACATCACAAGATACGATAAACCTGACACCACCTTGGGACTGTTGGTCACCCGAAAACAGAACAGGTGACCAGATTTGAGCATCATCGCGTTGTCCCCCCTCTTTTCGAACTTCCAATAACCCTATAATGTCCCATCGTAACCTGCTCAATTCTTCCTCATTTATTCATTCAGCTATCCTGTACAGGGCTGCAAAAGTCCAATATGTGCGAAGGTGTGTAAAAACAGACGGCACGGTACGATATAAAATAATATTTATGAAAATATTGTACAATCTAAATTATACTGTTTTACTTTCACGAATTTAATAAAATTAAATGATTCATAATTCTTTCCCTGCACGAGTCTCAGTGTTGGTGTCATACAATAAATTGAAGCTATACTTCTGATCTTTAAAATGACATATGTCTCAACTTGATACACTCTGGGGACGAATCCCATACAAAGTTGCCCATTCTCCTTTAGCTTTATGTTTTACGTAGCTACATATGTGTACTTGACAGTAGCCTGTGTTACTACCGGTCCTAGTCTATTTTCTCTCCTCGTGCGTTCACCTTATCTTAGTAGGATGGCTCAGTAGCCTCCGGCAATCCAGCCGGGCGCGAAGCCAAGAAACGCACTGGGAAGTGACCCACTTCGGTGGGCGGTGTACCATGTGGGTTATTCTTTCTCTGACAGCAGAATGGACTGTGGAGCAACCCCATGGTTGTTGTGGTCTGCTTCGGCAGAGCTGCCATCGGGGTGTCGTAGTTAAGTATGTAAACGATCCTGCGACGCCGTATTAAGACGGGGGAGGTTTTGTTGGCTTTTAATGGGTTGTACTGGCTTTCTTAACTGAAGTTTGTCCTACAAAACCACCTACCTGTATATAACTGGTGGTATGCGTAAATGCATTTCCTAACATTAAAAAAAAAGTCATAGCCTTACTATGTATCTACTAAATATAATTCAAATCCGTTTTGTCGTTTCAGCAGCAGAAGTAACAAACATACACACACGCACATACGTAAAAACTTTCACAATTATAATAGTAGCCCGATTTACTAAGAAATAACGTCTATAAATAATTAACGGATATTTTATTTGTGAAGCGAAAATGTTTGCCGGTATGAAAACCTTTCGCTTTATTTCATTAACAACATTTCTATGAAACATTCGCATTTATTTATTTACTGGGAATTACATAGATGACATATTTCATACTAGGAAAATAATTATTTGATTCGAGTATTTATTAATATCAACGTTTCAAATAATATTAAAATCAATACTGCAATCTACAAAATTAATATGCATTTATAAACAAATTTCCATACATTGTCCCATGGAATTTTTTTCTTCATCGAGAAAATCTAAGTGGTGGTGTCATTACGTCATGTATTTGTATCGAGTTAATTACTCGAAAACGTATACCATACTATTAATATAGTTGTCAGCAACACGAACGCCTAAATCTTACCTACAGCACAAGATTTTCTGATACATAACCATTATTTATAGTCGCCACTCGCCAGTTAAATAAATCAATGGTAAGTAAAGCCGCCCAGAGTGACCTCTCCGCCTTAACGTGTTGTGATAAGATGCCAATAAACTGTAATACGAAATTTTAATAATGTGTTTTAGATATTATTATTAACTAGCATTGCACGCGGCTCCGCCCGCATTCAGATGATCAAAAACCAAATTCTTAGGTTTTACACATTAGTATACTCTTTTTTTACTTACTCTTATACTTACTACTCTTATACTTTCATTGCGCACCGTATGATTGGTAAATAATGGCAGTGATTCACAATGCCACAAATGTTCCTCCGTTAATTTCATATTTGATTTAGTAATATTGCACTTTTTGTTTTAGCAATAACGTTTATGTATGTCTATACTTCTGTTTTGTTTGTTTGTTTAGTTTTGGGCGATAAAGTCTCAAACTACGGAATTAATTTTAATCATTTTTTTATTAATAGACAGCTATTGATTATTTTATTATTTAGCTGATTATTTAAATTAGTATTCAGCCCTTTTTAACGTCCCACTGCTGGGCACGGGCCTCCCTTCAAGACGAGGGGAATCAGGCCATAGTCCACCACGCTGGCCAAGTGCGGATTGGCGGATTTCACATGTCTTTCGAAAACTTGCTAGGTTCTCTCAGACATGCAGGTTTCCTCACGATGTTTTCCTTCACCGTAAGGCAAGTGGTAATCAAGTTAGAAAATGATTCGCACATGAAAATATCAGAGGTGCGAGACCCGGGATTTGAACCCGCTTCACTCGGTGTCCCAAGCGAGCGCGTTACCACTGGGCTACCACTGCCTATTATTTAAATTACATAATGATAAATTTTCTTGATGTTAATTTGTCGCGCAACAACGATGGGTTGGCGCTAGATAGTAATATTTTCCAAAATGATTTTCAGAAATACTTTTTATTATTTCATATGGCTCGGCTAATATGATTAAAGTCGTAAACATTTTATTGTGTCCTTTAAGCCTGTACCTTCCAAGAAATAGTGTCCAAAAAAAAAAACTGAAAAACTTCAGTACTAAAATACTTTTTCGTAGTTTTTGAGATATGGAATATTTTTACCCCCTTTGTCAGTTTAACAGTCATAAACTTGTTTTCCACTTATTTTTACGGTTGATAAAATGAGTCGATATTGATGAAACATAACTAAATTATTCGTATTTATTTTAGTGGTTAACCTAACAAAACACGTAACTAAGTAAGAAAAACAACACAGTATTTTGCTATACGAAACCTATAATACGCGAGTTGGATTTGCATTTGCCCAATTTTTACATTAAAAGATTAAAAAATATTAACATTATTTTTACTAAACAATAAAAATTTACATTGTTTCCGCTAGCAAAATATTACTAATATGTTACTAATTTATAAAGGCAAAAAGTTTGTTTTACGGATAATTTGAATACAGGCCTTTGATATTGCAGATTGGTAAGAAACCCCATTAATTTCTAAAAACTGTTGAAGGGAGTAAAATACTAAAGCATAATCTATTCTATACTACACATGACATAATACTATAAAGTATATACATATAATAAAATTGTAACTAAGCCGAATCTGTACATTAAATATTTTTTGGAAAATCTTATTAAAATAGTCATTATTATCGATACAGAGGCCGAAAGTTTTTAGAATTTTTGTCTGTCTGTTTGTTAACGCATCACAGAAAAACCACTGCAGGGATTTTGATGAAATTTGATATGGTTGATAGCTGGATATCCGGGTCAACATATAGGAATATCTCATCTCTGCGAAATCTTTACTAACCGTTAAAACGTAAGTAGGGACGAACCCGAGCGGAGCGAGGTTAGGTCCGGTTATGTTCCGGTTACGGTCCGGTTTCGGTTACGGTCCGGTTACGGTCCGGTAACGGTCCGGTACCGGTCTGGTTACGGTTCGGTTACGGTCAGGTTACGGTACGGTTACGGTCCTGTTACGGTTCGGTTACGGTCAGGTTACGGTACGGTTACGGTCCTGTTACGGTCCGGTACCGGTCCGGTTACGGTCCGGTTACGGTCAGGTTACGGTCAGGTTACGGTCCGGTTACGGTCAGGTTACGGTCCGGTTACGGTCCGGTTACGGTCCGGTTACGGTCAGGTTACGGTCCGGTTACGGTCCGGTTCCGGTCCGGTTACGGTCCGGTTACGGTCAGGTTACGGTCCGGTTCCGGTCCGGTTACGGTCCGGTTACGGTCAGGTTACGTTCATGTTACGGTCCGGTTACGGTATGGTTACGGTCCGGTTACGGTACGGTTCCGGTTCGGTTACGGTCCGGCTACGGTCAGGTTACGGTCCGGTTACGGTCCGGTTACGGTCAGGTTACGGTCCGGTTACGGTCCGGTTCCGGTCCGGTTACGGTTCGGTTATGGTCAGGTTACGGTCCGGTTACGGTACGGTTACGGTCCGGTTACGGTCCGGTACCGGTCCGGTTATGGTACGGTTACGGTCCGGTTACGGTCCGGTTACGGTCAGGTTACGGTCCGGTTACGGTACGGTTACGGTCCGGTTCCGGTCCGGTTACGGTCAGGTTACGTTCATGTTACGGTCCGGTTACGATATAGTTACGGTCCGGTTACGGTACGGTTCCGGTTCGGTTACGGTCCGGCTACGGTCAGGTTACGGTCCGGTTACGGTCAGGTTACGGTCCGGTTACGGTACGGTTCCGGTTCGGTTACGGTCCGGCTACGGTCAGGTTACGGTCCGGTTACGGTCAGGTTACGGTCCGGTACCGGTCCAGTTATGGTACGGTTACGGTATGGTTACGGTCCGGTTACGGTAAGGTTCCGGTACGGTTCCGGTTCGGTTACGGTCCGGCTACGGTCAGGTTACGGTCCGGTTACGGTCAGGTTACGGTCCGGTACCGGTCCAGTTATGGTACGGTTACGGTATGGTTACGGTCCGGTTACGGTACGGTTCCGGTACGGTTCCGGTTCGGTTACGGTCCGGCTACGGTCAGGTTACGGTCCGGTTCCGGTCCGGTTACGGTCAGGTTACGTTCATGTTACGGTCCGGTTACGGTATGGTTACGGTCCGGTTACGGTACGGTTCCGGTTCGGTTACGGTCCGGCTACGGTCAGGTTACGGTCCGGTTACGGTCAGGTTACGGTCCGGTTACGGTACGGTTACGGTCCGGTTACGGTCCGGTACCGGTCCGGTTACGGTCCGGTTACGGTACGGTTACGGTCCGGTTACGGTCCGGTTACGGTCAGGTTACGGTCCGGTACCGGTCCAGTTATGGTACGGTTACGGTATGGTTACGGTCCGGTTACGGTACGGTTCCGGTACGGTTCCGGTTCGGTTACGGTCCGGCTACGGTCAGGTTACGGTCCGGTTCCGGTCCGGTTACGGTCAGGTTACGTTCATGTTACGGTCCGGTTACGGTATGGTTACGGTCCGGTTACGGTACGGTTCCGGTTCGGTTACGGTCCGGCTACGGTCAGGTTACGGTCCGGTTACGGTCAGGTTACGGTCCGGTTACGGTACGGTTACGGTCCGGTTACGGTCCGGTACCGGTCCGGTTACGGTCCGGTTACGGTACGGTTACGGTCCGGTTACGGTCCGGTTACGGTCAGGTTACGGTCCGGTACCGGTCCAGTTATGGTACGGTTACGGTACGGTTACGGTCCGGTTACGGTCAGGTTACGGTCCGGTTACGGTCCGGTTCCGGTCAGGTTACGGTCCGGTTACGGTCCGGTTACGGTCAGGTTACGGTCCGGTTACGGTCCGGTTCCGGTCAGGTTACGGTCCGGTTACGGTCCGGTTACGGTCAGGTTACGGTCCGGTACCGGTCCAGTTATGGTACGGTTACGGTCCGGTTACGGTCAGGTTACGGTCCGGTTACGGTCCGGTTCCGGTCAGGTTACGGTCCGGTTACGGTCCGGTTACGGTCAGGTTACGGTCCGGTACCGGTCCAGTTATGGTACGGTTACGGTCCGGTTACGGTACGGTTACGGTCCGGTTACTGTCAGGTTACGGTCCGGTTACGGTCAGGTTACGGTCCGGTTACGGTCCGGTTACGGTCCGGTTCCGGTCCGGTTACGGTCAGGTTACGTTCATGTTACAGTCCGGTTACGGTATGGTTACGGTCCGGTTACGGTACGGTTCCGGTACGGTTCCGGTTCGGTTACGGTCCGGCTACGGTCAGGTTACGGTCAGGTTACGGTCCGGTTACTGTCCGGTTACGGTCAGGTTACGGTCCGGTTACGGTCCGGTTCCGGTCCGGTTACGGTCCGGTTACGGTCAGGTTACGGTCCGGTTACGGTACGGTTACGGTCCGGTTACGGTCCGGTTACGGTCCGGTTATGGTACGGTTACGGTTACGGTCCGGTTACGGTCAGGTTACGGTCCGGTACCGGTCCAGTTATGGTACCGTTACGGTACGGTTACGGTCCGGTTACGGTCAGGTTACGGTCCGGTTACGGTCCGGTTCCGGTCAGGTTCCGGTCAGGTTACGGTCCGGTTACGGTCCGGTTACGGTCTGGTTACGGTTAGGTTACGGTCCGGTTACGGTCCGGTTACGGTCCGGTTACGGTCAGGTTACGGTCCGGTTACGGTACGGTTACGGTCAGGTTACGGTCCTGTTACGGTCCGGTTACGGTACGGTTCCGGTCCGGTTACGGTCCGGTTACGGTCAGGTTACGGTCCGGTTACGGTCCGGTTCCGGTTCAGCATTCATATGCTGAATTTCATAAATAATGAAGAGAAACACAACTTCAGGTAATAATCAATTTTATTTATCTGACACTAGCTAGGAGCGTAGGACTTAGGAGTGCGTATTATTGTGTTAAAAAAAGTTCACAAGTACAAGTGCACACTTTAATTATTTATCATAGTTTGGTAGTATTGCAATTACGACAATGTAAACCTTATTTTTTTGGTCTAGAATCTAATAATCTATACATATAATAAAACTGTAGAGGTCGAATGTCTGTACATAGAATAGAAATGCTCAAAACTGAGTCAGGGAGATCTAAGAAGGGAAATAGAACAAATCCAGATTTTTTTTCAATTCTTTTGTTTTTCTGTCTGTTTGTCTGTTTGTACGGGCTAATCTCCGAATCTGTTAGACCGATTTAAAGGCATTTTTGTATGGTGGTACCTTATATCCCTGGTCAACATCTTAGATACTTTTTATCACGGAAAATTAAAAAGTTCCCATGGGATAGTTAAATAACTATAGTAACTTATACAGCTTAGTACACAAAAACTACTGATTGAATTTTAATAAAACTTTACTATAATATAGTTTATACATCAGAATAACAAATAGGCTTCTTTTTATCCCGGAGAATATACGGTTCCCGTCAGATAGATTTGTTTTTGTTTGTCAAGAGGCGAACCCGATCGAAGCGAGGGTGAGCCGCTAGTGTATAAATAAATTATGTAAGAAATAATTAAATATTAGTACGTATTGTGTACGTTACCGATAACAATTGTATATTGCGTAATCTAAGTGAAATTTTGCTCATCTTTTACACTAAATTGCTCGATATGCGTTAACACTATACTACTCAAACTAAAGATATTTTTATAACGCTGTATGATTACCGAATAAATAAATAAATAAAATAAACACTAGATCAACTAAATATATAAAACTATCATAAAATCTATGCATGAACGCCAGATCAAACTAATGTATTTACAGGTAGTACGAATGCCTGCAGTCCGTCGACGTAATTCATTGGACAGGGGACTGTAGATTTATTCTCCATACTAGCTATTACACTACTCTGATTCGATTCGCTACAGACTACGGAGCAGTGCTTGTAACTTAGCACCTTGTTACTTTTTTGCAAGTTGATTTATATTTTAAACTAGTTTATGCTAGCGGCCTCACCCACTTGGAAAGTGTTTTTTTTTTCGACTTTCTCGACCAGCGCCATTTATTGACGATATTAGATTTGATAAAAATTGAAATTTTTGGTTTGTTAAATTTGAAATAATACTTTATTATCCAAAGACGTGGTCTATGTGCTGAGTTTTATAAACATTTTATTATATATATCCTTTATAAAACTTAAATAAAATATAGAGAAAAAAAACATGTACTTTGCATAAATTGCCTTATCTCTAAAAGAATTCTCTTTCAGCCAAACTTGTAATAAGAAATTGTGTGAGAAGGTGCTGTTTTACTTTCATAATTAAAAGAAACAATAGAGGGACTTTGCTGGATTTTTAGGGAGGTTGTTGAAAAATAATTAATAAAGAATTATGTTTTACTCCTGGATTTGTTCAACATCGACATGATCTATTCAACTACTAATAATATATTTAATTAATTAATAATAACTGCCTCGGTGGTGTAGTGGCTAGCATGTACGGCTGCACATTCTGAGGTCCTGGGTTCGAGTCCCGGGTCAGGCCAAGTTTAGTTATTGAGCCTATCTGTATAGTAAGCCTCAGTAACAGCCCGGAGTTGGGAAGTTGGCGGTGTTATATTCCCGTGCCTCGGAGAGCACGTAAAGCCGTCGGTCCTGCGCCGACACTCTCACCGGTCGTGTCGAGTAGTCGTCCCACCGGAGTATGAAAGTGACAGGAATAGAGAGTGCACTTGTGTCTGCGCGTACACTTGTGCACTATAATATCTCCTGCGCAGTCTCAATGAGACTGGCCGCCGTGGCCGGAATCGGTCAGGAGGACATTATTATTAGGTATAATTTAATTAAAATTTGTTTCAGCGTGCGAATATTTAAACTCACCTTAACTAGTTATTATCTATCTAGGGCCTGCTATCAGCTCTTATGCTACTCAATGTATGACTTAAAATGAATCCTTTTACTACTTCGTACACTGAGCTTTATAACACGATCAGTTAAGCTCGGAGCCTAAACAAAATCTAAAATAAGCTTCAAACATTAATGTCATTCAAATCGCACCAGTTCACAACACTGTTTATGTAACGAAAACTAGCAATTCAGTTTAGAACCTAAACTGAACTGCATCTATACAGATAAATAAAATTAAAGTGTCTGTTTGTAATGTCAAAATAACAGCTTTTTACTAAACACTTATGAAAGTATATATACGATATTTATAAAAAAAACAGTTTATTAATTTTTGTCTGTCTGTCTGTTCGTTCCGGCTAATCTCTAAAACAGTTGACCGATTTTGACGGGACTTTCGCTGGTGGATAGCTGATAATTATAAAGAGAATTATAAGGAGTAACTTAGGTTACTTTTAATTTAGAAAAAGAGTTAAGGTGCCGCAGAAAAATTAAAATCCTTGAAATTGTGGGCAATATCTACCTAGGGACGCATGAGAGCGAAGCGAGGGTAAGTCGCTAGTCGAAAATAAATTACTATGTAAAAGTTTATGGTATTCCTACTGTGCGTTTGTATTTTTATTTAATTCACCGGTAACAGTTATTAATATAATATACATCCGTTTTCAGCGTCCATATTAAAAATATAAACGTAAAATTGCGCTTTCTACGTTATTTCTAATTTACAACCATTAAATATATCATCAAATCCCCGTGTTTATTATACCCTTTAGGAATATACGTAGGAACCTTTAAGCTTAATAAAAATAAAAATATTTGTACAAAACCAATCACTTAATAATTAAAATAATTATCGCAGAATATACAAATTACAAGCTAATTTTTGTGTCTTCATTCTAATACGTGAATTTATTATACATAGGTATTACATATTCAAATTAATATACGTAATTTAAATTGTAAATTAATAAAAATATACAAAAGCGTAAGAAATGAGATGAGAAGTAGCAACACTCTTGATATATAATACGTAACTTAAATAGCCTTAAAAGCCATTATTTTTTTCAAATCGAACCCATGACCACTTTTATATAAAGCCGTAACAAGCACTGCCTGACGAGGGATGATCTACGAATTCAAAACATTTCGCTCTCTAACGATTCTTATAATATTAAAATAAAACAGAACCCAGGCAGGGTAGTGAGTTAAAACTAGTTTCTCAAACTTTACCCTTATAGGTTATATCTATAGTTTATAGGATTCAAGTTTGTACCTTGATTTCAATCAGTTTCTTTCCGAACTCCGTGAAGGTCGCACGTCCGGTTTGTTTTGGAAATATAACTTAATCGTAACATAACTCGGATAATAATTGAGTTAAAATATATATTTTTGATTAGTATATTGTGTTTTGTGTTAGTTTAGTTAAGTGTTTGTGCATTTGTGCATTGTTTGTGTAGTGATATCCACTTTTTGTTTCGTATTGTTTAAACTTTCTCTGCCAAATCGGTATTTGAACTTTATTTTTAGAATTGATAAAAGCTTCTATCTCAAACTAAGCTGTACTTGAATCAATTTAAAAATAATTATATTTCTTAAACTTTTATTTTGAAATGATACTAGCTATTTAAAATAATAAAACCTATTCATTCATTGAAGTACTCTAATTTTGCTCGAGAATGTTTGCCAAAAAAATTAAATTATCATATTAATAATCTTTCAGACAAAGATAGAATGATTATATTAAAATTTTAGAATAAGTTCGTTAAGATGCTGCCAAAAACTTTTGTTTACAAAGTTTATAAATGACTTGATTTCATTTTGAGGGTTCCATACCCGAAGGATGACGACGGAACCCTATTACTAAGCCTCCGCTGTCTATCCGTCCGTCCGCCTGTCAGAGGGCTGTATCTCATGAACCGTAATAGGTAGAGAGTTGAAATTTTCACAGAGTATGTATTTCTATTGCCGCTATAGCAACAAACAATAAAAATAAATAAAAGAAAAAATATACTACAAATATAGAGTAAAAGTCATATTAATAAAAACTAAAACAATTAAAATGTACTATGATAATGCACGGTATGGAAAATCCAATAAGATTTAAATTTAAAATATCGAATATCCGCGTAAATCAAAGTAAGTATTGCTTGAATATTTAATTGCACTATTGTTTTAGTAAATTATTGGACAAGTACGAGTAGAATAAACATGGAGCCTGGAGGCAGATTCCGCTCATTATATCAATTTAAAGACAAGCTTTCCGTTTACCATTTCTAGTTGGTAAACTATAATTTTGCCTCTATTTTTTTTTTAAAGCGAGTAAATATCAATGTTTTCCGTTTCAAAGACTAATGTCTTTAGAATATATAGAGATACGATCAAAGAAAAATCTTTTGTTGTAATATTTCTACAGAATTAAATAGAAAACTAGAACAAATAAAACTAGATAAACTTAAATGAAAATAAGTTAAAGTTCAAAATACGTAGCTTAGTGTTAATCGTATATATCAATGTTTTTTAATACACTTACACTAAATCTATATCTATCTATACATATAATAAAATTGTAACTAAGCCGAATCTGTACATTAAATATTTTTCGAAAAACCTTATTGAAAAAGTCATTATTATCTGTACAGAGGCCGAATCTATAGTTTTTAGAGTTTTTGTCTGTATGTCTGTCTATTTAGGATCGCATCACGAGAAATCACTGTACAGATTTTGATGATATTTGGCATGGTGATAGCTGGTTATCCGGGTTAACATATAGGATACTTTTTAATGCGGAAAATATCTCATCTTCGAGAAATCTATACTAAATGTTAAAACATAACGAGGGGCAAACCCGAGCGTAGCGAGGGTGAGTCGCGAGTATGTAAATAAAAATGAAAAAATATTAAATACATTGATGAGGACATCACTTGAGGAATATTGGCAATTGAATTAATTTTTTTTTTAAATGTCCGAATAAGGTTTTATGGGTTTTTAATATTGAATATATGAATTGAATAAGGTTTTAAGGGAGAACGAGGCGAAATTTTTAACACACAGCACCATCTAGTTCCATGGTAAGCTACGAGGCTTGTGTCATGGATACCAGATAGTTGATACACTACACATATTATATAACTTTAAATACTACAATACAACATACAACTTTTCTCGTGAATATTTATACTATGTATGATATAAATATTCACGAGAAAAGTTGAATGTGCTTTTTCCTATAGAATTTTTGAATGAACATTAACAAAAAAAATGAAATTTGGATAAGATGAGTCGATCAACCAGTATGAAATAATTAATCGAGTCGAATGAAATAGGAACTACTTTTTTCTTTAGTAACATAAATTACACATTTTAGCTTCATATTAATATTAGTGTCGAGATTGTACAAAATATTTAAATTTTATATTTTATGACTTAATCTGGTTATACATATGTTATATTTTACATAATGTAATATACATAGGTATAAATAATGTCTGCTTGCAGATGCCACAAGAAAAGTACCTAACGATAGTAAAAACAAGTTTAGATTTATATTTTTAGATAAGTATCATATAGGTACTCTATAAATCCCTCAATTGTCATGACTCGACAAACTATAAAGTAAAAAGTTTTCTATATTCTATTTCGATAGTAAAAATTATAATCATTCTTAAGATACTAAAATATACGAAAAATGATAATTATTTTATATATTTAAATTTACTTTAACATTTACTAGTAGACATAAAAAGCTCTGGTTGCCAGAGCTTATTTATTTACTTGTTAAATGCCTATATATATATATATATATATATATATATATATATATATATATATATATATATATATATATATATGTCTACTTTTAGAATCTCCAAGTAAAACATAGGCTAATTTAATTTAATAATATAGCACAAAATTGATAAAAATGATAAATTATTCAAATTAAAACACTTTAATATATAAGGTAATGCAAATTAATACGGATATAATAATTTATAAAGTTTTTTTTTTCAAATAATGTTAGAACATAAAATTATAAATGTTAATGTCTTTTATCAGCCTGAAAATATTTTAGTAAACAAAAGCATTAATGTATTTACTTAATTTCTTCATTTCATTACTTTACGTTATTTCTTTTTAGCTTTTTAGAATAATGTAAAACTGCAATACTTAACAATATTTTGATTCCTTTGCCTCTATAATAAAATAGAACTAACATTGAAAATATTTTTTGTGTAGCTCAAAAAAGAGTAAGAAGTAGAGATATAAAGATTTTTTATAATAACAAAGATTTTTTTATGCTTAATATAAGCAGTAAAAGTAATCTATGTATATAATAAAATTCTAACTGAGTCGAATCTGTACATTAAATATTTTTTGGAATTATTATCGATACAGAGGCCGAATCTATAGTTTTTAGAATTTTTGTCTGTCTATCTGTCTGTCTGTAACCGCATCACGGGAAAACCACTGGAAGGATTTTGATGAAATTTGATATGATGATAGCTGGCTATCGGGGTCAACATATAGCATACTTTTTACTGCGGGAAAATATCTCATCTCTGAGAAATCTATAACAAAAGTTAAAACGTAAGTAGGGACGAACCCGAGCGGAGTGAGAGTGAGTCGCTAGTCAATAATAAATGTAAGTCGACACAACTATGACGTAACGCAAAGCTTTAAGTTATTATAATGATAAAAGGAAATAAAACATCTATTATTCCGAAAGAATGAGTTTTTACACTCTACGACTTTGCCTTCTATCCGACGACAATCGTGTTAAATTTTGACTCTACATTTAATCACTCTTGTTTGTATATAGAACTGCTAGGATAATATTATACTAATATAGAAGGAGTAGGAAAAAGAGAGTGATTGAAGCCTGAAATAATGTATAATTAATATACCTAATGAATTTTTGTATTTTTAAAGAATCAAACTTTGCGGCTACTATTAAGCGGCTTTAAAATGTTAAAAATTATGATAATAAAAAATAATTACATTAATAGATTTTTTTTCTGATGCTATAAGAAAATTTTAAAAATATAAAAAAAAAATGAGAACAATTATCTAATACATAAATCCGAGTATCTCGTGTCACGGTGTTTGTGATCGCATTCCTCGGAAACGGTTCTACCGAATTTAATCATTTTTTTTGTACATTTGGTAGGTATAAGAATAGGTCGTAAAATATTTTTTATTCTCCTACCCCTTTTTTTTTTTAACGTGTGGAAAACCCTGTTACGGGTACCCGCTCGCCTGGGGAAGCGAGACGGGTTATGTGGGGCTCCTGCCGCGCAAAGATGGTAAGCGCGCGACAGCCTACCCACTAAAAACCACACGAAAGGCCACTCTGTCGCCACAAGGCTGCCCTCCATTTTCTAATCACGATTTTAGTATTTTAGTATGAACAATATTATGTAACAAAAGCAAAGCAAAAGAGTTTTTTTGTAGATTGAACGCGGGCGCTATTATTATAAAAAACATTCTGCTAATATTATTATAAAAATAATTTATTATGATTTATAACTAAATTTTTGATAAGAAATCGTGTCGTACACACTAAACAGGATTTTCCACATCTATAGACAAATTAGTAACGCTTTTGACGGTACCATTGTGATGGAGTTGAAATTATAGGGGATGACGACTAAAAAGATCTCGGCTTTTTGTTGGAATTCACGCCCTTCATCCATGAAATATCCATGAATATACATACGTATTATGTCGGCATATTACATATTTTATAACGGAACCGTAACTGAACCGTGTGAGACTATGCTATGTTTTACGCTACGCAATCCTTTTATTATTTCACTCGCGGCTCCGCTCGCGTAGTATTTCGATACAAAAAAATTGATAAAAATCAGCTAAGTACTTCCAGAAATTATAGTTAACATTTTTTAATATTTTTTGTATCATAATACGTCTTACTTATTATTTGTTTGGTTCCGAGTATGAAAAACGTCTAGTTTGTTTATAAAACGATCGCAGAAAATATTTAAAAAGCTTCCAAATTACGTTGCTAAATTAAAAAAAATATTTAAGAACTAGCGGTTCACCCTTGCTTTATTCGGGTTCGCCTCTAGACTAACAAAAACGAATCTATCCCACGGAAACTGTACATTTTTCCGGGATAAAAAGTAGTCTATTTGTAATTCTGTTGTATAAACTACATTGTTGTAACGTTTCATTAAAATCCAATCAGTAGTTTTTTTATACAAAGCTATATAAGTTACTATAATTTTTTAACTATCCCACAGGAACTCTTTAATTTTCCGGGATGAAAAAAACTAACATGTTGACCGAGGATATAAGGTACCATCATGCAAAATTTCATTTAAATCGATCCAACAATATCGGAGTTTAGACCGTACAAACAGACAAACAGAGAAACAAAAAAATTAAAAAAAAAAAACTGGATTTGTTCTATTTCTCTTCTTACATCCCCCTGACTCGGTTTTTAACAAATTTTTTTCCTATGTACAGACATTCGACCTCTACAGTTTTAAAATAATATGTATAGATGTTTATGTTAGAGATTATTGTTAAAAAAAGGATAATTTTATACAACTTATTAAAAACTAACGTGATCACTTTTAATTCAATGTAATTTATAATTTTACATTTAAAATTTACAATAAAATGATTTCAGAAGTCAGTCATCTTATAACGTTCAGTAAAAAAATTAATTATTTAATACTGCAGCATTTTTTTTTTTGAATTAATAGAATACCTTGGGTTTAGGGTTTATGTTTTGGAATTTATCACATAATATAACAAATAGTTAAAATCTTTGCTATAGCAACACCATAATGCTGAGAATGAAAAATATTTTATTCAGAAGGCTTTATCACCGAGTAGGTACCACCATGAAAAACAAGTGACTCTTTCCCTTTACGATCTGTTTAATAGAATTTTTAATTTGTTATCTAGAAATTTCAATCTAATTTTTATTTAAATCCCCGACCAGGTATAAAGTAATAAAACTAAAAAACTCCAGTTAAATGAAGCTCGAGTGAAATAATTAACTTAAAAGTATTATAAGAGCGGGCACTAATTATAGACCGCCTCTATAATTTAGTTGAAATAATTATCTAGTAGAAAATGAAGTTTTTATCAAGATATAAATTAAGATTTAGATAGGATTTTAAACAAACTTTTCATGGATAATTATCTCAATAATACCTATACATATAAAAAAAAGTAACTTAGCGAAATCTGTACATGAAATATTTTTTAAAAACAATGACTGTAACGCATTTTGTATAGACCCCACAATAATTGTTATAAATTTTTAGTCTGTTTTTCATGCAAAAAGTACTGGACCAATTTTAACTAAATTTTATTACGCATCCGAGCGAAGCGAGAGTGAGTCGCTAGTAATTTGATATAATTTTAATTTCTAGCACCTACCTATATAAAATCTATGCTATCAACGTTTCGCTATTTATATGTACTATGCCTAATGTCTAGTTCAAAAAGGTTTAAAGGATTATTTAGGGTTTTAAATGATAAATTTAATAAATACCAAAGCTCGGCTTTTTCCCTTAAACTAGTCTTGCTGCATGAAATAAACTTTTAACTTAGGTACTTTATAAGCAAATGCTCCCACTTCAGCCCTCCAATACCAGATCCTTCCATTTGACTCTATCCAACACCGGGCAGTTTGTATTGTCGATTATCCACACTCACAGACGATTTAGAAGTGAACAGTGAGTCCCAACAACCTATCGGTGGTAGGACTCGGTCAAGCCTGAAGAGTCCGACTGGATGGGTACCACCCCCTTATCTATTTCTGCCGCCAAGCAACAATGATTGCATTGGTGTGTTCCGGTTTGAAGGATAAGGTAGCCAGCGCAATTACAGGCAAGAGGCATATCACCTTAGTCCTCACAATGGTAACGTACTGGCGGTTCTATTTTTTTGTTACCTAAAACCTAAGTGCATGATTTGTAGGTGTTATGGGCGACAGGTACTGCTTTCCATCAGGTAGTCTGTCTGCTCGTTTGTCACTGAATCTCATTAAAAAAAAAACAATTTCCACCAAGCTTACGTCCAACGTATATGGCTAGTAATAAGAACCAAAGATAGATAGATTATTGGAATATATTATCATACATCGTCGCAGAGATCTTAGATCTCTCTGTGGGAATCTTATCTGTACAACGGAGAGTGCTGGTCCCTTAACGGCTGACACCGTCTCCGGAACTCCCCTTACGTTGCAGATGTTTATGTATTATGAGCGACAATAACGACTTACCATCAGATGAATTGTCCGCCTGCGTAGTTTATAAGTACATAATTAAATTATTGAATCAAATTTTTTTTATATTGAAAATATGTTAAACTAACGACTCACAGTCGTTCCACTCGGGTTAATCCCTAGGTATGTTTTAACGGTTAATGTATATTTTTCAGAAATGAGATATTTTCCAGCTGTAAACAGTGTCCTATATGTTGACCCGGATAACCAGCTATCATTATACCAAATTTCATCAAAATCTGTCCAGCGTTTTTCTCGTGATGCCTTCCCAGATAGACAGACAAAAATTGTAAAAACTATAAATTCGGCCTCTGCATCGATAATAATTAATATTACTATTTTTAAAGTTTTTCCAAAAAATATTTTTATTTACAGATTCGACTGAATTAGAATTTTTATATGTATAAATTAGATAAAAGGTATAAAAATATGTTTTATAAGAAACTATATATTTTCTATTATTACAAAAGTTGAAGGCCAAACGATGAATATTTAAAGTTTTTGTTATCTGTGCAATAAAGTTACTTAATTCAGATGACGTCATTACATATACCTAATACAACAATCCAATTAAAATATGACTCGATCGACAAATTATGTATCAATGACCGCGCACAAAAATAAACATATTTACAGGTCAATGAATGCTTAAGCCTTAGAGTGATTAGGGTCACTTCACTATTACCTGTAATATAATATAACTTCACAATTAAAGAAATATGTTACCAATATTCACTATTAGCAATATACATACATATATACTACATATCATACTAGCGTCTGCTCTGGCTTTGTCAGACAGTTTTACGTATTTGACATTATTCAAAATCATCGAGAGCATTTGTACAATTAAATTCAGGAGTTAAACAAAAATATTTCTTAAAGATTACATATTTTATTAAAAAATAGGAAATCAAAGTTTTTCTGTCTTCTTTCTTAAGTCCTGTAAGTCTGACGTTCATACCTCACTTAGGAGACAAAAGTTTAGTATATGGTATGGGCGAGTATTATAAATTAAAATATTTTTAATCACATATACGATGCGTTTGGCTCAGTTTGAAGTGACCCTACTTGCTGCGCCAGCGGTCGCGGGTTCGAGTTCCGAGGGGGAATTCATTCGTGTGATGAACACGAATGTTTGTCATCCAGTCATGAGTATTTATATTTATAATATGTATGTATTTAGAGTTATTAATGTGTAGTATATCTACTATCTGGTATCCATAACACAGGCAGCTTACCATGGAACTAGACGGTGCTGTGTGTTAATGTACCAACATATTTATTTATTATTTATATATAAATCATTTCACGCAGCAACCTAGCTTTAGATAGATTTGATTTTTTGCATAAACCTGAAAAAGGAGCGTAATAGGATACTTTTTATCCTGGTAGTAGGTAGTTTTATCCATGTGGTGGCCACGGACAAATACTTATGTATTATACAATAAATTACTTATACACGCTTCAACGAAACGTGTCATAATTAATCAAACTCCGTGAACTCCTTAACGTAATAAATTGAAAAATATACACATTTCACTAAATTGTGGCCACCTTGCCACTTGACGCTAAAACGTGCGCTAATCGATTTACATAATTAATGAAAATATCAATTAGTCTCAGCTAATACTTCATCTAATTGATTTCGTATATAAATATAATTAATTAATTATAATGGCTATTTTTAATCAAAATGAAGAGATTGTTTAAATATGTAAACCGACTTTTCAACTTAAGATTCATGTGCAGCTATTTTGAGATGAAATTGAGCTGATCCAGTATGTAATTATTATAGACGTAACAGGAACTATTCGGAATTCATTCTGCTAAAAAAGGATAAAAGAAAAAATTAAAATGTGACTCCATTTTGTCATCGTGCAATAACAAAATGGCGTCCAACACGGTGTTCCGGTTTTTGATTTTGTTGGCGGCGCTGGTGTGGATCCTGTCCGCTGAACATCCTAAGAGGAGAAGACGAGAACCCTGGACAAATGGCAGCTGGTTGTGAGTATCTATGATTTAACTAGTGCGTTGTTTTTGATTGCAGGTTAAATTCCTGTTCTATATTTACTGAAGCCCTGTGGCTATTACTTTTATAGCAATACATACATGTAACCATAGCCATTAAGGTATAAAACATTTAAGCCATAATTTGCAACTATAAATGAAAATATTATTTCAAGATATCATAGATTTCATAGATGAAAACAAGTTGACAAAGATACATGCAGTCGAAAACATACAATACACGTAGCAAGACTGGCAGCTAGTATAATACTGCATGTACATACATACTCGTATGTCTCCGACTGCATAATACTGTTTCTGGTCTTTATAATAGCGATACAGAGTCCGAAGCTATTGTTTTTAGAATTTTTGTCTCTCTGTCTGTCTGGGAACGCATTGCGAGAAAACCACTGGACAAATTTTGATTAATTTTGGTATGATGATAGCTGGTTTGGTTATCCGGGTCAACGGATTTAAGATACTTTTTACTGCGGGAAAATATCTCATCTCTGAGAAATCTATGCTCAGCGTTAAAACATAGGGACGAATCCGAGCGGAGCAATGGTGATTCGCTAATACATATGTACATACATACAGGTCAAACATATAACCCTCCTTTGGGCTTCGGCGCAGTCGGGAAAAAAGAGAAGCAATATTATTGAGTATTTAAGTATTTTTTTACCTCCAAAAGTAATAATAATGCGAATCCTGTATAATTATAATAATATACATATACTTTTTTTGCCTTTGCATTCATTTATTTACTTCATGTTGTAAGCAAAAAAAATTGGTTATTCTATTGTTTCATCGATAAGTGAATTTGCTATGCGTACTCTGTAGGCGCTTCTGACGAAACAATCTTCGTTTCTTCACGTATTGATTTATAATTTCATTTTTACAATCGAAATATATTTTTTATTTTTGAAATAATATTGATAATATTATATTATTGTAGGTAATACTTAATTTTAAGTATGTCTATTGCTGATATCATATAATAAAATGAATTAAAATTTATATTATATTCAATACATAGGTACTTCTATTATAGGAAAGAAACCCATGCACCTAATATTTCTGCGATTCAAATACAAGTCTTTCTCGATTATCTTAGTAAGGTAATAAAAAGATATTTAAATACATAAATAATTTAATATGTAGATACTTATACATTAATTAATATCAATACCTTTCAAGTACGATAAACAAATTAAAATTAACGATACTTCATAACTAGTAAGGTAATCAGGTTGCAGGTGGAAATCCAATAACGCAACATGCTGAGATAAATACATAATTGAATAACTTATATGTCAGAGTTGTATATAAAGTTCCTTTTTACGTATTAAGTACATATACTTAGATAAAATCAGGAAATAATAAAAAAAAGTCCATCTCTAAAAAAATATAATTTTACAAATAGATTAATATAATTTTTTCTTAAATTTTCGCGAATTGACGTTTTAAATAAAACTATAAAAGACTACTCTAGGAAGGAGGAGGGTCTACCAACTAGCAGGCACCCACCCTTTCGTGACCATGATTGCTGTATATGTATGTCTCTCATGTTTCCTTCGAATTTTATAGAAATGGCATTCCTTAAAATAATACATTTGTAACATTATTAGGTATATTCTTATATTTATTTATTTTCATAATATGCAGAATAAATTAAGAGTTTACCACCGTTTCATTCTAAATAACCTCCCCTGAGGGGAGAATGTCGATGTTTTCGTTTAGAAGTCCACTTAATCTTTACGTAAAAGTATTAATTTATACCGCCTTATAATTAAGTATATGGAATATTAATAACATGTGTTAAATGTTAATAATCCATTTAATTTAAAATAATATTTTGCTAAATTTAGCAATCAGTTCTAGTCAAAGTATTCCTGTCCTAGGTAAATTCAAAAACCAATACCAAAAAACATCAAATCTCCCATCTACTAATTAATTAGGCAGCAGGTGTAAACATTTTCGTGTAATCCTCAAAGTAATATCGACCATTAAAGCTTAGGTTTTATTACACGTCTAGACTAGCCTCAGGTGTGTTATGAAATAATAAACACGAATGTAATGGTTGTTGGGAGATTACATTTTTATTATTTAAGTCGAAGGCTGCATAAAACTTTACTGTGTTCAATATCATAGCAAGTATACAGATTATATAAACATTTGCTTGCGCAGAACAAAGAGGATTTATTTGTATTAAAAAAAAAATATATTACTAATACGACGAAAACAAATTATTTATTAGCAAAGATGGACCAAAGAATTACTTAGATTGTAACTATTTTTCTGTAAAGTGATCAAACTTCTTGGCACTCCGTACAAATAGAACTGGTACGATAACCTCGTAATGTTAGTAAATACGAAGGTCAAGTTTATGTGATTCTGAAAAAATACAATTTTTGTTATTGATATACAGAAATATTCATATTTAAAAAATGAGATATGTGTTATATTTGTATGCTATTATAATTACTCAATATTTTGTATGACTAATGATCCTCAAGTTGAAATTAGTCCTCAATGACACACCTACCTAACATACATTCTTATATTTCTACTAGCTACTCACCCGGGTTCATCGTCGAGTTCATCCCTGCTCACGTTTTAACGTTTAGTATAAATTACACAGAGATGAGATATTTTCCCGCAGTAAAAAGTATCCTATATGTTGATCCGGATAACCAGCTATCGTTATATCAAATTTCATTAAAATCCCTCCAGTGGTTTTTTCGTGATGCGGTAACAGACAGACAGACAGACAAAAGTCTAAAAACTATAGATTCGGCCTCTGCATCGATAATAATGTCTACTTATTTCAATAAGATTTTCCAAAAAATATTTAAGGCACAGATTCGGCTTAGTTAGAATTTTATTATATGTATAGATATAGATAACTTGAAATTTTAACATGATCGTACGCTGAATACAATAAAACAATACAAACACAGAAGGAGTCGTTGACAACTGTTAGTATGTATATCATCAGTTATTTTGCACATTGAAATTATATTATATCTTCTAACCATTTACAATGTTTTAAAGTGTAAATGGAAATCAATATTCATTTGGCCAAAATTGCAGTACTGATTGCACAGAATGCTTATCTGCCGGTTTAAATCCTAATATCGTAATAATAGTCCCACTCCTTAAGAGATAAGAAATGTTGGGTGAAATCTATACATATAATAACATTCTGTCTGTCTGTACATGAAAGATGTTTGAGAAAACTATTATTGGGGGGTCTTTATTAACGCAATAGTATCCAAAACAATGATTTGTAGTATTTTTGTCTGTCTGTGCGTTTGTGTGCGTTAATCTCAGAACGGCTTAACCATTTGGGTGAGGTTTTTATTAATGTATTGTGGTAACGTAACTTCACGTAACAAATAATAGATATTTGTTTTATTTCGATTGGTTCATAAATAAAAAGTTATATCAATTTAAAGTATCAACTACGGACGAACCCGAGCGAAGCGTGGGTGAGTCGCTAGTATAAAATATATAATCTGACATAGAAAGTACAAATATTTAAAAAAAATTACCTGTAAAATACCTCCTCTACTAATATATCCTTTACTGCTAACCCCTTCGAGATGGAATATCACTTCAAATTCTGTCAAAATATAATCTACAGATTTTGTTTTAGGACGCTTTGGTTTCTTCTGAAAAAATATATTTCTAATAAATTAAATTATCTATTTGAAATACTTTTTAAAGTCAATTTTAACAAGATGTTACGATATTTTAAATAATATAGTTTTTCTTATAATAAAAATATAGCATAGAAGATGAGACAAAAAAAGAAATGAAAAAACATACAATACGGATTAAATTTACGCTTCATAAAATTATATATAAGGCAAAAAAAATTACTAAATTCAATAATTTTAAAAGTTTAAAAAAATATTACTAACACTTCGTGTTGGATACACGAGGCTAAGCATAACATCTTGTGCCGGAAAGGTCCACCCTTTTGTGCCGTATAATAAAAACTCTGGGTCTATAAATGTCGGAAAAAAAGTTTTAAATTATTTTATTATTATTACTTAATTATTATTATTACTTATATATTACTCATTAGTACCACTTAATTATTTATTATTATTAGTTACTTTTCAACCACCATGTCTGAAAGAACCTAACTAGTTCTTAGAAAACATGTGAAGCCCACCAAACCTAATGTTAGTGTGGTGGACTATGGTCTAATCCTCCTTATATCGAGGGGAGGCTTATGGGCCATGGGCCCAACGGTGGGATGATAAAAAAGGGCTGAATTGCCTTATTTTATATAATCGTATGTACACGTGTAAAATACTGTCGAAAGAAAATATTTAACATTTATATCTTTTGTTATCTGAGTTTGCCATAACAATTATAGTTAATTGTAAATGTACATGTCAAAAAAATTAAATAAATTATAATTATTACAAAAAAAATACAGTACCTTTCCCAGTATCCACACTACAGTAATACTGCTTAACAGTTTTGAATAAGGTACCATTTAGCATTCCACTTCTGGTTGATTCATTATCGACGTAATCTTTTTCTTTTATTTCAAAAGAAGTATCCACATCAATTGATTTTGTAACTTGGCACAGATACACGAAAAAAAATAAAAGAGTATATATTTTTTTATTCATAATAATCCCTTTGCACAATAATACTATTTAATGAATATTCCTATTTTATTTTTAAATTACTAAAACATTATAGATCAATGAATACACAGCCATGTATTATTAATTAGTTAATAATAACGTAAATGTGTATCGCTATAAGATAATATTTTTGTTATTATCTGATAATTAATAAGTAACTTATAAGACAGTAAGATAGGATTATTTATAATGGTTATCTGTATATTATTAATTTATATTTATATTAATATGAAATTTACAACATAGGATCCCTTTTTTTTTAAATTCCTTCGCTTTAACAAAAAAAAGGTACCTTTACAATGGGGATATATGTATGCGTCTGCTATTTTTCAGATAATTGTTTTATTTTTTATTATATTGGAATAAAGCTTTATGAAAGTATAATGCGATATTTTATCAAAGATCGATATTTCTACGGCAATGAGTTCGAGAGTAATGACGCCACATGTAAACGTACCTAGGGACGAACGAAAGTCCCGTCAAAATCCGTCCAGCCGTTTCGGAGATTAGCCGGAACAAACAGACAGACAGACAAAAAATGTAAAAAATGTTGTTTTGGTATATATACCGTATATTCATCCATATGCATTTAGTAAAAAGCGATTCAATCCAACTTCAATTTTATTTATCTATATAGATAAGGAACTATGTATTATCATTAAGCAAAACATCAATGAACCAAAATCCATACTAATATTACTAACTTATTTGTTCGTATGTTCATCTTTCACGTCGAAACAGAGAGACGGATTGGCGTGATTATTTGTGTGGAAATAGTTGGAGGGTTGGAGAGTGATATAGGCTTTTTATCGCAGAAATTTTTCTCGTTTCCACGGGAAAACAACCCGACAAAGTCGAGTAAAGCAAGGGTGAGCCGCTAGTAATATTATAAAACTACTTCAATCTTACTCCTACTTAAAGGTATAGTAAGTCAATCCATAAATGAGTTCTTTCAAAATAAATCTTTTCTCAAGAAATCGAAGAATTCCGAATTAATAAAGCCTAAACCGGTTACGAGATGGTTCCCATGACGTACCCTCATTAGACCACTTGACCATTGTATCGGTCTATTATATTCATCTGTCGATAGTGGAATTATATAGAGCTGTTGAAAAATTTTAATAAATGTAAAATTAATCAATTGAAATAGTCATTATTCTCGATACAGAGGCCGAATCTATAGTTTTTCGGATTTTTTTCTGTCTACCTGTCTGTGACCGCATCACGATAAAACCACAGGATAGATTTTCATGAAATTTTGTGTGATGATAGCTGGTTATCCGGGTCAACATATAGGATATTTTTTACTGCGGGAAAATATCTCCATCAATGACAAATCTATACTAAACGTTAAAACGTAAATAAGGACGAACCCGAGCGAAGCAAGGGGGAGTCGCTAGTACTAATATATAATTGTTTACATTGTACAAATAAAATCCATACGTTTTTATTTTAATATAAAATATTTTTTCATATTTACTTTTAATTAAACATCCATTTTGTATTTTTAACCGAATCCAGACGTATTTGGCATACGAGTTTTTTTTTATGAAATTCAGTGACAAACGAGCAGACAGACCACCTGATGGAAAGCAGTACCTGTCGCCCAAAACACCTACGGTCCATGCACTTAGGTTTTAAGTAACAAAAATGCAGGACCACAGGTGCGTTGTCACTGTGAGGACTAAGATGATATGCCTCTCGCCTGTAATTGCGCTGGCTACCTTATCCCTCATACCGGAACACAACAATGCAATCATTGTTGCATGGCGGCAGAAATAGATAAGGGGGTGGTACCCATCCAGTCGGACTCCTCAGGCTTGACAGAGTCCTACCACCGGTTACGTACGTATATCTCATCAGTCAGCCACCGGCGTGTTTAATATGCATAGATAGGTAAGGAGAATGAAGTAAGTGTCGTGGTCCCTACTCTCTCTTTATTTTCTCCGTAAGACTATATCATTTTGCTATCAATAGTCATCACATTATTTGATGTCAATATAACTAGGCACTAGTTATACATAATAACTAGTGCCTAGTTACGTTTTCACGATTAGTATAGATTTCTCAGAGATGATTAATATTTTCCTGTAGTAAAAAGTATCCTACATGTTGACCCGGATAACCAGCTATCATCATACAGAATTTCATCAAAATCTGTCGGCTGGTTTTCTCGTGATGCGGTTACAGACAGACAGACAGACAAAAATTCTAAAAACTATAGATTGAGCCTCTGTATATCGATACAGTAACAATAATGACTATTTCAATAAGATTCTCAAAAAATATTTATTGTACAGATGGGATGGATGGAAATGGTATATGTAGTAATATCTGCTCCGGTGATATAAACTTGAAAGTAAAATTAACATAAATTTTTTTCAACAAACCTCAGCCTAAATTTCTCACGTATTTTGTTATAATTATATTAGGGTAATAAATAAATACATTATTTACCTCATTCTAATATACTCGAGTTATAATTAAAACAAAATTTAAAAAATGAAATAAAATATTTATTCCATGATTGATTACCTAGATAATTACAATTATTAACAATTTGTATATGAATAGAATATTTATAAATATTTACAATTGGTTTAAGCCAAATTGCTACTTTTGTAATTTATGAGGTTGAGGCTTTAAAAAACTCAGTAAGCACCTTTCCTTTAACCTTTTTAATATTTTAAAGGTATAATTATACTAGGGTCGATCCTCTTTTTAATAGGCGTCTTGTATCTACGCTTATTATATACACTATAAATAGTGTTGTAAATTAGATTATTTTGTTAATTATAAAAATACATCACATTTTTAGTTAAACATACATAGTTGCTATATAAAATTAAAAGGCGTTTTACTGTTCTCATTCATTTCCTATAATTTATGTACAGCCTCTTACAGCTCTTACAGGGGATTTGACGTAATATAGTCTATTTTATAAAATAAGGGCTGCGATCCTAACATACTAATCCATTTTTTTTAAGTTACTTCAAAATTATAAAGTAAAAATGAATGAATATGACCTAACATTTAATCAATAACCAGCCTTCCAATGTATTTTTAATAGATTTTTTCGAATTATAATAAATACGTCTTTTGTCCACTTGTTTTGTTTTATTGAAAGGAAATGCATTTGATATAATTAAATAATGGTGGGTTATTTCAAACCATATATTTCCACTGTAAAATTGAAACCACACCAAAAATCACTTCTCAAATGAACGTTGGCATAACTATATCCAATACCGCCGTAGTCAACTTCAGCACTCGACCCTTCTTCTGAATTATCTATAATATTAATTGCTGTTATAACATTATCACTGTCTTCGTTATATTTTGGAAACGCAATGTCTGATGTGCGAATAATATAAGGTATTTTTACATGTTCACTTTTATGTATTAATTTGTCACCGGCTTGTCTTGTTCCTAGGAAAACACTTTTTGTATTCACCACTTTGACTAACAATAATGACAGAAAAACTGCACAATATCCCGCCATTTTGCTATCTAATAATATATCTTTTGATATAATCTGTGATCTATTATTAATTTAGGATGTTAACTTTTTACATTAATGTTCTCGCGTAAGCGTGTTGTTTCGTGACTGATAAATTTAGATAACAAGTGATGCTATTTTCGACAATCGTATCGTGATAAAAATATTATTTTATCTACGATAGATATAAGCTGAAAATTAGAACAACATCATGAAGCACCGATATACCTATGAGTGGGAAAATCAATAAATATGTCATCTCATATTATATTATGTTTTTCTCTAAAATATATAATAACTTATAATGTTATTATTCGTTAAAAAAATAGGAAAATTGGTTCAAAACTGACGAAGAAATTGTGTAGCATACACACTAAAATTAGGTATGTGTAATTAGGTATGTGAATAAAGTATTATATTTCCTTTTTTAAAGTCAATCAAATACCGCTTACAAAGTTAACTTTCTACGACAAATATCTATCGCTAATAAAGCATTTAAAAATATATGGGAATGTCTAATTCTAACCATGTGGCCTAACACTTACGGCGGTTCTGAATCCCTTCTCTGTCTGTACTCTAAACTCTAAAGTATTGCCTAATAGAGATGGATGTTTGACATTCCTTCGTGTCTTTTCCGTTCTACGTGACATTGGCGAAGTAATCTGTGCTGAGCTGGCACGCTTTAAAACCATTAACAAGAAAATTGAATTGGTATTTGATATAAACTCTATACAAATCGTCAAATTCTTACTTTTAGTAAAGAAATCCACAGATAGATAGGTTATTGGGAAATACCGTTACTCTATATTATGTTTTATCGCTTATGTCACTTTCATTCACCATTAGTTTTCTATGAACGATAGGCTGTTGTCGATAGCAATTATGGGATAGCGGCTTATTCAAACATAACTTTACGTATCCCAATCAGTATAAAAGCAATTTCAATACTCTACATAGATCTAAATAAGCGAAGCCGCGGGCAACTCTACATGTTACCATGAATTCAAACAAGCAATACATTACACAAATGAATGTAACAGTGATGCGTATCTCGCAGCAGTAGGGATGAAATTTGCGTAATTTACAAATGGCCTGATAAGTGACCTCTGTCCGGCTTCCAGTTTTGTTGATGCGATAATGTAAATGGACACTTTATGGTACGTTTATATGATGACGGATATTTTACGTGAATTCAATGCACAAAAAACTCAATAGCCAACTTATTAATATAATACACGATTATAAAATAGTCTAGTCTAGATTCTAAAAAAGTCTCTCCCGTGACCATGATTGCTGTAAAGCAATCGAAACGTCGGGAACAAAAATCAAAATTAATCCGTGAAAAAATCCGAAAAGATAGTTTTATTTATTTAAATATAAAATATTCATTGTATTTCTTTTGTCATAATACAAATATAGCATCACTCATATATTAATATCATTTGTGAGGATGTGTGTATGGATGTATGGATGGATGTTTGTGTTTTGATGGCGCAAAAAATACTGGATGGATTTTGACGAAACTTTAGACTTGACTTTACAGCTCACACATTGGAGCAAAATTATTGTTAATTATTCTTATTAATTAAAATAATTAACTATAATTTATAAACATAGCAAATTATAAAAGAAAATCTATATAGGTACCTACTAGCCATAATTTTTGCATAGATCGTAGAATGACGGGCATGGTATACCTAGATACTTATTTAAACTGGTACATCTAACGGCTTTCGAGAAATATTGCAAAAAGCTGTTGAAAATGTCGTTATTCTGTAACTATATTGTTATTTTGAATAGTAACTTAAGATTTAAAAATAAAATTATATACATATTTATTTAATAGATTTTTTATTTTATTGAATTTTTCAAATAATACAAACATGTCTCGCAACAAAGTAAGAATACTTCGGCAAAAGAAGATGCTTATCTCACGACAACCCAGATGATAGATATTACTCGAAGGTCTTATTCTGATAGGTCCGTGACCTCTGCGTCTAAACCTTGTCGATGTGTCATTGATAGAACCAAGCGTGGATGTGGTTTAAAATATATTTAAAGTTTATGTGGAGGCACAATCGAAACATTTCATTCAATTTTTCGTTTTTATGAATAGTATTAAAATATACCTAATTCTATCAGTTAAAGTTATTTTGAATGCAAGTTGACTTCTTCTGCGAGGTGATACTGTGAAAAATATTTTTTCGAAAATCTTATCAAGCAGATTTCGTTTGTTTTTTCGATTTCACCCAAACCGGGCAAAAAAATATAGTATCGTTATAAAAGCTAGTATTGCATTAAAAAGATTAAGGTTATAAAATTATGTTAAAAAAACGTATATTATATACTTCTTTGCCGTTACAAAACAAAAATAGCTAAAGATTTCATTCCGTATGTCACAACTCTAAATCAATGATAAATTAATAAAAATAAGGCGTATTAAGCATTTTACATAATATCATTTAAGGAAAGGATATAATATTATATATCATTTATCACACGGTAACAACAGTTACCATGGCACAAACAGTTATCAGCTAACTTCATGTCGCTTTTTGGCTGTCGGTGTGCGCGCGCAACGTAAAAATTTTACTCTCATATTTTTATTCAAGCGTCCCAAAAGAAGATAACTTCAAAAGGTAAGTAAAATTACATAAATAATGTTGTTACTCTCATGATTCATTCCTTTACGCCATGTAATCCCAGCTTAATTGTTCCGGTAAACTACTTGACTTACTCATATGACCTCCCGCTCTTTCCTCGTCATACAAGACTTGTCTTGTCTTTACTTTATAACATTAATTCAAACCGTCAACATGTTTCTTAGAGTAGTGCTTTTCTGTGCTTTTATATCTGTAGTTGTGGCAAAATCTGTGATTGTAGGCCAAGTTAGTGAATATAATGGCGTTAGGAGGGTTTTCGAGAAAACTGTAGAAAAAAACGCCATACCTTTACTTAAGCGTGAGGACGAAGTGTACTTTGAATACCCAGTGGGCGATCAGAGGATTAAAGGTATTACCATACAAGATCTAGACAATGGTCTGGCTGAGGCATCCATAACTCGCGGAGGGCTGGGATTCGCTTTTGTGAACATCAAGTTAAAAAGTGAAAGAGGATCAGGTTATAAATATCTTATAGGAATATACGCTTGATTTGTGTATTAAATTAAACAGGACTATGTGTTAATAATTTTGTGTAAATAAATACGATTCCACCATATCTGTGTTTTAATACTGTGATAATAGTATGTTGTTGTGACGATAGCATGTTTGACGCCCAACGTTTTTTGTTATACATGATAAGATTAAAATTTACAGTTTTTTTGTGCTTGGGAGTATTAAAAAATTAATATATGTTGTGGCACATCAAAGTTGTACTAAGAATCTCAAATCGTTTTTATATGTCCTATTATTTAATAAAGTATTAAGTATATTGTATTTCATATCAATGTAGGTACCTACATATAAAAAGTACTTATTTTTGTAGGGACCGAATATGTAGGATTTTTGTAAACTATACTTTTATCTATAAAAGTAATTTCGAAACAGTTATTTCCAATACTTTATTTTCTAACTTAAATCATATTTTTTTTTAACTGTTACTATAAACCTATTAGTAAAGAGAGTATCAATATTAACTATTAAGCTTTGGGGCAAGAGAATATTATGATATTTAAAAAAAAATCGGACATCGATGTCTTACAGCACAAGTAAAGGGAAAGTTGAAAATTAAAATAAATTTTGGTACTTACTACATACTATGAGTTTTCGCTTAAATATAAATTTGCCCATATCTTTTTATCGTGTTTACTCAGGACCTTGATTTTTGTACACCTAATAGGGACTATAGACCTCATTATCTGGTATAAATTTCAACTTGCTATGTCCACCCGTTCCTGAGAGTTGTGACACACGGACAGACAGGCGGACAGATAAACAAGAGGGTGATCTTATTAGAGTTCCTTTTTTACCTTTTGAGGTACGGAACCCTAAAAATAAAATTAAAGTTTACTTTTAATAAAATTGTGATTAGCAAGTAAAATTCCATACTATAAACTGCCCTTTACAATTAACATTGAAATATTTTACTGGATTTTTAAACTTTTTTAAAGTGAAGAATAAGTAAAATTTTAACAAAAACTTTTTGTGAATTATCACTTCACATATCACAATTATAGAATTATCTATAGATATTAAAAAAGTAAAATTTTTTTTATGGTAGAACTTTTATTTAACAGATATCAAAAAACTTTTATGACGCTGACGCCTTTTATGACGATAAAGCTGAACCTTTTTGTAAAAAAATAACTGTTTCAATCCTTGATTCTTTGTACACAGTAGGTACTCCATACATTCTATTAATAATAACCATAAATAAACATCTAGTAATAAATATATAACAAAAACATTTTAGTATAAGCTTATCTATATATATGTATGTACCTACATAATATAATAAAATTCTAACTGAGTCGAATCTGTACATTAAATATTTTTTGGAAAATCTTATTGAAATAGACTTTATTATCGATACAGAAACCAAATCTATTTATTTTAGAATATATTGTTAATATATTTTTAGAATTTTTGTCTATCTGTCTGTCTGTTACCGCATCATGGGAAAACCACTGGACAGATTTTGATGAAATTTGGTATGATGATAGCAGGTTATCCGGGTCAACATACAGGATACTTTTTACTTCGGGAAAATATCTCATTTCTGAGCTAAATATTAAAACATAACTAGGGACGAACCCGTGCGGAGCGAGGGTGAGTTGCTAGTTATATGTATGATATGTATTTATGTTGAAAGTCATCTTGTTATTTTGATAACAATACTATAATGATATAGTAATTGAAAAAAAACTTTTAAGAAAAAAATAAAAACCGACTTCCAGGCACTGAAAAGTAAAAAATAACTAAACGGGGGTTTTCATTTAGAATAGATACTTAATCAGATTTTTTCGAAGTCGGTGTGCTTTGATTTGTATTGGCTGGCACCGACTTCGAAAAAATCTAAAAAAAAAAAATAATTTTTTACTTTTCAGTGCCTGGAAGTCGGTTTTTTTTTTTAAGTTTTTATTTTTCCATTTTTAGTGTAAACGTATCATCAATACAAATTAATCAAGCCCAAACAGTCGTTGAGGAGTTCCCTCGACTATCTTTCGGGTCCATCATCAGATCGACTCCAGACCTTCATTAAATAGTAGTGCTTTAAAATACCTAATGAAAATGTTAACAAACGCACTAGTCGCCGCTACAATTTTCGAAAGTTCCCCTCGATTTCTCTGGGATCCCATTATCAGATCCTGGTTTCCTTATCATGGTACCACTCTTGGGATATCTCCTTTCCAACAAAAAAAGAATTATCAAAATCGGTTCATAAACGACGAAAAAATGCCCGAACAAACATAAAAATATATATATATATATATATATATATATATATATATATATATATATATATATATATATATATATATATATAGGGTCGAATTGAGAACCTCCTCCTTTTTTTGGAAGTTGGTAATTAAGATAGCATTATGTTCTATATATTAAGAGTATTATATAGATCACTCATCAGGTATCTATACGAAGTGAGCAATACTTTGTATAGTTCTATTGCAAATGTGACTTGATTTATTTAACACTTACGTATAATAGATTCAAGGGCAAGTGTACGTAATATAATATGGATCATAAACAATATTATGTAAGTAGTGTACCTAAGTATTTGGATGACGGCATATACTCAACTATTTTCCGTGTAGAATGTATGGGACAAATATCTAGAAATAGATATATAATAAATAAATAGATAATAGAAATAAATAAATAGATAAATAGAAATTACCTAGGTATTACTTTATGGGCATATCGATTTAAATATTAATAAATTAGTATAAAGTTTTATAAATAACTAATGTGTAGAAAATAAAAAAACAAGGCAATACGTTTTATAGTTTATTCAAAACAAGTTATATAATATTGCAATTAAAAATGAGGTCACTTGCCATGATTATGAATGAAATAATTAGTTTCTATCGCGTAGACTTCAACTAAGAAATTGTATCCGCGGAATATAGTCGGACTGTCCAGTTCTATCGTCACGAACTTCTGTCCGATACCGCCATTTTTTATATACACATCTCCCCACTTATCATCTCTCAAATCTAGAATTTTTACTGCATTTATTACTTCACTTTTGGTGCAATTAACTGTAAATGTTTCCGATCTGATCCACAAAGCTGGATTTTCTTGGTGAACTTTGCTATAAATAAGCTTTGATGATAAGTCGGGATATCCCAGGAACAAGTCGTGGCAGTGTACATGCACTATTGATAAAAACACAACTGTTATCGATATTAGGAACATTTTTAATACGTCCATAGCTAAAAAAGTTTTAAATATAAATGATGGAATTATGGTATGAAGCTACGTAAGTAAGGAATTAACATGTAGATGTGAAAATATAACATCACATGAATGAACTAAATTGCTAATAACTTTACATATGAGACATGAAAATACTATGCGATCAAATAGCTATATATACATACATATATTATTATTACGCGTCTGTTTGTTTAAAAAATATTTTAACAACCAAAGTATTATACCGACAATATTTTTGAAATTTAAAAAGAAATTTTAAGGAATTCTAGCACAATAGTAGGTGATTAAGACCTATTTGCATAATATAATTCATAATCAATCAAAATGTCTAGACTAGCTTAATGTGTCTTTGTCTGAAAAATGACTTTGTTTTTAGTTTGCAAAAAATTTCTTTATAAAACATAGCTATGAACAAATATGTTCATAATAAGATTTACAAAGTTAGAGTTTGCTTATTCATGGAATAATAAACATAAAAAAAAAACGGAAGCAAAGTCATGAAACTTTTTCAAGTAGATTCTGCGTTAAATTAGATTCTAAATTGACTTCAATAATAATTCTACAAATAGATAATTTAGTTGTTTACTGTCAAATCATGATCTCATACAAAACTTCCATAGCTAGAAGTATAAAAGCGATAGACCCCTCTAAATGTATCATTTGCTTTCAAGAAATTGTGGACAAAATGTTGAAATTATTAATTATTTTGTTTATTTGCTCAGTATCTGTTATTGCAAATGACATTCGGCTAGGATACGCAGCGACTCACGCAAGGAGAATATTTAGCGAAGTAAAAGAGGCTAATTCAGCATTATGGCGAAGAACAGATGATATAGTTATCAATGCGCCAAATAATGAAATAATAACGGCAGTGTTTGTGACTGATTTACGAGAAAATAAGGATGGAGAGGCGGTTATAGAAAGTGGAGGTGTTGGAAGCAAAAGTGTGACAATTGGGATAAAAAGTCCGTCAATACTGAGAGGATATAAATTTCGAATCGAAGTGTTTTCGGAGGATTCTAACTCAAGGTTATTTAGTAAAGGTGGTATAGTATCGACATACACTGATACTCAATTTGCAAGAAAATATTAAGAAATTCAATTGTTTTAAGCTTAAGAGCCGTTGGTTTATTTTAATTGTTATTCAAGTCAGACATAAGCTCCATACAGAATATGTTCGTACCTCTATAAAAGAGAATCATAGAAGATAGGTTATTGAAAACCACGGTAAGAAGATGAAAGAATACTATTTATTATTTTAAAAACTACCTGTACCTGTGACTGAGACTAACTTGACAATAAACAAACGATCTCAGCTTTCTATTGAAGTCATTGTAAATCCAATATGGCGGAATTCCAAAGATGGCGAACTATATTTTCTTATGCATCCCCATGATATGGAAAGCAAATGAAAGGGTTTTATTGAAAAGAATACGAATAAAATTAAAAAAAAATGTATAAAAATTAATAGCAAATAAAAAATAAATTAATGTAATAGTATCTTATAGGAATATACGCCTGATTTGTGTATCAAAATACAGTAGACTTTGTGTAAATAGTTTTGTGTAATTAAATACTTTTTCACCATATCTGTTTTTTAATATTGCGATAATAGTAGATTGTTGTTGACAATTTTAAGTTTTTATTTTTCCATTTTTAGTGTGAAGCATGTAATTTGTAAGAAGAAAGGCTTTTAATAACATATTCGATTAATCCTAAATGGATGTTGATATACTGCCAAATTTTATATAAAGACCAAATAAGCTCGAACTCAAAGTATTTACTAGTAGCCATTGAAGAGTTCCACTATCCACCTTCTGGCCCCACCATCTTATCAGTTCGATGTTACCAAATAACTATATAGAAATACAAAAATACAAAAACTTGCAAAGTTTCAAGTCGATATGAAAATTAGAAATAGGTAAAAAAGACTAATTAGATCTGTGTACTACTTCAAATTTCACGTTTTTTTTTTTCTGATTTTCTCGAAAACGGTAAACTCTCTATAAAAAAAAATTACGGGATCACCTCGGGACCTAGATTAACAGAATAGAGTTTAAAGTAGTAAAATCAGTTAAACCAGGCTCTAAAATTCAATTCCAACGTATTGGGCTTATTAAATCAAACCAAATGAGACCAAATTCAAACTATTCATTAGGAGCTGTTGATGAGTTTCACTAACCATCTTCAGGCCTCACCAGATCAGCTATCAGAGATCGGTCAAGCCGTCTCCGAGAAATCGGTGAACTTACAAAAAAAATACATACAGACGAACATAGAACCTCTTCCTTTTTGGAAGTCGGTGAGCGACAGCAAATGTCATAACAATGTATGGAAATGTTTGGAAATATTGTAATTTTAAATATTGTAATATTAAGTCTCGATAACTTTTGACTCCTACGTTTCCTCGAAATAATTTTTATATATTTGGACTCCTTATCCTCCTTTATCCAAAAATACCACCCACTCCTCAAGGGGCCGCGTTTCATATAGTAAACTGCAGCCGTGCGTTTCTTGGCTTCGCGTCCGGCAGTTCCGTCAGTCAGATCCAGTCAGTTCAGTCCCCCCCCTCTCCCCTCCCCCTCTCATAACCCCTCCATTACGAACAAGTAAATGCACGTTGGTGGGGTAAGAAAGAACACCTACTAAAGCTATAAAAACATGTTATGTGATGAATCTAATCTGTAATTTAGACATTGCCCACGACCCAATTAATATATGTAGGTATTTAAAAATAAAATAATTAAAATGACTCATTGTGACGATGGAAATTTTTGTTTGTTATTTTGCTTACATTTCTTTAAATCTTTCAATTAATTTAATTTGTTCTTGTTGTATAGTATTTTTTATTTTAGTTTATGATAGATACCTAAGCTTTATTTTAACTTCCTTTTTTATTTTTACTATTATGCATGCTGTGATTGTCTGTAAGTGGAAAAGGATTCTATCATTTTAATAATACTTAGCATATTTTGAATTGTCATGTAGTAATGTATTTTTTGACGATCCTAAATAAATAAATGAAATAAATATTAATATACGCTTATTTGTTTGTTTATATTTCAAGGCATCCTTATGAATAGACTTTGATAACAATAACAGAAGAATATACCTAGTAATTAAAATAAAAATAGCATTATGTAAGAAGAGTATTACATACATCACTCATCAGGATCTGTACTGAGTAATACTTTGTATAGTTCTATTGCAAATGTGACTTGATTTATTTAAAACTTACGTACGAGAGATTCAAGGATAAGTGTACGTAATATAATAAGGATCATAAACAATATTATGTAGTTCAAGTATTTGGATGACGTCATATACTCAACTATTTTCCTTGTAGAATGTATGGGACAAACATCTAGAAATTAGATAAGTATTAGGTACTGCGTTAAAGTATATCAATTTAAATAGTACTAAATTATTGTAAAATTACAAAAAAAAATGTAATAGGTAATAAAAAACAAGGCAATACCTTATGCAATTTATTTAAAAAAAGTTACAAAACATTGCAATTAATAAAATTAAATACAATTTTTTTTTAAATATCAGGCCATTTTAATGAATCTAAACATGAATATCTCTGCAGTATTTTAGTAAAAGCTTAGGTATCTTGTAGATTCCAGGTGACACTGCAGCATTAGGCCAAGTTTGTATCGTTGCAACGTCCTCAAAGTAACAGGAAATCAAGTTTAGGATCAATTAGATTTGTGGAAGTTGCTCATATCCTTTTACCGTTTAGAAAAAAGCTAATAGCCTGCAAAGAACTCAACGGATTTTCTTAATTTATAGCTAAGAACACTCGATCAAGTTACCTTTCAAACAAAACAAACTAAAATTAAAATCTGTTCATTCGTTTGGGCGCTATGAAGCCACATACATAGATACACACGTTAAACTTATAACACCCCTCTTTTTGCGTCGGGCGTTAAGGTCACTTGCCATGATTATCAAAGAAATAATTAGCTTGTATCGCGTAGACTTCAACTAAGAAATTGTATCCGCGGAATATAGTCGGACTGTCCAGTTCTAGCGTCACAAATTTCTGTCCGATACCGCCATCTATTACATATACTTCTCCCCACTTATCATCTCTCAAGTCTTGAATTTTAATTGCACTTATTACTTCATTTCTGGTGCAGTTAACTGTAAATGTTTCTGATCTGACCCACAAAGCTGGATTTTCTTGGTGAACTTTGCTATAAATAAGCTTTGATGATAAGTCGGGATATCCCAGGAACAAGTCGTTGCAATGTACATGCACTATTAACAAAAACACAACTGTTATCGATATTAAAGACATTTTAGATACGTCCATAGCTAAAAAAGTTTGAAATATCAATGGAACTATGGTGTAAAGTTAAGCTACGTTAGTAAGGAATTAAAACGTAGATGTGTAAACATCACGTCACATGAATGAATTAAAATATTAATAACTTTACTTAAGAGACATCAAAACCTGTATTATGTGATCAAATGAGACGTATACATATATTATTACTACATGTCTGTTTGTTTAAAAAATATATTTACAAAGTGTTATACCAACAATATTTTTTCGTCGTGATGGTGGGGCTCATTAGTGCCTAGTAATCCAGCCGGGTGCGAAGCCAAGAAACGCACTGTGAGACAGCCCACCTCGGTGAGCGGTGTGGCATGCGTGGTTAGTGCTTGTCTGATAGCAGAGTGGACTGTGGAGGAACCCCATGATTGTTGTAGTCGGCTTCGGCAGACCTGCCGTCGGGGCGTCGTAGTTGAGTGCGTAAGCGATCCTGCAACGCCCCATTAAGACGAGGGAGGTTCCAGGGATTTAGTGGGTAAATCAGCACTTCGTGCCTAAATGCATTTTCCAACATTAAAAAAAGGTAATTAAGACCTATTTGCATAATCAATCAAAATGTCTTGATTTAATGTGTCTTTATCCGAAAAATGTTTTTTTTTAGTTTTCATATAAATTTTATTATAAAACATAGCTAAGAACAAATACGTTCATAATAAGATTTACCAAATTAGACTTTGTAAAAAAAACGAAAGCAAAGTCATGTAATTTCCTTAAGTAGATTCTGCATAAAATTAAATTCAATATTAACTTGAATAATAATTCTACAAATACATAATTTAGTTGTTGTTGATTTTTGGTCAAATCAAGATCTCGTTCAAAACTTCATAGCTAGAAGTATAAAAGCGAAAGATCCCATTAAATGTATGATTTGTTCTGGTAATTTCCAAGAAATATTGGACAAAATGTTAAAAATATTAATTATTTTGTTTATTTGCACAATATCTGTTATTGCAAATGACATTCATTCAAATGACAGTCATTTGTAGCGACTCACTCAAGGAATATATTTGGTGAAATAAAAGAGGTTGATCCAGCATTATGGCGAAGAACAGATGATGTAGTCATGAATGCGCCAAATAACGAAATAATAACGACAGTGTTTGTGACTAATTTACAAAAAAAAGTAAAGATGGAGAAAGCGGTTATAGAAAGTAGAGATATTGGTGGCAAAAATGTGACAATTGGGATAAAAAGTCCGTCAATACTGAGAGGAAATAAATTTGAAACCGAAGTGTTTTCAGAGGACCCCAACTCAGGGCTATTTATTAATGGCGGTTATAGTACCGATATACACTGATACTCAATTTGCAAGATTGTATTGTGTTAAATGTTATTCAAGTCAGGTTTTTTAAAATGACATCATTAAGGAAATATTATTATTCGATGTCCTTTGTTACCTATACATTCGTTTTACTGGTTTTTTGGCAGAATAAAAAGTATTATTTATGGATGCCTTGAAAACCAACAGTGAATTAAAATAAACTATCTATCTTTTGTACTAAAACAGTATTATATCATCTGTGCTTTTGTTTACCTGACTAGTGAAAAACATGGCTGTTGCTATTTGTACTTAAAGTAAGGACGAATTAAAAATTATTATATGTAGAATACGACGAATAATAAATAAAGGAGGCTGTTGCTATTCGTCCGATAATCGGATAAATAAAAAATATATTATTCGTCCGACTATTGTCGGTTTGTACGAATATTTACTACTCTTTTTTTGTTTTCTAATGTAAAATAAGTGATTTTTAAGTAGAGGAGTTTCTATATGCAAAAAAAATAACCTTAATCTACCGAAACTGGAAACTTATCCTTTTAAATCCCAACGATTTTTATGTTCAAGAGTTTTTTGATGCAGGAGATTCTGTATACAAGAAAAAAATAACCTTAACCTACCGAGCTGAGCCGACCTACTTATTCTACTTACTTATTTATTAATCTATTCATCTTTCCTTATAATTTATATCTATACATCTATACAGATAAATAAAATTGAAGTGTCTGTTTGTAATATCAAAATAACAGTTTTATATGAAATGCACATGGAATTATATGTGGTACTTATAAGAAAAACACAAAAATTAAAAAAAATTGTCTGTCTGTCTGTCTGTTTGTTCCGGCTAATCTCCGAAACGGCTGTACCAATTTTAGCGAGACTTTCACTAGCAGACAGCTGATATTATAAGGAGTACCTAACTTAGGCTACTTTTATTTTAGAAAAAGAATTAGGGTTTCACTCAGAAAAATTAAAACGTAACTAGGGACGCACGCGAGTCGCTAGTATTTTATAAAAGACGAAAAATATTTTTTTATTCGTACTATTAAAGGACGAATAGACACTCCGGAAAAACGTTTCACATAAAATTCATACAAAAAATTTAGTAAATTTCTACCTCTAGTAAAGAGAACCATAGAAGATAGATTATTATTCTAAAAACTGAGATTATTATTCTGAGACTGACTTGACAGTAAACGAAAGGTCTCAGCTTTTCACTGAATTACTGATTATAGAAACCGGTTAAATAATTAAAAAATCATTTATATATTTGACCACTACTTCCTAAATTAAGGGGGTCCATTAAAGTTCGTCGCAGTCGTAGAATAGTATTTCTTTCCATTAGGTATATTTAAGATTACCAGGAAAAGAATTTTATATCTCGCTTCGCTCGGGTTCGCCCCTAGGTATGTACGTTTTAACGGTTAGTATGAATTACAAATTTTTGAATTTCTCGGCTTTTCTGTACTGTAATATGCATATAAACCTTCCTCTTGAATCACTCTATCTATTAAAAAAACAGCATCAAAATCCGTTGCGTAGTTTTAAAGATCTAAGCATACATAGGAACAAACAGACAACGGGAAGCGACTTTGTTTTATACTATGTAGTGATATACGATATAAAGATAAAGTAAAACATGGTCAAGGGTACGGTTTATAATGATAGCAAAAAGTAATGTAATAAAGTAAAATAATGTTATCACACTGAATAGTACGCGCAATGCGATTTTTTTGCTACGCATCAAAAACATTTTTTTGTTTCCAAGTGAAACCGCGATAAAAACCGATCGATTTCATTAACAACCTAACTTATTTATGTTCCCTACGAATACTTTGCATGTAACAGTATAATTATTATTTACTTAATAATCCGTATCCATACTATCCACAACGATACTATCCATAGCCATATACATCTATATAGATGCTTCCATACTTAATATTATAAATTTTAAAGGTGTTTGTTTATATATTTATTTTCTTTCACGACGAAACAGAATGACAGATTGGCTTGATTTTTTGTGTGGAAATAGTTGGTGGGCTGTAGAGTGACATAGTGACCCACAACAACTCATACCTACGTAATAGTATGCATTTATATACATATATATATATATATATATATATATACATATTATGAGATACAATACACACAATAATACATATATTAGATATACATCTATTCCATACTAACTGTTATAACGTACGTTCTATTTCGTACATGGTATTTACAAATGTTAGAGATAGCAGCGATTCATACTTAGGTCTATTTGAACGTATGATTCATAAACAACGTTTAACTTTCAATTACAAGAAGAAATAAACTGAAGATTTAATATTATCTTCGGAAATTAGGACATCCCCAAGCATACAAGTTAAAAGGAAAAGTCCCCGTATAATATAATGAATGATAATAAAAGTGTAGAAGATAATAACAAGTATAGATTACGTCAATATTATTATTTTTTTATCTCTTAAAATTGTTTCGGTGTTCTAGTGCATAACATGTAGGTACAGCTGCAGATCCGGAAGTCCTGGGTTTGGGTATCGGGTCGGTCAATTACCTATAGTTATTGTTAAAGTATAGTTCCGTCAAGAAATTATTAGGAGCAGTCCGAAGATACAAAGTTGGCGGTGTTACGCCTCCGCGCCGAGGCAGAGCACTGCGCCTGATCTCTTACGACGAATGTCGTGTCGTCCCACTGGAGTATGAGAGTGACAGGAATAGAGAGTGCACTTGTGTCTGCGCGTACACTCGTGCACTATAATATCTTCTGCGTAGATGGATAGTCTCAATGAGACAAAGTCGGTCGGGAAGTCATTACATTTTGTGAAATTGTGGGTAGGCACCGTCTGTAATAAATACCTATACAACGCCATTGAGACGTCTAAAACTTTAGTCTCTCCCGTGAGCATGACTGCTGTAAATCATTCGAAACGTCGAGAACCATAAATCAAAATAAATCCGCGAAATAATCCGAAAAGATAGTTTTATTTAAAACTTAAGAGATGTATCGAAATATTTTGTTTTGAAATGAACATTTTGTTTGATACTGCTTCCTCACAATGTCCCTATCAAGTATCAACTGAAAACGAGCCAAATACAAAGTTACCATATTCTCTGTCAACAATAAAAGAGATGAAGTATAAAAATAAGGAAAATGAAATCTATATTAATAAAGTTTTAGCATTCATATATTTACATATTTGAACTATATATATATATATAATGTTTGACGTAATAACTTTCGCGATTGAAATATACTGAAGGAAACTGTAGAAATACCTGTATTAGTCAGAATTCCTAATAAATTATGCACAATAGCGTCATACATGTACTATATTATATGTATTATTATTACATTATACGTACATTATATATGCCTGGCTGAGTAATTTCTAGGTACAAAGTCATGGAACATATTAAGAGCTATTGTATACAAGGTATTTGTTTATTTAAGCCGACACTGAAAATCACGTCATATGACGGGTCTTGTCTTGATGGATACATGACTCTTCTGTAATGTTTGCATGGTCAGCTTTATGCAATTGAGTAATGTCAAAAGTTAAGAAAAGCAGGATAAAGAGTGAAAAAAAATAGCTTTAAAATATTTTTAGTTTCAGTTTTTAATATCTACAATATTATTTCTTTTTTTATATCTGTTCTATGCGGGCGTCATAAAGTAGAGCCTCGGTAGAGGTACTCCGAACTTGTAGCTTTGTATATTAATCTAATCTATATTCGCGGTATTTTAATAAAATGTGAGCAAATAATAACATACATGAGCTCATATAAGTAGGATAATAATTAATAATATAACTTTAATAGCATTTGTAATATGTTGCTATAAATATTTGATAAACTAATATTATTAGTTTAAAAGTCTTAAAATTTTATACATAATTGTCAAGATATTAACGGTTGTTTGTTTTTAAAAATAAATAATAAATTGTAACTTCTAAAATGCTATTATAATTTTGTTATGTACAATTTTTTATAAAATATAGGTATTAGGTAATATTATTACTTAGATATTATTCGTACTTAAATATTACATGTAAATTACCTATTTATTAAAAATAGCAAACACCATAGCATAATTCTTTTTAATTTAATAAAAATTAAATTAAAAATTTTAAACCTACGGAAATAATACTTACAGTTTAAGGAACAAACCTTAAAAACTAAAAAATAATTGTCCTTTATCAGTCGTTAGAAACCAAATAAACAAATGTTTATCGAAATTTGAATTGGAAAATATTCAACAAGCCGTCTCTAAACATTATATTTTCAGATGAAACTCAACAATAAACTATATACTCAATTTAACGATATTTGTTTTTCAACATTCCCGAAATAAACTAAGATTTTTTTGTAGTGATATAAAGTCGCGGCGGGGTATCGCTAGTTCAGAATCAATATTGCTGCTTGTCCACATACATGTACACCAGAGCAGCTCATGAGCGCCTCTGAGAACGGAATCAAGGAGGCAGGGTAATGGACCAATTTGACAACTGATATGCCGCCGATGCGATAGAAGAAGAATCCATATTTAAAGTTTGTTACATAGCGATAACTGGCTTTTAAATGAAAAAAAACGCATCGAAATCGGTCCATCCGTTTGAGAGCTACGATGCCACAGACAGACAGACACACAGCAACACCCCTCTTTTTGCGTTGGGGGTTAAAAAGTATTTTAGAATATAATATCAACGGTGAACGTTTAACAAATGCTAACAAAAAATAATAAAAAACTGAAATCTTGTCATACTCCTGTATACAACCATCCAAATATATATAAAAAAACAATATATTTTCATTAGCACTTCAGTGTTAAACGAACGAACGAGGAAAATGCGTGTTCTGACAGTGCTCTCCTTCGTGTGCTTCATCGCCGCGGCTTTCTGCCAAAGCCACGACCTAGTAGTTGGGCAGGCTAACTATGGGGACGTGATTTTATATAAAGTAAACGAATACAAGTACGGTTTCCCATTTATTACAAGAACTAGTATTATAGAGTATCCAGAAGCAGGGCAACATAATTTTGCCTATATCAGAGCTATTTACGTAAAAGATAACTATGTAGATGGAACCGGGGGCTACCCGTCTATCGCAGCTGGTGGCGTCGGACAACGATTCGTGAAGATCAAGCTTAAAAGTCAAAGGGGTAATGGATTCAATTTCACTGTGACCATATATGGAAGATATTATATATAATATAGTTAATGTATGTTTATGACCACTTGCCATGTTTAAAGTTAAGTTTTTAAATAAATTATTATATTTATTAAAGATGTATTGCCAAAGAAGATGCTGTAGTTTAATTGTATTGTAATCTCCTAATATATTTTCTGTACCAAGTAGCTTTATATTAAAATAAAATAAAAAGAAAGTAATATTATTTGAAAAATAACGAGAATTAAGTTCTTTTAAAAATGAACTCAAAAATATTTTTTTTATTTTATATTAAATTTATAATGATTGAATTCAATATAAAAATACATAGATACTATCATGTGGGAGATTGATAGAAAAAAGAATAGACAGCTATTTTAAAATATACATTTTTTTATAATAATAACACATTATTCAAAAGCAATTATTTATAAAATAACTAGTAAAATATATATATTATAAACATAAAAAACCATTTGCATAAAGCATAAAAGCGATCTAAATAGATCAAAACAATTTAACGTAGCAATATAGGTAGTATTTACTATGCAATCGCAAATATACACAGTTACCTACATTTCCGGCAAGAACGAAACGTGTAACATGTGGAAAATAACATACGATAAATATAAAATTCACGCTGCATTCGATTAAACAAATTTCAGTGATATTAACAATTTTAAATTGTGAAAGATAAAACCAATTATAAAATAACGCGAATTAGAATTACGAGCACATTATTACATTCTGACACTTGAAATATTAAAAAAAAATCCATAACGTACGTTTTTAGGATCTATTTTTAACTTTTGTTAATTTTCTACAAATTTTAATAAGAAATTGATACGTATAATGCCATCTACCGACATTTATTTGAACTAACTTTTCTTTGTTCCTGATAAGTCCCCATAATAATTCCTTGGCAAGTATAATATGGCACTTGATCATAAGCTATACTTTATCCTTAAGATAATTTACAGCTATTGTTTACGCGGTTAAAGCTAATGTTTACGACTACTGTCACAACACCTATATTTGGTTGATGCAAAGAATAATAGAACTGCGCGGGAGATGAGAAAGAGAGATGCAATTCTATGTTTTAGGAAAGTGCACAATACCTGGTGATTCTGTGTAGTTTATTTCCATCCGGATAAATAGTCCACCACATTTCAAGTCCGCAACAACCTGTACATAGACTAAATTGTCCAAAATCAATAGCGGCGCGAGGACTTTAAATTGAAAAAATAATAGTAAAAAACATTTTTAAATCAAGCTTTTACCATAGTGCTCCAAAAAGAAGAAAATAAAGTTCAACCCCAACAATTTATTACATTACATAATTCACATGATATAAAAGCTTATAAAATGGTAACAATCTTTAAAAATAACCAACCTGACTTCAAATTAACGAACTATACCCATGCAATATTTACCTTTAGAGACAATTGTTTCTAAATATTCAATTTCGATTGATCAAAGTGGTACTGTACTTCAGTTAATAAAAGGCGAAAGATTTATACGTGTTGAAGGGAAACCAGAGATGAGTACTTTAGTACTTTAGTTATTGAAGTGAACGTTCATTCCGTCGATATCATCTTTGTTTTGAAAAAAAATTACCCTCTAAGGGCGCTAGGCAATACTGCCGTTGTTAAATTATTTTGTCAGAGGTTTTAATCGAATATTCAATTGACCCGTATTTACTTCAGACACTTTATGACCAGTATAAGACAAGAATAAGAACTCAACATACTGCGTAATTGCTGGAAGACGCCAATTAATAATTAATTATAATTAATAATAACTTTACCATCGAACAAATTTTCTTATGCAAAGACTAGAAAGAATTTTCATATGCTTGTTGTAAATGATTGTACAGAACACCGAATTTCTAACACTATCGCATAGTGTGATCAGTAGTGCATCAATAAAGTCAAGTCTCTCAATCCGTAAACTAAATGTATCTTAAAAAGCATTATCATTTGTCGCTTTTAAAACTTTTAGTTATCCTATTTTGCCGTTGGAAACGATTTTTAAAAACACGACTCTTTACGTATAAGTATATGGAGATTTACTAGATGGCTTAGGAAAATTTTTCACGACACGATCTTTTTATACTGTTCAATTCACACGGGTCACTTCATCTTAAGGCATTTATGACACCGTTTACTAGTGATATAAGAATCTCATTTAAAGCTCGAATATTTTCATTTTTTTAATTTAAATGAGTTTAAGGCTTTCAATAAGATTTTTTCAAATTCCTAGGCGTAATACTTTCTTAGATTTACGCGAATATTAGACATTTAAATAAAACTATCTTTCCGGATTTTTTCGCGGATTTATTATGATTTTTGGTTTCGTTTCGACGTTTCGATTGCTTTACAGCAATCATGGTCACGGGAGAGACTAAGGTGTTAGATGTCTCAAAGGCATTATACAGTTGTTACAGACAGCCTACCCACAAATAACAAAATGAATTAAAATTTTGAAAATTTTCAAAATTTGAATTCATTTTGTTGTATCACCAGATCTTACACCCTTAGATTATTTTCTCTGGGAGTATGTAAAAAACGAAATCTATAAAGACACGTATAATGTAATTAATGACTTGAAACGGTCTTTGGAAAGTATTCTAAACGGAATCAATAATATTGTAATGCTAAATGCAGTACAATCCTTGAAACGTCCAATCCAGCTATGTATTGAAAACAACGGCTATCATTTTAAACAATTGATCTGTTAAGGTTTACTAAGTAAATAACAAAGAACAATAAAAAACATTTTGTTAAAAATGAGCTCTTTCCTTAAGTTTGCCGTATGTCATGACTTCCCAGAATGCGTTCCTTATTAGCAACACTATCGAATGGTATAATTATACAGAATGTGTTTTTTTTTCAAAATCAACAGGTTCGATTCCTGGCTAGGAAAATTGATTTTTCAAAAATCCAATGCAGTTTTAGTTTTCATGAAAATCGGGCCCGAGACTCCTTTGAGTACTTTTCGCTATTCCTCATAGTTTCGGATTTAGCCATGCACGCCCACTTGAAATATATATATATATATATATTTATAGTTATTTTGTCTTTAATTTATTTTTTGGCATTAACATATTTAATTTTACAAAATCTTCATTCACAGATGTACGTATAAGTAATAGATACAGTTCGAAGTAGGTTGTCTGAAATGTAAAATTTCATTTAATAAAAAAATGAAAAATAAGTATTAAAATAATCAAGCCGTCTCCAAAACGAGTGAAACATAGTTATTAGGTAGGCATAATGTGTATATTATAAGTATATAGGCTATCATTGAAATTCATTTAATATACTCAATCTTAGCATTTCATATAAGATAGGAAATGTTAAATTGTTTTTTTATTATATTTTTCTTATTATTTTTACACGTATTCGTAAATCACAGTTTTTCTAATCAAGTCTTTTATTCTATTTCATACATGATATTTACGAATGTTAGAGATATCAGCGATTCATACTCGTAGGTCTATTTGAACGGATGATTCATAAACAATGTTTAACTTTCAATTACAAGAAGAAATAAACCAAAGATTTAATATTATCTTCGGAAATAAGGATATCCCAAGCATACAAGTTAAAAGGAAAAGTCCCCGTATAATATTTATAATCTATATATGTAATAAAATTCTGAGTCGAATCAGTACAAAAAATATTTCTTGGAAAATCTTATTGAATTAGTCATTTTTATCGATACACAGACTAAATCTATAGTTTTTAGAATTTTAATTTCCGATAAAAAAATCATGCGACCATGACACTTTCTAATGTAAGTAGCACTGGGGTGCGTAACAATTTGCTAATATTCATTTTACAGGTTACTTTTACTTTTGGAATAGAATTTTTTTCCTTGCAAGAAATGGGTCAAATTCCATAAAAAGTGGTAATATGATGGAGCAAGGTCCGGGGAATGTGGTGGGTATCGAAGACATTCCAATCGCAGCTCGTCCAATTTAGAGACCGTTTGTTGCGCAGTGTGTGGTCTAGCGTTGTCCTGAAGCAGCAGTCGGCTAGAGAAATGGACCAGTTTCGGTTGTTTAACAACTAGCTTTTCCATCATAGTCTACAATTGTTGACAATACAGATCTGCCTTAATCTTCTAGCTATATGTTAGGAAGCTGTAGTAGATGACACCAGCACTGATCCACCAGACACTTACCAGTACTTGTTTCTAAGTCAACTTTCACCTTGGGCAGGATTTGGCCGGTTCTCCTGGGTTCAACCATTGTGATGAGCGTTTCTGATAATCGTATAGGATCCATTTTTATCACAAGTAACGATACGATTCAAAATCCCCTCATTATTGTGACGGTTGAGTAATGCTGCACTCGACGCGTGTTTGTTGGTGTGCTTCACTCAATTTATGGTTTTCGAGATTTTCAATTTGTTTTGAGTGAATTAAAATTGTTTTATCACTCACACCGAAGCTTGCCGTTAACTCTGACGCGGTTTGCGAATGATTTTCTTCCACGCTCACTTTTAATTCTTCATTGTCAACTAGGGTCTCCGGCCGTCCACACAGAGTTTGTTCTATAGGTCAAAATTTTCAAAACGAAAACATTGGAACCAAAAATGTACCGTGTTTTTTTTTACAGGACTTTTCCCATAGAAATCATTAACCCTTCGAGCTGTTTCTGCAGCGTTGGTGCCACAGTAAAACTGGTATTGTATTCGTAAATAACGCGATATTTTATGTTTTCCTTATTGTGAACAGAACTATGCCGTAGAAAAATCAAATGACGTGAAATCAAATGAACCACTAAATTTGCAACACGCCAAATTTGAAATAAATTTGAATTTCGAATTGACTAAACGCCAAATTTTTGAGATCAAAATGGCCAGTTTGAAAAAACGACGTCAACTTCATAATACGTAAGGATCTAATATTACATTATATTATATGTACTATATTTTACAATATATTATATGTACATTGCATACACATATATGTGCTTGGCTAAGTAATTTCTAGGTACAAAGTCATTGAATGTTCGAGCTGTTGTATACAAGATATTTGTTTATTTACAACACTGAAAATCACTTCATATGATAAGTCTTGTCTTGATGGATACTTGACTCTTCTGTGACGTTTGCATGGTCAGCTTTATGCAATCTTCTTCTTCTTCTCGTATCGACAGCAAGTTTAAATTAAGTCAGCCCAAAACTCAGCCACGATTGTTGCTTTATCAGTGGCGTTCATAAGCTCCTGTAAGTTGCAGGTAACAGGGCAAGTAGAGAATGCAAGTAAATTCCTAATCGCTTGCGGAACAGTACCACATCTGCACTCCAGGTCACCCTCCGTAAATCCCCACCTGGATAAGTTTTCCTTGCTTCGGCAAACCTGTGTCCGGAGTCTGTTAAGAGAATATGCAATTGAACAATCTGTGCAAGCAGGATAAAGAGTGAAAAAAAATATTTTTAGTTTCTGGTTTTAACACGATATTATTATTTTTTTATATTTGTTCTATGCGGGCGTCATAAAGCAAACACTGCTTTAAGCTTCTCTAGTTTCGTATATTAACTTATCTGTATCCTCGGTTTTTTATAAGAATATAAACAAATAATAACATACATGAACTCATATAAGTAATATCATAATGTAAAACTTTAAAAGCATTTGAAATATTACTACAAATATTTTATAAACTATATACCTAATATTATTAGTTTATGTAATAACTAGTACGCATTGACCTATCACCTATGCCTTATAATTCTATGTATAAAATTAAGGCAAGGCAGTGGTAGCCCAGTGGTAACACACTCGCATAGGAAAACGAGTGTAGCGGATTCAAATCTCAGGTCCCACACCCCCGATATTTTCATGTACGAATAATTTCCAACATGATTACCACTTGCCCTACAGTGAAGGAAAACATCGTAAAGAAACCTGCATGTCTCAGGGAACCTAGCATGGTTTCGAAAAACATGTGAAGACCGCCAATCCGCACTTGGTCAGCGTGGTGGACTATGGCCTGATCCTCTTATTGAAGGGCCTTGCCCAGCAGTGGGACGTTAAAAAAGGCTAAATACATACATATAAATTTATTAAAGGTTGTATATTTTTAAAAACTAATAATAAATACGAACTTCTAAAATGATATTGTTATTTTACTACTCAGCATTTTGTATAAACTATATTATTATTCAAATATTACAATATATTTCAGACATCAGTAAAGACTTTTATAATGACATGTAACTTAAGGCTAACTAATAGAGGATAACCATATTATTTTTAATAGCAAACACCATAACATAATTCTAGTTAATTTAAAAGGTTATTTTGGAATATGATATCAACGATGAACTATTAATAAATGCTAACAAAATACAATAGTTAACTGAAATATTGTCACACTCCTACATACAATCATCCAAATATATCTATAAAAAAACAATATATTGTCATAAGCACTTCAGTGTTAAACGAACGAAAGAGGAAAATGCGTGTTCTGACAGTGCTCTCCTTCGTGTGCCTCATCGCCGCGGCTTTCTGCCAAAGCCACGACCTAGTAGTTGGGCAGGCTAACTATGGGGACGTGATTTTATATAGTAAAACCGAACACAAGTATGGCTTTCCATTCATTACGAGAACTAGTACTATAGTGTATCCAGAACCAGGACAAAATGCTGGCTTAATCAGAGCTATTTACGTAAAAGATAACTGGATAGATGGATCCGGTGGTTACGCGACTATCTTAGCTGGAGGCATCGGTCAACGATATGTGAAGATCTACCTTAAAAGTCAATCGGGTAATGGATTCAAATTCACTGTGACCATATATGGAAGAGATTAAATATAGTATAGTTAATATATTCGTATGTTTATGACCACTTGCCATGTTTAAAGTTAAGTTTTTAAATAAATTACTGTATTACCAAAGAAGATGTTGTAGTTTGTTTTGTAATCGCGTAATGTATTTTCTGTACTAAGTAACTTTATATTATAAATAAATAAATATGTTGGGGCATTAACACACAGCACCATCTAGTCCCATGGTAAACTACGAGGCTTGTGTTATGGATACCAGGTAGTTTATAGATACACTACACATATTATATAACTTTAAATACACATTTGTTATAAATATAAGCACACATGACATGAGTACAAACATTCGTGCTCATCACACAAATGAATGTCCCCAGCGGGACTCGAACCCGCGATTGCTGGCAAAGCAATAGGGTTATTACAAACTGAGCCAAACGTGTCGTCGAATATAAAATAAATATTAAACAAAAGTAAAAAAGTCATGTTGTTTGAGAAAATAACAAGGTGTACATAGTTCTTTCTAAATGTATCTCAATATTTTTTTATTTTCGAAGTAAAACTTCTTTACTTTGACTTGGGGAGTAAGCTCGTGAATGCGTTAAGAAAAAATGGACGTCAGTTTGTTGTCATGGTAACCGTTGTTATTGTCTGACAAATGATATATAATATTACATTCTTTCCTTAAAGATATTCTATAAATATATGGTTGTAATATGCGTTATTTTTAGTATCTCAAATATCCTAATTATTTAAAACATAAATTGAATTTCATAAAGAGTACTGATAACCTACAGAAATCTAAAAAAAACTATTTTTCAACGCTTTGCGTCCCTCCATTTCTCGGGTAGTTGGGCATCGGAGGCATTTGACGAATTTCTATTCCTTATATACCTGCTAAGTGCTAACATTTTAAAACCATAAAACTTCAGGTTTTATTTATTTTTTTCTCTTAAAAATAAACGGATTCCGATTGGTCTATTAACCTAGAATCGCTATCAAATAATTTCACGCTCTTATTTGATATTTCTCAATGGATGAAATATTACAAAGAAATCTTGATAACGTGTGTTTATTTTCAACGCATTACAAACATTGACTATGTAGAGAAATGTTGTTAGAGAAATTGTCAAGTACCCTCACTTCCTAATTAATTTTACAAAAGTTTATGGTTAACTTTTAAGATCCCCCTCGTATTGAATAAAGACCTATGCCCAACGGTGGGACCTTAAAAAGGGTGTATTTCTTTCAGTTTCATAGAAACATTTTAAGAGCCAGCTGTGACATTGACTACTTCACATCGGCATATCAAGTGGTACTCATAAAATATAATATGTAACTGCTGCAAATAGTTATACTTCAGATAATCATGTATTGCAATGTAATCATGTTACTTGTACTTCATACACTTAATTAAATGAAGTACCTATAGCTTTCCTATTATTACCACCATTATCATTTGAGGTTGGATTTTAACCTCAAATCTTATATATTTAAACGAGCAATTCTTGTTTATTTATTTATTTATTTATACCAGCGATCTCGGGAACGGCTCTAACGATTTTGCTGAAATTTTGTATATGGGGGCTTTCGGGGGCGAAAAATTGATCTAGATTAGTCACATGTCTGGGAAAACGCGTGTTTTCGAGTTTTCATGCGTTTTTCTTATGCATTATTCTACGCAAAATTAAATAGCGACATCTACACAATTGTCTCAGTATCACTTAGTCACTTAATGTCAAATTATTTTTAAGCCAAATTAAAAAGAAAATTGTTCTTATCGCGACATCTATACAACTTTCTCGGTAACACTTAGTCACTTAATGTAAAATATACAATCTTTCAAGAACTCCGAGCGAAGCTCGGTCGCCCAGGTACTAACTTTTAAACGAGTCGACTAAGCAAAAAATCATATCAGATCTTTTATGTAAATCGTTTAATTCCCTACAAGAGTATGTTTTTATTTTGACTAGACAATAGTTCGTTTGAGCGCATTAGAATTCAAAAAAAAATATTAGAAAAATACCCTTGTTATTTATATGGAAAATCAAAAATCACGATGAGCCATCTCTTAATATTAATATTAAGAGCTCAAAGTTTACCAGTTACCAGTTTTTTTTTTATCGTCTTGGACGATATTTATATATATATATATATATATATATATATATATATATATATATATATATATATATGTATGTATATGTATATATATATATATATATATATATATATATATATATATATATGTATATGTATATATATATATATATATATATATATATATACATATATATCATTTACTTGGGAAATGATTGATTCTCCATCCAATCTCCCACCACCCTTTTCACCCCTTTATACTTATATAATATATTTTCCGGGAATGAAAAATGCTAAATTTCATCTAAATCGGTTCAACGGTTAAGCGTAAAAAGATGACGGACAGACAGACATACAGAGTTACTTTCGCATTTAATATTAGTATTGATATATAAAGCTTGCTTTTTTTGTAATGCTGGTCTATCATCATCGGCTTGGGCTGAACGTTGATACGTCAGTCAGTGAGTCACGAGAAGTGAATAAAAATAGTAAGTGCGAATGTACCTTAGGAGATAGACATATACTATTATATTATATATACATTATTGCGAACGTGTCTGTAGGTAGGTATAACTTTTTAAAACCTACAATTTTCTAGTATATTGTTTTGATGTAGGTATCTCTTACGGTTTAGCCAGCGTTAGCCGTATAAATTTCTAAGGATGACTCAATAAAACCAGTCATTGCGTTTTCCCGTGGAAATAAAAATGTGGCTGTAGTAAAAGGTATCCTAAATGTAGACCCGAGTAATAAGTTATCACTACACAAAATTTAATTAAAATCGGTTCAGTACCTACTTTTTGCGTGAAACGCGCACATCGATTTGACTAAGTTAGTTTTATTATAGGTATAGATGTATTGCGAGTGTATTTTCCGCTATGCCATTGTCAAGAACTAGTGCTGCACGCCCCGTTCAACGGGCATACCCGGGAGTGATCTATGCCCACTAACTCCCACAGCGTTTGGGTACGGCATTTTGCAAATTGTTGGGCTGTGATCCGCGAGATATTGCAGCAGATGCACCACGATTGAAGCTACCGCGTAGGGTCCGGGATCACTGGGTTTTGCAGAGACCCAATCCACAGGACCCCTTAGGTTCAGTCCGACGTCCACGACGTACGACGTTAAGAGATAGACATATACCGTTACAGATGTTTCTGTTGACCTTTTCAAGACCTACAATTTTTTGGTACATTGTTTTGATGTATTTCTTAGGGTTTAGCCAGCGGAAGGTTTCTAAGGAGGACTCAATAAAACCAGTTATTTCGATTTCCCGAGGGAAAAAAGATTTTCCTGTAGTAAAGGGTATCCTAAATGTTGACCCAAGTAAAAAATTATTACTTTACCCAATTTCGTTGAAATCGGTTCATTACTTTTTGCGTGAAACACGCACACACAAACAGACATACAGACAAACAGACAAACAGACAAATATTTTAATAACTATTGTTTTGGGATCTATATTGTATACATAATACGTTACAGTCATTTTTTTTGAAAAATATTTCATGTACTTTCGCTAAGTTACTGCTTTATTGTAATATAGATATAGATGCGTTAAGAAATGCATTTAAACATACTTCCAGCTTCCAGCTAAAGCCCAACGGAAGCTTTTCCTCTATATAGGGCGTTGCAGGATCACATACGCACTCAACCACGACGTCCCGATGGCTGGTCTATCGAGGCCGACCAAAACAACCAGGGGATTTCTCCCACGATTCTCTTGGGGCCACTTCCCAATTGCATTCCTTGACTTCACACCCGGCTGGATTGTCGGACGCTTATAGCCCTTCCACCTCGAAGGATATGAAGTTTACCAATAGCTTGCTAACTGTTAATTTCATCATCAGCTCTGAGCGAGGGCTACCTTCTGAACGATCGATGATAGCTTCCTCGCAGATTAACAATACTGTCATTTAATGTAAATGTAATAAATCCAAAAACCTACGATAAGAATGTTTGTCTATTTGAATAAAGTATACATATTTTGACTCATTTTGATAAAAAGTTTCATCCTCAATCCAATTATGACAGATTTTATATGATCTCGTATTGTATACAATTATTTCGTTATTAGTTTATTCAGGAAAACGCTTTTATATTACATATAAATAGAACATAAGTATACATTAGCCAAAACAGTTTTCACATGTAAAAAAGAAACACAATGCAAAGTTAGGTTTAGGAAATCGTACCTACATAAAGTAAAAAAAATTAAAATAAAAACTCTAATCCAAATCTAAATTAAAATAAAATGAAAAATAAAACATGCAGTTCTAACCATGTAATAAAACTTAAAAAAAAAACCGGCTTCCAGGCACTGAAAAGTAAAAAATAACTAAACGGGGGTTTCCATTTAGAATAGATACTTAATCGGATATTTTCGAAGTCGGTGTGCTTTGATTTGTATTGGCTGGCATTGAGAACCTCCTCCTTTTTTTGGAAGTCGATAAAAAAAGGCCACGTATTTGTTTAATTGTATTGAAGAGCATTAATACTAAGTTTCAAGAAATTCTGACCATAAATATTTTTTGAGTTGTGTTATAACGTGTATTCCCATGGGAATGAGATGACCTCCCGCGGTAAAAAGTATCCTATATGTTGACCCGGACATCCAGCTATCATCATACCAAATTTCATCAAAATCTCTCCAGTGGTTTTTCTGTGATGCGGTAACAGACAGACAGACAGACAGACAAAAATTCTAAAAATTATAGATTCGGTCTCTGTATCGATAATAAAGAAGTCTATTTCAATAAGATTTTCCAAAAAATATTTAAGGTACAGATTCGACTCAGTTACAATTTTATTATATGTGTAGAAGATACTCGTAGGTATCTCACATAAACCGCAACTGTATGGTCTAATTCGTAAGGACGTAAGTTATAGGTCTATTTGGAGACATAAAAATAATTACAACATAAAAAATATATCGTACATGAGCATGTACATCTTTGAAGAAGTCTATAAAATTGACAAATTTTCTTACATTATGTAGTTAGTGTGGAACAATTAGTAAGAGTTAAAATGCCAGCAAAATCGCAAGAAGTTGCAAGGTTTATTAAAAAGAAAATACGTTCATAATGTAAGAAGCGATATCAAAGCTACAAATAAATATCAACTATTTAATGATACTATAGATATGATAGGCTGATTTTATTTAAATCTTCGATCGATCGGTTGATCAATCCGTCGATCGATCGGTCGATCGATCTGTTGATAGGTCGGTCGGTCGATCCGTCGATCGCTCGGTCGATCTATCGGTCGATCAGTTGATTATACACTTCATTAATCATATTTCAATTAACACAGAAGACTTCTGGCCGCGCATTTGTTTTGTCTCTGTCGCTTTTCCGCCATTTTTAGCTGACAGCAGGCAAAGAAACACTCAGTGTCTCTCTCTCTATGTCTATGGTTAAATTATACAGCATAAATAGACGTATTTTTATGATGACATTTTTTATTTTTTTACACCTACAAAGAACCGTTCACATAAAATACTTAATATATTTTTACTTGATACCTTTACGCATTCCTGGGAAAAAGGTATTTATATAGCAATTTAAAAAATATTTTAACCAAGTTCTAGAAAAAGAAGACTAGTCTATAAATTAATGTTATTTAATAAAATAAAGCAGTTAACCCTTAAGTATAATCAAAGTATCCGATTACGCATTCCGTCCTGCATAATTTATAAAGCAGTAGTATCAGGTTCGACTGATGGCCCATAATTAAGTTCATTTGATAAGACGACGCCGTAAGTATCGGCTTCGAGAGTATGGAAATAGCTAGATAAGACACTTTAAATTTAGAGATCAACAATAAATAAAGAAAATCCTTACATATTATAAACATCGCCTTTCTGTTTATTTGTGCGCTTAAAACTCGTAAATGAATTTTTGAACTACTTTAGTGTGGAAATACGTTATGTGGTCAGATTTTAGTCGATAATTTTTTAATATGCGTAACTAAAGTCCCTTCACACTAGTTATCTTATATTGAATTTAGTATACCTAATCTCTATTATATGATTTTTATTGAACTTTTAAAAGCAAAACGTAAATGTGAATGATATTACTATTTTATTTTCCTATTACATTTTCAATTTGTTATCATATTTTGCATGTTATCATATTATTTGAAAGTATACATTTATAATGTATATCGTATTTTTTCTGCATTAAGTTTTATTTATTCACAATCAAACGATAGTAAAATGGCAGTTACAAATACCTGTTGTTCAAACTGTACCTTTTTATCATTACCTTTTTCTAAATCCCTTCGCTCAGGCTCTATTTGCAGCTGCAACTTGCGTGCCATATTGTAAGTTTATGCACAAATATATAATACTGTAGAGTAGTGGTGAGTGTGTGTCTTACACCAAAAATAATAATAAAAAATGGCACGTCTTTAACATGCTTAACACATGTTGTCAACGTATGCCAATTAACAGCAAAACGGTTAATCGTAAATTACCGTGTGTGAGAGAGGAACAAAACATTTTCCAAAAATGAATTGAAATTAATAGAAAAGATTCGAAATATCGAATACTAGAATGTTCTTTATTGATGTACATAAAAAGGCCGGCAGTGTATCGAGTGATCAATTGCATTTTGCAGCTAAGACAGAATAAGTACAAAAAGTGAAGAAAAGAAAATATAGTGTAACTTTTAGTGAAATATATTGCCCAAAGATTGAGTTAAGCCAAAACTTTGAATGAACCGCCATAAGTGACTCTTGTGAATCAAAAGTCATAAAACATCTTTAGTACAGAAGACGTACTTTAATTTCCCATCCCAGACCTCATAGAATGTGACAATACTATACAATATACCATAAAACAATTTTACCATGAGAACTTTAATTTTACAGTATAAAAAGTAGTTTAATTAGACAGTATAAAAAGTAGTTTACACTGCGGCCTATAAACTATTGTTATTTAATGTTATCAAGCTTCGTTACGTCTAGAAACAAACAAAAATCAACTGACTTGGTTCCACGTTTTTAATATTAAAAAGGTAGTAAGGATCAGTACTTTAAATAATACTAGCGGCTCACCTTCGCTTCGCTCGGGTTCGTCCCTAGTTACATTTTGACGTTTAGTATAGATTTCTTGTATGTATGTATTCAGCCCTTTTTAACGTCCCACTGCTGGGCACGGGCCTCCCTTCAATACGAGGAAGATCAGGCCATAGTCCACCACGCTGGGCAAGTGCGGGTTGGATTTCTTAGAGATGAAATATTTTCTTAATCCCATATGTTGACCCGGATAACCAGCTTTCACTATAGTAAATTTCATCAAAATCCCTCTAGTGGTTTCTCCCATAGACAGACAGACAGACAAAAATTCTAAAAACTATAGATTTGGCCTCTGAATCGATAATAATTAATAATGTCTATTTCAATAAGATTTTCCAAAAAAAAAATAATGTACAGATTCGGCTTAGTTACAATTTTATTACATGTATAGATTATAAAATATATTTACAAACCAAATCAATAAAATAATTTTAGACAGAATCCGTTATATATTTTTTCTGAACAATATAGCGGATAATCTACGGCTCCACAATATTTTGATGTTATCTTTTCTTAATGAGTTACTTTGTCCAAATTCAAAACTTATGTCACGGCTTATATTTCATGGTACGGAAGAGAAAAGATAAAATAGTTTTTATAAGCTTGATTTATCATCTGTGGATAATATCGAAATAATTAGCATGCATCTATTTGTAGTGTCTGAAACTATAACATACAATAAAACATTTAGAAATAATTATAATTATAAATACATTTAAACATTATATATTATCATTATCAATTACAAAATACAATCAAACATAAAAAATATTAAGTTAAGTGCGAGTCGGACTCACGCATAGATGCGAGACATATATTTATTTATTTATTTTATTTATTTTATCAGGATAACCAACAAAAGTTACATTAATTCATTTGGTATTACATATACAAAGTTAGAGATAAATGCCCTTTTTACAGGTTACCACATCATGCAACAAAATAATATAAACATAAAAAAAATATATAAAAAAAAAAACATAAAAAAAACATTAACAATATTTGTAACATAATTAAGTGAAAATAATATAAGTTTTATAAAATTTAATTAAGTAAAAAAAAATACATTAATATAATAAAAATTTAAGATTATAATTTAATTCATAATAAATACCTTTGTTCAATAAGAATAATAAAAGTGTAATTACTAATTAATTACATTTTACATATGTATATACATAATACATATGTATGTATAATGTATATATGTATATAATGTTACCCTATTAATTTTAAATAATAAAACAGGCCCTTTCATAAATAAGAAATTATTAAAACCTACAAGCGCAACTTTAAAGCTTCATAACGTTTTCATTTGTCGAGACATTTTAATAATTCTTTGATATTTTAGTTATATTTTACTAAAATATTATAATTTATCCAAAAAAATGGGAAAATTCTCCATTATCTATAAACTTTCGTAAAATTAACTAGGAAGTGAGGATACTTGACAATTTCTTTCGCAACTATCATAATGGGTACACCTAATCAATGTTTGTAAAGTGTAACGTTGAAAATAAACACACCTTATCAAGATTTCTCTGAAATATTTAATACATTGAGAAATATCAAATAAGTGTGTGAAATTATTAGATAACGATTGTAGGTTAATAATAAAACAAATTATACTTTGTACTTCAATGTTTACTAATACGAAATGTCGTTAAGTGAGGAAAACTGTTTTTAATTTTGTCTTAATGTTTCTAAGATAACCGTGTAATCGTGACAAAAACAAAGAATTTACGTAGAAAATGTAATAGTATCTATCTATTTTTATATTGATAAATCACTATTCATTTAAAAAAAAAACAAATATTTAGGTATATTTTGAAATAACTATGTAAATCTTGTTTTTTTTTTCAAACAACATCACTTTTTTTATATAACTTGATTTTAATATAAAGTTAGTACATAAAATAATATATTACGAGCTTACAAAACAAACTAAAGCACTTCTTTGGCAATACATCTTTAATAAATACAAAAATTTATTTAAAAACTTAAATTTAAACATGGCAAGTGGTAATAAACATATATTAACTATACTATATTTAATATCTTCCATATATGGTCACAGTGAAGTTGAATCCACTACCCCTTTGACTTTTAAGCTTGATCTTCACAAATCGTTGGTCGACGCCACCAGCTAAGATAGTCGCGTAGCCCCCGGATCCATCTATCCAGTTATCTTTTACGTAAATAGCTCTGATATATGCAAAATTATGTTGTCCTGCTTCTGGATACTCTATAGTACTCGTTCTCACAATTAATGGGAAACCGTGCTTGTATTCGGTTACTCTATATAAAATCACGTCCCCATAGTTAGCCCGCCCAATTAATAGGTCGTGGCTTTGGCAGAAAGCCGCGGCGATGAAACACACAAAGGCTAGCACTGTCAAAACACGCATTTTCTTCGTTCGTTCGTTTAACACTGAAGTGCTAACGAAAATATATTGTTTTTTATATATATGTTTGGATGGTTGTATGCAGGAGTGTGACAAGATTTCAGTTATTTATTATTTTTGTTAGCATTTGTTAAACGTTCATCGTTGATATTACATTATTTAGTCTTAGGTTACATGTCATTACGGAAGTCTTTACTGAAAACTAAAATAGATTTTCATATTTAAATTATTATACCTATATTTTATAAAAAATGGTACGTAATAAAATTATAATAGCATTTTATAAGTTACAATTATTTTTAAGAACAAACAACCGTCAATACCTAATAATGTATAAAATTAAAGGGCATAGGTCAACGCGTACCAGTTAGGTATTACATAAACTAATGATATTAGCTTATCAAATATTTATAGTAGCATGTTTCAAATGCTTTTAAAGTTTATACATTATTATAATATTTATATGAGTTCATGTATGTCATTATTTGTTTATATTTTTACAAAACTAGAAGTTCGGAGTACCTCTACCGAGCTCAGAGCGGTGGCTCTACTTCATGACACCTGCATAGAACAAACATAATAATAACAATATTATATTAAAAACTGAAACTAAAAATATTTTAAAGCTATTCTCTTTTCACTCTTTGTGCTGTTTTAACTTTTGAAATTACTCAATTGCATAAAGCTGACCATGCAAACATTACAGAAGAGTCATGTATCCATCAAGACAAGACCTGTCATATGACGTGATTTTCAGAGTCGGCTTAAATAAACAAATACCTTGTATACAATAGCTCGAATATTCCATGACTTTGTACTGCTACTGTTGTACTGTATTTGTACTGAAATTACTCAGCCAGGCATATATAATGTACGTATAATGCAATAATAATACATATAATCTATACATATAATAAAATTGTAACTAAGCCGAATCTGTACATTAAATATTTTTTTAAGTCTTATTGAAATAGATTGATTTTTCGAAAATCATCCTTTAAAGGGGTAAAAGGGGGTAATAAAGTAAAGAATTACTTATGATCAGAATAATACAATTAAATAAATACATTTTTTAGCATTTTCGTAATTATAAGGCATACTCCCTTGATGGAGAATGAGAGCTTGTATAAAATTCTGTAATTGATATGTAAAAAAGTACAAAAAGTAAAAAAAAAAACCATTTGTAGTCGATTTAAGAGTTTTAAAATCACTTTCTTTAAAATGATATCCACATAGCCTTAAATATGAAGATTGTGATTTCACCAATTTTGGTCATCTTATTGCTTTAGCTCACAATTTCTTCAGTTTTTGTCTTTTGGGAACAAATCATATGCCTTTTTATTTCATTCTGGCACTGCGCAATTTGTCATTTGACTAAATTTTTAATAAATTGAAAAACATCTGACGGAAGAAATAGAGAAAATTCTTCTCCATTTTATATGGAGTTTACGTCAAATGTTTGTCACTAGTAGGTAAACAAAAGGTAGATAGTTTATTGAAATTCACCGCTGGTTTTCAAGTCATCCGCACTTAATACTTTTTATTCTGCGCAGAAACCAGCAAAACGAAGGTAAAAATAACAAAGGACATCGAATAACATTATTTCCTTAATGATATCATTTTTAAACGACTTCAAAAAAAGGAGGTTACCAATTCGACACGTATGTATGGAATTGGAACTGCAAAATATTCACATATGATAATTATTGGGGTTTTCAAGAAAATATTCAAAATTTTATAGGTGTACGTATGTACGTTTGTCCACGCATTTCTCCAAAACCAGTTATCGGATCGTGATCATTCTTGTTTTTATTTGCTTACATTTATTTCAACTTTGGGAATAGTAAAGATTTCATCAAAATCGGTTCAGTCGTTTTTAACTTATTATATAATTTTACACAGAATTCATTATATTATATATTTTTTTTCTAAACAATATAGCGGATAGTCTACGGCTTTAAAATATTTTGATGTTACCTTTTCTTAAAGTAACTACTTTATCCAAATTCGAAACTTAAGAGAAAAGATAAAATAGTTTTTTCTGTAGATAATACCAAAATAATTAGCGTATGTATTTATTTTAGAGCTATAATCTGAGCAAACAAACAAAAAAAGTTAAGTGCAAGTCGGACTCAGGCACCGACGCTCTCTTGCCATTATTCTTGTACATACAAGTGCAATGGTACCCTATTAATTTTTACTAACAAAATATATTAGATGAGTAAAAAAATGAGATTTTTTTTAACCGATTAGCTACTTATATCAAACAATTATAAGCGATAGTTCCATTAAATTAATTCTCGCTTGTTACAGTAACATGGGTCTTCTCGAGTTTGAAGAATGGACTAACCAGACTGACTTATTTTCTGATAAGTCCAGGATGTGTGCTAAGCTCCGGGGTTTGACTCCCGGACAGCGCAGGGTGTGTAGACGACATAAGGACCACATGCCCGCAGTCGGGGATGGTGTAAGGCAAGGGATACAGGAATGTCAGTACCAATTTAAGGATAGACGTTGGAACTGTACTGTTACTGAAGACACAACTGTCTTTGGACCACTCACTTTGATTGGTAAGTTTAAATGTAGTTAGGAAAACTAAATCCCACCAAAAACATTTTCATGTAAAATGTTTCCAAGATGAGACCATATGGCTCGCACTGTCAAAAAGTTATCAGATCTCATGTAGAGCCTAGCTTCTAGCTCTACACGTGCTAACTCTACAAGCCCTAACTTCACAAACTCTACACCTTAGTCAAAATATGTGGCTTGGCTAACTGGTACTAATATTAGCTTACATATTAAATTTCAGCTTTCTAGGACTTTCGAAAGTACCCTAAGAATTTTGATGATCATAAGTTAATGACGAAATCGGAATTTCTTAGATATAATTAAAATCTAAACTATGAGAGCTATGCAATTAAAACTTTATATGTTTAATAAGTCCACTATTGACATTATATCCCGAGAATTTTGTTTATCTGGTATAATCCAAACCCAAGTTATGAGGGTTCAAAAGAAATGACGAAGCGCTTCGAGAAAAGGTAGGTAGTGCCCTTGCGCTTCGTTTAGCTCGTCTTGGCGGAGACACTACCGTGCCCCCAGATTTTTCTTTTAGTTTTATAAAAAAATTATAACAACGGTAATCAAATTATTATAATAAATTAATTTGATTACCGTACATAATATGTAATTGAAACTGTTTTCAATATTGATTAAACAAAAAAAGATACGTACATATCGCAATATATAGCTATATATTATATAAATAGTATAAATAGACGAATATTGGACTACTATCATAATCATTATAAATGTGAAAGTTTGTATGTGTGTATGTTTGTTGCTCGTACACGCTGAAACGATTTAGATGTAGCGCATAGATAAGTAGACTTAGCGTTTAATATAACATAAATTGTTAGGCACACAGGGAAGACCCGAGCGAAGCGAAGGTATGTCGCTCAAGTAAGACGTCGCTTCGCTTTAAATATACCTATACGAAAATGTAATAGAATTGCCTGAAATACAGGTAACATTATTTCAGATTTCCATCTTCAATACATAGAAAAACGTACATTTAGTACAAAACATATAGCTGTTTCAGCTAGGAAATAACAACTAAACTTATGTTATTAATACTGTTTCCGAAAAAAATGTATAAGATTTATTAAAACATCGCCTATCAAGATAAAGTGACCATAAATTTGCGCAATCGGAGGCCAAACTATTCGTTAGCATAGTGTATACAATAAAAATATCGTAAAAACAGTTTATTATATAATAAAAGGACATTTCATTTCTCTTTTGTATTTTGTATAAGTGTTTATTTGTGCTTAATAATACAAATTCACTAGCTTTGTAATAAGGTCTTGGAAAAGCTCATAATTTTGTTATTTTGGTTATGTAGATATACATAAGTATAATATATACATATAGAGTATTTCGTTTTTTTTTTTAATCGCTATGGTTTGGTTTTATTTAACACCCGACACATAACTACATAGCTAACCTTGTTCATCCCTTTAAGACCTCAAAGGTTAAGAAATAATATTTTCTTGTTACTATGTCATTATATAACTAGACTGTCAAAGATCTAGCAATTTTTTCTACATGTGACTGTGAATCCGTAAGAACAAGAATTTTTTTATTTTATATAATACTAGCTACTAACCCTCGCTCCGCTTGGGTTCGTCCCTACTTACGTTTTAACGGTTAATATAAGTTTCTCAGAGATGAGATATTTTCCCGCAGTAAAAAGTATTCTATATGTTGACCTGGATAACCAGCTATCGTCATACCAAATTTCAGTAAAATCCCTCCAGAGGTTTTTCCGTGATGCGTTCACAGACAGACAGACAAAAATTCTAAAAACTATAGATTCGCCCTCTGTATCGATAATAATGTATATTTCAATAAGATCTTCCAAAAAATATTAAATGTGTAGATTGGTAGATGTTTTGATGTGTAGATTGTATGTACCTATAGATTTACGAGTACGTATAATTAGTATATAAACAAGCATCAATATTGATATTATAAATATAAAACTAACTATCAAAAATCTACTTAATATGCTTTTCATTACACGGCTGGTGGTCAGAGATTTTTATGAAAATTTATCTCTAAAAGGCATAAAATATGGTAAAATTTCTTTGTAGGGATCCCTATAAATTTTGACTGCTTCTATATTTATATAACACTAGCGACTCACCTTCGTCCCTAGATAGGTTTTAATTTTTTTTGAGCGAAACCCTTATTCTTTTCCTAAAATAAAAGTAGCCTAACTTTCTCCTTATAATATCAGCTATCTTCCAGTGAAAGTCCCGTTAAAATTGGTCCAGCCGTTTCGGAGATTAGCCGGAACAAACAGACAGACAGGCAGACGTGTTTTTCTTATAAGTACCGTATATAATTCCATATGCATTTAGTATAAAGCTGTTATATTGACATTACAAATAGAAACTTCAATTTTATTTAGCTGTAATAGATGTTATATTAAGAAAAAAGTATACAGGCATATGAGGCTGACGTGGGTCGCTAACATATACTTACATATATAAAGTTATTTAACCCATACATTAAAAACTATACCCTTGATTGATTTGTTTAAAACCTTTAAATAAAAACAAAGTACTACTCAAAGTAATACTCCAATAATAAAAGAGTTAAAAAGTTAGAAATTAAGCAAAATTTACCTTAGATATAAGTTTTTTATAACGACAAAATGTAAAAACTGTAGTGGAAAGCTCTAAATCTTCACTAAGCAACGTCGAGAGCACCAGTCGACGCGAACTGATTTATAGCGCTCGACTCTTGCTCTTTTGTTCTTGTTTCCATAGTGTAAACTTTTATTTATTTGATTCTTGCCAGAACACTTTATTTCTACTCTTGGGTTTTAATCCTTTTGAAATTGGGTGACAAATATTTAAATTTCTTGTCTATATGACATCATCCATCACGGCTAAAAAAAAAAAAAAAAAGGCTCAATCAAAAACTAATGTTATTACTAAAGCATAAGATAACTTTAATAAGAGACATTTAAAATTCGTATACCTATTTTGTTTGTTAGATTTATTTTAGAAAACGAATTAGGGTCCTGCTCAAAAAAACTAAAACGTACCTAGGGACGCACCCAAGCGAAACGGAGGGTAAATTGCTAGTATTTCATATATTTGTAACAGTCCCATTACTTTAAATCTTAAGTACATAATTTAAAAGATGATTGACTGCATTTGAGCTAAGCTCAAATGATAGAATGAAATGAAGGATATTTCATATTATTAATACTTATGTGTTTAGATCGTATAGTATTCAGCCCTTTTTAACGTCCCACTAAAGGGCCTTCCCTTACTACAAGGGGAATCAGGCCATAGTCTATCTACGGTGAGCGGACTTCCGTGCGGAGCGGTTTACTCAGGATGTTTTCCTTCACCGTGAGACAAGTGGTAATCATGTTGGAAATGATTCGCACATGAAAGTATATCACAGGTCATTGAACTCTAAAATACATATTATCTATTTAATAAAAAAATTAAATTATGGAGATATATTAAAAATTTCATACTTTTTGTCATATTTTTGATGGCTTTTCTTTAAAATTTCATACTTAACTCAATATATACAATATTTTTAATACATTCAGTACACATTCCACAAGTCAATGAGATAGACAGACTGTATAGATAGTGCCATCCACGAAAATCGGGATAAAAACTATCCTATCTTTTAAGTTGAAACAAATTACACATTTAAAGAAAACTACTTAAGATCGGATAAGTAATTTCAGAGTTCATCGCGGACCAACATCGTGACACGGTAATTTTATATATTAAGATATAATAATTTAATGCGACGAAATATAAGATTTTTTATTATTTATGGTATAACTAGTTATTTTTAGAATATGTAAATGCTCAATCGTAATAATTTATCGACGAATTATTTTATTTATTAACCAACAAACAAAACGATTTGATATTTATTGATAAGTTAGAACAGATTAACAAACTATATTACAATTATTTCATAATTAAATAGCTATTTATTATATTATAATTAACGTTAATAATTTACGACTCCTTCAAACTAAAACTGCTGAACAGTTTTTTTTTAATTATTTAGTACATAAAGATTATTACCAACAAGTATGTCCTACAATCTACAAAAAACAAACAAAACATACAACTTTAGAATAGAATCAGATAACGGAATTTGATATCACAAAACAAAAAGTTTTTCTAAACTAAAAATAATAATATTTCATTAGATAGTTTTAAATAAATATGAACACTCAATTTTAAACTGCTCGTATATCCCGTATGGTCTAGTGGCTAGGATACCTGGCTTTCACCCAGGAGGCTCGGGTTCGATTCCTGGTACGGGATTTTTTTTTTATATAATATATTCATAGCCTGCAGTAGTAGGCTAGTGTGTGACCTAAAGTAACACAGATGGGAGGATAGGAGGGTTTCTAGGACGCACCCGAGCAAAGTGAGAGTAAGTCACTAGTATAATTATAATTGTGTTATTTTTTTCAGCATCTCGAGAAACAGCTTTCACCCACGCAATAACGGCTGCAGGGGTGTCTTTGGCTATATCCCGCGCGTGTAGGGATGGACGGCTCTCTTCTTGCGGGTGCAGTCGCGCGTCCAGACCTAGGCATTTACATAATGACTGGGTGTGGGGCGGATGTGGCGATAACCTCGAATATGGATACAAGTAAGATTTTTATTGGAAAATAAATTTAGAAATATTGAGTAATATGAATATATAATTATATATTTTTGTTCTAATATTTATTTATGATAATTACTTTTACTGCAAGACAAACAGATTTAAGGATTGGGGTAACTGTTAGAGGTGATAGGGGCGGATATTTTTTCCACTCCAATAAAAAAAAATTGACACTATTTGTCAATTTTTACAAAATTTGTACAAATAAAAAAACAAAAAAAACATAGCTACAAATTTCCTAACGAATATCTTTTGAAAAAGTGGCGTTGACATGTGACGCTATGTCAAATCATAGAATAATATTTATTTAATACCGACCAATCTCCTTCATGTCTTCTCCATTCTACGTGACATTGGCAAAATAATCTGTGCTCAACTGGCACGCTTTGAAGCCATTAACAAGAGAACTGAACTGAACAGAAAAATCGAAGGTTCTAATTGGCTAAATAATTCGAAAAACAACGTGAGTTTTGATTTTTACATCCGAAAAGTAACAAACAAAAGAGATTTGAAAAGCATAATTTAATTTCGAATTCTGCACTTATTTTTGAGGACACTTTTGAGACCCTAATTGTGTTGTTGAATTTTTGTGTATCCAATGGTGGTCATGCAATACATGCTTCGTACTACATTTTTAATCTGTTATAATACAAAAGCTCGTACGAGTCTATAGTAATATATATAATAATATCTATAGTCTATACTATATATAATATTATAAAGCTGAAGAGTTTGTTTGTTTGTTTGTTTAAACGCGCTTATCTCAGGAACTACTGATCCAATTTGAAAAAATCTTTTTGCATTTGATAGCCCGTTGACTGATGAAGGCTATAGGCTATATATCATCTCGGAAAGTCTCGGAAAAGAAAATTTGTTTTTATCTAGGGACGAACCCAAAGCGAAGCGTCGCGGGTGAGTCGCTAGTAATATTATAAAGAGGCAGAGTTTGTTTGTTTGAACGCGCTAATCTCAGGAGCTACTAATCTGATTTAAAAAAATCTTTTTGCATTAGATAACCCGTTTATTGAGGTAGGCTATAGGCTATATATCATATACTATATTATAGTCTATATATTCCATACTAACCGTTGAAAAGTACCTAGGGACAACCCGAGTGAAGCGAGGGTGAGTCGCCTGTATGAGTATAAAGATGAAGTGTTCATAGCAAACATGAGATAAATTAAATTTAAATTCGTTGTCAATTCATTCTGCGAATGGACCTGTTAACACTTTCAATTTCAATTCAGTAATTTATATCGCATAATTAATTATAAAAATATATATTTATTTTAATTATAAAAAAAATTGTTATCTATGCACATGAATATAATTGAAGTGCCTGTTTATAATGTCAAAATAGCAGCTGCTTTTTACTTAATCCATACGGAATTATATAATATGGTACATATAAGAAAAACACAATTTTAAATTTTTTTATCAGTCTGTTTGTTTCGGCTAATCTCCGAAACGGCTGGCCCGATTTTCACGGGACTTTCAATGACGGATAGCTGATGTTATTAGAAGTAACCTAGGCTAATACTTTTATTTTAGAAAAAGAATTAGTTAAAAAAATTAAAACGTCCCTAGGAACGCACCCGAACGAAGCAAGGGTAAGTCGCTAGTTTTATAATAAAAAAGTAGTTACATTTCTTATCACTTAATAAAATCATCGCGACATACAAATCTATAAAAATAGCCTCTCAAATATCCCAGCAATACAATAAGCCCAGCTATTTCTAAATCCCGGTAAAACGTACTAGAAACTATAAACACATCCAACGTTTCATGTTACCCTTGTAGCTACAACTATGTTAACAACTAGATTACTACAATTTTTCTAGAATAGTATTTGTATACTAAAAGCAGAACTTTTTTATTTCATGCATCCCTGATCCAAAATTATTATTTTATTGAAATCGAACAATCTCTTTCAAAACTTTCGTTTTCGTGCTACCCTGGTACAGTACGATTGGAGTAAAGAACCTCAACCTTTCATCCTCTTCCCTCAAAAGATATGCAGAGTAAAAATATTTTTTATTTACAGTTAAGGAGTCTACTTACTGTTTTTACTTGATCGATTTATTTATTTCATAACTAACTTTATTTAACAATTAATCGGCTATAGACATCGATCAAAAAATAACTTTTTGATCGTTGGCCATACGTTACAAAAAAAGCAAAATATTCAATAAATTATCTTTTATCAATCAATTAAATATTTGGTTTGGTAACATAATTAATTTAATTAATAAAAAACCGCTAATTAATATCTCTCTCGCTCTCTACGTCTCTACAATCTAACTCACCTGTTATAAAAAAATTAAATAAAACACGAACAGGTAAAACTACCTGTCTTACCTCGTACCTGTGTACTAGGATATCAACAATGCATAGAAGGAATATTATACCTGTCGATTCACACCCACATAGACGTACAGTACCATACTACATTGTCGTTTGTATGTGTGTAAAGGGGCGTGGCTTAGCTTTTCCTCTTTTCACTTATACTTTTCTTCTATATAACAGTAAGAGAGGGAAAATGACTATATATTTCCTTCTCTTTCTTAAAAACCTTTCATAGTGTGCGTGAGTTTTCACAGCAGTTTGTTGTGTGATTGTAACCTGCTCCAGTTTAAAGGTAAAGGTAAAAGGCATATCCTGCTATCCTCTTATATCCTAGTACTCAGGTAAGACGTAAGACAGGTGAAAAATGCACCTGTTCTTCTTTTCAGAATGAGGCAGATTTTTTTAGTTATCTGTACTGTTGCTACCTTTCCATAAATATTATATACCTTTATTTTAATTATTTATTAATAATAATAAAATTAATGTACATTTATGAAATTATCGAAAAAAACTTAACTATATTTTCAATTTAGACTTAGATTTATTTTTTATTTGAAAAATCAATAATAAAAAAAACATTATAATTTAGTTAAGTTTAAAATTATGACAACAAAAAAATACGTGACAGTCATAAGTCAGCTGTCAAAATCGTTTCACGAGTGTCAAGCCATGGTTTAAGACAGGTTCGGTACCAGGAGGTCAAAGCATCGTAAGAGCTTTCAGAATTTCAGGCTTGACATCATGGTGCAAGTAACATTAGTATAAGAAATTAATTGTACTTTTACACATAATATTTATAAAATAAATGATGAATGAGTAATATTTACTATTTATTTATAGGAATTTATATATTTATTATAAATGTAAATCAATAAAATAACCTATGAGAAACTATAATACTAAGCACATTTAGTTTTATTCAATTAACAAAATAAATATTGTTTAACATATAAATATATAAAATAATATACATACATACATACATATAATACCTCGCTGTAGATTTTTTGAAGAGAGGCATTAAAAATTATCAACGTATTGTACCACCGTATCCTGCTTCAATTTTTTCCGCGTATTTTTGTAAAAATATTTTCTGATAAATTAATTATTCTACTATACAAAACAGAATAAACATCCAGAGTAAATAACAATTCAATTTGATACGTCCATATCGATCGAAAGTTTTAAAACATGATATAAAGGATGGCTGGATAATAAACGTAAACCGTAACTTAATACAGCAATAAAAACTTTTTAATGAATCTCATTTACGAAAAAACATGAAATTTTCTGCATATTTTGTATCTATAATACCAGGAGAGCAAAAACATCAAGAAGGTAGCCGATTCTCACAGAAAAAAACATACTATAGAATTTTGAACCTTGTTTCTATTAATTTACGGGCTATGTACTTGAAAAGGCTCACACACAGACTTGAATACGCAGGCTTTATAAAGGAATTTGTTCATATTTCATACTACTCAGATTCTACGAGAAATGCTACGAAGACATTAAAAGGCAACGTCACCACACGTTTGAGGTTGTATCACCAGGAGTGTAGTAAGCGTTAGGAGGTTGGAAAATAACAAATTATATTTTCCACTGAAGCTCCACCCTCCTCCCTCATACCATTTCCTTGTAATAAGGTGGCAAATACTTAAAGTATCCAATAGAAGGTTTTACTTGTTGAATATTTGTTTTATTTTTATCATAATATTCTATATATATTGTTATTCCTAAGAAGCAACAATAGAATGAAAATGTATTTTTATAGTTGTTCCAAAAAAAAGTGACGGCTAAAAACATATAAAGCGTTAAAAAATTTATACAAGTGGTCGGGGGACCACTGTCAGGATCAAAGTTCCTCACTAATTTCCTTCAATTCCAAATGTAATTTGATATACTCGTAAAATGTCTATTGGCACACTAAATAGGAGAGCTGATGAACATTTTGGGGTAGGTTCTTGAGGCACTACAGAAAATTTTGTAATTATCCTTGAAGGACTCCTAAATAAGATTAAAGATAGTCGAGATATGGCTGACTGGTAGCGGCACCCTAGCAACCCTCTAAATTTTTTTTAGGGAAATTTCTTTATGAAAAAAAATTAAGCCATTTTAAAATTTTTATATCCTTAAGTTAGATATTTAAGGAATTAAAAAATCAAAAATCCAGATCAATCAGTCAGGTCTAAATGTTAACCCGACTGTTGCAAAATGGTTTTTTAAACAAATGAAAAAAATGTTCTTGAGGCAGTTTAGTATTTTTTGAGAGTAATATAGGTACTTAAAGACAAAGAATCCCAAAAAGCCAGATTAATTTGATAGATTTTTTACTTGCTAGATGAAAAAAATTCAAGGGTTGCTAGGGTGCCGCTACCCATCAGCCATACCTCGACTATCTTATTTAGGGGTCCTTCAAGGACAATTACAAACTTTTCTGTAGTACCTCAAGAACCTACCCTAAAATGTTCATCAGCTCTCGGACTATATGAAGGAATATGTGAAAGGTCAGAGAGCCCTGTTGACGTAGCGCGAGTATCAAACAGCAAAGAGCACACCGCCCCGTATCAAAGCAAAATTCATTACTGCGTAGTTTGTATAATTGTACATATTAAGAGTTCAATATTAAGTTTTAATGAGCTTTATACGCAGTTAAAAAGTATTTACTCTTATATTGCAACATCATTATTTCGGTTTTTTCCGACACCTTATCTATTTCAAACTTTTTTATTCTCACTTGTTATTCTAATTTATTGTTTTTCGGTTAAACGAAAACATGATACGTATTTATTTTAATACTAGCGACTTACTTTCGCTTCGCTCTGGTTGTGTATACATACAGGTTATGTGGGATAACCCGGCTAGAAAAGCCAGTACTACCCACTAAAACCCAACAGAACCACAACTCCTACCGCAAGCAGCGTTAAGAAACTTCGTTCAAGAACAGTAATAAAAATCCAATTTAAAATAAAAGTAGGTACTAAAACATTATCAATATTAATAAGTATCAAAACATACCTATATAATTCTTAAATACATCGAACATCAAATATTACAAAATAATAATAATAACAGAAGAACATCAAGAACAAAGTTTAACCGGAATTTCAGTCCGCCACGAGCTTCCGATGTGAGACCACGTCCGAATGCGCTCTAACATCACAAAACACGCGGCTTTGCAAAGATTCAAGCCTGCAAATACCAGGACTTCATAACGTACTAGTAGTAATACTCTACAGTATACTAGTGTGCGTACTATTTACGCAAACATGAGTAGTAGGTACGTTTGTGCGCAGGGGTTGTCTTGCTTTTTATTGGGGGTAACTTTTTAAGATTTTTATCGTCAATTTTAAAAAGGGCTTTTCCGATATTTCTGTTCTTTGAATTTTCTTTACGCGGAGAACAGGATCGGAAGGAGGTTGAGAATGATTGGAATTTTACTTGCAAAAGGGCCGTCTGGCGAGAAATGCGGTCTTTTACTTCATAAAGGAGATTTTCCCGCATTCGAGCATGCTCCTCACCAGGCAACCATCGTACTAAAGGAGGTTTAAAGGAATTCGTAAAACATTTCAATGCCGGCGGCGGCCTCCGTGTAAGTCGGCTGTAACTTATTTACGTTAATCCTTACAATGACTGTTCATACTAACTATTCCATATGAAATTGAACAATAATAATAAAAATAAATATTTTGAAAATATTTATATGTGTATTTTTAAAATATACTATAACTAAATATCATCATAATTTTTTTTAAATAAATCGATGAGGTTTTACTTTATTTTTCGATACTGCTAATGGCAACATTACAATAAAACATTATTTTTACCTAAAAATTGAAAATATATTAAACTATAATAAATTAAAAATCTTAAGCTCTTTAAGAGCTTTCAATAATTCAACCTAATATGTATAAAATATTATTTATATACGTAAAAAACTATTTTCACATAAATTACCTATTAATTTACATACTCAGGTAACACTTTAAATATATAAATTTTACACAAACTATTTGAAACATGAAACAAACACCGGATATAGAGAGCTGCACTAAACCCGGATAAGCCGGGTTGAACCGCGTTAAACACGCTTAAATCCGTTATCATGTACCAGGGTAGCATAGACCGTTGGGGGTATTTAATCCGGAACACCCCGAATACCAAGTTCCCTTTCAAACTGTGCAGCGATTATGAACTTTAACTCTATAAAAATATGACATTGTAAATTTTTATAGACTTTATATTCAAAATCGCGTCAAAATGAAATACTTAAATTTTTCATAATATTAAAAATTACTTTTTTATGTTAGTTATAAAATACTTTTTCTATAAAAATATTATAGGCACGATAAAAGTTTCAAAGTCACCATAAAAAAATAATGGATTAGGAACTCTATTGAGTAATGTATAAAGTTAAGTTTTAAATGATCGCCCGTGAAGCTACGAATCAATATTTCGTAGAGCTTTCGTAGCAGTGGGCGTAGCCTAAATGAAAACGTGAAAACTGTATTCGTTTCAGTTACTCTTGTAAAATGATCAATACAAGCATCTCTTTCGAATTTTCCTCCCTTTTCAATGCTAGTATTAGGTACCAGGAGCGACATAAATGTTAAAGAAACTTTTAAGCTCGTGGAAAACTAAGTGAAATATCTATAAGTCTAATAATGGAACCAAAACTTTTATTTATATAAAATTTATTATTCTAATGTATAATATAAGTTTGAAGAATTAAAATAAAACTTTTTCTATTAAAGTAAAAAAATTACAAATTGAAAGCTTAACTTACTATCAGAAAGTTAGTTTTTGTTATTATCAAAGTTTAAAGACCAATCGAAAGTCTAAAATAATTATACAGGCATACAGGTCTTTGCTGCAGATACTATATTGCAGAAATATGTGCCCAATTTAATTTATTAAATGTTATGCAAATGGTTGGTTGTAAATAAAAATGTAATAAATTATATGTAAGTTTAGAAAAAAAAAACAAGCTTTGCACATTTAATACATTTAAATCAAGTAAAGAATCTCACGCAAATGATACGTACATATAACTTACTAAAAATTGTTTAAGTTCGATTAAACTCGTAGCGTATCTTAAATACAATTTACACAAATCTTTATAATCACTACATTTTAAACACAACTATTATTAATTTTTACTACGTTTTTATTATTTACTACTTTTGGTTTCAACCCGCGTTAAATTAATTTGATTATAAATATCTGTTCTACAATAATGTACGGAAGTCTGCCCCATTTGTTGACTTTTATGATTACTGTTCGGCTTACTTAGGTAGTAGCATGATGATATAAAGCCTAAAACCTAATCTATCTGTTGCAAAAAGATTTTTTAAACCGGATTAGTAGTTCCTGATATAAGCAAGCGTTCAAACAAACAAATTAACAAACTCTGCCTCTTAATAATCTTTATAATCTCTTGTCAAATATTCGCGTAAATAAAAGAAAGTATTATTATCTAATATTTTACAGATTCACAGAAGGATTTGTGGATATACGCGAAAGAGAGCGAAAAGTGAAACGCGGCAGTCGTGAACAAGGACGACAGCTTATGAACAGGCATAATAACGAAGCTGGAAGAAGGGTGGGTGTTTGTATTTATATATGTAACAGGAATAGTTAATAAAAAAAATTTTCTATAAATTATCTAAATAATTTAAATAAAAAAAATAGTTTAAGAACTAAAACTAACTCCAACCACGGTTTTAGTTTTCAAACATACTCGTATATTTCTTAAATATAGAGATAAATTAGTAACACTCTAGTGATAATATATTTAGTACATATAGAATAGCATATAGCTCGGTGGGCTTTAATGTTATATATCTAAAAAAAGTAAAACTTTTAATTTGATAATAAAGTTGCGTAATGTTGAGAATAATTTATATAATACATACCTAATATGTTAATAAATAAAAAGGGCTGAATACATACCTAATATGTTATATATGGGTACTTTATAAATTTTCCTAATTAAAATTATACGTTTTAAGACCATGTTCATATAATGAAATTAAATTTCATATTAATGAAATATATATAGAAAGAAATGCAGCCATGTAGATATGTAGGAAGACATTTTTGTTTTATAATAATATCGTTCTGACCGATTTCGGTCACGGCGATGATGATTATATGCAGCCGTACATGCTAGCAATAACACCACCGAAACTGTTTTATAATAATATAAATGCGGCACATTATTGGGCTACCATTATTGAGCAATATATTTGTAGATGTTTTTACTTAATCGAAAAAAGACGAATTAAAAATCAAACTTTCTGATATTTACTAAACTAAAAAATAAAAATTATCGAGGACTAAAAATAATATAATAAGATATAAAATGTTGATGGCAGGCTGTTATAAAGAAGTCCCGGGTGACTTGCAAGTGTCACGGCGTATCGGGCTCATGCAGTCTAATCACCTGTTGGCAGCAGTTGGCTACGTTCAGAGAAATCGGTATGTGGTACATTTTTAAAATTGCTCTACTATAATTAAAAAAAAAACATAAAAGGCTATTAGACAAAAAAAAACAAAAACTATTCTATAAAAGTACCTACACAGCGTAGAAAACCAATGACATTTTTACTCATTTAAAGTTTATTATATAATAATAACACAATATCTAAAATATCGCACATATAAAAGGAAAAACCTAACTTTATCCTATCGAGCCATCAAATCTTATACTTGAAGTGAATCTCAATAAGCTTATAGCACCATCTAAGCCAAACTTCTGGGATAAATCGTCACCAATACATTTCCTCACAAATAACTCTATTAGAGAGCTATTCACAGCAGAGTCCAAACGTCTCGTTAAAGTAAATAGCCTTTCATTGTGCTCGAGATCAGATATTAGGTAGTTAATGAGACCTATTAATTCTCCTGTCGTCTCATGCTGCTCTGGTACACTGGATTCATTTTTTACTTGGATAACCAACTAAAAAAAAAACTAATAAATAATTTCTACTTTACCTTGAATGTCAAACAGAATTAGTCATTGCTATGATGTTTTGTATATTTTCATAATTTAATTGTTACGACATTTCTACGATACTTAACAATTCAATTATTTTATGATATTTAAAAATTTGAGTCATAAAAACCATAATTTAATATTATGTCGTCCATAGAAAAAACCTTACTTGTATAAGTGTGTCGTGTTATTTTATATATGGTTAGTATCGATTTCTCAGAAATGAGATATTTTCTCGCAGTAAAAATTAATCTATATGTTGATCTGGATAACCAGCTATTGTCATACCAAATTTCTTCAAAATAATATGTCGTGGTTTTCGTGTTTTTCGTCTGAGATACACAGATATATAAAGATTCTAAAAACTATAGATTCGCCCTATTTATCGACAATAATGGCTATTTCAGTAAGATTTTCCAAAAAATATTTAATGTACAGATTCGACTCATAATTTTATTATAAGTATAGACTATAGATGTACTATTTGTTAGAAAACTGCTTTACTTACTACTAAATTTTGCTGTGTTTCTATACTTAAATAAATAAGTTACAGCTCTTTTACTAAGTGTAATATGGCTAAAACTTTATGGAAGAGTTAAATAACTAGTGTAGTAGTCGAAAGACCTTAATATTTTCGAATAAAGCTCGTCAATAAAAAGGTAGTGAAATGTTTTGATATTTGCCTATTTATCTATAAATTTGTTTGGTTTAACGTACATTTATTTAAAAATCTAAAGTAAGTCTACCGTTAAAAAAATGGGCATTACATTGTTCTCGTGATCTGATACCAGAAAGCTAATGAGACATATTAATACTCCTGACGTTTCATGCTGGCTTGATAGGTTAAATTTATTGAGTCACAAACTCCAATAGCGAATACTTAAATAATATTAATTATTAGATGTAATAATAATCGAAAAAAATTGAAATTATTCATTTATAAGCGAATACGTACCTATTGAAATATTTTTTGACATCATATCGGCAAAATAATCTTTAGATATTTATTTTAAACTGAATCTATTTTTTTACCTTTTATTACCCATTTAATTTTATTAAAGAATCCTCATTTTTTCAAAAGCACTAGATACCAGGCAATACAACCAATGGTAAGATATTTATTCAATAAAATACTACATCTACTTATATTTTAAACATTATTTAAATTTCCGATGTCAAAACGGTACGCAAACGTTAAGCCAACGAAATGAGCTAAATGTAAGCATAAATTAACTTATTTACGTCCTTCAAGCTATTTCTTCGACATAATCTGACCGTGAATACTTTATGAGACTGCAACTTCTTATTACGCTATTTTATAGAGATAATATTTGTTTGTTGGTTTGTATGAAGTGGTTCTAAATAATTAGTATTAAAAGGCTTCAATCATATTAATGTAAACTAGTGGATCGATTCATAAGATAAACTAGTTATTTATTGTGTTATAATAATAAAATAAATATGAAAAACTTACCAGCATATTATTTTTAAACGCCATTATTCAAAATAATTATAATTGAAACTATAATATTGTAAAAAAAGTTAAAAATACATTAAAACTTCACATTAACCACATGTTACGGGTGGCCACATAAATCAAAAAGGCCGCCAAGGGCATAGTAATAGAAACATTTCCAGACCTTGCTTATTTATTATCACAGTATGGTAATGACACTCCCAGGGCTATAATCCAGTAGAATTTATTAATGTTGAATGACTTTATCACCGTTAATTTTTACCTATGCTTGTCTTAATATTTTTATTATAATTTATAACTAATAAACAAGTATGAAGTTAACTATAAAATTATAATAAATAATTGTAAGTTAAGTTTTTAAATTTAAATTTTGAAATAGCTGCGTACCACAGATAATAAAAAAGTTAGCTTGTTAAATGTTATATTAAATTATCTGTAATATTTTAAATAAGAAATTATATACATATATATATTTCTTTGTTATTAAATTCATCATTATCTTCTTATTTATTGTTTCGGCAGGAGATTATTTAAAAGATAAATATGAAGGTGCCACAGAAGTAAAGGTGTCCAGACGTGGCAAGTTACGGCTCAGCAATCCGAACTACAGCTTACCCACTGCTCAGGATCTCGTCTACTTAGAGGAATCACCGAATTACTGTGTTCGAAATGAGTCACAGGTAAATACAAAAATGTAAAAATATCTTATTTACAGTCGCATTGCTGAGTATTATTGTTCTCCAAGGGAATGAGGCCTTAATCGAACGAGTTTTTTTAAAGTCAACGGTTCAGTGTAGTACACGTCTTGAAAAAGCTAGTTAGGTTCTCTCTAATAGATTTGCTTATGACGTTCTTTTTCATCGTATTACAAGTTAGTTATATATTTTAAATATTACTATATTTAAAATAAATAAATAATTCGTAATAATTTTTTTTAATTCAATTTACTGTTTATACCTGATGTTAGGTAATGTGTTCGAAAAAGACCGCCACCCGTATGATGGCATTTTCTACAAGACTTTTACTTTCGAATTATACTATTTTATCATGGAAAAAGGGTTCTAGTATTAAAAAAAAAAACAAATAAAACATATAATATATTTTATAGTTTAATAAATATATTTCGTTTGGAAAAAGAATGAGGGGTCCACCACATAGATCGGGATCTTAAATTATCAGAGATTCACCTAAAAAAATCTTAAATAATCTTATTAAATGTTATATTTCAAAGTTTTATTTTTCTAGTTCAGTTTCAGTCATTTTCAAGATTACTTTAGGTAGGTACTCGTTGTACGTTGTTACTTGTTATGGATTATTTCATTTAATAATAAATTTTAAAATTTTTTAAACATTATCCAATATCCATGTTTTGTTACGTACTCGCATTTAGTAAATGTTATATTAATTGTGTTTTGTCATGTAAGTGATTTGTTTATAGTCGTAATAAATAATAAAGATTTCTAATCATATTTTTACCAGGGATCCTTGGGAACAACAGGCAGAGAATGTAATCGAACGTCGGCAGGTATAGACGGCTGCGCACTCATGTGTTGCGGGCGTGGGTACAACACTAAAAAGATTGTAGTCAAAGAACGCTGTCAGTGTAAATTCCATTGGTGTTGCAGAGTGGATTGCAATACATGTGTAAAGACTATCGAAGTGTATACTTGTAAATAACTTTAATATTAATATATGTAGGTATTTATTATTCTGGTCTCTTCGCTCTAGGTATAAATATGTAAGATGATGATAATGTGTAGTTTTAGAATGTGTACATTTTTTGAAAAAATAAATAGGTTTAGCTACTTGACATGTATTACATAACTTGTAGTGAGAAAATATAATCTATATTTATAGTCTTAAGTACTTAAAAAATATTTTAAATGAGAAACAAATAATATCACACAATCTGGGTGGGTAACTTTGGACTGCTTTTGAGACGATATAATAATAAGCTTTGACAATACTTTGTACTGAATTACTGTACAGTGATTGTGATTTAAGTGATCTTTTGACGTTGTAAATGCTTATTACTTACATTGAAGAATATATTTAAAATACAGTCAAAATCTGTAAGTTACCAACATCGAAGGGACTACTTTTTGTATTGATGATTAATTTGTAAAATTGTATAAAAAGATATTATAGGTTACATATAAATCCATACATATTAATATATTCATGTATAAAATAAGACTACATTTTGTTTATTTCACGTAAAACGTAATATGAAAGAACTAACATCATTTTTCTGTATTCATAAAATCTGTAATTATAGTCCGTTTGGAACACTGTCGTGCGTACGAATGTTCTAGTTTACATTTATCGTCATAACATCCTTAATGTGGATACTGTTACTTATTGTTTTTTTTTCAATACATCGTTCTAACAGATATGTAGTAATAATAATTTTTTGAGTTCCAGACAGAAATAGTGTGTCCAGGATTAAATTGACTTTTAACATTAGATTATAATTTTTTCTTATCTTAAAAGCCCATTTTATCGGGTTATTTGACATTAAAGGTAAACGTTATACGATTATGATGATACTTTGGCTAAGTTTGTAGTGACCCTACTTACTGTGCCAGGGGTCGAGGGTTCGAGTCCCGCCGCGCTGGGGAGCTTTCATTTGAGTGATAAGCACGAATGTTTGTACTCCAGTTATGGGTGTTTATATTTATAATATGTATGTTTTTAAAGTTATTTATGTACAGTGTATCAATCATCTGGTGTCCATTACACAAGCCTTGTAGCTTACCATGGAACTAGATGGTGCTGTCTGTTAATGTCCCAATGTCCCATATTTATTTATTTATTAGATCATGGTTTGGTAAAGGAAATTAATCAAATTCCTGTCAATCATAAATCGACTTTTTTATACTTAATATAGATACATTTACAACTTTCTTGTCCGATTATCGATTTTAAAAAAAAGTATTTGTTCAGGAGATGGTCCAAAGTTACAACGCTAGTCCAATGTTATCCAGAATGACTGTACGATGTAGGTATTACATGCTTTATTAATTATTTATATTTATAAAAACTATACATTCCTCTGTCATTATAATATGTATGTTAATTTGTAGAACATATTTAAAACAAATTTTAATGTCTAAGAATATTATTAGTAGTTTTTGAATGAGGCTTCACATAGCTAATAGCTATTGTTAAACTTAATAACGATCTCTTTCAATAACTTTCGTTTACTATTTTAAATATGAATTACCTATTATAAGTAACTATTTTTAAGGTTTTTTATTTCTTTCCTATCCTTTAAATACTTTTCAAGACTTAGAAGAATCACAGATGATAGATTGTAGTCTTAAACATATTTCAATAACTTCAACACTTCAACGTAAATGGAATTTTAAAAAAGTAAACTGACCATGAGTTACATCACGCTACCATCATAAGGTATAACATAATTAGTTTTACTTATAAATTTTCATTGAAAACTTAATTTACTCGTTGTGTCCTAATGATAAATATTTATGTGATCATTTTTACAAAAATCTTTTGTTATTAAACACATTGATCTTTATTCGAAGCCTAATAAAATTATGAAATATGACATAGCTTCCGCTTTTTTCTGTCTTTTTTCCTCTGTGTACTTGTCTTTTTCTATTCCCACTCCCACTACCGGCAGTGGGCGCCATGATTGTGGTCTATGGGCGCACAATTTTTCTCATTGACGTCGTTTGCCGTTCCGTCAACACGTGCACGGTGCACTCAGGTGGATAAAACTTAATACTCTGTCCAAGTGATTTTACATATTTTTGCGTATACTTAATATTATTATACCATAGGTATAGTATGAATATATCTATTGTGGTTCGTAAGATCATTTTAATTGGCATGTACACTTGTGTTTTAAATAGCTATCAGTTTATACGATAAATTGATAAATAAGAAAACGATACATTTACTTGTTATATGAGTCGTGACGATTATCGTATTATACTCTTTGTTGTATGATAAATTTCTGCTCACTTAGGATAAATATAACCTACACAAGTTTAAAAATTTTAACCAGAATTTATTTAAATATGAATAAAATTTACCACGGTATATTAATTACCTGCATAATTTTACTATTGTTTATAATTATTATATAAATATAATTCAAACTTTTTATATTCATTACTAGAGACTCACCCTCGCTTCGCTTCGGGTTCGTTTCTAGACAAAAAAAAACTATCCCACGGGAACCGTACACATTTCTGGGATGATATATAGCCTATAGCCTTCCTCAGTTAACGGGCTATCTAAAAAAGAATTTTTCAAATCGGATTAGTAGTTCCTAAGATAAGCGCGTTTAACCAACCAAACAAACAAACAAACTCTTTAGCTTTATAATATTAAGTATAGATTACGGTGTTACCGTTCGTTAAAAATTTGAATTCAATGCCTTCACTATTGTGCGTTGTTATCTTATTTTTAATTGGATATAACGAATATTTTTTAAAATAAATGTTTAAAATGAGTGATTTTCCTTAATGTATTCCAGGACCAAGTAAAACTAGTGGAACACATAAATGTCATAAAAATAAACGTAACAGAACACGGGAAAACAGTGCGAGTTCTGACTCATCTACCTCCAGTTTAAGTAGCTCGATTTCTTAGCTTCTCTAGATCAGATTCAAATCAGTAAACGTAAACGTTCTAAGCGTTTTTCGATTTCAAAACGGTCTTGTCACAGTAAAGATACAAAGTTAGATAAATTATTTGCCGAAATCTCTCATGTTCAAAAACAACCTGCAGAAAACAATACTCTCAGTGGAACTAGTCTCAGGAAATCGAGGGAGACTGGATCGACGATAGTCTCAGTGGTCACCTGTACGACAGTGACCATGTTAAAAACTAATCGGGACCACAATATTAGTTATACTAAAGTTAAAGATCCAGATGTTTTTAAAACACCCGCGTCGTATTTAGACATTTTAAAAAATGTTCAACCTTTATGTGATTCAGACTGGCGAAATATGGAGTATTCAGAGGTGGAAAAAAGTTATTTTCATACTCCTAGCTTTACGGAATTAGATTCGAATAATTAAGTTAAACGGCTTTGATAGTTATCAAAACACCATAAATACCGATAAAGCATTCGCTTCTATATGCTATATGTGGGTAAATAACGCGATCAACTTGAAAAAGAAATACGTTTTTTTTGGCATGGGCTAAGGATTCTCCTACCCTTACTTTTAATGATGTGAATGAGAAGTTCCGGGATATTTGTTACGGATGATTTTTAAAAATACCAAATGATGCTCTGCAGTTGGCTTGCGGCCAAAGGGCACAACTTGTTCAGCAACGACGCGAGACTATTCTTGTATCTGTGAAGGATCTGCTTCACAAAAGCATGTTGCGCAAAATACCGCCAACGTGTCAAAACTTATTCAAGGCTGAAAACTTTATGGCTGCCCTTGAAAAGGCAGGTGGAATATGAAAAGTGTTCTGGCCTCGACGAAAAGATAGCGCACTTGCACTACAGTCCGATCAAAGTAATTCAGTGCCATATCGAAGGAATCCACTAATGACTTCAAAGACAACGAACATCAGTCAGCCTTACAATAATAAGTTGAACTGTGGAGCGCATAGCAATAACCCTAGGATCTACAGCCATATAAGCAAAAGCTCTCCCTCATTCCACCGGGATAGGAGAGGTAAAACTCGAAGATACTGACTCGCGTCTTAGCCGGTCAACTAGAATGTTACAAAACGGAGGTGGAAGGTAATCGGAGCATCGAATTATGCCCTTAAAGTTATTTCGTTTCGTTTCGTTTTAGTTCAAAAATCTCCAAAACTTTTGCGTCAGTGAGAAACTGGATTGCACGGTTACTTCGGCAACAGAGTATGTGAATCTTAGTATACCTCGACGATTTTATGTTGGCCAATTAAGATACTTGCAACTTAGAAATTTAGGGACAAGCCATACTGAATCTGTTGAAATATCTAGGGTGGAAAGTGAACTACGAGAAATCAACTCTTACCCATGTCAAACCGTAGTATACCTCGGCATATTATGGGATCCCTTGTCGAAAGGCAAGTTGCTTCCGGCAAAGAAATGCGCGAAATTAAGAATGTTCATTAATCACAAATATTCTAAAAACAAAAGCTGCAACCGTAAAACAAATACAGAGCCTAATTGGCTTGTTGAATTTTGCGAGTTTCGTTATACCACGTGGCAGACTGAATTATCGAAAAGTCCAAAGATTATGTATAAACAATTTGAAACAGGATTCACATTAAGCTCTGTCGCTGCCCGAGTCTATAGTTAACGAGCTGAAATGGTTGGTCATCACACAGATTGTTCACTGATACTGGATACATGCACCATACCCGACACACTATATTGTAACTGATGCGTCAAATCAAGCTTGGGGAGCACGTATAAACAATACGGTCATATCGGGAGTATAGTCAAATATAGAGTGAAAGTTGCACTGTGATCATAAAATTGGATAGAAAATGCGCCTCTTGATGAAATTGTCACAAGAGGCAACTGGAAATCTAAAAAAACTTTTGACGTTTCTATTGCCGCCAAGTATTAAGTTCCAATAAGAACACTACAAAAATCTAAAACTATTTAGTGAAGTTGATGAACTTTGTAATGTAATGTAGGGTGGACTCAATTTTCCGCACTAAGACTCTTAAGTTGGTCCGTTAAGCGTCCTGAATCCTGACTAATCTAGCTTTGTATTTTTGTTTTACTATTCTTGTTAATTCTTTTGATGATTATGGTACTTCATACTTGATTGTTAGTTTTCATAATTGATTACATCTTTGTTTTAAATATAAATTTTATAAACATGATCAGGTGTTTATCGATTCATTTAACGATCCATCGATGTGTCCCTAACGGCTTCTTAGTCACATTGACGTCGTTAACGCTTACCACCACCAGGCGATAACTAACACGTCTCATAATATTACTTTATTCTTGTTTTACTATTCTTTTTAATCCTTTTGATGATTATGGTACTTCATACTTGATTGTTAGTAAATTTCATACTTGATTACATCTTTGTTTAAATATAAATTTTATAAACATGATCAGGTGTTTATCGATTGTCCCTAACGTCGGTCATCCCTAACGGTGATCCATCGATTTGTCCCTAACGGCTTCTTAGTCACATTGACGTCGTTAACGTTTACCACCACCAGGCGATAATAAACACGTCTCATTAATATTATTGGGCTTTGAATAACGGTCAAGTTGTTTAATGAAGACGTTTCACCTGAAAATAAAACCTGTATTAAACATACTTACCTTATTCAAAACCTAATAAATTTTAATTATGCCTGGTGTTATTCGACTTAATAACAAAAAATCTTGAGACAGGTATACAGAGGAAAAAAGGATAGAAAATGGAAATGGAAGCGATGGCATATCTCATAAATCATAATATTATTAGACTTCGAATAATTTCAGCAATATTTATTAATATGTAAAATATATTTCATTATAATAATATATTTGTAGTTTCTTTACATCCTCAAGTATGATGAACCTGTTTGGTACAGCGCTTCATTATTCCGTAGTACGTACTAAACATTCTTGTAAGATTAGAGTTTACACTTAAGACAAACCAAAAAATAGCACTTACTTAATAGGTATAACGTGTTTTATTAACTTATCGTAACATACAAAGCATTTGAAACTTTCAATAGATTTTAGCATTTTTAGCACTTGTCCAGTCTCCAAGTTCAATAATTTGATGTCATCTATCTATGCATATAATAAAATTCTAACCGAGTCGGATCTGTACTTTAAATATTTTTTGGAAAATCTTATTGAAATAGATTTTATTATCGATACAAAGACCGAATCTATAGTTTTTAGAATTTTTGTCTGTCTGTCTGTCTGTCTGTTACCGCATCACGGGAAAATCACTGGATAGAATTTGAAGAAATTTGGTATGATGATAGCAGGTTATCTGAGTCAACATATAGGATAATTTTTACTGCGGGAAAATATCTCATCTCTGAGAAACCTATACTAAACGTTAAAATAATGAACGCAAAATAAAAGGGATGTACCACAGTTTGAAAATTACCGACAACATTGACACCCTAAACACACAAATTTGTTTTTGAGAACTTTATTATAGCTAAATGTAAAAATTCTAACAAGTACGGGACATTTTCCCGTGGATCTGAAAGCTTGAACTAAAAATCCATCCACAGGTAAACTACTGGAAAACTTCCCGTAGATCCGTAGGTCGGGCGCATATTTTTATATAGTTTATGTATTTGGTATTATTGAAATTCATCGTAAGCGTTCACACATTAAGATATATCCGGAGCGGAAAACGTTAACGCAGTATACACACGTAGCATACATAATATGGCCAGCCTTTATTTTGGCTAAATTATAATCCGTATTATCTGGGGGCAAACGGGAAGATTTAGATCTTGGCAATCTTATAGCAGGTAATATTTAGTTTTCCCCGATGTGTGTTCACCTTGTCGTGCTGATAGTGGGGGACGGGGCCAGTAAATTACATAGGTAACCATCTGTATATATACAGGTGGTATGCGTAAATGCATTTCCCAACCCTATCAATATAAGATATGTTTATTTCTTTAATAAAAATTATGAGTTGTATTGCGAGACTTGTATTTTTTACATATTGTTTTGCGTGGGATACATCATAATATAATATATTAAGGGTTTTTATAAGTATGTTTACTTCTTTGATTACATTTATCTCTCGTGACGTACTGTTGTGGTCTATGACTTAATCTGTATTCTGTACTCTAGCATTGCCCATTGGACATTAATATTTATTTTGTCTATGGTTAAGTAGGCGCCATATTTTTTGAGTATTCTGATTTCTCTGTTTTTTAAATTTATGAAAATCTATTAATTTACCAATTTTCCTTATAAATTACACTTAAAAGTTAAAATCAAATCATGGGTAGAAAATCGAAACCACGCCATCGTTCCGTAAGTCATAATATCGACGTGCCTTTCTGTTATTGCAAAATTTTATGCTTATTTTTAAAACTTTTAACTTGTTTTCTTTAAATTTATTAAACTGTTAGTGTCGTATGTATATTTTATACATTTTATGAATGATTAACACTTTTAATTTTAACCTTTAACATCTAAATCTGCTCTAATATATTTTCATATAAATTTCAGAGGTGTTCAAGCTCTCACTCGGTACTAAATATTTACAAGAATAAAAAAGTGAGAAGAGACAAGAACATTAAAACCAGAAAAAATATACGAAAGTTGTTTAACACGCTCCGTAATGAAAGTGAATTATCTAATTCATTCAATTCTTTAAATAATACTATTATTGAGGTAGACAATACTATAACAGATGCAAGTGCCAAAAATATTAATAATAAACCAAACAGTAGTAGTTTAATTATTATTGAGGATGATGACCTCATTATAAACAATGAACCTTGTCCCATTCAATGCTCAACACCCATCAATAGCAAACACATTTTCAATGAAAGAATTACATCTCAAAGTAAAGAAAACAATAATACAAGTGAAGGGCAAAACTTCGCTGAAGAAGTAGAAAATTTAACCAAAGAAATAAATAGAGATTCTTATTTAACAATAGATCTTACAACTGATAGTGGATTAAATGCAACAAAGCAATCAAATTTCAATACAGTTATAGATCTAGTAAATTCATCTGAGATACAAGATTGTACTGTTTCTGATGAAAGCCTCTCGATGAGCGGAGATTCAGATGTGACAGTTATAAATACAAAAAGAAAAAATAAAGTAAATAGTACACAAATGAAGAAATTTGCAAATGGTATTGCAAAACTAGATTCTTCTGAGAGAGGAAAGCTGTTAGAATATATTGCGAATAAAATATTTAATGGGTGTAATGGACCTAGTACTTCAAGTAACAGCCTCCAAAGTCTAAAGGTAATATGAATCTTGTATTATAAATTATTACTATTATCAACTATAATGATAAAATAAAAGATAAATGTTAATAATCAAGGCCATTTAAAGATATTTAAATATTTTAATGAAACTTGCATTTAATGTATAAATGTTTTGGACAGACATATCTTATTACCTGACTTCACCAGAAGAAGGGTTATGTTTTTTGAGTGTATGTGTGTATGTACTAGTACGTATGTATATTTCTTTGGTATGTTCTGTAGCCTAAATGGCTTGATGGATACTAGTTTGAGAGGTGTCATTAGATTCGTCTTAATAATTGTGAGAGTGACACTGGGTATATCAAAATTATAAAAAATAAAATGGCCGATTTTTGGTGCCATATTATGTCTTAAAAATTGATTTAGAAAGAGACAAGCTGAAAAATTAGAAATAAAAAATATATTTTAATTTGCACATTACTTGCACTAGACTCATACATTATATATTTTGAAAATAAATGAAAAAGTCAAAATATATGTAATAAAAATTATATACATTTCTGTTCATATTGTATTAAAAAAATTTTTTTTTTTAAATATTATAGAATGGTATAAGTAGAGCCACTGAAACGGCCGAAGACACATATATAAAAGATGTCATTTTAGGCCGGTCGTCTAGGAATAGTATTGGCAGTAATATTTACAATCCAGAAAGAGATGTTAGAAATAAAACTGGCTTGCGAATGATCGTAATAGATGGCAGTAATGTTGCTATGCAGTGAGTACATGTTATTTTTGTTTCTAAGTAATACAATAATAAGTTCTCCTGACCGATTTCGGACACGGCGGCCAATCTCATTAAGATTATGGTGCACAAGTATACTCTATTCCTGTCACTCTCATACGCCGGTGGGACGAATACTCGACACGACCGGTGAGAGTGTCGGCGCAGGACCGACGGCTGTACGTGCTCTCCGAGCCACGGGGGTGAAACACCGCAAACTTCACAACCCCGGGCTTTTACTGAAAAACTCAATAACTAAATTTAGCTCGACTCGGAACTTGAACCCAGTACCTCTGGATGTGCAGCCGTACATGCTAGCCACTACACCACTGAGGCAGTTAAAAGTATAATCATGGGATCCCATCAAGAACAAAGAAAAATAAATTATAGTTTAAAAAACTAAAAAGAAAAAACAATTTAATGCTGAACCAAAATAAAGCAAACAAATAATTTTTAGTATAAGACAAGATTAACGAAGTAGAGAAGTGATTAACGAGAAAATTAATGTTATTATGAAAAAAGCGTGGCGTGCTTTGTACAATATATTTATACTAACTCTACTTTTAGAAATCATACCAATGGAATATTTATAATAACTGGTATCGAGCACCCCACGCTTTTGTGTGGAGATAGTTGGAGGGTTCGAAAGTGACATAGACTACTTTTTATCAAGATATAATCTCATTCCCATGGGAAAACAAACAACTCATCATACCTGTGTATATATAATATATAGTCCTATCTATTCCATACTAATTGTCGAACCCGAACAAAGGGTGAGCTGCTAGTATTTTATAAGTTGTTTACAAAGAGTTTAAAACAATAAAATCTGTAAAACTTTGCATGTTTTAGTATATTCATATTAAAAAAAATAATGGTTTGAAATATTTTATTACTCAATGCTGTCTATTGTCGTATTAGGAAACAAATATAACCTCAAGGTTTTAAGCTTAAATTAGGGTTCTCCAATTTCTTTGTATGGATCATCCATAGTAATCTATACAGATAAATAAAATTGGAGTGTCTGTTTGTAATATTAAAATAACCGCTTTTTACTAAATGCATATGAATGTATACCAAAACAACATTTTTTACAATTTTTGTCTGTATGTCTGTCTGTCTGTCTGTTTGTTCCGGCTAATCTCCGAAACGGCTGGACCGATTTTAAACATAGCTAACCGGGAAAACGTACCTAGGGACGAACGCGAGCGAAGCGAGCGTGAGTCGCTAGTATGTATTAAATAAATATGTTGCACACAGAACCATCTAGTTCCATGGTAAGCTACGAGGCTTGTGTTAAGGATAACAGATAGTTGATACACTACACACATATAACTTTAAATACATACATATTATAAATATAAAAGAGTATAAACATCACACAAATGAATGCCCCAACGGGACTCCAACCCGCGACTGCTGGCACACTGGGCCAAACGTGTCATCAAACGTATTGTATCATCTGTGAGAATAATAAAATGACTGTTGCATAATTTCATTAATCTTGAACAAACGTAGGATGATTTGTGGTCTAAAAATTTTTTTGTCTTTGTTAACAACAAGTAATATAAACTTTCCGTGTCACTTAGCGTGGCCGGGTCTCCTAGTTTAAGTATAAGAGTAATAATAATAATAAATAAGTCACACAGTTTGTTTGCGAAAAAAAAATTAAATAAAATATATGAAGTAGAAAATTATATAACTGTTTTTGTTTGTTTTCTTTTATTTATAATTACTAAAAGTTTCTTTAATTTTAATTTCCAGACACACAAAGGGAAGAATATTTTCAGTAAAGGGATTGAAAATCTGCATAGATTATTTTCTACAACGAGGTCACGTGGTTAAAGCATTTGTACCACATTTCAGGTAAGTCTTTTTCTTCTTTTATCCCCTATTTCCCTTTTATCCCCAAGAGGGTTGGATTTAAAAAAAAAACCTTAATGGATGCCTTCGTCATATGAGGAATACGTATGCGAAATTTCAATTTTCTAGCCTTAAGGGTTTGGCCTGTGCGTTGATACATCAGTCAATCACTTTTGCCTTTTATTTATATATAGATGTCAGGTAGTCATTGTATTCAGCCCTTTTTAACGTCCCACTGCTGGGCACGGGCCTCCCTTCTATACGAGGGGAATCAGACCATAGTCCACCACGCTGGCCAAGTGCGGATTGACGGACTTCACATGTCTTTCGAAAACTTGCTAGGTTCTCTCAGACATGCAGGTTTCCTCACGATGTTTTCCTTCACCGTAAGGCAAGTGGTAATCAAGTTAGAAAATGATGTAGTCATTATTTGACAATATTTGAAACTGAAGTATCAATGAAAAAGATACCATATTATATTATATTATAAAGAATTTATCTCTAATTTTATTTACATGTAATATTTTCAGATGTAAATATGGCAAGAGCACAGACGGCCGGCTTTTGGACCAGTTGGAGAGGCAGGGCTTGGTTGTGTACACTCCGTCTAGAGAGGTGCAGGGGAAAATGATCACGTCTTATGATGATAGGTTTGTTTTATTCTAATTACATATATTTAATTAAAACTAACAATTCACTTTCGCATCTCTCGGAATAGTCCCTTGTGAAAAAAAAACAAATTATCCCACGGGAACTGTAAATTATTTCGGGATATAAAGTAGCCTATGTGTTATTCCAGACTATAATCTATCTCTGTGCCAAATTTTATCCATATCCGTTCAGCCATTCTCGCGTGAAAGAATAACAAACATCCCATAGCGGCTCACCCTCGCTTCGCTCGAGTTCGCCTCTAGAAAAACAAAGACCAAAACAAATTATCCCGAGTGAACCGTACATTTTCCCGCAATAAAAAGTAGCCTAGGTTTATTAATTATAATATTTATAATAATAATAATAATAATAATAATAATCTTTATTTCAGACGTAAGTACATCCATATATTGTTAATTGGTTAGTAACAATCATACTTAATACTATGTTAGTATTATTAGTATTTTTTTTTTTTTAAATTTATTTACCTTAGCCCAATGGCCAACTCCATCCAGTGTTTCTGAAAGGGGCAGTCCATTCTGGCCGAGATACACTTTAAAATACTGTTGTTGCTGTCATGTAGACGTTGCATCAAAGAAATGGCTTTCTTGCGCATAATGGCATGAAACCCATCCGTGTGTGCCTCAGCGAACATCTTTGAAGCACTGCAACGCCACGGCAGCCCCAACAGCATTCTAAAGGCATTATTATATTGCACACGTAGGGCGTTGTAGGCCCTGCGCGAATATGTCACCCACAGACTACAGGTATAAAAGGACTGACAGAACGCTTTAAATAGGGTTATTTTGACGTCCTTCGTACACCGAGTGAATCTGCGGACGAGCATATTGCTTCTAACCGCCAACGCCCTGCGTTCCCTCTCAAGGTCATCATCATCCCGCAGATCGCTAGTGATGATGTGACCAAGATACTTAAATTTGTCGACAACGCTCATCACTACACCGTTAAGACTCACGAGCGGGACATGGCGTGGTTTTAATTTTTGAGACTTAAACACAAGTACTTCACTCTTTTTTGAGTTATATGCTAAGCCATGCACCTTCGCGTATGTCTCGCAGGTAGCTATCAGCTTTCTTAAGCCGGCTATGGAAGGACTGAGCAAGACCATGTCGTCTGCGTAGCTTAAATTATTGACACAGGTGTCGTCAATGTGACAGCCGACATGTGTGTTACTCAATTCCTCCACGAGTCGATCGATATACAGGTTGAAAAGTAAGGGTGAACTCAAACCTCCCTGTCTCACTCCGCACTCCAATCTGTATTCGTCCGACAGTGCACCGACCCATCTTACTTGATTTTTCTGGTTAGCATACCAGTATTTCAGAAGGGACGTATACTCCGCCGGTATACCCGCATCCCTTAACTTGCTCCAAAGTACATCATACGAAACAAGATCAAATGCCTTAGATAAATCCAGGAAACACGCATATACCGGCGTACGCCTTGCAGTATAGTACTTGACAGTATGCTTCAGACTAAGAATAGCGCTTTCTGTCGACAGTCCTGATCTAAAGCCGAATTGGGCATCTTGCAATGAAACGTAATTATATAGCCTGTTATTTATCACACTGTCAAGTATTTTAGCTGCGGTGGTAGCAAGCGAGATGGGGCGATAATTGCTCATATCGGACGTGTCACCCGTCTTGTTCTTAACAACTGGTACTACAATAGTCCGCATAAGCGGCTCCGGTAAATATGAATGATTTAGACACAGATTAAAAAACAGTGCGAGAACTCGAGGCAGATGAGCTCCCGCACACTTAAAGTGTTCAATGCTGAGATCATCATGACCAGGTGATTTTCCACGAACCATTTCTTTAATTATTTTTGCTACATCTGTTTCCGTAATCTTTTCATTCCCGCTCATCATGGTAGTCTCAGCATCGTTCACCTTATTCGACATGGAACCCAGAGGTGATCGTATAGTGAAGCGCGACCTAAATGCATCAGCAATTTCTTTATGGCCGGAAAAACCATCTACACTCACGGGTAAACTTGGCCTAGTTTTCATTTTATTTGTTTTCTTCCAGAAACTTTTAAAATCTTTAGATAAGTGATCTGACGCGAGAATGTCCATTTGAAGTTGTTCCTGTCGATTTTGACACCATTTTAATTTTGACTTAAAATGTCTCCTAGATTCTAACATTTCATTGAAAACGCGACCACTAGTTGGCTGCCCCGCTAACATCCACATTTGAAATTTAAGCCGCGCCTCACAATGCGGTCCCGCGACGTGCCTATTCCAACCCGTAACATAGCCTCCCCTTTTTTTACATTTACCACTGTGCGTACGCTTAGCGGCCATTGATAGCGTATTAATAATATTGCTATACATTTATATGCTATATTAAAATATTATTGTTTGGTAGTATGTTTAGTTCTATCATACTCCTATATCTAGAGTTTGTTTGTTTGGACGCACATTAATCTCAGGAACTACTAATCCGATTTAAAAAACTCTTTTTGCATTAGATGGCCCGTTTAATGAGGATATATATCATCTATAGGCTATATATCAACCGGGAAAATGTACGGTTCCCGTGGGATAGTTTTGTTTTTGTCTAGGGAAGAACCCATAGAGAAGTGAGGGTGAGTCTTTAGTATTTTATATATGAAATTCAGTATTTTATAAAAAAATAATTTTTAAAATTTTTGTGTCTGACTGTTTGTTTGTTCCGGCTAGTCTCCGAAACGGCTGGACTGATTTTGACGAGATATTCACTGGCAGATAGCTGATATTATAAGAAGTAACTTAGCCTACTTTCATTTTTTTAAAAGAATCATGGTTCGCGCAACAAATTAAAACCAAAAATAATATATATCAATAGCTTTTTTTTTCAGATAAATCGTTGGAACAGTTCTAAAATTATTTTAATTTCTCTTTCAGATATATAGTCCAATGTGCGGCGGAATTCGACGCCGTCATAGTTTCTGGCGATAATTACAGAGACTTGCTCAATGAAAACCCAAGATGGCGGCATGTCATTGAAAATAGGCTGTTGCAGTTCACATGGGTCGGGGACATGATCATGTTCCCACGGGATCCTCTCGGCAGGGATGGACCTACTTTAGAACAGTTCCTGAAACATCCTTCGTAATAATGTAAATATGATACTTTTTATGTTTACATTTTGATTTGACATTTAAAATAAAACTATTTTTTCTGATTATTTTCAAGGATTTATTTAGTATTCAATATCAGTGTGTCAGTCTTTCCCATAACCATGATTGCTGTAAAGCATTCGAAACGTCGGGAACCAAAAATCTAAATATATCCGGCAAAAAATCTCGAAAAGATAGTTTATTTGTAATGTAAATAATTATTTGCTTTTAATATATTGTGTCTGTTTTTATTTATTTCTATGCAAATTATTGTGAGTATGTATATATATATATATATATATAATTTTTCTGTTAGATTGAATGTTAAATCATTTTTATTATAAATTTTTTGGAATTTATTTTAAAATTGACCGACTTTTCTGCTAACAGATAATATTAATTATATATATTTTAATATACCACTTTAAGTTATGTTGCATTTTTTTTAGAATATAATATTATATTTTTAACTGCGAACTTTTATATATTGTGTCAGAATATTTAATAAAATTGTGTACTGTTTAAATATTTTAGTTAAGTTATATTTTAATTTTCTGGGGCATCGTTTTGATTAAATTCTATAAAACGTTATTGATATACTAATTAATATAAAAGAAAATTTCACGCATAGAACAGTATTGTAATTCAAAATCGAGATACTGTCCAACCTGAGTAAGTGAACTGGGTAAGCGACAAAACTATAAGTGAGAGTAATTGCCAGGTCCCGTCATTTTATCCCTCTAAAACCTATATAAAACAATATATATAAAACCTATAAAAGACATAGAAAACTAAGAGAAAGTCTTTTTTCATCCGTGGACCTTTATAACTGATACAGCTTGCCTGTACCTCTATAAGCGACAGCCGAGCGAATTTAGCACCTGCGATTTATAGTTTTTTCGTGGAATTAACATTGTTTTTGTTTCATTAATTTTCGAGAAGCTTATGTTAGTTTCTAGTTAAATCCTGATGATATATAGATAATATCCATCCAATATGTACATGTTTATCACTACGCATTTGCTGTATTTTTTTAAACCTCTATAAATGAGAAAGGCCACTCCTGTACCTCTATAAGCTAGAAACTCGGTTTAGTGAGAAAACTCCATAAGCGAGAAAGAGATTGTGGTCCCTTGAAATCTCGCTTATACAGGTTTGACTGTATTTCAAATATAAATTTATATCTAAGTAAAAGAGATGGAACATTTTCTATGGGAGCTGGCATTGGCCACCCGACGCCATTTTTTTTGTGGCGCACCATGAAACTCGTGCATATGAATAGAGAACATTTAAATAAATGGAAAATATATTAATAAAGACTCACGTTTCCGAGATAATTTAAAGATAAAGAGTTCATTTATGAGTTCATTTTTAGTGATTTTCATATAGTAATCTACATCTTCAATCTCGTGTATACCAGGTTCACTGTGCCCCATTAGTTTAGGAAAAAAAATGGCAGATTGCTGGTACACAAAGGTCAAAGATTCCATCTTTAAAAAATTGCTAGAACATTGAATTACAATATTATTCCTTGCAGATGTCTCAATATTATATGATGAATTAAGGTATAGTGGTTATAAAACCATTAAAAAAAATGAGTGTGTGTAACCTTATGCACGGTTGAAGTAAAACTTCTTTGGCGCTGTGGCAGATACTGTAGTTAAATTAAAACAAATCAAAATATAAATATAATAATTTAAAAAACATATTAATAAATATAAATGTTTATAAGTATTATTGATAAATATATATATATATATATATATATATATATATATATATATATATATATATATATATATATATATATATATATATATAATACTTATTATAAAAATATATATAATATATTTTTTAAATTACTAATAATATTAATGTTTTGACTTACTTCTCATGTTTTCAGTGTATTGACTTGCCCCTCGGTCACGTCTAAAGAAATTTTACTTCAATATATAAATAATGTTACATAACTCATAAGTAAGTTTGTTCATGTGTAAATTTCTAAGCGATGCCACACAATGCAAAATGCTTATATTCATTACTATATATATGATAAAATTGCTTAAAAATATATATGTATAGCAAGTCGGTATCTAAATTTTTTATTTCATAAAATTTAATTTAGTTTTAAAAAAAACCTTTACTTCTGTCTTTTTTAGATTTTAGAATACAAATTTGCTCTATTTTTTATATAAATATAGTTGTGTAAATATTTTGTAAAAAAGATATTAATTAGTACTATTTTTTTTATGTTTAACTGTTGATTCAGTGTTTGAATATTTTTTAGTTTTACTTCAAAAACGAAAAATATTTAGCGCTGAATTTAACTTGGAAAAGGAAGTTGATGATATTTATGATTTTGTTAATTTGTTTCAAAAATTTTTATAATGTGAATAAACGGATCTCGATAAATAGTTTTTATTACTATTATATACCCTTCAAAATTAGTATGAAAAATCCATCAATCAAATTAAACTATATAAATGTGAAAGTTTAAATGTATCTATCTATATGTGCGTATGTTTGTTACTGCTTAACACTGAAATGGCTGGACAGATTTGGAACAAATTTTGTACTCGGATAGTCTACTGTAAAACATCTGAGGCGCACCCGAGCGAAGCCAGGGTAAGTCGTAACTCAAGGCAATATTTATTTGAAATAATTAGTTTTAAGAATACTCCGACGACTCTACTGGCTCAAAAGTGAAAACATTCAGGGATTCCCCGAAATAATTGAGACGTAATGTTTACGTAAGCATGGTAGGCGGGGAGTAGGCTTGCTTACTTTAAAAATACCTAAGCATCTTTAATAATATCTAAGCAGGTCTCATCACGAACAAAGAAGAATTAGTTCAAAAAATTGTCAATAGATGTCGTTACATGTATTGATTTCTTATTAAAGTATATAAAGATAATACTAAAATTCTGCTTACGTAATACTTGATCGACTCTTTCTGTAGGTATAGATTATATACTCAAGATCGAGAGCTCTTTATTATTAAGTGTCTGATAACTAGATAGTACTGAAAGTGGACAATCCAAGGTGCTACATCCGAGTTGACAACTATTTATTTTATAAAAATGTTTGAAACATTAAATTTAATACTTTGTTGTTTTGAATTTTAGTATATTTGGTACAGTATTCATAAAAAATACGCGTTGAAGAATACATTATATGAATCGGTAAAATGAGATTTCGAATGTATGAAACACACAAATTCCTCATCCTTAATAACCATGAATATTGTAATTTTAATATAAACGAATAAAACTGTATTTTTTTTTTATTATTAAATAGAAGTTACTCTCTGTTTATTCGTTTTAAAATACACAGGTATGTATTTTTCCTATTTTTGAAGTTATATTTCTTTTGACACGTTTGGAAAAAAAAAATGTAAAATTTTTACGATGTGCGCGCACACTGACAGCCAAAAAGCGACATGTTAAGCCAAAGAAGTATATCTTCTCACGTGCGTACACACTCACGTTTTTTTTTATAAGTATCAATAACAGATCGATATATATATCGCCATCTATTAATGTTTATTTGAACTAATTGTTCTTTTTCTTGATGTGACTCAGTACTGCAACAGATAACACAATAGTATAACAGATATTGTTAAATTTATTAAGGGTCTGTTTCACAAAGTTTGAGTAAAGTATTGGATAACTAATTAACAAATAAATTATTTGGAACATAAAAATTTCCAGTTAAAACAGTTTGCGTTTCACAATCGTCTAACGATTAAATTTACGTGCCAGTTTGTTACTTTTATGGTAGAAACGACAATATCGCAATTTGACGTTTCGATTTACGAAACATGTGAGAGCATGATTTTTTTTTAAATTAAATCATTCGTGAATCACTCTCAAAAGTATTTAAAACGAACCTTTTATGCATTATTTTGTGTTACATATTGTAATACTTTAAATGCATATTCTACGACAAATTATAATTCCATGCAATGCCAAAACGACCATTTTTCAGAAATCGCTTATTGTTATTTGGAACGAAACGTGAGGCGAATTTCAAAGTAAGAAAATACCACTTGTCACTTGATTTATTTTCAATTTTGTGTCATTTTATGTTTGAACTTTAAACGCTTTTTTCATATTTTTGCAAACAATTTCTGAAAAACGTGAGAGAAGCTTTAATTTTACGAAGGAAGACGTGGATATTCTTATCAAACTGGTGGAGGAAAAGAAAGATATCCTTGAAAATAAGAAGAGTGATGCGGTAACTTTGAACCAAAAAGAACAATGCTGGAAAGCTATAGAGATATATATATCCTTCCACGCTACGAGTACACATCGTACTTCAAAAAATTTGCCTTTGAAGTACGAGGGTATAAAGCGAAAGACAAGAAAAAAGTCAGCCCGAATACGTGCTGAAACTTACCGCACAGGAGGAGGGACCAGTACGGCGCCGGTTTTGACCCCTACTGAGTCAAAAGTAAGAAACATTATTTTGCTCTCTGTTGATGGCATGGAGAGTACTTTTGATTCTGACAGTGTACCAATTACATTAGGTAAGTCATTGTTACATAAAACAAATTAGTTCATTATTTACTGCTGAAACAGGTTTTTTTTTTTTTTTATTTCTTTTTTGCGGCTATGGTGTCACTGCGACCATTTCTGGTCTATTGTGATCGCCACATAGTATTCTTCGTTAGAGTGAACCGTTGAACCCTGCAGAATTTAAAAATTGCAGGATTTTCTTAGGTTTGCACTCTTTTATTTCATCTAGGCCTATAAACTGTTTTCCTAGATGAATGCTACGTTTGTACATGAGCGGACCGCATTCCCATAGAAGATGAAGTGGCGTTTCATCTGCCTCCATGCATATTCTACAGGTTCGCGTTTCGCTCAATCCCATATTGAACATGTGCTTGTTCAAGCAACAGTGTCCCGTGAAAGTCCTTACCAGTGATCGTAAGGTTTTTCTGTTTAGCGCTAGCAAAAGGTTGTTAAGCCTTTTGTCATAGGCTTTAATCAGTGTCTTGGAGTGAATCATTCCATTTGACTCATTCCATTCCTTTTTTGCAGTCTTGAGACATGCTATCATTAGGGTTCTTTGAGCTAAGCTCTTGGGTATTCCGCAGAAGGGCTCAGGACCCTGCTGCGAGCCAAGAGCTCCCTCTCTAGCAAGCTTATCGGCACATTCGTTGCCAACTATCCCTGCATGACCCGGTACCCATCTTAGTACTACTTTGTTTCTTTTTGCTAAGAAGTTTAATCGGTCCATGCACTGTTCTACTAGCTTCGATGAGACTATGTTTGAGTCTAGTGCTAGTAGTGCGGCTTGGCTGTCCGAATTTATATAAATAGTTTGATTTGTGTAGTGCTTACATAGATTGGCTTCTACACATTCTAGGATGGCATAGACTTCTGCTTGGAAGATGGAGGCGAATTGTCCGAGATGTACGCTTTTGCTGAACCTCGGTCGCTCTCCATGTATCCCGCAGCCAGTCTTTGCTCCTATTTTAGAACCGTCTGTGTACCAGACTAGAGATCCGTTTTTATAGGATATTTGGCTATTGGTCCAGTCCTCCCTTGACGGAAATTCAATTATGTAATATTTATCAAATAAGTGCCGCGTTTGCATGGCATCAGATGTCATACCAAGTAGCGGCATCTCTTGCAGAGAGTCCTGTAAGGTCCTCATTTTCCGTGAGAGCCATTGAGTTCTGCCTTGGATTTTAGCTCTGTACATACTGGCTTGTGCCTCCTTCTGTATAAATAGGTGTAGAGGTGGCAAACCAAGTAGTGCATTTAGTGCTTGACCAGGGCACGTAGACATGGCTCCTGTTGTCATTAGACAGGCTGTTCTTTGTAGGCTATCTAATTTTTTAATTACTGTTGTCTGTTTAGTCTTATTAGACCAGGCTACCGATGCGTAGGTGATAATTGGCCTCACAATGGCAGTATATGTCCAAAGGGTGGTTTTGGGGCTTAAACCCCAGTTACTGCCCAGCATGCGGCCACTCGCTCCTAGTGCCATCTTAGCCTTACTTACAACTGTAGCTAGGTGAGGGTTCCACGTCAGTTTTTGGTCTAGTGTTAGTCCCAGATATTTGACTTGTGTGGAGAATGTGATCTGTTTGCCATTAAGCTTTGGCATGACAAGTTTGTCTAGCCGTCGCTTATTTGTAAAGGGCACAATAACCGTTTTGTCTGCGTTTACTGATAGGTCACTTCTGACACACCAGTCACTGACAGTATTTAGTCCCTTTTGTAGTATACTTGAGATTGAAGATTGGCAGAAACCCCTCACTGTGATTACCAAGTCATCTGCATAGCCTTGCGCATCAATATGGAGTTCTGCCAGTTTGTAAAGTAGCTCATCCACGGCCAGGGTCCACAGTAATGGGGATAAAACACCCCCTTGCGGACATCCTCTTGCTGTGGATATGTATATGGTTGTGTCGTGAAGGGCTAGTTTGGCTCCTCTACTAGTGAGCATAGATTTTACCCATCTTACCGTTGTTGGGTCGACATTTTTGTTTTTCAGCCCATTTATCAGCAGTGAAGTAGAAGAGTTATCAAAAGCACCTTCAATATCTAGAAATGCACAGAGTGCTATTTCTTTATCTTCTAACGCTTTTTCAACCTTATCTATAAGACTTGTAAGGGCAGTTTCAGTTGATTTCCCCTTACGATATGCGTGTTGGTTGAAATGAATAGGATTATTTATCAAGGCTACATCTCTTATATACCTGTCTAATACCTTCTCCATTGCTTTAAGCAAGAATGAAGAGAGGCTTATTGGTCTAAAAGACTTTGGCTGGCTATAGTCTTTTTTACCAGTTTTAGGTATAAATATAACCCTGACAATAGTCCATTTTTCTGGTACGTATCCCCAGGCGAAGCTCGCTCTGAAGATTTTGATCAGGTGGGGAAGGAGGATGTCCGCCCCTTGCTGAAGCAAGATTGGCGTTATCCCGTCTTCCCCTCTCGCCTTGTAAGGCTTAAAAGAGTCTACGGCCCACTGAACGAGGTTAGGTTTTATGACTTTGGCAGCCTTGCACCAGTCCTCACTACGAGGTCTATGGTGTTTTTCTTGCTGACTGCCAGTGTGCCCCAAGAGGCACTCAGGGAAGTGAGCCGTGGCCAGCAGCTCTAAGGTCTCCTTCTCTGTGGTTGTGAAGGAGCCATCTTCTTTCTGAAACAGGTTACTAATTTATTTAATTTTCTGTTTCAGTGTCTTTGCCGGAGCCCAAAGCCTCTCCACATGATGTTTTAGATACACATAATCTAGATAGTATGTATTGAATAAGGTCTGTTAGTGATATTTATGATAAATAAACAATATCATTTCAACTTTGTTTTCTATACTTGTTTTAGAAATCATACATTCACCATAGAGTCAATATAAAGAAAATAAAGAGAATGTTGAAAAAACACCTATTCACCCAGTAAAGAGGACTTTATGTAAGTTTGAAATAGGCATTTGCAAACATTTTGTCAATTTTGAGGTCTACTAATATACTAATATATTATTATATCAAATTACCTCTTTTATTTTGCAGTTGAAACTCAGGATACAGCTGATTTAGAAGAAGTAGGTACTGATACAGTTGCAAAATAATCGCAGTGGAAGCCCAACTCATTGAAATCTAGGAAACATCCTGCTTTATGTAGGTTAAACAACACAGTGTTGTTTATTAAAATTGATAGTATACCTAATTGTTATTAAACAATATTCTTAATACTTTACTTCTGCTCCAGGTAAACCTAAAACTAAGCGGCCGTTTGAAAATCTAGCAGATTCTAAAATGAAAATCACTCTACTGCACAAAGGTAGAGTAAAAAGGAAATGTGGGCATTGGAAAAAAAGTTGTTGCTTAAAAAAATAAATGAATAAACACTTAATTTTGTAATTTACTTTTTATTTCAACATACCACAAAATATATATTGGATTCATTATCTTAGCAAAGATTCAAAATACTCATTTATTATTTTGTTCCTTACAGTACCGTCCTGTATATTATTAACATTAAATTCAGATTCTATTCCAATGTTTGCACTGTCATCATATTTATCACTTTCAAAATGAGGATCTTTCATATGAATTGCAATATTGTGCAACACTGCACATGCTACACCATAAGTTCGCTCTACAACATTCCTACTTCTTATTTGTGATTCATTGTAGTGATGTTCTGCTGGTGTAACAGGATGTTGAAGTGGTGTCAAAAGATAAAATGGATTTTCATAACATCACAAACAATCACACTATTACCAAATTCTCTATTCAAAAACCTTTGTTTTATAAATGAATTGTTAAATATTGTTTGGTCAACTCCTACCGGGCGCGGAACGCCACCCGTTTTGTGCGGAGCGGGTGGTACCGGAGAAATCCGGTGCGGACTAAGGCAGGATGGGACCGTTCTCCGTTGAGGCTTCGGCTTCCGGAGTTGCGGCCACCAGAGGTGGGGCCGCTTCGGCGGTCTCGCAACAGGAAGGTGGGGACCGGATGCGTGTCTGTAGAGGCTCGCAACCGGTAGAGGGAAAGGCAGCGATGGGAGAGGATAATCTCATATTTTGATACATTAAAGAAGTATGCTCAGCTGGCACGCTTTGAAGCCATTTACAATAGAATCGAATTGAAGATGCTTTTTAAGATACAATAGTTTTTAAACTTCTATACGAACACTAGAAATCAATAAAACACTAATAACTAGATTTAATTTAAATAGGATAAAGAAAAAACCAAAATTACTGAACAGAACTTTATTGGAGATAAAACATTATCAATTACATACACAGTAACAATGGAGTATGGACATTCGAAACAATAAAGCTGACGTGCGGACAATTTGGCATATATTAAGAAGCGTGTAAAAATACATTTAAATATAAAAATAACACCTATCTTAGTCTCACTTCCATTTTGCAAGCTCATGGACTTAGCCTACTTCGCAGTCTTTCGAACACTTATAATATAAATATACATACATATACTTGTGCATAAACCAAATGCAACTTACGATTAACCTCGATATTGCAGTAACAGAAATAAACATTTTAAAATATTAATTATTATAATAACACTAGGTGACTATCTCCACACGTTGAAACAAAAACAATTTATAAAACAAAATATTATTATAAAATTTTGTAAATTTTAGTTCAAGTGTATATTAACAAAAACAATATTAAATAATTTTTAATGTGTACATTCAGACAATTATGATTTATATAATAAAAAGCAAATTGCGAAAAAAAAAAACATTTTAATATCATATATTTGCATGAAATGTACTAGAAACTCAAAATATTAGTAAAGTAATATTTTAAAATGCCAGAATATCATCAAAACAGTAGTAACACTTAGCTTTCTACGTGTAGAGACAGCATAAAACTACAAAACAATACAATTTATTAACTCAGTATAATAACTATTCCAAACAACATTCAGCATCTGCTACAGCTATTAGAATATAGAAAATATATTAAAAAGTTTATAAAAAAAAATGAAAAATTGGAAGAAAAAATGTTACAACTACAAAAACCCACTAATATACTACAGCAGAACATTAGTTAGTAGCATATATTCTCTGAAAAGCGTTTATTTCAAATGTATTCATAATATCTAGGAATAGACTGTATATTAATTTGAAGTATGCGAAGTATGTACAAATAACAGGTCTCATCACGAACAAAGAAAAAATAATTCAAATAAATGTCAATAGATGACGTTACATGTATCGATTTGTTGTTGAAGTGGTGTTAAATTAACAAAAGATAAAAAAAAAATGATCCCAAAAAGGTGTATTATTGTTTTAAAAAAATCAAAGTGAAGGGAAACGAAATAATGCGCTTGTAAATTAAATTTGCGTAATTTTACTGATTATTCAAATATCAGCAACCAGATGTTTTCAGTGTTTTTTTACACAGACAGGTTTAAAAATTATTAAAATCACAGTTTTTTATTCGAATGCAGGATGAATATAATGATATTTACCATACGTTACTTTGCACATATGTATTTATAAAACAATTTAACTATTTGAGAATCAACGACATTTATTATCTATTCAAACAAACAAAAATAGCCCGCATTAGCGCTGTTCACTTTCTTTGTATGTGATGAGGCATCTGTACTAGTAAAGTATTATGTGATCTGTGGTTAAACAATCAACTCGATGGCCGCGTTGATAAATTACATATTAAGTTATGTATTTATTATGAATATCATATTAGGTAAAAGGTTTTGAATAATCAAGAGATTTTCAATGTATTATGGCATACATGACTAATGTCTTAGCCACAATGGCTCTTTTAATACTTATAAAATTAAAAAAAAACTAAAACAGCTTATTATTTACAGCTAAGTTTTAGAACAAAAAATTTCATCATAATGGCTTGATGTATGTTTTCAAAATTTGGGTTCTAATATTTAGGAAGAGATTGTAGGAATCAAAAGTAGTTTTGGCACTACACTGTTACAAATTATATCGAAAATAATTACAAAAATAACTTTAACTAAATATTATTATATTAAATTTTCCTATCTCTTCTTATGTTGAAGAGAACATGGACATTTGTCTTATGAAATAAAAAAAATACATCAACTAATGACATCGCATCATTAAAATAATTTACATTTAAAACGTTAATTTTATATTTTATTATAAAATAACATTTAATAAAATAACACTAAAATAAAACGATTTGTAGGAACAAGGAAGGGATCATCAAAACACCATTTTGATACAAAAAGGTCTGTATCACCTTTCTTGTTGAAATAATTCATTATAAATATTATAACAACAATACAAACAATTACATAAAAACAAAATTAACATTAATAATACTAAAAAATATTTTGATTGAAATTAAAACGAATATTTACTATTATTACTTTCGAAAATTGTATTAAAATTTTTGTTGTTTGAATTTACGAAGAGATTTAAAAAAAATCTAAAAGTAATATTAAAATATATGACTAAATATATTATTCATATTTGGACGGATTATTATCCGTAACTTTTATATAAAGAAAATAGCTTCTACACATTTTTAATGTATTCATTAGTTTAATTATTCGCAATGGAACTTTGGTTTTTTAGGAATTATTGAAATAAATTATTTATACCAGAATTTTCACTTTTCCTATAAGTAAAAGATCAAAAAGGCGGTTAATAGGGAATATGCGTGATTTTTCTTTATTTTTTATACAGTAGCTTACATCGTTATATAGTTATATAAAAAAATATTCAGCTTCAAAAAACTAAAATTACAAAAAAATACCGATACAAATACTTCAAACTGCCGCCATTTTTGGACGCTTGGCGCGACGTTTTGAAAAATGAAGAGTTTGCTTAAGCAATTTTGAAAACAAAATCGCTATAAATTGGCAACACTGGTTCTTTTATACTTTGACGTCACATTCGGTCTGACCAATAGCGTTGCGTTTCAACTACTTTGAATTTCCCACCTATATTTGTACTTTTTAATAATTATTTTCTTAATCAAAGAAATTACATTAAAAATATTAATATAGGCTTAATTCATAAGCAATAATGATTATAAAAAAAAATATTTCACCTTTATTTAAATCACACGCATATTCCCCACTTTTAAATTATTTAATTATTATTCAAATTTAAAAAATATTCATGTTTATATTTAATACATCGCCATTTACTATTTAAATGAGTTGCTTAGCTGTGACTGAATATATAAAATGTTTTATTAAAAGACCTAAATGCTTAAAATTAGTTTTTAAAAATTATATTTTAAACCTATAGTATATGAAAGGCAATTCTAAAATTGACTAAAATAACACAAAAGATATTTAATATAACAATAACATTATTGACTATATAACATTAAATTATGATTAAATTGAAAATTTAGTAACTAACTTTTCTTATCATGCACATGCATTTAAACGCTAAAATATATTTTGAGGCGATTATAAACAATACTATGTTTAATTATAAAAATCCTTATTTCAGTAATAATTTTTCTGCGGTAACAAAATATATCTTTTCAAATATATGATTTAGTTTTTTTTGACGATTAATATGAATCGATTTAAAATTAATTAATTATGTAATTATTTATAATCGCCTTCATTACGGCACCATATTATATAATCTACATTTTACCTGTTTTATTACAGATTAAAACTAAAACAAGCTCCGTCTTAGACGCGATTCGCCTAATTATATTTGCTCAATATAATTAATTCTTAATATCTTCCTGTATACATTATTTAATAGGCCGCCATATTGCTTTACCACATTCAAGAATCGACCTTATTACCACAGTATACAAGACACTTTGTAATGGCTTTAGGCTTGACGCATTTAAACTTGCCACAAGATGGCATTACTTTAAAACACCATGAAAATTGATATTTTTGCATTCAATATTTAAGTTAAAATCAATGGCCCGCATATTTTATGGATTTTTATACTGTAATATTACCTTATATTACCTTTATAGGCTATGCCATAACATACCGACATTATTTAAATTAATATTATATATTTACTTATTTGTTTTGGACATCATTTTGTCTAATTTCAACTGCTCCAATTGCAATTGTCGTCTTATCGACCCTAATTGCGTTAAAATACTAACGTTTTTGCCTTTATCGTTTAACGATTTCAATATATTCTTCTGCACAACCGGAACACGCCATTTGTCATCGACAATTTGCATTTTTTCACTTAATTCTGACGTTTTGTCATACATTGTCTGTGGTTTTGGGGAGTGCCTTAAAACTGGAATAGGTAGCGGGTCTTCAATTTTATCCATTTTATCTAAAAATTTCTCTTTTTGTTCGTTCGTTAATATTTTTTCAGTAGTATTAGGAATTTTACTCTTGAGGCTTTCTTTGGTAGGATTGAGGTTTCTCCTCAAATAGCTTTCAACGTCGTAGTTTGATGAAAATATGGATTTTTCTGATATATTTGTGGAATATGGCGGTCGATCCGATTTATATAATTGAGGTGATTCACTTTTAGATGTGAATGCGCGTTTTGGATGAATGGCGGCTTTGAGCAACGCTTGTTGTTCTAAATCAATTTCTTTCTGTAGGGTCTTTCGTTTTCTCTCAAATTCTAAAGCGTTATCTGTCATCTGTAAATATTAATAAATGAATATATTGGGCAATAGTTTTGTCTGTCACATGTGTTATGTGCCTATTGGCTATTACATAAAACATGTAGTCTATAAAGGAATAGTTTATAGTAATAATTTTATTCACGAGAAAGGAAATGGTGTATTATGTCTTTAGGCATATTTCTAGAACAATCTAGAAAATAAGACCCAGTACGATGAATTTTCTACAAATTTTGAATTCAAAATAATAACTTTGAATTATAATTTAATTTCATTTAAAAGATCTTAATTTGGTATTTTGGAACTGACCTCATGATGGAACCAGAAGATGGACAGTGGAACTGGTCAATAACTAGTAAACCTTTCCAGTTTTTGCTCATATGATTTGTTTTGATGAAACCAAAAAATTGATAACGAAGGTCTTATAATGAAGCATGTGGATTTTTAACTTAAGTGCATGATAAAGGCTTGCTCTTATATTTTCTTTTAAACTACATATTTTATATTATTATGTATTTAAATATGTATATGAATGTATATTTGAACTCACAGCAGTATGCACGTCGTGTTGCCGCGATATTTCTCTTTCCTGCGCCATTTTCAACGACCGCAGTTGTTCCTCCAATCTTCGCATTTCTGCTTGTTCTAGCATTCTGTGAGAAATTACAAATCTTCTAATTAAATATGATTTAATAATCATATTATTGTTTTTTTTTTTAAATAAAACTATCTTTTGGGAGTTTTTCGCAGATTTATTTTGATTTTTGGTTCCCGACGTTTCGAATATTTTACAGCAATATGTTCACAGGAGAAATCAAGGTTTTAGACATCTCAAAGTTATATAATTGTTACAGACAGTATCTTGGGTAGATACTGTCTGTAAAAATTATACCATTATTTAAAACTAGTGGCTTAGCCGAGCAAATAGAAAAATAAAAAACAAATCTATCCCGCGGGGACTGTACATTTTTCCGTGATAAAAAGTAGTCTATGTGGTATTCTGATGTATGAACTATATTATTGTAGTTTCATTTAAATCTATTTAGTAGTTTTTGCATGACAAAGTAACAAACATCCATACATCTAAACATTCCGACATCCAGACACCCACCCATACATCCTCATAAACTTTCGCTTTTATAATATTAGTAGGATAAGATTCTAAGGAAGTATTACTTTTGGTTTTGTACAGATATTATAACTATTATTTTTTTAAAGACAGTAAATGGGGGTTGACAAGTTTCAACAAGGTGGTCTTCTCCGTTCTACGTGACATTGGCGAAGTAATCTGAGCTCAACTTGCACGCTTTAAAGCGTTTTTAACTTATTAACATAGGAATTGAATTGAAAACGAGAGGTCACCATACTTACTATTACTCAACAACAATGTATTATATAGTTAATAACTAGCGACTTAATAAAAGTAGATTAAGTTGCTCCTTATAACATAAGCCATCTGCCAGTGATACCTTGTAAAAGTCGGTCCAGCTGTTTCGGAGATTAGCCGGAACAAATACAGACAAAAATTTAAAAATAGTTTTTCTTATAAGTACCGTATATAATATCTACTTTTATATGTATACAGTAAAAAGCTGTTATTTTGACATTACAAACAGACACTTCAATTTAATTTATAAGCAATTTAATTAATTAATAGAAAGTACGAAAAAGATGATTAAATACTATACATATATACAACATAAAGTATGTGTGTTCTAAATAAAAAAAAATATAGCAAAAGAACCTCACTTTTCTCTAGTTTTCCTTTCCTCTTTGATCCTTTGTTGTTCGAGGATTTGATTTTTCAACTCTTGTTGGTAGTATTGACGACGTTCTGCCGCTTCCTGATATCATGATAAAAAATTGTGCCATTACTTCATATTATAGAAAACTAGCTGCTCACTCTCGCTTCACTCGGGTTCTTCCCTACCTACATTTTAACGGTTAGTATGGAAAAGATAATCGATCCCTTGCACAGTGAAAAACAAAATCAAATCTATTCCACGGGAACATTCATTTATCGGGGATAAAAAGTATCCTATGTGCCAGACTATAATCTATCTTTGTCCCAAATTTCATTCAGATTCGTTCAGCCGTTCTGGAGTGATTGAGTAACAAACAGACAGCCATCAGTGCCTCGGGAGCGTCCCCGCGTCCCCGCACTGTGCCGTTTTTAAACGCCTACGTTAGACTACGGTATGGATTAGTATATTGCAGTAATATTTTGAAATGTTATTTCTTTATGTTATTTAATAAATAGTACCTGGACGACCGAACTTCACTCGGAGTTTTTGGCCAAAAGTACAATTTTATCTTTAAAAAAAAATTTTTATAAATACAAAAAAAGCCGACCGGGATTCGGACCCGGACTGACACTTGTAATTGTTAATCTTGCGCCTTGGCCGTTTAACGACGATGCTTACGCCTAAACGTAAGATGAAGAATGTTTAAAAAAAATTTGAATGTACAAAATAAAAGTAAAATTTGAATTACAATATGTATTTAAATGCAATAAAGAATGGTATATAATAATATTAAAGGAAAACATCGTGAGAAAACCTGCACATCTGTGACCGCACCGCACCACACCGCCCGCACTTGGCCAGCGTGGTGGACTATGGCCTGATCCCTGTCGTATTGAAGGGAGGCCCACGCTCAGCTGTGGGACGTTAAAACCGCTGAATAATATAATATTATTTAACCTTTTCAGCCTGTTCATTTCTCAGTCTGATGGCTTCAGCATCGAATATGGAGGGCATGTACGTGTGGCGCAGCTCTGACGTCAGCCTGTCCCGCGTTGATTTGTTCACTAGGGTTGATGTACGTTCTGAAACATTATTAAATAAAATGGATATCCATATTATAAAATATATTATAAATGTTTGGCCTGTGCGTTGATACATCAGTCAATTTTTTTTATATAGATAGGTATTGCTTTTTATATATATATAGATAGGTATGACTTTAATAATCTAAATGTCGATAATGTTTGACTGTATACGAATACAAAATATAATATACTAGCGACTCACCCTCGCTTCGCTTCGGGTTCGTCCCTAGACAAAAACAAATCTATCCCACGGGACCCCTACACTTTTCCGGGATAATATATAGCCTATAGCCTTCCTCAGTTAGTGCGCTATCAAATGCAAAAAGAATTTTTCAAATCGCATCAGTAGTTGCTGAGATTAGCGCGTTCAACCAAACAAACAAACAAACTCTTCAGCTTTATAATATGAAGTATATATACCATCGAAGTCCCCGTAGCTGCGGCGGCGCGGCGCCGGGCCCGCCTCGCGCGGCGACAGCTCGCGCTCCGCCTGCGTGCGCCGCCGCGCCGCGCCGCAAGGCAGCTGCACATGTGGACAAGTTGAGATTCAATTGGAGGCCATTTCAGCTGAATTTTAGTACCAATAACCCCTCCCTCCCCCTTATCAATAAAAGTAAGCTAAGCTCTTCCTCCCCCCTACAATGCTTACGTAAACATTACGTCTTTCGAGGATTCCCAGAACACGCTTTTCGCTTTTGACAAGTAGACAAGTAGAGTTGTGTATTTTGAAAACATTGATTTTTTTAAAAAAAATATTGCTATCGTAATCATGATACAAACAGCTCCCCCCCCCGTCCCCCTCTTCCCTGTGTCATCAAAAATAAGCAAAAAAGGTTCTTACGTAATACTTGAATGACCCCTTATAAAAAAAAACATATTCAGCCCTTTTTAACATCCCAATGCTGGCAGTGGGCCTCCAGTTAATGCGAGCGGAATAGGCCATCCACCACGCTGGCCAAAGCGGCCTGAGCATGTCTTTCGATAAATAATATTAATTAATAAATAGTAGAAGTATAATTTTTAAAACTTATTATAGAAAACAATATATTATTGTCGATAACTGAGCATTTAGCATTTTTAAATTAATATAAATCCTAAAACAAATGTTGTTGAAATTTTCGTGTGTTTGTCTGTATATTTGTTTGTTCTTCACGCTGGTACACAATCCTAAGCTAATATATACTTACTGTGAACAGCTCATCGTCGTCTGTCTGTACGGCGACCGACAAAGGCGTGCTTCTATGGTCCACTTGCACACCTGTATCCACTTTACTGGAATTATAAACACATAAAAATCAATACAATTAATAAATTTAGTGAAATGGTAAGCTACGAGGCTTGTGTTATGGATACCAGATAGTTGATACACTACACATATATAACTAAATACATACATATTATAAAATAAAATAAAAAATTAAACTTTCTTAAAAATAAAACTATAATTATTCACAGATTTTGATTTTTGGTTCCCGACGTTTCGAATAATTAACAGCAATCTTGGTCACAGGAGAGACTGTTATTTTTTGCTTAGAAATAGTTTATGCTTTGAAAAACACTCATTCACTTATGTGACCATTTTTGTCTGGACAACTAATTTTCCTGGAATATTTGTACGTTTTAACGTTTAATATAGATTTCTCAGAGATGAGACATTTACCCGCAGTAAGAAGTATCCTATAAGGTGACCCGGATAACCAGTTATCATCATACCACATTTCATCAAAATCCCTCCACTGGTTTTTCCGTGATGCGGTAACAGACAGACAGACAGACAAAAAATCAATAAACTATTGATTCGGCCTCTGAATCGATAATTATGACTATTTCAATAAGCATTTCCAAAAAAATATTTAATGTACAGATTCGGCTTAGTTACAATTTTATTACATGAATAGATAAGCTGTCACGGAAAATTTAATATTTTCTTTATTTATTTAAATAAAATTAAAGTGTCTGTCTGTGATTTCAAAATAACTAGGTTTTTAAATACATAGAGTTATTTACAAAATACTAGTATCCAAACAACCCTTTTTTAAATGTTTGTCTGTTTGTCAGTCTGTCTTTTTGTTTGGCCGAGGTAACCTTTGGAACGGCTTAATCGAATGTGATGGCACTTTCACTGAATGATAGAGGAGTTTGTAGGGCTACATATAGAATAGGTTTTATTTCAGAAATATTTAGGGTTCGAGAGTGAAAATCGTAAACCCTTAAAAGCTAGTAAGTCGCTAGTTATTAATAAAGTTTGATGATATGTCAAGATATTAATATAATTAAGACATTAGACGGTTTAAGAAGGGTTTTTTAAAAGTAACAGTAACGAAATAGACCTATCTAATATATAAATTATCTTATGTCACGGTGTTTGTGGTCGCACTCCTCCGAAACGCCGCGACCGATTTTAATGTTTTTTTTTTCTATATTTGATAGGTATGAGAATAGGTTGTAAAGTATTTTTACCATCCTACCCCCATCCCCCATTTTTTAATCGCGATTTTAGTATTTTTAAATGAACAATATCCAATAATTTAATATTATTTAAATACATCTACGACGGCGCTACCATATACCATCAGGTGGAAGGTAGCCAAGCACTAATACAGAATACTATAAAAAAAGAATACATAGGGACGAACCCGAGCGAAGCGATTGTGAGTCGCTATATAACATAAAGCAAGAGTTTTTATTCTATTGTACTGACATAAATAACTCACGTGATATAAGTATTATTTGCGCCGGACACGTAAGTATGACTTATGCTCGACCTCCTGGGCTCTGGAGTGATCTCTCTCTCTAACTCCAGTCTCTCTCTTTCTCTTTCCTCCCGAAGCCTGTCCCTCTCCTCTTGCTCTCTTCTTTCTTTTTCTGCTTTTTCTTTAGCTTCTTGCTTAATTTTTGCTTGCTGTAATCGAAAACTATTACTTAGTGATAAATGATAAAAACGAATGAAAATATTGATAACACAAATGATATTTAAAAATTAAACGAATATTAGTATATACATTGATGTTATACTGTCGTCACTTGTAAGAAAACTTTATATTTATAACCAACTAGATTGAGTTATCGCAACTTTGTACAGACTTATCAGCTTTACTTTCCTTTAAGGTCACATTCGTTTTAAAAAATGCGCGCCTTATATGAGCTTATAACTTACTTGACTCGTCTATATGATACATTTTTATTGAAATGAATGTATACATAATATGTAAATTTTAATAAGTGGTAAAGCCGTCGGTCCTGCGCCTTAACTCTCTCCGGTCGTGTCTCGTGTCGTCCTACCGGAGTATGAGAGTGACAGAAATAGAGAGTGCACGCGGTGTCTGCGCTTGTTGCATGCTACACTTGTGCAACATAATTTCTCCTGTGCAGATGGCTAGTCTCAATGGGATTGGCCGCCGTGGCCGAAAATAATGAGTGGTCATTAATAAACCTACATAGATTGCAATGAAAGTAAAGTTTGTATGTGTATGTTACCGGATGGACCGATTTGGATGAAATTTAGTAAACAGACTATGACCAGGAGTAACATATAGACCTTTTAGCCTTGACCTAGTAACTTATATATTACTCCGGGTTCCTTAACTAAATGATCAAATACTCACTAATTAGTCAACATTAGGCACCTAGAGACGAACTCGAACGAAGCTATGGTAATAACATATAATATGTTATTATATACGCTTAACATTCGACATATACATCGCAAAACAGACAAAACCCAACATATCTTCCACAAAAACTCACCTGATCAAGGTATTCCTTGTACTGCCTCTGTTGTATTTTCCGAAGTGTATTCCGTCTGCGCTCATACTCGCCCAGACCCAGTAGCACGTCGCCTGTCGTACGCTCGCCGCGTATTAGCGGGTTGTTGGGTGAGTACTCCCCCGCCTTAAGCATCATGGGCAGACCTACGTAACGCTGTAATATACACATATATTTGTAAGTAAGCTATTGACATAACTATGACGACACGTTTAGCTCAGTTTGCGGGTCACCCTACTTGCTTTGCCAGCGGTCGCGGGTTCGAGTCCTGCTGGGGACACTAGTTTGTGTGATGAGCACGAATGTTTTTGCTCCTGTCATGGGTGTTAATATTTATGTGTAATGTATCAACTATCTGGTATCCATAACACAAGCCTCGTAGATTACCATGGAACTAGATGGTGTTGTGTGTTAATGCCCCAACATATTTACATATTTATTATTTATCTATTTATAGTATAGTATTTCGCTCTTTTTAATGTCCCACTGCTGGGGACGGTCCTCCCTTTACGGGGGATCACGCCATAATCCACATTGCGGGGTGGCGCACTTCACATGTCTGGTTTCCTCACCATGTTTTTTTCACCATAAGACAAGTGATAGGTAATCATGTTAGAAATGATTCGCACATGAAATTATCAGCGGTGCGAGACTCGGGATTTGAACCCACAACTCGATTTCCCAAGCGAGCGCGTTACCACTGGGCTACTACTGCCTAGTACTACACTATAGTATAGTTTGCTGCTTAATCACGTGTTAACCGTTAAACCGTGTTGATGAAACTCGGCACAAAAAAATCAATTTAAATATGGGCAAAACCATACGCAGTAACTAACGTAAATCTTTAGTATAGATAAGTAGCAGTAACACAACTTCGTGAAACTTTTTATATAACTAATTAAATTTAAAATTAAAAAAAAACGCTTTATATACTTATCGCTATCTACTAGGAATATGTAAATAGTGTAGGCAAAGCTAAAACAATAATAGCCGTGTGAAGAAATCTAAAGAAAATTACGTCATATAATAATACGTACTGTAATATTTTATTTTGAAAGATTGTAGGTGTCAAAACTTTAGTTGCACACATTGTCTGGTCATCTATACAGATAAATAAAATTGAAATGTCTGTTTGTAATGTTAAAATAACAACTTTTACTGAATGTATTTAAATTTATTTACAGTACTTTTAAGAAAAGTACAATTTTTTTATTTTTGTGTCTGTCTGGTTGTTCTGGCTAATGCTCGAAACGGCTGGACTGATTTTCTCGGGACTTTCGCTGGCAGATAGCTGATATTATAAGGAGTAACTTAAACTGCTCAACAAAATTAAAAAGGACCTAGCGACGCAACCGGGCGAAGCGAGGATAGTTTGACATAATATAATTAATGTACTAATATCAGTTTTAGATTATAATAACAAATCAATACAATATAAATTTTTTAAGTATTCTAATTATTTTACGAAGTTATAGACAACAGCAAGTTTAATATCGGAAATGGTCTATTTTGTTAATGCGGAATCACCGCATAATTATTGTAATAATGTTGACGGCTTGAATAATAGCTACAAATCACGCATCTAGTTCTCGACAGAGCTGTAATAATGTGAAAATACATTTGCATGTCGCCGGGTTTTTGACCCCGGCGTCGATTAATGCAGGCTAATTGAATGGATTTATTTTAAGGTACCTATCATAGCGTGGTCACTAAAAGATAACATATTCAAATTTATTGTTGTAGTTTTTTATTTAAACAACAATTATTATTAAACTAGACACTTACTCTCGCTTCGCTCGAGTGCTTCCCTAGATACGTTTTTAATTTTTTTGGCGGATCCCTAATTCTTTTTCTAAAATTAAAGTAGCCTCAGTTACTCCTTATAACATCAGCTATCTACCAGTGAAAGTCCCGTCAAAATCAGTGCAGCCGTTGTGGAGATTATTCGGAACAAACAGACTGACAGACAGACAAAACATTTAAAAATTGTGCTTTTCGTATAAGTATGTACTGCAAATAATTTCAAATGCATTCAGCAAAAGTTGTTAATTTAATATTACAAACAGACACTTCAATTTTATTTGACCAGCGAAGACACTATCATTGTATGAATACAACAATGAACGTTAACAAAAACTCACTAAGTATCTTATTAAGTATACAAAATATGAATTATTCTTATAATATAATTAACACAGCATGTTAATATAAATAAACATATTTTTAGAAATTTATTCATTATATTCACGGAAGGAGTTCTAGAAAGTCTGACTTCGGAAACTTGTGTAGAACTTAGAACACTTATCTAGGAAATTGACAACCAGGTCGGAAAGTAATTGTTACAAAAGCTCTCAAATACATTTTGTATTCAGCCATTTTTAACGTCCACTGCAGGGGGGTGGGCCTCCCTTCAATACGAGGGGATCAGGCCATAGTCCACCACGCTCGCCAAGTGCGGGTTGGCAAATCAAATATATAACATCAAAAAATTCTTCTTCGCATGGCTAAACTTTTGTACAGTCACGAGTAAAAGTATATGATCATGGAAAGTTCGGCAATAATATATGATTGCAAGAATCATTTATTGACATCTATTCTCACCGCGCTGTCAACAAAAATATGTGACGTCGAAGGAATAATAAAACCATCTGACTAGGCACGCGACGCAAAAATGTGTGTATTTATGCTCGTGACTGTACCTACCTAACAGGTCTTTCTGTGAATAGTTAAGTATTTTATTGCTTAGTATAATGTTCTCAAAAATACTTATATTGCATATGCTAAAGCTAATTCATGGTATTCATATCAAAGATTGGCCCGTAATCTTTGGTTTATTCCAATTAACTCGGCTAGTGAAATTCAATCGTAAAAAGGGATCGTTAACCTAAAACCTGCCAGAATTAGCTTTGAATTCAAACTATTTATTAAATAGCTTTACTAATGATGGTGTTACTGATTTCATATTTTATAGGATTTCCAACGCGTTTCCCTTAAAGCTTTAATATTAAGGGTCTATCCACACAACGACATTTTTATCGTAGATACTATTGATGCGCGTTCGACGCTGTTTCTCATTTGTCGCACGTACGTATCGACAAGAACATAAGCTACTCGTAGATCTGCGTTTTTTAAATTTAATAGTGCATAATTTGCACAGATGTGACGTTCTAATCGCGCATCATCTACGCGTTTGCATATAAATACATTGCATTTTTAACGGATTTTATGAACGAAAATATTACATACTAGCGACTCAACCTCGCTTCGCTCGGGTTCGCCTCTAAAAAAACAAAAACAAATCTGTACCACGGGAACTATACATATTTCCGGGATTAAAAGTAGCCATGTGCATCCTCACAAACTTTCGCATTTATAATATTAGTGGATTATATATATAGTGATTAAAATAACATTGTATTTTAGTTATCAAGCTTGACAATAAGTCTTAAACCAAGATAGTTTTCTTATTTTGCTACTTACTCACGAAACCAATTGCCTACACATTAAAAAAATTAAATGGAAATAAAAAAACTAATGAAGTCACTAACATTTTCACTTTGCAATATGTATATTACTTTTCTTCTTGAATGTAATAGCTCAATTATTTGCTTGAATTATTTCTAAGCACATTACAATGAAGAAAAACAATTTGGTTTTAGAGAATATCGTCAACAGTGAAATCGTTGCATGGGCATTTTCGAAAGTTTACTCAGTTAAATTGCTTTCTAGGCCGGCCGCTAATAGGTATTACAAGATTTTTTTAACCCCCGACGCAAAAAAAGGGGTGTTATAAGTTTGACGTCAATGTCTGTCTGTCTGTGTATTTGTCTATGGCATCGTAGCTCTCAAAAGGATGGACCGATTTCGATGCGGGTTTTTTCATTTGAAAGCTAGTTTCCTTGCGGTTGTTCTTAGCTATGTTTGGTTAATATCGGTCCAGCAGTGTCAGAGTATCAGCTCTTTTCCAAAATTATTTACTTTTTAAGGGTTGTTCCTTAAACTATAAGTATTTTTTGCGTAAGGTTTTTTTAAAATTTTGAATTTATCTGTCAGAAAATTTCTGACGCCCGCCGGCACCACCCGCACACCCATCAAAAATTTCAGAAAGATCCTTGATGCAAATTTCTGATAAGTGTGCGGGGTCTATTACAAAATGTATAGAGGGCGTGTTCTCCGACGTTCTGATCACAAAAAAAATCCGGGACTCATCAGAAGCGGACGCCAGACACCTTAGAATTCTGATAGTATGTAGGGTCTAGACCAAAACATATAAGCAGACCGAGTTTCCGGCGGGCGTCAGGAATTTTCTGAGTGAAATAATCTTATAATCTGCGGACTGCCTAAGGCATGTAGGTACTTTATAGTAGACATGTTTTATTTAAAACAAGAAAATCCTGTACTCTTAATAATATCGCGATAACATATTTTATGGTTCACAAAATTAATAAGTACCTAATATATTAATATATTCATATAGATATATTTCACTTATTATATTTTTTTTATTATATTTGGGTTCCATATTGTTATTTCAATAAGTCGGTATCGACGCTATAAGTAGATATAAGGCTACGTCTTCTTGCGGGGAAGCTAAAAGCAACAGAGTGCTATGCGCTACGATCTCTACATATCCTTTTGGCTTTTATTTTTGAACTATTATCTTACCCTATCTATATAAAAATGTCTTATTTTCTTTATGTTAAATGTAGAGATCTTACATTAAGTGTCGATTTAGTATTTTTGATTTCCCATAAAACAGGGGTTTTACGGGAAATCAAAAATACTAAATCGAATAATCAAGGGTGATTATGTATGAAATTAGCTACAGTTTTATAAGGAAAATTTAAAAACAAAACAAACAACCTTAACGTAGTTCCGGTATGTACAATTAAATGACGTCAAACCTTAGTTGCTTTCCCTTAAGGGACTGAAAATGTACCAATGCCCTGTAAAACAATACCCTCAGGTCATTTCCATACAATCGTCAGACGTAATCATAAACGGTGACCCAGAAACTACCGATTTACATTCCGTCCGATAGCATCTCACCCAAACAGGTAGATGTATACCTATAGAGCTATGGAAACTTGCGTGAATGAAAGTGAAAATAGAGAATTTTCCTATGTACCTAAATATTTTTTTACATATTTTGAAGCAATAGAGATGCGAACCGTAAAAAACCATAAGATATACAAAAATCTCATGTTATTTTAAATAATTATTCAAGTCCCTCAGATTTTTTAATGTGATATAAAGCTTTTTTGTTATTACACTCTATTTTAATAATCCAAATTTACATACATAAATATTTTCTCTTAGGAAATCATGAAAGAGCTCCAGTGCCTCTTATTTTTAAAACTATAACATAGGTAGGTACTGTTTAATCTTTAACAGTGCTGTAATTATAATACGATTCGAAACTCATTTAAACGAAAATATGATTGTTTATTTTACGTCGTATTTTGTGTAGAGCTTTTAAATATTTGTAGGTAAACGTATTATATTAACAAATGCGTCATCTCACTTTGGCGCTTTGTTCTTTTTTATATTTATATTCAAACCATTATTCTATACTAACGGGTCACCCACACTTCGCTTGGATTCGCCTTTAGAAGTCAATAACAAATCTATCCCACAGAAACCGTACATTTTTCCAGGATACAAAGTAGCCTATGTGTTATTCTGATGTATGCTATATTATTGTAAAGTTAATATCCATTTAGTTTTTGCATGACAGAGTAACAAACATCCATACATACATCTATACATCCAGACATCCAAACTCATAGTAAGTATATTAGTAAGATAGGATTCACGTAAATATTATTTAAGGGTTATATTTTCAATAACCTAACTTTAAACTAAAAAGATACGCTGACTTTAAAATGACTTATAACGAACCTAATCTAACAGCCATTTTGGGTGTTTCATTTTCTTGAAATTTAAATGGGACCACTCTTAAAATACACACACTGCGTTTTCTTTTTTCATAAAAAATAGAATTGTTTGTTTGTTAATTTAATATTTTCATTAATAAAAAATTGGTTAACCCAATTATTATATTTTGTCGTAAAATACATTAGGAAATTGTAAAGATAGATAATTAATCAATACTTACGTTTACTTTTGTTATACAAATAACCTTTTAAAATGAGAAAATTGGAACACAGAAACCAACCAATACAGAAGCTTAAAGTTATGAAGATCTAATGTGGACAAATAATTTATAGATAAACTGTATTACACATTCATTAAGACCGCTTTCTTCATATTTTTTTGAATCTGTCCACTAACATTAGCACTTTCACTGAACATGTAAAAAACCATTATTAAAAAGTTTGTATAGTCTCAACCTGGTCGCATATAAATTATTGCCAGACACCGTTAACAAAATAAGAAAAGAAAAAGAAAATTGCGAATTTGAAAATAGAACAGGAATTTGTTCTGTAAACCGCAACCATCGACAAGAGCATTACATCGCAAACTGACTGGAGCACGCTAAGGCGCACATTTGCTCACGCTACCTTTATTACTTCATTCTACGAGGTAAAGCAATAGCAGTTAAAGTTATCACAAGCTTATATTAATAATTATGTTTTAAAAATTTTAAAGATAAAATAATTTATTGGCCGACTGTAACTTTTTGAAGTTATACTTCTTTAGGCACGTTTGGAAAAAATATGAGAGTAAAACCCCGACAGCCAAAAAAAGACATGATGAAGTTAGCTGACAAATGTCTTTCCGGTTCCCGTGAAAACTCATAACTATATACAAAGTAGTTTCTCAAATATTCATAAATCTATAACACGTGTTTTATACCAGTGGGTATAAAAAACTATTTATTTTTATTATTTTATCATTACTTTTACAAACAGAGAGTTGTGACATACGGGATGAAATTTTTAGCTATTTTTGTTCTGTTACGCCAAGGAAATATAACTTCTTACGTGCGAACACAAGTACACACATATGTTTTTTCTTTTAAGTTTTTTTCTTGAGTATCTATAAAAATAATAAAATTGTAACTGATCGTCGTCTGTACATGGAAGATATTTGAGAAAAACTATTATTGGGGATCTTTATTAATGCAATTGAACCCAAAACAATGGTCTTTAATTTTTTTTTTTGTTTGTCTGTGCGTTTGTGCGCGCTAATCTAAGAAACGGCTTAACCGATTTGGGTGCGGTTTTCACTTATGTATTGTGGTAAGCTTCACTTAACATTTAGTATTTGATTTATTTCAATCGGATTCTAAATAAAAAAGTTATGTCAATTTAAGCGAGCGAAGCGAGAGTGAGCCGCTAGTCTAGACTAAACACCGTGGACGTTTTAACCATGCTTTATTCTGATTTATTCATTTAGTGATTTTTGCCTTTTAATAAATGTAGGTTTATAATCTTAAGCTTGACGGTTTGACTATTAATATTTGGTTTGGTGAAGCCTGGCGCGAAACCAAGAAACGCACAGGGAGGTGACTCACCTCGGTGGGCAATGGGAGCAACCATGCGGGTTGCTCCTGGTACTTCTCTGTCGACAGAGTGGACCGTTGGAGCAACCCCATGGTAGTTGTGGTTTGCTTCGGCAGACCTATCGTCGGGGCGTCGTGGTTGTGTGCGTAAGTGATCCTGCGACGCCCCATTAAGACAGGGGAGGTTTTCTTGGGTTTTAGTGGGTAGTACTGGCTTTTCTAGCCGGTCAGTCCCACATAACCACCTGTATATCTATTTATCTCTACTGGTGGCATGCGTAAATGCATTTCCCAACATTAAAAAAGATGCATCCGAGCGAAACGAGTGTTGATCGTTAGTACATACTAAAAATAATAATCTATTAGCGACTCACCCTCACTCTGCTCGTGCTCGTCCCTAGTTACGTTTTAACGTTTAGTATAGATTTCTAGTCTTATATGTTGACCCGTATAACCAGCTATCATCATACCAAATTTCATCAAAATCTGTACAGTGGTTTTCTCGTGATGCGTTCATGGACAGACAGACAAAAATTCTAAAAACTATAAATTCGGCCTCTGTATCGATAACAATGACTATTTCAATAAGATGGACAAAAAATATTTAATGTACGACTTAGTTAGAATTTTATTATATGAATAGATTAAACAGACTTAGTTACTATGGCTTAAAAAAATTACAATTCAAAACTAGAACAGCTCAATGAAGTAACTGTAACACATATGATTAATATTCAGTATTACAATACAAATTGCATCTGTAATTAAAAATTACCCAAAGGGGTCGTAATCGTTGCCGTTATAATGTTACTTAACTTTTATAAGCCTGCTTCCTCATATTTATATTACATTATAATTTAAGAGTTTTAAAATAAAATTAAACTATCATATTGTATGAGATTTCAAATTAAATTGGGCTAATTTTATAAATGCGAAATTTTGTATGTATGTATGTTAACACTCTATCATGTTAAAACGGCTGGACGAATTTTGATGTAATTTAGGACGTAGTAAAGGCCTATACTAAAAAAATAAATTATACATATATATATAAATAAAATTAAATAAAATAAATAAAATTTAACATATTTTAATATGATTTGCTGGTTTTTTTATTTATATTATGAGTTATTTTATATTCAATCTAATTATGTAGTTATTCAATAAAAAAATCATTAATTTAATAATTATATTATTACATAAAAATATTCAATTAGTCAAGATACAAATTGTTAAACCAATTGTATATTTTATTTTTTATTAAGGAAATAAAAGGCTTATTATTATTAGTACGCAGATAGACTATGACCTGTATTAACACATAGGCTAAAGTTACGCATATAAGGACGCAACCGTGCGAAGCAAATTTTTTTTTATTTTTATTTATAAGATTCAGTGACAAACGAGCAGCCAGACCACCTGATGGAAAGCAGTACCTGTCGCCCATAACACCTACAGTTCATGCACTTAGGTTTTAGGTAACAAAAATACAGAGCCGCAGGTGCGTTGTCACTGTGAGGACTAAGATAATATGCCTCTTGCCTGTAATTGTAAAGTCGCTAGTATTATAAAATATGAACTTGTTACGATACCGCAATCTTATAACACCTTCGATTTCCGCGAGAAGCTAAATTAATAATGTTCTATTTCAGAAAATCGTAAAAAAAAAGTCTATTTCTTTTGCAAACACATGTTTTTAGCCTTCTATTACAAAAGTTATTATTTACATTGTGTGTCAAAGGGCGTTAAAACCTATTTCATTTAATGTTAGGTACATTACACGCCCTAACACTCCCTGATGCTTCATAGCCTACACCTTAATATTGATTTATTCTCTATTAGTTTAATGGTATTTTTATACATAATATTATAACTAATAACCTATTAGCTAATTTTGTTATTTGACACCCGAAGCTTCTGCTTTCCACACCTATACATTTTGCACCACAGGATTTTACAACAAGGGTTTTTTTGGATTTTAATGATTAAATAATGGAAATCATTAAAATTCGAGAAATCATTACAGAAATAAGTGGTCTTAGTAATCTTTTAAGCACCTAGGTCAGGCATAAGTATTAGACTTAGTAGGCTAAGTGACTACTTAGTTCAGGCCACTTTATCTAAGTCTAACAAAACAGTAAAAAGAATTATTTACTTTGTAACTAGTTAAATTAAAATTAAGGCATTTATTGAATGTAAATGGAATAAAACGTGTGTGTACATAATGTGTACGCACGTAAGAAGTTATACTTCTTTGGCGTAACATAACAAAAATAGCTAAAGATTTCATCTCGTATGTCACAACTCTCTGTTTGTAAAAAGAATGCAGCTAACTCCATCATGTCGCTTTCAGCTAAGTTCATCATGTCGCTATTTGGCTGTCTGTGTATGCACGCATCGTAAAAATTTTACTCTCATAATTTTTTCCCAAAAGAAGTGTAACTTCAAAAAATATATAAGGAACTATAAATATATTTTCAAATGAATATATATCAGCTAAATAACATCAGCATAAACATCGATATCTGATACGTATTAAAGCCACGTACATAATATTAGGCTAATTTCCTTATAATGACTAGGACCTTTCATGTACCGAAAATGGATAATCTCTAATAACTTATCATTTTATAAGCGTTCCATTATTATTATTATTTTTTAGGTAGGTAAGTGTTATTTTTCTTTATAGAAAAAAAAAATAGAAAGTAAGCGGTTTTAAAGGAATTCTAAAATGCGTACTAATGTTTAAAATAATTTTTTTATCCTTCTTTTACGTGGACTCGTATTGACGTTATTTTTAGCCGACTTCCAAAAAGGATGACGTTATACATTTTCTCACAATCAGTATTTTTTAGATAGTTATAATTATGGGGCACATAGTCCCATGCCTACTTTTTCTTACTTTATCAGTAAATTAAGTGGTTCCCATGGAATTTAAGTTTTTTCCAAATATTTATTTTAATATGTAATCAACAGTCATACTAGATCTAGAACAAAGAACTCCAAAACTACACTGGACACTAAACTGTGCTAGTGTTAAGTGCAAAGACACATTTGCATCACGTCTGCTTCTTCAAATATATCAATTGTGAGACTCCTACGCATCTGCAAGTCTGGTAATAGCGGTGAAAAAACTGCTATGTGATAATTTATAAATTTATTTATAGTAAAAAAATTACAAATATACAAATTATACATATTACAAAAACTGCTATGTGTTAATTTATAAATTTATTTATAGTAAAAAAATTACAAATATACAAATTATACATATATACAAAACAAATGTACTCTTAATTATTACTGTACAAGATATGTCCGCGTGGAATAGTGTCAAGAATGCTAGCCACAATCCCCCACTGAATCGCAATGCCGGTTCTTTAGGCGAAAAACGAGCCAGCTCTCCTGTCACCGGTAGAGGTGAACACCTCGTTATGTCTCTTAAGAAGTATTAAACATTATGTCTCCATAGGCCAAGGGTTTCTAAAGCAAATGGTATAAAGGCATAATTTTGACTAAGGGAGGCGGAATAGACGAGGATGAGTATATGTACTATTATTTTCTTTCCTTTCTTTCAACGAGCTTGAGCAGTGCTTTTTCGTCTATTTTAAAACCTTTCAAGCATGCCATTAACGTACAATTTACTTTGTCAATGTTGCATACAATAACGATGATGAGTAAATGAACTTAACGATTAATTATTTTTTGTACATAAACTTAACTACAACTCTCCAGCACTTTTAGATTAAATTTTAAAAAAAAACTTCCTTGACATTATCATTAGATAACTCGACTCGTTAATTCGAAAGGAAATTATATCGCATAGAATAGCATCTTTTATATTGTATGTGATTAATTTTCAAATTATAAAATAAATCAATTAAAAAAAACACGGCCATGCTTCATACAAAGTTAAAAAGTTTTATAGTAATTTTATCAAATACCTAGCATTTCATTTAGAATAGATACTTAATCAGATATTTTCGAAGTCGGTGTGCTTTGATTTGTATTGGGTGGCACCGACTTCGAAAAAATCTGATTAAGTATCTATTCTAAATGAAAACCCCCGTTTAGTTATTTTTTACTTTTCAGTGCCTGGAAGTCGGTTTTAATTTTTTTTATTAAAGTTTTCTTATAAGCGATGGGTGGAATTAATCCGTAAATTTTCAAAGTATTTTATTTTTTAATACGTACATACATTGAATGTACGTAACTATGAAAATTTAAGCAGTAAAATTCATTTTGCATGTAATATATTAAGTTTTAGTCAGTTTAAAAAGTAAATTTTACTGTAAACGAAAATCGAACCCAAAGCTCTCGTCATAATAACCAAACACCGATATTTTAACAAACATGTATTTACCATTCGACTGTACAGAAACAATGTTTTACGGACGGCAGTCTCATCCGACCCTTACGTCATGGATTCTGAATTCAATAGTCGTTTTTTGCAACGCGACCAAAATTATTATGTTATTTATCACTTGTCGGTACGTGGGCGTGGAACTAAATCAGTACATGGGATTCGTACTGCTTAGTTTGTATTGCTAACAGATCCATAACATTCTTTTATTATGACACTTGCTTATTTTAGAAATTGACCATAATATTAAATCTATACATGTAATAAAACTGTAGGCATCGACTGTCTGTACATAGAAAAAAATGCTAAAAACCGAGTCAGACGGATGTAAGAAGAGAAATAGAAAAAATCCAGATTTTTTTTTCATTTTTTTTTGTTTCTCTGTCTGTTTCTCTGTTTGTACGGGCTAATCTCCGAAACTGTTGGATCTATTTGAATGAAATTTTGCATGGTGGTACCTTATATCCTTGGTCAACATTTTAGATACATTTGATCTCGGAAAATTAAAGAGTTCCCGTGGGATAGTTAAATAACTATAGTAACTTATACAGCTTAGTACACAAAAACTACTAATTGGATTTTAACGAAACTTTACAATAATACAGTTTATACATCAGAATAACAAACAGTCTACTCTTTGTCCCGGAAGAATGTACGGTTCCCGTGGGATAGATTTGTTTTTGTTTGTCTAGAGGCGAACCCGAGCGAAGCGAGGGTAAGCCGCTAGTGCTTTATCTAAATTTTAATTACTTATTATTATAGACATCGTTGATTATATTGATTTAATTTATTTATATAACTATTCTTTAAAGCAGGAAGAAACTCCGCCGCACTATTTGGTTTTCGCGTTTTTACTTTTTAACACAAAGAGAGCACGTAGGCTACCTTTCTTTTAGATAATTTGATTACCAAGGTAAAAGGGGATGAAATGTTTTGTATGTAAATTATACATATTAACATATTATAACGAAAAAAAGTTATCCAATACTCATTAGTACACAATCAAATATACTTAGTTAAGAGGATTGTAAAGTGCCGATACACGGCGCGAGTAGGTTTTTAAGAAAATGCTATCTGTTTCATATCGCTCGCTTTGCCAACCCTTATGGTGCGATAGAGAGAGTTGCAAATCTTAGAGGCAATTACCTACATTCCTGTTTGAAATATAGTTTTGGGCGATAACGTTTTTACCCCCCTAAACATTTACGAAATGAGACAATTTTGGTTTCATTAGATTCAGTACACCTTAATCTAGGTCTGTACGTTTTCCTTTTTTAGTAATTCAGTCTAGTTTAATTATAAAAAAATAAAAACGCTCGAGGAAGTTTTTACGTCAAAAATACAGATATTTAGATGCTAATAACTTCTATCATACGCAATATTTCTTTAAAATAAAAACGTACGGACCTAGTTTTTCATTATATCTACAACATTTCCAAAAATTATGAAAATTAGACTATGTTAATGGGGGGGAAAACGTTATCGCTTTTTGTATGGAAATTTACTTTTTTTATTTAGCTTCACAATCCTCTTAAGTCAAAAATAATAAAAAAAAACTACTCTTAATATTGACCCTCTATCACTCGAGTATTTACTCGACTTAAAACTACCTACTTCTAAAGACTACCTACGCTTCAGTAGTCTTTAAACAATAGATATTAAAAACTAGTCTTACGTCCATTATTCTTGAGACGTTTTATATACATTCAGACTATACTATGTTAAAATTTTGGTCCTCACAAGGAATAGAAATAAGGAGTAACACTTTAGAAAATAGATAAGCCTGTATTGTACTAAACTATACGGTTGGGCAGTGGTAGCCCAGTGGTAACGCCCTCGCTTGGGAAACCGAGTGAAGCGGGTTCGAATCCCGGGTTTCGCACCTCTGATATTTTCATGTGCGAATCATTTCTAACATGATTACCACTTGCCTTAAGGTGAAGGGAAACATCGTGATGAAACCTGCATGTCTTAGAAAACCTAGCAAGTTTTCAAAAGACATGTGAAGTCCGCCAACCCGCACTCGGCCAGAGTGGTGGACTTTGGCCTGATTCCTCCTATTGAAGGGAAGCCCGTGCCCAGCAGTGGGACGTTAAAAAGGGCTGAATACAATACATACATACGGTTATTGTGAGATTGATATAAAAGAATGTTTAAAGTTTTCTATTGCAAAACTAAGTGAAAGTACGTTATATAATCATTTAAATATTATTACTAAAACTATTTTATCAGACTACTATTACATACGCGAAAGTTTGTACGTGTATTAATCCAATGAAATTAAGTACACGATAGGTTGACCTTCTTTTTAATGTTGAGAAATGCATTATTACGAATACCTGTATACATACAGGTGGTTATATGCGACTCACCGCCCAGAAAAGCCAAGTACTACCCACTAAAACCCAACATAACTTCCTCCGCCTTAATGGGACGCAGCTGGTCTACCGAAGCAGACCACATAATCAAGGGGTTGCTCCCACGGTCAAGTCTGTTGTCAGTGAAATACTAGGAACAACCCGTATGGGGTTCACCGCCCACTGAAATGGGCTACCTCCCTGTCCTCTCTTGGTTTTTCACCCGGCTAGGTTGCCAGATGCTAATTATGACCTGGAGTAATACATAGCTCCTAATAGACACAGTTGAGACAAGCACGGGGAAGTCGTTAGTTTATCATAATTGGTATATAAATAAACCGTATACCTATGAACATGCCCACAGCCTTGGCTAGAACAATGAGTGATTATAATCTGTTGTAACGGAAATGTATATCTGTGCATCAACGCGTTGGAACTCTAAGCATCGACACATTTTTAACATTATTCTATATTAATAGTTATTATAGCCTGCGACGCCGCTCGCTTGGTAGGTTCACCGACAAAAACCTGTATGTATTGTATAGGATATAATTACCCCCAATCCCCATACCACTCGTATGCGTTGCGACTCCGTTGAACCTTTAAATGTTTCTAAATAAAGTTAAAGAAATAATAAACACACACTGAAAAACTTTCGCATTCATATGGATTACGTGCGTGTATGTTTGTTACTCATTCGCGCTGAAACGCCTGTACAGATAAATAGACTGTGACCTGGACAAACACAGGCTAATGTTAGGCCACTAGGGTATAGGCAAAGCCTAGCCAAAGTGTCTAGTACCTTATACTACTATTCAATTATATAATATAACTAGCGACTCACCCTCGCTTCGCTTCGGATTCGTCCCTAGACCAAAACAATCTATCCCACGGGAACCGTACATTTTGCTGGGATAATATATAGCCTATAGCCTTCCTCAGTTAACGGGCTATCTAATGCAAAAAGAATTTTTCAAATCGGATTAGTGGTTCCTGAGATTAGCGCGTTCAACTAAACAAACAAACTCTTCAGCTTTATAATATTAGCATAGATAATAAAATAATATATATTTCCAAATATATAAAATTCTCATGTCAGTGTTTTAACAAAACTCCTCCGAAACGGCTTGACCCATTCTTATGAAATTGTGTGTATATTCAGTAGATCTGAGAATAGGACGTAAACTATATTTCATACCTTTAAGTGATAAGGGTAGTCCACCCTAGGGACGAACCCGAGCGGAGCGAGGGTAAGTCACTAGTACAATTATAAATTTTACTTCGCGCATCTCGAAACAGCCCTAACGATTTGGATCTTTTGCTTTTAAGTTTATCTATATAGGTGTCTTTTCTGAAAAAAAAAGCCAAGGAAGGCTCGGTCGTACAGGTACTAATAATATAATGCCGTCTTGTGTCATCGGCTTTATGCCTGACCTCTCAATGAAGATGTCAAATTATCGTGTCATCAGAATTTGAGGGGGAATGGAATAGAGAGTGCACTTGTGTTTGCGCGCACACCCACTGCACTACGAGTATAATAACTCCTGTGCGGTTGACTAATCTCATTTAGATTGGTCGGCGAGACCGACATAATGTGTAGATGTCAGAAACAAACTATTGCAAAGTAGAGCAAATGCTACTTTAATGTATTTAGCCCTCTTTAACGTAACGGCCTCCCTTCAATACGAGGGGGATCAGGCCTATGTCCACCACGCTGGCCAAGTGCGGGTTGGCGGACTTCACATGTCTTTCGAAAACTTGATAGGTTCTCTCAGATATGCAGGTTTCCTCACGATGTTTTCCTTCACCGTAGAACAAATGGTAATCATATTGAAAAGGATTCGCACATGACAATACCAGAGATGTGAGACCCGGGATTTGAACCCGCTTCACTCAGTTTCCCAAGCGAGCACGTCACCACTGGCCTACCACTGCCCTAATATATAACTATTAAAACTCTAATATATAATAATTACCTATTATTAAATAATTTTACACTAATAAAACATCTCAATATACATATGTATCATGACTCAAACACTAGACCGTTACACATCGCACAACTGCAATGCGTATCTCCATTTTCCTTCTTCCTAGTTTCCTACAGTATCGACGTCGCCCTCCCACTCCCTAACAAGTTACATTTCATGTCTACGCCTAGATATTGATTTACCTGCAGGTACCCTAAATTAGTTAAGTGATTTCTTATGTACCAACCTATTAGAGAAGTTGAAGAAATACCACGTAAGAAAGACTGTTACGTGTTATAGCTACTAGAATGTAATCTACATAAAAATCGTAACAAGATCAAAATTATATAAAATTTGAATATTTCTCGAAAAATATGTATTTCGAATGCTTGGAATGTACCTAATCAAACCCAAATTATTAGTTTTTGCTTGAGTTATTTAATTTACCTTACAACTAAGCATGGCGTCAATAATATTCACAAATAGGTACATTAATTACCTATCTTAAATTTGGCCAACATTAAAAATAGAGTGATGATGGATGACAGATCATAAGATCCAAATAATCCACTACTCTCAGACGGAATCTATCTTATAAATCTAGTCTCCTAAATTTAAATGTCTGGACCGAGTCGGATGACCAAATTTAAGTGTGGGCAATGTGCGAGTGGAAGTCACTCATGTTTGCCAATAAAAAAAATATAGCTTTCACAAATTGACGGGCCCACAAAAAGTAATTTTACTTTAAAAAATATTTTTGGAACATATTTAAAATTATGGGGGCCGCGTTCGTATGGGGAACCCAGGGTTCAAACATTTTTGTTTTCGGCTCTGCCAATACGATGTCACGGAACTTTCAATGGCCTATATAGCATTAAGGCGAGTGAGTAGTTAACATTTTAAGGAAAGAAACTGTCTACACGAGATAAATAAAAAGTAATAAATAAAATAATAAATAAAATAAAATAAAAGAAATACAACGAAGGATAACTCTAGCATGGAAAAAATATTGGGGCTTGAGAGAAACAATGAAGAACAAAGTAAGTATAAGTATAAAGAAGAGAATATATGAAACAATAATATTACCATGTCTAACATACGGTTGTCAGACGTGGTCAATGAGAAATGAGGATGAAGAAAAAATTGCTATATGTCAAAGAAAAATGGAAAGGAGCATGCTGGGAATAAAATTATCGGACAAAATTCGCAACAGTGACATCAGAAACAAAACAAAAATAATAGATGTAAGAAAAAGAATTAGATTACTAAAATGGCACTGGGCAGGGCATATTTGCAGGATGAATAATAGATGGACAAAACGCTTAACAGAGTGGATACCAAGGGACAGGAAAAGGAGAAAAGGGAGACCTGGTAAAAGATGGAGAGACGTTTACAGTCACAGGTGTGGTAATCATTGGATGCAAAAGGCTCGGGAAAGAGAAGTTTGGAAAGGTTTAGGAGAGGCCTACGCCGCAGAGGCGACTACTATAGTAGCGACTCACCCTCGCTCCGCTCGGGTTGGTCTCTACTTAGTACTTACGTTTTAACGTTTAGTAGGTATATCTATACCGAATATATAGAGAATTCTTTCTCAGAGATGAGATATTTTCCCGCAGTAAAAAGTATCCTATATGTTGACCCGAATAAGCAGCTATCATCATACCAAATTTCATCAAAATCTCTCCAGTGGTTGTTACGTGATGCGGTAACAGACAGGCAGACGGACATAAATTCAAAAAAGTATAGATTCGGCCTCTGTATCGATAATAATGTCTATTTCAATAAGATTTTCCAAAAAATATTTAATAAACAGATTCGGCTTAGTTACAATTTTAACTTTAAGTGCTAGGTAGAGAATGTGGGTGATGAATCATATCTAGGCATTTTTAACACGCAAGCGAAAACTACCTCCATAATAGTATAGTATGCTTATATAACCATTGAAACCGATGGTATCTCTAACCCGTACATAAAATTTTGTTACGGTTATAAATTGTTCATTCAAAAACTTTCGCTAGTAAGCGTACGTAATGTATTTAACGATAGCTTTATTTAATGGCTTTAAAAAATGATGATTTTGAAATTCCTATGCATACATTTTATTCGTTTCAATAAATAATACATAAATATGTTGGGACATTAACACACAGCACCATCTAGTTCCATGCTACGACGCTTGTGTTATGGATATTGGATACATTATATAGTTGATACACTACACATATATAACTTTAAATACGTACATAATATAAACATAAATACCCATGACTGGTGTAGGAACTTTCGTGCTCATCACGCAAACGAATGCCCCAAGCGGGACTCGAACCCGCAACCGCAACTGGCATAGCAAGTAGGGTCAGTACCAATTGAGCCAAACGTGTCGTCACATATTTCTAAGTACCTTTTTATGTTCATTGAATATCACGGATATAAAGTGTAAATTATTTACTCATTTATTCAAGAAGGAACTTGGCAGTCGGTAAATTTCATCAATTTTATTTATCTGTATAGATTCAATTTTTTTTTTGTTAATATCTTTACAATTTGCAAAGACACGAATTAGATTGGATTTTTTTTTGCCAGTTTGTCTTTATTACATTTGACATACGTCATATGAATCGAATCTGCGACCGCCGTACTAGCAGGTAGTGCTAGTTATAATACCGTGAACTTATTACGTTTTATACCTTATAATAATAATTGTAGCTTGTTAACCCAAAAAAGGTAAAATGTTACAAAACGATAACGGTGAACTCATTAAGTCAGTTTGGGTCTTTCATATTAATGAGAAGTAAAACATAGTTCACCTATTAAATTGATTCAAAAATATGTACTAAAATAAGGTTATCTTGTTATTAAGAAGGGGAAGGTTCCGTTGAGTTTTAATTGGAGTTTTCATGTAGCCCTTTTTAACGTCCCACTGCTGGGCAAGGGCCTCCCTTGAATACGAGGGAGATCTGGCCATACACCACCACTCTGGTCAAAGGCGGGTTAGTGGAATTCATATGTCTCTCGGAAACTCGCTAGGTTCTCTCAGACATGCAGGTTTACTCACGATGCTTTATATATTTATATTTCCCAAATATTATATGTAACAGTTATATTTATGGGCCTGATAAGAAAGCTCAAGGTCACACAGAGAGCAATGGAAAGGGCTATGCTCGGAGTTTCCCTGCGAGATCGAATCAGAAATGAGGAGATACGCAGAAGGACCAAGGTCACCGACATAGCCAGAATATCCAAGCTCAAGTGGCAGTGGGCGGGGCACATCGCTCGCAGAACGGATGGTCGTTGGGGACGCAAAGTTCTGGAGTGGCGGCCACGTACCGGAAGGCGAAGCGTGGGCAGGCCTCCCACAAGGTGGACCGACGACTTGGTCAAAGTCGCTGGAGCTCACTGGTTGCGGATGGCACAAGACTGGTTGTCGTGGAAATCTCTCGGGGAGGCCTATGTCCAGCAGTGGACGTGTTTGGGCTGAGACGACGACGACGACTACGACAGTTATATTTCGCAACGCAGAAAAAAAACTTTTTTATGAATACTGTGAGTTAATAGCGTGTAAAATATGAAATAATTGTAACTTGTAACGATTTTATCATCTGTACATATATGTATATACATATATGTATATACATAGTACAGATAAATAAAATTGGAGTGTCTGTATGTAATATTAACCGCTTTTTACTAAATGCATAATATGGATGTATACATGGTACATATACCAAAAACAACATTTTTTACAATTATTGTCTGTCTGTCTGTTGTTCCGGTTAATTTCTGAAATGGCTAAACCGATTTTGACGAGACTTTCACTGGCAGATGACTGATGTAATAAGGAGTAACTTTTATTTTAGGAAAAATAATTGGGTTCCCCCAAAAAAAAAAACCAAATTAATTAATTAATTTTGTTTTCGGAAGCAACCCAGGGACGAACCCGAACGAAGCGAGGATGAGTCGCTAGTTCTATACATTTATAAAATCAAAATGGATGAAATTTGTATACATTATAAAAACACTAACATTTTGTAATACATACGAAATAAATCTTAAAGAGTAAAAACAATAGGTACATACGTAAATGCTAACTGAAATAAGCGCAGTAGAATTCATCACTCTGGACTAAATCTCCGCATTAAAATTTTCGCAAACGTGACATGCGCGTTACTGCAATGAGATTTGCCGTCCTTGCTATAATAGTTGACCTAGCGATGCACGGTGCACCTATAGGTAATAGTATACATCATACCCTACAGATTAACGTTAACCTTGCAGTCCAATACTAGTAAAGCGAGCAAACCACTGTCGTTGCAGTGGTATAAGAACCAGATATTATACTTGTATAATCAGTAAAAAAAATTAATCTTAAACCAAAAAAAAAAATTACAGCGTAAAACCAACTAAAAATATAGAAACAAATTGACTTAAGAACATAATATGATGTAGACATACGTTTTGTATTTATTACTTGTCTGTAACACTAAAATTGTGTTTTTTAGGATAGATACCCTATATAGAGCTCATATCATTATTTGCTTAAAAATCCCAAAGAAATATCAAAATAATTGTCTCTCGCAAGGGAATGCAAGTGAAAAATCGAACGGAACTTATATTGGCGATGTAATACGTTTAAACTTTAATTGCAGACTGCAGTCCACCATAATATTATGGCGTGATGATTTCATATGATGGAGAATACGACCGTAGATGTAAATGTGTATACGTGGTACATCTTTAAATAAATACAATAAAGTGTTTCCTTAATTAATTCCGATTTCATGAAGTTATAAAAATTTATACATATGAGTACTTTATATCTTTATTTTTATGGGTAATTTGAGTTTCCTTTCTGAATAGTGGGTGTAGCGTGAGGTTAGTTACTGTTTTACATTGATTTGACATTGGCAAAGTTGAAACGGCTCTTACAATTTTGCTAAGAGTATTTTTATTAACTAATCAACATTTGAGATCATTTAGCTATTTTTATCACAATCAAATTTATGTTGCATGGCGTTTAAGAAAATTCAGTCTACTTTAGTGTTTACATAGTCGTCGAAATTCGATCGTAATTAGTATTGATTTTTTTATTGACTACACTAAAGCTCGACAATAGCAACTAAATAAAAAAAAAAGAAAAACGGTTTACAAACAGAGTAGTAAATGGAACTGAACTATGTTGTCTTTGCCTATTTTATTCAATGTGTATTTATAAATATGACTTTTTTAGATTTACGCGAATATTTGACATTTTAAATAAAACTTCTTTTTGGACTTTTTTTTGCGGATCGCGGAGTCTCATCCGCGAGCATGATTGCTGTAAAGCATTCGAAACGTCGGGAACACGGGATTTTTCCACGAAAAATTTCCAAAATATTGTGCTATTTAAAATATATTTATAAAATAGCATATTATCAAAAAAATGTTCATAAATAATAGAACACTTTAAACTTTTTCCGTACCCGAGGTCTATCTGTCCGTATGTCAGCACTTAACGAGCTTGCTGTGTCGAATCGTCATTGTCAATGGTAACCAGTTGAATTTTTTATTGAAGAGGGGACAAAGTGAATCGCACTTCTGCTAGTTTTAAACATGTATCAAATATGTAGGTATAGTACATGTACATATACCTACTATCAAACATATTACATATATGTATATTATGTACCTAATACAAAATACATACTACATACATATATTAAACGTGTTGTGAAATAAGACCGCTGTGCTAGACCGACTCACACTTGACTGTTTTATTGTCAATCAAGTATTTATAGGTCGACAGTATATAGTATTGGGAAGGACATGAGTTCAATTTCACTATGATCTCCTTGAATTTTTAATGGCTATATCAGCGAATAGCGACTGATTGATAAAAATCTAAAACATATTAGATTTTCGTTCCTACTTTTTCAGAGAAAAATATTAAATGTCTGTTTAATTCAATTTCACAAAAAAATTATTGAGTTAAATATATCTTTGAGAATATCTATGAAATAACTTTTCCAGATTTCCTTAGTAATCATTGCTTGATGTTCACATACCTAACGATTACACGCACGCAAACTACTAACGTTAAATATATAACAATCAGGTACTGTTCACTCTATTTGGATAAATTATTATTATTGTTAAAATAGTAATAACTAATAATAATTAATATTAATTTATTTTTGATAATAATAAACTTAATAATAAAAATTTTAAAGGTTTTCTTTTACATTATGTTATATTTTTTGTTTGTGTGATGTGAATTTAAATATGTATTTTTATTACGTCGTGATGAACAGTAATATTGTTAAAAGCTGCTAACGAATTTCTAAATTATTAATTTTTTATACAAAATAATAACTGGATCTAGAAGTAAAATGATATGAAATAGTTTATAAATATTTTTTTCTGTCATATCATAGAAAAAAGGGCTTAAAAAATTATAAAATGGCAAGCAAATATGTCAAATATAAATAACATACCCGTATATATCTCTCCAAATCAGGCGGTATTTCGTCGTTTAACTCTTTCGACGTTTCCCTATTACTATCAGTAGGCACATTGTTTTCTGAGAAAGCCCTTGGTCTATTAAATTTCACTTTCTTTTCAGTCTTTTCTGCATTTTCCTTGTCGGTTGGCTCCTGAAAAGCATCATGCATTATGAAATATTCGATAAAAGCTTAATAGTTCAAAGATTGAATTTAAAACTTCTGCAGTACATCATTTTTTTAGAACCTGTAATAAGCGAGAATTTGACCAAGGGCGGTCAGGTAACAGGTTCCTTACTATTCACTTTTAATATTCATAGCATCTATACTAATATTATAAAACTGAAGAGTTTGTTTGTTTGGTTAAACGCGCTAATCTCAGGATCTACTAATCCGATTTGAAAAATTATTTTTGTATTAGATAGCCCGTTAACCGAGGAAGGCTATAGGCTATATATCATCCCGGAAAAATGTACGGTTCCCGTGGGATAGATTTGTTTTTGTCTAGGGACGAACCCGAAGCGAAGCGAGGGTAAGTCGCTAGTAACATATAACTTACTTATAACGTGGAACAAATAATAATAATAAAGCACAATAACTTTATTAAAGACCATAGGTATATTCATTCATTTGAGATAGGTATATTCAATTGGTAATAAAGAAATAAGGAAACAGTGAAAAAAAAAGAAAATCCATTACACTAAATTATAGTTTCTGATTGCAGTAATAATTGACTAAGAAGCCTTAAAGGGCAATCAATACTTTTTGACATTTTCATGTTTACTTTCAATACATATTTTAAGAGAACTTTATGTCCTGAAAAAATCTGCCAATCAATAACAAACCTTATTTGTTAGAAAATACAGACCTATTAAAGAATAGCAGCATAGTTCAGTATTTAGAATTAATATTATATACAGCTATTATTTTTTTATTTTATAACTAGCAAAACCTGCGGCTTTGCTCGCGCTAAAACTACAACTAAAAAACTTTAAAAAGGTAGGTTTCATACAAATGTTCATCCTTTATTTTATCTTGTTTCGGGATGAATTTCAAAAAACGCTAAAACACGTATTTATTTAATTGTATTGAAGATCATTAATACCAAGTTTCAAGAAATTCTGATCATAAATATTTTTTGGGTTGTGTTATAATGTGTACTACCGTGGGAATGAGATAATCTCCTGTGGTAAAAAGTATCATATGTTGACCTGGATATCCAACTATCATCATACCAAATTTTATCAAAATCCCTCCAGTGGTTTTTCTGTGATGCAGTAACAGACAGACAGACAAAAATTCTAAAAACTATAGATTCGGCCTCTGCATCGATAATAATGTCTATTTCAATAAGATTTTCCAAAAAATATTTAATGTACAGATACGGCTTAGTTACAATTTTATTATATGTATAGAAGATAGAACAGCTGATGTTTATAGAGTTAACTTACACCAACATTTAGATAACATTATATTATAGCTCTTATTAAAGTATAAATATCTATTCTCCTCAGCTTAATAATAATAAAAATGTATGAATATTTTTAAGTGTTAAACAATTAAGGTTGGTAATATATTAAAATTAATGCTTAATTTATATTTAAAACAAAACAACATTATTTCATAGTGATTCTGATAATATAAAAGTTCATATATCTAATTTATCTATACAGATAAATAAAATTGAAGTGTCTGTTTGTAATGTAAAAACAGCTTTATACTTAATCCATATGGAATTATATATGGTACTTATAAGAAAAACTCAATTTTTAAAATTTTTGTCTGTCTGGCTGTTTGTTCTAGCTAATCTCTGAAACAGCTGGACCAATTTTAACGGGACTTTGACTGATATATAAGGAGGTAATATTATAAGGAGAAACTTAGGCTACTTTTATTTTAGAAAAAGAATTAGGATTTCACTCAAAAAAAAAATTAAAATGTACCTGGGGATGCACCCAATAAAGTGAGGGTTAAGTCGCTGGTCTAATTATAATAATTATAATAATATCTATTATATTTTTCTCAAACTTACATTGAGATTTAATAAAAAGCAGCTACAGTTAAGGTCAAAATATTATTGAAAAGCTGTTAAACTCTACAAACTTTCATTAAATTTCATAAAGAATATATGTAAAATAAGGAAAATAAAGAATATTTCAAAAATAAATATTTACAAACTTATTTGCAAACTTTTTTACTAGATTCTTTCACTTACCTAGTTTTCTTTAAAGAAATAAAGATATTAAATTAAAATAAACATAAAAATAATCACAGACACTCATATAAAAAAATTACATTGTTACTAGTAAGGCATATTTATTATTAACTAGTTAGCGACTCTCCGAGAACTGAAAAATTCTCGCTGAAAACCGTCTATACGACCAAATCAATAGACGACCGCCGGCGACTGGCAGAAAATCAATATATCACTCGTTGGACGTTGCCGTTGGGCGAGCTAGCCGAAGTTACACAGACGAATAAGTGCCAATGTAAACCTAAACCTAATGACAATAATATTAAAATGAAGAATTCTTTATACAAAAATATAAGGGTATGTTGGGCCAACATCATATACAATAGAGTTGAGTTTTCCCCTTACATTAATACTTCAGCAACAGGTCGATTGATAAACGTTTATACTTACATTACTATCGTTTAGAAGCGGCGATAAACCCAAAGCAGTTTTCTCTTGCTGTATCTCACGTCTTTTCTCTGTAATTAGCCTTTCTAAATCTCCCGTCGATAACATTGTTATATAGTGTTACTTTCATTTAACGGCGGGAAAATTATTGGTTTTAATAATTGGCTTGAATCATTTATATAATTTTATACAGAGATACCATAATCAGGATAATTATGTTATATTAAAACCAATACTAATTACTAACTGTTATCTAATGTAGTTTTTATAACACTGTAATTATATTAGTCTAATGAAAAATAACCGCCTACAAATTGAATTCAAAGTTTGACATTTACGTTTAACAATGTGACAATTGTTTTTTTATGGTCCAATGTTTTGACTTGAACTCTAATATTTTAATACAGCGAGCTGGTTTTTTTCCTTTAAATATTTAAAGGAACCTATATTTATATTTAATCCTACCTACAAATAATATTCAGCAGATCATTAAGAGTATTTGTATATGTGTATAAAATAGATATTCATTATTTAATTATTTACAAAACTTACTGTGTAGTTTTTTTTTGTCATCCATGCTGTGTAGTTTGGAAACATTTATCTGTCATTTTATGAAAACATAACCAACAAATTTCAAGATTAAACTATATTTGATTTTTTTAATTTTTATCATGATAATGAGCATTACTTGAATAATTGGGTTTCAGATTAAAAGTGTTCATTGTGGTGCTTTATTTTTGATATTAGTAATTTCCAATTGCATCATGAATCCAGATATGGAAAATAAACTTGCTCAACTTAAGTCTAAAATAAAAAGTTTTCCCGATTTTCCTAAAGAAGGAATCTTATTCTGGTAAAATTTGTTTTACTAACTATAGATCTACTTAAAATTAAAGTACCTTTTCATTAATTATTCTTTAATACAAAGAACTTTAATTATTAAAAAATAGGGATAATTTTAATATTTCACTTATTATTATAACTTCATTGTAATATACTTTTGAACATGTACATTACATTTATAGACAAGACAAATATTAAAATAAGTTGAATTAATTATTTTTTTCTTTCTAGGGACATTTTCTCAGCTTTGTCAGATGGTGCCACATGTAAATTATTACAAGAAATACTTGTAAAAGTTATTAAAACCAAATATCCAGATGTTGATGCAATAGTTGGCTTAGAATCAAGAGGATTTCTCTTTGCATTTTCTCTTGCAGCTGAATTAGGTATTGGGTGCCTAGTCCTAAGAAAAAAAGGAAAATTGCCAGGGGAAGTAATATCATACAATTATGATTTAGAATATGGTTCGGTAAGTATACAATATAAATTTTATATTCTTTTCAGTTTTAATATACATTATGTAAATTATATGTTCATATATATTATAATATTTATATATGTATCTATATAATATGTGATGTGTTTTATTTTTAATCATATAATTGTTGGGTTATGTTTTTTCAAAAGTAGAATTCAAAAGTACTTTGAAGTATCTACTTAGTGTGCCATTGTTATAACTTATAGGTTCATTGTTTATATACAAGTAGAACTTATTTTTAACCTTTTCTATTTTCAGGATGTATTAGAAATCCAGAAAAGTGTTGTAAAACCAAATTTGAAATGCTTAATTGTTGATGATTTAATAGCAACGGGAGGATCAATCGCCGCAGCCACTAAATTACTTCAAAGCTGTCAGGCAAATGTTCTTGGTTGTCTAGTTGTTATTGAGTTAGAGGGTTTGAATGGTAAAAAGAAGATTCCAGAAGGTGTTGTTTTACATTCCTTGTTAAAATATTAATTGATTTTGATTATATTTGTTAAACTCACTCATCACAGTTATTGTAAAATAGCACAATATATATATTATTATTATAAGTATATATATATATAGTATATACTTTTGATTTCAATTGACAAATTGAAAAATTCTTTTCTATCTGTACATAATATAAGATAATGTCACTGTGTCTGTTTCTCTGCTTACATCTTCTAAACCACTCAATGGATTTTGATATGGTTTACATAATAGAACGAGTGATAAATGAAGCAGGTTTGTGTATATAATTTGTAAGTGTTTTGTACAAAATGACTGAGTCTAAGCAGTGTTTTGTCAAAAAAAACTGCTTTCGTTCGACTACATGGCTAATGTTGGCTAAACCTTCCGAGATACATGAAAACAATGTACTAGAAAATTGTAGATCTACAAAAAAGTTTATGCTTGCACTTGTCTATCTCCTAAGGTACATTTGCAATATCTATTTTTATCTATATAAAACATACCTAGGGACGCACCCGAGCGAAGTGAGGGTAAGTCACTAGTATATTACAAATGATGTCTTTGTTAAATATTATACATGTTAAAAAAAACATAGGTAACAAACAACTTTGTCTTCCCTAAAATAAATAGATATAATAAGCCTATCAAATCCAACATAGCAATAAATATGTACTTATCTTGAAAAATTTTGGGAAAATTGTAGAATAGGAGTAAAAGACAACTTGCTTTGAATGGCAGGGCATTTTGATTTATTTAAATGTTTAAATGTTATGTTTAATTTTGGCATTTGAAAAAATAAAGAGTGTTAGTATTATTGTGCCCGTAAATGTTCAATCTTGAGATATTTGGATCGTCATTCACTATATTATGGGAACTATAGCAATAATTGAAAATAATCTAAACATGTTTATGTTTTCGAATGTAATAAAATATAATAGTTATTTTAATTAGTACATACTGAATAGTGTTACAGTGAAATATTAAATATTAAAAAATATCCCTAAAATGTGACATTTTAGAGTGTAATATTGCTGATATTTTTATTTATATTTTTTATCATTTTAATGGTGCACCGCTGCTTTCTTGGCTAATGCAAACTTTTTTAGAAAAATATTAGAACCTCCTTGGAAAACCAAAGAGTTTTATTCATTCTCTTTGAAGCTGGTTTGTTTATATATTGTATATGTATATTGTAATTTAATTTTAATTTATATAAATTGAATGCAAATACCTATATGCCGTTCTATTTCATATAAAGCATTAATTAATCACAAGGGATAATGAACAAAATTAAAATACATGTATAAAATCTCTGAATAAATCTTGTAATAAGTATGAGTAATGTATAATATCTTGCTCACATAAAGCTCCATTTTTATAATTAAAATAGTTTTTTTTTTTTTTTTTTTTTTTGCACCAATGGGCCTTTATATATCATATTGTTATAATATTATAATATTGATAAACTTTCATGTTGTATTTAATAATTTAAATATAATAAAGTCACATATCAGACTGTTTATAGTAAAAAAAACGTGTAGACTGTAGGTATATGTACTTATGTATGTACGCACGTAAGAAGTTATACTTCTTTGGCGTAACAGAACAAAAATAGCTAAATATTTCAGCCCATCTGTCAGAACTCTCTATTTGTAAAAGAAATGTAGCTAACTTCATCATGTCGCTTTCAGCTAATTTCATTATGTCGCTTTTTGGCTGTCGACTATGTATAACTTCAAAAAATGAGTGCGTGTAGCCTTTGCGCGTGGTAGAAGTAAAACTTCTTTGGCGCTGCGGTAGGTACGCAATTACTTTAAAACTAACCAAAATATAAGTATAATATTTTTTATAAAATTATTAGTAATATATATATATATATATATATATATATATACATTTTTTTTTAATTATTAACAATAAATTTTTCTCCCATTTACGCGATACTCCCTAAAGAAGTTTTACTTCAAAAAAATTATTATAGTAGGTATTATTTGTTTTTGGGTTGTCCGAATTTATACTTTAACGCATAGTTGCTATAATTTTAATCTCGGCCAAAAAATATAATACAAATTTTAAGACTATAAAGTTTAAAAGTTGTATTGAAATTTGAAATCTTTCATTATTTATACAGTATAGTACGGATAGATTTTTCTGTTCAGTGATGAATATATTGTCAGTTAAAAGCATTATCTGAATTATAATAGTTAAAAGTGTATATATTCTTTCAAAATTATAAAAAAAAAATGGCAATACAATACAAGTATCTGCGCTAATACTTTCTTAGATTTACCCGAATATGTGACATTTTAAATAAAACTATATTTTCGGATTTTTTCGCGGTCATGGTCAGTCTCTCCCGTGACCATGATCGCTGTAAAGCATTCGAAATGGGAACCAAAAATCTAAATATTATCCCGCGAAAAAATCCGAAAAGATAGTTTTATTTCATAAGTATGCTAAGAAATTTTCTTAAAGAAAATATCGATTTTCCGTACCTAATTCCGATGTATATGTTTTGGATCATAAATATGATGAGCCTAGCCGCCTAGGTTTATAATAAAAACTGGGTTTCTTACGTAGTATCATAAAATATAAACACCTAAAATATTTTCATTTATGAGTTAATATAAAGAGAATAAAAAATGTATTATTGTTTGTAATGAATAAACTAAAGATATGCTGAACAGATTTTGATGAAATTTGGTATAAAGATAGTTTGAGACCTTGGGATGGACATAGGGAGTTTTTATCTCGGTAATCATCCCTTAATATTATAAATGTGAAAGTTTGTGAGGATGTATGGATGTTTTTCACTCTTACACGCAAAAACTACTAAATGAATTTTAATGAAACTTTACAATAATATAGCTCATACATCAGAATAACACATAGGCAATTTTTTATCCCGGAAAAATGTACGGTTCCGTTGGGATGGATTTGTTTTTGTTTTCTTTTTTGTATACAGTCTTTTTAATATATAGTCTATCTATTCCATACTAACAGTTAATGTATTTGATTACCTATTGTTTTGTCTATAATTTCTCAAAATAGTTAACATTGCATTACAAAATTTGATAAATAGGAGTCTTGAGTTTACATAGGAGACGTAAAATATGTAGGAGACATATAAACTTAACATCTCTGTATAATATTACTGTATGACAATGATTGTAAAATACAAGAGATTCATACAAATTAGTTGTAATGAATTTAAGAAAAAACCTAATCGATTATAAATTCTGAGTGCATTTATTGCGATGCCACAGTGTTGATGTTTTAGTGACAATGGATATTAAATATGGTAACAATTTGTTTTTATGTTCAGTATAATCTATACATATAATAAAATTGTAACTAAGCTGAATCTGCACATAATTTTTTTTTTATCTTATTAAAATAGACATTATTATCGATACAGAGGCCGAATTATAGTTTTTAGAATTTTTGTCTGTCTGTCTGTTACCGCATCACGGAAAAACCACTGGAGGGATTTTGATGAAATTTAGTATGATGATAGCTGATTATCCAGTTTAACATATAGGATACTTTTTACTGTATCTCATATCTGAAAAATCTGTACTAAACATTAAAATGTAAATGGGGACGAACCCGAGCGGAGCGAGGGTGAGTCGCTAGTATTTGTATATAAGTTCATATTCAATTAAATATGTTTTTTTTTTCAACAATAGTACAATCTAGGTACAATTGTTTTACAGAATTTTATTTTTTATATTTTTAGTAGTTATCATTATCTCTTAAGTATAAAATATATAAGGGTATAGGGTTGTAATTCTAAGCCATTACAAAAAAAACCAAGGCTGTTAATATTTTTTTTGCTTACATTTTTTTTTACTTTTTATATTTGAGTATCTCTTAATATGTATAGTCTAGATTTTCAACAATGCTCTATTGCTAACGTCATGATCATTCCATTATCAGCTATCAACGAAATAAATTACTGCTATTTTTTCTTAACTTGCACAGCCCTGGTGTCGATGATGTCAGATATTGATTAGACGCATTTAAAATTGTAAATTTATATGCATAAATAAAAAGTGACATTGAACAAACAGTACTGCTGTTTGCTGCATATTAATTAATTCAATATAATTGCTAAGATTCATTCAAAGAAATCTTCAGTTGAATAAAATGAAATATTGGTCGAAAAAATAACTGACTGCAATAGATTTATGCTTTTTAACCGACTTCAAAAAAGGAAGTTATCAATTCGACACGCATGTGTGTAATATTTTGGAACTGCAAAATATTCACATGTGATAATCTATAAGGGCTTCCAAACAAATAAACAAAATTTTATAGGTGTATGCTTGTCCACGCATTTCTCCGAAACTAGTAATAGGATCGCGATCATTCTTATTTGCTTACATTTTTTCAACTTAAGAAATACTAGAGATTTCATGTAAATCGGTATAGTTGTTTTTATGGTATGGACTGAAACGTGTAGCTAAAATTGAAATAGTTTTTGTATTTACTACTTATTACAAAAAAAATATCAGTTTTTACTTTAAACTCAAAATTACGAAATAAAAAATTGACTTTGAGTATATCTGATTACTTATCTATAGTAAATGAAAACCCCCGTTCACTTATTTTTTTACTTTTTTTTTTTTTGAAGTCTGTTCAATTTTGTATACTTGATAATCAAAAATAAAAGAACTTTACAACGATATACAGATACATTGACAACGAAATTTAAAATTATAACAATTTATTGTATGAAAAACATTGAATTAGGATTATTTTTGTACATTGATATTTCTTTGCTTCAATTTTGTAATTTTTTATTTGAGTCTATTTTTTTGCTACATCTTTTTCATAATGATAGATAGATAGCATTATTTTTTAATGATTATGTATTGCTTTTTTAAAGTTATAAGAACAAATACATAATTTTTAATGTAAATTAAACTAGAGTAAGAATGTTTTTGTAAAAATAATTTAAAGTTATTGCTCAATTTAAAAATTAACATAAATAAATAGACTTTCCATATGTATTATATTTAGAACAAAACAATGCACAGGTACATTTATTTATTTTTATGTTATTAAAGGGATACTATAAATAAAATTTGTTTCATTACTTACTATTAATGTAAAATAAGTTATCAAATAAATAATAGATGAGTAAAATTATTTTTCAACTATCATAACGGGGTTCGGTGCATATTCGTCATTAGGTGGCATGAAGTCGGTCTCGTCAAAATTTTTCGGAATTTCGTCATTACTTCCAAGATTTTCATCTGTCGGACTTTCTGGTTGTGTGTTTACGTCAAGTTTCTCCTGTTCAAAATTTGAATTTTCGACAATTATTTTAATTGTGGGTAAGTTAGCTCCATTGGCTAAGATTAGGACGATAGGTATTTCATATCGTGTTTGTGAACTATCTGGCGAGAATAGCTCTCTGTTTAACACAATCACATTGCTGTTACCAAGTCTTGAGCCCCATGATGGCTGCTCTTGGGGTTCTTTAGGAATGTCTACGTTATTAGAATCAACATCTGTATCTACTACGCCAGCATTTCTTGTATTCCTCGGTTGCTCTGTCATTAAAGCCTCTGTTGTACTAAATTCGGTTTTCATTTCTTCTTCATCATTAATTGTAGTAGCTTCTGTTGTTGTAGAATCTTTAGCGATATCGACAGCAAAAACACCACGACCAGATCTGGGATTAGATGAAGCATTATCTGAAAAATCAGTATTGTACGATGCGCCTATTTCAGGGGGCATCAAGTCCACAATATCATCGTCATTAGTTTTTTCACTAGGTTCTGAAGATACGTCATAGCTTTGATTGTTTTCATTCGATTCTGTTGTACTTTGCTCAATATTTTCACTTTCTGTAGTTACTTCTTTTTCTTCAGTGTGACGAATGCGTCGAGAGCCTTCCTTTGCTTTTATTAGATCTAAAATATCTAAGGAGGGATAATCAGGAATGTTTTTGGCATTGTCAAACATCACAGGCGCGGAGGTGACTTCTTCTTCGATTGTTGTCTTCTCATTTACCTCAGTTGTAGTTTGATCTTGATCAATTTTCGGATCTTCAGTAGTGCTTGCTTCGCTTGTAACGATAGAAGGAATGTTAGCTGTGTCAGCGGAGTCGGAAGTTTGAGAAATATCTTCATCGTCAGTTCTGCGTGCAGGTCTTATGTTCTCATTTAAATCTTTTCCAAATGAACTCGGAGCATCTTTGTCAGAATTTTCTGGTAGTCCAGTTGTTGTCTTACTTTCGGATCTTTCTGTTACACCTGTGTTTGCGATTTCAGTTGTTCCAGGAATACTTTCTTCGTTTGTTTCACGCGCTGGTCTAACGCTTTCGTTTAAATCTTGTCCTATTAATGAAGGAGCATCGTTATCGGTGTTTTCAGGAATTTCGGTCGTTAAGTTGTTTGTAGGCACATCTGTAGTACTTACAGGTATATTATCTGCGTCCATGGACACTGATGTTTGAGAAATGTTTTCATCATTTGTTCCACGAGCTGGTCTAATATTTCCATTTGTATCTTTGCCAACTAAACTAGGCGCATCTTTGTCAGAATTTTCAAGAACTTCAGTTGTTACGTTTTCTTCAGACATAGATACACTCACATGATCATCACTACCACTACCTTCACTCACAGTTGTTGATTCATTAACTTCAGGTAAATCCTTGTTTGAAGTATCATGAGGAACCGGCAAATTTTCTTCAGCATCCGTATATTTGGTGTTCGATTTGGTATACACTTCCAGATGAAACTCGTAGCCGCGTAAAACAGTAGGGCTCTTGAGCTCTATAGTAACTCTATCTTTTCCTTCACCGCCGTCCACAATTTGTGCATCCCCATCTTTTTCTGGCCGCATGTCTGTGATGACCACCCCGCTAATGACTTCATCACTGGGTGCTATGATTGTAACATTTTCTATTTGCCTCCAAATCGCAGGATTCGCTTGTCTGGTCTCATCAAAAATCTTTCTTCCTGTACTCTTTCCAACTGATACATCGCTGCCTACAACCGTACACACTAGAGTACACAAAACAATTAGTTTTGTATCCATGTTCAAATGCCACGATGTGACTGTGCTAAGACGACGGAAATAGAATCCTTATATAGTTTGAATTGTTTAAGGAAAAATCTAGAATGAAATCACGACGTTACAGGTTGCCTTTGTAATAAGTAAGTTATATTTTTATTGGCATAAATTAAGTTCTTCCTAGAGGAAAATGTTCAACCGAATGTACAGTCATTGACAGACTAAACGGAAGGCATTGTTATTCGCCTACGGTTCTCGTGGCTTATTATTTCGAAACAATTGTAATTATTTATTTGTATAAAAAAATGCATTAAGAAATAATCTTTGGGATTTAAAGTTTCCTGTATACTAAACAATAGCGCAGACAGTGAGAATTTTCGTAATAAAATTGATGAGAAATGTACAAACAATTAATTTGTAATTATTATTTATTATTGTGTAGGTCCAATATATTTCTATTAGTCTTGAATGTTGGAATAATTAATAATAAATAGATAGGTACAATCTTTTACTATTTCTTCGATATTATTTCTTCGTGAAGGCAACTTTTCATTTTAGGAAGAGGAGAATGTGTATTGACGACTATACACAAGACCGTTAGCTAAAACAGATAAAAAAAGAAAAAAAAAAATCTTTTAATGATATTTAAGACAAATGGTAGTAATATTTGTTTAGATATTTTTATTTTCTAGATATCTTTTATATATTTATAGATTGATACATTTATTTATTGATTATCGTTTCAACAATCATAAATGAATTTCTTTTTTTATAAAAATAATAACTGTAGTTCTTTGTTCAAAAAAAACATAAAAGCAATAAAACTTTACTACTATTTGATCTAGATATGTATTATCATTTAAATATCCCATACTCTAAATTTTGCTACTTTTAATAAACTAGCGGTTCACCATCGCTTCGCTTGGGTACGCTTCTAGACAAGCACAAACAAATCTATCCCACGGGAACCGTACATTTTTCCGGGATAAAACGTAGCTTATTTGTTATTCTGTTGTATGAACTATATTATTGTAAAGTTTCATTAAAATCCAATAAGTAGTTTTTGTGTACTAAGCTATATAAGTTACTATAGTTTTTTAACTATACCACGGGAACTCTTTAATTTTCCGGGATGAAAAGTATCTAAAATGTTGACCGGGAAATAGGTCGAATAGTTTCGGAGATTAGCTCGTACAAACAGACAGAGAAAGAAAAAAATTGAAAAACATATGGATTTGTTTTGTTTTTTTTTCTTAGATCCCCCTGGTTCGGTTTTTAGCTTTTTTTTCTATGTACAAACATTCAACCTCTACAGTTTTATTATACGTATACATAGATTATATTATATTACCCAAGTAGATATAATATTTCCTAACATTTTAGCTTCCGTTGTATACTGCTTTTAAGTGTACAAAGCTTATCAAGATATTCATTTATCGACATGTCCATCTTATTCACGTGGTGGAACGCATACATATTAGTGGGCAAGTACATTAGAGTACCTACGTCTAGCTCCGAGATATACGCCGAAAGATAGATAACAATGTCAAGGATAACTACTAACTAGATTTGAGGATTACGTTATTATTATAAGTTTTTTTTATTAACTACTTAAAATATTGTGGGTTTGCTCGAATATATTGTAAAGCCTCCATTGGTATACACTTCTAAATAAATCATATTAATCTTAGTTTAGGGGTTAGGTAGGTACATATAAATATATAAATATGTTGAGACATTAACACACAGCCATCAGGGGTTCCGTTGGGTTTCAGTGGGTACTGGGTACTACTGGCTTTTCCAGCCAGTGAGTCCTACATAACCGCCTATACATGTGGTATACGTAAATGCATTTCCCAACATTAAAAAAAAATAGGTTCAGTCAGAAAAAGAATAATATAATTTAGAAATTTATTGATCCACACGATAAATTAGTAAATAATATCCAAATCATATAATATTATATTTTATTTGCAATAATCAGGTCGAGAACACGGACATTTTTCTTTCATCGACAGTCCTTTCGCCATTTGCTTCATGAATGGATGAACTTCATCACTAAAGTAGGGCCTGAAAAATTAAAATAACAAATGTATGGTAATGACTATTCGTTTTGCGTATTTTATATAATGCAGGAGACATGGTTTAGTGTAGTGACCAGACCATACACTAAACAGAAAATATATACTCTAGCGACTCACCCGTTACGTTATGTTTTAACGGAATGAGATAATCTCCTGAGGTAAAAAGCCTATGTCACACACCAGCCCTCTGACTATCTCCATACAAAATCACGCCAATCTGTCACTCTTTTTCGATGGTTAAGAAGGACAAACAAACTCCCTTTCACATTTATAATATTAATAATAAGTATGGGTTGTCAGTCTAGAGATAGTACCTAAAGAGGTAGGAAGTAATAGTTTCAGATCTAAAGTAAAAGTCCCAAAATTCACGCAAAACAAGTGTTGGCAACCAAGAAAAAAAAAAACGAAATTGAGATACAAAAATAAGATTTGAGTTTGATAACCGAGAGTATAAGGTTAGTAAAAATGGATCATCCAAAAAAAAAAAAGCAATGCTTTTGACTGTGGAACAATATTACAAAAAAATAATTAAAGTTACTTTCTATTGGGTTATTTGAATTTCAAAGTCGTTGTTAACAAGTTCACATCCACTCGAGCATAGAAGAAGGATTCAACGTCGCATCAACGATGAAATCATTGTCAAAATCATGGAAAATTTGGACAAAAGAGTGCGTATGTCCCAGCAATGCCGAGGAGGCCATTTACCGTATGTTTTTTTCCATACATAAAACCCTAGCTTATTTACTTAATGTTTTAATTTAAAAATAAACTGCGATTTTTATTTTATATAGTTAAATCTTGTTGTGTAAATTTTGGGAGACCCATAGTAGGTCTTCCCTAACCACACTACTGTTATAAATGGGAAAATTTGTATGTCTGTGCGTGTGTCTGTTTGTTACTCCTTTACGCTAAAACGGCTGGACGGATTTAGTTAAAAAAAATATTGTATGAAATCGTTAAAAGCATATAGGCATGCACTCGAGCGAAGCAATGGTAAGTCACTAGTTCTCAATAAAACTTAATTCTTAAAAAGCAGATATAATAAGTAAAATAAATATGTTGGTACATTAACACACAGCACCGTCTAGTTCCATGGTAAGCTACGAGGCTTGTGTTATGGATACGAGATAGTTGATACACTACAAATATATAGCTTTAAATACATACATATCTATATAATATTATAAAGCTGAAGAGTTTGTTTGTTTGGTTGAACGCGCTAATCTCAGGAACTACTAATCCGATTTGAAAAATTCTTTTTGCATTAGATAGCCAGTTAACTGGAACGCTAGGCTATATGTTATCCCGGGAAAATATACAGTTCCCGTGGGATAGATTTATCTTTGTCTAGGGACGAACCCGAAGCGAAGCGAGGGTGAGTCGCCAGTTATAAATATAAATACCCATGACTGGAGTACAAACATTCGTGGTCATCACACAAACAAATGCCCCCAGCGGGACTCGAACCCGCGACCGCAGGCACAGCAAGTAGGGTCACTACAAACTGAGCCAAACGTATCGTCAAACAATATTTGTTATTGTATGAAACAGCACGTAGGGATGCACCCAAGGGTAAGTCACTAGTTACCAATAAAATTTAATGCTTTAAAAGCAGATATAATGATTTTTTTAACAAAAAATAGAAATTTTACAGATTAGCTATCTTTAATTTTATACTAATAATACGAATATCATATATATTATATGTATGTTGGTAAGAAATTAAAATTTTGTTTATTATTCAACAAAATGACGTGTTCGTCGGACGTGATAAAGAACACGAAAACAAAATTAAAATTTCAATCACGTTTTAAACATAGTTGTTTCTTTTGAAGCGGAAATATCCTCTTAAACTTAGTGTTCCTTGTTCTTGGTCACGCGACACGTCATGAAATATTCTTTTCAAGTCACACGTCATTTATACGGCTTTTGTTCATAAATTCAAGGGTTTCGATTTGTTTGCGCGGAACCCTAATTCTTTTTCCATAATAAAAGTAGCCTAAGTTACTCCTTATCTGCCAGTGAAAGTCCCATCGAAATCGATCTAGCCGTTTCGGTGATTCTACGAAACAAACAGATAGACAAACAAAATTACAAGTACCGTATAAGTATATGTACTTTCACATGCATTTAGTAAGAAGCTGTTATTTACAAACAGATATTTCAATTTTATTTATCTGTATAGATTTTATTGTATGTAATATATTCTCTACATTTCAATATACATACCTACATACACATATTTTGTAACATTAGTTCTAAATCTAATAGATGCCATGCAAGGAGCACTGCGAAGGCGTCACTCGAGGTATATTACATATATGTTTAGAATACTAATTAGTTACTTATTGATATAACAATACACAATGACGTACATTGTTTATAAAAATCAATACGGTATGTAAAGGGAGGTCGTCAGTTCGATGCTCCCATATAACCGTTTGTACCTAAAGCCCTTGTCCAATTTCCTATAGGTACCTACAAGTAAAAATAAAAAAAAAGTATTTTAAATGCAAATATTTTAAATGAATTTAAATATTTGACATAGAAAATTGCAATATAATACTTAATTAACCAGAAACGGGATACACTAGTTATATACAAATATAATAAATTATCTATACATAATATAATAAAATTGTAACTGAGTCGAATCTGTACATTAAATATTTTTTTGGAAAATCTTATTGAAATAGACATTATTATCCATACAGAGGCCGAATCTATAGTTTTTAGATTTTTTTCTGTCTGTCTGTGTATCTGTCTGTCCGTCTGTTTGTTACGGTATTACAGAAAAACCGCTGGAGGGATTCTGATGACGGAGCAAAGGGTGAGTCGCTAGTTTTATATATACATATTCACCGGTGGTAGGACTCTGTCAAGTCCGACTGGATGGGTACCACCCCCTTATCTATTTCTGCCGCCAAGCAACAATGATTGCATTGTTGTGTTCCGGTTTGAAGGATAAGGTAGCCAGCGCAATTACAGGCAAGAGGCGTATCATCTTAGTCCTCACAGTGACAACGCACCTGTGGTTCTGCATTTTTGTTACGTAAAACCTAAGTGCATGAACCGTAGGTGTTATGGGCGACAGGTGCTGCTTTCCATCAGGTGGTCTGTCTGCTCGTTTGTCACTGAATGTCGTAAAATATATATATATATATATATATATATATATATATATATATATATATATATATATATATATATATATATATATATATATATATATATTCAAGTAACTCTGTCTGTTACTTTGTCACGCGTAAACCACTGAACAGATTTCGATAAAATTTGGTTAGGACATAGATTCCATCTTAGGGTCGGACATAGGCTACATGCGATCAAGCTCCGTTATTATGCGAGCGAAGCCACGGTAAGTACATTATTATTTATCAAATTCGACACATGCAAAGAACAAAATTGTGACTCCTCTTGCCTTGTAACTTGTCCTTTAGCCATTTTTAAAAATGATTCCTATTAAGCTAAATTCCCGCGAGCAGTTTCGCTTTGACGAACACACAAATTGTAGGACAACGTGGCCATTAAAATATTAAATTATATACAGTATAAAAATATAAAAAAAATATCCAAGTCATAGGTTAAAATTGTTACAATACCAAGTTACAAGGCCTTTCCTTGCAGGTGTTGAATTATATAATACTTACCAGCGACCCACCCTCGCTTCACTCGGGTTCGTCCCTACTTACGTTTTAACGTTTAGTATAGATTTCTCCGAGATGAGATATTTTCCCGCAGTAAAAAGTATCCTATATGTTGACCCGGATAACCAGCTATCATCATACCAAATTTTATCAAAATCTGACCAGTAGCTTTCTCGTGATGCGTTTCCAGACATATATACAGACAAACAAAAGTTCTAAAAAACTTCGGCTTCTGTATCGGTATTACATAATATCTGTCTCAATAAGAGTTTCCAAAAAATATTTAATGTACAGATTCAGACAGAGAGAAGTTACTAATTTTAAAATTAGGTAGTTAAAAACAAGTCTGATTAAGGTATTAGTAAATCTATACAGATAAATAAAATATATATGAAAGTATGTATGTAGGTATACACTTACTTACGGCACTACTAAAAAAAACACAACTTTTAAAATTTTTATCTATTTGTTCCCGCTTATCTCCGAAACGGCTGGACTGATTTTGACGGGACTTTCACTGGCGGAAAGCTGGTGTTATAAGGAGTAACTTTGTCTACTTTAATTTTAGCAATAAAAAATATACGAGCACTAATGTTGAGACTACAGAATAGTTGTTAGGATTTACAAATTTTAATTGATAAGAGCAGGCAAGAATTTTATGTCATTATATCCACCAAATAAGAAACGCATGTATAATTAATACACTGTCGTATCCGCGCACAGATGACACGCGATGCTGTGTACAATGGTTGGTGTCGTGGGACACCAGGTAGGAACGAAGTTCCTTCGGCTAATGTAGAATTGACACAACTTGCAAAAAAAAATCGTGCTCAATTTTATGTAGGTTTTCTTGATTTTTCTCTTAAATTTTGCTGATTAGTTTTTATTTAAGTACAGGAAAGTATTTAGGAAATTCAGTATTTTAGGAAAAATAATAAATTACGTAAAATAAAAAAAAATAGTAATTCAAATTATCAACTAAAATAACAAAATATGTCTCTTTATTTTTGTTTGACAACATAAAATTACATAGAAATAGAAATAATTACAAAAAACGAAAAGAAAGAGGGAGAAAGAGAAAGATATTATACACTACTCGCTTGTGTATACGACTGTCGCGCCTGCGCACTTTTTTAACCGACTTCCAAAAAAAGGAGGAGGTTCTCAATTCGACCGTATATATGTTTTTTTTTTTTTTTTTTTTATGTTTGTTCGGGCATTTTTTCGTCTTTTATGAACCGATTTTGATAATTATTTTTTTGTTGGAAAGGAGATATCCCAAGAGTGGTACCATAATAAGGAAACCAGGATGTGATGATGGGATCCTAGAGAAATCGAGGGGAACTTTCGAAAATTGTAGCGGCGACTAGTGCGTTTGATAACATTTTAATTAGGTATTTTAAAGCACTACTATTAAATGAAGGTCTGGAGTCGATCTGATGATGCATCCGAAAGATAGTCGAGGGAACTCCTCAACGATTTACAGCAATTACCTGGTGTTTGGGCTTGATTAATTTGTATTGATGATACGTCTACACTAAAAATGGAAAAATAATAACTTTTTAAAAAAAAATAAAAACCGACTTCCAGGCACTGAAAAGTAAAAAATAACTAAACGGGGGTTTTCATTTAGAATAGATACTTAATCAGATTTTTTCGAAGTCGGTGCCAGCCAATACAAATCAAAGCACACCGACTTCGAAAATAGCTGATTAAGTATCTATTCTAAATGAAAACCCCCGTTTAGTTATTTTTTACTTTTCAGTGCCTGGAAGTCGGTTTTTATTTTTTTTTAAAAAGTTATCTTACGCACTGTTCATTACGCTCTTTTTCTTACGGTTTTACTATCACATTTTTTTCAGTTCGGTCGCGCAGCAAAATCCCTATCTCCTCCAAGCCTGCCGTAAGGAACTTCGTTCCAAAAAAATAGGGTTCTGCTCAAAAAAATTAAAACGTGCCTAATCGCTAGTAATAAATAAATCTTGTACCTGCAAAGCATTTTGTTTATCTCCTTCTGGTATTCCTCCGTAGCGAGCTGACATTTCTTTATTTGATCCATCTCCTCTTGACGCGCGCGCTCCTAAAATATACATATTATGTATACAGATAAATAAAATTGAAGTGTTTGCTTGTAATGTCAAATTAACAGCTTTATACTAAATGCATATGCAATTATATAGAAAAACACAATTTTTTTTTGTCTGTTTGTCTGTTTCTTCCGGCTAATCTCCGAAACGGCTGGACCAAGTTTAACGGAACTTTCACTGGCAGATAGCTGATTTTATAAGGAGTAACTTAGGCTACTTTTATTTTAGAAAAAGAATTAGGGTTTCGCTCAAAAAAATTAAAATATAACTAGGGACGCATCCGAGCGAAGCGAGGGTAAGTAGCTAGTATATAAATATTTATTACTAATTACTTTTGACTTAAAAGGTATACGCACTTATAATTAAAGTAATCATTTCATTCAACCCTTTATTAACCTCCCACAGCTGGGGGTGGGCTTTCCTTCAATTCGAGGGGGATCAAGCCATATTCCACGGAGTTCATATGTTTTCCGTATACTTGCTAGTTTCATATTAAAACACGATTTCTTTCTATTTGTATATCTGTGTGTATTTCACGCAAAAAGTACTGAACAGATTTTAACTAAATTTTGTGTAGTGATAACTTAATACTCGGGTGAACATTTAGGGTATATTTTACTACAGAAAAATCTCTTATTCCCAGGAGAAAACACAATAACTGGTTCGGCCGACTTCACAAAAGTTCATACAAAAAGACTATTAGTAGCAGGGTTAAAAAATAACATATTTAAAAACTAGCGACTTATCCCCGCTTCGCTCGGAATAAGCCGTTTCTGAGATTAGTGCGTACAAACGCAAAGACAAACAGAAAGACAAAAATTCTAAAAATCATTGTATTGGGTTCCATTGAATTAATAAAGAACCCTAATAATAGTTTTTCTCAAATATCTTCAATGTACAGACAGCGATCAGTTACAATTTTATTATATGTATAGATTTGTACTGTGAAATCTCTTATTTTCATGGGAAAGTGCAAAATTTATTTCAGGCGCAAGTCTTCTAAGACATTCAACGGATTTTGAGATTTTGATACGGTTTTCACTAATAGAAAGAGCGATAAACGAAGACAATTTATATATAAACATCCTGTTCAAAATGGCTGAGTCCAGAATTAGACAGTGTTTCGTCAAAAAAAATTGTTTTCGTATCAAGCTAACGCTGGATAAATCCTATTATTAACGGTTAAGTAGTATGGAACAGATAAACTATATATATATATATATATATATATATATATATATATATATATATATATATATATATATATACATAGGTATGATGAATTGTTTTGGGTTGTTTTATAACGTGTTTTCCCGTGGGAACAAGATAATCTCTTGCAGTAAAAATATCTCCACATAAAAAATCACGCCAATCCTTAACTCTGTTTTGACGTGAAAGAAGGACAAGCAAACACACTTTCACCTTTATAATATTAGAAAGTATAGATTACCTTCAACAACTTATTATATTCTATTTGCTGGACCAAATTATTCTGATGATCTTTTCTTATCTGTGCATCTGTTAGCTGTCTCTGATCCACGAGTTGTTGCAGTTGACTGAATAGTTGTCTGTGGTATTCGTCCTGTTCGGCTATTTTTTGTTTGAGGACCTCTTTGGATTGCTGTTTTTCTTTGATTTGGTCCACCATCGCTTGACGGACCTCCTAAAACATTGAAAATGAATAGGTTAGGTAGTAATAAAACACTAAAATTAAGAAGCTTTTTCTCGATTGTTAAGCCTACAAATATAAGTATGTAGACGACTACAACTAGCGATTTATAATAATACGTCAGTGCTTTTTATATTTATAATTATATATTATATAGATAGCGCCACTTTCTGCTTATTTTTATTATTAAGTCGGATTTGAAAGAAATTTAGTACAGTCACTCTGTGCACTAAACATCCCAGATAGATGATGTGAGTGACATACCTACACATATACACGCACACATATGCAACCACGCAAGCACACACGCAAACTCACGGTAGTCACTCTCCGGTATTAATTATTAGAGTAAATCTTTATTTTAAACTGTGTAAATCATCAATTAATACAATGTACATACATATATGTAACTTTGCATTTTTGATCACTTATAATATGATAAATACTACAGAATTTCTATCTTTCTGACAATAGTAGTAATAAATGAAACTTAATATTTCCCATCTATACATACAGATAAATAAAATTAAAAGTGTCTGTTTGTAATATTAAAATAACCGCTTTTTACTAAATGCATATGGATCTATACACGGTACTTATTCCAAAACAACAAGTTTTACAATTTTTGTCTGTCTATCTGTCTGTCTGTCTGTTTGTTCCGGCTAATCTACGAAACGGCTGGACTGATTTGGACGAGACTTTCACTGGCAGATAGTTACTGTTATAAGGAGTAACTTAGGCTACTTTTATTTTAGAAAAAGAATCAGGGTTCCGCGAAAAAAAATTAAAACCCATGAAATTGTGAACAAAATCCACGTACGGCATACGCAATAACGTACGTACGTAACGTAAATAAAAATATAATTTAAATAAATATCTTAGAAGCAGCAAGCTACTATTTATGTATAAACATAGCTAACCGTGAAAACGTACCTAGGGACGAACGCGAGCGAAGCGAGCGTGAGTCGCTAGTCTATAATATTATAAAGAGGCAGAGTTTGTTTGTTTGTTTGAACGTGCTAATGTTAGGAACTACTAATCCTATTAGAAAAAATCTTTTTGCATTATATAGCCCGTTTATTGAGGAAAGCTATAGGCTATATATCATATAATATATAGTCTATCTACTACACACTACCCTTAAAACATATCTAGGGAAGAACCCGAGCGAAGCAAGGGTGAGCCGTTAGTACATAATAAACGAACACGCGACCTCCGTTATAACAGACAATTTAACTCAACCGCGCAATGAGTCACGAGGAAGTAAATATCAAAAGGAAAGGCTAAACTGGTTCATATCACTAATTGTTATCCTCGTCGCATTTTTCATCCATTGTTTGATTCATCTTTCCGGGGCTTGTGAATTATATTATAATTTATCATTCTTAACAATTAATTAATTATATGTGGCAATGAATATTCCTGAATCTGATAAAATTGTAAACGTATTTGTATAATAAAAGTGAGAGTATAATTTATTTTTGTAAATAAAAATATTATTATTTTTAAAGTATTTTGTTCTGATAAATCACGCTTTATATTTTAAGAATGAGTTGTTTTCGATGGCATCTTTTCATTATAACGTCCTCCTGACCAATTCCGGCCACGGCGGCCAATCTCATTGAGACTAGCCAACTGCGCAGGAGATATTATAGTGCACAAGTGTACGCGCAGACACAAGTGTGCTCTCTATTCCTGTCACTCTCACACTCCGGTGGGACGACACGAGACACGACCGGTGAGAGTGTCGGCGCGGGACCGACGCGACACGCGCTCTCCGAGGCACGGGGGTGAAACACCGCCAACTTCCCAACTCCGGGCTGTTACTGAGGCTTACTATACAGAAAGACTCAATAACTAAATTTGGCCCGATCCGGGAATCGAACCCAGGACCTCAGGATGTGTGGCCGTACATGCTAGCCACTACACCGCCGAGGCAGGCCTTTTCATTATACAGGAAATAATTCTAATCGTTAAATTTTAAGCAAATGAATTTAAAAGTATTCAACTTGAGTATAGTATTCAACCGTATATTTTTCTGAGATAAAAAGTAGCCTATGTGCTATTCCAGACTATAATCTATATAAAATAAATAAATATGTTGGGACACACAGCACCATCAGTTCCATGGTAAGCTACGAGGCTTGTGTTATGGATACCAGATAGTTGATACACTACACATATATAACTTTAAATTGAATATTACAAAGAGATAAAGTTTGTGAGGTTGTAGGGGGTAATCTCTGGATCTACTGAACTGATTTAGATAAAATTTGGTAAAAAGATAGTTTGAGACCCTGGAAAGACATTGATACATAAGATACTGTTTATCCCGCAAATCATCCTTTAAGGGGGTGAAAATGTCGATGAAAGTTTGTATGAGGAATCAAGCTAGGGACGAACCCGAGCGAAGCGAAGGTGAGTCGCTAGTTCTAAATATAGAATGTAATAAATAAAAAAATAAGTAAATATAAAATGGAATACAACATTAAACACTAACCTTATTAGTCTTCTGTGCCCAAGCCAAATATTCGCATCTCCTGTTATCTATATACTCCTGCCTCTTGCGGGCTTCGTCTGCTAGCGGAGCTTCGACCGTTCTCTCAAACTCTGCATACTGCTTCTTCAGTTCGATCAAATGTTTGTTACATTCGTCTAGTTCTCTCTGTGATGGAATTATTAAGTATTTAATACTAGCGATTTACACTCGCTTCGCTCGGGTGCTTCCTTATGTACATATGTTTTAATTTTTTTAAGCGAAACCCGAATTCTTTTTCTAAAATAAATGTAGCCAAGTTACTACTTAGAACATCAGCTATCTGCTGGTGAAAGTCCCGTCAAAATCAGTACAGCCGTTTCAAGGTTTAGCCGTAACAAACAGACAGACAGACAGAGACACAAAAATTAGAAAAGTTAATAGTTTTTTCTTATATAAACCTAAATACTTATCAAAGTATATATATTAAATGTATTCAGCCCTTTTTAACGTCCCACTGCTGGGCACGGGCCTCCCTTCAATACGAGGGGGATCAGGCCATAGTCCACCACGCTGGCCAAGTGCTGATTGGCGGACTTCACATGTCTTTCGAAAACTTGCTAGGTTCTCTCAGACATGCAGGTTTCCTCACGATGTTTTCCTTCACCGTAAGGCAAGTGGTAATCAAGTTAGAAAATGATTCGCACATGAAAACATCAGAGGTGCGAGACCCGGGATTTGAACCCGCTTCACTCGGTTTCCCAAGCGAGCGCGTTACCACTGAGCTACCACTGCCCACTACTAAATGACAGCTTTTTATTATATTCATATCAATGAATATAATAAAAAGCTGTCATTTAGCTATTATTTTTAAATTACAAACAGACACCACATTTTTATTTACCTATATAGATTTATTACTGTTACTTGCCACGACATGGTACTCGAGTTCTTTATCAACGAAATCTTTTGATATGTCTATATTACATAATTTTAAAGATTTTCACTAAGATCAAAGGTGGATCACCTATTATGTCAATTTTTATACTGTGGTAAAACTCTTCGATGGCTACTAATTAATTCACTCATTTGTTTTGTTTTTACGAATCTATTACGATTTTTTAGTTTAAAACTACAATTACTAATGTTAAAATACTTTATAAGAAAACTGACTAATAGTGTTACCGCAGTCTATTACTCCATACAGTAGTCTAACGAAGGCACCTAGACAGGGCATTGTGCGAGAAAGCGGCGAGGCTCCCGACTGTTATACTTATTCTATATGCCAGTCGGGAAACGATTTTAGGGTTGACGCATTTAAATTTGCCACGAGATCATAGCACTTTAATATCGAAATCAATTCAATTTTCTTCTTAATGGCTTCAAAGAGTGCCAGTTGAGCACAGATTACTTCGCCAATAACCCGTAGATTGAAGAAGACACGAGAGATTTGCCATGAAAAATAGTATTTCTCGACCTTTACGCGAAAGCGTTTTATTAAAACCAACGGGCGATCTCCTACAGTATGAATTTATATATTGCGAATTTACTATTTACCTCTTTCCGTGTCCTCAACTGCTCTTTCGCCAAGTCATCAGCCAAGCCCTGCCCGGCGAGGGAGTCCCACGTGTCAGATATCAACTTGGCCTCCTGTTTTTGCTTGGCCAGTACTTGGTGTCTTTGCTCTATCATTTGCTTTCTATCCAGGGCTGTCTCATTACGTTGCTCTGCGCGTTGACGTTCCGCTAAAACGTTTTTGATTTTAGTTTTGTTTTTAATAACACTATTATTATAAGAGGGAAAGTTTATGATTGTTTAAATGTGTGCTAATTATTTGAGATGGGGTCCGTAATGGATATAACTTAAATCTTTCACCAACTCAATTTTTTAGGATATAAACCTATCACGGAAGCGGGTGTAGTGGTAGCCCAGCAATAACACTAACCTTCTTCTTCCTTCTGTATATCAGCGTCCCACAATGCTTTGAATCTTCTCGTTTCTTCTTTCAACATCTCCCTCTCATTCTCCCGCTGTATCCTTCTCTGCTCTAACTGGTAGTCTGTGTACTGTTTGCAGTCTAGATCTCTACGTAGACGTTCTATCACGTCTTGTTCCATACGTGTTGCCTGGAATTTGAGGAAATAATAATTAATTTATGATGAATTTTTATAGATATAAATATCATTGACATATCATCAATTGATAATAGTAAGTAGTTCTTTTATAATGGCCTGGCTACACGCTCTGTCTTGCCTGCGCAGTCCAGGCCTGCGCAGTCATCAATCAATCAATCAGCCTATCGCCGTCCACTGCTGAACAAAGGCCTCCCCCAATGAGCGCCAACCATCCCGGTCCTGGGCAGCCCGCATCCATCCACTGCCAGCCACCTTTCTTAGGTCATCTGTCCATCGTGCTGCAGGGCGTCCTACACTACGCTTGCCTATACGCGGTCTCCACTCTAACACGTTGTTAGTTACGGCCTTCTTTCTTATAACGGCAGTGTACTTTGTCGAAAAAATTTCCTCAGACTGATGCGCGGCTGAATGATCGGCCACACGTTCAAATAAAACCGTGCAAGCCAAATTTGCGCAGTCCAAATCTTCAGCAAGTCAACGATTGCACAAGCCGCGCTTCCAGGACTGCGCGAGCTACCGTCTTGTCGTCTACATGCACGCGCTTACCTGCACTGCACAAACTGGTCTGTGCAGGCATGCTCGCAAGCAAGACGGAGCGTGTAGCCAGCTTCAAGTTTCTCCCGTGACCATGATTGCTGAAAAGCACTCGAAAAGACCAAAAGATCTCGAAAAAATAGTTTTATTTAAACTATCCATTTATGTTGGCTAATAGAGCTTCTGTGTCACCATGACCAAAGTACGAAAAAAAATAAAAAGGGACCCGCGCGCTAATTTAACTTGGCGTGCACATGCGCTTAAGACAAAAAATAATCTGTCACCTAAAAGATATTAAAAACTGTAAAACAACAAATTATATAAAACGCCACATTTTATATCTCATAATTATTTAAAAAAATCTGTCTGTCTGTCTTTCTGTTTCTCCGGAGTAATCTTTGGCACGGCTAAGCCGATTGTAATGGGACTTTCACTATAACATAGAAGAATTTATAAGGCCACATACAGGGTTTTATTCCGGAAATATTTAGGGTTGCAGTGCGAAAATCGAAAACCCTTAAAAATTACGAATTTACGTTTCTAAACTGCTAGGGACGCAATCGAACGAAGCGGGAGTAAATCGCTAGTACAAAATATATTCTTACCAATGCGTCAGACTCTTTCATGGCCACTTCATGCCACATCTTGTCGAACTCTATTTCCGCCATCTTCCTCGCTTCTTTTTCTTTTATTTGGTAGAGTTGTATGTCGGCGGCTTCTTTAGCTCTTAATTTATATATACAGGGGAGTACGTGGACGCATTTTGATCTGTTATTTCAATTAAAAAAGCAATACTAGAATCTTATTTAAGATATTAAAAGTTGACGACACGTTTGGCTCAGTTTGTAGTGACCCTACTTGCTGTGCCAGCGGTCGCGGGTTCGAGTCCCGCTGGGGGCATTCATTTGTGTGATGAGCACGAATGTTTGTACTCCAGTCATGGGTGTTTATATTTATAATATGTATATTGTATGTATTTAAAGTTATATATGTGTAGTGTATCAACTTTCTAGTATCCATAATACAAGATATTTATTCATTATTTATTATTTTATATTATGTTCACTTTAATTACTTATAAGTTTTTATTCTGTAACGCGTCCGTTCTTAGTTAAACTTTGATTCAAGAACGACTTATATCAATATTTTATACTTTTGACATTGGCTAACAGTAATTTTGAGGTAATAATCTTGCTGCATTTTTTCCAAATTCATAATTTTGATATGCGTATATATGAAAAACCGAATTTCATAAAGAAGATACATTGTATACTAGCGGCTCACTCTCAATTCGCTCGAAAAAAAAAAACAAATCTTTCCCACGAGAACCGTACATTTTACGGGGATAAAAAGCAGCCTATGTGTTATTCTGATGTATGAGCTATATTACTGTAAAGTTTCATTAAATCCATTTAGTAGTTTTTGTGTGAAAGAATAACAAACATCCATACATCCTCACCAACTTTATTTATAATATTAGAATAGATTTTAAAAATTAACTAATATTTTAACGCCCTAAGAAATAACTTCATGTACGGGAAAAGAAACGCTTATAGGATTTTTCAGTCTAAGACATACATACCTACATAAATGCAAAAAATTGAGTTGATCTAAAAGCAGGACAAGCTAATAACACAATAAACACTCTTCCGACTAATTTAATGCAAATATTTGTATGCGTCTCTATGTTTGTTATACCTGCACGATGAAATGGCTGGGCAAATATAGATAAAATTTAGTATACAAATAGGCTATGAACTGGAGTAGCACATAGGCTCGATGCCATTTCACTGTCCTCTGCAGCCGTAGTGGGGCTCCTTCGGGGGTCCCACCAGACGGTGGTCTTCGGACCTGCCGCCGGGGCGTCGCGAAAGTTATGCGCAAGCGTTCCCGCGGCGCCACTATGGCGGATGGGAGGGGAACTTGGGGTTTAGTGGGTTGTACCGGCTCTTCTAGCTGGAGAGCTCCACATAACCACCTGGGGGTCAGGTGGTATGCGTAAATGCATTCCGCAAGGATAAAAAAAAGCACATAGGCTACTGTTAAGTACCTAGAAAGTCAAACGAGCGACGTTAAGTCATTAGATGCACATAAATCCTAAATTTCTTTACAATACAAAACTCACAGAGGCGTATCCTTATACTTCTCCTCGTGTTCCCTCTTCCTCTTGGCCAGCAGATGCTGGAGGCGGTCCATCTTCTCGCGCCACACAGCATCCGCGCCGGCCTGGGCTTGCTCTACAAACTTGCGTATATTCGCCTCTTCTTCGTGAGTGTATAAGTCTATTAGTCTGGTTTAGGGGTAAAATAAGGTATATAATATAAAGTTTAATATATAATATCTTTTTTCGCATTAGACATTTTTTATAGTAATACCAACGTTACTCGCATGTTGATATGTAAGGAAATAGGACTCTTATGTTATTTCTTATATTAAAATAATAACATTTTTTTTCAATAGAATTCGTTCTTAGCTAACGTCTCAGTTCAATTCTCTTGTTAATTCATGGCTTCAAAGCGCACCAGTTGAGAACAGATTACTTCGCCAATGTCGCGTAGAAAAACTGACGTCCCGTATCTATAATCTTACCTGTCAAATTCTAGCTTCATGGTCCAGTCCATAGTTTTCGTGTTTAACCATTAAGTGAAACCTTGCGCCTTTATTATTGTTCACGCTAGTTGGTTGTTTAGCAGTTATAATTAAATGAGAAATAAGTATACCTATTAATTGAAAACGACATATAGGTACATATTTACCTTTTTCTTTTTGCTTTCAGATCTTCTTCGTAAGACGCCATGCATAAGTCGACTCGACGCGCGACGTTATTTATAAGAGATCTATTAAAATAATTCGAAAAAAGCATCAAAATAATTAATTGAAAAATTGGCAAACTTTACACGTCCTACGAAAACTAAGTTTTTCTTAGACATGCAGGTCTACTCATAATGTTTCCTTTACCATAAGGCAAGTTATAGTCATGTTTGAATCATCACACGTGATAATCCCACTGCTGGGCACGAGCCTCTTTCAAAATGAGGAGTATAAGCAGTGCAGGTAGCCCAGTGGTAACGTGTTTGCTTGAGAAACCGAGTGAAGCGAGTTCGAAACCCAGGTCTCGCACTTCTTACATTTTCATGTGCGAACAATTTTCAACTTGATTATCACTTGTCTTACGATGAAGGAGAACATCGTGAGGAAACCTACATGTCTGAGAGAATCTAGTAAGTTTTCTGAAGATGTGAAGTCCGCAAATCCACACTTGGGACAACGTGGTTGACTATGGTCTGATCGTCCTCGCATTTTTCCTTAGCATAAATTATCATTTTTTAGGTGAGATATTGAAGCATATCTACCGTCTGTCGCATCGTATAAAGAAGTCACTATTCTGTTTATCCTTCAACTCTTTGAGCTTATTTTCGGCGCCTTTCTTTTGTTCTTCTTCTTCGGCTCGCAATTTCCTAACAAATCTCACGTAACGAAACGTTGAGTTTAGAACGCGAGATGTCTGAAAATATGTTTATATATACTATACATATACATATATAGATTATTACCTATAGAGGTATATATGTATAGTATTATAGTCGTCTGTGCTTATTTGTGCAAACGACCCATCTTGACCGAAAGATAACAGAATTATTAACTTTTAAATGTCAAATCTATTTGTTTTCAATACACGTTTTACTTTAATTAAAAGCCAAAAAGAAGAATTTTGTCTATATACACATGTATTTAAATTTTAGAATTAAAGCTAAGAAAGCTTCAAGAAAATATAACAATTAAAATAAAACCACGAAAATGTCCAAAAACATATAATTAAAAAAAAAAACAAATATTCGCGTTCGCGTAAATCTAAGTACCTAAGTATTAGTTAAGACATTTGACGCTGTACATTAATCGAACCTATGCCCTTTGGAAAGGCATATTATGCTAAAATCTATGATAGGATAGGCATCTGAAGATCTCACTTATAATACAAGAAGAGCCGCGGTCAAAAACTAGCAGAATATACCTACAACTGTATACGTTTAGCAATATACTTTTAAATAAAACTATCTTTTCCCACTTTTTTGTGGCTTTACTTTAATTTTTGGTTCCCGACGTTCCAAATGCTTTACAGCAATGTTCCGAAAAGATAGTTTTATTTAAAACTATTCACTCACCCTCGCTCCGTTCGGGTTCGTCCCTAGTCATGTTTTAACGTTTAGTATAGATTTCTCAAAGATATTTTCCCGCAGTAAAATGTATCCTATATGTTGACCAGGATAACCAGCTGCCATCATACCAAATTTCATAAAAATCCGTCTAGTGGTTTTCTCGTGATGCGGTCACAGAAAGAGACAGACAGACAAAAATTTTAAAAACTATAGATAGATTCGGCCTCTGTATCGATAATAATGATTTCAATAAGATTTTCAAAAAAATATTTAATATACAGATTCGGCTTAGTTACAATTTTATTATATGTATAGATATAGATGTCAAACATTTGCGTAAATCTAAGAAATTATATACTTACATAGTAGCATTCCGGAACGCCCCTCGGCCCGGGCCCGTCTTTAGGTATTTTTTGACGAGGCACTTCCATTGCTTATAAATAATAATAAAGAAATAATGTCAATATAATTAATTATAATATTAATTTTAATGATTTAATCAACAAAAATATTTAAGTTCAAAATGCCAATATTTAGACGTTTACGTCAGTGAGAAGTAAAATAATTTAAATTTCCAGCCTTATCAAAAATATTCATTATGTAAATAAAAAAAAAATACGTACAAAACAAAATACAAATCCTATCAAAAGAAAAATGGCGGAAAAAGGTACTTTTTTCATTAAAATCAGCGATAGTTAATTTTTTCACTATTAGTATTGAAAAAACGAAATAAAAATTTACATATTTTTATTTAAATCAACTATAACATTACCACACAAAAGAAAGTATAAACAAGAGCAACATATCAAAAAAGAAGCATAAAAACATGGCTTCTTCTTCATACTAATATAAAATAAATCATAAACTGTTCCACATACAAAAATAAAAAAAAAACTTTATATTCGAAAGTCTTAAGATTTAAGTCTATTTAAGTATTAGAGCAAAAATGTTCTATTTACGAAACAATGAAAAATAATTAATAACAAAATAAAATCACATTCTTATATAAAATTTACGAATACTATAAAAAAATACAATTTTCCATTATGAAACTCTAAGGCCACTTTTGCACTGTTTCAAAGTAAAGGTCACCAAAACTCAAAAGTAAACCAAAATTTTGATTAGATTTTTCTTCATTAAATTTACTAATTTAAATACTGGATATAATAAGTAATAAAGTTTGATAACAAAATAACACGAAGTAAACAAAATGAAAACTTAAACTATGTCAAGTATAACTGGATTTTATCTAAATATATTTTCATTAAAAAAAAAAAATTTAAAAATGAGTAATTGCGATACAACAACAAGTAATCAACAAGATGGCAAAATCAACAACTTAAAAATAATAATATACAAAAGCCTCATTTTTTCAAGATGGCTAAATTTAATGATTTTCTTTAGACAACTTGTTAGGGCATAACTTCCTTTACATTAGTATAAGTGATCACAATAGACGAGAATTGGTCGAAGTGACATCTATAGCCGCAACACAAAAATAATATTATTAATATCTAATAATATTAATATGATCTATTTAAATAAAAAGTGAATAAATATGTCAGGCTGGAATACCCTTTTAAAAACTCCAATAGGATCTCATCAAAAGCGACAAAAGCCACATAGAAACCAATAAATATTTGTTTCTATTTAGTTTTTATTGGTTTCTATGTGGCTTTTGATGAGATCCTATTGAAGTTTTTCGATAGGTTACCAAATATGATGTAATGAGAACAGTAAAAATGATTGAAATGAAATTTGTTAATAAAAAACGTAAATAAAATTATATATATATAAAAAAAAAACTGAAACCTGACTTTCGTTTCTTGGACGTATTATTATTTCAACTACATATATTATAAAAATTTAAAACAAAAATGTTTTAAAAATAGAACATAGAATAAAAAAATGTAACAACTCTTTATATAAAAATGGGTTATAATTTATATATTATTATATATTATTTATTATATATTATATAACTTGTTGTTATATAATTTTAACAAGATATAATTTAATAACTTTAGTAAATTGAGAAAAGTATAATATAATAATAATTTACAAAAAAAAAACCGAGTGCGTAAAAAGCGAAGTGAAAGCTGACGAAGGGACATATTCTAAAACATGTACATACATATGTACATAATATGTCTTCGACAGCATAATATATTTCTTCGTTAACTTCTCTCATCTTTTTAGCTTTACACAGTCGAGTTTTTTTTATTTTGCAAATTATTTCTTATATACTGCTTTTTAGTTTTGGTTACTTAGACATTTTTTGTTTTATTTAACAATTTCTTATCCTAAATTACTTTTAAACATATATATTGTATACAATGTAAACGCTTTTTAAAAACCTGTATTTTGACAACCCTTGATTGATTCATGATCCGTTGATGAATGATCCGTTTAGTAATTACGAGGGACCATAGAATCGGACATTTATACATACATACAGGTCAAAACACATAAAAAATTGAAAACATTTTAAAGAAATGATTACTGAAAAGGTTAATTATATAAAACATGTCTGTGAAAAGTTCCAAGCCTGACACATTTACAAAAAAAAATTCAATTGAAAATCTTCACATGCAAAACCATATGTATCTCATTCAACATGGACTGTCCCACAATAACTTTGTTTGACGATTCACTGACTAGTTCTCTATTTATTAATTTCACGTTGGCACTATTGGGCAATAAGTTTAATCTAGAAAGTTCTACTTTCAGACAATTTTCACTATCGCAATGGAAATAAGACTGTATGTGACCAGACCAAGTGAACGGTTCGCCTGATAAGCGATTGTATACAGTTATCGAACCGAGTTTTGGTTCCTCTTCTGTTGATAGTGACTGAAAATAGTAAAAAAATAACAAATATTAATAAAAATTAAAATTAACAAATATTATACTTCTTTTGGGACGATTATGAGTATAAAATTTTTACGATGCTCACACACACCGACAGCCAATAAGCAACATGATGAAGTTAGCTGCATTCCTTTTACAAACAGAGAGACAGTGACATACGGAATGAAATCTTTAGCTATTTTTGTTCTGTTCCGCCAAAGAAGTATAACTTCTAACATAACATAAAATACATAAATAATACGCTTAGAACGCTAATATTAAGTAAATTTTGTTACTTGTCGCTTACGATGGCCAAGTTATTATATTTATTAAAACAATAAATATATCTAATATTAATATGGTCACTGTAAAATTATGTTATTTAACTGATTGGTAACAATTTATGATATGGATAGATGCTTCCATAGATAGGTACTGAATAAATTAACTGGCTTGGTTTTACATTAGATTTCACAACTTTTTGCGGTAAAATTGTATAGCGAGATTTGCATTTTTTTACATGTTATGTTTTTGATAAGATATTAATATTATAGTATCGAGGCAGTGGTAAGTCAGTGGCAACGCGTTTTATTGGGAAACCGAATGAATCGGGTTCAAATCCCGAGTTGCAAAACTCTGATATTATCATGAACAAATCATTTCCAACATGATTACCACTTGCCTTACGGTGAAGGAAAACATCGTGAGGAAACCTGTATCTCTGAGAGAACCTAGCAAGTTTCAGAAAGACATGCACAGTCCGTCCACACTTGACTAGCGTGGTGAATTATGGCCTTATCCCCCTTGTATTGAAAGGAAGCCCACATCCAGTCCAGCAGTGGGACGTTAAAAAGGACTGAATAAAAGTGCTTGAACGTTTTAGGTGCTAAAATCCTACAGTGAAACCTAAACCTAACTATATTAACAAACTGAAGTAAATTTCAAAATTTAACTCCTTTGTGCCATCATTGGGATTTTTATTTTTCACTAACGACTTACTCTTACTTCGCTCGGGTTTGTCCCTAGCTCGCTTCTTAATACAAATTTTCTTCCCCATTTTGTAAGTTCTTGCGCAATTTTTTTATTTTTTTTAATGTAAGAATCTTCTTCAGACAATAACAAACACAACAAAAAAAGAATTAGTGAAATCGGTCCAGCAGTTCACGCGTGATGGCGTGACCAAGGGAAATAGGGATTCATTTTTATATATATAGATTTGGTATTTAATTGTTCATATAGGTACATAAATATATTTGACTTAATTTATGAATTATGTATAAAATTGTAACTAACTTCAAAAAATTAAACTAATTGAAAAAAAAAGTGTGCGTCTCGGGACGCCCGACAGGAGTGATAACTTAAACTAAGTTGAACTATTTAATATTGAAATCGTTTAACTTGAGGAAAGCTTAGGTTATTACTAAAATTTTATGTATGATAATGTTGTTTTTTATTATAAAATATACTTTATATTCTATTTTATATATGTATTATATATTTTATTAGAGTGAGACAGGAGGAGTCTGCCTACCGCTGCCGTATGCGTGAGAGAAAGAGAAGCCAGATGGACTGGCGCCGTGACGCGTTACGAAGCGGTTTACCCTCGTATAACAAGTTATGAGTTGAAAAATTGAAGTAATTGAAAAAATGGAATACCAACAGTGAGCGTGAGCTGCACGTGCGCGGGGCCGTGCGCGCGCGCGCGCAGCACGTAGAGCGCGGCGGCGTGCTGCAGCACGCGCGCGCCGCCCGCCGCCAGCGCCACGCGCCAGCGCGCCGCCGGCACCGACACGATGTCGCGCGCGTGCTCCTGCGTGCATCGCACCGTACATATTTATTATCTATTAGTGACTCACGCCTCCGTCCCTAGATACGATACACATAGCTTTCTACAATTTAGTCCGATTTTAATGATCTTAATTTTATTGGATAGGATATACCTCAAATTTGATACCATACCCATACAAAATTGAAAAAAAAACACCACACCTAAGTGTAGAAAATAGTATGGGGATAACTGATTTTCTGCCTACTACATTTTTAAAATACTTTCTAAAAATGGAAAAATAAAAACTTACTAACTTAAAAAAACAGTAAAAAATAACTGATTGGTAGTTTTCATTTACTATAGATACCTAGAAGTCGATATCAGCCGATACAAATCGAAGACCTAATGCATACTTCTATTTTTGAACGCAACTTCACAACTACACACATACGTGACGGGGAAATATGTCTATAATTAGAGTATATTTTCCTATACTATGTATAAGACAATTAAATAAAATAAATAAATAAAATTATGAATAAAATAAAAAAAAATACATACTTTTCTGATATGATATTCGAGTATCATTCTGGGTCCCGCCCAAGAGCATAAGATACATTCTACTTGTATATCCATAGCTAGCGATTCCATATAATCCTGAAAAAAAAAAAAATATTTAGGATAGCGACTTAACCTCGCTTTACTCGGGTTCATCCCTAGATACGTTTTAACGGTTAGAATGAAATATATCGACATAAAAAAATCACGCAATCCGTCACTCTGTTTCGACGTGAAAGACAAAAACACATTCACATATAAGCGCCTAATATCATATACTAGCAGAACTTACAAAAAAAAAAACTTTTAAAATGTATAGGTTTCATACAAACTTTCATTCCCTATTTTACCACCTTATGGAACGAATTTCGAAAAACGCTAAAACACGTATTTATTTAATTATATTGAAGAGCATTAATACCACGTTTCAAGTAATTCTGATCATAAATATTTTTAGATTGTATTATAACGTGTTTTCCCGTGGGAATTATATAGTACAAAAAATAAATTATATTATTAAAAACAAATGAGACCATCTCCCGTTATGTCACTCTCCAGCCACTCAACTATCTCCACAAAAAAAAAACACTCTAATCCGTCACTCTGTTTCGACGTGAAAGGGCAAACAAACAAACACACTTTCACATTTATAATATTAGTATGGATTTAAAAATTTACATGATATATATAATCTTTAGGGCAAAGCCAATCTCCCGTCATTTATATTTTTTACCAAACTTGCAGCGCATACTGAAGAGAGTATATGTATATTTATAGAAGACAATTAAATAAATAAAAACTGAGCAGTAGTAGTAGTAAAAAGTAAAGTAAGTAGTAAAGTAGTAAAAAAAAGTAAGTAAAAAAAGTAAGTAGTAAAAAAGTAAGTAAGGTAATAGTAGTAAAAAGTATGAGAGTACTTCAAAGTGTAACGTTTCCGAGAAATTAGAAGGTACAGATCGCTAATAACAATAAAAAAGTGACGAAAATTATTAAAAATGAACTTATTATGTCTTCATATGCATTAGTTACATTCATTTAGTTGTTTTCACAGTCCTCGTTAAATGAGGAACAAAATGCCAAATTCACTTCGAAATATTTCGGAAACGCGACACCTTAAGGCACTATATCTATACATATAATAAAATTGTAACTAATCCGAATCTGTACATTAAATATTTTTAGGAAAATCTTATTGAAATAGACTTTATTATCGATACAGTAGCCAAATCTATAGTTTTTATAATTTTTGTCTGTCTGTCTGTTTTTTCTGTCTGTCTGTCTGTTACCGCATCACGGGAAAACCACTGGACAGATTGGCTGGGGACGAAGGAGCGAGGGTGAGTTGCTAGTTGTTAATATTTTGTGTTTATTTAAGTTTCCTCTATCCATACATACTAATAACATCATATGCCATATTAAAAAAAAAATGGCGGTAATACCGATTTTACAACACCTTTTACACTATAAATTAATCAAAAAAAAAAAATAATAAAAACCTTACTTACGCCATCTTGGCTTATAATTTCTAACGCATCTTCTACCATCTCCGGTATAGTCGCGGTGCTGACATCTTGTGACGTTTCCAAAGACGACGTCGATGTATTGAAATCTAGAATATAAATTATAAAAATACTATAGTCATAACAATATATATATATCAAAAATAATTTAAAATATTATGTTTTAAATTATTTTCAAAGAAAATTTATATTGTAGGTCGTCTCTCCTAGCCTTGTCTGAGGGGATATGTTATATAGTTACCTTAGTATTAAATCTCACAAGAACATTTAGTATGAATCTCATATTCAACAAAGGAAACAAGTTATTAACAAAAACAAAGATTTTCAAGACCTCAAACACCCGTAACGCGGACATGAGATTATACGAGACTTTTGAGCCATTTTTTTTTTAATTTCGGGGTTTAAATCTTTTTTACATTATTTGATGGGACTAAAATAAAGCCAACAAAATCATGTTAAGTCCTACCTTCATTTTGATAATAGTTTCTCCTAGGGTTTTGTTCGGGACATTGTAGGAATTCATACAAACGTGGGTCCACATCAGAATGTCGGTGATCATCCACTTCGAAGGCTATATATAAATCCATTAATAGAGTTAGTAATAATTTTAATTCAATTATCAACTTCAATTCACAATATCGGACGACCGAGCTTCTCTCGGCGTTTTTGGCCAAAAGTACAATTTTCTTTTTGATTTGGTTTAAAAACAAAAAAAAAAAACTAAAATCTTGAACAAATACAAAAAAAAAAAACTACAAAATTAAAAACTTTGTATCCGACCGGGATTCGAACCCAGACACCTGTGATTGTCAATCTTGCGCCTTGGCCGCTGTCATATTTTGCGTACGAAAGAAAACCGCATGAAAACCCAAAAACACGCGTTTTTACAGACATGAGACTTATCTAGATCGATTGTTCGCCCCCGAAAATCCCCACATACCAAATTTCAGCGTAATCTTTAGCCGTTAGCGTAAAAATGTACAAGAATTGCTCGTTTAAAGGTATTAGATTAGAGATAAAATAGAATAAAACAAAGGTTCCCAAATGGTGGTCTGCCGAACCCTAGGGTTCCGTATTCATTTCGAGAGTTAAACAAAACGTTGTCAGACACGAACCCTAAATTTAGTGCAATTATAAATATGTGAAGAAAAAATCATTCATCACATTAAATACATATATAGGTTATATTTTCGTTTTAATAAACACTATTATAAGTATTAATATTTTTCGTTTATGATTTGTTCTTTCAAGTCAAACGAAAAGTCAAAAGAAAGTATTTTAATTACAACACAATCAGTTGAGTTAGTATCAAAATAGGGATTCTTAAAAAAAAATATCAATTAGGGTTCCACGGCCAAACGATTTGGGAACCGCTGGAACAGAAAAACGACTTTCGCTCGGCGTCAGCGCTGGTTCAGTAGGTTATCATCCCTTGGCGATACAAGCATTTACGAGATGGCGCTATACATTTTCAGCATGAAAGCTGATAGAAAAAGGCTCTAATAATTAAATAAACAAATATAATTATTTTATTGTCAAAAATTACGTTTTTCCACGAAAGATACCTTTATAGATGAATTAAAAAAGCAAAAACCTTATCTCGTTACAAAACTTGGTCCAAATCGTTAGAGCCGTTTCCGATATACACGAAATAAAATATATAAATATACAATACAATTTAATATTAAGAATATTAGGACCACTTTAAGACATGCAATGATTTTATTATTAATAGGAGTTGTTATGGCTGAGGCATATTTGTTTAAGTCATACAAAACCCTATTAATTGCAGTAGTTATAATAAGAATATACACAATATAATTAAAGGTGAATCTAGGTAATGCAAAGGAAGACGCATTAAGCACCTTTACATACCGACTTTGTTTTATATATTTTTGTTATCTACTGATTAAACTGGAAAACACTGTAGATGACATTATAATGATTTATTTTAACTTATTTGTATATTTCTTACTTTAAAAATATACATTATCTATGCAGAATAGCAGAGGAGGGTTTACATATTATTATATAATATTAAATTAATTTTAAATTAAATAATATGTAAAATGAAGGAATTCTAAAGATTTATTACGAAACTAACAACTCACCCTCGCTCCGCTCGGGTTCGTCCCTAGTTACCTTTTAACGTTTAGTATAGATTCCTCAGAAATGAGATATGAAATGAGATATTTTCTTTTTAGATTTTAAGTATCTTATATGTTGACCCAGATAACCAGCTATCATCATACCTAATTTCATCAAAATCCCTTTAGTGATTTTTCCGTGATGCGGTCATAGAAAGAAAGACAGACAGACAGACGGACAAAAATTCTATAAACTATAAATTCGGCCTCTGTACCTACCGATAATAATGTCCATTTCAATAAGACTTTCTAAAAAATATTTAATGTACAAGATCCGGTTAAGTTACAATTTTATTATATGCATAGATATATGATTTAATGCGCCTCCACTAAACACAATAAATATAATAAAAAGAATGGTTAGTAAATTAGTTAATAATGAAAAAGCACTTACACGGTAAATAATCGTTGGACACAATAGTAGAAGGCTGTGCTATCCTGCAGGCAACAAACATGCAAGCAAACAAGCGAGTGCAAAGAGATTGTATAATAATAATATAGCCTTTATTTTCTTAACATACATACATAGGTTGAATTAAAAAAGTAATATTTAATTATATTATAGACAGAAAAAAATCGTATACAAAACAAATATTATATTAAATACTAGTGGACCCGGTAGGCAGACATTATACTGCCAGACATTAATTGGTTGGAAATTAAAAAAAAAACACGATATCGATAACAACGCCATCTACCGGGTCCAATAATAGCTAAGAACTATGAAAATGATATTATGAGTACACAAAAAAAAAAACAAAATCGGTCAAGCCGTTTAGGAGGAATAAAGATTGAGAAAGGAGAAGTATTATGAACATACGCACCAGAATATTATATGCAAAAATGTGAAAAAGCTGGGTTAATTTTAAGAAGGGACACAAAAAAAGAACTAATAGACATGAATGTTGTTTTATATTGTTGTTGTTGTTTTATATTCTAGGGGTCCCTAAGACAGAGCAAATCTATCCCACGGGAACCGTACATTTTTCCGGGATAAAAAGTAACGTATGATCTATTACAGACTATCTATCTTTGTGCCAAATTTCATCCAGATCCTTTCAGCTGTACTCGCGTGAAAGAGTAACAATCATCCAAACATCCATCATCACAAACTTTCAAGTATATATTTGACATTTTAAATAAAACTATCTTTTTGAATTTTATTGCAAATTTATATTGATTTTTGGTTCCCGATGTGCTTTACTGCAATTATGGTCACGGGTGAGACTTGTTACAGAGAGCACCTACCTACAAAATTTATGCAATAATTTGTGATGGCTGTCACAAAACATCGGAAAAGATGGTTTTATTTAAAACACCCATACATCTTAACAAACTTTCGAGTTTATAATATTAGTAGGATAAAACAGATATATAACAAAAACTTACGGTGTAGTGACTGTAGGCGTGGCATACACTAATTTGGTACTGGCTGTAGTAGCTACTTGTAATAGCGGTGCATTGGTTAACATCTGGTTTTTAAAGTTGTACACAGTTTCCAGCATTATCGTGTTGTACTGCTCTTTGTTTGTGTATAGCGGATGACTTTGACCTGGAATTTAATTAAAAAGAATATTACTTAATACTACATTGATATATAAAAACATAGATACACATTTTTAACAAATATCTCTTTCAAAAAGTTGGGTCGACATGTGACGTTAAGTCAAACCAAAAAAAAAAAAAAAAAAAAAAACGAAGTGCTAATTGTTTAACACAAATTCGAACTTACGCACATCACATAAAGTACTTTTTTAAACAAAACAACGTGCGTTTTAATTTTTTCATTAAAAAAAGTAATGAACATAAGAGATTTGACAAAATGCGTATAATTTTGAACTGCGCATTACTATTACACTCCAAACTCGAAGTCGGTCTTACTAGTGGCTATTGAAGAGTTGCACTATCCACCTTTTGGCTTCATCATCAGTCAGCTCGATGGCAACAAATTATTGTATTATGTAGATCTCACATACTCACAAAATTTCAAATCGATACGACCATAAAAAGTTTAATTTAGAATCGTCTTTAAAAAATTATAACGCTACAAGAAATAAAATATGTTAAAATACGTCTATTTTGAATCTACTTTTTTGTAGTCGGTTAAAACGAATATATAAAAAAAACACTTACTTCTTTCTGATTCAGTACTAACTTGCACATACAAAGGCTGAGTTAAATCAAATCTATGTATATTGTTGAATTTACTGAAAACATCATTGATTCTCGGCAATCTATCGCTTTCCTGCATTTCCCTTAACTTCTGACATCTTATTTGTTCTGATCTTATTTTCTTATGATAATATACTGAATACATATCTAAATTATCATTTACAGTACTCCCGATGGGCATTTGAGAATTTAAATTGCAATTCACATTATCAAGACTTGACATATTCGGGTATTCAATTTGCATGTAATTGTTGTTTACACTGGGCTCAGCCAAAAGATTGTCAGTGAACGTATCATTAATAGTATTTACAACATCTTGTATATTCATTTCGGCATTTCTATAGTTATTTTTCGGTCGTGGCATCAAATCGATGTTTCTTTTTTGTACTAACGCATTTATTTTTGTTAGACTACCGTCCATTTTGCGTAAACGTACACTTTCTGTGCTATGCAGGTCTCTGGGAATGGTTTCTGGCATTATTGGATATATACCACTTAATGTTCTTTGACGCTTACTTGGGTTATGTAGCAAATCCTGGAATGTAAGTTGATTTTTATTGTGGGTGGTTGTGGGTTGCTCCTAGTACTTATTTGATAGCACAGTGGACTGTGGAAGCAAGCCCTAGGTTGTTTTGGCCTGCCTCAGCAGGCAGCCATCGGGGCGTCGTGGTTGACTGCGTAAGTAATGAAGATGTTTGCATTTTGCAAGTACATCTTGCCATCTAAAATAATCCGGTATAAGCTGCCATTAACCTTTGATGGGTGACACGACCGCCTTTAAACTAATTCGTAGCCGATAGCTAAATAAAGCGACCTCGCGCACGAGCGCGCGCTCTCATTGTTGAACGCTCAATTTTTATTGTACTGTAGTATATAATATATTATATAGGCTCGTTGTTTTGCAAGACACGTATTAATAAGACCAACATAGTGCATTATATATGTATGTATATAAAAAAACTAGCGACTTAATCTCACTTCTCGGATTCGTCCCTAGGTTGCTTCCCTATACAAACGTTCATCTCCATTTTCACCCCCTTAAGGAAAGATTTACGGGATAAAAACTATCCTATGTCCTTCCCAGGGTATCAAAGTACCTTCTTACCTATCTAAATCGGTTCAGTAGTTTCGGAGCCTATTCAATACAAACAAACAAAATAACAATTTTTTCTTATTTATAACATTGGAATAGATCTATACTAATATTATAAATATGAAAGTTTGTGACTATGGATGTTTGTTACTCTTTCACGCCAAAATGGCTGAACAGATCTGGATAAAATTTGGCAGTCTGCAATAACAAATAGGCTACTTTTTATGGCGGAAAAAAGTACGGTTTCAGTGGGATAGATTTGTTTTTGTCTAGAGGCGAACTCGAGCGAAGCAAGGGCGAGTCGCTAGTAAAAAAATAAATGCGTGTAGTTCAACATTTTCGTTCAATAGTCAGTTTGTAGTGTGAGGAAGGCTGTCAGAAGACTTTAGTACTGTTTTATTTTTTATTAAATTTAGAAATGATTTATTTCATGGTCAAATACAAGGAAGTCACCCCCACAAACCCTGGTGAAGTTCACAGAAATGATTAAAATTATGATGAAAGTATGACTAAGTAATATTGATGGGATTTAATGGAATGAATGTATTGATTTTGGTGCCATTAAAAAAAAATAGTGTAAAAGCTAAAATAATTTCTTAACTGTCTCTAAAAATATAATAACACTTACTGGGCCTTGTGTCAACATAAGTGGCCTCTTCAAAGAATTATGCAATATGTTAGGCTTATGTTTTTTGACAATGCATTTAGCTGTCACATTAAATTGTGGAAAACCTCCATTTGCAACTATTTTGATCCTTGTTTCTCTAGAATTTGCCTGTGGTTTAATATCTTGGCCACTCAATAAGGCATAATTCGGTTTGACAGTTTTCATATTAAAACTTCTTAATACCCTGTCACTAGGTAAAGGGTTCTGATTTAAATTTTGCATTAAATTTCTCTTAGGATTGTAAGTCAAGAGTGATTTTTGTGCTTCATTGTAGGGTACGTACATATGTCCTGGACGCTTAGGAGTTTGAGTTATTTGTGGAGAAAAACAGGTTTTGCTAGTTGAAGGTAGTTCGGTATACTGAAATAGTTTATTCATTTTACATTAAACATCTAATAAAGCTGTAATAAATTATCACATAGGTAAAATACTTTTGACAAAGATGTAATATTCATATTTAAGTATTAAGTAGTCTTTTTTGAATTGGGTTCATTACTATCTATAAACAAATTTTTTAGTATTCATTTTATTATTTAATAATAAAATAATAATTATCATTTATAATTTAATAAAAATACCTACATATATTTCACAAAAATTGTTTAAAATATTAATGATTAAGGATATCATATTGGTAAGAGTTACATGTACCTGCAATCTCCTTCTTCGAGATTCCCTTTTGGCTCTTGATGTTTGTAATCTTTCCAGTTTTACTCTATGTATTATATTATCTACTTCTGTTTGAGATTTAAACTTTTTAGCTTGAATAAGTTCTATTAAATACATTTTCTATATTTGAAAATAAAAAAAGTCATGGCGTTATTTGATGATAAGTGATGTGTAATGTTAGAAATATTTAACTCATTATAACAATAAGATAAAAAGGACTACTATTTATAGAAATACCTATGTGATTTACACAAATATAAAAGAGATGTTTTAGACTCAGACTAGCTTTAAGAGTTCATAGCGAATTTATTTATCAACTATTTACAATATATAAATTATATATTTACTCGTTATTATTTTACTATTCTCTTCATAATATTATATTGTGTGTCACCTCTTAGTAGTAATAAACTACTTACCTTAAAATTAGAAGGTAAATCCAAAGATTTAGCTAATTGTTGTAAAGACCGGTAAGTGCGATTGTGTAAGCGTCGATATGATAACTTTTCGTCATCTTCCATTGTTTTAAAAAATATGGAAACTAACAAGCACGTGTATACCAATTACCTACCAAAATATAAGAGATGATGGATGAAATCTAATATTGTCACATTTAAAACAATAGTGATCCCAATTTAGGTAAATACCCTCGTAAATATTAATCACTGGTAAAAAAAATATATTCTTAGCATTTTATACAAACATCAAATAATAATACACTTATTAAAATTTTAAGTGTTTAATTAAATAAAAGGTAATTAAAAAGATATTTCATTCATTTGTTTTGAAACAATTCAAATTCAAAATAGTTTTAGCGCAAGTGCGTTTTGTGTTTGCTTTAGTATTATGCATCATAAATATTTAAGGTAATAAATAATTTATATTATTATTTTAAACACAATATTAGCTTATATATAATATATCTGTTTATTACTAATAAATTGTATTTTATTTTGTCTTAAACTTTAAAGATAGAAATAAGAAATATTGGACGTTATTTCCAAACACTTTGACGTTCCGTTTCCTAAAAGGATAAATAGATGTCACTAGTCACTAGAAGTATTTTTATGAACTTATTTGTTAATTGTTACGAACACATAAAACTGAATTTCCCGCATATTACGAAATAAGACGTTAGGATAAATTAAAACATAAAATAAAAGCTAATAGGTAAAATGAAATGAGTTCTTTTTTGTTAAAAATTAAAGTATTATTCTACATCAAAACAACATGACAAAGGTATGAATTTTATTATTTATTTATTGTTATGAATAAAAACGTAGATTTAAGTAAATTTTTTGGGAAATATTTAACCTGTCTGTATATATCGGTGCCAGCCTACACAAATCAAAGAACACCGACTTTGAAAATATCTGATTAGGTACTATCTATTCTAAATGAATACCCCTGTTTAGTTATTTTATATACTTTTCACTGCCTGGAAGTCGGTTTTTTTAATTAAGTTTTTATGTAGTAACAATTATGTACTATGGAGGATAGGAATAGGTGATATAAATCCATAATAAATATAATGCAGCCCTTTCAACCTCCTACAGCTTGGCAATTACGACTTCTCTCAATTTATTAACTTTTCACACTCGAGAGTTTCAAGACCCGAGATTTTAATCCGCTTCATTTGATTTTCCATACCACCGCGTTACCACTGAGCTATAACTGCAGTTTATAAAAATAGAATGGTATGATAAAATAATATGCCATAAAAAATTTAATACATATAATTTAAACATTTTATTAAATAGGTATTCAGGTAATATTTATTTTTTATTATTAATTGTAATTTAGTATCCATATTTATTTATGAGTGGCAGTGATAATGTAGAACTTCTTTCTTGTGCTTGCATAATCTTTCTGAAAGGATGAACGGCATTCTCGCTGGAAAAAAATGTTTTTTTGGTCATAGCATGTCTTATTAAATACTAGCGGCTCACCCTCGCTTCGCTCGGGTTCACCTCTAGACAAAAAAAACAAATCTATCCCACGGGATAAATGTACGGTACATTTTCCTGATGTACGAAGTATAGGTAGTATACCTACTAATTGTAAACTTTCATCAAAGTCCAATCAGTAGTTTTTGCGTGAAAGAGTAACCAACATACATCCATACATACAAACTTTCGCGTTTATAATATTAGTATGGATAAATAACACTATTTTTTAATAAATATGTCTTTGCATTTTGAAGTAATTTATGATTAATTAAATCTCGCTTATGAGGATTTGGTATTGTATGTATTCAGCCCTCTTTTAGCGTCCCACTGCTGGGCACGGGCCTCCCTTCAATACGAGGGGGATCAGGCCTTAGTACACCACGCTGGCCAAGTGCGGGTTGGCGAACTTCACATGTCTTTCGAAAACTTGCTAGGTTCTCTCAGACATGCAGGTTTCCTCACGATGTTTTCCTTCACCGTAAGGCAAGTGGTAATCATGTTGGAAATGATTCGCACATGAAAATATCAGAGGTGCGAAATCCGAGATTTGCACTCGCTTCACTCGGTTTTCCAAGCGAGCGCGTTACCACTGGGCTACCACTGCTTTTCTTGGCCAATTTGGATTTGGTATTATATAAGAATAATAAAAATAATGTGCTCCTGACCGATTTCGCCCATGGCGGCGAATCCCAGTGACAATAAGACTAGCCAATTGCGCAGATTTTATAGCCTATACTTGACCCGACACGGAAATCGAATCCAGGACCTCCGGATCTGTGGCCGTACATGCAAGCCAGACCTTGGCTACACTATAATTAGTACTTATATTAAAGTATAACAACTAAAATAGTATAAATCTTGAATGAAGACGGTGTTGGTGGCTTAAGTCTCTTGTCTATCTAGGATGCCAATATAAGCTACTTCTGTAATCTTTGTCCAATGCATTTCTAAGAGTATCAATTTAATAAGAATACATACATACATATCTGTATTTTTAACCTAAAGCTCTTGTGCTTGTTTATATATCAAATGTATATTTACCAAGGCGGTTGCTTCATCTTATCTCTCATCGCGTCTTTAAACATAATCGACTTTTTCGTGAACGCGCGCTGTTTTTCTTCAATTTCGTTTAATTCCATTTCCTAAAATTCAATTTTGGTAATTTTTTTATTGTGATGTTAACAAAAATGATGTATGTTTTTAATTTTTAAGGTTATTGTAGTCGATTTATTATTACCTATATACATATGTTATTATATAATATCTATCAAAGATTTACCAATTTGGATAAAACATTTATGACTATGCTAAGTACATACCTACTGTTTATTGCATTTTTTTATCTTTCAGATTTTTATTATAAGACAAACTTCTCATATAATATTGACACAAAGTAATATTTGCCATTTAATTTTCTATATTTTTCTTTTAAGTTAGTCGTACTTTTTACCGATTTCAAAAAGGAATAACCTCTTCAAGCCTACTCTATGTTTTATTCGTTATCTCTGTCAAATCGATTTTTATAATGATGGGTGGTCCCATATAAATTATAAAAACTTAAAAAAAAATAATTTTATTTATTATTTATTTTATTATTTTTTTTTAAGTTTTTATTTTTCATTTTTAGTGTAGACGTATCATAAATACAAATTAATCAAGCCCAAACACCAGGTAATTGCTGTAAATCGTTGAGGAGTTCCCTCGACTGTCTTTCCCCTCGATTTCTCTGGGATCCCATCATCAGATCCTGGTTTCCTTATCATGGTACAACTCTTGGGATATCTCCTTTCCAACAAACAAAGAATTATCAAAATCGGTTCATAAACGACGAAAAAATTCGCGAACAAACATAAAAAAATATATATACGGTCGAATTGAGAACCTCCTTCTTTTTTTGGAAGTCGGTTGAAAAACGGAGTGTTTTTTAAGGGTAAATGTATTTAAATTAAGATATTTTAAACTTGATGTAGGTACATTTCAAAGTAAAAAGTAAGTTATCATTTTCATACATTTACAAACCTACATTTGAAGTTATTTATTAATAATTCAGTCTAAATAACAAAAATACATTTTAATTTTCGAATAGCCTAAACTGAGCTATAATAACGAATTACAAAATATAAACTTACCATAATTTTGTCATTATCTCGAATTTGATTGGTCAATGCATGTCGGTATTCAATTTGACGCCTCATCTCCTCGTTAGCACTGTCTAAGTTTCTTCTTAATTCGCTATAAGCAGTTCTTTTTACTCTTTCCATCATCTGCTTTCTTTCTTCTTTCTTCTGTGCTAGTTGTCGATTTCTATCTTCTATGTGTCTTCTGTATTCTTGGGAGGCACTCTACAAAAGTATTAAATATACAATGTTTGAATAAAAGCTATCACTTTTTATTTAATTACTAATTTCATTACGTAAATGCTTTGATTATTATTTGCCCCATCAATTATTACTAAATTTTGCAATCGAATAATTTTCATGGAACAATTAAATGTTTTGATATTAATTTTTATATTAATATTAGCATTATTAATCTCTATGTTGTCTGTCCCATTAGTGTATTTAGTCGCTATGGTGGTTTTTTTTTATTTAATTTTCTTTTATAATCTATGAAATTGCCGTAGAAGCAAAAGCTTTTTAACTTGACAGAATAACTCGAGTGGAATATTAGTGTAGGTACTACTACTAAGATTAATAAGAAATGCATGGATTATTATTAAAGTCGATATTTTTAAATATGTTTAACTAAAATGTGAAAAACATAAGATATTTATTTTAATCAATTCTACGATTACGACTGTATATTTAAAGCAGCAATTAGTTAATTAGAATCTAAACACTAAGTAACTTTAGTATTCTGCGAATCTACGTGATTTAAAATAATTAGTATGAATTAGTATAAAGATGAAGTACGTGTGTATAGACTTGACATGCATAATACTCAGAATCCCTATTTATGTACATATGTCACGTAGAGGAATCGGAAAATTTTAAGTCTACACCATTTATATTAGCAGATGTGTAATTATTTTGTTTATTGTAACATTTAATTTCAACTGTTATATTGTCAATGTACAAAAAAACACTATACCGCCCCGGGATTTAAAACCAGGACCTATCGAGCTGCATCTGACCTACTTTATTATTTTATTATTTAGAGTATTAGCTTCTGCGTATGCACACCATTGTAAACGAAATTGGCAGTTATTGGTAAAGATATTTATATCTAAATTGATAAATAATATGTTTTTCAAAATTATATTCCTTATCTTACCATTCGATTGTTAAGTTTTTCCATTTCCATATTCCTATAAAACTCATCGCTCTTCTTCTCTCCTTGTTCTTTCCATTCATTTGCTATTCTCTCTGCTTCCCTTTCTAGTTGGTCCGCCATCTTTCTTTCGCGCTTATAATTTTCTACAAATATTCTTTTTTCGATGTTCAGTGATTGCTGTAAAAAATATTGTTGGAAGAAGTTAAGTATAGGTTTAAAAGTATTAAATCTAAATGACGTAATGAAATCTCACAATTTGTTCTAATTTCTTTTGTCGCTCTTTCCTTAATTCTTCCATGGCTACATTTATAGTATTAATGTCCATATTTCTTTCTTGTATCTTCTCGCTTCGTAGATTAGACAATTTAATTTTATGTCCTTCTATAAAGTTCTTTCTGTTTGTTAACTCTTGCTCTTTCTTTCTTTTTATTGCTACAATTATTTATTAATAATAATTACTTTTAATAATTGTTTTGATATGAAAAATAACAAATTATAAATATAATAGAAACTATAAATATAAAAATAAAATAAAACGTTTTAATAAGAAAAATAAGTTGAATATTTTTTTTACATATATTGTATTTATACAGAAAATGATAAATTGATCATTGCGCTTCTTTTCCTTCTAGTAAAGTGAACTAAGATATAAACCTTGATAAAATAAATGGCCAATCATTTTCAGATAAAATAAAATAAAAATCATTAGTTAATCGTATAGCAACCGTTTAAACTTACCGTCGTAATAATCTTGTTCCATTTTCTTTTTCATCTTCTCCAACCTTCTATTCTCTATTTCTCTTTCATTCTGCAATAACTCCCGCTGAAGTTTGTTCGCACTAGCTATTTGCTCATCATATGCTAAGCGTCGTTCTATCATTTCTTGTTTAAGTCTATCCTTTTCAGCTCTTTCCTGTTGTTCCTGTACACATAGTTATATTGAAATACGGACAAAATGAGACATAAGTATTAAATATTATTGGTACATATATTATTTCAAATTTAGCGAAGTCTAGGACACATCTGGCAAATGCCACAACATTGCAGGTTCTAACAGCAAGCACTTATCAAGAGATTGTTTTAACTACATGTGCTGCTGAAAAAGAACATCCTTGTCGTTCCTTCTCTTACTTGATCTTTGAGTCATTTATTAATCCGAAAATGAACTAATGGAGAAGAAATAATTAAACCTAGTGCCTGTAACTAAAAAATAATCGCAAATCCAACCTTTGTTTTAACGTTGTCTATCAACACGTTGTGCCAGAGCTTATCAATATCAGCTTGTTGTTGTTCTATACTCTTTTTTTCGCGCATCTGCATTTTTTGTATCTCGCGTAGCTTTATCTCATCTGATTTAGTACATCGCATGCCATTCGCTCTATGTATTAAAAAGTTACATTTTTATGAACTACGTTATATGTATAACTTATATATAGGATAGAACAAATGGATTAGATAAGGAAAAAAAATATATTAAAAAAAATAAAAGTATGTTTCCTTTGAGTAAAACTTGACAACTTTAATATTTAAGGTAGGTACTTTTCTTCTTTGTCTCATGATCTCATCCATTTGATTCATGTATAACAGAGTTGCAAAGTGATTACATTTGTTTTATGTTATTTCAAGAATAACAAAAATGGAATTAAATATATGATGTTCATCAATAAACACGACTTACATCTTTTCTCTTTCTAATGCTTTTAAACATTCCCGAGATTTCTCCATTTCTATTTCTTCTTCATATTTTTGTAGCTTTATCTCCTTTTCCTTGCAATATCCACATTCTTGCATTTTTTGTTTCATCAATATTTCTTGAGCCCATTCACATTGTTCTTTATATAGAAGAAGATTAAGCTTTTTTCTTCTTTGTCAAAGTTTATCTTCTTCATATTCCAACATTCTTCTGACTTTTTCTTCTGCCCTATTCACAATAGCTCTAAAATAAAATTAAAAAATATCATCTATACTTTTTTAAGCCTAATAGCATATACTCTACATTTATATTTTATTCTTTAATATTATTATTTTTTAACTTGACAAATTAATCAAAATATATCACAAGTTAAATCAATTTTCGTTTGAATTATAATTTATAATTACAGAAAACACAAAATAATATTTTAAACTGCAGTATTGCAGAGCTATATGTACAAATACGTTTTTAATATCCTTATCAGTTAATTGAATCCTTTGTTTCATACCAAATTAATTACATATAAATTTGAGGAAGACCAAAATTAAATTTTGGCTTCAGATAATATCTTAATTCTTTATGAATATGACTATCTTTTGATTATAACACGGAATGTGTTATAACTATGATATGTTCGCCTATTACGTCATTAACTATAGGGTCGATTTCCGTTTGGGGGTAAAATTTTACTAGGTAGATAATAAAAATTGTATACAAAATTAATACTTACTTTTGTAAATGAACGGAATCATAATCTACAATGTCTATTGTTTTTTTCAATTCTTCCACATTAATATGCGTCTCGCTGTCACAGTGCTGTCGTAGCTGTAAATACACATACATACATACATATGATCATCCTTGATCTATATATTTATTTATAATAAATAATTTATACACTTTCTAATATTTGCATGCTGTATCTGCCTTAAAAGATAATGCATTTAGGGTTAAGCTACACTGTATTTCTTTTTACTCAATATTGTGTGCTTGTTTAGTATGAACAAGTTTTGATGATTCGAAAATGACAAAATTACTTTACCAGTTCAACTAGTACAACCTAATTCGTTTTTATTTCAAACGATAAAATTCATACTTAATTAAATATGTACATTGGTTAAGACTAAGCATGATATTTTGGTTTCTATGGAAGCATTTAAACGTATACAAAGTGTACTTGGATTTGTTGGATAGGTGTATAGAAATAAAACTTAATATTTTTCAAGGGTTCCGTACGTGAAAGATGTCAACGGAACCTGTTACTATGCCTCTGCTTTTCGTCCGTCTGTCAGAGGGCTGTAACTCATGAACCGTACTAGGTAGAAAGTAGAAATTTTCTTAGAGTATGTATTTATATTGCCGTTATAACAACAAATAATAAAAATAAAAATACAAGAAACATTTTTTAATGTTCGTAATCGATTAAAGTCAATATACTACATATTACATAGAGTAATAGTCATATTAATAAAAATACATGTACGATGATACGGAACCCCTCGTGTATGAATACGTCTTGCACTTGACTGATTTTTTGTAAAATATATATCTATTATTATCATATTATTTTGTATAAAAGCTAAAATTAGTACGTCACTTAAAAGTTTATAGTAAAAAATTGAACGAAAAGTAACTGAAGCAAACGTAACTTTATTTATAAGAAAGAAATACAAGAACTTAAACTAATACAAGACATTTTTAATACAATCATTGTATAAATTCGATACATACTATAATATGATACATATGTAAGTATACTTAGAAGATGCAATACGAACCCTCCAAAACTGTTGTGGATGTCCAAAATATACAGATTTCGATTTTAAATTCGTTTTATTAACTTTAACCATTCTGAAAAAATGTACTTTTAATAATATGCATCAAAAGCCACCCTTAATACAGTACAGTTAGAACTTTAACATCGATATAAATTTCGACGGATAACTTGATACTTAAATTTGATGTATCGATTTAACTGTTGCTCGGGTTACACTGTAACTAATGCTTTAAAACATTAATTTAGGTAATTACCGGTAACTGTACGGAATTAGGGTTCTATACTACTTTATAATATCTACATATTATACGAGGTAGCTAATATGTCTTAAGACATTTAGTTTTAGAGATCCTAATTAGTTATCGAAAAAAAAAGTTAATTAATTAAATTATGTATTAAAAAATGTAATAAAAATGTAGTGGGAATATTATTATTTATCTGTACATATAAAAAATTGTAACTAAGTAAGCCGAATCTGTACATTAAATATTATTTGGAAAATCTTATTGAAATAGACATTATTATTGATACAGAGGCCGTATCTAGTTTTTAGAATTTTTGTCTGTCTGTTTGTTACCGCATCACGGAAAAAACAGTGGAGGGATTTAGATGAAATTAGGTATGATGATAGCTGGTTATCCATGTCAATACATAGGATACTTTTTACTGCGGGAAAATATCTCATCTCTGAGAAATCTATACTAAACGTTGAAACGTAAGTAGGATTGAACCCGAGCGGAGTGAGTCGGTGAGTCGCTAGTATTTTTATAAAATAACTATAAATATATGGTACACAATTACTTTTGACACCTTAGGGTTATATTAACCCGGATATGTTAGCAAGAATATGTTAGCTCGGATATGTTAACCCTGTTACGTCGATGCGGATATGTTAACCCGGATATGGTAGCTTTAACGTTTACAACTTTTAGGCTGTGTCCTGAATGACGGTGCACCGCGCAGGCGGAATGAACGGCGCATTAAAGAAATGTTCGACACGTTCGAACCTGTCCGGAGTGCGAGCGGGCGCGTATACTTCACGGCGCATTCTACTGGCGGATGCGCTCATTACTTATGCGTATTATGATTTTTGCTTGCGGATACTGAAGTGAAATATCGTAATTTGAATGAAGACTGTCCAGGCACCCTGATCATAAAAATAAAAGGCTCGTAAAGCTAGCGTGGAACATAAAATTAATGGTTATAAAAATTTTTAGAAAAATTTCTCCGGATATCGTCTTAATTCTTCACATTAATAGTCTAAGGTATTCACGACTTCTTTTTGCTGTAGATTGAATTTGGTGCTTTCTTTTTTTCACAAAAAATATACCATCGGTAAAGAAACTATTTCTTTCTAAATATTGTAAACGTTTGAGTCTTAATATCGAAAATATTGAAACCACAGTGAAATAAACACAACATTTAACACATGCGCACGCATCAACTTTTCCGCGTGCACTATGGACCGGTATCGGCGTGTAAATCTTATAAATGGACCATCAACGTTTTTAAGGTTTATTCAAATTGTAGGGTACATTAAAAATTCTTTTCACTCCTAAAATTTATCGAGTACCCACCTAACTTTTTTCGTAAATTTGACTTTACAGCTTCGCAAATCAATTGAGACATCTACTACTCTACTGCTCTTTTACTTTTCGTCTCTAAGTAATTGGTTTTGACTTACAGACAGACGTATCAACGAGTTAATATACCATGATAGAGTTCCATTTTTGTCTACAAAACCCTAAAAACGTCTACAATTTCGCTGAAAGTCTTTCATCATTTCCTTGTTCTCTGGTAATATTTGACAACAATAAGTAAATGTATTATCATTTCTTTGCTGAATATAAAGATAAACCTTTACTGTAACTAGGTAGAAGATGCCTGTATATTTACATAAAATTTACGTCTTACTTCCAAAGTGATTAAAGACAAGGCACTGAGAAATCGATTATAAAATAACGACGCCGAGATAAGATGTTGATGAGTTTGACTACAAGTTTGGCTCAGTTTGTAGTGACCCTAATTGCTGTGCCAATGATCGCCAGTTCGAGTCCCGCTGGGGGTATTCATTTGTGTGATGAGCACGAAAATTTGTGCTCCAGTCATGGGTGTTTATATTTATAATATGTATGTATTTAAAGTTATATATCTGTAGTGTATCAACTATCTGGTATCCATAACACAAGCCATAGCTAACCATGAAATTAGATGACGCTATCTATTGTCCTGTGGATCTGCATTTTTGTTACTTAAAACCTAAGTGCATGAACCGTAGGTGTTATGGGCGACAGGTACTGCTTTCCATCAGGCGGTCTGTCTGCTCGTTTGTCACTGAATCTCATAAAAAAAAAATAAAAAAAATGTCCCAACATATTAAAAAAATATATGATTTATTGTAAAATAATAACCTATTTCTAAAGACTAGAATAGATTGTACGGTGAATTGTAGCTTTTAAAGTTAGATCAGTTTTATAAATACATTTAAGTTTAAACCTCTAAGGAAGCTAAGATAACTTCAAAGTGCTGTAAAGTTATAATCATAACTTACTAATTGTGCTCTAAGTAACTTTTTTTAATATCGTTCAAGTAAATACTTGATATACCGACGTAATATTAAAAAAAAAAACACATTATCGTTAACATCAAAATAATCAAAAGTAGATAAACTATTATATTTTGTACTAGCGGCTCACCCTCGCTTCGCTCGGGTTCGCCTCTAGACTAACAAAAACAAATCTATCCCACGGGAACCGTACATTTTTCCGGGATAAAAAGTAGTCTATTTGTTATTCTGATATACGAACTATATTATTGTAAAGTTTCACTAAAATCCAATCCGTAGTTTTTGTGTAGTAAGCTGTATAAGTTAGTTTTTTAACTATCCCACGGGAACTCTTTGATTTTTCGGGATAAAAAGTATCCTATATGTTGACCGGGGATATAAGGTATCACCATGCAAAATTTCATTCAAATCAGTCCAGCAGCTTCGGAGATTAGCCCGTACAAACAGACAAACAGACAGAGAAACAAAAAAATTGAAAAAAATCTGGATCGGTTCTATTGCTCTTCTTACATTCCCCTGACTCGGTTTTAAGCATTTTTTTTCTATGTACAGACATTCGACCTCTACAATTTTATTATAGTATAGATAAAAAATATTATTTTGTCCAAATATTAGCTACTGCTAAAAAGGTGTATTAGTATGAGTGTCTGAATCAAATGTTTATGCTTGAATAATAATTGAAATAACAATTATTGTCGCTAATGAAGTCTACGCCAAATACTTTTCATTGGACAGTTTACGGCAAATCTATATATGTATATAATAAAATTCTGAGTCGAATCTGTACATTAAATATTTTTTGGAAAATCTTATTGACATACCTCTTCATTATTATCAATGCAGAGGCCGAATCTATAGTTTTTAAAATTTTTGTATATTTGTGACCGCATCACGTAAAAAACCATTGGAGGGATTTGGATGGAATTTGGTATAATGATAGCTCATTATCCGAGTCAACATATACTTTTTACTGCGGGAAAATGTCTCATCTCTGAGAAATCTTTACTAAACGTTAAAACGTAAGTAGAGACGAACCCGAGCGGAGCGAAGGTGAGTCGCTAGTCTTTTAATATTTTTTCTATAACTTATTTGTAACCTACAAGAGATATAACTAGTATAAATAGTATTATGTATTCTGTGATGTATAATTATGTAAGAAAGTCCACAAATAGAGCTAGCGAAACTTAGACGTAGACGTATAGAAGTACAGTATTTACTTAGGTTTAGGTACCACTTAAATTTTATTTAGATCTCTAACATAATTGAAAGTCTCGATACGATAAATTCTTAGAATATGTGTATTTTATTTCAAATATAATGTAATGTAGGTACCTACTTCAAAATTCCTTTGGTCAATTTTATATGAAAAAGCAAGCCATTAGTCCTGAATTGAATGGCTTTAGTGTAGTAGATTGTAATCATATCTTGGGGTATATTTCGAAGCCCATAACAATATGGCTAGACGATGGGCACGCGAGGTTAACGACCCCATACAAGCCCATTAAAGAAAGTGCACAGAGCGATTTATGGCTTACTACTTACTACCCATGGGTTTACTTGATTGGTATCAATGCTACGAGTATGTTTAATAAGTTTTCACTCAGTCTAATAACGAAAAGTTTGAGAATTATAAAAGAACAGTATTTATTTTGTAAAATAATTTTTTTTTGTCTGCTTTCTTGTTTTTGCGCTCATCCAGTTGACAGGTTCATAATAATAATAAAAAATTAAAAATAAATATCTTATTGTAGTAAAACTCTTTAAGTATTAGTTTGCTTTAACTCATTAGATGTTAAGTTAGAACCAAAGTTAAATTTCTCCAAAAATAGTCTTATTCTAAAGTTCAAGATATTTAAAAAAAAATAATAATTTATGTTCTCGCAAATCAAATTTTATACAAATAAAAATATAATTTACAAAAACAGTAGACTTTGTATTTTCTTACGATATTTTTTTTAAAAGAGAACATACAGACATTTTAATTTTTGTTTTATGTATCTTTAGTCTATCTAATATGTAAGCATTGGTCAAATAGCGAGGGTGTAGAGTGCTACTTTAGGTAGGTCATTTGTTTTATTAACTCGCTTTATATATATTTTACTGAAATACCTGTAAAAAATATTTATTTAAATTCTGTTAGGTTATTTTTAACAATGGCTTTGTAGTATTCACGTCAAAAAATTGCTTTCGCAATGAAAGCAGTTTTTATACACGATGGAAAAACTATCAAATAGGTACATTTATGTATTTTGCATTTAGTAGTAGATTATTATTAAGGACCATGGAATCATCTCATCTCATCATTCAAATAAATCTCAATAGATCACGTTATATGCAAGAATTTGTTATTGATATTTATCTAAAATCATACACGACAAAGGCTAAGTAATGTGTGCCCAACCAGCACGCCTAAGAGCCACATATTAAAGAATTAAATTGTGTAAATTCAATAAAAAAAAGAAATGGATCCCAAAAACGTATATTCTGGGATTAAAAAATTCTATTGAGAAAAGAAAATGAAATAAAACGTACTTAAAACTACTGTCCGTAATTTTACTTTTCCATTTTAAATAAAACTATCTTTTCGGATCATTTCGCGGATTTATTTTGATTTTTGGTTCCGGACTTTTGTAAAGCATTCGATACGTCGGGAGCCAAAATGTCAAATATTCGCGTAAATGTAAAGTATTTACTTTACCATTTTTTTTTTGATTTATCTGAGTCTACAAACAGTGTACACAAAAGGCTTATATCTAAAAAGAAAACTCATATAATTAAATATATAATCATAACATCAGCATCGTTGACCACAGATTACTAACTAGTCTTGAGAAGCGGTAATGTATTCGGTATTTAGTGATACATTAAAAAAATATATATAATAATAATTTTTGCGTAATTATTTGAATTGCGTATTATGTTTATGATTTCTTTTTTAAAGCTGTTCATGTTTGTATTCATTAAAGCAATAGAACAAAAGTATGTATTGTGAGTTTGCAATTCTGCGCATAGGAGAACGTATACCTGCAATAGTTCTACAGTGATTGGTAGCAAAAAAAATATTTTTACGTGTATGTGTCCTTGGTACATTATAACATAATTTATTATTAAATTGAATACAATCATATTTACCATGACAAAGATCATATAAGAACATTATATCTAATTGTAATCTCCTACTTTGCAGTTTAAGCAGCTTGTATCTTGTTAGCAGTTGTTCATAATGGCAAAAGACGTCGATAACATTTATAGTACATACTGCGAAGGAATTTATTTTGTACTATTTTAAGTGAATCTATGTACTTAGCATAATGGTGGTTCCACACTGCATATTCTAGTTGGGATTGAATAAGGGATTTATATATATGTATAAATGTTAATGGCTGTCGAAACTTAGTACTTGCTCGCATTGTAAAACCGTACATTTTAAAGGCTTTGTTAATAATATTATCTATATGCATATTTAAATGTATGCTGTCAAGAGTTACTCCTAGGTCTCTTATATTGTTAACGCAGTTCAGTTGAGTATTACACAATACATATGGATAGTTAGTAATCTTTTTTTTTAATTTTATTATATTTTATATTGTAATGAGTTTATGCTATGTATATATGGTGCAAACCGGAACCAATTCATGAAATATCACGTTTTGGTAATTGACCTTTTAAAACCAATCAAAAAATAATATAGAAGCGACTTACCCTCGCTTCGTTTGGGTGCGTCCCTAGGTACGTTTTAATTATATAAAAATTTATCGCGTGTGTACTTTTCGAGATGGACACATGCTATCGTAGACTTTTCTATAAGCTTTTTTAAGTCCTAATCTTCTATGTAGTACATTATTTTGATGTGGGACAACTCGACCAAACCAGTTATTATGAGATTTTTCCGTAGTAAAGGTATCTTAAATGTTGACTCGAGTTATAAATTATCATCGTTTTATAATAGTCGAATTTCGACTACTGGACGCACTCTAGTTAATGTGAAAATGTCTAGGTGACCTAATTTCAAATAAAAACTTCCCATGTTATTTTGTACCATATGAAACAAGCGACCAAAAGCAGATTAAATTCACTGTTTCTTGTCTGAGTCTTATCAGCCATCAATCTATCTATATTTCCATATATTGTTAGCTAAATAAAAGTCATACAAATAAAATCTACAGTTCTTCAACTTTTCAGCTAGCTTTGATAAATAGGTATTTGAAGGTCTCAAAGACATTTATTTATGTCTTATCATAGATTTAGGAGTTTACAAAGAATAGTTCTTATATACACGTTAAATATCAGAATGTGGTAAATAATTTTAGTACCTACAAAATAAGGAAAATTTTAAACTTTAGGGAATAACACCAAAGGTGTGAAATAGAATAGGTTGATACAAGATCTAAAAAAATAAGTTTGAAACATGAGAAATGGAAATGCAAAACGCTCAAAGCTGTCAGGAATAGAAATGAACGGCAAGAATAACGTGTCTATGCTACTACTATTTTTAGAATTCCTTTACTTAGTCTTATTTCAAACGAAGTGGGTCAAATTTTAAATTTCAATTTATTTTACAATAAAGAATTAATACAAAATGACTAATTAAAGGATGAAATTAAGAATATTTTCTTTCCAATATTAACGCCCGGCAATCCAGCCAAACGTAAAACCAAGAAACGCACTTGGAGGCGGCCCCCACCTTGGTGTGTGTTGTATCATGCGGGTTGCTCCTGGTACTTTTCTGATAACAGAGTGCACCATGGGACAAGGAGTCAAAAACACAACAACCCCATGGTTGTTGTGGTTTACATTTTCAGGTAACCGTCGAGTCATCCTGATTAAGTGCATAAGTGATCTTGCATCGCAACATTAAGACATGAAAGGTTCCGTTGGGTTTAAGTGGATAGCCGGTTAGTCTCACATAACCATCTGTATGTATGCAGGTAGAATACGTATATACATTTTCCCAACATTAAAAAAAATAATAATTAAAAAATTTAATTTTAAATTATCTAAAATAATTAATTTTAAATAAAGGTTCCCCTATGGAAGCATGGGAAGCAAACCCAATTTCTTTAACTTATCAATATGTAATATGGAATATCTCTTTGTACTGTCGCACACAAAAAATAATATACGAATAATTGTATAATATAGCTATAACTAGAATTCTAAAATTGCTTTTATTTCAAAAAGCATTTTAAAACTTAGCTTCTTTATGTATTGTTAGCAATATTATGTATTGTTACTAGTATGAGAATAGAATAAACGTAGTTGTCAGTATTACTTTGAGTCAAAAGAAGTACTTATTTTTGCCAAGCTTGTAGATGGCAGCACTAAAAATCTCGTTCGTCTATACTTACGTTTTAAAGTTTAGTAGTTAAAGTTTAGATTTCTCAGAGGTGAGACATTTTCCCACATTAAAAAGTATCCTATATTTTGACCCGGATAACCAGCTATCATCACACCAAATTTCATCAAAATCCCTTCAGTGGTTTTTCCGTGATGCGGTAACAGACAGATAGACAGACAGACAGAGACAGACAGACAGACAAAAATTCTAAAAACTATAGATTCGGCCCCTGTATCGATAATAATGTCTATTTCAATAAGATTTTTCAAAAAATATTTAATTTACAGATTCAGCTTAGTTACAACTTTATTATATATATACCTATAGATTATGATTCTTAAAATAAAGTCAAAACCTTTAATTTAAATATCTGGAGGTGGAAAAATTGGAAAGTATAAAAAGATTAATTTTGTAAAAGGATATCAATGTATTTTTTGAGGCGAGTTGAAGTAATGCTGTGCGTAAATAATCCTATTATAACCTCAATATTTTATTTGTTTGTTTTATTTATTTTAATAATACAGGCATCAGATACTTATTGTCTTTAAGCACATTTTCGGCACTCATTGTCTTTACTATAACTAAATGATTATTTTCTTAATAACAACTGTTTTGTGCTTAATAAAATAAAAATATGAAATATCAAAGGAAAGATCAACCTGGTCTTAAAAGTTCAGCCCTCTATGCCTCTATGCTGAGCTTGGATTATCACTCAGTTCGACGAGCACTAGATTATAGTCCTTATGCTATTAAATACAACGTTTATAACTTCATATTAAAAAAAAATAGACAAGTTTTCGTAAACGTGGGTGTTTTCCTACGATGCTTTTCTTCGTAGCATTAGCCACTTGCTAATCATGTTAAAATGAGATTGTTACACGAAAATCGTAAAGATATGAGACTTAAGTCCTAATATCAATTAAATCAATATATATATATATATATATATATATATATATATATATATATATATATATATATTAAAAAAACCCGTGTGTGTACTTATGTACGCACATAAGAAGTTAGGTATATATCTTTGGCGTAACAGAACAAAATTTGCTAAAGATTTCATCCCGTATATCACAAATCTGTGTTTGTAAAAGGAATGCAGTTAACTTCATCATGTCGCTTTTTGGCTGTCGGTGTGCGCGCGCATCATAAAAATTTTACTCTCATTATTTTTACCAAACGTGCCAAAAGAAGTATAACTTCAAAAATCTGAAATATGAACTTCTCAAATCGCTTTTGTTTCTGACGTTCCCCCGTAATTTCTTCCTAGGGTGTCCGTAAACTCTTGCGTTACATTATGCATGTACTCGATTACGTCGTTATATTTTCCACCCGCCTAATTTCCCTGTGATAACGGATAAAAGACTCCTGTATATTATTTTCATTTTAAATGATTTGTTAAATAATTTTAGATTTAACTTAATATAAGCTTTTATAAGCTCTTTCGTTTCATGTTATAACTATTATACAATGTAAATAGGTTATTTAACTTTTGTGGTGTTTTTTTAATATTTTATTTCTTCGAATATATTTATTTAAGGTTTTTATTATCTTTTTCAAACAATCTGTAAACATATAATTATTAGTTTTGTTTTAATAAAGCAAAAAGTTACCAACACCACCTTCGTGACATGCTTAATTGAAAAGTTGTATCAGAGTGATGTAATATGCATAAATTAATAGAAAAAATCAAAAGAGTATTTCATGTTCCTCTTGAAATATTTTCTTATTATCTTTTAGATTATATAATGCCTATCATGTTGCAAGCTTTAAGAACAAATATTAAGTTCAGACGTAGTTAATCTAGAAATTATTCTTCCTAGACACATAATTGTTCTATATGCCTATTTAGTATTTTGGCGGAGTTCCAGGCAATCAAAGATACGAATTAGTTCTCATACAGCTTCAACAGCTGTTACATAAATTGTGTTATCAGACTAGACGATCATTATCTACAAAATATTGCCTTCATATAAGTCATGTTAACAATATTTGTATGGTGATTGAGAAGGCCTCATTTAGTGAGAGACCACAACATGTTTATTATAATCTCTACAAATAAATGAAATTGAAACGTCTGTTTGTAATGTCAAAATAACAGCTTTTTATGTACTTATAAAAAAAACATTTTTTTTTGTTTGTCTGTCTGTCTAAATATATCAGAAAATTTACGTTTAAACATTGAATAATACATTTTTTTTAAGGAAACAATATGCAATATGCATATTACAAGACGTAAATTTAAGAACTTTCCAATATTAAGCCACGCCTAATCTCAAGCAATACATTGCCAATGAAAATGGTGAAAAATTACTGACATTAGATAATTTTATTTACCTAAATCTAAATTAGATGTTGCCTAATTAGATGCTGGCTATCGCACCTTGGGTCCTTTCCGCGATAAACCAAGCATTCCCAAGGAGGGTTGATGTCAGGCAGGCGGCCGGTCGTAAAACTTTTGCCAAATCCAATCAGCAGTACGGAAGATTGGGAAAATTTGTGATTGGGAAATGGGCACGGAGATGATGATGATGTCTGTCTGTTCCAGCTAATCTCCGAAATATCTGGATTGATTTTAACGAGACTTTCACTGGCAGATAGCTGATATTATAAAGAGCCTTAGGCTACTTTTATTTTAGAAAAAGAATTAGAGTTCCGCTCAACAAAATGAAAACGTACCTACGTTTACACTCGAGTGAAGCGAGGGTAAGTCGCTAGTAATAAATAATTTATTTTATCTTAAAGAGGATAATGATGATGTTTATAAAATGGTATAATAAACCTTTACTTTTTACCCATGCTTAACAATTTATCAGGTTTTCTTTCCTTTCTTCATATAATATGTATGATTGCAAAATCCCGTCGATACTTTAAAAGATAATTAATTTAACTAGTGTTCACCCAGTGGTCAAAATTCGACCATAATATTAATTAATTATTAAAAATTTATAAATAATAATACTGAAATTATTTTCTCTTTACCTACATATTAAAAAATAACTGTTTCAAAAAAAAATTATAACACTCGCTCGTCAAACTAAATTTAAAAAAAATCGGTTGACAAACAAAGGAGAAAAAGTACTGTAGTATTTCATCTTTATCTAGTTATATTTAGAAGCTCGTAGCAAGAAATGCTAAAGACGGACTTTTAGATCTAGACTTTCAAATATCTTCAAGTTTAGTTGTCTAATTGAAAATAGACATTCTTATACATATTCTTATACATATTATATATATTATTTAATATACCTATTTAATCTATACATATAATAAAATTGTAACTAAGCCGAATCTGTATATTAAATACTAGCGACTGACCCTCGCTTCGCTTCGGGTTCGTCCCTAGACAAAAACACATCAATCCCACGGGAACCGTATATTTTTCCGGGATGATATATAGCTTATAGCCTTCCTCAGTTAATGGGCTATCCAGTGCAAAAAGAATTTCTCAAATTGGATTAGTAGTCCCTGAGATTAGCGCGTTCAACCAAATAAACAAACAAACAAATAAACTCTTCAGCTTTATAATATTAGTATAGATTTCTGTATATTAAATATCTTTCATGCTGAAAAGGCGGTATTGGAATAAAATTTTGTACACAGATATGATCAGGAATAATATAGGCTAGTAACTCTTAGGTACCTTCGTAATATTTGAAAATTACTGCGAAGATAGCGTGATACATTCGGCGTATATGATATGGCAAGTTCCCCTCATTTCGCGTTACAGCGTAATTTACTTTATTGCCTGCATCATTGTAATGACTCGTGACGTTTTGATTTGTAGCTCTATTTAACATCTTAGCATTGAGTTTAAGGTAAATATACTAACAATTAACCGCGTATTTACTTTATTCAGTATATTTTTATAATACCATATATTGTTAGTATTTGTAACGTTAATTTAAATGTGGTTTAGACAATATGCTATTCTGAAATATTTGAATAATAGAAATCTATACTAATATTATGAAGCTGAAGAGTTTGTTTGTTTATTTGTTTGGTTGAACGCGCTAATCTTAGAAACTACTAATCCGATTTGAAAAATTCGTTTTGCATTAGATAGCCCGTTAACTGAGGAAGGCTATAGGCTATATATCATCCCGGAAAATGTACGGTTCCCGTGGGATAGATTTGTTTTTGTCTAGGGACGAACCCGAAGCAAAGCGAGAGTGAGTCGCCAGTCTTAAATATGTATGGGAGTAATATATAAATGATTCTATGAAATGACATCATTTCAATACACATTATGTAGGTATTAAGTTACTTACCATTTTCGTTTATGAATTCTACAATTTCTGAAACAACTAAGATTTTCAAGGTAAACTGAACTTATAATTTAAATTTTCAATGGCTTTTAAACTAATACTCTCTTAGATTTACGCGAATATTTGAAATTTTAAATAAAACTATCTTTTCGGATTATTTCGCGGATTTATTTAGATTTTTGGTTCCCGAATGGTTACGGGAGAGACCGAGACAGTCTCAGTCAGTTCGAAATAATCCGAACTTTTTTCTTTACTTTATTGTTTACCATTAACATTTTGCAATAAAAAATAATAATTTATGTAATTTTATTATTTCAGGCGTAGAAAGAAGTACCTATCGCTCATTGCGCAGTCATATACAAAGGAAACAAGTTTCTTAAAAACATTTTTTAAGGAGAGTAAGAGTAAAATCTACAAATAATTCGAATTAGTTAATTTATAATTCATGTATTTTATGTAACGTCACATTGGTTGGTGAAATATTACGAAAATATGAAACAATGTATAATGAGGTTTTAATGTGCCTCTACGGTTTGCTACTCGCATTTATATGTGCGTTATCGTAGTATTAAATCTAAAGTTTTTAAAAAAAACATAATTTTTCAAAATACTTTTATAGATATATAGAGTTAATATTAAAGTTTATAGTAAAAAAAACTTGTAGCGCAATATAGCCCACGCGTTAAAAAAAAGTACTTCTATATAATTTATTGATTTTCTTCTTCACACTTAATACTAGTAAAGTAAAAGTTAAACTCAGTAGATTTAATAAAAACTTATTGAGAGATAGACTACAAATACATTGTAAGTCGATCTTTATTGAAGTATAACTTCGTTTGGCGCGTTAAGGGGAAAAAAATGACAGTGAATTTTTTCGATGCGACAGATTTAGACTACAGTATGAAGTTAGTGATTATTGGCTACAGTCTGAAGTTACTAAAAAGTTAGTAAAATCCTCCTTTAGCATAGTGATGAAGTTTATATTCAAGACATTAATTAATTATGGTATTTCTATATGCACAACACGTGTTTTATATCGATACAAATAAAAAATATTACAAGCTTTTATTTACTTTTACTTGCCTCGGTGTCTGTCTGTAATCAAATCTTGCAAGTTAAATTTGACCATCTTCCCAGATCCAATTGAGCTGAAATTTGGTACACATGTTTGGTACTTATGAGTACACGATTGCCTAAATACCTCCATATTTAATTCAATATGGCGAATATTACAAACTGGCGATTTATAAATTCCACAGTAACCCTTATGATATGGGTATCAAATGAAAAGGTTTTATAAGCGAAACACAATAAACAAAATGACGTCATTGTAAATCTGTATATGGCGGACTATGTTTTTTATGCACTCCCATGATTTGAATATGGAATGGAAGGGATTGCTGAGAAGCGTACTAAAAAATAAAAAGAAAAAAAGCAAAGAAATATAACTTCTTAGAAGTACTCAATTTAGAAAACAGTTTTGTTTTTTAGAAGTACTCAATTTAGAAAACATACTTTATTTTCTTTTAGTTTTTTAAAACAACGAATGCAGTCTCTTTGACTGTTCATTTGTGTACTAATTACTCGTGAACCACTAGTTCGATGTTTTTATTACTTTTATAAAATTCTAATAAAAAATACTAAGGATAAGTATAATTTAAAATTAATTTCCTAATTGCATTCTCATCAAGGCCAGATTCAGAATAAGAAACACTTTTAAGTTTAAAACATAACTAGCGACTCACCCTCGCTCCGCTCAGATTCGTCCCTGCTTACGTTTTAACCTTTAGTATAGATTTCTCAGAGATGAGATATTTTTACGCAGAAGTATATATACATATATGTTGACTCGAATAACCAGCTATCATCATACCAAATTTCATTAAAATCCCTCCAGTGGTTTTTCTGTGATGCGGTAACAGACAGACAGGCAGACAAAAATTCTAAAAACTATATATTGGGCCTCTGTATCGATAATAATATCTATTTCAATAAGATTTTTAAAAAAATATTTAACGTACAGATTCGGCTTAGTTACAGTTATTATATGTATAAATAAATATCGCTGGAGTTATCTCTACTACCTAAACTTATAGAAAGAAAGTCGTGTTAAGTTACAACTTAACAATATATAGATATACATATATATAAAGTCGCGGCGAAATCTAGCTTAAAATAACACATTAACCGGATCAGATATCTTGAAACATATACGCACATACACGCCATTAACGTTTTTGCCCTTGCGGTAACGTGAAACTGATTATATCAGCTGACTCAACAGTTGTTGTGGTGTTTGCTTTCTCGATGCCAACTTCCTAACATCGATTGGGTAGACGGTAGTATAAAACCAAGTACAAAAAATCTTAAGGGAATAAACCTTTTATGTGTGGCAGTTTAATTGTATGTACATATGTATTCAGTCCTTTATAACATTCTACTGCAATGAACGGGCCTTCCTTCAATACGAGAGGAATTAGGCTGGTTAAGTGCAGGATGGCAGACTTTACATTTTTTTCGAAAACTTGCTGGGTTCTGTCACGATGTCTTCCTGCACAATCTATTACTATTTGTAGAGTATATTAATTAGTCCCATTTTCTTCTTCCTTTCATGTTTAGATCATTTTTATATCCTATATTATAATTCTATTTATTTCCATTTTATATTCCATGAAAACTAGTCATAGGTAGAATATAAATTATATAGAAGCAGCAATACACATTACAGGTACGAGTATACTTAGTAAACAAGGCGAGCCCTGGTATGGGTAAATATGACAATATTTACTAGCGTCCACTTATTATATTTGTATTCTTCAGTGTATGGATTCTATATCATTTTTAAAAATTAGAACAGCTAAAACATTCTAAGTGGGCTAAGTACTCGATTCTATTGCAACTTAGAACATTTAAACTTAGCTGCTAAGCTATTATAGCTACTTAAAGACATCTTTAGAATGGTGACAAAATTTTCAATGTAATTAAAAAAATAATATTCTAATTTAATATAAATTCTTTTAGAAGATTAGCATATGAACTTTTACTGTTAGAAAAAGTTGAAAGAAATAGGTATTTTTATTTATCATTTGTTAACAAAATTAACATTTTTATTCACTCATACTCATATTGTATTTACATACTTATCATTTAGCTTGGCTTTTCTTTTGTGAAATTTCATTGATTTTAAATTTGGCTATTTCGGTACATGTAACTTGTATCCGTATTTAAATATTTTCAATCTCGTATACAAATAAATTCGATTAATTTTACTTTTCACTGACCTGATTGGAGAAAGATTAGTGTGTGATTTCTTCACGTTACTGTCGCTCAATTCAACGTCAAAAAGCTTAAATTGGTAAGGGAGATCTATCTGTCAGTCTGTTTGTTTGTTACATTTTTACGCCTAAGCTGCTACACAAATTTTGATGTAGTTTGGTACAAAGATAGATTATTCATTAAGACGTTCCGCTCGAGTTCGTCTCTAGTTACGTTGTAACGTTTAGTATAGATTTCTCAGAGATGAGATATTTTCCAGTAGTAAAAAGTATCCTATATGTTGACCCGGATAACCAGCTATCATCATACCAAATTTCATCAAAACCTGTTCAGTGGTTTTCCCGTGATGTGTTCCCAGACAGACAGACAGAGAAACAGACAGACAAAAATTCTAAAAACTATACATTCGGCCTATGTATCGATAATAATGGCTATAATAATGTACAGATTCGACTCAGTTATAATTTTATTATATCTATAGATATATGATAATCATTATTTTGGCAGTAAATTTTAAGAATTACTATGAAGAACCAACCTGCACTTGGCTTGCGCGGTGAATTACGGTTTGATCCCACTCGCATGGAATCGCTCATGCCCAGCAATGGGGCATCAAAAAGGTTTGAATACTATGAAGAAATTAGCATTTTAGTATCTTACAACGGTTTCATTTCAGTTCATCCATATAATTAAGTAGCGACTCACTCTCGTTTCGCTCGGGTTCGTCCCTAGGTTGCTTCTCAAAACAAAATTAATTAATTAATTTGGTTTTAATTTTTTTTCGTGTGACCCTATTTTTTTTTTCTAAAAGAAAAGTAGCCTAAGTTACTTCTTATTACATCAGCTATCTGCCAGTGCGAAAGAAAAGTCGCGTCAAAATCGGTCCAGCCATTTCAGAGATAAGCCGGAATAAACAGACAGTCAGACAAAAATTATAAAAAATGTTGTTTTGATATATGTATCGTGTATACATCCATATGCATTTAGTAAAAAGCGGTTATTTTAATATTACAAACAGACACTCCAATTTTATTTATTTGTATAGATAACTAGTTTAAATTCCGGTACAGAGTGAGAATTAGAACGATGGCTCGCTCTGCGTTCTTTAGGGAAATAACACTAAAATTAATTTACTTTAACTTTAATTAGCTGTATTTAAAAGAACATGTTAAACACGTAATTTGAACCTAAATAAAAACTACAATCAATTTAAGAAGAATAATATATTTCTATAATGGGTTTAGACTGTTTGTGGAATGTTCCATTAACATTTAAAGCTAACTCCTGCAACGTAGAAGGCTTAAAGGTATTTATTCTTGTGGTAAATCCTAGTTAGTAAAGTTTATATTAAACTGATACTTTACATATGGACATTAGTTAGGGTTTTTGTTTCATGTGCTATTCTAGGTAATTTCCTACAACATTTATTCTGAAATTGTCTATACAATTTTATTTTTGATTTAATTATTTTCCTTGGAACCAATTATTAAATATATTAGATAAATAAAGAAGTTTTTAAAAACAGTCATAAAATTAAAAAGTAATTCACAGGATGCGATCAAAGTTAAATAATATCTTTCAATTTACACCTACATATAAAAAGTTAAAATATTTGAATTTAAAAAAAAATCGGTCAAGTGCGAGTCGATTTCGCACACGAATGGATCCGCATCATCCTATATGTACTTTTATTAATATGACTTTTACTCTATATATGTAGTATATTAACATTGAGGGTCGATTACAAACGTTAAAAAAATGTTTCTTTTATTTTTAATATTCGTTGTTATAGCGGCAATAGAAATACATACTCTGAAATTTCAACTCTACCTATTACGATTCATTAAATACTGCCTTCTGACAAACGGACGGACGGACAGCAGAAGCTAAGTTATAGGGTTCCGTTAGCACCCTTAGGGCTCGGAACCCTAAAAGGTAGTTCTAATGGCAGACCTTACGGAAAGGTAGAAATTGAGTTTCGATCTCTAGGTAGAGCGAGTAGAGCCGACCAAAATCATAATTAAATTTATTAAAAATAATATTACAACAATGGTTGTAATATTACTGGTTTGGTTTGGTTTTTACGTAATATAAATAAGCATACACTTAAAGACTGAACGAATAGGCAAAGTTAATATTTGCCTCAAGCGGGAATCAAATCTAAGGTAGAAATAGATATTTGACATGGCAAGATTATAAAAAAGACAGTAACCAAGTCATTATTTAGACTGATATTTTATAGACTAACTAAAGCAAATCTATACATATGTTATCAATAATTTTAGTTGACTTGTAACACTCAACTCAATTATGGCACTAACTATTGCCGTCCGGATTCTATTGAGGGCACAATTTGATCTGTCCGGCATATTGCACGTAGAGCTAAGGACTTGGACACATTACACGAATATCTACAAGATAAACGTAATTATTGACTACTAATTTTTTAAATGTTTCGTGAAGTTTTGAAATCGTAAAAATACAACAAAAAATACTTAATTGTTAAAATAAAAAGTAAAAATTTAAACTTTAGGTGTTTAGGTACCATTTGGTATGTTGTAAATTTAATGAATTTCTTTTGATATTACTTGTTATGAAAAAACAAAGTAAGGTTTCAAAAATAGAAAACCGTATTTAAATTTCCATTTTAAATTCCTTTTACATCGTGGCTTGATTCTCTATAGTGACTTTTGGTCGTTCAATCAAAGTGATTGCCAAAAATCAACTGACGCGATCTTAAAACCGTATCATAAAAGAATTCCCGCCATTTTAAATCAGTCATTTTGAAATTGGATTTTAGCTTAAAAGGTTTCACTTCCAATTTGATCAATTTTCTGCCCTAATCGTGGATGAACAATGGGGAATGACCTTAAGTTGTTGGGGCGCATGCGTACGAGACCCTGGACAAACTGTCATGGCGATTCAGTCGGTGTATTGACGCCTAACGGTCGCGCGTATTTTCCTCTAAACCCTCCGTTATTCATTAATATTACGCTTAAAATACGAATTCTGTGTGTCTGTGTGACTGTGACGGTTGAATATAAGTGAAAAGTTCATTCACGATATAACCAGTTTTAGTCGGTTCCAGCCGGATACAAGCAGAAATAACGTAAGTAGTCCAAACCATTTGTTCGACTGAGACGCACGTATATGATGCGTCCACCTGTTTTTATACGAATTTTTGTATGAAAACTTGTTATTTCTAACCTATGAAGACCTTAGTATTAAGATTATATTTAAGTTTAGTCAGAGAAGCAAACGTTAACGAAATTTGGATACGATTTATTGATTTTGGAAAGTTTTGAAGCTTTCGTCTCTCTCCCAGGCTTAGGGCGGCATTTTCCTTAAGGGGAAATTCTTATTCAAAATTTATATATTATTTACTTTAACATTTAACTGGATTATGATAGCTAAGGTATTGTATTAAAAATTAATGAAAAATCTGAAAATCCTTAAATGAAAACTTAAAATGAATATGGAAGGAGTTTTAAAAAAGTATAACGGCTAGTAATGAAAAAAAAAAACATTTCCTCTCACTACTGTCGATGCTAATTAGGTATACAAAATTATCATATAGAAAGTACTAGTGCTGAAAAAGTTTAATTTTATTTTATTTAAGCGTAAAATTGAATAAAGTCGGTGGAAGGATTTATTACAAAACATTTCACCTGCGAGGTAATTCCGTAAGGGTTGCTTTGATCCCCAAAAAATAGAAGGATTTCGGAAGCCATACATCCCTTCATGTTTTGCTATACATATTATAATGTAAATGTATATAAGTATTGAATATGACTATAGTTTAAAATTTAGATATTGTATAGATACTTTGTTAGGCATATTATTATTTTATAGTTAAAGCCCTTAAATTGATTGGAGATATATCTAGTTTAGTGATTTAAAATTAATTATATTATAAAATTAGTTGCGCAAAACAATTTTCGTAGCGTTATTTTCAACTTTTATGGATACTTCTAATTTCTAATACATGCATTGATTTCACGATACTAAAAATACATTTTTTTTCTTAAAAACTAATATCGCCCAAATTAATTTATATTTAATTTTTATTTTCAAGGTTTAATGTGTAACATGTAAGATGTAACATGTTTCATATATTCACTTTCTTGATTCGCTTTATATATAAATATACAAAAATGTAAGCGAATACATATGTAATCAAAGCTCGCTAATTATAATATTTGCAGAAATACATCATTAGAGAAGCTTTTATTAATCATTATATAATTATAATATTTCATACAGTAGATGGAACCACCATCAATTAACGCTTTCATGCTAAACATTCCATAAGTATTTAGGTTAAGCACCCAAATTTCAGTAATGCGATGAATATTACCGATGCTTCAAATTTTCAAAGGAAAGTCGTAATAAATTTATTACTACCAATTATTTTTTAAATATATGTATAGGTATATATAAAGAATATATATATTGCACATTAAGACACATAAATTACAAATATTAAGAGAAAATTGAAGGCAAAGGTGAACTTATCTCTAAAAGAGATCTCTTCCAGTGTACCAAGGAGGTGAGAAAGATTGTCATTTAGCGGAGCAGAAAAGTGCAAGTTAATATGGAACTCATGTATATATAATTGGGATTTTAACATTGTTTTTATACCAGACGTTTTAACGCTTCATTTATTTATAATCATGGCTGATCCAAATTGAAATGTTTGCATATCTATTGATAAAAATATTCATTCATAAATTAAAATTAGGAAATTACTGAAAATATATATTTAAAATACAATTATTTGGTAGCAGAGTCTCGTTTTGTATGCTAGACATGGAAAACCGAAATTGTCCTTTTATTGCGATCAGATGGAAGTACATAAACATTATTACATTTTCCTTCACCTAGAGTATTTTTAAAACCAAAATACATATGCATTCAGCCATTTTTAACGTCGCACTGCTGGGCATGGCCTCCTTTCAATACGAGGGGGATCAGGCCATAGTCCACGTGCAAGTGCGGGTTGGCGGATTTCATGTTCCCTAGGTTCTTTCAGGCATGCAGGTTTCTTCACGACGTTTTCCTTCACCGTAAGACAAGTGGTAGTCGTATTGGAAATGATTTACCCATGAAAATATCAGAGGTGCGAGACCCAAGATTTGAACCCGCTTCACACGGTTTCTCAAGCGAGCCCGTTACCGTTGGGCTACTACTGACCACCACTGAAAATAAAATATACATTTTCGCTTTTCTTTTATTGATATAACCTAAAATTAAAAACGAATCGATATAACGCCATCTAATCATTTATTTAAACTTAATTTCATTGTTACTGAGGAGGCCCAAGGATATTACTCTTAGAAAGAACTTTGCCAACCAACCCGTATATATCACAAACAAAACGGACAGCGGGTAGTAATTTACCTCTCCCTTTTCCGTTAACTTTTCTTCTGTAAATTTAGTTATTGAACTTTTATTACTAAACAAAATAGCCCCAAAACTATGGTTTAAAATATCTGTACACTTGGACCTAAGTATACAATTCCAATAACTTGTTTGCTGGAACACATGGTTTGTGAACGAACATTCAAAGAGCTATTAGACGGGTTAGGCCAGTCTAGGAATGTTAAATCGATCATTTAAGAGTAATTTACTCGGGTTTGCCTCGAATATTCAGTTAAATTTAGGTATAACAGTGTATCTGAACAGTATGCAAATAAGGAAATAGGAAGCCTCTTAATTATTTTGCTGAATTATAATGTTAAAGCGTTAATATATATTTATTAATACATATTATATCCTTAAATAATGTGTCTAAACATTATATAGTTAAATATCTAGATGTTAGTAGATGATTGTTGAGCATTACAAACCTTGAAATAAACGAACAAGCAAACTTAATCACAGAGTCGATATTATCGAATAAAGTCATAGTATCTTTCCGGATTATTTCGCGGATTTATTTTGATTTTGCTTCGAATGCTTTACAGCAATCATGGTTACGGGAGAAATTAAGGTTGTAGACATCTCAAATGTATCAAATGTTCGCATAAATCTAAGAAAGTATTATTTATATGTATGATCCATAAGACATAAATTGGTAAGATCAGTTTTTTTATTTTATAGATAAACTAGCCGTGCTCAATGAAATTTCCCATTCGCAACCTCTCATGTGCATATTCTTATTTATTTTTCACAGAAATATATGATTAATAAAATAAAGACAAAATGTATGGACAAAGGATAAGTAATTTTAAGAGATTTCTTTCTTTCCATCTTCAATAATGACAAACTCACACAAACTTAAAAACCCATATTTTAGCCCCTTTTGGAGATGAATTTGAAAAAATCTATCTTAAAACTAATATTCCTTATATGAGGAAATCTGTAAAATGAGGTAAAATCTCTATATTCTTAACCCAGTGGTTTAACCTAAAAAAAATAAAATTAAGTAAATGTGCAATTCCTTTAGAAAATTTGACACAATTTTTTTAATCTAATACTTGTAAAATGTATGGCTACAGTTAAACATAAAGACTAAATAAGCACAATGTTTATGTTTCATATTTCAAATACGTTTATTAAAAAGATATTTTTAAACTAAGTAAGTGTTAAAGCTATGTTTTTTCTATAATTATATCCTGACTTTGAAGCAAAATACAGGTTCCCTTTTTACTTCCTATTATCCTAGATTTCCGTTGAAACTGAAACGGTCTCTAAGGCTATTTTCCGAGGGCCACCGCAAATTTATTCATTGGTTCGGCCAACGTCCTGCAGTTTGCAAGACCTGTTTTTGCAAACTTTATATCTAGCTAGGAAGCTATTTTAAACGGACATTATATACGGTTTTAGTCTAAAATTAACTGTTTTAGAGCGATTATAAGTTTATATTAGGGTAAGGTATGTATTATATGTGATTTTTTTAAGTAAAGTTACTGGTAGGTGAGCTTTATAAAAACATTTTTGAAGTAAGTAAATAGTCGCTTGAGAGTACCTATATAGTTTATACTTCTACAGTAATATATTAGCATGAAAAGTTTGTTTTTTGTATGTTTGAACGCGCTAATTTCTGGAAATTTGAATACTAGTCCGATTGCGAAATATTTTTATATATTTTGTATTATATACTTTTGAGAAACGCTATCTAACATCACAATAGAGACATTAGGGAGCGGAGCAATCTATACTAACATAAAGAGGCAGAGTTTGTTTGTTTGAACGCACTAATCTCAGAAACTACTAATCTGATTAGAAAAATTCTTTTTGCATTAGATAGCCCATTTGTTGAGAAAGACTATAGGCTATATATCATTACGCTAATATCCAAAAGAGCGGAGCAGTAATATAATATATAGTCTACCTATTCCAATTAACCATACTAAGTTATCTTTATATTCCATACTAGCTGCTGCTAGTTATATATAAATAAAACATACAGACAGAGACGCGGGCAAAGGCTAGTGTTTATTTTTATCGTATTAAAAACTTTTTTATACTTAATTCCAAAACGTAGCTTTAACCTCTGAGTTGTAGCGTAACATTTATATCTTGATTAAAGACTGACGATATAATCTTGATTTATATTTATTAACTTTAATTTTATTTAACTTTGCTTTATATATTTATTTATGTGTCTTTTATTATATATTTTGTCTCTACTTGTTTTCAGATCGATAAACAACGTTTCACTCTAAGAGCCTCTCGTAGAGAGTAGTAGAGATAGCCTCAAGCAATAAGAACCTTAATTGCATTTTAGGGGGCAATGAAGTTTTTAGAATAAAATAAATTAAAATAATTAAAACTGAAAAAAAAAACTGTACCTACTCTAGCAGACTCATCTAGTCCGTTACAGTAAGGGAGGTGTTCTAAAAATTAGGCAATAGACATAACTTCTTAAGTTTGAAAGGAATACCCTTTGTGGAAAAGCTAGTACCAACTATTCTTGTACACTAGATTTATTTTATTTACTTGCTTATTAACATTTAATGTACATCTATTATTTTAAATTCGATAGTTTCTATATATTATGTGTATAGTTGATACTCTTTCCGCTGGAACAGCTCGACAAGCTAGTGTTAGGCACCTAAGGACGCACACGAGCGAAGCGAGTTGAAGTCACTCCAATATAAAATTTGTAGAGGATTTATATATAATACGTGGGCGACCGAGCTTCGCTCGGAGTTTTTTTTGTTATGTTGTATTTTTAGATGATATAACTTAAAACTAAAAACTTGAATAAATACAAAAAACGAGAAAAAAATTTGTATCCAACCGGGATTCAAAACACAATTGTGATTGTCCAACTTACGCCTCGGTCGCTTGACCGCGAATCGCGATGCTTATGTCCGAGCGTGCGAAATTAGCGACGCATATTTTGCATGGAATAATGCGAAAGAAAACCGCATGAAAACTCGAAAACACGCATTTTCTCAGACATACGACTAATCTAGATCGATTTTTCGCCCCCGAAAACTTCCACGTACCAAAACTCAGCGAAATAGTTAGAGCCGTTTCCGAGATCGCCGGTATAAATAAATAAATATACACAAATTTCTCGTTTAAATATATTAAATTTTTGCACCAATTTTTAGGCATGCAAAAAGTTTTAAGAGGTGCTTTACATAAAAACTAAATATTTATATATTTCATATTAAATTGCACTATTCCTTTTATGGTCCTACTAATCCATGCACCAAAGGTTATCTGTAAGAGATTGCTCATAGCAATAAGACCGTCTTTGCACGCCTTATTATCTTTCTTTGTTTTCTTCTTCTGTATTGTTCTTTTGTGTGTGCAATAGACTATTTGTGTCTATGTATTTATTAAATGCAACGCAGTAACAATCATGTACCCTGAATTACTTATTGACTTTAAAATAAAAATGTGAGAAAGAATCCTAACTATGTTGATGTAATTTCAGCCTAAAATTTCTACACTCCTGAAAAATTCCAATTTCAGAGGCAATTTTTCTTATGATTTTTATTAAAATTTGGAACGACTTCGAAGGGGAGCGAATATTAATCCCGTTAACATTATATATTGTATCTCGTGATATCTTTTATACGAGACGTTTATATCTTGATAAAGTGTTAATAAGACTGACGATATCATCTTGCTTTGCATATTAACTTTAATTTAGTTTAACGTTCTTTTTCTGGTTTTTAATGGAGAAGATTTTTTTCACTTAATCAACCTTACTGTTGCATAATTGGTAAAACTCTAACGAATTATTATTTTATTTATTTTTTTACATTAAAAATATCGTATACGTTCACGGTGTTTGTGGTCGCACTCCTCCGAAACGGCTCGACCGATTTTAATGATTTTTTTGTATATTTGGTAGGTATGAGAATAAGTTGTAAAGTTTTTTTCATCCTCCTATCCCCACTCCCTATTTTTTAAATAAATATGGGCGAACCCGAGCAGAGCGAGGGTGAGTCGCTAGTAATTTTATATAAAACGAGTAGACTAAAAGTTATATCTGAAATAAAATTAAGAATTTGCGCATTTGCGCTCGCAGCGGCACGCATGTTGCATAAAAAAGTAATAAAATTATTTCCAAATTGAACAAAGTCATTTATTTACAACAAAGTCCGAAATTATTCAAATCTACTCAAAGTAAGTATATAAATCTTTATAATAGCTTTTATTCGGTGTTTAAATTTAAAGTAACCTATTTATTAAATTAGTAAATTGTTAAATATTTTTTTAACTAGTGACTTAACTTTTTTTCTGAATTTTTTCGATGTTTTAAATTTTTTCTGCTATTTGGGGCAGAGACAAATCTAACAAATCAAAGATTATAAAAATTGGTCTAGCTGTTCTTGAGTTATAAATGGTGTAACTAACCCGAGTTTCTTTTATATAGTACCTGGGCGACCGAGCTTCGTTCGGAGTTCTTTTTTGTTATATCGTATTTTTTAGATTAAAAAAAAAAACAAAAAACTTGAATAAATACAAAAAAAAACATTGAAACATTGTATTCCGACCGGGATTTGATCCCGGACATTTGTGTTGTAAACTTACGCCTTGACCGCTTGTGTTGTAAACTTATGCCTTAATCTAGATCGATTTTTCGCCCCCGAAAATCCCCAAATACCGAACTTCAGCGAAATCATTAGAGCCGTTTCCGAGATCGCTGGTATAAATAAATAAAGATATAAATATACAAGAATTGCTCGTTCAGATATTAGAATTAGATAAAATATAATATAGATTAATGCTGGAAATGAAACATTTGTAACTAGCACTGTGCAGGGTAGGTTTAATTTATTATTTTAGAATAATATATGGTAGATTGGACCGTGGGAGTATCCCCTTGATTGTTGTGGTCTGCTTCGTCAGGCCTGCCGTCGGGTCGTTATAGTTGAGTGCATAAGTGACCCTACAATGCCCCAATAAACGGGGGAGGTCCCGTTTGGTTTTAGTAGGTACAAATGGTTTTTCTAGCAGGTCAGTCCGACATAACCACTTATGTATAAAAATAAAAGTTTTGTAACTTGTTATAGCAAAATTAAATTTTAATCGTTAAGTATTTTGATTTTAATATCAAGGAATTGAAAACAAAATGTAATAAAAGATAAATTAAAGAATGATGCATGTTTGTTTGTTTAGTTTGTATTATTAATACTATAGTGTCGATTCCTATTCATGTTTATGTCAGCCATTAGAATAAAAAAACAGATTAAACATAAAAGAATATAACTTATGATATTATGTTTAAATGTATTTCACCAAAAGAAAATTACTTTTATATATTTGAATCGCTGGAATTCAACTTTTCATTCGTAAACGCAAAATGCTGTGTAACTTCTTTCAAAGTGGAGTTTCTTTTTGAAACAGCTGTGAAACGAGGACGCTATTCACTAAACAATGTTCGAATGGAACAGATAAAAACCTAAATAAAGAGCGACTATGCCTTTATACGGTGAATATATTCGAAGGCTGTTGAAATACAATTGTACGTTTTATATTAATTATTTTTGCCACGATTCGATTATTAATATTGAAAAAAAAAGAGAATGTAACAGTCATGGCGTCGTCTTTGTCAATTCTAAGAATGACGACAAACTCGGTTTGGTTTAACCTAAATTAAAAAAAATTAGGGCCCTCGCCAAACTCGGGTGCGTCCTAGATACCTAATATTATAAGCCTATGGGCTATGTATTATGTGTTCTCGAGTGGCTGTCATGTACAGGAAGGCGAAGCGTGAGCAGGCCTTCCACAAAGTGGATCGACGACTTGGTCAAAGTCACTGGAGCCTACTGGATGCGCATGGCACAAGATCGGTTGTCATGAATATCTTTGGGGGAGGCCTATGTCCAGCACTGGACATTGTTGGGCTGAGACGACGACGACGATGTGTTACTATAGGATAATATTATTAGCCTATGTGTCTATATATGTACTAAAAACCTTAATCCGTCCAGACTTTTCAGTATAAAGGTTCACATTTGTATTAGTAGCCCGATTGAAATAGGCCTCTGCAAGCACTTCGAATTCTTACATTTTATTTAAAACAATCAGTGTAGTCAGACAATGGGCAAGCTACCACCAGGTTTAAACATCATGGCGCATTGCAAAGCTTCGTCCGAGGTATCCAGTTCAATTCTCGCGGAATTAATGTTTCAGTTATATGATTGCTTCAGTTTGGTTCAAACTCTTAATATAAACGGAATGTGGGTACTGATAAAATGTTTTATGACTAAATATTACTTAGCAAGAGAAAGAGTGAAGTCGCAAAAAGTAAACGTGGGAAATATACAAATAGTATACTACATAGTGTTATTTGAATTTGTACTTATATTAATATGTTAAAAAAATGTAGGTGTTTAAAGTAAATTAACAATTTATACGAAAACAATGTTAAACACAAAGATTGTTTTGTTAAAAAGTTAATCATAACACGTATTGTGTCTCAAGCGTCAAATCAATCATAACTGAATACTGCTACTCGTTGTTCAACAGAAAATCTGCGCACGAATCTCGTTACCTCTCACTCGTATGCGATCGTGCTTTGTGGTGAAATAGATACCTACTTACTTTTAGCTTAGCAATTTGTTTTTACGTAGTCTTTAAGTATTTGATTACAGATAAGAAATATTACTAGGGGATTCGGATAAGATCTATTAAGAAGAAAAGCTCTTTTTTTCCTGAATTAACCAATTTTTCACAATATATGTTTTTCATTTTTTTCTTCTTAATACCCCTAATTAGGATTGATATCACTACATAAAATAAAACAAAGTCGCTTCCCGCTTTCTGTCCCTATATATGCTTAAAACTACTCAACGGATTTTGATGCAGTTCTTTTTAATAGATAGAGTGATTCAAGAGGAAGGTTTATATGTATAATACATTATATATATGTAATATAGTCGAAAAACGCTGATAATTTTATGGGTTTCTAATGTGGTGTCGTAAATAAACACATTTTTTTGCGCTTACATTGCAAACGCTGGCTGAACCCTACGAGATAGATCAAAATAATGTACTACAGTATTGTGCATCTTAAAAAGGTCTACAAAAAAGTCCACAATGGCATACGTCTATCTCTCAAGGATAACATAATATATCCATTTTACTATATATAAGCAAGCAATACGAATCCGAGCGAAGCGAGGGTGAGTTGCTAGTTAATATATTAATAGTAAAAAAAATGCCTAATCAGTCTAGTCATTTTTCACCATATTTTAGCCAGATTAAAAGCCAGGCAAAACATGGTACATGGTCTATGTATCATCTTAGGTATGTATCATGGCCGGGATAGGGCCCACGATCAATTTTCAATGATATAACTAGATTTTCTACTGCATAGCTATTAAGCAACTCTAAAACGTTGAAAAACGTTACAATTTCTCAACTTTTAAGGTTTCACCACCCTAAATGCGAAGGGACATGGTGTTCTAAGGTTTGCCAAACTCGACAGATCGATACGAAAGCTTGCAAATGGACTTTAAAACTTTGTTTCCTCAACTTGTTTGATTTCAACATCTCTTTATATCTAACTGGGGAACTTTTGAGAGAATTAAGCATTCGGAAACTTCGTAAATGTATTGGGAAATGTTTCGTGATATATGTGTTGCTACTTGTTCATCAGGATGTTTGAAAAGCAAAGTCCTATATACTTTGCTTACATCCCTATTTTCTTAAAATTATGCGAGTAACGTAATAACGTATTTAGATATAAACTATTATATTCAGGTATTCCTAAAGTTTTTATGGCTAGATATTATTGTATAGAAAGAATTTGGGTGTTCATGGATTAATTTAAAATCGATTGTTATGTTTCCGATTTAAAATTTTTGCCAATAAAGATAATTTTGACCATTTACAATAATTCAAAGAAGTCATAAATTTTATTATATTTTAATCAATCAACTAGTACTATAGTTTATTAATTACAAAATAATGCTTTTAATCATTTGCGCTATAACGTACCAAATTAATAAAACGGCCTAAAATAGCTAAAATATTCGAAATTTAGGAGAGAAAATGTAAAAATACACGTAACACAAATCCGATTATGGTTTTACCCATAAGCGTAATCTGTTTGTTTGTTTTTGTTCTAAGTAAAGATTAATCACGGAACTATAAACTACCCCAAAAGTTGCCAATTAAAATCTAAAATGCTTGGAGCTGAAACACACATTACATCACACCTCGCTCGGTTGTAAAATACATATTGTTTGGTAAATTATGATGTATGATTTTTTTATATGTGATTTATATAGAAACTTTGTGAATACTATGATTGATTGTGTTATTTTTATGGTAACAAAAGATTTTTATACATATAACTAATATCCTGCTCTTACTTTCTCCGGCTTTTTTTCTTAATTTGACATCACAGTGTTATTATATAAGTGTGTATATCTATACATATAATAAAATTCTAACTAAGTTAAATCTGTACCTTATATATTTTTTAGAAAATCTTATTGAAATAGACATTATTATCGATGCAGAGGCCGAATCTATAGTTTTTAGAATTTTTGTCTGTCTGTCTGTCTGTCTGTCTGTTACCGCAACACAGAAAAACCACTGGAGGGATTTTGATGAAATTTGGTATGATGATAGCTGGGTATCCGGGTCAACATTTAGGATACTTTTTACCGCGGGAGATTATCTCATTCACACTGGAGTACACATTATAACACAACCCAAAAAATATTTATGATTTGAATTTCTTGAAACTTGGTATATGCTCTTCAATACAATTAAATAAATACGTGTTTTACCGTTTTTTGAAATTCATCCCATAAGGAGATACAATAAGGGCTAAAAATTTGTATGAATCCTACCTTTTCAAAGTTTTTTTGTTGTAGTTTTAGCGCGAGTGAAGCCGCGGGTTTTGCTAGTCGTTTACTATATTTCGCTATTTTTTCATTCCTTTAAGGCTATTAGGCTATATTTTATAAATAAGAAGTAAATTAAGTGGTTATTTATGTCACTATAGAAATAAAATGTTAATTTTAGAGTCATAAATTTCATCTAGACATTCATGATGTAAGGATAAGTTATATAGGATTAAATAAAATGTAATGAAAGTCTTATATTAAAAAAAGATTATTTTTTAATCTACCTATAACATGTATACCGTATACAACAATCAACAATCAGAGCTGTGTATTGTTGTGAACCAGGAGATAGCTCTGAGTGACCCTTTATGTAGATATGATAAGGGCAACTTGTCTTTACACCTTCTTTCGCTTCCCTATTAATTGGATAGCTTTAGTGTATGCCTCACAGTCCCCTGCCCGATGATGGCCGTCATGAAAAGCCCCATGATTGCAAATTCCATCTGACACTAATAAAAATAGTAATACTTCGAAACACTTGTTCAATAAGTGTTTCGTAGTATGTTTTTAAAACTTATTTCAATGTACAAATCAAAAATAAAACTGTCTTCAACTTATTTCTCTAGGGTTGAAGTGTCAAGTACTACATTTGTAGAAGCACTACACGCTTGTAGAGTTCACCGTTATTTATGACTGCAATATAAATTTCTATTATATGGTTGACTTCTTTCAATCAATCTGAAATAAAAACTATGTTTTTCGTCAAACAGGTCTTTTTTACAAGAAATATGGTGAATACGAGCACGATACTAACCCTATAAAATTTGATATATTTCTGGATAAAAAGACCTACTTACTGATAAACATAAGTTTTACAAAAAACAGCATTGAAAACGGCTCATCAACTCTACTAAGCTATGACATTAAAACTTAGACATTAACCGTCTTAATCAAGAAAATTGCCAATTCGAATGGTATGTAATAAATATTGACATTACAATAACAATTTTCATTACATGTTTTACAAAAAATATGAAAATTAATTCCCAGATGTTTTAATCCTGCTATCATCGAACTCGTACACGTTAAGTCTGATATATTTCATTAATTTAAAGTGCAATATATTAAAAGGTTTAAAGGAGTAAGCTTTCTTGATTATTGCATTTTTGAGGGAAATTTGAATTGTTTCACGAGGTTTTTCTTTGAGATTTTATTGTTTTGTATGATAACCTAAACTTAACACTCTTTATCTGAACTTATTATCTGCAAGACAACTTTATGTAAGCGAATTGAAAGTGTAAATTTTGAAGTATTCTTACATTTGAAAATTTCAAAGATTTCAGCAGAATTCAGGTTTATTCAGAATTGAATGAAAATGAACTTTAATAGTTTCACAGTTTATATAAGTAAATCTTAATATCGGTTCGCATAACAGGCAAAAGTTTGACTTCTTCTGTTTCGAGATGTTGTTGGCATCATTGTAAAATTAACATAAAACATTTTAAATACAACTATTTTTTTTGTGTTTTACGCGGATTTGTTTTGATTTTTAGTCCACAAAATAAATCTAGTAATAATATAAATAGTTTTATTTGAAACTTCAAAATTAAGATAGTATTCTTATAAAACATATAAACCTAAATATATATAGTTAGAAAACAAAAACAGGTTTTTTAATAAGAAGTACATATTAAACTCCGGCCAACTTAAAAGGTTACGTAGCATACGCCTGAAGCGGCTAGATGTCTAAAAGATAATTTTAATTTAAGCGTCTGCCGCGCAAGAAAAATACTTTAAAATATTCTTAGTGAAGTGGTTTGCTCGTGTTGAATCTTAGTTTATAATGTCCCCTTTTTATCTTCAAGCTATTTCCCTTGTGGGATAGACTAAGAGGGCGTATAGTGGGGTCTCACTTTATGTACCGTAATAACTATGGTATTAATCACTGAATTTGATGATTTGCTATCATTAAAGTCAGTCAAACTGTCAAACTGCAATATTCCGGTGGTGACGTGTCTCGCACTTTTAATAATTTAATGTGTGCACCATTTAAACATAATTACCATATACATATATGGTGAAGGAAAACATCATGAAGGAAACAACATGTCTGAGAAAAACTAGTTAGTATTTGAAAGACATAAAGTTCGCCATTATGCACTTGAACACCATGGAAGACTATGGCCTGAATCCCCTCGAATTAGAGGGCTATTCTCAGGCCCAGGTGTTGATCACTGATACATCATCATAATATATTATGTTAGTGTAACATAAACATTTGTATTACTGTAATATTAGGTGGAACTAAAGATAATTTGATTAGATATTAGTAAAATTGTATAGTTTTTATTCTATAGATGTTAAGATTTAACTGAACAGTTAAAACTGTTCGTCTGTCGCTCGCATTATACACTTGCTGTGCATTCACATTATGCAACTTAAGACGGTGTAAGTTGACTTCTTGTTATACGTGTACGTGAATAATAGTAAGTAAATAGATTTTATTATTATTATTATTGAAGGGAGGCCCGTGCCCAGTAGTGGGACGTTAAAAAAAAGGGCTGAATACAAATAGATTTTCAGTATTAAAACAAACAGTGTATGTACAAAGTACATAGTTATGATAGTCAGCAAAATTAGCCGATAGCTACATAAAATAAATATTTTAAAATCATTGAAATAGAAATTATCCCGCTTTTCGTTTTTTTTTTCGTAAAGTTTATATGGGTACCCTAAAAACCTATTCATTAATTAAAAAAGAAATATTAAAATTGATTTACAAAAGGCGAATACAAGATACAAAAAAACATACATATGTATTGAAGACCTTGTTATATTTCTACGCCGGGGAAAAAAATAATCATTTTCTCAGACGCAAGAATCAAATCTAAGACCTCAGATCCAGTGGAAATACCTAGATTAGCAAAAAAATCACCGCGACATATTTCTCTTTATAAATTAAAAAAGAATTAAAGAGGGTTACTAAAAGCCCAAGAGATTTGGACTGAGGCAGATAGTTGTAAGGCTTTTGTATCAATTTGTTATTTTAAATTACTATTTAAATTGTAAATATCCTGGGAATTTGTCACAAGTAAGAGAAGGAAAAACGATATTGTGCCTTTTTTATACGTAGAACTTTATATCTGTTATTAGAATTACAATGTAATATTAATTCATTTAATTTATTTTCAAAAGTGTTAATTAAATATGACAAAATGTTAAATTAATTTTTATCATACTATTTTTGTTATATTTTATAAATTAATAAAAATACAGTTAATAGATACATATATTTATGTTATATTAAAGTATTATAAACTCGATTCAAATTTGCTTCATAGTTATTATTAAATATTCATTTATATATAAAAAGAAAATAAAAAAGATCTAATACTTTAAATATTTCATCTAACAACATTTATTTATTCTAAGAATGCAAATGACTACAATTGCGTGGTTAGACGGCGGCGGTGGAACGTCCTTTTATTTTGTCCTTCGCATGCCTGGGATCCATTTCTTACACAATGTTATTTTTTGTTGAATACAAGTATTATCCTTTACATGCCTATTTTGTATCTTATTCCCATGCAAAATAATAGGGTTTGATATAAGAAAGTTTAAAATGTTCAGCAAAAATTACTTAACTGATACATCAATATCTTAATTACTTTATTTCTAGTCACTAGGTACATTTATTAAAAAAAACCTATTATAACCTATACATCTATATTATAATAAAACTGTAGAGGTCGAATGTCTGTACATAGAAAAAAAAATGCTTAAAACCGAGTCAGGGGGGTGTAAGAAGAGCAATAGAACAAATCCTGATTTTTTTCAATTTTTTTGTTTCTCTGTCTGTTTGTCTGTTTGTCTGTTTGTACGGGCTAATCTCCAAAGCTGCTGGACCGATTTAAATGAAATTTTGCATGGTGGTACCTTATATCCCCGGTTAACATTTAGGATACTTTTTATCCCGGAAAATAAAAGAGTTCCCGTGGGATAGTTAAAAAACTGTAGTACCTTATACAGCTTAGTACACAAAAACTAACGAATGGATTTTAATGAAACTTTACAATAATATATTTCATACATTAGAATAACAAATAGGCTACTTTTTATCCCGGAAAAATGTACGGTTCCCGTGGGATAGATTTGTTTTTGTTTGACTAAAGGTGAACCCGAGCGAAGCGAGCGTGAGCCGCTATAATATTATAAAACGGAAAGAATTTTTTGTTTGTTTATTTGTTTGTACCGAATAAGCTCTGAAACTACTGGACCGATTAAGATGAAAGGGTTTAGCGGGATAAGTATAGCGAACTGGCCCCTTAATGGCAACCTATAACGAAACTTATGTGTCAATAAGGGCTTGATGTAGAAAAGCGATTCATACGAGTTTAATTGTCGTACTCCGCTTTGACCTTGGAATATAAAGAAAATTTCGTTCAAAAAGGTATATCTCGAAAACCTGAGTCAAGGGTTGTAAAAAGGGCTATAGTACAAATCCAGATTTTTTTTGAAATTTTTTGTTATTCTGTCTGTTTGTCTGTTTGTACGGGCTAATCTCCGAAATTATTGAACCAATTTAAATGAAATTTCATATAGTGGTACCTTATATCTCCGGTCAACATTTTTGATACTTTTTATCCCGGAAAACTAAAAGGTTCCCTTGAGGTAGTTACAAAACTATAGTAACTTATACAGCTTAGTACCCAAAAATTACTGATTGGATTTTAATAAAACTCTACAATAATATAGTTTTTATACATCATACATCAGAATAACAAATAAGCGTCTTTTTATTCCGGAAATATGAATGGTCCCAGTGGGATAGATTTGTTTTTGTTTAGAGGCAACCCGAGCGAAGCGAGGGTGAGCCGGTGAGATTATATATACTCCTGGGTATGTGAATAGTGCGAGTATTGTGCGCAGGGCAGGTAATGTGCGTAGGGCAGGTTATGTGTGTATTGCGGGTAACGTGCGTAGGGCGGGTAAAGTGCATAGGGCGGGAAAAGTGCGTAAGGCCATAAAAGTGCGTAGAGTAGGTAAAAAGCATAGGGCGGGTAATGAGCGTAGGGCGGGTAATGCGTGTAAGGCGGTTTAGTGCTTAGTGCGGGTTACGTAGGTAGGGCGGTTGAAGTGCGTAAGGGGGCGAGGGTCAAGTGCGTGGGGCAGTTAAAGTGTGTAGCGATGCTAAAGGACGTAGGGGTCAAGTGCGTGGGGAAGTCAAAGTGTGTAGCGAGGTCAAAGGGCGTAGGGCGGTCATAGTGCATAGGGCGGTTAAAGTGCGTAGGGCGGGTAACGTGCGTAGTTTGGGTAAAGTGCGTAGGGCATTAAAAGTACATAGTGCGGGTACTGTGCGTTTGGGCGGGTAAGATGCGTGGGATAAATCTGTTTTTGTTTGATTAGAGGTGGACCCGAGTATAGCGAGGGTGAGCCGATATAATATTATAAAAAGGAAAGACTTTTTTGTTTGTTTATTTGTTTGTACGGAATAAGCTCCGAAACTACTGGACCGATTTAGATGAAAGGGTTTAGCCGGATAAGTACAGCGAACCAGCTCCGTAATGGCAACCTATATCGAAACTTATGTGTCAATTAGGGCTTGATGTAGAAAAGCGATTTATATGAGTTTCACTGTCGTATTCCGCTTTGAACTTGAGATATGAAGAAAATGAGCGTACCTAACTATGACTTTCGTTCAAAAGGGCACACTAAACTATAGAGGTCGAATGTCTATACATAGAAATAAAATGCTAAAAACCAAGTCAGGGGGGGGTGAGAAGGGCAATAGAACAAATCCAGATTTTTTTCAAATTTTTTGTTACTCTGTCTGTTTGTCTGTTTGTATGGGCTAATCTACGAATCTGTTAAAGCGATTTAAATGAAATTTTGCATGGTGGTAGCTTTTATCCCCCGGGCAACATCTTAAATACTTTTCATCCTAAAAAGTTAAAGAGTTCCCGTGGGATAGTTAAAAAACTGTAGTAACTTATACAGCTTAGTTCACAAGACCTACTGATTGGATATTAATGAAACTTTACAGTAATATAGTTCATACATTAGAATAAACAAAAGGTTGCTTTTTATACCGGAAAGATGTACGGCTCCCGTGGGATAGATTTGTTTTTGTTTGTCTAGAGGCGAGCCCGAGCGAAGCGAGGGTGAGCCGCTAGTATAATAATAATGTCCTCCTGAAAGATTCCGGCCACGGCGGTCAATCTCATTGAGACTAGCCAACTGCGCAGGAGATATTATTGGGCACAAGTGTACGCGCAGACACAAGTGCACTCTCTATTCCTGTCACTCTCACACTCCGGTGGGACGACTACTCGACACGACCGGTGAGAGTCTCGGCGCAGGACCGACGGCTTTACGTGCTCTCCGAGGCACGGGGGTGAAACTCCGCCAACTTCCCAACTCCGAGCTGTTACTGAGGCTTACTATACAGAAAGACTCAATAACTAAACTTGGCCCGACCTGGGACTCGAACCCAGGACCTCAGGATGTGCAGCCGTACATGATGGCCACTACACTACAGTTGACCTATACATATAATAAAATTGTAACTGATCGCTGTCGGTACATGGAAGATATTAAAAAAAAACTATTATTGGGGGTCTTTATTAACTCGATAGAATCCAAAACAATGATTTTTAGAATTTTGTTTCATCAAGTTAAAAGATAGGATAGTTTTTATCCTGGTTATTTCTTTTTTTAATGGAAAAATTGTCGATTTTCATATACGGAGAAGCATTCCGGAGAGAGAACCTGAGAAACAGCTACTCTAAGTTATAAATAAAAAAATATAAGTATGCTACAACAACGCGTCGCCGGGTCTGCTAGTTTAAATATAAAGTTATCTTTAAAGTCTGGCTAGTTCAACAGATCTGTGGGATATGTCTGGAAGATGGATAGACGAGGAAATTTGAATTTACTGTTAGTGGGTTGTAATGTCTCGAGATGATTGATCGTTTTGTTAACCTTAAAAGCTGTTGATGTTTCATGTTTCAATATGTAACGATATCTTGCAAATATTAATAATATGAAAACGTTTTTGATATTGAGTTTCATTCTAAGCTGTATTACTGTTCAAAATTTAATTTATTTTCGTGCTTTGTTTTCGTGTACACAACGTAGACGATGTTATTAAGTATTATTTAATACAATATTTGGTTTTCAAAGCTATGAGCATGAATCTTAAATATTTTGTATAACAATTAAAATGAAGTAGAATCTTCTTATTATTTAGTACTAGTGACTTACTAGCGACTTCGTCCCTAGGTTGATTCCCCATACAAACCCCATTTTCACCTCCTAAAGGGCTGATTTCCAGGATAAAAACTATTCTATGTCCTTCCCAGGGTCTCAAACTATCTTCTTATTAAATTTCATTTAAATGGGTTCAGTAGTTTCGGAGCCTCGTCGGTACAAACAAAGAAACAAACAATCAAATCTTTCCTCTTTATATATTAGTATAGATATAGAAAAACACAATTAATGAGCATAAGTTTCTTTTTTATTTTGTTTGTTACCTTTTAATGCTGTAACGCGCGTTTACCTTGTTGCGGGGGGGGGGGGGGGGGTCAGTGGTGAGGAGGGGCTAGGAAGTAGCCCACTTCGATGGGTGGTGTACCAAGCGGATTGCTCCTGATAGCAGTCCACTCTGATAGCAGAGTGGACTGTTGGAACAACTCTATTTGTTTTGGTCTGCTTCGACAGACCTGGCTTTGCTGGTAAGTCCTAGATAACCACCTATATTATTAGTTTGTATACCTAAATACATTTTCCAACGTTAAGAGAAAGGTCAAAGACTATCTGTATACTAAATATAATCCAAATTATTTATAAACCGTCCAGTCGTTTAGCGTGAAGAATTAATAAACAAATGTACATACATAAATCTATAAACATTAAATTTAAAATAATAGTTCAAAGATGTCAGCAGAAACCTACTAGAAGTATAGATTTATAAATTAGGTTATTTTTGATCTTAACTTGAAATCATATTTAATGCAAGCCATGTCGATATATCTGTAGAATCTATAAAGGCCAGTTGCGCCTCTATAAATCATAATATTTGGGTCGAGTTTGACACTAACCCGGCGGAAACTCCTTTTATAAAACCCATTAAGATTCAGAGATACACAAAAGGTTACCTTTCTAAGTCAATATCGTAGAGTGCTGAATAACACGCGTTCTCATTTCGACTACTTTTAGTTAAAATCTAAGTATAAGTACTAAATTCCTTTTAACAAGCACCTTTAAACTTAGTATTCATCTAATTTAAAGGTACCCGTGTTTGAAATTCTTGTTAGCAAACTTAAATAAGCTTTTTTTATGTTTACCTATACATATAATAAAATTCTAACCGAGTCGAATCTGTACATTAAATATTTTTGGGAAATCTCTAGACAAAGTCATATCAATACAGAGGCCGAATCTATTATAGGTTTTAGACTTTTTATCTGTCTTATCTGACTGTCTGGGAACGAATCACGAGAAAACCACTGGATAGATTTTGATGATGTTTGTTATGAAGATAGCTGGTTGTCCGGGTCAATATATAGGATACTTCTTGTATGTATGTATGTATTCAGCCCTTTTTAACGTCCCACTGCTGGGCACGGGCCTCCCTTCAATACGAGGGGAATCAGGTCCACCACGCTGGCCAAGTGCGGATTGGCGGACTTTACATGTCTTTCGAAAACTTGCTAGGTTCTCTCAGAAATGCAGGTTTCCTCACAATGTTTTCCTTCACCCTAATTCAAGTAGTAATCATGTTAGAAATGATTCGCACATGAAAATATTAGAGGTGCGAGACCCGGGACTTGAACCCGCTTCACTCGGTTTCCCAAGCGAGCGCGTTACCACTGGGCTACCACTGCCAAAATACTTCTTACTGCGGGAAAATATCATATCTCTGAGAAATCTATACTAACCGTTAAAACGAGCCTAGGGACAAACCCGAGCAGAGCGAGAGTGAGTCGCTAGTTTCTATATAAAATTGTATTATCTGAATAAATAAAAAATATAACAATACAATATAAACGTTAAATAACAATGTTATTAATATTTTATATGAGAGATTTTTAAATATTATTTAGGTTTCTTATTAATTTGTAAGTTCGGACATGGCGCTTTTGTTTTTATTTGGCACTCTTTCTGGTATATTATTTTACTATGTATTCATTGTCTTTTAAACGTTTTACAGTGAAATGCGAAATCTCTTACACGTGTAAGTAATACGATTATTTCTAATAAACATTTTGCTTTCTGGGTTGATTTTATTAAAACAGCTTAACGTTCTCGGGATATAAGGTAAAAAGTAACTCTATAACATCGCACAATTTTGTTGTGAAGACAGACAAAAAATCATACACCGAAAGATACTTTATAATATAGTACCTGGGCGAACGAGATTCGCTAGGTGTTTTTTCGAAGAAGATATACAAATTGAATTTTTTCAAACAATACACCTACATATATAGATATACTTTAAAAGCAAAAACTTATCTAAATACAGAAATTGATCCAAATCGTTAGAGCCGTTTCCGAGATACAAATTTATATACATATATACCTACAAGAATTGCTCATTTAATAGACATTACAAAGCACTATAGATATGTAAGTACTGTATTAAAGGTTTTATATCAATGTTAAATGATCACCTAGCACTTAAAAGGTCACACTTCGATTCTCGCAAGAGGTTATAAATTGTCCATGGGTATATATACAATAGAGGAAATGATTTATTTATGTTCTCTAAGTAATTTGTGAAGACTTACGAATGTTAGTGTTATGAATTCTTTTAGCTTTTTCGGTACTTACTTGTTTAACACAATTATTCAATTACGGAAACCCTAAAACATTTGGAGTAACCTCATGCTTAGTTAAGAAATATCATATTTTTGTTAAAATCTATATTTCATACTAAAATCCATAGTAATATTATAAATGTGTTTGTTTGTCCTTCTTTCACGTCGAAACAGAGCGACGGATGGGCGTGATTTTTGTGTGAAGATAATTAGAGGGCTGGGGAGTGACATAGGCTACTTTTTATCTCCGGAGATTATCTCATTCGCACGGGAAAACATGTTATAATACACCTCAAAAATTATAAAACTTGGTATTAATACTCTTCACAGTTATATTTACAATTAAAGAAATACATGTTTTAAGGTTTTCATCCCATAACTAAGTAAAATAGGGGATGAAAGTTTGTATGAAACCTACCTTTTTTAGAGTTTTTTTTGTAGTGACTAAACAATCTGTCTTCTGTTATAAATATTTATAAATGCAAATAATTATAGGCAAAGACAAGAGTTTAGTATCTTTTTTTCTCTTCTGTTTGCTAACCGATTTTCTTTTTTTGTTTTAGTAGCTATGGACTAGCTTTAGTGTCATTATTAAAAAATTATAAACAGTTAGTTTTTTTTTATAAAGATAAGTAGATAAATTCTATTCATGTATTATGTACGTTTTCCTGAAATTTTCAATAATGCTAATGGTCTCGACACCTCGGTGAACATAGTAATAATAAAGTTATTATTTAATGTAAATAATATGTTTGTTGAGTTTCTATTATTTTTAAGTAAATATTCTATGCATTTCTGCTTTAAAAACTTTATCATTTCTGTTTTCGGTTGTCTCAAAAAGAAATGCTGCTAATGATAAGGCACTCCTTACACGTCGGTTGTATATTATCAGATTATGTAATAAACCATTTATTTTGTTAAGTATTATAAATATAAAATGTATTATTAGTGTAAATTTTTACGTTTATATCTACGTTTGTCAGACTTTCATATATATATTCCTCATATATATATTCCTCATATATATATTTTCTTATGTTGACTATTCTAAAGCTATTCTTAGATAATCGATTTTTACAAGTTAAATAAATTGCGGCTCTGGTCATGCGCTGTTTGATTACAGCAAATAATTATTAATTTTAAGCATACATAAAAATAAGCTCTACAGGTACAGACAATGCCCTGACCAAGATTAAAAAAAATGTGACCTTTAATTTATACAAAAATCTATTAGAAAAAAGCACTTTCAGGTTTTCCCGAATTTACCAATATTTACAGGCACCTTTATAATTATGAGGAGAATACTGAAACCTATTTATTTACTTTTTAAGTGTCTGCACGAATATACTCGTAGTTACTCTGTCGTCTACTCATATATCACAATGGGACGGCAATTTGAAGCGACTGGAGATAGATTAAGGCACAAGATAAATTCGGTCGCTATTGAATATTTTTTGCCAGAAAAATGATCCTTCAACCCGAATTAAATTCAGGCCTTATGATTTGTAATCTTAAAGAATAGCCACTAGATCAATAGGTAATAAGTTAATCACACTACTATCGGAATTTTGACTGAAAAAGGCTGTGTCTGTGCGCGTATGCGTGTGCGTGTGTGTGTGCGTGTGCATGGGTGTATGTGTGTGTGTGCGAGTACGTGTGCGTAGGCGTGTGTGTGTATGTGTGTGTTACTTCTTCACGCTGAAACGGCTACATCAATCTGGATGAAATTTAGTACAAATAATATAAACTATGTTATATTACCTGGAGTAATACAAAGGCTATTGTTAAGCGCCTACGGAGTACGGACGCACCCTAACGAAGCTTGCAAATCCATAGATAATAACGCGTCCGCGGTTCGTAATAAATTTATATATACTAATACTTTTATTCTTAGAAAATATTAGCTATATAAAAAGATAACAGATAAAATAGATATTTACAAAAGTACTACTACAGTAGACGCAACCCCTGCAGCCAATAGAAACGTGCATGAAATTTGGTTTAAAAGATCCCTTCGCTGACATTTCTTTATTCCCCTATAAATGGATGTTTCATCAAGAGTTTCAAATGAAATATCCCTTTTCTTTGCAGATATGAAAAACTCCCTTCTTAAGGCTATTTTCCACTAGACACTTTTTTATAGCCTTCAATAGTTTTATGATCGTTTATGTAATCTTTAAGACAAGCTATATTAGTGTTATACGTTATATTATATGCCATAACTTATAGTCGAGAATGGCTGAATATATTCTGATTTGAGCTTTATGTTCTAGTGATTGCTTGAGTTTTATAACTACTTTTTATTTTTATCGACTGAGAAATCCAAAGTTATTACCCACTGTTAAAACACCTATTCGTTGCTGGAGTTATAAACATAATTATGAACTTACCCAAATATAAATTTGAGCATTTTCACTATAAATAGTAAAAATCAATTGCTGTTCGTTATGCTCGCTAAAACTCAAAAACGGCTTGAATGATTCTTTTTTGTTTTGTTGGGGGTGTGTCAGGACCACTCCTGGATACGTAAGTACCGGATTAAAGATAAACTACTTAAAGTATAAAAAAATAGGGAAAACAAAAAAAAAAAAAAAAAAAAAACAGCTGGAAAATCGAAAAGTTCAAAACTGTTTATTTTGTATGAGAATCACTAACCATTAAAACGTACCTAGGGACGAGCTCGAGTGAAGCGATTAGCGAGGGTGAGCCACTATCAATATAATATTATATTCAGTTTTGATGTTGAGACTCGAGTATTGGACTGTCAAGTTTGCACTTATGGTTGGTAAACTTTCACTTATTATATATTCTAAGTCAGAGTTTTTTAAATTTTCAACATGTTTAATATTTTTCACTTGTTGGTTGCATACTTATACTCTTTTAGTGTAAATGTCAAATAACCAACGCTATAGATAATTTAAACACGCAGGGGCGCTTATACAATATGTTATTCTACAATCGTCTGAGATAGAATTTATTAAAGTATTGAAATGACTAATTTAATTAATCTCTATGTCATAGGATTATATTATTTCATTGTCATATATATATATATATAGATCTTTATTCTTCAAAGCCAGCCACTAAACAAAAGAATTTAATTGACATCTTGCCCAAGCCCCCATACTTAGAGCATTTTCAATCATTGTGCCATTTTTGTATCGAGTCATGATCAAATGTCTTTTTATTGTTGTGGGTTGCTCCTGTGGACCAATAATTCATTCATAGTTTTAAGACTGCTAAATTACAAAATTAGCGCTCAAACTCATTCGTGTCTTCTTCACAATACGTGACACTGACAGAAACGTTTTACGTCTGTTAACGCAACTCTAAGACATTAAAGAAGAAGAAAAAACTTATAGCGTCATGAAGCAATGGAATGTCAGCTTTAAATACGTTCTATCAAAACTTCATCTATCCGCAATAGGGTGGTATTGAAATAGTCAATAAAACCTCGAATACACAGCTCTCTGCAAAATTATTCTGCTTTGCACATACAATCAAAGTTATACAAAATGTTAGTTAAAAATCACTATACATTTTATTTCAAGTCAAACAAACAACATATTGTATTTTTTTTTGCTTAATTAATTGAATAGCAATATAAGTAGAAAAATATTTCTGCTCACAGCTTTATTTGTACTTAATTATTATCATTCTATGTTTATCAAATTACATTTGTTAGTTAATTAATTACTGCCCTACGGCAGTCGTTGGTCTCTTTGCTATAGGTAGATACAAAATCATGTCGATATTCAACAGATACTCTTGCATTTAAAATACTAACTAGCGACTTACCCTTGCTTTGCCCGGGTATATTCTATAATTATCTATACATATAATAAAATTTTAACTGAGTCGAATCTGTAAATTAAACATTTTTAGGAAAATCTTATTGTCATTATTATCGATACTAAGGACTTAAAAACAAATTGTAATACTAACATAGTTCGTGTTCCTCCAGGTTATAGTTTACACTACTATGAAAATTCCATCCAAATATGTTTAGCCATTTCAGCGTGAAGGAGAAACAAACATACATACACATACAAACTTTAACATTTATACTTTTAATGTGATTAACAGTAAGTAAGGATTATTTAGAACCTTAAATCGAAAATAATAAGAAATAGTTAATTTATCTGTAAAAAGTCATACCTATAACATCTGAAGTAATTACAGCTCTTTGAAATAGATTCTCAAAGGTGACGAAAACCGTTAATTTACGGTTTGATCTCGTATTTGTCAATCTTATTCAATATTTATTGTAGATATAAAACAAGCTATAAAAATGCTATTAAATGAGGACATCGTAATCCGTCTGCAGCGAGTTTAATTTTCTCTTCAATCTTTCTTTTGGACGTGACATTTTGAGAAAGATTTTTACGACTTAAGCAAAACTTTGTGATATCTACTGTTAATATTATTTATCTATATATAATAAAATTCTAAATGAGACGAATCTGTATATTAAATATTTTTTGGAAAATGTTATTGAAAAAAATTTATTGTCGATATAGAGGCCGAATCTATAGTTTTAGGAATTTTTGTCTGTCTGTCTGTCTGTCTGTCTGTCTGTTACCACATCACGGGAAAAGTACTGGATAGATTTTGATGAAATTTGGTATGATGATAGCTGGTTATCCGGGTCAATATATAGGATAGTTTTTACTGAAGGAAAATATCTCATTTCTGAGCCAAACGTTAAAACGTAACAAGGGACGAACCCGAGCGGAGCGAGGGTGAGTTGCTAGTATTAAATATTTAAGCTCTCATGATTACTGAGAGTATGTGTGTGATGAAAACGGAATATTTGCCATGTTTTTCAATTACTTTTATGAGTTCTCGATATTTCGGCACTGTACACTGATTGACACAAGCGCCATGGTCACGGGTACACTCTCGTACTTAGAAAGTTATAAAAGTATATGAAAAACGTGGTATATATCCCGTTAAAAATCACAAAAATACGTTATTTTATGTTCGATGAGCTTACAAATAATATGCGGATCTACCTAAGTCAGTGTTTTATCGTACGGTACAACGAAAGCGAAGGTTAGACAAATTGGCGGCCTAAGTTTCAAATGGCCTCATTATTCCACTCCTTGTGTTCGAAGTTAGGTACCTTTATAGCCCAAGTTCGTATACTCTTATGTAAACATCAGCTATACTAATATCTTTTGTCTAACAATAAGCTAATGTCTTTGTTATTCTTTAAGTAAATAAATGATTTGGGAATGATGTGAGATTCGATTCTCGGCATATGCAATAAAACCAATACAAAAGAAGAACGAAAGTGTTTTATCATTGGTTTTGATGAAAGTCAATATTGTATAAAAAATAATATTATTTTTCTATTTTTTCTATTTGGATTGTATATAAATGTAATGTCTTTATATGATTGTATATTAATGTAATGAAATAAAGTTTTTTTAACCTTTATTTTTTCAGCCTTTCTTAAATTGTTATCAAAATTATTTTATTAGGGCTACGAAAAAACTAGAACTCATCTTCTAAATTCATTACGTTCGAGATTTGAGGGTAGACGATGTTTTTTTATTATTTTTACCTAAATAGTGATTGAATCTAAAAGTATATAATTTTTTCCGTTGAATTTTATACGAAGTATGAATGAATCGAATTACAGATAAAAAATAATTAAATAAATAAATATAAATAAATATGTTGGGACATTAACACACAGCACCATCTAGTTCCATGATAAACTACGAGGCTTGTGTTATGAATACTAGATAGTTGATAAACTACACATACATATATAACTTTAAATATATACATGTTATAAATTTAAACACCCATGACTGGGATAGGAACATTCGTGCTCATCACACAAATGAATGTTCCCAGCAGGACTCGAACCCACGACCGCTTACATAGCAAGTAGGATTACTACAAACTGAACCAAACGTGTATTCAGTAAAAAAACATTATTTTGGTTTCTGATATATAGCATCGTCATAAGAATTGATTAAAAAGGTTTATAGTGCTACGTTTTTCACTGCCTTCAACTCCCTTTATAGATTTACTTTTTGTTTAAAAAGCTTTGATATAATCAAAGCTTTACATCGAAAAACTTGTACATAAGCACTTTTTATATAAAAAAGTATATTTTTAATAACATTTTCTTAGAATATATCAAAGTGAGATTATATTATATTTCTGACAAGAGTCTGTAAAAGTTCTAAAAATGGGTCGCCTGTCCTTCACTTATCCTTAAGCATGGAAATTTAAAAACAGTGCTGCGAATTTTAGTTGTAATATTATTTCTTAATGTTTTTTATATTAAAAACAATTCTTAAATGTTAGTAAATAACAAATATTGGGATGTCCAAACTTATTATGTTTACGAGATTCTGGCGTTATATAACTAAACAATATTTCAAATTGGTGAAAAATTAATAATGTTTATATTTCGCTATATTTTTTCCTAAAAATTATACTTTTATGAAAAGTTTAACAGGAGAGTGTAAAAAATTTAGCTCAAAGTTATTCAAACCTAAAAATCGACACAGTTATCTCGTAACAGGTTTTAAGATGAGATTACCTGCTGTGTAATTTTTGCCCGAATAATATCGTTTAAAAAAATCTTTTTAATCCGTTGGTACGTTGCAAGGTCGAAGAATAACATTCTAACAAAGCTAATTTTACAGTATCATGTTACTAAGGAGTGGTTTTTACCGAGTGTTAGGTACTTTGAAAAAAACTCTGTGTTGTTTCACTTCTAAGGACATTTTTTTTTTAAAATTTAAATGAGGCTCATCAAAAATAGAAATAAAGGCAAAATAATAAAAATAAAGGCACAGTAGTAATTATAAACATATATTTATTATAAATAATATAAGCATTAGGCATATTCCTAACTAGTAAAAAGTTCAATTGTACCAGTAGTTCATAAAAAGAATTAATTCAAATAAAAAAGCTCAATGGGACTGTTAAGCTAAACTGTTTAAGTTTTGAAGTTGAAATGTCTTTAAGTTCAGATTTATGAACATTGTAAAATTTTGGAGCAGATTGCGTCATCCCTAGGTGTTGTATATCATCTCATGAAAATAAAACTGTAACTAAACTCTTATAAATTTTTTGAGAAATCGATACTGTCACCTGGTAAAAAGGCTCTAAAGGCTTATACAAAGAAGAAATCGTCATATTATCTTACCAAAAATATTAATTAAGTATTTATCTTTGAAAAAAACCTTTTGAATATTTACTTAAATATTACAAAATATTACAAATATTCTTGAACAAAACGTAGGATGTACAATTTCACATGTTACAAGATATTTTTACGAGCTAGGGTTGTGGAATGTTTTGTTTCTTTTACTTCACAAAAGTCATTCTTGGCACTGATTTAATTTAGTCACTGAGAATTTTTCTTCAACCCTACTTACACTTGCATTATTTTACTTTTTTTTGATCTTTTACTTCTTCGTATTTCTTCACAATCTTCTCTTAGTTCTGTAACGATAAAATAACCTCAACTAATCACACCATAGATTGTCGACCCTTTTTATATGCACAAACTTAGAATATTTTATGTTCAAAAAAAATTCTAAAATGTTCTAGTTATCTTAATCCCTCTGTGGCTCCTCTTGGATTCTGGATAGAGAGTCTTATCTCTTTTCCACTTATATCAATTTACCACTAACTATTGATTGTCATAAGTTGAATTTTGGTGTAACGATGTTTTACGTTGTCAACCATGCAAACACATTCAAATTCAAAACAGAAATATTTATATCACCATGCGCTACATAAAGCTATATTTTCCTTGACTTGCACTAGAAACGAGGTTAAAAAATAGCGTACCTCCTTGAGTCTGAAAATTAATTCGACGGCGGGAATGAAAAGATTACCTCGCGGGAGCACTCATTGTTATACTTTGTACAATTCATGAGCAAACATCCTCCGCTATAACAGTTTGTATTTTGTTTGTTTACTTCACATTTTCTCCATAATTATATATTTCTTTATAAGCTATGCTTTCAGATTTATTTACATTTACATATAAGTTTGATTGTATGATGTTATCCTTACTTATTGTCAATGACGACAGAACAATGATGACGTTAAAAGGAATGAAACAGCTTAGACACTTCTACCGGTGGTAGGACTCTGTCAAGCCTGAGGAGTCCGACTGTATGGGTACCACCCCCTTATCTATTTCTGCCGCCAAGCAACAATGATTGCATTGTTGTGTTCCGGTTTGAAGGATAAGGTAGCCAGCGCAATTACAGGCAAGAGGCATATCATCTCAGTCCTCACAGTAATAACGTACGGGCGGTTCTGTATTTTTGTTACCTTAAACTTAAGTGCATGAACCGTAAGTATTATGGGCGACAGGTACTGCTTTCCATCAGGTGGTCTGTCTGCTCGTTTGTCACTGAATCGCATAAAAAAAAGACAATGTATTTGTAAAATAGAAATCTTAAAATCTCGTTTCGTTTATAGAAGACTAGACGAAAATATATGGAAATAAGTAATAACTTAAATATGGTGGTTTGACGCACAGAATTGATGAAAGATAGTAGAATGGTAATCACGCGTAATTTGTATGGGAACCACTGTCGCCACTCATCCCTTCTTGATATTTTTACTACACGCGCAAGTCAAATAAACACAAGCATTCACACACATACGCAACCTTTAACGCAGCCCTGTAATTGGTCAACACATAGATAATTAGTGTTGCGTCTGTGTTGTGTAAAATCAAATAAAATGACTAGTGGTTGAAAATAAAAAATGCTAACGATATTTTTGTCGATAATTTATGTCAGTGTATTAAAATAAATTTTATACAATATTTGTTTTTTTACAGTTATTAAAAACACATTTTATAAACGAATTAGATTAGTTCAATTTAAAAATAAAATAAAACAATGTTTAACTTATAATAAATGTATTTTCAATGTTACATACGTGGTAAGTGAATTCTTAAGTTAGTTCTCTTTATCACACTCATTTTACATGACAAAATATTTTACAATATGTTGGCGCGAAAATGAGAAAACACTATAAACAATCATATAAAAATAATAATGACTATTTAAATAAGATTTTCCAAAAAATATTTAATATACATATTCGACTCAGTTAGAATTTTTAAACGTAAACGTAAGAATATTTTTCTTATTTCTATAATAAACCTGTACTTATATAAACTTTAAATTTGCCATAGAAAGCATTCAATCACATTATTATACAAAAATCATTGCCTTATCGATTATTTTGTTTTACAACAAAAGCCATCACTATTATAATATACAAAAGTGAATCATCGCAAAGCAAGCAATGAAAAGTGTGGGTTTCGCAGAGAACGCTATCCATTGCAGACAACGATCGCGCGTCGCTTTGATTATGCGCATGCATAGCGAGCAATGTATATTGTTTGTTTTAGCTGATTACAATAGTATCGTTTGTTTTGAATTTTGTAATCGTTGCTACATTTTTGAAATTAAAGAGATATTCATTATTATTTTTGACTTACCGATGAAAATATATACCTCCTCGATCGATACTCGAAGTTTGACTTTTTGTCTTGCAAGTAATAATAGCACAACACGGCATTATAACACTATTTATCGCAGCTCCGTACCCGACGCACTCTAAACACGAACTACAAGCGGTGCACGCATGAATCGGTTCAAGTATGGTTGTTTAACCATAGTTGCGGCGACGCTGTCACGCCCACATTACCCTTCCAGCCTTTTTTACCTATTCCGTGGTTTGACGTGTCACTGAAATATGTCATTCTTTTATTTTTTTTAATACATAGTTTTCTATAAGCGTAAACAAGTCTAGAATGCATCTTGTCTAAGGCCCGTAGACTTTTGTGGTAGTTTCCTATCCATACTGAAGTAAGTAACCAATTAAGTGTAGTATTTATTGATGGTCATTTATGTCGTTTACAAATGATAAAGAAGATTCTTTACAATTTTCTCTTAGCTTGAAGTTACTATAAACAACTTCAACTGATCACTCGACGCAATGCCACCCTTTTTGTAATGCATAAACAAAGAGCACGTTCGAAAATTCTAAAATTTTCTAATTATCTTCATCCCGCTCTGGCTCCTCCTGGACTCTGGATGGAATGTCTCGTCCCTTTCCCACTCATAGCAATTTACCATTGACTGTCCTTGTCTTTAACATTTTACTAACCTTCGCCAGTGGTCGAAACATCATGATATTTTTTTATGAAGAACATTAAAGCTCGTCAATAGCTACTAAACAAAAAAAAAATGGTCGACCAACTTCTGTTTTTTTAACAGATGTACCTTTTTCTCCTCTGAGAACTGTTTTGCCTTTGCCTTTTTGTGTATAGATTAAGTTCAATGTATATACCGCAATAAAGTTATAAAAATATTATTATTACAGATGTATGTGCATAACTTTTAGGTCTTAGTATTGGATTTAAGGTAATCGTACCTGAAAAGTTTTTCAATCTTCTTTAGTAACATCAATGTGGTCCATTGGGAAATCACAATAAATAGCCAAAGTTTTAATGTACCTACGTGTAAAATATTTATTGACATTTAAATATGATTTTTTTCTGATTATATTAAGTTATATTTAGGTAACTGGATTTTCATCTAGTTCGCTACATTAACCATATTTGTATTGTTCTTGGAGCTTAAACAGTAAGGTTTGAACAATGCATGTATGATTTATGTATATGAAGGGTACAGACAAAAAACAGGGAATGTCCTAATGAATAAATAGATTATGAAAAAAAGTAAAAAATAACTAAACGGGGGTTTTCATTTAGAATAGATACTTAATCAGATTTTTTCGAAGTCAGCGTGCTTTGATTTGTATTGGCTGGCACCGACTTAGACCCCCGTTTAGTTATTTTTTACTTTTCAGTGCCTGAAAGTCGGTTTTTTTTAAGTTTTTATTTTTCCATTTTTAGTGTAGACGTATCATCAACACAAATTAATCTAGCCCAAACACCAGGTAATTGCTGTAAATCGTTGAGGAGTTCCCTCGACTGTCTTTCGGGTCCATCATCAAATCGACTCCACACCTTCATTAAATAGTAGTGCTTTAAAATACCTAAATAATAATCGCAAGTTCCCCTCGATTTCTCTGGGATCCCATCATCAAATCCTGGCTTCCTTATCATGGTACCACTCTTGGGATATATCCTTTCCAATAAAAAAAGAATTATCACAATCGGTTCATAAACGACGAAAAAATCCGCGAACAAACATAAAAAAATATATATATATATATGCAGTGGAATTGAGAACCTCCTCCTTTTTTTGGAAATCGGTTGAAAAAGCAATTTAAAGTTTAGAAGTATAATATTTTTTTATGAGTTCAAAGTATGCGGTAACTTTTAACTATGTCCATCTTAGGGCAATCCTCCTTCTTTAACAGTACGTCATGGACATGGAGTATGGAGTATTTTAAGCGAAATTCGTTAGGTATTTGTAAAAACCAGTGGTTTGAATGCAATTACTATAGATAAAGTTTGACGTGTCTCTGTGTGTGTCTGTCTGTGGCATCGTAGCTCCCGAATGGATGAACCAATTTTGATTTTGTTTTTTCTGTTTAAAGGTGAATTAGTCGGGAGTGTTCTTAGCTATGTTTGATGAAAATCGGTCCAAGATGGCCGCCGCCACAAAATGGCAGATTAGATATTATTTCACAACTCCCTCAATATGATTATCAAATTAAAGAGCTTGATTATTAGAAGACATGATAAATTTTGATAAATTTCAAATCCAAGATGGCCGCCACCACCAAAAGGCGAATAACATTTTTTTTCTCAGCTCCCTCAATATGGGTATCAAATGAAAGTGCTTGACTAGTAGTGTCGGAGGATTTTCAATTTAATGTTAATTATATTGGAATAATACTCATAGTTTCAAGTAAAACCTTGTCCCTATATAAGTAAATTATGAAGTCGGTTTACCTTTAAAGTACGAAATGATAATCATAATAAGTACTTATTTTTTTTTCATATGCAATATTTAACCTGATAGAAGTTATATTTAAATAAATATCTAGTTTATTAGTAGCTACTTTGTATGCAACATGTTAGGCACGAGATTCTCTTATGCCCTCTTACGCGCTCGCTTTAATGTAGGTAGATGTCTCCTTCATAAACTTTCTGTACACATTTTTATTCTGAACTAACTCTAGAAATAATATATGTTTTTTTTAATACTGGTTTTTAATTTCTATATCATTATAAAAGTGAATAGAAAAATCAAAATATAAATACTATTACTATTATTTTTATTATAGGAACTCTTTTTGAAAATATTTATAAAGTAAATTGTAAAGAAAGGTTTTATTCAAATTATTTTTGTAATTTACATATGTCCTGTTTATGTTTTTGTATTTTTGCCGTGTCTTAGTGCTTATTTGTTCAAACTGTGAATACTTGTTATACATTACAATAAAGAGTTTTCTCCTCTCTTTAAAACAAACCTTTATTTCTAACATTTATATTTTATATACATAAATTATATTATATATAGATAAAATATATATTAGGATTTTTTTCATGTACTTACATATATAAAATGGAGTAGTTTTGTAATAAAAATTCTTTCAGTAAATTGTCGTTTGGACAAATACGCACTGAGACGATAATATGTGTTCTACTCGATATAAAATCGAGTATCGAGGGACTATGGAGTCGGATATACATATGTAGACACAGACCCAACACACTTTTTGTGTCTCGACACAGTCGGGTAATTGGTTATAATATGATCTATAAAACTAGCACAAGTGAACACTATAACTGTGATAAAACTATTATAATATTTTCATGTGTGAGTAGGTTTTCAATCGATCAAGGCATTAAGGAGTTACATGACGACACATTTAGCTTAGTTTGTAGTCACCCTACTTGCTGTGTCAGCGGTCGCGGGTTCGAGTCCCACTGGGGGCATTCATTTATGTGATGAGCATGAATGTTTGTACTCCAGTCCTGGGTGTTTATATTTATAATATGTGTGTATTTAAAGTTATATAATATGTGTAGTGGATCAACTATCTGGTATCCATAACACAAGCCTCGCTCACCATGGAACTATTATAGATTGTGCAGTGTATTAATGTCCATATATATTTATTTATTTATTTGTTAAATAAGAAATTTTGCGAACAAACCCGAAGGCTGCAGCTAGTCTCTCCTATGTACAAAGACTTATTTGAATAGTCTGAAACGATTCAAGCATTTCCGCACATGTCACGTTCGTTTGTAATTCTCTATGAACAATCTTAAGGACTTCAGAACCCCTTGTAGGATACTTGAGTTGAGGCAAATCCTGGATGCGGCATTATGGCATTTAAATCTATATAATAAAGACTGTTTTACGGAAAATGTACAACTCGCTTCAATTGTGTAAGTCGAGTTACGTCTTGCTACGATCGATTTTAATTTACGTACGTGTTAGTAACGAAAGTTGTAATATTGAGTTACTTAAATTTTATACAATAACTTTTGAGTGTACTTTTAATGTTTATTATATTAAGATACCTGTTTTAATCCATACTAATATTATAAAGCTGAAGAGTTTGTTTGTTTGTTTGTTTGGTTGAACGCGCTAATCTCAGAAACGACTGATCCGATTTGAAAAATTCTTTTTGCCTTTGATAGCCCTTAACTGAGGAAGGCTATAGGCTATACATCATCCCGGAAAAATGTACGGGTCCCGTGGGATAGATTTGTTTTTGTCTAGGGACGAACCCGAAGCGAAGCGAGGGTGAGTCGCTAGTTTGAATATATTAATAAAGCTGATATTAAAAGTAATTAATATTTAAATTATTTGTACTTATAAAACGTTTTAATACTAAATGCTTAGATTGCTTAAAATATCGTCTAGAAATAGAGCGAGGGGTCCACCACATAGATCGGGATCTCTTCCTATATGTTGCAAAAAAATATAAAAAGTCAATTTGAAGTGCGTTCTACGAAATTGATACACATTATAATGTAATGTCATGGGCTCGTCTCATACATCAAAAATGCAATCAAAAATGTCGGACGTGGAAATTGAATAAAATCCAATAACTTGCAACATTTCCCTGCGACGAAGCATTATATAATGATGCGAAATACACCTTCATTTGGTATTAACCTATATATGTATAAATAAGCAAAGACAAAACAGTTCAGTTTTTCTCTTCTGTTTGCAAACTGATTTTCTTTTTTATTTATTTAGTAGCTACTGATGAACTTTTGTACTATCAATGAAAAAATGAAAACGGTTTTTTTTATATAAAAATAAATATATATTTTTCTCAAATTTTCAATAATGATTATTGTCAAATTTCAACCACTCGGCGAACATTAGTTATCTCGAAATAAATAAATACATAAATATGTTGGGACATTAACACACAGCACCATCTAGTTCCATGGTAAGCTACGAGGCTTGTGTTATGGATACCAGATCGTTGATACACTCCAGCGGGACTCGAACCTGCGATCGTTGATACACATATATAACTTTAAATACGTACATATTATAAATATAAACACCCATGACTGGAGTACAAACATTCTGCACATCACACAAATGAATGCCTCCAGCGGGACTCGAACCTGCGACCGCTGGCACAGCAAGTAGGGTCGCTACAAACTGAGCTAAATGTGTCGTCACACACATATATAACTTTAAATACGTACATATTATAAATATAAACACCCATGACTGGAGTACAAACATTCTGCACATCACACAAATGAATGCCTCCAGCGGGACTCGAACCTGCGACCGCTGGCACAGCAAGTAGGGTCGCTACAAACTGAGCTAAATGTGTCGTCAAGAATCTATAGAATAGTATATTTCGCGTGAAATTGATTTAATATTACATTATTTTAATCAATTTTAATATTACTTAAGCTTTATTTGAAATACCATCTAAATATATCTAACATAATAAATATGTATTTTTAAATTTTCTCTTATGGTCGAATCGTTTTATTTTATCTATCCTCACATTTAGCAAGATCTGAAAATAAAACTGAAAAGTCGCTTCGTAACATTGGAGGATGAGTAAGATATTATGATTTCAGTGTTTTAGGCTTGTGACAAAGTCAGAAGGTTAATCTTAATCTTCAGATACCAAAATTTACTTACCTTGATCTTACTAACCTTAAAGACCTTATAACACTGAAAGTTATTGGGTTGAAAGCTTTTGACAGTTTCAGCATTGTAGCTTTTATAATTTTATAATTTATTTCGCTCAGTTATTGTAAATAACTACTAAGCTTAGTTAATGCAGAAACATTATTCACGGCTTAAAGCTCATATTAACAGAAATATTACAATAAAACCTGCCCAAACACATTTGCTACCACAATATAAAAATTAATTATGCCAAATAAAATTCCAAATGATTACCTCATTTATATAAAAAAATCTAAATAAAAGTGGTTTTTATTTTAAAAATTATACAATCGCGTGTTATAAAAAGCCTTGACCGAAACAACTTCAACTTGATCGCATGATTTCTAGAAAATGTTGGAATATACTATGTCACAGTATGAACTAAGCCAGGGCTTTCCAAAGCACGGTCCGCAGGCCGCATGCGAGCCCCGGCTAATATTTGTGCGGGACCCTCAACGTGTTTCCAATGTATCACAATTATGCTCCTGACATCAATAACAGATGAGTCACCCAATTGTACACTGCGTCTGGCAACAACTAATATTAATGTTGATATTGATAGAATCGTTAAAGATAAATTAATGAAGAAATCATTAAACATTATCACCGTATTTTTTTTTCTACAAAAAAATAATTTGCGTAGGTATTTGTTTCTGCGGCCCTCCAATCTGTATAGTGATTTTTATTGGCCCGCGATTGTATCTGGTTTGGGGAGCCCTGAACTAAGTAATAAGCTGTTGTTTAAGTAGGTATATTTTATTATGATTTTTGTTAATTACAATAACTATATAATTAGGTAAGGTATATAATTAGTCTGGCTACTTAAAAGTAAAGTTAATTTTAGTGTTTCATTGGTAACATGCTCGCTTCTTGTATCCGGAATCATCTTAAACATATTATAGTTATCGAAAAAATATCTATAGAATATAATATCACAAGTATAAAAACTGATTTCTGTAGCTCACTGGACTGTGCCCTGATCCCTCTCGCATTGATCGGTGTGCTTTAATTTGTATCGGTTGGCAACGACTTTGAAAATATCTGATTAGGTATCTATTCTAAATGAAAACCCCTGTTTAGTTATTTTATACTTTTTAGTGCCTGGAAGTCTTTTTTTTAGTGTAGACATAAGAAGTGTAGAAATTTGTTTTTGAATTTGAATTTGAATTTAACATTTAAATGAAACCACCTGGAAAGTATGCCCTTTGAAACAAAAAAAAAAATAATTTTCTTAATCGAAAATAAAAAGATTGTGACGAATTGAGAACCTCTTCATTTTTAAAGAAGTCGGTTGATAAGCTTTTTTTTCATTTAATTTTATTAAATATCATTTCATTCAATATGTTATATACGTGTTTTCTTGAAATATATCTTTGTAAAATGTTTTCATTTTCATTGAAACAACAGAGATAAAAATATATCATACATGTATAGGCGTCTTGTTTCTCCCAAATAAAAAAGAAGCGAACGCAAAGCTGTAATAAATCTATATGTATGTATATCTATACTAGTATATGAAAGTCGATATTTTAAAATGTATGAATAGTTTCCTATGAAAGTAATCAAAATTCTAAATACAATAGATTTTGTTTATTGTTTTATTAAAGGATAGACTCGTTCCAATTATTTGGAAAAATATTTGAATACATGTAGCATTTTTTCTCATTGTTTTTTTTATTTATTAAAAACAATATTTTAATTGGTTATTAAAATAAATGCTTAGGTATTATTTAAATTTAAGCAATGTCTATACATATATGTATTATATAAAATTAAAACTAGCTAATCACCTTCGCTTCGATAGGCTTCGTCCCTAGATACGCTTTAACGGTTAGTATAGATTCCTCAGAGATGATTTATTTTCCTGCAGTAAAAAGTATCCTATATGTTAATCCAGAAAACCAGCTATTGAAATACCAAATTTTATCAAAATCTGTCCAGTAGTTTTCTCGTGATGCTTTCCCAGACAGACAGACATAAAAGTTCTAAAAACTATAGATTCGGCCTCTGTATGGATAATAATGACTATATCAATGAGATTTTCCAAAAAATAATTAATGTACAGATTCGGCTCAGAATTTTACTATATGTATAGATTAAAGGATCTTTCTATGATTTCAAAATAGTAATAATTTGAGATTGCTGTTGAGAAGAAAGAAAAATTAGACGATTCATATCTCTATAGGTTAATCAATTTGAACGGTTTTTTATTAGTGGTAGCGGTTAAAATTATCCCAGAGGTTTAATCTTACTTTTGTAACGACAAGGTAAAGAATGCCCGCTATATAAATGTTAGTAGATGACCAGTTTAACCTAGTTTTGCGGGATTTACACTATCAACAGAAGGATTCGGGTGACAGTGACGTTTTTGTTGTCACGCAAATGACATTGCAGACGAAATCTAACTATCAACTTTTATGTGTATACTAGCAACTCACCCTCTCTCCGCTCGGGCTCGTCCCTACTTACATTTTCACGTTTAGTGTAGATTTCTCAGAGATAAGATAATTTTCCGCAGTAAAAAGTATCCTACATATTGACCCGGATAACAGCTATCATCATACCAAATTTAGTACCAGTAGTTTCCCCGTAACAGACAGACAGACAGACAGACAAAAAATTCTAAAAACTATAGATTCGACTTCTGTATCGATAATAAAGTCTATTTCAATAAGATTTTCCAAAAAATACTTAATGTACAGATTTGACTCGGTGAGAATTTTATTATATGTATAGATCTTTTAACGGCAGTGTAGTTTAAAGCCTCGTATAATTAATTATATAGGTTTCGGCTTCACAAATATTTGACTATTATTTGTTTTAGTCATATAATGTTAACCTCGAACGTTTAAAAAGTTATTATAATTCATATCTACATCCTCACTGCTACGCTATAAGGCAGAAACCGTACTACATATTTATTATCATTATAGTAGTATACTATAGATTAGATTTTCTTGATATATTGTATTACCCCACAAATACAGTCCGCGGCTTGGGAATTCGCCAAATTGGAACTTCTGTTTGTGCACGTGCGATGCCTGTTATAAACTGAGATATCGACTTCAGAAATATTGTGATACTATTTTGTAGTGTGCATGAATATTCTAGATTTAAGTTCTTTTTAGTTTGACCTAGTTTATGTTATTAAAATAAACAATTGTACATTGTTATAAGGAATGCAGGATAGAGAAAGACCTATGAGAATATTTTATGATGGCAATAGTCATATAGGATACTTTTATATCGGCATTTCGCACAGTAGCGGTATAGACTGCTTTTTAAATGACTTCCCGCGGGATAGGAATTTCTCGCTTCGGGTACGAGAGGTCCCACACCTAAGACAGTGCCAGTAAAGTGAGAGTAAGTCGCTTGTAGGTTATCTATAAAAACACCTGCAAACCTGTTATTTTGATACATATGTTTATAAAAATTAAATAGTAAATTACAATCATACTTTATTACTGTTATCGATTTATAACTCTGCTAACTAATGCACTTCAACTATCGGTGCAACGCTTAAAACTCCGTAACTTAAATCGAAACGAATCCCGTCCAATTATCTACTAACAAATAAAAAAGTTTTTGCAGCACTGTTTTTCGTTATATTTTGAACTTTTTATTACTTCTTTTTTATCTTGTATTCATAAGTGTCTATTTTTAAAATTCTCTTTTAACTCGTGCAACACATTTATGTACTTCCCTAAAATTAATATTAAAAGTTATAGAAAGTTTGTTTAGTTGGAGAGTATATAATCTATTTAAATGAAAACTTTCATCTTGTCTAACATCGTCATCCACATTCTAACTTTTAGCTTTAAAAAAAAATATTGTTTAACTATTAGGTTATCATAGGATTTTTAAAAACATTATCATTTTCTTTTTATATGAATGATAGATAGATTTTTTATAATTCATCAAAGAAAATTTTAAATAAAACTATGTTTTCGAATTTTTTCGCGGATTTATTTTGATTCTTGGTTCCCGACGTTTCGATTGCTTAACAGCAATCATAGTCACGGGAGAGACTAAGGTGTTAGATGTCTCAAAGACATTACATATACATATGTTACAGACTACCCACAAAATAACAAAATGAATTCAAAAAACTTGAAAATTGGCACCAAAGTACCTTACAATATTGTTAATTATTATACATTACATATATTGTTAATTTTAATTTTAAAATATTAAATTTTAACATATTATATTTTAAAATTTTATTATTATCTCTTTGTCAAAATTGCTTCAGTTTTCTTCAGGATAACTGGTCATTTTAGATCTATGTTAATTCCAGATATGCAAACAGAAATTTAGAATAAAACAAGCCCAATGAATTCTTGTTAAAATGACCTCTACTGCTTATTTTGTGCTTTTACAGTGTGTTCCAATAAAGATTTTTATTTTTTATTTTATTTTATTTTATTTTAGAAGAGCAACTGTTGAGATTCTCGCTTGTTCTTCTCAGCATAACTGATACCTTACGGACGGTAGATTCCTTACGGGCTGACATTTTAAATTTTTGATTTCGGTAAGGACTCGTCCGTGCATTATCTATAGTACCTGGGCGACCCAGCTTCGCTCGGAGTTCTTTTTGTTATATCGCATTTTTACATAAACTAAATACTTGAATAAAAAACAAAAGTAATAACTTGAATAAATACAAAAAAAAAACAAAGAAAAAAACACAAAATTAAAAACTTTGTATCCGACCGGGATTCGAACCCGGACACCTATGATAGACATCTTGCACCTTGGCCGCTTGATCACAATGTTCATGCCCAAGCGTAAGAAATTATCGACCATATTTTGTGTGGAATAATGCAAAAGAAAACCCATATGAAAACTCGAAAACACGCGTTTTCCCAGACATAAGACTAATCTAGATCGATTGTTCGCCCCCGAAAACCACATACCAAATTTCAGCGAAATCGTTGAGCCGTTTCCGAGATCGCCGGTATAAATAAATAAATATACAAGAATTGCTCATTTCAAAATGTTAGATTAGATACATAAATATTATTACTTATTAATTTGATTAGATATTTATTACGTTTCAAATCTGTGTATTTTATATGCGTCTTTCATGCCTTCTATATAATATCATTATTTGGTAGACCACACCTATTTTTAAATGAAATAGAATTACTTTCATGCGTTTATTATTTTCATTCAGAAAAAAGTTAGATCTATGTAATATTGTTACATAACCAGTCACTCGTATTCACATAGTGTCTTTATTCGACGTCTGGAAACTTTGAAGTAATGGAGATCTACCTCATAGACGTGCATACAGTAATAACTACTATTGTTTCAGAAGAGGCAGGGAAATGACGGGTGTTCAATTTTAGTTATTCACAATAAAGTAAAATAGATTCTATGTTATTAAGAATAGAGTCTAAAGTTTAACAAATGCGTTATAAGTATTGTGAGGTGATTGAAAAGGGTGTATAAGGGTTTGAAAACTTGAGGAAAACTCGAAGGTGTGGGCTAGGGTTGTTACGTATCGATTTTTTAGGCTATTTCTATATTAATCACAACTATTCATGCGAAAGTTATACATTTTAACATTAATAGTTAATACTGTGTGTATATCACAAGTATATTAGTATTAAAATTCGCCACAAGGTGGCGTTGCCTGTGTATAACATTATAAATTCAATATACACCCAAAGCAAGGATAAATCTGTAGCATTATAAAAAAGTGTGTTGATAAGTTAATCTTTTTTTAGATAGCAACGAGACATATTGCCGTGATTTCTTTGCAAAAGTTTATTGGCGTAGTTGTATTGTACTTGTTGTATTGTACTGTATGATTCATTTTATCCAGGTACATGACATAGGTTTCGTGAAATGTTAGCATATTGCAATCAACCGCTAGAGACCACGTCACTAGGTTACCGCAACTTAAAAATACTAGCCTTTACACTCTACTTCTTCCCTTTTTATTATCATCTTTAAAGAGCAATTTATCATAATTATTCTATAAATAGTAAAATTTTATGAAATAAAATAATACTGTCGAAAATTAAATAATGTGGCTATTGTAACCCGCAAAATCATCGTTGGCATCCCTAGCGTGCATATGGTTACTATATAAGGGTGGGGGATCTAAATAATAAAATGGCTATCGCTCTCCGCATGGTGGGCTCCTTTATGATCGGAAATAGTTGCTAAGTGGGTTCAAATCGTAGAATTTCTTTATTACAATGTAATTTTCTTTAAAAAATATAATGTAAAAAACCTTGATTACTTGTTAGGAAAACGGGCATATTTATTATATGTATATATAATATATTTTCAATTCGTCCCTAGGTACGTATTCACGTTTAGATATGTTTATACATAAATAGTAGCTTACTATTTCTAAGATATTCATCACAGTTTCATGGGTTTTCATTTTTTTCGTGGAACCCTGATTCTTTGTCTAAAATAAATGTAGCCCAAGTTACTCCTTATAACAGCAGCTATCTGCCAGTGAAAGTCCCGTCAAAATCGGTCCAGCCGTTTCGGAGATAAGCCGGAACAAACAGACAGACAGACAGACAAAAAATTATAAAAATGTTGTTTTGGTATATGTACCGAGTACACATTCATATGCATTTAGTAAAAAGCGGTTATTTTAATATTACAAACAGACACTCCAATTTTATTTATCTGTATAGATTAGGTACTTCCATCACGTATGTATATGCAGGAATTATAGTTAAAGGCAAACAATATTTTCTATAACACTTGCCGCTGCGTATTGATTAAATCTACAGTCTATAATTAAAAAAATAACTTCTTCAATAAAATATATAAAATAACCTTTTTTCTAGAATACATAGAAAAATTAAATGAGTATAATTAAAACTTCGAGCTTCAGGCTATGTGTCTGACAAAGGTCGTCTCCAATCGTTGCATTTGCCTTGTGATGAAAGCCTCTTCCACTTATAGCCATTGAATTCTGTCTAGCACTACTCTTGTCCGGAATAATTTCAACGTTTCTTGACCAAATCATCTTTAAATCTTGTTTTTTACCCTCTCCTACTTTCACAATTTCTAAGAGACCAATATTTTTGCTTCATTTCTTAGACTGCATCTCAGTAGAAGTTCTTTCACTCTTGCTTCTCAGCTTTACTCCTAACATTATTCATTAAGTTAGCAGCTAGCACTACTTTTGAAAAAAATCTCCCTGTAGTGTGGTTTTTTTGTTAGGTTTCCATAATTTAATCATGGCGAAGTACACACATGATATTAATGTGAGTCTCCATTTTCCAATTTAACTTCTGGTATCTAAAAGTTATTTATTCGTCCTTAGGAGACATAATTATCGGTGACAATGAAATCTGCTTCTTTTGATTATTTTTATTAAGTATGTCTATTTATTCTAAGTTGGCCATCTTTGGCATCGGATGTATTCATTTCCAGTCTTCATTCATTGATTTTTAGAATTAGATCTTCGACCACCATTTTTTTTTTGTATCCTACTTGATGAAAACAATGTTTTTGGTAAAATGTAGATAAAAATTCGACTGGGATAACTTCATCTTAATTATTATCCGCTAAATGTCTTCTAAAACAACTTTTAACTTTTTTACCCGTCTTCGGTAAAGTGTAAAGGGTTATGTGTTTGTTATACTGTATTTTTTTAATATCAATAGCCTTTTTATGAATTTATTTCAATCGTAAAGAAACCAAGACCTCTATAATTTAAAAACTTTAGATTTAGTTCATCAAAAATATCCAACAATTATTGTAAAGAAATAAAAGTTTGTAAAACAAAAAAACATATATTCAAAATTAAGCATAAAACAGCGTTTACGTAAATCTCACTTAATTGCCAGTGCTCCGGAAATGCTAAAACACGAGCTTCGTTTGAGTCCGGCATTTATTAGCGCTGTTAATTCAAAAAGTAGAAATATTTTGCGGTTTGAAATCTGGTAAAATTTTAGGTGTAAACAAGATAACTCGAGTTAACAGTTAATTGTTAATAAGTAGTTGTATTCAGCCCTTTTTAACGTCCCACTGCTGGGCACGGGCCTCCCTTCAAGACGAGTAATATAAGTATAGAGTAATAAGTAGTTAACGTAAAGCTATTCTTATTGTTATTCACTTACTAGCGTTACCCGCGACTCTGCTCGCATTTAAACGACTAAGCTTTTGTTAATCCGATCAGTACCAATTTTTTTAGTAACCGCTGGGTTAATCTGAAGATTGCCTGAAAATTACATACAAATTGCTCCAGCCGTTTTGGAGTTTGTTGGAAACGTACATACATACATCGATTTTTATATATTATATAGATTAAAAATGTTATAACTTTATATTATATTGTAATTTATTTACATCTCTTTAGAATTTTAATAAATAATTAATTAATCTATACAAATAAATAAAATTGAAGTGTCTGTTTATAATGTCAAAATAACAGTTTTTTACTAAACGCCTATGAAATTATATACGGTACTTATAAATAAGAAAAACACAATTTTTAAATTTTTTATCTGTCTATCTCTCAGTTTGTTCCGGCTAATCTCCGTACGGCTGGATCTATTTTGACGGGACTTTCACTGACAGATAGCTAATGTTTTAAGGAATAACTTAGACTACTTTTATTTTAGAAAAAAAATGGCGTTCCACTCAAAAAAAACTTAAAACGTATCTATAATTACAGGGTGGTTAACGAGGGTAAGTCGCTAGTCTTTAATAAAATGTAATAAGCACATGGACAGCTAAAAATTAAAAATAGACTAGAATAGATAAAACATATATTTCAAAAACTTGAAATAAACATGTCAAACTCAGGTCTTACGTACATATAGCTCAAAACATATTTGTACGTGGTTATAAATTAATACAGCCGTCAGCGAGAGCCCACGAGTGGCTGCATCTGACAGAGTTTAGAACACTTGCTATGTAATATCGCATAATATTTTAACAACGGATATATATATATATATATTTATATATATATATATATATATATATATATATATATATATATATATATATATATATATATATATATATATATATATATATATCCGTTGACGGCACGTTGGGCTCAGTTTGTAGTGACCCTACTTTCTGCGCCAGTGGTCGCGGGTTCGAGTCCCGCTGGGGGCATTCATTTGTGTGATGAGCACGAATGTTTGTACTCCAGTCATGGGTGTTTATATTTATAATATGTATGTATTTAAAGTTATATATGTGTAGTATATCAACTATCTCTAGTATATCAACTGGCCAGCGTGGTGGACTATGGCTGACCCCCCTCGTACTGAAGGGAGGTCCGTGCCCAGCAGTGGGAAAAAGGGCTGAATACATATATACAGCTATTAGTATAGTATTATGTGATCTATGATACAGCTATTTACGCTTTTAAACAATATATTCAATTTTCATGTTAACATTGTCTTCAATAACAACTTTGTTATAAAGAGCTTTGGAAAAATGTATTCTTCCGTAAGAATTGTTTTACGATCTGCATCAAATATGAAACTCGTACATAGTTTAGAAATTTACAATATAGGATTCGATATTTGTAGAATATTTTGCTATTTGATTGTATGTTTTTTTTAGGATTATTCGATTTACATTAGGTATATGATATTACTAGCGACTCACTCTCGCTCCGCTCGGGTTCGTCCGTAGTTACATTTTAAAGTTTAGTGTAGATTTCTCAGAGATGAGATATTTTCCGCAGTAAAAAGTATCCTATATGTTGACCCGCATAACCAGCTATCATCATACCAAATTTCATCAAAATCTGTCCAGTGGTTTTCTCGTGATGCGTTCCCAGGCAGAAAGACAAAAATTCTAAAAACTATAGATTTGGCCTCTGTATCGATAATAATGACTATTTTATAAGATTTTTCAAAAAATATCTAATGTACAGATTCGACTCTATTATATGTGATTTTATTATAAGAGCTATAGTTTGTAACTTTAGATGTAATAGTTTAATATCTGAAACTTCTGATCCGATTAGGAAAGTTCTTTTAATAATAAGTTACATTTTCGCTGAGTTCTATAAGCTATTTTTATGACAAAGTGACACCAAGTGGCGCACCCGAATGAAGCAATTAAATTTGTTTAATCTGACGATAATATTTTAAGTAAAGCTTGTACAAAACTTAAAACATTTTGACTTGTGTGTCAGTTTTTCATTGTTGACCTAAGGGTTAAAAATACAAGTGTACCGCCAGTTATGTATATACCTGAGTTACCTATGTGCTATTTTTTTTAATATATATATATATGAAATTATGAAATAGAAATGAAAAATTTTGAATGAAAAAAAAAATCGGCAAGTGCGTATCTGATTCACACACCGAGGGTTCCATAGAAAAAAAATAGGTGACATTAAATTTGTTTTGTTTTAACATAATAATTCGTTAGGTTAAATGTAAAATAAAATATCTATCCCTCTACGATACTCATTTTATGAAAGACATAGATAAGTAAAATAAACAAAGTTAATTTTACGGTCTACGTTTTCTATACCGTCTATATTTTAAGGTACTAGTATAAAATATATTTAATTATATTAGTATGAAATGTAACTTTAAAGGTCGATAGATTAGTATGGGAAAATAAAAATATTTGAAAGTTTTAGAAAATATACCTTTAAAAACTTTTTATAAAATAATAATAAATATTTATATTTTATAAAACTATACCACTGTGATTGACAACATGACACGAAAAATGTAAATAAATCAGAGCAAAGTTTAAATATTGTATGTTTTAGCTGGCGGGCTGTCCGCCGTGTTGTACTTTGCGTCGGAAATATAAATTTTGAACATGTCTAGCGGTCGCTGACAGCTTTCATCAATGAACGTCCATCCAATGTAAAAGGTAATATCTATGCGTTATATTTTTGACGTGTACATTATTTACATAGGAAATTAATTGATCAATTAATTTTGACGGCACGTTTGGCTCAGTTTGTAGTGACCCTACTTTCTGCGCCAGTGGTCGCGGGTTCGAGTCCCGCTGGGGGCATTCACTTGTGTGATGAGCACGAATGTTTGTACTCCAGTCATGGGTGTTTATATTTATAATATGTGTGTATTTAAAGTTATATATGTGTAGTGTATCAACTATCTGGTATCCATAACACAGGCTTCGTAGCTTACCATGGAACTAGATGGTGCTGTGTGTTAATGTCTCAACATATTTATTTATTTATTATTACTTTTTAAAATATTAAAATATTTTTTTGAAGTTAAAACATAGGTTAGGTACATCATGGATTCTTCATTTAAAACCTGGCAGTTTAATTTTGCATGTCTGTGGACAATGAAATAGATTTTAATTGTACTATTTTTAGTACAGGAATGAATTAAAACATAGCTATATTTTATGTCACGGCTGAGTAAACCTAAACAAATGTTAGTTTTCAATTCTCCGCCTGCCTATACAAAACTTAAGTCATTTTTCATGGTTACGAACTCAATTAAAATGCAAACGCTCGGCAAATATCTAGCCTGATTTATAATAAAACAACTTATTAATTATTTTTCAAACAGATAAATATGATCAGATGTGAAAATAATTTTCCAAATCAAATAATTCACGTCGGCATGCCAACCGGCCAATTAACGCTTCTGACGATCGCTGACAGCTATGATCAATGAATGTCCATCCAATATGAAGCACTTCCGTTGACAACTGATGTATTAAATTGCATCGATATGCATCAACTAAATTAATGAATCGTTAGTAAGATGAATAAAAAAAAATGTGTGCGTGTAATCTTTACGCGCGGTTGAAGTAAAATTTCTTTAGCAAATATTGCAATTAAATTAAAACAAATTGATAATTAAATAAGTCATATTAGACATATTACAATCATATATTTATAGAATATCATATATGAAAAGAATATAATATTATATACTAGCAAAACCCGCGGCTTCGCTCGCGCTAAAACTACAACAAGAAAACTTTAAAAAGGTTTCATACAATTTTTCATCCCTTATTTTATCTCCTTATGGGATGAATTTCAAAAAACGCTAAAATACGTATTTATTTCATTGTATTGAAGAGTATTAATACCAAGTTTCAAGAAATTCTGATCATAAATATTTTTTTGGTTGTGTTATAACGTGTATTCCCGTGGGAATGAGACAATCTCCCGCGGTAAAAAGTATCCTATAATATGTTGACTCGGATATCATGCTATCGTCATACCAAATTTCATCAAAATCCCTCCAGTGATTTTTGTGTGATGCGGTAACAGGCAGACAGACAGACAAACAAAAATTCTAAAAACTATAGATTCGGTCGCTGTATCGATAATAAAGTCTATTCCAATAAGATTTTCCAAAAAATATTTAAGGTACGACTTAGTTAGAATTTTTTATTATATGTATAGATTTGTCAAACAATAACAACGGTTACCATGGCAACATGGCAATGTATTCTATCTCATCCTCTCGCCGGCTTAATCCTTTATATTTATGTGTTTGTCTCTTTTTAGTGTCGCATTTTCGTTTCATCGAGTTTCAAATCACAACGATTCTAAATAAGTTTCACTTCAAAATACATTTTCACATGATTTTCCTTCCTTATGGGATAGGCCTTATATTTGAACTTTGAACATTCTAAAAATATACTTATGTCTCGGAGAGTAGGACTGTCGGTCCTACTTCTGATGTCTTGTATTATTTTCACACTATAAAAGTCCAATGGGACTAGAATAGAGTGTACATTTTTGCACAATAATATCTCCTGAGCTACTCATAGTGAGGGTATCTGTGACCGAAATTCAACTCGGGGAATATTACTATAATACAAAAAAAAAATTACAAATAATATAAATATTATCCTTATGCAAATCGATACTAACCTATTTAGACATTTTTATCTGTTTACTTTGTAAACATTTTAAATCTAATTATTCGTTGCTTCTTTTATCTATGTTAACTACATTATGAATGTCATGGATTTGACATATTCCTGACAAGGCAAATAGGTATTCAAATACGAAAATATAATTAATTTTGTACGGACTAATATTATATAATCCAATAATTTTCACCGTAACATCGTCTGTGGTTGAATTTTGGTCACTTGTGCCTTTTATTTTGTGGATATAGCAATTATCAACCACAAATGCTACCTAACCAAAAAATTTTGAATGATAAAACGATGGATGGATAAGTATTAACTTTTATGCACAACTATGGCATTTCTATCAAAATTAGGATGAAATAAATGTCATAAATAACACTTATTCCAACTAATCTAGTGCGCGAATTCCTTTTGAAAGAAATCTTATCTTGGCTCTCCTTAATGCTCTTACGTCGACAATCATTGTTTTTGTTTTAAAATTTCTTCTAGAGTCTCACATCAATATAGAACAGCACTACACATATTATTTTGATGTATCTTTAAAGGTTTCGGCGTTAGCTACATAATCGGTACCAAAACTGTTTTTTGACAAAACAACGTCTAGGCTCAGCCATTTTGTACAATATGTTTCCAAATTATATACACAAACCTACCTCGTTTATTGCCTATCCCATTGATGAAAACCACATCAAAATCCGTTGCGTGATTTAGAAGTAAGCGGTGAAAGAGACAGACGCAGACAGTGACTTCGTTTTATACCATGTATAGATATAACTTAGTACTAAAACTATTATATAGCTTGCTTGCTTATACATACGCAAGATATATAAATATTATTATCCAATATACAGCACAATTCAAAGTACATTAGTTCAAGGTCCCATAGAGCAATTTGATTGGCGTTTGCTCTAATAAATAGGATGCTCATAGAGGACTATAGCCTGTGGCATTAAACATCACATACGCTTTTGCTCCGACATAATTGGCTTTATTAAACCCTTCACACAAGTGATAGGTCAGAATTATCCATGTTAAATCAATTTTGATGGTATGGATATTACTTTAGATATCTACTTTGTTACGTTCACACGTATTTATTTATTTATTTTATATTTATAAATACGTTTTTGTACACACAAGAAACATACATAAAATCAAAGAGAAAGATACATAAAAAAGACATGCAAAGGCGGTCTTATTGCTAAGAGCAATTTTTTACAGACAACCTCTGGTGAAAGGATTAATGAAAACCGTAAGTAGGACGGTACAATAATATTATATATATATATATATATATATATATATATATATATATATATATATATATATAATACGTATATTTGATAATGAAATGAAACTTTTTTTTATATATTTTTTTTCGTTTAAATTTTGGATTTCTGATGTTTACGATGCTTTAACTTTTAAAGCAAACATCGACAGTCACGCTTAGTATGTAATCGAAGTGAAATTTATTTTAATTTATAATCTGTTCAAGGACGTTTAAACGATATTATCAATATAATATTAAAAAGTTTTTAATTTCACACTTGCCAATTCTTTGCCCACTACTTGACCACTGAAATGAAGAAAATATTTAAAATGTCCTAATAAATGTTAGTTTCTTAGATTTAGGCGAATATTTAACATTAATAAAACTATCTTTTCGGTTATTTTTTTGAGGATTTATTTTGATTTTTGGTTTCCGACATTTCGAATGCAGAAAATGCCTTTATAGAAATCATTTACTTAAAATGTCCCATAAACCCTCAAATTATATCTGAATTCTGAAGTCCCTTTTAAATATTTATTCAGTTATATAAATTAAAATAATCTAGATTTATAAAACCATTTAAAATTTAAATTTAAACTAAAATATCATAATTGATTCAATATAAAATTCAATAATTATGTCTACAAATATTGTTATTAAAGCTATAAATAAATGATTTATTAATAATAATAGTTATTAAAGGTTATTATTATTATTAAAATACAATATCAAATTGGCAACCATACGAGAGCGTCATACGAGAGCGAAGTAATTAAGAGATTATAAAATAAAAATACATGCTTTTATTTCTGTTTACATTCGCAAATCAAGTTGGTTCTCATCAATTTTATTGCTGTTCTGCGGTAAGCTAAGCGCGTTAAAATTGAACATTCAAAATAAATTGTATCCTCTACATAAACTAGGGTTGCTACAGCTTAGAAAATATATTAAATTTCGATTAAAATTTTGCAGAGAAGACAGCTATGCAAAGTCCATACTTCTTTTATTATAAATACAAAAGTTTGTACGTCCGTGTGACATACAATGTGTTTGTATATACGTATACATTGTCGTGGAGTGCAACACTGCACAATGTCGCTGAATAAAAATTATTTAATGGAATATAATGAAACATAATAAAATAATTGGTGTATTGTTTTGAAAGTGTTTGAAATTTTTACGAAGTAAATCGTGAGAAAATTATTATTTGCCATTTCCTCCGAATTTGGCTTCAAACCGAAAACTCGCACGACGTGACCTAGCACCTTTTGGTATTTAAGTAATATAATATGTATGTATAGTCAGAGTCTACTTTGCGATCAAAATGTGCTTCGTTCGGGTTCGCCTCTAGAAAACAAAAACAAATCTATCCCACGGGAATCGTACATTTTTTCGGAATAAAAAAATACCCTATTCGTTATTCTAATGTATGAACTACATTATTGTAAAGTTTCATGAAATCCAATCAGTAGTTTTTGTATAATAACCTGTATAAGTTACTATAATTTTTTCACTATTCCACGGGAATTCTTTAACTTTCCGAGATGAAAAGTGTCTAAAATGTTGATCGGGGATACAAGGTATCACCATGCAAAATTTCATTTATATCAGTCACAGTTTTGGAGATTAGCCCGCACAAATAGACAAACAGACAGAGAAAAAAAAATTAAAAACCTGGATTTGTACTATTTTAATTCTTACATCCCCATGACTCGGTGTTTAGGATTTTTTCTATGTACAGACATTCAACCCCTACAGTTTTATTATATGTATAGATTACAAATAAAATAATAGGACACAAAATATGTCTACAAGAAGTAAATAAGTATATCTCAGTAAATAGGTACTCGTGTCATTAATTCGCTACATTTATTTTCTAAATTGGCAATGGATTTAACTTCTTAATATTAAAAATGGTTTGAAACGCCGGTGAAACCATAAAAAGTGAATATAGCATATGATTATATTCTAACACTACATATCATGTCTTTGCATAAGCTTAGATATTTATCAAATATCTATTTTCCTGAAGCTTTTTACATTTGTGCATTTGCGGTTCAACTTAAGCTTCACTCTAACTTATTCTATTCTAAAAACTTTCTATTTTATAATTTTTAAAGTAACAAAAATATGTACGAATAAAATTTCAACATATTTCCGTTTGTGACAGCCCTGATCCCGCTCACGTCGCGAAACTTGTGGGAATGCAACTAATATGTATTTATAGCACAACTTTAACTTGCCGCCGTAAAATATTGTTCTCTTTCCGAATTTAACTTTAAATTAACAAGAAATCTAATTTTTAAACTTCTTAGTTTCCGAACAAAGTTATTTTAGTGAATATTCAAGATTTGTATAGTTATTTGTATAGTTGTGACCGGTAAGACCGTGCGTCTGTCCGCCCGTCTGTTTAGTGTTTACGATTTTTTTTAGTTTTCAGGTATAGTTCATCGTGAGGAAACCTGTATGTTTAATAGTGCCTAAGTAGTTTTCAAAAGACATGAGAAATCGGCTAACCCGCAGTTAGTTTACTTGGTGGACTATAGCTTGATCCCTCTCCTATTGAAGGCCTTACCCAGGGACATAAAAAAGGGCTAAATGAAAGCGATAGATAAAGGTCATACGATTAGTTTAAGGCGTGGCGTGGCTTTAGAAATTGAGACGTTATCTATCGATTTGAAAGTGTCCACCAAATAATATATTTTCTACCGTTGAGGTTACACCACTATTCATTAATTACCAAAGAAACTCTTTTTGACAATATTATTCTACTAAACCTCAGAATAGTAAGAATTTTGTTTTCTACAAATAAAAAGTTAAAATATAAAAGATGCCAGTCGTTATTTGCTTACTATTGCTAAAAGAAAATATACTTAAATATAATTATCTGCTTTTGTCTCTTTTGATTAAAAAATACTGTACCTATCTAAAAAAAAAATATACGGTCGAATTGAGAACCTCCTCCTTTTTTTGGAAGTCGGTTAAAAAATGAAAAAAGGTCAACTATAATTGTTTCATTTCATTAAAAAATAATTTTATACGAAACGCAAATCTAAATTTCAACATGCGTGTAAACAAAAACCGCCAATGCATGTGTACTAAAAAATTGAATAATATTTCACTTACTGGCGGTCATTTATCGTCGCTGCATGGACGTTGAAAATATTTTTTGTTATATTGTCATGGAACACAAAATCGCTGGAAAACCGTATAAATCAATCGGCGAGCGCTTGGTTACGCAGTTTAGATAAAATATCTGAATTTTTATTGACTATTTTGTCTTTTTTATGTGTTTTAGATAAAACTGAGGTTTTTAAACTAAACTTGATTACAGCGATACCAAAATTAATTGAAATAAATATAACCAAAGTTACCTTTTTAATCGTAAGGTAACACTCAAAGGGTGAAAAAATATCTCGATCTTTGCTTGCTGCTTGTCTATCTAATCTATCCCTAAACAAACCTTCAAAAATTATAAACAAAATATTATTCTTGATTAGGATACTGACTAATTTTCGAAAACATACGAGACCCGCAAATGTTTAACTTGATTAGATTAGTCGACTATGGCCTGCCCCCGTCACGCTTTTTTATTCGAGAGAATCTCTTGTTTAGCACTAGGACATTAAAAAAGGCTGAATGAGATGTGATGAGCATAATGAAAATATACATGAGTACTTCTTTATTTCTTACCTTAAAGCCCTTCTAACTAAACTGGCATGGTTGGTATACAGTAGATACGTATAAGTACATCCTTTGGTCATTACTGTTCTGTTATATCTCCCATGATACTCCAGATGGTTGGCCTCAGTGTCATAGGTCTTCGTGACCGAAATATCTCAAGAGAACTTTCTTCTATTTGTTTTCCACTTTTCATAAATGAATAGAACAATTTCTAAAGAAATAGTTCTTGCAAAAATTGGTCTTGAAAAAATTCTCTTCCTCCCCCTGTGGTATTGAAGGCAGTGTGGTATGGAAGTTCTACAACATATAAATATAATATAACTAAATTGTTTTTCTTTATAATTTTATAATATCCGTTGAGGCAGTGGTAGCCCAGTGGTAACGCGCTCGCTTGGAAAACCGAGTGAAGCGGGTTCAAATCCCGGGTATCGCACCTCTGACATTTTCATGTGCGAATCATTTCTAACATGATTACCACTTGCCTTACGGTGAAGGAAAACATCGTGAGGAAACCTGCTTGTCTGAAAAAACCTAGCAAGTTTTCGAAAGACATGTGAAGTCCGCCAATCCGAACTTGGCCAGCGTGGTGGACTATGGCCTGATTCCCCTCGTATTGAAGGGAGGCCCGTGCTCAGCAGTGGGACGTTAAAAAGGGCTGAATACAAATATCCGTTGTTTTGAATTTTAATTTACTCACGCTTCCGATTGATTTATTAATTATAATTAATCATTTTATTGGCATATGTTATATTCTCATTAATTATTTATTAAATAAACCTATTATAGGTATATTCTGACTACTGTTTTAGGGGCTATTTTGCTAGCCTGAATAATAAAAACAAATTATATATTTGTAATGTTAATATTCTCGATATGAATAATCCAGTTATGAAGTTTTTCTGTACATATATTAAAATTCTAACTGAGTCGAATCTGTACATTAAATATTTTTTGGATAATCGTCATTATCGATACAGAGGCCGAATCTATAGTTTTTAGAATATCTGATTGTCTATCTGTCTGGGAACACATCATCAGAAAACCACATGACAGACTTTGATGAAATTTGGTATGATGATAGCTAGTGTCCGGGTCAACATATAGGATACTTTTTACTGCGGAAAAATATCTTATCTCTGAGAAATCTATACTAAACGTTAAAACGTAACTAGAGACGAACCTGGGCGGAGCTACGGTGAGTCGCTAGTGTATTCATATACATGATATGTCTTAATTTTTCACGTCTTTAACCGTTATAATCGTTTACGATTATAACAATTTTCCAATTTTGAAATAGGTAAACACTGACTTCATAGTCACTTTAAATTAACTTTTGCCTCCTTAAAAGTGGACTTTTTATTTGATTTTATTTGAGACCAACCGTTAGAGATAACCTATTCAAAGACAAAGATATTGCGTAACATACACAAAAAAAGATATTTTTTTATTAAAAAAGATTTTGGTATTTCTTTATTTAAAAAATATACTATGCTCATAAGGTTAAAACAATTTATGCATTAATATATATTTAGAATTTAACATATTAATTCAGATAGAATGTTAAATTAAATTGAAGACATATAAGCAAAGCCAGGGCTGGTCGCTAAAGTAATGAACAAACAAAGTAATGCATATGAATGCCTCAACTTTGTTGTACGGTGATAAGGGTATGGCAGATGACTTTTACAGGTTATATGTGATATTTTAGAAAAATCAACATTTATTATTTAGCTGTTGGAGTATGACGTAAATGACAAGAGTTTATGATGGTTTTGGAACTCATGTTAAAATTATCTACAAATGGTTATATCTTGGTTATATCCAAACCGAACTAGCGATATTCAAAGCTGCTGTGGATAAGGTGTCACTATATATTATAACAAGCCGATTTAATTCAAGAAAACATTAAAAAGTGATTGAAATTCCTATCCTATCCACCACTCCGACTCACACTTGTCCAGTTTTTATAATTTGTTATATTGTATTTAAAAGTTTTGCTTTTGATGTGTGTGTTTTTAATACGTTTTTAGTCTTGGCACAGTTTTTATTTTATTTTATTAGGATATCAGCTACATATGAAATTTAATTTAGTTCCTACTGCGGTCAAAAGATACAGTCGTTAAAAAATCCGTCAGACAAACAAACGAAACGTTACTTAATAATGACGAACCAACCAGCGAAAGTTTTTTTCGTGTATCCTGCGATATTTGCCACAGCTTCCAATATCGCTAAGATAATAGCTGCTAATGAACTCTTTATGTCTTTTGCTCTCAAACTCAAGTGGTACGACAATTCGACACGAGATCAGGCGCAGGAAGGATGGTGTAACGTACCTAGTCTCCGAGGCAAGGAGAGAGAATACATGGCGATATCCCAGTTCCGAATTCCGGGCTGTGACTAAGAAATTCACGAGACAAAAAATCCTATAACTATATTTACTTATACTGACCCGGGACTCTAACCCCGGACCTCCGTATCTGCACCCGACATGCTAGCCACTAGACCAACGAGTCAATGAAGAGAAAAAAAGTTATATTTATATAAATATAACCAAAAAAGCACTTTTGCGTTTTACCTTTTCATTCCTCAAAAATATATTATACAAATAAGCTAAATAAACCTAAAAGTAAATTAGTTTTTCTAATGCTAGCTTTTGGTTGTTTGCTTAATTAACTTTTCTCGTCACATTTTCCCTAACTAAATGAAGCCCACAATTTGCTGGACTGTGGCAGCTTTGATTAGATATAAATTTAAACAGTACGCTTTGATTAGGGCATCCTATCGGCTCTTTGTCACGTATTGTGGGTTAGTTTATAGGCTATCGTCTCCATTAAGCTATGTACATATACATACATTATTTTTTCGAAAAAACTTGTATAGTATTATGTGTTTTGTAATTAAGAGTATGTAAAAATGATAAATATGGTACGTAAGTATACATACGTATGATATATATATACATATGTATATTATAAAGTGTGTTTTACGGTAGGTCTTGTAACTGTTTTGTTTTGTTAGTCTATTGGATAGGTACTGGGTTCGAGTCACATGTTCGGCCCTCTTATTATTAGTAGAGTATAGATTATTGATTTTTTGAGTCAACGCCCACTTGGTCAGCGTGCTATGGCATTAACGGGAAGCCCATCCTCAGTGTAAACTATTTATATTATGTATAATATATTTGTTTTTCAATAACACATTAGAAATGATGAAATCGAGTGTAATAAGATATGGGAAAGACTTTTCTTCCCATTTTACCGCCCGAAGAATTTTACCGCCCCTTTGGGCGGTAAAATTTGTATGGAAACGTAATATTAATGGCCTTGAAAATTTGTTATTTAAACTTTTTCATTGTTGTTACTCAGACAAATTGTCTTGTTTTGTCGCCCAAAAGGTGGCTCTGCCTAAATATAATGTGATAAATAAAAAAGGTACTTCAGGATACACCCGTGCAACGCTAGGGTAAGTTGATAGTAATAAACGAACATTTAATTGTACTTACAGCGTCAAATGTACTGCTAAGCCTTTTTACAATCGCGGCAGGTAGTATATAAAACAACAACTGTAGTATTGGTAAGGATTCGTGGCCGCATTGTGCTTGCTCTATATTCCAAAGTGAATCACGCAATGCAATTTAATACTGTAACAAATATCAAATGTAGTGCACCACTTCCTACGACGTGTGTTTATTTTTTGTGTTTACTTTCTTATGGTTTTATCTTTGATCGAATACCAGTATAATCCATACAGATAAATAAAATAAAAGTGTCCGTTTCTAATGTCATAATAACAGCTTTATATAAATACTGAATGCTTATAAAAGTATATAGGTACGGTACTTATAAGAAAGAAACTATTTTTAAATTTCTGTCTGTCCGTTTGTTTCGGCTAATCTCTGAAACGGCTGGACCAATTTTTCCGAGACTTTCAGTGCACTTTTATTTTAGAAAAACAATTAGGGTTCCTTGCAAAAGATGGAAACCCATGAAATTGTGATCAAAATCCACATACCTAGCACCCGGGCGAAGCGAGAGTAAGTCACTAGTATATAATAAAGTTTATATTTTACTTTTAACTTACCTTCGCGTTCGGAAGCGTTCTTAGGTGTCTGACATAGCCTTTGTGTTACTCCAGGTCATAGACTATCAGTAGGTATACTAAATTTCATCCAAATTCGTCCAGCCGTTACAGCGTAAATGAGTAACAAGAATATACACAATAATACACATATAGCGTTCACATTTATAATAATAGTATGATAACTCTATATTATTTAAGTTAAATACCTAATCAGCTAAAGTGGGAATTCGTATTTGAATAGTAACTTGATGTCGCTTCGCTTAAGTTGTACCTGCGTCATGCGGGCCTTCCGTTGTTTTATAGTGTATAGAAATGGAAAATACAAATATATGCCCCGTTAGAAGCACTAAATATTGTATTGTATTAAACCTCTTGAAAGGCCGGCAACGCATTTGCAAGCCTTGCGGTGTTGCAGATGTCCATGGGCGGCGGTGATCACTTTCATCAGGTGAGCCTCCTGCTCGTTTGGCCCCTTGATCACATAGAAAAAAAGCTCTTTTTAACGTCCCAGTGCTAGGCGCAGGCCTCCCTTCAATACGAGGGAGATCAGGTTATAGTCCACCAAGCTGGCCGAGTATGGATTTTCGGACTTGACATGTCTTTCGAAAACTTGCTAGGTTCTCTCAGACATGCAGATTTCTTCACGATGTTTTCGTCCACCGTAAGACAAGTGGTAATCATGTTGAAAATGATTCGCACATGAAAATATCAGAGTTGCGTGACCCAGGATTTGAGCCCGCTTGATTCATTTTTCCGAGCAAGAGCGTTACCACTGGGCTACCATTGCCTTATGATACTCATGATTGTACTAAATATATTTATATAAAATTTTAAATAATGAATAATCTTTTCGGATTATTTCATGGATTTATTTTGATTTCTGGTTCCCGATTTTACAGCAATCATGACCATGATTGCTGTATAGCATTCGGAATGTCGGTAAACAAAATAAATCCGTGAAAAAACAGTTTTGTTTAAAATGTAAAATATTCGCGTAAATCAAAGAAAGTATTATATTTATATAAAATCTTTGTATGTGTATTCTCAGAGCAGCTTACTTCAATTCAATTATTATGTTCAATTGTTTCTAGGAGTGCCATTTGGGCACCGTAGCAACTTACTTGTGTGTGGGATAGTAAGTAGCATATTATATCAGTCCCCGGTTCGTAAATTACCAACGTAATAAAATTGTAAAAACGTAACAAAAATGATATCGATTCGTTGCTCCTCTTTTGTATTTATTATAATAATTTTCTTTTAATCGTTTTCAGTGACGGAAACTAAACTCCCCGAGACTGAAAACTACAGTAAGCAACCTGGTAATCTAAAATATAGATTATTTATATATAACTAGCAAAAGCCGCGGCTTCGTTCGCGCTAATACTACCAAAAAAAACTCTAAAAAGTTAGGTCTCATGCAAACTTTCATCCCCTATTTTACCGTCTCATGGACTGAATTTTGAATAATGCTAAAACACGTACTTATTTAATTGTATCGAAGAGCATTAATACAAGTTTCATGTAGTTCTGATCATAAATATTTTATTTGGCTTATATTATAACGTGTTTCCCGTGGGAATGAGATAATCTCCCGGGGTAACAAGTAGCCTAAGTCACTATCCAGCCCTCTAACTATCTCTACACATAAAATCACGTCAATCCGTCACTCTGTTTCGAGGTGAAAGAAGGACAAGCAAACACACTTTCACATTTATTATATTATCATGGATAGTACTATGCGTGTATGCACTATCACAATGTACACTCTCCTCTATTCGTAACACCCTCAAAGTCCAATGAGACGATAAGTCGACACGACCGATTTGAATTCAGGCGAAGAACCGTCACCTTTACGTGCCATACCATCTAATACCATTCGATAGAATATATTGAACTTTTAGTGTGCAAATCTGCCAATTTTTAACTCCGGGCTGCTACTGAGAATTTGTTAAAGGAAAAACTCAGTAATAATACTAGGCCTGGCCTGGGAGTCGAACTCAGGACTTTGGATCTGGAGCCATACTGCATTTATGATAACAATAGCAAGAATAATAAAAAATGTATGTCCATGATTATAACGAGCTGTTAAGTAAACTAGCAAGAAAAACAAAAATAAAGAAAATACAGAACGATGTTGACTTGGTTGTTGTGTGTTATTGTGTTCACCAACGAATGTTGGTGAATAATTAGTAGTGTGCCGGTGACAGGACCGTCCCATAGGCTTGCATATTTACGTCCACACTAGCGGAATATTAGGTTTGCTCGCAATACACTATTGTTCTAAGTTCTGTTGAAACGACCTAGTAAGTTGGGAAATGGGGAACTAGAAATACCAATGATTTTATAAAGGATGTCAAATAAACATGTGAAGTTTCTAATGCTAAGAGAATAATATTTTTTTAAAATTTACGCGAATGTTTCACATTTTAAATAAAACTGTTCTTTTCGGGTTTTTTCGCGGATTTATTTTGAATTTTGTTTCCCGACATTCCGAATGTTATACAGCAATCGTGGTCACGGGTGAGACTGACCCTATACATATTCTTTTTACGTCGGGGGTTAATTAAAAACTTTATTAATAGTTAAGTTTATTTCACTTTTATGTTAAAGTTATGTATATCATACTTTACGTTGCTCTCAACGCATTGCTTTTAAAGTCCTGTTATTAAGACTTAAGTAATAAATTCGAGTCCACATTAACACTGGAAATGTGCGTTCCAATAGGAATAAGCTTTGATTTACGCCGTGAGTATTGCTGCAGTATTACTTACATAACTGTGTTTTCTCATATGCTATTGGTTCCAAAACTACAATTTACTTAGCAATAAGGTAGAAAAATTGTATGCAAGTATAAATATAAAATAAATATGTTGGGACATTAACACACAGCACCATCTAGTTCCATGGTAAGCTACGAAGCCTGTGTTATGGATACCAGATAGTTGATACACTACACATATATAACTTTAAATACATAAATATTATAAATATAAACACCTATGACTGGAGTACAAACATTCGTGCTCATCACACAAATGAATGCCCCGAGCGGGACTCGAACCCGCGACTACTGGCGCAGAAAGTAGGGTCACTACAAACTGAGCCAAACATACCGTCAAAACATGCTATTGTCCTTTCTCTCGCTTAATATTTACCCATATTTTTTTAAATATTTGCACCCATACTTCTATACTAATATTATAAATGTTTAGATGGATTTTTGGATGCTTGGATGCTTGTTATGCCAGAACGGCAGAAAGGATCTAAATGAAATTTGGCACAGAGATAGATTATAGTCTGGAATAGCACATAGGTTATTTTTATCCCGGAAAGAGTACGGTTCCCGTGGAATAGATGTGTTTTTGTTTGTCTAGAGGCGAATCGGAGCGAAGTGAGGGTGAGCCGCTAGTATGTAATAAAATTAAAATAAGTTCTGCATTGTTTTTTTTTATAAATTATATATTATGTGAAGAGTGTTTAATGAGATTATATAGGTATAATAAGTATATGCTGAGAATTATTAAGAGCCACTAAAGGAATAACGTTGTAACTCAGTTGTTTAACAGTATTGAACTTTATATTTATCTCCAAATTAATTTAATTTGTTTAAATAATTTCAATGTGGTTTACAATGTTGCTCTTTGGATGTGTTGAAATATATACAAATGAGGTATTAGATATGTATAAACCAGAACGATCAAAATGAAAAACGAGAGACCATTAGTGACAGTAAGTAGCAATGACAGATATACATTTATTACTCCAAGCTTTTTACTGTCTTAATTCTTTATCATGATTCTAAAATAGGTCAATTTTTTACGTTTTTGCTGGAATCTGATGAGCTTAAAATGTTGATACCTAGCCTATTTGTAATTTCCGTGACTTCTGTTAGGTGGTCTGATGATAAAGTTAAAAGGAAAAGGTCTCTCCCATGACCATGATTGCTGTAAAGCAATCGAAACGTCGGGAAACAAAAATCAAAATAAATCCGCGAAAAAATCCGAAAAGATAGTTTTATTTAAAAGGAAAACTTTAAACAGCTTAAGACGATTGATACAATTTTTTTTAGAAGTAACGACTTCGTTTGATTAGAACATAAGATCATGTCTTAATAGTAGTTTAGTTAAATCAAATCCCGTAAATCCCATTAATATTATAAAAACGCGAAAATTTAGATGGATGGATGTTTGTTACTCATTTACGCCAGAATTACTGTACAGATACGGATGAAATTTGGCACAGAGATAGATCACAGTCTAGAATAGCACATACGTTACTTTATATCCTGAAATTATGTACGGTTCCCATGGGATAGATTTGTTTTTATTGTTCATTTTGGAGTTAGTTAGTTGCTAGTTTATAGAATAAATCTTTAGAATTATGAGAATGAAAAAACGTGGACCGGTAAAAGCAGCCTCGACAGATCATTAAGCAGTGAGCGCTAAGAACCAAAAGTACCATTACCAACGCGAGCTTAAAATCTGCCAATTCACTTTTCTATCCTGTTTAAGTGCGTTTCTGAAAATGGAGGTGATTTTTGAAATTCATTGTAGGTTTGTAGAGAATTAATAGAAGATTTTTGGTGTAAGCTGTTGATATGATTTAGGCTTTGTGTTATGAAATATTTCATCAATGTTGAGTTTTGTATGAACATGAAATAATGTAGAGGACACGTTTGGTTTCATCAAATTAATTTATAGAAACTTTTATTTCTAATTTCAATATTTTAATACAATTTAATATGCGATAATCGTCCTTTTTTTTCTCTTATTATTGTTACATATTTTTTAAATAAATATAACATTAAAACCACTGAGATTTATATAATGCTACAAAATTTGATACTAAATATATTACATACTAGAGTATTACATAATATGTATTCCTATTTAAGAACAGAAAAATAAAATTGTAATTTTAATAATACTTTCCTATATTTACGCGTACATTTGACATTTTAAATAAAACTATCTTTTCGGATTTTTTCGCGGATTTATTTTGATTTTTGGTTAGATCTAACACCTTAGTCTCTCCCGTGACCATGATTGCTGTAAAGCAATCGAAACGTTGGGAACCAAAAATCAAAATAAATCCGCGAAAAAATTCGAAAAGATAGTTTGTAATTTTGACTTAATGTTGTCATTAGTAATTATGTTAATTATGTTAGGGGGCAAACTATTTATAAGTCGCAGTGTAATGTACATAGTTGTTCTATCAAAAACATTCAAATAAATCAAGATATGGAAATTAATTTAAATTACCTTTTGCCTTTATTTTATTATATTATTGCCTTTTTTATCTTTACTATAGGAAAATACATTACTAATAGAGATAGCCAATATTTTCTGTGTTCTTTTTTATTTTTTAACCCTATTTCAACCCATAGATATTTTCATATTTTACTATTTTTATTAACAAAATTTTAATCTTTAACCTCTTTATATTCAGTATTTTCATATAGGAACGGAAAGGAAATATGCCCGATATTATACACCGTAGTTTTTCAATTAGAGGTATTTCATAACATTTTTTTCCGCAACCAACAAAGCAGTTATCCTACTAGTATCCATTTATTCTTCATCAGGTAAATTATATAAGAGTAATTCTATGATATCTTTACAGCACTTGTATAGTTTATTAAATATTTTTTGAAGTTAAATTTTTCTCTTGGGATGTTTGGAAAAAATTATGAGAGTAAAATTTTTACGATGCGCGCGCACACCGACATCCAAAAAGCGACATGATGAAGTTAGCTGCATTCTTACAAACAGTTTTAATTTTTTTTTAATATTTTTATCTCTTTTTTAATAGTTTAGCCATTACCTTTTGTTAATTAATAAATAAATTTAAGCAAAAAATTGTAAAAAGATCTAAATAATAGGTTAGCTCTTACAAGTTACAAATATAGAACTAGATGCCAACTTTCAAAGTACGATTGACCGTAAAAGTTAAAATCGACACTCAAAATTTGATTATACGATTATATAAGAAAAAAAGCTTATGTGCGTTTCATTCTTCGAGCAATATATAGCAAAGTAGTTGGCTACTATTGATACTGTCGGTGGAATATAATTTTCGCTATTTTGTTTTACGAGTATGTGATCATAGGACAACTATGGGACTAGCACATCAAAGCTTTTCAATTTTAACTTTACTTGATATCTTCAACATCCAATAAAATATCTCTGTTTATAACTATTTTTACAATCAGGTATCTTAGCTGATCGATTTTTTTCTTAATTTTACTCCAAATTTTATGAATAATTTCACGTCTTATAAAACACTCTTATAAAGCAAAGATAAATAATTAGAAAGGTTAAAGATCTGGAATGCGATGAAATAAATTTACTAATATTATATATAAATCAAATTTTCTAAGAACGTAAAATAAAGGACCTAAAACAATATTATTAGGGTAAAAAATCCAGCTCAGCAAATATTTTTATAAATTATTTTGTAAATATTTTAAAACAACACCTCATTATTAAATCCGAAACGTCCGCCGAAAAGGCTTTCTTAATAAATATGCTAATTACGAATAAAAATACGGAGAAAAAGTTGGGACCGCGCTAAGTGTTTTACTTTTCAGATTGTTTAGAGAGAAACAATGCATAATTTGGAATAATACAATTTCAACGTCCTTTTTGTGGCAATGCCCAGTAGTAATGTACTGGCTTGGGAACCTTAGTGGAGCGGGTTTAAACCCGGGTCTGATATTCTCATGCGCAAATCATTTTTGATTATTATCTAGTTATAGGTATAGGTAGGACAAGACAAGGACACGTGAAGTGCGTCAAGCTACTTGGCTAGCGTGGTAGACTATGGCCTGATGACTGATTAGGCCATATTCGGTATCAGAATGTAGACTCGTGCCTAACAGTGGGATGTTAGAAACGGCTGAATAAAATGTCCTTTTTAATGGAATTCACATTTCTTTCTAGAGTTACAAAGTAAAAAGGCAAATGCCGTAATATCTTATTTTCCTCCCACGCACCTGGATTATTACACCTTTTTACGGTTGCGTAGGTACTGAAATGTCGGGTTAGGGCCTTATTGCTGAGCCTAAGTTATCAGTCCGTCCGTATGTACTTTTTTTATTATATACTAGTAACAGTATATACCAAATAAGTAGTATAATCTACGTATTTTGCTAACTTGTAAGTAAAGTTAAAGACAATACAAATATAAATAGTTATTAGTTGTTGTGCTGTAAGACTGCATTTGTACATTCATTTAATGTTGATTTATTTCTTGGTTTTTTGGTTTGTTTATAGCAGAGTTGGTCATAAATGTTTTTTTTTCTATATCTCGTATGTATGTATTCAGCCCTTTTCAACATCCCACTACTGGGCACGGGCTTCCTTCCAATACTCAATCAAAGCAAAAACTTGCTGGGTTCTCCCAGACATGCAGGTTTCCTCATGATGTTTTTCTTCACCGTAAGCAAGCGGTAATCATGTTGAAAATGATACGCATATGAAAATATCAGAGTTTCGAGACCCAGCATTTGAACCAGCTCCAATTAGTTTCCCAAGCGAGCACGTTACCATTGGGCTACCACTGCTTTATTATTTAAATTATTTCATTTTCAATATTACAACCATACACAACATTTTTCATAATAGACAAAAGATGGAGATAAATTTTAAAGTTCAAATCAGGCATGTGCTGTGTAAACATTAAAAAGTTTTCAAAGGTACCACAACAAAGGATATATTAAGGAGCTTATTAAGGTATGTGCATAATGCGGAGGCAAAGGCTTCCTCTCATGGAGAGGGTTTAACCCTTGCCCCTCTTAGCTCGATGGATAATACTTTTTGAGACGCTCTGTCGCCACACTTCTTTTTAATTCTATTAATGATAGAGAAATAAATGAGACACTTTGTCTATTAAGATTTTGTAACTTCTCTAAATCTTACGGAACATAATTAAAACACTATAAACAAACTACAGCAGTGGTAGCCCAATGGTAACGCGCTCGCTTGGGAAACCGAGTGAAGCGGGTTCAAATTCCGGGCGCACCTCTGATATTTTCATGTGCGAATCATTTTCTAACTTGATTACCACTTGTCTTACGGTGAAGGAAAACATCGTGAGGAAACCTGCATGTCTGAGAAAACCTAGCAAGTTTTCGAAAGACATATGAAATCCGCAAATCTGCACTTGGCCAGCGTGGTGGACTATGGCCTGATTCCCCTCGTATTGAAAGGAAGCCCGTGCCCAGCAGTGGGACGTTAAAAAAAAAGGGCTGAATACAAACAAATTAGAAGTCTTTTAGCAGTACTCAATACGTAGTTGCTAAACCTAACTTGATACAGTTGTAATATTTCGAGCAGCACTGTTTCAGTACGTCCGGGTTATATAATGAATAAATACTTAATAGAAAAAAAAAACTAAAAAAAATCTCTCAGCATGAGTCTGATTGTAAATCGAAAGACTTTTTGAAACTTAAAGATTATAATCTGGTGATTACAAAAATGTTACTTTCCACAATCGTTGTTGTTTGTTCAATTGTTCCACAATTCTAACCATAATTTGTTATTTCAATTTCTACGCGACATAGTCGAAATAAGTTGCGCCCAAAGGCACTCCTAAAAGCCACGAAATTAAAGAATTAAATTGAATTATTTCAATACTATTTATAAAATTTCAGCAGTAGTTTATGTAAAAATCAAAGTGTTACTCTCTTTTTGTATTTAAAAATCCAACCGAAATGAAGAATCATATTAAAATGAAATCTCAAAAATCGCATAAATCATTTCAACATCGAACGGAACAGGAAGTAGTCTCAACGCCGGATATGACGCCAGCGACCTGACAGTTAATATCCGTTAAACCTACTAACAATTGTAGCATTTACCCGAAAGACTTAAAGTTGCTTATTGTTGAAATAAGCGTTTGAACATACACAGCTGATGTAGTTAGAAGATATACAAAATTTTATAAAATCTGTTCGCTATCTTGTATCTGGTCTATCAAATATAAGAAATACATTTATTCAGATGTATATAAGTAATGCGAATGATTTACAAAAAATTATGTAAATTATGAAAATTTTAAACTTATGTATGTAGTAATTTATGTATTATGAAAATTTTAGATATATTATAATTTTACTTCTTCTATACAGATAAATAAAATTAAAGTGTCTATTTGTAATGTCAAAATAACCACTTTATACTAAATGCATATGGAATTATATACGGTACTTATAAGAAAAACACAATTTTTAAATTTTTTGTCTGTCTGTCTGTTTGTTCCGGCCAATCTCCGAAGTGGCTGGATCAATTTTTACCGAGACCTTCATTGGCAAATAGCTGATATTATAAGAAGTAACTTAGGCGACTTTTATTTTAGAAAAAGGATTAGGGTTTCGCTCAAAAAAATTAAAACGTACCTAGGGACGCACCCAAGCGAAAAGAGGGTAAGCCACTAGTATTGTATATAAACATATATCTGTACATATAATAAAATTCTAACTGAGTCCGAACTCCGAATCTATAATATTTTTTGGAAAATCTTATTGAAATAGTCATTATTATCGATACAGAGGACGAATCTATAGTTTTTAGAATTTTTGTCTGTCTAGATCACGAGAAAACCACTGGACAGGTTTTGATGAGGTTTGATATGATGATAGCTGGTTATCCTGGCCAACATATAAAATACTTTTTATTGCGGGAAAATATCTCATCTCTGAGAAATCTATACTAATCGTATCGTATTTAGGGACGAACCCGAGCAGAGCCAGGATGAGTTCTTAGTATTTTATATATTTCATTATGTATACAGATATTATATGTACCTATACAGATTTGACTAACTATAATTAGTCTTAACCACAGAAATCAATTAATACGATTGATTTGTTAGTGGTTTTAACACTTAGGTAGATATTTATATGACAGAAATCACTATGTCGAAAATTATACATATTGAAAACGATAAATAACATAATTTTGTAACCTTGATAAATGTTGTTATATGCTATTATTGGATTGAATAGCACGAGCTTTGAATTATTTAATGGAATCGAAGGAAAATTTGATTTTGGGTTAACTTTGGTTATTAACTCTACCATACAAAATATGAAATTATTTAAAAAAAACCATTCTAAGTAATATTATAGAGACAAAAAGTTTTTTTTGTATGTTTATTTGTAATGGATAAAATAAAAATCAGGTTAACTGATTTAGATGAAATTTGGTATGAAGATAGTTTGAGATCCTGGGAAGGTCATAGGATTGTTTTAAACCGTAAATTATCGCTTAAGGGGTAGCCCCCCCCCTTCCCCCTTTTAAATATATTCCATACTAACCGTTAAAACACAGCAAAACGAGGATGAATCGCTAGTATCTTATAATTTAAGTGATGTACCCTTGCTTTGCTTGGGTTTGTCACTGGAGGCTTAACAATATCCTATCTGATAGCATATGTATACTAAAAATGTAATAAAATAGACAGCTAACTAACATTGTGTGGGACATAAATATCCTCGTTGATTGTTATGGAACAGTAGGCAGAGGTAGAGGGTGTCACACCCTCATGTGTCGGCACACCCCTCGCATTACAAGAAATTAAGGTAAAATAGGAGGAGGATAACCGTGCTTTATGTCCAAATTGTATCCAAACTGAAAAAATAGGATAAGTAACGTGATAGCAAAATTAGAGGTTTAGTTTTAGTTGTTAGTAATTTTTCATGCGGATAGTATTTTGTATTAATTAAAAACTCTTTGAAGCACAAAACCAAATAAAAAATGAATAAGGAAAAACAATGTTATAGTTAAAAAATGGTAATTCACACGATAGCGACTATTGTAAGGCAAAGTTGTTAAATCTGTCTTAAACTGCAAACAATTCCGGAGAATGTATGATCTGAAACAGAACTTATGATTGGACCTAAATAATATATTACATGTACTAGCGACTCACGCTCGCCTCGCTCGCGTTCGTCCCTGTGTACGTTTTTATGGTAAGTATAGAATGAACTATATACATATATGTAGCTGGACATGACTCCCCATACAAACTTTCATCACCCTTTTCACCCCCCTAAGGGATAATTTCCGGGATAAAAACTGTCCTATGTCCTTCCCAGGGTCTCAAACTATCTCCATACCAAATATCATCTAAATCGGTTCAGAGGATTAAGCGTGAAAAGGAGACAGACAGAAAGAGTTACTTTCGCAATATTAATTAATGTATTATAATATTAAATTATATATTATATTAAAATATTAATATTATAATAATAATCTATAATATATTATAATATATAATATTAGTATGGATTATTTAGGACATATGTATGTATGTATGTATATTTCACAATGGAAACGGAAATCAGCAAAATGAAGTAGGAAACGCCCACCGATTTTCATCATGTTATTAAACTTCAAGAAACTTAATTTAAATTACTAATTTTCTATTTCGCGACTTATTTACCACAGAATTGCTTTAAAGTACGAAAGAAACTTGTTAACTTTGTAAAACCACATCTAACGCCTAATTATTATGAAGCGGCAACGATAATGGCGTAATTACTCCTGTTATATAAACAAATACATTTAAGTCCTTTAAATACTGTTTGTTATATAATTTCGTAAAGGGTTATTTGAATAAAATAATTATATGTGACGTGTATATTTGTACGGTACCTGTGTTTATTTGGTTTCGTTGATTATTTTCTAATTTAGACGACGTAAGGAAGTCTTTCTACAATCCATACTAAATATCATTATAAACTAGCGACTCACCCTCGCTTCGCTCAAGTTCGTCCCGTAGGTGTATAATAAAAAATAGTTATTGCTAGTGTACCTTAGGAGATAGACATATACTATTAATTACTTTTGTGTAGATTTTTTTAAGACCTACAATTTTCTAGTACATTATATTAACGTATCTTTAAAGGTTTAGCCAACGTTAGCCAGCTTACAACTCGATAGAACTATTTATTATGTTTTATCGTGAGATTGAAAATTTTTCCTGTAGTAAAAGACACCCTAAATGTTGACCCGAGTAATAAGTTACCACTACACAAAAAAATTGTTAAAATCGGCCCAGTACTTTTCACGTGAAACGCGAACACCCAAACAGGCAAACAGACATATAGACAAAATTTTAATAACTATTTTGTTTTGGGGTCTATATTCTGTACATAATACGTTACAGTCATTGGTTTAAAAAATTTTTCATGTACAGATTTAGTTATGAAATATATATATATATATATATATATATATATATATATATATATATATATATATATACACACACACATATATATGTATATATATATAATAAAACATATTATATGTATAGTTTTCTAGAAGCATCTTCCTCCAAGTGAAAAAGTTTCTGTATTTTATCAGGAAAATAAGAATCTAAGTCTGAAAATAGAATATGGTAGCTACAGCAGATGTTGTCGGCGTTTAGTAGACCTTCTACTATTCCTTAGCGATAAAGTGCGCTCAAGTCTCAATCGATTTGCAACTTATTGTGAGAATGGTTTTGAATATTTGTATCAAAATATTGTCTTATATATATATATATATATATATATATATATAAAATGCTGAGATTCATATCCAAACTTACTTATGAATTTATATTGGATTTTGTTACAGTATGAGATTTTTCCCACAACAATAATTATTAACTTTTTTATTTCAGAACATAACTCGGTAAAATGAAATTACTTTTATTATTTTCTATGTACATATAATAAAATTGTAACTTTATATATAATAATTTTTTGGAAAATCTTAATGAAATAGTCATTATTATCAATATAGAGGCTAAATTTATAGTTTTTACAAGTTTTGTCTGTCTGTCTATGACCGTATTACGGAAAACCACTGGAGGGATTTTGATGTCATTTGGTATGATGATAGATGGTTTTTCGGATCAACATATAGGATACTTTTTACTGCAGGAAAATATCTCATCTCTAAGAAATCTATACTAAATGTGAAAATGTAATTAGGGACGAACCCGAATAGAGCGAGGGTGAGTCGCTAGTTCTATAATAAATTGAGTAACAAGTTATATTTTATCCTTATCCTTTACTTATTCTCTTAGCTATCTATGGGTATACTTAGTAAGCGAATTAAAAAAATTGTGACCCTAGTGATACCTGTCATACATAAAATATTGTTTAAGATATTATATTTCAGAGAAAAGTAGCTAGTTTTTTGATATCTTAAAAGATTTTAAAGAGAAGTTTTAAAAGTAGCTATTGAAATTACCATCTCGAGTACCTTGCCAGTGTGCTCTGCCAATTAGGCTAAGTGTTCTGTGCTCCGTACCCAGACACTCTTAATGTAATTATTACATTTGATCTAAATTGTTACTATATAATGTTATATTCTGTAGTTAAATTATTACTCTTTTGTGTTTATACTTGCTCAATATAAGTTCTTAATATATTAATTGTTGAGTAACAACATACCCTCGCTTCTCTCGGATGCTTCCCTAAGTGTTTAACTTAACGGTACCTATGTGTTACTCTAAGTCATAGCCTATCTAACCTCCGAGATATGTTCACCTTGTCGTGGTGGGAGCGGGCTTATTAGCATCACTGGGAGATGGCCCACTTCAGTGGGCGATGAACCATGCGGGTTGCTCCTGGTACTTCTCTGACAGCAAAGTGGATCGTGGGAGCAACCCCTTGGTTGTGCGGTCTGCTTGGGTATACGATATATAGATAAGACCTGACATCGTCATCGACGCACTATTAGTCCAGCCGTTTCAACGTGAAAGAGTAACAAACACACGTACAATTTTTTATAATAGGCACACACATTTATTAATAGCAATCCGAAACTAATATGTTATATGGTACTCAAGTCTCCATGCGCAACTCGCCCGTTGTATTCAGCCCTTTTTAACGTACCACTGCTGGGCACGGGCCTCCCTTCAATATGAGGGGGATCAGGCCATAGTCCACCACGCTGGCCAAGTACGGACTGGCGGACTTCATATGTCTTTCGAAAACTTGCTAGGTTTTCTCAGACATGCAGGTTTCCTCACGATGTTTTCCTTCATCGTAAGGCAAGTGGTAATCATGTTAGAAATGATTCGCACATGAAAATATCAGAGGTGCGAGACCCGAGATTTGAACCCGCTTCACTCGGTTTCCCAAGCGAGTTAGCGTAGCGTTACCATTGGGCTATTAATGCCTACGGTTACATAACGGTTAACCAATGCTATTGTTTGAATTCTAAAATAAATTATTTAATTCAAATATATAGTAAATTCTTAATTTAATAGAGAAATTCTTATTTTATAGCATATAAATGTGCAAGCTTTAGAAACGTTATATCTCAGTCCACTTCACAGGAAGAAAATCCTCGAGTGGCAAATAGTTAGACGCTAGCAGATGTTGCTACTTAGAAACTACTCTTATGTCGGCCGAGGCGCCAAATCAGTTTACGATACAATACATGTACATATATACATTACAAAGGTTTGTACAACATATGTTAGTAAGGTCTCTGTATTTATTATTTCATCTTTGTAAGATATTATATAAGATAACGTCGGATTGTCCACTTTAAGGACCACTAGCCCGTTCTTCTATTTTTTCTATAGAATCGGACGAAGTATTATAAAATAATTTGTTTGTGTATATGTGTGCGCGTGCATGTGCATAAACTGCTTCGGTGGTCTAGTGGCTAGCATGTACGGCCACAGATCCTGGGTTTGAGTCCCGGGTCAGGCCAATTTCAGTTATTGAATATTTCTGTCAAGAAATTCTCAGTAGCAGCCAGCCGAAGTTGGTGGTGTTTTACACCCGGGCCTCGGAGAGCACGTAAAGCCATCGGTCCTGCACCTTAAATCTCACCGGTCGTGTCGAAGTATCGTCAAATCTGACTTTGAAATTGACAGGAATAGAGAGTGAACCTGTGTTTGCGCGTACATTTGTGCACTATAATATCTCCTGCGCATCTGGCTAGTCTCAGTGAGATTGGCTGCCGTGGCCGAAATCGGTCAGGAGGATATTATGAAGATCGTGTGTGTGTGTTTGTGTGTATCATTAATTCTTCACGATCAAACAGCTGAACAAATTTTGAACAAATTTAGAAAAGAAAGCCTTATTACCTGGAGTAACACATACTCGTAGGCTACTGTTAGGTACCCAGGGACGCATTCGAGCAAAACAAGGGTTACTCGCTAGTATAACTTATTAGGTTTCAGTATAGCTATATCGTAAGGCAGTGATAGCTCAGTGGTAGCGCGCTTGCTTTGGGTAACGCCCTCACTTAAGAAACCGAGTGACGATGTGTTATGGTGAAGGTGTGTCTTAGTGAATCATGATGACCTGCATGCTCAAGAGATGTTAGTAAGTTTTCGAAAGACATGTGAAGTCTGCCAACTGGTACTTGGCCAGCGTGGTGGACTGAGGCCAGATCTCCTTCGTAGTCGTGCCCTGTAGTGGGACGTTAAAAAAAGACTGAATACATACAGCTATATTTGGTTCGTATAGGCTCTAGTATAGGTTATAGTATTATGTCATGTTAGGATGCTACGCGCAGTATATTGATAGGGTCTAAGTGAGGTCGCGGTTGGGTAATAGAATGAATGTAATATAACAATTATGGCATAAAATGTCCATTTACGCTCTAAAATTTAGAATATATGTAAGTACGAACGTACGTTGAAACTTCAAATTTTCCACTTTGTTTATTCGGACTACTGTTACTTATATAATTTTATCGAGGATTTTATAATAAGTAAAAACACTATAGAAATAACTATCTTAATAGAACGTAGAATTACAAAGCAATTGTTGGTAGCAACGTGTTGCTAGCGGAAATCCCTTGAGGTTTGTACGAGGTAATTGTTTTACAATATAGTATGGTTGTTATAATTAGTTATTATTATAGATTAAGATGTGATTGTTTATTATGACAGTGTTAGGGGGGGGGGGGGGGGTTAGGGGGGGGGGGGGGGGGTTAGGGGGGGGGGGGAATAATGAATGATTTTTTACGATGCGTTAAACTTAGTCAACTTTATGAAGTTAGTCGTTATTAGTTAAAGTGTGAAGTTAGCTGTTAAATCTCCTTTTAGTATAGTGTGATGTGTATATTCAAGATATTAATTCCGATATTTCTATATACACAACACGTGTTTTTAAATATCGATAAAAATAAAAATGATTACAAGTTTTTATTTACTTTCACCTGTTCCACTGCCTGTCTGTAATGAAATCTTGCAAGTTAAATTTGACCCACTTTCGATTTGGTTTGGTTCTCATGACAATGCACGATTATAGATGCCCCCTATTTTTAATCTAACAAGCAAAGTGACGACATTGTGAATCAAATATGGCGGACTCCCAAAGAGTGCGGATTATGTTTTTTTATGCACATCCATGATATGGATATCATATGAAAAGGTGCTGAAAAAATACGTGTAAATTAAAAACAAAAAAAACCAAAAAAGAATTAATAAAAAGAACAAGCTTTAAATGCCCTAAAAAACAAGTGCATAAGTACACACACACACTTTTTTTTAATATTCTGTACTTTACATCCACTTTGAGTAAAAACTCTAACAAACTTCTTTTTAAACTAGGTACATATCGACTCAACCGTTCATAATATGACCACACTTGTTTTTAACAAAATGACTATCTAGTTAGATATCCAATTTTGGGGAATCCAAAAAGTACTGAAAAGCCTCGTGTGTCCACTCTGTGTTCCACGTCTCAAACTATCTTCTTACCAAATTTCATTTAAATCGGTTCAGTAAATCCAGAGATTACCCCCTACAACCTCACAAACTTTACCTCTTTATAATATTAAATATACACAGATCATATAATAATATACTAACTAGTAAAGATTACAAATACATACATAAATTGATTAGATATCGAGTTTCATTCCTGTAATGGATGTAACATACTATCATCAGTTTCACTATTTAACTAAAAGCTATTACTGATATTATAATATCTAGTTTTCAATTATCTTATAATATTAAATGAGCTATTCTTGTAACATACATTTTATTTTCTGTATCTCAGTAGCGGCTCTAACGATTTGGATCAAATTTTATATTTAGTCACCCTCGCTTCGCTTCGGGTTCGTCTCTAGACATAAACAAATTTATCCCACGGGAACCGTACATTTTCCGGGATGATATATAGCCTATAGCCTTCCTCAGTTAACGGGCTAATGCAAAAAGAATTTTTCAAATCGGATCAGTGGTTTCTGAGATTAGCGCGTTCAACCAAACAAACAAACAAACTCTTCAGCTTTATAATATTAGTATAGATAACACGTTTGACGGCACGTTTGGCTCAGTTTGTAGTGCTGTGCCAGTGGTCGCGGGTTCGAGTCCCGCTAGGGGCATACGTTTATGTGATGAGCACGAATTTTTGTTCTCCAGTCATGAGTGTTTATATTTATCATATTTATGTATTTAAAGTTATATATGTTTAGTGTATCAACTATCTGGTAACCATAACACAAGCCTCGTAGCTTACCATGGAACTAGATAGTGATGTGTGTTAAAGTCCCAACATATTTATTATTTTGCTTCTCGTATGAAAAAACGTATTTTTAATATCTTTTCCGAATAACGCCCAGTGGAGCTCAGTCGCCGAGGTACTTAATTATAAAATGCGTTGTTTCGTTAACAGTATTGAATATTGGAAAATAAGTTAATACCAGAATCTGAATTCTGAACAAAGTTGCATATACTCGTAACTCTAAGAAAATCAGTAGTTTAAATCGTCTTCAAATCGATTTACAGCTTCAGAATAAATGGACGTTCCATCCAAGTCCACTTTATCTGATAAAATTCTAAAGTGGTTTAGAAGTGAAAATAGTTTAGGTATAGTTGCCGGCGTTTAGGAACTATTCTTCACCGATCGGAAGAGTGCACACGAGCGAATTGAAATTCAAACGGAACCAATACTTTCTAATAATGTAAAATACTATGACTTTTTAGCAATTGTAGTTAGATTTTTAGTACTTCAATCATTTGATTTAAATCATTATTCTTGAGATTTAGTGTTGGAGATTTTACGTCTTAATTTTTTCTTCTTTTCTATGATACTTTCCATCTGTCAGATATTGAATTGACTTACAAGAAATAATTGCTATTTTAAAATTTTGTTAATAATAATATGAAACACGCATTTTTTTTTTGAACTTATAATTTTTTGCGCAAACCTGATTTTCGCATTGTAGTGGGAATATTGCGAAAATTATAATAAAACCGCAAGATGAAATTAGGGTCTGAAAACGACAGCGCGTCGCTGGTAGTATATAAAAGGATTCAAAACAAAGTTGAATGTCTTGATGATTTTTTACAGTTTAAAAACAAAAATCCGTCTTTTTAATCTTGTAGATGTTTTTGAAAAATAAATAAAGAAATAATGCTGAGAAAATATTCACTTAACCATGGATATTAATTTTTACATTTGGTAGGAGGGTGGGGGTCTTAAACAATATGTTATACTACAATCGTTGAAGAATAGAAATCTGAGAGGCAGTGGCAGCCCAATGGTAACGCGTTCGCTTGGGAAACCGAGTGAAGCGGGTTCAAATCCCGGGTCTCGCATCTCTGATATTTTCATATGCGAATCTTTTCTAACATGATTACCACTTGTCTTACGGTGAAGGAAAACATCGTGAGGAAACCTGCATGTCTGAGAAAACCTAGCAAGTTTTCTATGGCCTGATCCCCCTCGTATTAAAGGTAGGCCCGTGCCCAGCAGTGGGACGTTAAAAAGGACTGAATACAATACAATACAGAAATCTGAAAAATTGGAAAAATTACCTCAATACAAGTTTTTTACAATTTCTATTTTACAACGTTTGTAGAATAAGTAATATCTTATGTAAGTCCCGAGAATAGATAAAATACATATGTTACGCCAACGCCAAGCTTCATAGACCATAAAGTATACTACGACGTGATTTCATGTTGTACAAATTAAATAAATTGAGGGGAAGGGAATGTTGAAAGGGAAAATCTCAGAAGGATCCAAATCAAGTAGGGCGGAACGAATGTTCTGTTTTAGGAAGTAAAGCTATGTTTAAATGTCTAATTAAGTATTGGCTGACTTTTAAAAAAATCAGCTACTGCATTCGGGTATATTTTTTATTTTTTGTAAGCATATAATATACGTGATTTTTCGCCAATTGTTAATTTGGATTATTCAATTATTAATGAACTTAACTGTTAATTAATAATTGATATGATTTGTTTTTATATATTTGATATAATGGTTTGGCTTCATGTTTAGGTTCTATGACACTCCGTTTATATTATTTTTTAGTCTGACCTTTTTAATTTAATAAAAAAGATAGAAAAATATAAGATACATGTTTTCTTGTTGTATTTTATTCTAATGTTTGCATAATATGTGTATAAATGTTGAGTATTCAACTAAATAGGACAACCATATTGATCTAATTCCTGACATTGCGTCGTACATTGCCCTCGCACACTTGTGTGGGCTCGTCTGCGCTATTGTTTACGGATTAGGAGACTGACGCTGAAGTAGATGTGGCGTTATTTAATTTAAAAACATGGAAGTGAAGTTATTACTTAACTAGCGGCTCACCTTCGCTTCGCTCGGGTTCGCCTCTAGACAAACAAAAACAAATCTATTCCACAGGAACCGTACATTTTTCCAGGATAAAAAGTAGCCTATTTATTATTTTGATGTAAGAACTATATTATTGTAAAGTTTCATTAAAATCTAATCTGTAGGTTTTTGTACTAAGCTGTATAAGTTACTATAGTTTTTTAAACTATCCCACGGGAAATCTTTAATGTTCCGCGATGATAAGTATCTAAAATGTTGATCGGAGATATAAAGTACTACCATGCAAAGTTTCATTTTAATCGGTCCAACAGTTTCGGAGACTAGCCCGTACAAACAGACAAACAGAGAAACAAAAATTTGAAAAAATCTGGATTTGTTCTATTTCTCTTCTTACATCTTCCTGACTTGGTTTTTAGCATTTTTTTTCTATGTACTGACATTCGACCTCTACAGTTTTATTATATGTAAAGATAAAGCTAACTGGTATTTTAATTTAGAATCGATCCCTAAAGTAATTAACTAACTAACCTCCGTTATTTCGGTGATAGAAACTATATTATACATGCGAAAGTTTGTACGTGTGTTGTGTTGTGAAATTTAGTATCTAAATAGAGAGATTTTGACCAGAAATAACATTTAGGTTACTACTAATACTAAAATTTGCTAAAACGATGGCATTATATAGTCTCGTAAATACAAAAGGCACCTAGGGAAGTAAGAGTGTTAAATAAACAAAATTTCTTGTATAAAAAAGGCAGTCATGAGGACTGCCGACAGAAGTGAAAAGTTAAAACTATAAACAAACAGTTGTTATTTTTAGATATTCAAATTAATTGTGATCTTAAATTAAAATTTGTAAATCAAAACTTTATTTATCTGGTTTTGACATCTATCGGCACTCTGAGTGTTAGCGTTAACACGTCACGTGTCCATGTCGATGACGACTTACATGAATTTACTCCCCATCCAAACCTGCCTATAGAAGTTTTCACTTCAAAAATAATATATAATTAAGGCAAAATTTACATACTTACTTACATTTCTTTCCATTAAAATTGTTATTTCAGAGAAAGATTAAAAAGAAAAACTAAATAAGAGCAAAATAAATTAAAGTCTTGACAAGCTAAAGTTATTACAGCTACATACTTGTAAAACAGCCGAGTTTAACAATCGCTTCAAGTTAAATGGGAATGATATTTACTGTCTTAATATTATTGCATGCAATAGGCTGGCAATAAACTAGCATCGTGTGAATGAACCTTTATGTTATAACAACTTGTTTTGTAAATGTTTAATTTTATGTACTTAATCTATCTTAATATTAAAGACCTACTAAAAGATACACACTTATACATGTACATTTTTTCACCCCCAGTTACATATGGAATTTCACCCCTATTTTTTATTTTGCGTGATTTGACGATAAAATTGTCTAGTGATTCACGTGAGACATCTTTCTAATACATTTTTGTAATTGTTTGCAATAGTCGAATAAAATATTAAATGGCTGTGCCATAACACACAGACGGATATGACGAAACTATAAGGTTTCCAATTTTTCCTTTTGGTTACGAAACCTTAAATATGCAAAACAAAATGGTAAATCATCGTAGCTCTGTTTATTAGCTTAATTAATTAGTTAAAATATGAATTAATGACATCTTTTTTTTTTTAATTCACGACTAGCAGAACCCGCGGCTTCGTCCGCGATCAAATTACGAATAATACGAAATTTCATGCAAATATGTACAAGGAATAAAAAGTTTCATACAAACTTTTATCCCCTATTTCACGCCCTTGAGGGTTGAGTTTTGAAAAATCCTTCCTTAGTGGATGCCTTCGTCATATGAGAAACACGTGTGCGAAATTTCAATTTTCTAGCCTTATGGGTTTGGCGTGTGCGTGATACATCAGTCAATCACTTTTGCCTTTTATAATATAGATAAAGCGCACATTTTTGAATATTTTTTACAAGTCCCAGTGACAAATAGGTGACACTTTCCTGCGGATCTGGCTAGTCTCCGTGAGATTGGCTGCCGTGGCCGAAATCGGTCGCGAGGACATTATCTAACTAGATGTTGATTTATTATACATTTTATTTTAGGTATAGAAAATATATTCAATAAAAGTAATTTTTTGTAGCATCCAATAAAAGAACAATAAATGTAATTTTTTTTCACAAAAATTAAGTTAACATGAACAAACTGCGCATATGGTTAACATACTACGGTTACTTTTTAATCTCAATTTTTTAGGGTTCCGTACCCTAAGAGTGCCAACGGAACTCTGTCTGAGGGCTATAACTCATGAAACGCATTAGGTAGAGAGTTAACATTTTACACAGAGTATGTATTTCTAATGCATGGTTCATGAGATATCAGCCCGCTGACAGACAGACGGAGTACGGATGGATATGGAAGGCTTAGTATTAAACCCGTTGGCACCCTTCAGGTATGGAACCCTAAAAAAGTAATCAATGTTTATATTCTTAGTCATTTTAGATAAGTGAGTTTAGGTTAACGTACTTTAATACTGGTATTTTGAAATTTGAATATGCATCCATTCCAGCGATCGTTACATGACACTGAGTTAGAGTAATGCTCTGTTAGATACTATTTGCATATGTTCGTCGTATAAACCTTTAAATAATTCGATTCGACACAAGATATCGGTCTTTGATTTGTCATAGGATGTTTTGTTTTATTTATTTACGAAATATTTATAATTTACTTGTAAATTATCCCAGCTTTGCTCGGGTTTTTGTATTGTTATATCCATTGTTATACATATGTATACACATAGGTAGAGCCATTTTTTAGCAGTTATTAATAGTATCCAATGAATCCACATCATTGTCTATTTGTAAACTAAATACATCCAAATCCGTCCATCGTCCATGACGTAAAAACATTTACGTCAAAAATTAAAGACATACACACATATCGCATTTAAAATAGTATAGTATGATTCTTACAGTAATTAGAAATGTGGATTTAACTGAAGGTTTTTGGTTTTGCACGTAAATTATGTTAACGATGAGGAAAATAGTGATGTTTTTATAGTGAATAATGTTAACTAAAAGGAACTTTTTCATAATTCTTATAATGAAGTCCTTAACCCTTTAGCAAAAACTCTATGGGCCCACTTATGAAAGTCAAGATATCCTGGAGCAATATGGCGACAGCCAAACAATATAAAAAAAACTTACTAGGTAATGCTAAACTAAAAAAATATTAATGTATATCTTGTGTATTAGTCTGTTATATAATAAACTATATTTTAAATGACCCGCGGCTTCGCTCACGAGCCATTAATTAATCCATGATATAAGCTATTTTCGTTTCAAATCCTTTGGGCCTTTCTTATATATGTGTTAACATATCTTGGAAATGTTGATTTTAATATTCATTAAAAATATTTGTAATGTATTACTAAATTTATAAAAAATGTAAAAAATCTATAGAGCATTTCAGTTTCTTTCGTTTGTATTTTTTTTTCGAGGCAATGGTGACGCGCTCGCTTGAGAAACCGAGTGAAGCGGGTTCAAATCCCGGGAATTACACTTCTGATATTTTCATGTGCGAATCAATGCCTGCCTTACGGTGAAGGAAAATATTGTGAGTAAACCTGCATATCTGAAGGAACCTAGCAAGCTTTCGAAAGACATAGTAAGTCCGCCCCGCATTTGGCCAACGCGGTTAACTATGGCTCGATCCCCATCGTATTGAAGGAAGGCCCGTGCCCAGCAGTGGGACGTTAAAAGGGATGAATACAATACACATACACACAATTTTTCTCTGTGCTAAGATATTTTATTTTCTTATTAATTATAGAACAAGACTTCCAGCGACTATAATTCACAAATTGTATAGAGAAATATAACTCTGACAATAATAAAGCTGTAATAATAGAAAATGTCACTCAAACGATCCCTTTCTCATTGAGATACTGCCTATTAGGACCCTAAATTTACTCAACGAGTTATTATATTTAGTGTAAATATAATTAGAAGTCACAGGACTTACGAGAGGAGGTACAGTTAACGTAATTGATGGAATCGTCCTTTTGATGTAGATTTTAATGAAGATGAAAGTTTATTTATTAGGTTGATTTCAATGATTTATTTATAGCTGGTTGACTCGATAGATGTTTTCCTAACCAGATAACAATTTTGTTTGTGGTATTTGAGTTTCGCTTTACAAAAGCTATATAGAAAAAAACAATTATCATTTCACCTAGATTTCGAATTTTCTTAAATTTCCATTTTCCCCCTGGAAATCTTATTCATAACAATGAATACATTCAAGAAAAATTAAACTCGGCCCAGGCGTTCCCAAGTGATGCGCTTAATAACTAAGTACATTGTATTTTTATTTATGTAGATAATTTAATTTTAAGTCTGTGTAGTGTAGCGTTATTACTTTTGATTCAAATATGTAGGTTCTGGTGGTTAAATATGAGGAAAACTAAATAAAACGCTTTTTGACTGAACTCGTCAAAATGAATGATATGAGCAGAAACTCAGTCTCCACGATCCACCTTCTGGCTCCATCATCAGGTCAGCTCCAAGATACCAAATTATACCATTATCATTAGAACTACATAATACATATATATATAATTGTATATGTAGGTACATACAAGTTTCAGTTCAAAACGACAGTGAGACCTGAGAAGTAGGTTAAAATTAACTTCCAAGATTTGATTACATTGTTGTTACAAGAGAAGGTAATAAAAAAATCTGATTAAAAACTTATCGTAAATTTACTAACGTAATATCATGGAGTATAGAAGTAAGGAGTACTAACTCTGCGATGAAAAAGCCTCCGTCAAAACGCGTTCAATAAGGGTGGCACCTACGTCTACGACAGCTTAATTCATATCATAGTGATTGTAGTTTTTTGTACGCCAGTGACCTCTATATTCGACACTCCCTCTTCACAGCTAAATTCATATCGTAGTTTTTCGTACGCCAGCGCCATCTGCTATTTTCAGCATAAAGGTGGATACTTTTTAAACTTGTCTCCCATAGAAGATACCCCTCCATGCGTAATACCTATATTTTTAATACAGATTATATATTGTATAATAACAAAATGCATTGAAATGGTTAAAAAACATAGAAAGACAAAATTAAGCAAAAATTAATTTTACTTTAATAACATAAATTTAAAAAAAAAAAAACAATGTATCTACAACTATTGCAATATGTAGCTAAAATTGTAATTGACTTACATAATATCTATATTTCTTTCTAAAAAAAAAGACCGCATCTTCGTTAAAGTTGATTTCGCGATATTTGAAATTTTGTCTTGGTACTGTTATGATATCTCCGGATTCATAAGACTTAAGAGGTTTATTAGTAAGACTATTAAGTAGAATTTTTTTTGCTGATTCTGAATCTGTATTTAAGTCATTTTTGACCAAATTGTTAGTTAGATTTGATTTTGACTACACTTTACTATAGAAAAGAAATATACATTTAATTGTAAAACGAAGCGAAACTAACAAAAGCTATTAACAAAACTCAACAGGTGACCAAGCCTTGCAACACACAACAAAGTCAACCACGAGTTTAGTACGAGAATAATGTGCTATAATCAAACTTTCTCGATTTAACACGAAAACAAAAAGAATTTATATTGCTTGCTGTACCAGGCGGAATTTGAAAGGCGATCCATTACATTACTATCCCTAAAGCCGAGCACACACTTGTGGTTTTAACGCTTTCTATAATTATTTACATATGTAATGATAGGTGGCTGTTTTAAAACTTAATATATTTTTTACTATAACTAATAGAAACTTTGTGGTGAAATAAATTAAAAATATATATATTTTTTTTCAATATAATATATCCAAAAAAATCAAAATTATATACAGGGTAGAACTAATGGATGGGACTTAGAAGAAAATTGCCTGAAATAATGAAGATATCAAGTTTCACTCAAGGAAAACAAGCCCTGTATATTTTTTTTTTATTAATTATTGCTTTCTGATGAATTATTATTTTTTAGCCTGTATTTTTTTGGGTTAAATGAATTAAATTAGTATTTACATATTTTTTTTAATTTTGACTTTCAAGCTTCTCGGCTTTATAAAAGTTTAATATTTAAAAAAATTAAAACAATCTTCTTATAACTTTCTTAATTTCTTTATCGTTATTTATTCGCGTATACTCGTAACTTTGATTAATTAGCAAAATGTAGGCTCATAACTTTTTTCTAAAGTAAAAACGTCAGGTTTGCACGAGACCTAAAGTATGATCGAGGGAGGCTTAACTGTTTTCCTTTTTCAACGTCCATCCACCAGATATTAAAGTTGTTTTCTATTGGAAATATTATATATCATAGTCTTTAGTTTTATATAAGTCCTCATACGTATTGTATAGGTATACATACATAGTGAATAGTAGATATTAAGCAAAAAAATAATATTACAATGAACCTTACGTAAAAGTAAGATTTACCTGTTTTTTACTTTTGAAAATGCATTTATGCACATTATCTGTATACATATATACAGGTTACGTGGAAACTCACCAGCTAGAGAATCTAATACTACCCACTAAACTCAAAGGAACCTCCCTCGTCCTAATGGGGCGTTGCAGGATCGCTTACGCACTGAACCACGACACCACAACGTAACATTTATTACTGTACTAGCGCGTCACCTTCGCTTCACTCGGGTTCGTCCCTAGTAAAAAACAAAAACAAATCTATCCAAAGGGAACCGTACATTTTTCCGGGATAAAAAACTAGCCTATATACTATTCCTGACTATAATCTATCTCTATGCCCAATTTCATCCAGATCTGTTCAGCCGTTCTAGTGTGATTGAGAAACAAACATACAAACATCCATCCACCTATCTAAACTTTCACATTTATAATATTAGTAAGATTTTATTGAAAGCAGATACAAGAAAAATTTTTTTTTATTAATTTTTACCTTTTAAATGCAGTTTCAATTATTTACCATTAAATGAAATTCCGCATTTTATAATTTGTGAATTTGAAACGAATAATACAATTTTAATCTAGCGAATTAAATACACATTAAAATGATAATTATGATAATTGCTCGAAATGGGGTAAAATTGGATATAGATCTCAAAATATTATTTGTTGAAATTTTTATCTGTTTGTCTTTACGTCTGTTTGTCTTTATATGTGTGTGCATTTCACGCAAAAAATACTGAAACGATTATTATAAACTATTTTTAGTAATATTTTATTAAATGTGGCAACAAATATTATTCATTCACTCTCATTCAAAAGACCACGCATAAACAAAACTGCTGGGCCTGAGTACGTAAAATTTTGCACAAGGGTCCCATATATAACAAAAGTGAGCAATAAGGATTTTTGAAAATGGGATGAAACTACGTTGTTTTCGAACTTAAAAATGTGCAAATTGATATTTAATCTTCTGTTTATATTACCGATGGGAATATATTTTTATATTATTCATATTCACAACAGATTTAACATAAAGCACAAACATTTTCTTCGTGATTGATTCGATACCTAAATATTTCAACAGAAGAGACAATGTAAATATCAATCCATTCACTTCTAATCATTGATTTTTAGGCCAAGTCTTGACCTATTTGACCCATTGAGACCATCTAGGGTTCTTTATAGACTCGTAAGTTAGACACAAATGAGGACGTTCAAATGGGCTTTTGGAAAGTGGCCAGACGCAATTATTTGAATACCATTGCTGCTCTCATTTTTGGATAAAAGTCACGTCTTTGTTGTACGTACTTAGTAAATTTATTATAATAAGTAATAACTCTTTAGTAGATAATAATTTTCATTATTGCATAATAATAAAAATAAAACTCCGGTAAAGGCAAAATACTAATTTAACGACGTTACACATACTTACATATATACATCTAGCTTACAACTTACCATATCATTTACCCTTGCTTCACTCGGATTCGTAGGTACCTAGGTGTCTACAGGTGTTTTCAGTTTTAAATCTACATATTTGCAAATCTAGTCGGAGTTAAATGCGCTAAGTAGACGGCCTGCGCTGGCCAAAGCGTTGTCTGTATATGAAAATAATATTTAATATAATACCATTATTCTAAGCCTTCTGCGTTGATTTTAAAGCAACTATAAAATAGTATGGTAGCCTATAATAAATAATAAGTCAGGAAGTCTAATTCAGAACAATTCTACACAAAAAGTTAACCCACTTCAAACCAAAACGACGTATGATTCAAAATACTAATCACTTCTTAGGTTACAAAAAGACATGCTTGGTGATTATAATATGATTACAAGAATAATGTCTGACTGATAATGCGCTGGACACGACTTTTAAGCCCCGCCGTCTGGACACGGCATTTGTTGTGTAATTTTTGAAGTAAATCTTCTTTACGCACGCTTGACTTGGTGAGTAAGCTGGTGAATGGGTGACGAGTGCGTTACGAAAAGTGTGATCGTGCGAGGCGAACGTTTGTTGCCATGGTAACCGTTGTTATTGTCTGACAAATGACATATAATATTATATTCTTTTCTTAAATGATATTCTATAAATATATGATTGTATTATGCCTAATATGCGTTATTTACTTATTTTTTTAGTATCCACCTATCCTAATTATTTAAAACATACATTAATTTCATAAGGAGTACCGATAACCAACAGAAATTTTACTTCTTACGCGTGTACACATTTATAAACGCACTCTTTAATTTTTTTTAACGCAGTTACATTTCCTAATTTATTATTTATTCATAGATAGTAGACAGATTTCTATAAATAGAAACCATTAAATGGATAAATAATCTACATATTACATAAGATAATATGTACAAACGGGCGGAAGTAATCCGGGTTCTCCAGCTCCGTAGGTACTCCGTACTAATAGTGTAATCAGGAACGTTTGCAAACACGAATATTAATGGCCTAATAGGTTTGATAGACTAGTGTTTACTTTGCTCTGATAAACTAAAATAATTTGATCCTGGAAATATTGCTGTGACTCAGGACGTGCGTAGGCTTTTATATATTGTAATTATAACCTCATGTTCATTTACTCTGGTCATCGATTTCATTTAAAGAGCCATCTACATCTAATAAGATGTGGGTGTAAATATGTATGTACCTATATAGTAAACGAAATAAACGTATGTTCCTTCCATCTCCTCTCATCTCTCCTCGTACCAGAAATATTTTATCAATGCGACCTGTAATTTATCAAAACTAGCGACTTATCCTTGTTTTGCTCGGGTGCGTCCATGAGTATTTTATTTATAATAATAACAGCCTTTTGGTAAATTTTATTACTAACAATACCCTATATGTCTTACTCCATGCTATAGTCTATATGTGTACTAAATTTCATCCAAATTCATCCAGCAGTTTTAATGTAAAAAACATACAAACAAACAATTTTTCTCATTTATAATAGTAGTTGATTCAATATCATACAACAGCACAATAAGCGTGTCTACGAGACTACTCTACAGGTAACAACATCCGCATCCGCAGTTGGTCTCGCGGCAGACTGCAGAGTGCAGAAGCACAAAACGAGAGGAGGTTAAGGGCCCCCACAAACTACAGACTACTTTTTCCTTTTTGCTAAAACTACAAACAAAAGAGTATATATGACATGTGTTGAAGTTAGGCAATCTGGCACAAAAGATAGTTCAGACGTTGTAACCTTAGAGACTCTCCAAAGCACTAGATTCTACTGTAATAAATATTACCTACCTAGATATTTAGCATTCCTTAAGAACTTTGTAGCTTTAATGCCTCCAGGATAATTTGTAAGAAATTAATTGTTAACTGACACACCGGTGTGCCCGCGGCTCTCAACACGTTAATCTATACTAATATTATAAAGCTGAAGAGTTTGTTTGTTTGTTTGGTTGAACGCGCTAATCTCAGAAACTACTGATCTGATTTGAAAAATTCTTTTTGCATTTGATAGCCCGTTAATTGAGGAAGGCTATAGGCTATATATCATCCCGGAAAAGTGTACGGGTCCCGTGGGATAGATTTGTTTTTTTCTAGGGACGAACCCGAAGCGAAGCGAGGGTGAGTCGCTAGTTATATATATTTAGGTAGAGACTAAATGAGCTCTGCCAGTTGACAGGGTAAAAGGTAGTATACTAATATTTAGTAATCAAGTGATTAATCAAAGTAAAAAAAATAAACTTTCCAGTGGTAGACCAGTGGTAAAGTGCTCACTTGAGAAACCGAGTGAAGCGAATAGTTTCATGTGCAAATCATGTCCAACACGATTACCACTTGTCTTACGGTGAAGAAAAACATCGTAAGGAAACCTGAATGTCTGAACCTAGCTAGTTTTCGAATCAAGTGAAGTCCGCCAACCCGCAATCGGCCAGCGTAGTGGACTATGGCCTGATCGCTCTTGCAGTAAGATCCGTGTTCAGCAGTGGGAGGTTAAAATGGGCTGAAATCTGAATACATACTTTAAGTACTTCTTGCTTTATCCTTGTACTTTAATTTAATCCTTTTTTATTTAATAAATATAGCAAATTTGTTTTCATTAAATAAATAATATATCGAAAATATATTTTGCTTTTTCAATGATGCCATTTCGTATTTTAGCAGTTAAAAAATAATATTTTTTATGGTTATCCAAATTAATGTTAAACATTGTAAAATTTTAGCACCACAAAGTTTAAGATTTTAAATCAATCCAATCAAAAGCATGAAAATAAGACCTGCAAAATCCATATGGTACAGTTGTTTTGACCAAGTTCTATATATTTCATTGTTCTGAGGGTTAGTCTTGTGCGGATGTAACAATTTATATATCACGTTTTGCTTACAATATTATATTTATGTATAGATCTAAATATATTAATATACAAGTAATATAAGATAACTAGTGACTCACGTTAACTACACTAACGTTTTAAGGTTTAGTATAGATTCCTTAGAGATGAGACATGGAAAATATCGCATATAAGTACGCAGTAAAAAGTATTCTATAGTTGACCCGGATAACCAGCTATCACCATACCAAATTTCATCAAAATCTGTCCAGTGGTTTCCTCGTGATGCGTTCCCAGACTGCCAGATTGACAAAAAATCTAAAAACTATAGATTCGGCATCTGTATCGATAATAATGACTATTTCAATAAGATTTCCCAAAAAATATTTTATGTACAGTCGACTCAGTAACAATTTTATTATATGTGTACATAGATAAGGTTGTGATCTAGAAATAAGTTTTGAAATCTTTATTCGCTTTAATTTCTAAGTCTGAAAAATCGTTTGAAGTTCGATTGAACAAATCTTATAAAGGGATTTAAATTTTCCTTCGACCTTTACCTTTATAAAAGTAGCAGATTTAGAAATATCGAGTTAAAATAACTTCAATATCGAATAATCTATACAACAACTTAATTTTTTTTGTAAAAAAGATATTATATATGGTACGTTAGCCATATAAATTTTAATTTTTTTTTTCGTTAATTTTTCACTTTATTTAAAACCTTTAGTGGACCTCAAGAAACATACAAAAAAATAAATTAGCCGAATTGGTCCAACCATTCTTGAGTTATGCGCTTACCAACATTCATTATTATTTATATAGATATGTATATTGTATGTAAATTGTAATCGAAACTTTCAAACAGTCTCGAATGCAGAACAACAAGTAGTAAACACTTCTCAACTGTTGTTTAGTTCAATTTTGTTTGCGAAATGTTATACTGTATAGTGTATAGCAACTTTATTGGTATATTTCTACAATATTTATTTACAAACAAGCTTATATAATAGGCTAGCTTCAGACGAATGCAGATCATAAGGTCCTTAGTTCGATTTTAATATAGATTTTTCTAATCAAGAAATTCTCATTAAAAGCTTAAAATTTGGCCTCGGACAGTGTGACTCTGTTATTTGTTTTTTTTTTTAATTATGAACTAAATAAAATACATGTAAGGCCTACCTAGTTCAATATTTCATTACTAGAATAAGATAAAAAAATTAGATACCTACCTAAATTTGTACGTATTATATAAAGTAAAATGTTAAAAATTAGTTTTATTTTTAGGATCAAATAATAAAGTAGATAAAATAAAACATAATCTAAGCATCTGCCTAATCCTATAACTGCCATTGCAAAAACGTTAGTTGTAAGCTTCAAAGACCTTTTACCCTTCACCACCCTTCCCAAATTATTATTTTTTAATTTTACCACCAAAAAAAATATATAAATAGGAACTCACGAAAAATGTAGACGAATTTAGTGCCATCTTTGATGGTCTACTATAAATTAAATAAGTATTATCAAGAACTAACACAATAAGTCTCATTCATCGGCAAGATCTCAAATATATTCGAAAAAATATGTATATTACATTTCTCTTCTATCACTGAATGTTGACATTTCATATAGTATTAGAAATATCACTGCGTCATATTTAAGCTGAGCACGTCTTTGAGCTTAGTTTTGGTATATTTATTTTGTCACCAGACGAGTTTATTAGGATATTATATATTATCTACAGATGGAATATACGTCCTTTTTTGTACGTTTAGTATTTGTATGAACGTTTGTACAAGTTGTGCTTCAAGTTGTTTAACCATTTTTTCTTTATTTCCAACATCTCAGAGGGAATGGTAAGGATGGTCCGCCCCGAGTTTTACCCTATCGAGGGTAACATCCAACACGTTCACCCTTTTCTTAACTCGTGTGTCAAGAGGATGACACCCGTACGAGTGTATAAAAGAATTGGCTCCTTTGTCAAACCAATTTTTCCATATTAACTTCTTCGAATTGGAAGAGGTTATAATTTTTTCAGGATGTTATCAACAGCCAACTGCTTCTTTCATCTAGGGCCTAGCATATACGGCTAAAAGTCCTGGATTTGATTCCCGGGTCGGGTCATATTTCACTATTGAATTCATCTATTAATAAATTCTCAATAGCAGCTCGGTCCTGTACCTAATCTCTTAGCGTGAGTGTTGAACTTTCGACCCATCGGCCTTTGAGACTTAAAGGAAGAGACAGTACTCATAAAGCTTCACACAAGTCACATGACATGAATTAATAAGCATCTGGGCTGATTAATTAATTAATATTTAGTAAAAAGGATTTTCCAAGAAATTTTATTTTGTAACTAACTTTAAAGTAGTCAAATAATTTCATACATACAGAAATACGTACTTACGTATATATAAAAATAAGTAAATTACGCATTAAGTTTTACTTACTAAAACTAAACAAGTGCCTACTAAGAATATTAAAAAACAGACTACATAATATAGCCTAGAGGTCTTTTTAACTTTTTAAAAGCAGTAAGTGTTTTAACGATAGTCATTTGGCTCACACCACTACAAGGACTTGGCAAGGAGCTGGAAAATGTGTTTAAGATATACTGTAATGGTAAACTTTATGCTACATTAAAATCTCAATTATCTGTTAAAGATTAAGTTGTAAATCCTGCGAGAGTGTGCACTTGCAAATTTGTTTTGTAGTTCACGTGGTCGTACATTTTAATAGTTTTTTTTTATTTTATGAAAAAAAACGATATTTTTTTTAGTCTAACGTGGCTTTTTTTTTACAAAAAAAAATATGTTTTTTTTTTCGAGGGGATATTGTAAGTTTCAACTTTAATAGACATAACTAAAGATGGATTAATACCGATATTTCTCAGGATTACGTAATATTAATATATTCATCTGGCAATATTATAATATTGTAACTAATACCTACTTCAATATTAGTGATATTTATCTCAGATATGTCACTCATTACCGTATTCCTGTTAAATATTACTTGTAGTAGGTTTGTTACTAAGTATTTAATATTGAAACTAATATAGTATTATCATGTGATATTCATATAAAATTTTATTTATCATCTATGGTATAAAATAAATGTGTAGGTATATGATCGTATTAGAAAGCAATAAGATCATTTATTGCTTGACGTTCTCTTGACCAATCCGAGACTCCTAACTGACAATGAATCCGAACGATATTATCCGACTTTTTTGAATGGTTATCACAGAGATTATGTTAATATGAAATATTAGCATATCAGAATTTGTCAGATTACTAGTTCACAGATCCTTAATATCCACTAGACATAACTATTTTTTTTTAAATAAATACGACTTTTTGTCATTATTACGGGACGCAATAAAATTTAATTATAACAAGATTAAAACAAGAAAACAACGAATAATAAACGATACTTTCATTCCAAAAATTTCATTAACTAGATAAATAAGAAACTAATTAAAATATTATAATAATGTATTAAATATCTATAAAACTGAATATATATTGTGGGAGTAAAATGAGTAAATTCCATTGGAAACAAAAGCAGAATTTAATATGACACTATAATATAATAAACATATTCATAATCATAGTTTATTAAAGTCTCTTTCATTAAAATAATTTATAAATTATTAAAATAAAATAACTTTGTTATAATTAGCAATGATATCATTATCCTTTGTGTGCAATATTTTATATTCTTGCTAATAATATTAATTAAAACCATTATAATGGAAATAGCGTGTATAATATCACATCTGAAATAAAAAATATATTTTGTTATAATATAATTTCTAATATTAAAAATGTTATTTATGGAAGTCTTTTATTATTATTATAATAAACATGAGGCGGGTTTTTATATTTTCTTTTTTAATCTTTTTGTAAGGGGCCACCCTTGAATTACTAATTTCATATTTTGTTTAACCCCCCCTTTAATTTTCTAAATTTAATAATTCAAAACCAAATAAGAAAATTATTTATTTCAAGACTAAGTTTCAATGTTTTTCCTCGCAGATACGAAATATATCAAGAGTATAAAAAAATACCTTCAGCCGGTATCCTAACCGTTAGACTGTCACTAGATGATATATTTTTTATAAGCATTTGACTAAATATATCCTGAAACAGAAATAAAAATTAATGTTTTTTTAACCTCCGACGCAATAAGGGTGTTATAAGTTAAGCATGTGTATCTGTATGTCTGTCTGTGACATCGTACCACCGATTTTAATTTAATGTTTTTTTTAAAAGGTGACTTGATCGAGTGTTCTTAGCTATAAATCAAGAAAATCCGTTCAATCGTTAGCAGGCTATCAGCTCTTTTCCAGACAGTAAAAGGATATGAGCAACTTTCAAGGATCTAGTCGATTTGAAACTTGGTATCCCGTTATTTCAAGGATATTAGAACAATAAGGAAACCTAGGCCTGATGCTGTAGTGTCACCTGGAATCTGCAAGATACTCAGCTCTTTACTGAAATACTGCAGATATCGTGTTTAGTGCATTAGTGCGAGATATAGTGTGTAAGTGGTTAATACTTTATGGTTTGGTAAAAAATTAAAATAATATAATTAATTACCATAATAGTATAATCAGTACTATTCAATCCATAAGGACCAGGTGTGAAAGAGATAGAATGACCTTCTTTATCCAAATTCACAAGTGCGAAAGAGATAGAATGATATTTATCTCCTTTTCTTGGTAAGTGTGGTTTGACCCATAATGTTACATGGTTTTGTAACTAAAATGTAAAGATATAGTATATTAATAAGCAGGTTCTTCTTTTCAGTTTGATTTTACAATATGTATCTAATGTATTATGGCACTGAGATCATTTGTACAAATTTAAGTACCTGAAGTCAAAAATATAAATTAGTTATCATTCTTTTAAACTAATATACTTAATTATTTTAATAGTTATTATTAAATTTCAATAACCAGTTATTTGAAAATACCATTTAAGTAAAGTATTATGTTTTTTTTTTTTTTATAAGATTCAGTGACAAACGAGCAGACAGACTACCTGATGGAAAGCAGTACCTGTCGCTCATAACACCTACAGTTCATGCACTTAGGTTTTAAGTAACAAAAATGCAGAACCACAGGTGCGTTATCACTGTGAGGACTAAGATGATATGCCTCTTGCCTGTAATTGCGCTGGCTACCTTATCCTTCGTACCGGAACACAACAATGCAATCATTGTTGCTTGGCGGCAGAAATAGATAAGGGGGTGGTACCCATCCAGTCGGACTCCTCAGGCTTGACAGAGTCCTACCACCGGTAAAATGTTATTGGTTGTTGCTTTTGTAATTACATTTTCATGTTTAAAATAAATGAAATGAATTGAAATGAATACCTACGTATAAAAAAAATTAAAGAGTGCGTGTATGAATGTGTACACGCACAAGAAGTAAAACTTCTGTAGGTTATCGGTACTCTTTATGAAATGTTATATTTATATACAATTTATGTTTTAAATAAATAGGATAGGTGAGGTACTAGAAATAACGCATATTACTATCATATATTTATAGAATAGCATTTACGGAAAGAAATATTATAAATTATTTGTCAAACAATAACAACGGTTACCATGGCAACAAACGTATGTACATTTTTTTCGTACGTACCCCCCCAAGTCAAGCATGCGTAAATAAGTTTTACTTTAATAAAAATTTTATCACCCGCATAGAAAATTATTTTAAATATTAAGTACAATGGCAACTTAGTAATAAAAAGAAAATTACCATCCTATGTAGGCCTGTTTTAAAATTTGCCATAAAACTGAGTTACAATATTGTTCCTTGCAAACAATATGTATGAAAAAATCTAATTTGTTACCACGCGTGTATTCTACTTAACCTATACTAAGAGTAACTATGAATTTGAAATATTTTTCTATGGAAACTAGCATCAGACACTTGCCGCCATTTTAATTATTTTTTTTCAAAATGCACAATGAAACTTACACGTATGGATAGAGGCTTTAAGTACTGATAAAGAAACAGATAATTTTAGACGCTAGATAGATAGAGACGACTTAACTGAGGATTGAAAAATCGGCCCATTGAAAAACAAAAATATCGGCAATATGACGTCATAAGGTATCAACAAGAAGGCAGTGGTAGCCCAGTGGTAACGCGCTCGCTTGGGAAACCGAGTGAAGCGGGTTCAAATCCAGGGTCTCGCACCTCTGATATTTTCATGTGCGAATCATTTCTAACTTAATTACCACTTGCCTTACGGTGAAGGAAAACATCGTGAGGAAACCTGCATGTCTGAGAGAACCTAGCAAGTTTTCGAAAGACATGTGTAGGGCCAACCCGCACTTGGCCAGCGTGGTGGACTATGGCCTGATCCCCCTCGTACTGAAGGGAGGCCCGTGCCCAGCAGTGGGACGTTAAAAAGGGCTGAATACATACATACAAGGTATCAACGTTTTAAACATTTTGATGTAAAGACCGCTTATATGACGACGATACGATTTCTTTATTTGTATACCTAAATGTCATATTCATATAAAATATACCTAAATAAACACCACAGGTTTAAAATAAAAAGAATAAATTTGACATGCGATGAAGGTTCTATATATCTTTTTTAACATTATAATAAATAATATTTATTATCTACATACTATATATGGCCTGGCCATGATCCCCAAAGCGTCTTGAGCAATTGATATTAGATCTAAGTTGAGTAAAAGTTGTTTTTCATATTGCGTTATTTTGTTCATATCACAGGACAGTAATAATGGCGCAGATAGCATCGCGTATACTGCTATATGAACCCGACTTTGGCTCTCGGTTAATGATTGTGTGCCGAAAATTAACTGAAATTAAAAAAAAACAAATAATTGTTAGATCTATTTTAAAATATATACCTATACAGGTATTAGAAGTATGTTTAGGTAGGATCAAGGACTAAAACTGCTTTAAATACCTATGTTTGACTCCTTTGTGTAGGTATTTACTTAGAGTGTAAGTAATTGAACACATTTCAATGGTGAAAATGAGGGAAATCTTATGTCAAATTATTTACTTATATATTATTGGACATTGGCCATAACATATATGTTTTATTTTAGTTAGTTTAGCGTGAATGAGTAACAAACATACAAAAACACACACACAGACGCACATACACTTTTATATAGTTATTATGTATGGTACTTTTAATAGTACGCGATTATAATAGTCCAATAGTCCGATTACTAGTACAACCGCGAAAACCAACTATAAGAATTAAGTCCATTATTATAATATCCTTACCATATCGGGGTCATTCCATTTCCCCGGTCCATGATGATAATAAAACTCATCATATCTGGCTTGGTAATGTTGTATAATGGCCTTGATGGCGGGCCACGATGTGACCACGTCGTGATAATTGCGCCACATGTTACAGTGCCTCGATATTACACTATAGTCTGGCTAAAAATTAATAATTCCTATGATTTAAGTTACGAGTACTACTAGTTACAAAGAATATTCAATACTTTTATTCAATTTGTAACCTTAGATGATATTAGGATGAAATCTTATAATTATTGAAATAAAATATAGTTTATGTTACTTTTGAATACTTTATCTTTCCAATGATAAAAACTTTATTAAAATCCGTCCAGTAGTTTTTTGTCAAACCTTTGTATAAAAGTATATGTTCAGTAAAACCAACAGAACACATTGACACACAGATCACGATAAATATGTATAAAATATAATACTTAACTCCATCACATCTCGAATCTATGACCTCTGGCTTAAGAAGAGATACATGGACCACTATGCCAGGTAGTCGTCTAATACATATTATTATAAAAAAATCACATTTTATCCCATTAAGTATAGGTCTTCAAAACTATTTTCTATTTTCCAAAGAGCTTGTTAACGTAAGTATCTATATTATTATAACTAATATAGATACACAACATACTCTAACTACATGCTTCATATAAATACATACTATGTACATTTAATTATTATAAAAATATTATTTCAAATAGTAAATGTAAAAACAGTAACTTTTAAGTTTAGAAAAATATACAGACTTCACAGTTGCAATAAAAATGATATTTTATTTTAAATTTGGACCATTTTCTAAGCATTTTTTTTACAATCATTAAAATACATAGGTAAATAGTACCAGGGCTCGGAACCGGTTAAAGAAACCGGTTTATTTCGGTAATGTAATGGTTAATTCATCGCTCGTTCTTTAACCGGTTAATAAGAATGAATGGTTAAGTAAACCGAAATAATAATAATTAACGGTTATTCTTAAAGAAAGGTTGGATTTCGCGTTTGATACCGAAAGAAACGTGCATGCATACTTCTACTAAGCCATTCACCATTAGCAAAGACACGCCAAATGTAAACACACAGAAACTCATTTTAACCGGTTAATTTTGTTCATGGAACCTTAATTCGTCAAAAACCGCTCTCCCGGATTTAACCGGTTAACGTAACCGAACTTTAAACCGAAAAGCCTTTTGGTTTGAGGTCAATAACCAAAACCGGGTTTAAAATTGAATAAAACATATACGTAATTTAAAAATCTCCTCCATATTTTGCTTTTATGATATTTCATGTATACAATATACATACTTATTATGGGTTAGCTTATTCTAATATAACATTTTTTTCTATAAAAGCTTTTATGTGTCTTAATTCTAATAATATCCTCTCTCCGCATAATGTAGATTTAATAAATCATAAAAGTTTATGGTCACTTACCTTTTTATGGTGTATAAATTCTATGTAATAAGGCCAGCTACAAGAGTATACTATGGGTCTGTTTGTGGCATTTAAGTGTGCTTCTAGCTTTATGTAAGCTGAAAATATTTGGATATAATAAAATATTAATAATAATTTCTTTTAATGACCCACTGCTGGGCTTTTAAATGTGAAGAATATGACATAAATTGAATCAGACTGACGGACTTCTCACATATTTGTACTAGTTAGGTCCTTTCCACTATTAAAGGCCTTCATGATATTTTCTTTCACTATAGGAGCAGGTAGTAATCATAATCAATCAATAAGTTGAAGATGAGATATGCACATGAAACTTAAAAGATGTGAAGCCTGGGTTTAAGAACACTATATTGAATGTAAGAGCTAATACACTCTTCTATTAGTTTTTACAAGAATATCCATAAATAATAATATTACTAAATTGCTTGAGAAATGTACAATAAACGTTTTTGTGTATTAATTATTCTACTGTCTCTTTTGTTTTTGGATTAAAATATTTTTTTAAGTAAATGATTAATTACAAAGGCAGTGGTAGTGCAGTGGTAACGAGATTGCTTGAGAAACCGAATGAAGCGTGTTTAAATCCAGGTCTCCCACTTTTGATATTTTCAAGTGCGAATCATTTTCAACATGATTACACTTGTTGAAAATATCATGAGGAAACCTGCATGTCTGAGAGAATCTAGTAAGTTTTAGAATGACATTTGAAGTCCACCAACCTGCACTTGGCCAGCTTGTTGGACTATGGTCTGATTCCCTTCTTATTGAAGGGAGGCCCATACCCAGCAGTGGGATATAAAAAAAGGCTAAATAAACAATTCATACCTGTGTTAAGATAATCTTCTGTAACAAAACAACCATCTACTTTCAAATAATCTATATCCCACTCAGCCAGAGTTTTAGTGTCTATATCAAAATAACCCCGTGATCCGGGATAGCCCATACATGTTACATCTGCTATATTAGTATACATACCAAATTTCAAACCTAATTTATGAATCTAAAAAATATTTAAAATAACAAGTATTTATTATTTAAGACTACAATACCAAGTTAACCATATTATTAAATATTTTTATTAACCATATTATTATATGTATTTGCTACTTATTTTAATATGAATCTAGTAGATATCTTTCTTAATAGCAAAGAAAATTCATATTTTTTTTTTAATAACTATAACAAAATAAGTAAAAAAAATCAGTTCAATTTAATTTTCTTCACTAAAATTTATTATATGGGAAGCATACAAACATACATAGTCAGCAATATATTTCATGCCATGTGGAAATCTTTCTCTATCAGCCACAAGACGGCCATTTTTATCTCTTTTCTTTTCAGACCAGCAATCATCTATTATAATGTATTCAAAACCTGCTTCTTGGTAACCATCGTTGTAGAACTTGTCTGCTACTGATAAAATTAATTTTTCACTGTAACATGAAATTTTGAATCAAAGTAATTATTATGGTAAAAACAATTATAATATTCTTGTGAAGACTACACAATTAGTTTATTCAAATCAAATCAAAATATACTTTATTTTTACAAGCACTTTTAAATTGTCACTTTTTACATTTTTAAAATTTAAATTAAATCTACCACCGGCTCGGAAGGCAATTCTGCTGAGAAGAGCTGGTGAGAAACTCAGCAGTAGCTCTTTTAAAATAACATTTGTTTACAATACAATACAATAATTATGTTCAGTTTAGTTACTTAATTGAAATTATGTGGTTGTTGTAATGTTTGTTTCTTGCAATGAAATAATTGTAAAAAAAGTTAATTTAAATATTGTTTTAGGAAATTTTTAATTTATATCCTGTATCATTTCTTTATTTATTATGTTATATGTATATATTTATTAAACATTAAAAGTTTAAAACAAAAAACAAATGAACCTTTTTTTTACATACTTGAGACATTTTTGAGTTTTGTTTTTACAGTTTACACCGCACATATAGTAGCCCCATGACATCCATCCCATAGGAGGCTTAAGAGCTAATCCATTATTTAAAGCCTGTACCTTATTTGTTAACAAACATCCAACAAATATCACGAATAAGAATGCAATCATCCCTATAAAATTAAATAATATATAAACAACACGAAATAAATTGCCACGGTGTCATTTTATAACTTAAATTATATAATAAATAGCTTTGAGTAATTTTAATGAATATAACAGGTTCAATATCTAAATATTTTATCATAAACTTTTGTACACGAATTTCAAGTTATTATTTTCATTGTTTTGTTTACGTTTACGTTGCTTTATTTGAAGACTATAATTTGACATTTGACAAAGTAGCGTATAACCCTAATAAATTAAAAAGTTTCTATATTCCGTTACACTTTATGTAAAAACGTGATAATTTAATAAATTAGCATTACATTGCCGTTTCGTTGTACGTAAAGCTATTCCAATGTTTTAATTCAGTGGCTTTCAAACTTTTTGACGAGACCAGATTTTCCTTCCATAAAAACCAGTTTATATTCTATTTTGAAAAAACACTCTCGCCTCAATAGTATTGCGATCGAATGCTACATCAAATGCAAGACGTCACGTATACTCGAGCAATTGTCGAACAAAATAAAATGTTAGTGAAGTCGATCCAGACGATTTAAGTAAAGGGTCGGACGAACCCTGCCTGTACGTTATAGCTTTCAGAGTTTCATTTGTAACGGGAAAACTCCAAATGCCCAAGGAAATAATTCTTGCAAGTTATGTTGGGATAGTCAATGTATCCACTAAGGATTTTCTTTTTATTTTAAGTGTTTCTTTTGTGAATATTTTATAAAAGCTATTTGAAGAATAAGATAATAGATTTCATTTAAATATTTGTTTTCTAAAGTATTCAAACTGCTATTAACTTTTCAGCAAGTCTAAGTTACTACTCAATAGAACCGAGAAAAATTATTATTTAATCTTAAAAAAATTGCTTTAATTATGTAAAGTATGAACTTTTTTTTAAATCAATAAGCTGTTTTCAAATTTAAGTCCTCATATTAATTATTATGTCTATATTAAACTATCTAAGAAATTTCTCTCAATAAATAACATTAATTAACATTATATTTAAACCCAATTTTAATATTCGGTAATTTTAAAGGATGTTCGTTATTAATTGTTGATCGCGTCTAGTCTTATCCTTTATATTGAATTAAATACACTAAGGTCTACAGTTTGATAGGTCTTAATAAATATTTGATCGAAGGAAAAATATTTTTGCTTCAACGTAAAATATTTTCGACGATTTGATCTTATGAAAAGTAATTGGGACAGTCTCATCGTAACCTTTAAATTCAAGTTCAGTGGATATTGTGGTACCTATCTACAGCTTATGTGGATATTGTTTGTGAAGTCCTTTTTGAACCTATAAATTAATATAAAATATTTACGAAAAGAATTAATAATCTAGTAAATGTATAGCATATTAATAACTAAAAATGGGTCATAAATAACAAAGATCGGTCAGTTGCAAAAAGTATAAAATAAAATAGGTACCTATAGATTTTTTTTAACAATAATATAGAAACATTATACCATTAAATGAAATAATATTACTTACTGCATTCAAATGTTTGTTTCGATGTAATAATAAAAAAAAAAAAAATTACAGATTATCATATGACCCGGAGCATGGGCGATGGCATGGCGTGAGATGGCGCGGGTCGCGCTCGCGCTTGCCGCGCTGCTCGCGGCCGCCTCGTCGCGCGCGCCTACTAAGGACCCTGTGCTATTTGAAGCAGCTTTTCAAGGTATTTAATAAATATATGTATTTTTTTATCAGTTCATTGTTATTACTTATTCTATTACAATGCTAAATACCTATTTAATTTTGTTAAGAAGATTACCAGAAGATAAATGACATTCTTTATATTTTTCTCTTATAGGTCCACAGATAGCATTCGATTTTTCTTTGTATCTTTTAAAGACTTACAAAATTTTTATATTTTTTGATAATCTTATTAAGGAACAAAGAGACACAGCTGCATGATGGGTAACGAACGGAACGAAACGAATGTTTATTGAATAAAAAATATGCTTCAGGTCGTTTACGATCCCGTAATGGGTTCCATTCATAGTGTCTGTAGGCGGTCTTTTACAATACGTATTGAACGATCGGAGTAAAGAAAATCTATCTATTATTTATCCATCCACTTTCAATTTAAAATGTAAAAAGTACGGCTATTTTCCAACGTTTAAGTATTAGCTTCTCTACTATTGGAGGCTCACTCTACAGCCTTCAATAAAATTTAATCAATGCGAGTGCTTTAGTTTATTTTACAATACACCTTTCAGAATTTATATCAAATGAAAATTATCAGTTACAGTATAAAACAAGTTACAGTAACTCGCTATAGACACAATTGGTTCTAGAATCAATAAAACTTAAAATTAAATACTCCCTAAAACACTATCAGGTTAAATTACTTGTATTCAGCCCATTTTAACGTCCCACTGCTGGGCACGGGCCTCCCTTCAATACGAGGGGGATCAGGCCATAGTCCATCGTTAAATTACTTATATGAACATTATTATTAGGTTAACTTACACTTTATTCTGGTGGTATCTCCTCCACATTAATAAAATTGTTATATAAATTCATAGTTAAAGATAAAAAACTACTTTTGAAAATAAGGAAAGAGTATAGTTGATAGGAAAGAAATAATAAAATAACAAAAAGAATTTGTCTAAATAATTAATATTCGTGCAAAAATATATCCATAAAATATTAAGTTGAAAAGAGTTCTTTGCATAATATTTTCATTAATTATCCTTTTAGCTTTCATAGCCCTAATTAAGTAGAACATTAATTATAATTAGACAACAGGTAGAATATTATTCATATATTATTGTTACATACGGGAATAGCGCTAATTGTGAGGTATGTGTGGTGTGGGTTCATGTCTCATTTATCAATAATTAAAGACGTGTAGATAATTAAAGGATGTATATCAGTTTGGTTAGATTAGGTTACTTGGATAATTATACTTCAAGACTAAGTATGGCATTCTGAGTTTACTGATACCTTTTAGGTCTGCTTTGATAGTGCAATTGATTTAATAGAAGATGAAGTTTTACTTTTCTAATTATATTGTTTAATAGGTATTATATTTGAATTCAAAAGTAAAAATTTTTAAAACAGTTTTTTAAAAAATTTCTATTTACTTTTAAAAATATACCACGAGACAAATAAAATATTTTAGAAAATAAAAAGATGTAAACAAGGAGGTATTAGATATTTCCGTCGTATTCGTCGAAGTGGCGGATTGTTGAATAATCCATATTTAATTATGTCTCTCCCTCAGGAACGGGCGATTAAACAAAAAGTTTTAGGCAAACATTGAACATTTTTAATCAAGTCCCGCCGCTTCGGTACATACAAATTGGTGCTTTAGTAATTACTCACGCAAAGACAAAATGTTGATGAAATTTTAATAGCAGCATAATTTAAACGTGGTTTTTTGACTAGTAGTAGTAATTTATTACAGTAAAACCTAACTGAATCCTGAAGCTATAAGCTCAAAATGTGCCTTTTGGTTCAGTTAGTTTTAGGGTAAGACTCATTTTGTATAAAAAAATTATTGAACGCAATATAAAAAAGTAATAATTAATTATACTTTTATTATAAAAGTCAACATTTTGTTTAACCGTTTTTATTAGTTTGACGATCCTTGCTTACAAACGTTTCATTACACGCACGCAACTATGTACCTAATACATATAAATGTAAAATGTTAGTATTTTTTTAATATTATTTAATCTCTTAAATATTAATTCATAAATATTTTTTAATACATAACAAGATGTAAATAAACACACCTATACATAAAATTATGATAAATCTTCAGTGAACATATCCTTCATAAACAGTCCCGATTTTTAATTCTAACGAACGAACCATCTAAATCTGAAGCTATACTATAAAGCGGACCATTTTTCTGGGGAAGGAAATAAAACGTATTATATGGTCGATAAACTAAGATATCAGGGGCGGGTATAATACACTTAGTATCTACCTCTATTCTTACGAGGGCTTTATTTGATAGCTTGTGAAGTTATACTTGCGTTATTTTATGACGATTTTGATCGTTATACAATTACTGTAGCTTAATAGCAAACCTAATATAATACGTATTTCATTGCATTACTAATCTTACAGATTTTTTAATAACGCATTCGAACTTTTTAAATGCAGCAAGATAACAATAGATCAATGTGATTTTTGCGTAGAGATTACAAAAGGCTACTTTTTATCCTGATACTTGAAGTCATATCTAGGAGGGATGGATCAGCAAAATTCTCGTTTAAAGAAGACAGTTTGCTTGTAATGTATAAATTCACGTCCTTTTTCTTTAACCTGAAATAGAAACTAAGAAATTTGCTATACTATAATACTAAGCTTGTAAGCTTAAAAGAACATAAACTACTATGTCAGGTGAAGTTATGCTCGGTTTATAAACAATTTTACGAGGGTCTTAATATAAAGTCTTAAGTTTTGGCAACATTTAATCTCTCACTTTAAATACCATGACTTGTGAAGAAGGGCTTAATCTTAGTAGTTTAAGTAATGGCATCTATGTGATATGATTCAGCCCTTTTTAACATCCCACTGCTGCGCACGGGCCTCACTCCAATACGAGGGGTATTGAGCCATAGTCGACCACGCTAACCAAGTGCGGGTTGGCGGACTTCACATGTCTTTCGAAAACTTACTACCTTCTCTCAGCGTTTCTTCACGATATTTTATTTTACCGTAAATTCAATGATTTTCATTATGTATTATACTACTACTGTATATGTAATATCACAGAATACTACTAATAAATTCGGTTGTCCAACGAAAGCGCTAGTCAAGGCAATCGTTTTAGGCGTGTGGAGAGGACGGGGATGAGGCGCACCCGACTGTCTTTCACATTACAATCGGGAAATGGTTTCAGAGATGAAAAGGATTACTATAATTTGCCATTAGATGCAGACAGATAGACTACAGTATTTTAACTAAGGAATCGTTCAGGCTAAAAATCACTATATTTTGACAACCCTTACCAATTAATGTTAAATTGACGCATTTCCGTCATAATCAAATGCTGTTATGCATTCAGCCAAATCTACTGTATGAATTATATATGTATTGTATTATATATGTCATGTATATTGTGGTGTGCGATAAAGTATATTTGAATTGAATTGAATTTTAAGATTGTGGCAATATCATACTTTTACCGGTGGTAGGACTCTGTCAAGCCTGAGGAGTCCGACTGGATGGGTACCACCCCCTTATCTATTTCTGCCGCCAAGCAACAATGATTGCATTGTTGTGTTCCGGTTTGAAGGATAAGGTAGCCAGCGCAATTACAGGCAAGAGGCATATCATCTTAGACCTCACAGTGACGACGCACCTGTGGCTCTGCATTTTTGTTACTTAAAACCTAAGTGCATGAACCGTAGGTGTTATGGGCGACAGGTACTACTTTCCATCAGGTGGTCTGTCTGTTCGCTTGTCACTGAATCTCATAAAAAAAAAACAATATATATGAGTACCTATATTTTAAATATTGCTAAATTAACTTACAATAATTTTACGAGTCATTTTGTAAAGCCGAATATCATTATTAAAACCCGCAATACATTCTAAGAGATAAATTATGTAAGCAAGCTTTTGAAGTATGCATAAATTATGTATGCAGCTGTGATGTTCAAAATTTAAATCGCTAAGAGCCTTTACGGCTTTAACTTAGAAATGGACTAGCAAATAGAAACATGGCCTTATTTGTAACATTTATATATATTAGGTACGTGTCGAAACTAAAATATCCTCTCATAAGCAAAACTATTTGAAAGTAAGAGATTGAAATTTCATATTCACTTTTTTGTTTCGTTTATTCAGAAGACTAAAAAATAAAATAAATACAGTCATATTTAAAAGGTACGCAACCTTTTGGGTTTTTTTTTCTTTTACCATTAATGAAACTTAGATTAGAAAGAAAGGAAAACACTAAAAGGTATATTTAAATTTTAAAGTAATATTAAAAAACAAAATTATAGAAAACATAAAAATGGATCCAATTGTTCCTCAGATCCCACCCTAATATAGCTGCAATATTTGTATATAATCAATTGAGGTTCGAGTAACTCTACATAAACTCGTTGAGTATTCGTAGAATGAAGTAGTATTAATTTTAAAATAATGCCTGATGAAAAGGTTTAGCAACCACTATATCCCTGGTTCGTTACGATTAAGCAACCTGGTTTGTTCTTTAATAGACTACTTGCCTAGTTATGATCTAAGTTTCATTAGTCGCGAAAGAAATTAATAATAATGCCACCGGTCCATACAAGAAATTGCATTGTCCTTTACAACACTATGGACGTTCTTTACAAAAACATTATGATATATACATATAATAAAATTCTGACTGAGGCGGATCTGTACATTGAATATTTTTTGGAAAATATTATTGAAATAGTCATTATTATCGATACAGAGGCCCAATCTATAGTTTTTAGATTTTTGTCTGTCTGTCTTTCTGTATGGGAACGCATAACGAAAAAACCATTGGACAGATTTTGATGAAATTTGGTATGATGATAGCTAGTTATCCGGATCAACCTATAGGATACTTTTTACTGTGGGAAAATATCTCATCTCTGACAAATCTATGTATTCAGCCCTTTTTAACGTCCCACTGCTGGGCACGGGCCTCTCTTCAATACGAGGGGGATCAGGCCATTTGTTTACAGAAGAGTCTCGTTATATAATAGCCGCACCGTATATGTATTTTTTTTAAAGTATAGACTTAGGAAGAAGAAGAAGTATATAATAAAGAATAAACATATAAAAACAAATAAATAGAAATAGTTTTAACAACACAAATTGTCGGTCTATCGGTCAATCCGCTCAATGAAAGCAATCGCTCCAGCGTCATGATTTACGATCCCAACCGTAAATACTCTCACCCTTGTCTCGATAAAGCTTGCTAAGCTTGCTTTCTCGTCTGTAAATTCTCATTGAACCGTTAACTGACATAACAATAAATTTATATATTTTACGTATCTATTGTTTATTTATTATAGATTTCTCAGAGATAAGATATTTTCCGGCAGTAAAAAGTATCCTATATGTTAACCCGGACAACCAGCTATCATCATACGTCATCAAAATCTGTCTAATGGTTGTCTCGTGATGCGTTCCCAGCTAGATAGATTGACAGACAGACAGATAAACAAAGAAAAATTCTAAAAACTATAGATTCGGCCTCTGTATCGATGATAATGACTATTTTAATAAGATTTTTCAAAAAATATTTAATGTACAGATTCGACTCAGAATTTTATTATATCATAGTACTACTGCTACTAGTATCATATATGATACTATGGGTTTTTGTTACTCTTTCACGCCAGAACGGATGTGGATGAAATTTGGCACAAATATAGATTATAGTCTGGAATAACACATAGACTACTTTTTATCCCGGAAAATGTACGGTTCTCGTGGGATAGGTTTGCTTTTGTTTTCCTAGTGGTGAGCCCGAGTTTATTATAATTAAATTCATTAAGCTATTTCTATGGAATTAAATAATAACTATTATTTTAAAATTCTAAGAAAATACTTCGAAAATAGAGAAGTAACGTCACAGCTATTCTGACGATTGTTATCGTTTACAAAGACACTCCCGCCTCTTGAGCTCAAAGCCTTTGAATGTTAGACGAGTTAGTTTTATTTTTGTGAAGAAGTTTTAGCTCCCTCTGCTATGAATGTTAAAATATTTTATTTTCAAGTGATGAAAAGGTATTGTCAGGTACCTTTAGCGCTTCTCTTGAAAGGGTTTTAGTTATAAAATATCATTAAATGTAGTAGGTAGGATATGTAGGTACCTATGTAAAATGGACGGGAAACTTGTATGGTTATACTTGCAATAGAAAATGTATTTTATCTTTATCTATACATATAATAAAATTCTAACTGTGTTGAATCTGTACATTAAATATTTTTTGGAAAGTCTTATTGAAATTGTCATTATTATCGACGCAGAGGCCGAAACTATTGTTTTTGAATTTTTGTCTGTCTGTCTGTCTAGGAACCCATCACGAGAAAACCACTGCACAGATTTTGATGAAATTTGGTATGATGAAAGTTGGTTATCCGGGTCAAAATTTAAGATACATTTTATAGCGGGAAAATATCTCATCTCTGAGAAATCTATAATACTAACCGATAAAACATACCAAGTTCTAGTCCTCTATATCATTGCTTGTGATATTGACAGGTTTTTTCACTGCATAAATTCTAGTTTAAATAAAAATATAACTGAACTAGCGACTCATCCTCGCTCCGCTCGGGTTCGTCCCTCGTTACGTTTTAACGTTTATCTCAGAGTTAAGATATTTTCCCGCGGTAAAAAGTATCCTATATGTTGACCCGGATAGCCAGCTTTCATCATAATAAATTTCATCAAAATCCCTTAAATGATTTTTCTGTGATGCGGTAAGACAGAGAGACAAAAATTCTAAAATCTATAGATTCGGCCTCTGTATCGACAATAATGTCTATTTCAATAAGATTTTCCAAAAAATATTTAATGCACAGATTCGGCGTCGTTACAATTTTATTATATGTATAGATTTCATTTCACTTTGTTAAACAGATATAAGCTACAGTCTACAATAATTAAGTGCTTTTTATTTAGTGGTGTAAAAAATTGTATGTATTAGATAATGAAATGGTAAGCTAAAATTGTTGTCATACTATAACGTCTTTAAAATTGATCACTATACCGAACAAGAAAGAATATAGACATGGGTAAAGCGGAAATCGAACTCACAATATTCAGAAGTATATTTTATGATACCAAATATAAAATGCCAGCTACATACATCTATTCCACAATAATCCATCTTAATTTTAAAATTAAAATAACAATATTTTTTTAATCGTACTAAATACAGTGAACCGCACCTTACCATAGCTTATTGACTTTGAGTTAATTGGCTATTTGACAGTTTTCGGAAAGATATTTTAAAACATACGTAGGTTCATTTTATACCTCTTACAATTATTTTTTTCTGAAAAAAGCGTTATTTATTCGGAAAAAAATATATTAATCTTTCAGTAATTTGAAAGTCGCGCGAAAACAGCACATCACGTGACATTCCTGGCTGTGACGTCATATCGCAATAAACTAAGTAAAGCTAACTACGATGCATGGAGAATATAACATGTTATATATTTTCCATGCTACGATGCTCCAACTCTTAAACATATTTTAAGCTAAAAGTTTGCAGCTTTTTCATTGGCAAGCTCATATAAGTTAATATATACATATATTTAGAATATAAATATTTTTTATGAAAATGACAAGCTACAAGACGTGTGCCGTACCTATGTGTAAAAGTTCTACAATTAAATATCCTGACAAATTGCTTATACACGTCCCTAAATGTCCTAAACGTCGAAAGCAGTGGTTACAATTAGCACGCTGAGAGTTGAATTTTACATCTGATAAATCTGCAATTTTTTTTTGTGAAGATCACTTCGATGTAAGTATTTAAAAGCAATCAATTTAGCCTCTGATTTACTGAAAATAAATTAAACTTAATCCAGTATTTTGTACATAAAACATGTCATAAAAACAATTCTTTTTATGACATTATTTTTATTAATTTTAAAAGTATTATTTTTATTATTCACCATACGACTGTCGCGAAGATCTAAAATTATCAACATAACCTTTAAGTAATTTAAAATTATTTTATAAAATTTTTACTACTTGACTTAAGAACTATACACAATAACTTTTACCAATAAATTATACATAATTACTTTGTTCATTTCGGTACTTACACGGAAGTTTTTACATTCCGAAACTCGGCTGAGCAAAAGTCAGGATTACATGCAAAAAAATTTGCAACCATAAATGAATCTATTTTTGGTAAATTTGCACTATCAGCTTTTGTGTAACCCGGCTCCATTTCGTTAAACTTCTCACAAGCACTAATTAAAATATTTTAGAGTGATCTTCTCAGCAAACTGCAAACGATAAAACACACGATGTTTTGTTATGTGAGATGTTACGTCACACGCTGCACAAACATGGCCGCCAGCGTTTCAGTATTTGTAATCCACAGATAAAAAAACTCAAATTTATTTTTCAAAAATGAAATATTTACAATTTATTTTAATGCAAAAAACATATTGTATAATTATTGTGGACCCATAAGCTACTGTCTCCAACAGATTAAATATTTTATCGTTAGAATTGTCAAATAGCCAATTCCGCTTGCTAAAATATGCAATCTCTTTGGTGATTCGCTTTTGCCTGATTAAAAATAAATATTACCATAGTAATCAGAATATTTTATTCTTATAATATAATTTAAAATATAAAAATTTTTTACTCATTAATTAATTATTCGGAATTTACCCTCGCTTTGCTCGGGTGCGTCCTTCGATGGCTAGGTTTTAACGGGTTGTATAGATTAGACTATATACTATACTCGTATATATGTACAATGTACATACATAGGTATAGAAAAAAATACCAATCGAATTGAGAACCTCCTCCTTTTAGAAGTCGGTTAAAAACTAGATAAGTACTTTAAAAATAACTACTGATGTCGTGTCTGCCACGACCTTCGAGTACATTGAAAATGAATCTGCCAAATGAATTAAATTTTTAATATATTAATTACTAGCAGAACCCGCGGCTTCGCCCGCGTTCAGATTTCTATATACTAAAAAAAGTGTTTGGCTTTATGTTATAACTAATATATAATTTGATGGCTGTAATATTTTCAAATGTGTGTGTATCTAAGAGTGATTGAAAAATAATATTGAATAAGAAATATTGAAAAATAATTAAAAAATATATCTCTCGCAATACTTATATATAACTATAGTTATACTGTATATTATTGCTGTTGAAGAACCAACAAACCTGTCTATCTCATTTGAAACCTACTAAGAAAGTAGAAACCGTCTATAAAAGCTAGTAAAATTATTATTAAATGTAGGATTTATAAAGATTATTCAAAATCCAAGTAAAAGATGACGGGAAATATCTTAACAAAGAAATGAAGCGGAAAACTAATGGAAACGCAGACAGCGAACGTCTCATTACAATACTTTTGAATAGTGAAATATCACTGCAATTTGTCTGCTGACGTTACAAGAGCTGTGTCGGGAAAAGAATATTTAAAACGTAATTCACCACTTCTCTGAGGAAAGATTTTTAATTTGTAGGATGTTTATTTTTATCCCACTTTTTCGAGATACATTTAGCTTTTTCAGGGTAGAAATCATAATTAAAAATAAATCCTTTTCACAACTTTTGTTATTATAATATATTTTGTATCATATCACATAATACATTATAGATTAAAAAAAAAGGTGCATACGTACGAACATAGAACCTCCTCCTTTTTGAAAATCGGTTAAAATTAGTAATAACAGTTACTACCTAAATAAAAATAAAAATTTGATTTATTACAGTATAACGATATATTGCAATATTCATAATTATATTTGTAGTTGCATACTTTGTAATGATTTATAGTATCGATATAATTAAATAACTATTTCGGATTTATTAGACTGATTCACAACTAAAATCACAGATCACAGTAGATATATGAATGTGAAAATGTGTGTGTTTTAAAATGTAGGCTAGTTTTTATCGACGTACTTAATACACAAGTGAAACCGCGGGCAAAAACTCGTACCGCATAATATGATATACGTATGTTTGTACATATGTTGTTTAACACATATTTACTATGTTTTATTTATATACTTTGACGACCGTATATTAAGTCCTCTTTAGTTATCTTTACTATAAGATTCTCGATTGTCGTAGCTAACAGGGATAGCAAAGATAAAATATGTCGATTTGACAATTCTCAAAAATTTATTACTAACTGTGGGGTTTTTTATTAAATCTTAAGATAATTATTAACATTAGTCAAAAAAATATTTGTCCTACAGAATGTATGGTTTGATCAAAGAGTCCAAAAACCGAGAATTTTTGTAAGAGAAAAAGTTGGGCGTCTCATGAAAATGAAGCTACTCACGGAAAATTAGCTTGATACTAATCAATTGTAAAAATAGACCAGGGAGCCTGGATTACAATTCTTATATATACATTATACATATATATAAATTTATTTCGCGTATTTCGGAAACGGATCTAATGATTTGAATCAAATGTTGTATTTAGTTGGTTTTGCTTTTCAAGTTAATCTATGGATATATAGGTGTCTTTTCTAAGAAAAACGCGATTGTTATATCTTTTCCGAAAAATCGCCGAGCAAAACTCGGTACTGCTCTAAATATAAAATGAGTACATTAATTTTGTTTACACAGGCTTATGTTTTGGTCGGTTTGCTACAAAAGGCTCTTTATTGCCAAGGAATGCGCTCTTTACAGCTTCATCTACCAACTTCATCTATTTCCTAAATATTTTTATTTATCTAATTTATACGTTATTGTTATCGAAATAATAGTACATATTTTAAAGATCTGTATTTTTGACCAATAACAAAAATCAATCTTAGCGATATTAATAAATTAAATATTATTATTTATAAAATAAAATAATCCCCACTGTACAATTATTTAATTTTGTTTTTTATTTATAATTTCTCGTATGAGCTTAATGAAAATAAAATAAAGGAGTATAAAGGAGTAAGAAAAAGCTTACAAGTCATTGTAACTTACGTAATAATAACTTTCCCCTTAAAATAATATTTATATAATTCATAGATTACACAATGAGGTAAATGAAATAATAAGTGAAAAGTAGGATTGTATTGTTGTAGCAAACAATAGAGCTATTATCCGGCAAAATTGAATGAATAATTAAGTATCCCTTTCCTAGATACAAATACGCTATGCTAAGTGGTTTGATGATACCATCTCTAATTATCCGTGTATTCATTGATTATACGTTTAATCCTGTTTCAAAGCTTTATGCTAATACTAGCTTTTGTCTGCTACTGTTCTATCCCATCAAGTATTTTAATTTAAGCATAAATAAAATAATTAATTAATATTAATTATACTTATTTATAATATTAAATAATTAATTAATAATTTCAATAATATTTTAAATTTACATCAACTAAAAAAAAAAAAAATGTGTGTTAAATCGACATATAATAAAGAACTTTGTGAACTATAAGAAGCATTAATAGAATTGTTTATAAATTTAAAAAAAATATGCGTTTGAATAAATCGTTCTACCATGGGACTCGTAAAATTTATACAAGTGAAGCTAGCACAGTGTTCAAAAAAATATTGAATGAATCTTTTCGATACTTTTCCTTCTTACAACAGTGTGGTTACTGTTGTCAAAATTGGATTTTTTTTTGTTTTTATTTTTTTTTTATTAAATTAGTAAAATAAAATGGATACTACATTCATAATAAATACTCCATATCATTAATTCTTTTCTTAAAAAAATAAAAAGAAATTGTTAAAGAACGCATATTTAGATTATCGTCTCTAAGTCATATAAACAACATTAGTAATCAAAATTAAAACAAGATTCGCTATTTAAACGTCTTTCAATAAATTGAAAGTAATTTACATATATATTAATTTTAAAACAAATCTATCCCGCGGGAACCGTACATTTTTCCGGGATAAAAAGTAGCCTATGTGTTATTCTGATGTATGAGCTATATTATTGTAAAATTTCATTAAAATCCAATCAGTAGTTTTTGCGTGAAAGATGCGTGTAATAAACATCCATACTTCTATACATCCATACATCCTCACAAACTTTCACATTTATAATATTAGTATGGATTCGTATGGATGATATAGTTATTTTAACTACCTTTGAAGATCTCTTATTGGGAAAAAGAGCAAAAGATACTCAATGAAATCTGAATCTACTGTGCTTAAGACTTTTGTACACTTCTTAAACTTAACGAAGAGGATGCTCAGAGGAAAAACAAAAGAAATAAGAAGAAACTACAGAAATCAAGAAAGAAAATATCTTTAAACAAAGAAAAGGTTTTTTAGTTTTATCATCACTACGTACTAAACATAATTAAAGTTGTCTTTGTGTTTGTTTTAGTGTATGAATTTTCATACGGTTTCAACCAAAAGAAAGAATTAGAAAGACTATAGGCTATAATTAATAAGCATTTTTCAAAAACAATCTACTGATATGGCAATATTTCCCAACATATATTTATTTAAGTAGATATTTATATAAAACCAACAGTATCTATTAAAATAATTAAGTGTAATGTTCTGAACTTACCGTAGTATCTCGAATATAACAAAATAGGTCTCTGATCCACATTAACATAAGAACAAACAAACATTTCTAAACAGATAAATTACTAAAAATTTAACATCACAAGTAAACATTTGTGAATTATGTTGGAAAAATCGTCTAAAATCCGAGTTCTAATATATAATTAAAATTTTACTTCTTATCGATAAGTATCGCAAAAGTTTTGCCTGATACTGGTCTAACAAACTACACAAAACATATATCTGTACGAAAACTCCCTTATAATTCATCCATTCACCATATATGGGCCATCGAATTCAAAGCCCTAAATCATGACTTAGTAAATTACTTAGCTGCCGTTAGTTTTTAATTAGCTTTTACTCATGGCTTTGCTTTCGTCGTTTACTTATGGATAATTGTTGCACTAAGATATACTATATATTATGTTGTTGGGACATTAACACACAGCACCATGTAGTTCCATGGTAAGCTACGAGGTTTGTGTTATGGATACCAGATAGTTGATACACTACACATATATAACTTTAAATACATACATATTATAAATATAAACACCCATGACTGGAGTACAAACATTCGTGCTCATCACTCAAATGAATGGCTCGAGCGGGAATCGAACCTACGACCTCTGGCACAGCAAGTACAAACTACAAACTGAGCCAAACGTGTCGTCAGATTATGTACATTGTATATATATATATATATATATATATATATATATATATATATATATATATATATATATATATCTTCCCTAATAAATAAACTATAAAAAGCATTTTTTTTTAAATTGACTGATAGTTATAAGATCAAGACATAAGCATATTGAAACAAAAAAAAAACAACAAATATCTTCAGCTTTATAATACTAATATTTAAATGTGTAATAAATATCTAAATTAAATCCAAGTAACAAGATACAAACCTCTATCATAAGAAACTTAGTGAATAGCTACAAAAATAAACATTTTAATATATTTTGATTATAACATGCAAACAAAACCAATTTACGTTTTAATACACAAAAGAAATAGCACTGTTTATATTTAATTTAAGGGATACAAAAATAATTTTAATGAAGTCTTTTAATGCGAGAACTAGTTATATATATACGTCGACTTCTAACAAGTTTTTATTAAAAGAAAATTGTCCAAGTACAAAAGGATTGACTTAATTCATTCGTGTTATGGTTTGTTCGCAAAATATGTGTACTTTATATGTTACGCAATGTGATTTAAAATATAAGTAATTATATAAGTTTAAAAAAATCCACCCTTACCAGCTATGGTATAATGATTTTCAAATGATGTTGTACTCGGTATTTTATTGTTGAAAATATTTTTTTTAACTAAAATACGAACACACGAACTAATGATTCACACAACATTAAATCCACACATGACACTAAATAAATTAAATAAAAAATAATAATTATATTTTTAGGGTTCCGCACATAAAAGTTGCAAACGGGACCCTATAACTAAGCCTCCGCTGTCTGTTCGTCCGTCTGTCAGCGGACTGTATCTCATGAACCGTTATAGGTAGAGTTGAAATTTTTACAATGTATATTTCCTATAATAAAAAAAAAACAATAATAAAAAACCAAGATGACAAATTCCAAAATGGCCACCATGCAAATTAAAACAAACGATTAGTACATAGTGTTATGTCTTGTACGATGGTACGGAACCCTTCGCTTGCGAGTCCGACTCGCACTTGACTTGTTTTATTTAATATATATTTTAATTTTATTATTATGCTTACCTACCCCAAGGAAATTAATACTCTGTTATCTGTAATGTGTGGGTGGTTCAACTTTCAGAATGTATACTGTTAAAACGCCTACGGGAACGTAAAGCTTAATTTTCATTAGAAATCGAATATCATCGAACTCTCAGTCTTTATTGTCTTAATATCATTATGCAATGTTATCGTGTAGGCTGTAGATCGTGAGTTCTTGGGTTCGAGTACCGAGTCGAGCCAAAATAGTTACTGGTTTTTTTATCATACTACTCAATAGTAGTCCGAAGTAGAGAAGTTTACTGTACACCTGTGTGTCTCGAAATTACGATAAGCTGTCGGTTCTGCACCTTATTTCTTAAAGGTAGTATGGAGATATCACCCCAACAAAGTAGAAAGAGAGGTAAAAAGGAATAAATTAATAAATATGTTGGGACATTAACATCACCATCTAGTTCCATGGTAAACTAAGAGGCCTGTGTTATGGATACCAGATAGTTGATACACTATACATAAATAACTTTAAATACATACATATTATAAATATAAAGACCCATGACTGGAGTACAAACATTCGTGCTTATCACATAAATGAATGCCCCCAGTGGGGCTGGAACCCGCGCCCGCTGGCACAGCAAGTTCTTACTTCACTGCATACTGAGCCAAACGTGTTTGTTTGTTCGTCCAAATTAGTGCACTATAATATGTCTCGCGCAGTTAGATAAGAGCTAGTCTCAATAAGATTAGCCATAACCGAAACCGGTTAGAGGGCCATAATTTTTTTTTAATCAGCAAATGTCTGTATAAATAACATTTTTCGACTTAAGTAAATAAAATATTGTTCAGATTTGCCTTCTGAAGGCAGATATAAGATAAATAACTATATTCTTAAAAACGCTACCATATAAGAAGTTAAAAATTATAAGTGAAATTTAATTTTTATTGTTTGTGTTTTATTTTACCTTAATTTAGCTAAAATTTCCATGGGGTAGATTTTGAAATAATATAAATCCTTTTATCTTAATGAGATGAGTTGGTTATATATAATCCGAAATGCAAACAAATTGTTTATATTTTGATAACATTTTACTATCGGTGCAAAAAACCAACAACCCTCTATTATATAGGGTGGAACAAATGGATGGTTCATGGAAGAAAAGTATCTTAAATATTGAAGTTATCAAATTTAACTCAAAGGTAACATTGCTTTATTAAAAAAAAAAAAAAAAAAAAATACACTATTTCATTAAACTTTTAGTTGGTTCGATTATAAATTATTACTATTTTTTTATTATTTAATAGAAACCAATGTTTCTTTTGAGTAAAACTTAATAACTTCAATATTAAAGGTACTTTTCTTCCATGTCTTATTCATTTATTCCATCTTATATATATTGACTGTGTATTTTTTCTATAGAAATAATAGCAATGTACCAGAAATGTTTTTTTTACAAAACATCTGCCCATTTCCTTGTTCCTGAGTCCTGAATTATTTATCCTCGAATGGAGCTAACAAAAGCGATATATCATTAAATTAGCCGAATAAACGATTACTAGAGAACTTACTATTTCCTTATATACAATTTGTCATTTTCTTTATATGAGGATCTGGTTAGTCTACCAGGTGTTTAAATAAGTATTTAACTGAGGGTCATGGGTTCAAATTTCGTGTAATACCTCAGAATATTTTAGTAAAGAAATCTTTTAATAGGTGTTATAGATTAGAAAAAAATTAAAGTGTGCGTGTAAGAAGTAGTGCAGTAGTAGTAGTAGTGAAGTAGTAGTAGTGCGTGTAGTGCGTGTACACAACACGCGCAAGAAGTAAAACTTCTGTAGGTTATCGGTACTCTATAAGAAATTCAATTTATGTTTTAAATAATTAGGATAGGTGAGATACTAAAAATAATGCATATTAGACATTTTACAATCATATATTTATAGAATATCATTTAAGGAAAAAATATAATATTATATATCATTTGTCAGACAATAACAACGGTTACCATGGCAACAAACGTACGTATATTTTTTCGTAACGCATTCACCAGCTTACCCCCAAGTCAAGCGTGCGTAAAAAAGTTTTACTTCAAAAAAATGAATAAAGTTACACGTGTCACAGCGAACAAGTTTTACCAAATCTCTCCATAACTATAGGTGCATATGGTATTTATAATATTACTAGCAACTTACCTTACTGCGTCCCTAAGTGCCAAACAGTCGTTCTAACTATTACTCGAGGTCATAGTTTATCTGCATACTAAATTTCAGCCAAATCCGTTCAGTCGTTTTAGCGTGAAGGGATAAGAAACATACATATAAAAAGAATAATATACAATCTTTCGTATTTAAAACTAGCGACGTACCCTCGCTTCGTTCGGGTTTATCCCTAGATAAAAACAAATGTATCCCACGGGAACCGTACATTTTTCTGCGATAAAAAATAACCTATATACTATATATATAATCTCTCTCTGTGTCAAATTCTGGCATGATTGAGTTACAAAAATCCATCCAACCAAACTTTCTCATTTTTAATAATAATGAGATTCTAGTGTGATTACCTACAAATAAAACGTTTATGGATTGATTATTATTAAATGGAACCGATGTAGGAAAAGTTATCCCGTAGGTATTCCCTTTGGTGTAGATATTACGAATAGAAACATAATATTTATTACAGAAGTAACTGAATATTTTATTTTGTTAGCTTATGTATAAAGTTTCATGAAAAGCTCCAACAAATAAGTAGAGTAACTTTTACGTAAATTAATTCTACTTATAAGTAAGTTAACAACAGTCTACAGATGGCTATTGAAATAGAATACGGTTTTTTATTAAAAAGTATACCTAATACTTAATGAAAGTAATATAAGAGGTGGAAAATGAGAAAGTTTTGTTCAAGTTTTGAATAAATTAAGGTAAAAAGTACATAGTAACTTCAAGTTACGCGTCAAGCATTGACTTCTTTAAAGGTTATTAATTAAGATCTACTTGTAGAAAATGTTGGTACTTTTATTAAACTAAAAGTTGTCGGCCATTGAAATATGACCTGGCTGCAGCGTGACTTAATTTGAATTTTTAGAGTTCCGCGCCTCAAAGGAAGAAACCCCTTTTAGGATCACTTTGTTGTCCGTCTGTCTGAAAAAATCAAACTTCTAAGTCAACGTAATTAAATGATACGGCCGTTTATGCCGCTTGTTTTGTCACTCGCAAGGGAATCAAAACCTATGAGGTACTTGCTGTTGACCTAGCAGCTACCTAATCATTTAATTTTGCAAGAAGCAATGTTTTATATAGCACAAGTAAAAGAAAACATCCAAAAACCGTAAATTATAAAAAAACCGTAAACAAAAAGTTTTATTCCGATTATTAACTTATTTTAATATTTTATGCTACGGACCCCTATCTGTGTGAGTCAGACTCGTACTTGTCCGATTTTTGCTCTTTTAATATGATACTTTCGAAAATTACTAACGTTTTCCGTTAATTAAAAACAAGTAATATTAAATTTTAAACTTGTCTCACAAAAAGATTATGTTCCTTAAAAAAGGTTGCCATTTTTTTGCTCTCTTAAGAGATCAAATTAAAAAAATGTACACTGTGAGACTTAGTTGTATAATGTATATATAATTTTAACGGTCTGAATGTGTATTTGTATTTCTATGGACCTTTCTTTCAATTATTTGGCTTATCAAGTATAATTTAGAAACTCTTATCAACTTATATCCTCTTTTTTTCAAACCACTTTAAATTTCTATGGAGCGTCATAATTAACCAGTAAGTGGTCACAGTCCTGGGAAGAATCAGCGAAAGAAAATCAATAGTACTAAAAAATAATAGTAGCAAAAATACTGTGGAGAGGTTAGTTGTCACCGTTAAGAAGCCAAGCCGGTGGTAACTTACTTACGGACTGACCACAGGAGGGGTTTAGACAAGATATCATGCAATCATAATAAATAATAATAATAAATAAATATGTTGGGACATTAACACACAGCACCGTCTAGTTCCATGGTAAGCTACGAGGCTTGCGTTATGGATACCAGATAGTTGATACACTACACATATATAACTTTAAATACATACATATTATAAATATATAATATTAACCCCATATATTTTTTAGATTTCTATCTTCAACGATAGACATCTTGACGCCTCTCTTTAAATAAATAAAAGCTTGTAAAAGTTAAGATGAAACAAATGAATTAGTATTTTTATTTTATTATAATAAGTTTAATAGAACCTTACACAAAGCTTTCTAGAATGTACATTGTACTTGCTTCAGTATTACAGCTCTCAAAGTTGCAAGGTAATTAATAAGCTACTATAATATGAGCGGCGAGTCAGGTCCGAGTAAACGTTTTACATTTTGTGCAAAACTATACAAATACCTAACGCTTTTGATATTAAATAACCAACTTTCAAACTTTAAGTATGTAAAGCATTAATTTTGAATATTTTTCAAGTTGAATTTTACGATTAAAATTCATTATATACATAGTTTTTGCTACTAAAAATGGCAAACCGGCCAAATATTGTTTGTCTAGTAATGATATCTATCTATCTATACATATAATAAAATTATGAGTCGAACCTGTACATTAAATATTTTTTGGAAAATCTTATTGGAATAGTCATTATTATCAACACAAAGGTCGACTATATAGTTTTTAGATATTTTTTTCCTGTCTGTGTGTCTATCTGTCTGTTTGGGAACGCATCATGAGAAAACCACGGAACAAATTTTGATGCAATTTGGTATGATGATAACTGGTTATCCGGGTTAATATATAGGATCCTTTTTACTGCAGAAAAATATCTCATCTCTGAGATATCTATACTAAACGGTTATCTATATTGAGACTAGCCATGTGCACAGATGATATTATAGTACACAAGTGTGTGCGCAGAAAATTGTGCATTTTCTTTTTTTTTAACTTTCATATTTGGTTGCAACGACAACTCGATAAAAGATATAGATAAGATGTAAAAGATGCTTCATGCAGATGACGATATCTTAATTTTATAAAAACACTAGCCATCACTCACCCACTAATAATAATATTTTACGACAATTATGGTCACGGGAGAGACTAAGGTTTTAGACGCCATGATTGCTGTAAAGCATTGGAAACGTCGGGAACTAAAAATCAATATATAACCGCGAAATAGTGCGAAAAGATAGTTTTATTTACAGACACAATCATAAAAATCATAAATTATACAGCAAAAATTAAATTTTCGAACATAAGCTCTCTTTTATTGCGCCTACTACAGAATGCGGAAGTTACTTTCTGTAACACAAAAGAAAGTCTTTGAACAAGCGCCAATTGCAACTGTCCGCTGTCAGACAAACGTTCTATCCATACAATAGCTACATTTGATGACAGTCTCGACAGAGTAGTGGAGCAAAATGTAACTACACTAATAACTTTATATATATAGCATAGCGATTTTTCCTCATAATACTTTTTTTAGATTTAAAACTATCTTTTCGGATTTTTGTAGGTAGGTGCTGTCTGTAACAACTACATAACGACCTTTGTGATGTCTAAAACCTTAATCTCATGATCACATGATTGCTGTAACATTTAATTGCTTCAAAATGTCGATAACCAACAATCTATATCTGCGAAAAAATCGAAAATATATTTTTCTCATAGTACATAAGCTTGCTGTATTTAAATATTTATTATCATCTTGTTTCTTACTTTATTGTAATATCTCACAGGATATATGCGACGTATGGAAATTGTTCTTTAATTTAAAAGTATTAAAAGTAATTGTATTTAGTTTAATTTAAATTTTTGTAGGACCTATTTATTTAAAACGACTTATCCTTGCTTCGCTCGGGTTCATCTCTAGTGAAAGACAAGAACAAATCTATCTTACGGGAACCGTACATTTTTCTTAAATAAAAATAACCTATGTGCTAATCCAGACTATAATCTATCTCTGTGCCAAATTTCATCCAGATTCAGCCTTTCTGGCGTGATTAAGAAACATCCATCCGTCCAAACTTGGAGCCCTAAAAAATTCAAACATAATAATTAGTTTTTAAGACGTTTTAAAGTTGTCATTAGTTTTTAATATATATATATATATATATATATATATATATATATATATATATATATATATATATGACTTTACTTAATTAATTCTACTTTGAGGACAGTAGCGATATAAAACAACAGTTTCACACATAGTATTAAGTGTACCTATATGTTAGTTAGTCGGCCAGTTTACCCGGCAGCAGCGTAAGACTGGTTATGACAAGTTCCGTTCCCTCATAAACAACCGAGTTTCCTTAAAAGATCAACGCTCGTTTTAAAGACTTTAAGCTTTTAATTTTCTTTCTATATTTAGCGTGAAAATTTCCAAGAATACCTTAGAATTGATAAAAATATAATATAAAGGATATAAAATTACATTGAAGAAAGGAAGTATAACGCTTCAAAGTATGTAATTAAAAAGCAAGGAAGTGAGACGATCTCGTGAGCTGAGGTCCTCGGCAAGCCATTTCCTATTTATAATATAGAAGCTTATAATTAAAATTAATATTTGAAAATCCTTACGGTGTTTATTAAAAATATAATTAAATGTAACACTTATATCTATTATCTTCATGTAGAATAAGTTTTAAATCGCCTCTATTTGTTAACGAGCTAACTGCAATCTTATAATATTAAATGAGTAATTCTTGTATATACATATGTATATATGTGAAATTATTGCGCATATCTCGGAAACGGCTCTCAAATTTTGCATTAAGATAAGGTTTTGCTTTTTAAGTTTATCTATATGTGTAGGTTTTTTCTGAAAAAACTCAATTTTTATATTAATTTCGAAAAACGCGGAGCTAAGCTTGATCGCCCAGGTACGTATGAAATATAGTTTGTATGACGTGTAATGACAATATGACTTTATGAATTATCAAATTTAATCTAAATCGGTGCAATAGTTTTTGAATTTATTAGTTACAAACATACAAGGATACAAATCTTTCTTCTTTATAATATTAGTGTAGATCAGTAAAAGCTTGAGCATTTCTTTTGAAAAACTAGCTTTTATTTTGAAAAATCGCATAGAATATAGTTTTTTAGTATAAAAACTATAACTATTGTATTGATCACATTATCTTTCTTACAGTTGTCTATCTTACAAATTTTTGGAACAAAATGAACTATAGCAAATGAAACAGTACGAAAAGTTAGTTTTTAGAAAATTTTTGAACACACATAAAACATATGTGTGTCAAGTATCTACCAACTTCGTTCGATTTATCTATACATATAATAAAATTCTGAGTCGAATCTGTACCTTAAATATTTTTTGGAAAATCTTATTGATATTTCAGACTTTATTTTCGATACAGAGACCGAATCTATAGTTTTTAGAATTTTTGTCTGTCTGTCTGTTACCGCATCACCGAAAAACCACTGGAGGGATTTTGATGAAATTTGGTATGATGATAGCTGGATATCCGGGTCAACATATAGGATACTTTTTACCGCGGGAGATCATCTAATTCCCACGGGAATACGCATTATAACACAACCCAAAAAATATTTATGATCAGAATTTCTTGAAACTTGGTATTAATGCTTTTCAATACAATTAGATATAATGTTTCAGCGTTTTTTGAAATTCATCCCATAAGGAGATAAAATAAGGGATGAAAATTTGTATGTAACCTACCTTTTTAAGTTTTTTTGTAGTAGTTTTAGCGCGAGCGAAGCCGCGGGTTTTGCTAGTGAATTATAAACGGAGTACGCCAAAAAAAAGTCAAAATCAAAAATAATGGCGATCTCGATCTCGATTTTTGTATACAGATCGTTTAATTTCTTTAAAGAAGGAAGACGAAGAAAGTACTAGTCCTAGTAAATGTATCATTTTTGAAAACAAAATATTAATAATAATAAAAAAAAACCTCTTAAAAGGGAGATAGCCTAATGTTAGCTTTTTTTTCGTTTATTATAATTAAATCCGTTAGCTATTTTTATTTATTAACGCTTACTTACTTAAAATAGTAACAAGTATTTCTTAATATTTGTACCCTATTTTCCATTATTGTTTGGCTTCATATTTAGTTATATCTCTCTGTCTGTATTATTCCCTAGTCTGAGTGCATAATAAACATATGTAGTAACAAAAATCCAAACATAGGAATTTCCAGTAGTTGTCTAATAAACATGACTACAGAACTACAGTGGCATAAAATATTTTACCTTTCATTTCTAGGTATGGACACTACGCCAGGCCAAGAGCTAGTAATTGAATAAAACACGCTTTTGTTTTGAGTAAATCCCGTGAGAACAAACCGGAGCGAAGTTTGCTCCCATTGGCAATATTCCAGGCAAAGCAATTGAAACATCTGCTGCTAACTTCAACTTATGTTTCGGGATGTTAAGTCATTTGCGTTATTTTTCTTATTTTATCTGTTTTAGTTTTCTGTTTTAGTTTGGTTTTAGCACTGTTTCAAGAGCGAATGGTAATAAGTATGAAAGTAATTTTTAAATGTTTTCCATTTCAATTCATTCTACTCATAATGACATTTAATTTTCAGTTAAATATCTTTTCCTAAGATTACGTATGTGTACAAAATTTGAAAGTTATGGCTATTATTATATACGGCTGTAGATTCAGAGGTCTTTGTTCGAGTTTTGGGTCGAACCAAATATATTTATCAGAGTTTTCTTCAAAGAAATTCACAGTAACAACCTGATGTTGGGAAGTTAGTGGTGTTACTTGATCGTGCCTCGTAGAACTCGAAGAGTCGTACCTCCAGCACTTAATCCAATTGTAGTCCCATCCGGTCTATGAGAATGAAAGGAATTGAGAGTGCACTTGTGTTTGCGCACGCACTTGTCCACAATAATACCTCCCGCACAGATGGTTAGTTTCAATTAATTGATTGCCGTGGTTGAAATAGTCCAAGAGGACATTATTATTTATAACCATTAATGATTGGTCGCTTAATTAAAGTATTTTAAATGTGAAATATACTTAATTATATATTAAAAAAAAAATGTTCCCTTAATTATTACTGTGCAAATCATGTCCATGTAGAATTACAAAAATGCTGGTGCATTCTTCCGTTGGATGACAATATCGATTCTTTGAGCGATTCTTTCTTACACACAGCAGAAAAGCATGCACTAATTATGTTATACTTATATAACATAGAGATCGTTTAAAATTAGGTGCGAAAATTGTAGGTTCCTCATACCGGTCCATCAAGTGGATGGGATATTGGAATATTGCTAATACGAACTTACACATAGTTACTACATAACACGAAGGATGTACACAAGATGTTCACTAGCATATTTAAACAAAATGTACATAGTGCAGAGTATATACTATACAATAAACGCGATAGGCATTATCTCGGGTAGTAAGCAGGTGTGATGGATCAAAGAGATATTATAATATCAGGGGCGCATCATGCATGATGACAGGGTGTGGTACAAGTCTTGAACTCAGCTCGATTGGTTTGTTTTATACGTATTGTATTGAATAGAAAATTTTAAATAAAACTATCTTTTCAGATACTAGTGTATTTATTAGTGTAGGATGCCCTGCAGCACGATGGATATATGATCTAAGAAGGTGACTGGCAGTGGATGGATACGGGCTGCCCAGGACCGGGATGGTTGGCACTCATTGGGAGAGGCCTTTGTTCAGCAGTGGACGGTGATAGGCTGATTGCTTGATTGATATTTTCAGATATTTTCGCTGATTTATTAAAATTTTTGGTTTGCAACGTTTCGAATGCTTAATAGCAATCTTAGGCACGGGAGGGACTAATGTTTTAGACGTCTTAAAGTTCTATATATACTATTGAAAATTCTTAAGGACATTATTGGGAAGTAGCAGAGGTTTTATTTTATATCAGTAATAATAAGTTTTCAGCCTGAGATAACATCTAAAGCTGATGAAATATTTCATTGATGTTCTAGATCCAGATGAACTAAGTATATCATAAAAATAGTATGAAAGATCATATAAAATTTTCTATAATTACGAGAACGGTCTAAGCGGTGAACTTCCTTTAGGATACTGTTGTTGGATCTCATTACATAAAGTTACTTAAAGACGCCTCACCATTCATCACAAGTTTTATACACTATACTAACAATAAGTGTCTGTTTCATCGTGAGATACAAATATTATTTTTTACTGCTTAATTTTCTTTTACTTACATTAATAAATAATAATGATAATAATAAACTCTTTATTGTACATCAAGAAAAATAGAAATAAATAAATACTGAAAAGATAGACAATGTACAAGAGGCGGCATTATCGCTAAAACAGCGATCTCTGCTAGGCAACCTGTAGGAAATAGCAAACTGTAAGAGAGAAAGTATACAAATCTATACATATAATAAAATTCTAACTGAGTCGAATCTGTACCTTAAATATTCTTTGGAAAATCTTATTGAAATATACTTTATTATCGATACAGAGACCGAATCTATAGTTTTTAGAATTTTTGTCTGTCTGTCTGTTACCGCGTCACAGAAAAACCACTGGAGGGATTTTGATGAAATTTGGTATGATGATAGCTGGATATCCGGGTCAACATATAGGATACTTTTTACCGCGGGAAATTATCTCATTCCCACGGGAATACACATTATAACACAACCCAAAAAATATTTATGATCAAAATTTCTTGAAACTTGGTATTAATACTTGTCAATACAATTCAATAAATACGTGTTTTATCGTTTTTTGAAATTCATCCCATAAGGAGATAAAATAAGGGATGAAAATTTGTATGCAACCTACCTTTTTAAAGTTTTTTTGTTGTAGTTTTAGCGCGAGCGAAGCCGCGGATTTTGCTAGTAATAGATATATGTATATCATTATACGTATATAAAAAGTAGAATACAAAAAAAATAACTTTTTCAATTTACTTTTTACTCTAATTTTCTTTTTATTTTAACTTAAAACGTAAGTCGTCCCTTTAAATGACAATGACGTTTTATATACATACAATAAAATTATAACTAAGCCGAATTTGTACATTAAATATTTTTTTGAAAATCTTATTGAAATAGTCATTATTATCGATACAGAGGCCGAATATACAGTTTTTAGAATTTTTGTCTGTCTGTCTGTCTGTCTGTTCCCGCATCACAAAAAAATCACTGAAAGGATTTTGATGAAATTTGGTATGGTGATAGCTGGTTGTCCGGGTCAACATATAGGACACGTTTTACCGCGGAAAAATATCTCATTTCTGAATAAAAATACAAAAACTGCAATGTAAGAGTACCTATACTAATATGTAAAACCTAAGAATTTGGTTTTTGGTCATCTGAGCCGCGGGCAATGCTAGTAGTCTATAAATATTTAAACTAAACCTAACCTAACATTACAAAACCGAATTTACTAGCCGATTTTAGGTTAAGTTGACCTTTTCACTAATTTCATAAAGTGTTTTAGGCAATGATTGAACGAAGTTCAGCCCATTGTAACAAACTTTGAATACTGTCTTACTTAAAATAAATTAATTAAATTAATTAAAATAAGTCTACATTTTTATATAATAAATTTTTTCATGTATATTTATTTTTATTGTACAAAAAATACACTATCTTTTACTTTTTTATGTCTTCTTTTTTTTTCTCAGACATCTCTTTCTATGAGAACTATTTTTAAACAGCATTTTTAAATAGAAAAATCTATGATCTATTTATGTACAGGCATCAAATAGTATGTATAGAGCAATATTATGTAAAAGTGTAGTCTTCATACGTCTAGCATATTTTTTTAAAAGTGTAGATTTCAAATATCTTGATATTTTTTAAATTTTGATACGAAACAAAACCGCATATTATCGGATAAATGCGAAAATTTATAAATGTTTGTGTATTCATCCTTTACGCTGAAACAGCTGGACGGATTTTGATGAAATTTAGTACACAAATAGATTATGACCTAGAGTAGCACATAAGCTACTTTTGGGCACCTAAGAACGCACCTACATAATACGATACTATATATTATTACTATACTATACTATACTATATACTATATATTATTATTCTTAATAATATTATAAAGAGGCCGAGTTTGTTTGTTTGAACGCGCTTATCTCAAGAACTTCTAGCCCGATTTAAAAAATTCTTTTTGCATTAGATAGCCTGTTTATTGAGGAAGGCTACAAACTATATATCATTGTATATAGTATATCTATTCCATACTAACCGTTAGACGTACCTAAAGACAAACCAGAGCGAAGCGAGAGTGAGTTGCTAGTTATTTATATAAATACATAAGACGTAGGTACTATTTATTACTTTAATAAGAGCATATAATTCAATATCTATTGACAAACATTAGACTTCTAAATGTAACCTAATAAAATGCTAAACGAAAAAATATGATTAGTGAAATTCCTTTCATATCTTATTCCCGTAATTTATTTATCGTTGGAATCAAATTTGCTGTAACGAGACAGAATTATCATAAATAGAGCCTTATTAGATTTGAATAAGGGTTTCGTACGTAGGATTATGATATTTTCGACTTTTCAACTGTTTATTTTGTGTTACATTAATTTTGTATAGCTTGTTTATATTATATTGTATTGTATTCAGCCCTTTTTAACATCCCACTGCTGAGCACGAGCCTCCCAATACGCAAACAGACCATAGTCCACTACACTGGCCAAGTGCGGGTTGCCGGACTTCACATGTCTTTCGAAAATTTGCTAGATTTTCTCAGATATCTAGGTTTTCTCACGATGTTTTCCTTCACCGTAAGACATAATCATGTTGGAAATAATTCGCATATGAAAATATTAGAGGTGCGAGACCCGAGGTTTAAACCCATTTCACCCGGTTTACCAAGCGAGCGCGTTACAACTAGGCTACAACTGCCTTATAATATATTATATTATAAATAAATTATATTATATTTATATATATATATATATGTATACCTCGGGCAAACTGTCCAGCTAGGTAGGTCCAAATTCGAGAAAGAGGTCAATCGACGGATCAGACTCGGATGGGCAGCGTTCGGGAAGCTACGCAATATCCTCTCGTCTCAAATACCGCAGTGTCTCAAGACAAAAGTGTTCGACCAGTGTGTGTTGCCAGTGATGACATACGGCACAGAGACGTGGCCGCTCACGATGGGCCTGATAAGAAAGCTCAAGGTCACACAGAGAGCAATGGAAAGGGCTATGCTCGGGGTTTCCCTGCGAGATCGAATCAGAAATGAGGAGATACGCAGAAGGACCAAGGTCACCGACATAGCCCACAGAATATCCAAGCTCAAGTGGCAGTGGGCGGGGCACATCGCTCACAGAACGGACGGTCGTTGGGGACGCAAAGTTCTGGAGTGGCGGCCACGTACCGGAAGGCGAAGCGTGGGCAGGCCTCCCACAAGGTGGACCGACGACTTGGTCAAAGTCGCTGGAGCCCACTGGATGCGGATGGCACAAGACCGGTTGTCGTGGAAATCTCTGGGGGAGGCCTATGTCCAGCAGTGGACGTGTTTGGGCTGAGACGAACGACGAATTATAAATAAATTATTTCTTATACGTTTTATTTTCCTTTTTCCATCATTTACCAATAATTACCTACTGAGTTCAGAACTTCAGATTTCCCTATTATCTACAAATTCTATTGGAGTTCACTTCATTTAAATCAAATAAATAAATGGTAGAATGAGAGGTAATTTAAAAAAGTAGATGATTATTAAAAATCAGCATATATCATGGCTGGCGTAAGATTTTTTAGAGTTGCTTTAGCTGTAGATCTGGTTGAAAAAGCTTCCTAAACACAAACAATAATTATTAACATATTTATGCCTCTTTATTATAATGTAAAATGATGAAACTAAATATCTAATGATTTGATTAAAAACCTGAATATTTAATGTAGGTAATTATTATATTTAACCCTTTTTAAACGTGGTTACCACTTGCCTTACGGTGAAGTTTCCTTCACCGTAAGGCAAGTAGTAACCATGTTAGAAATGATTAGCACATGAAAATATCAGAGGTGTGAGAGAGGCAATTATATAATAATATAATTTTTAAACTCGCTACTGCTCTTGACTTGCATACGACGTAATGAAATCAAGCCGCTCAGTGGATCAGCAACACGTGGGTTATAGGCTCGAATGTACCTGCATATTATGTTGTTTATATATTTGAATATGTCTGTGAACTTTTTAAATCAATATGGATGAAGCTTATCATTAAATTTAAAACAAAAAAGAGATTATGAAAATACCTTAAAAGTTATTATTTTTACTCTTTGGAATCAAAATTTATTTATGTTCAAGTTTTTATACCTATCTCTTTAATGGCCCTTCCATTCTTGATCACTGTAGAGTCAAGGAGTAAATTTGAAAATTGCGATCGCTACCAAACTTCATGATCATCCAGTGATCTAATCTGAAGACTGCCTGAAAAATTAATCAAAATCGCTCCAGCCATTTTGGAATCCACAGGGAGGGAATACACATACACACAACGATTTTTATATACATACTATACGACTAGGGTTAATTAAAATTTAGTTAAAAATAAAGTAAAATAATGCGGGTTGTGTGTCCGCGTTGTTGCCCGCGCGACCGACAGCATTAGGTACAGACATAGCTCTGCTGCTCCCAATTCCAAATTTAAAAAATATATATATATAACATAACCTATTGCACTTCTGTAATCGTAAGGAATATTAAAAAAAAAACTTTCAATGTATTCTATTGCATAGATTTTTAATTAAATCCGTTCAAACATACATACAAAGAATTTTATATAATTAATATAGATAAAAAATATTACAATGAGCATATTAAATTAAGAAAATTCTATAATACTAAGCGAGAAAAAAATTTATACTACTTTACTTATCGATTTTAAACTTTAGAGTTCAAAAACTTATGATGGCTTTCGGAGTGCAATATAACCTCGTAAAACTTTTATTCCAAATACTAGAAATTTTAACGTAAAGTATACACAAGGAGCTTTTCCATTTCTCTCGAAAAGAATTACAACTTAAGGGGTTTACACTTTGCTCCGAAGTAATTTACTTAATTAAGGACTAAAGTCAGTTTTACAAAGAACCTTTAATATTAACTAAGAAAGTCTAGATAATTTATATTCGCAACAGGTTTTTAAGGTGAGTGCACACTAACGTTGAGCGTTACACACTATTAGCTTAATTTTATATTAAAGGCTCTTATAAAGAAACAAAGTATAGAGTTTAGCTTAATTATATATTATAGGCTCTTATAAAAAAACATTTTTGGAGGCCGAATCTACAGTTTTTAGACTTTTTGCCTGTATGTCTGTCTATCTGTCTGGGAACGCATCACGAAAAAACTACTGGACAGATTGTGATAAAATTTGGTATGATGATAGCTGGTTATACTGGTCAATATATAGAATACCGGTTTAATTACCGATGGTAGGACTTTGTCAAGCCTGAGAAGTCCGACTGGATGGATACCACCCCCTTAACTATTTCTGCCGCCAAGCAACGATTATTGCATTGTTGTGTTCCGGTACAATGATTGCATTGTTGTGTTCCGGTATGAAGGATAAGGTAGCCAGCGCAATTACAGGCAAGAGGCATATCATCTTAGTCCTCACAGTGACAACGCACCTGTGGTTCTGCATTTTTGTTACTTAAAACCTAAGTGCATGAACCGTAGGTGTTATGGGCGACAGGTACTGCTTTCCATCAGGTGGTTTGTCTGCTCGTTTGTCACTGAATCACATAAAAAAAAAACTATCGCCTAAAAATCTATACTATTCGATAAAATAACCTAGATTTTTTCTATCCTGCGGCCATTTTTTTACTAACCCTTTTTCCACTATAACAAATATATTACATACATAATATATCACCTGCCTTTCATGGAAATTATATAGCACTCGCTTTATTCTACAAACCTAGTATTTACCTTCATCAGTATAACTACTCCTTGATAGCGTGACCCCATGGTCACAAACAACCATAGCACGTCGTTATCTTAAGATAACCAAACCTAAACCCGACATGACAAAATTACCTATAAGTAAAACGAACCCGAAATATTTTGCAAAATAAACAATATCAGCCATTATAGTCATATGTTTCTACAATTTGTATAGGTACAGTTTTTAGATAGTTATTTTTTGTACGCAGTCCAAAGTCATTTATCTCGTAATGTCGTTTTTTCCGACACGCTTTTTGGCACGTACAGCGTTCAATGGTCAACTATCGACATTTTTTGTAAATGTTACACTTTTCATAATTGACGTAAAAGTATATTTCAGTCACGTTTTTGGACCACTCTTATTATAAATATTAGGTTAATATTACTTTGAATGAATGAATGAATGAATAACTCTTTATTGTACACCCAAACAGAAAATATACAAAATATAGAAGAAGGCGGTAGAGGCGGTCTTATCGCTAAAAGAGCGATATCTTCCAGGCAACCTTTAGGTGTAGGAAATACTACTAATATAGAAGGGGCGCGAATAATAAATAAAGATATAGTAGAAAGAGTATATATTTATATATATACGAGTCAAAATATTTAAAAGATAGACTTTTTAAAAAAAATATTTAATTAAATATTTCCTTACAATTTAACACTTAGTCTATCTTATGCTAAAACTGAGGTGATGTGAACACTGTCGCACGCCTGCTCGCGGATTATATAGTGCTCCTGCGGGGGGGCCGCGACTGGATACGACACACGTCGATATTGCTGGAATTCTCTAATTGTCTATAAAATTAATGTTTCCTTCATAACCCATTGTCTTTCTGTACTATCGAATTCTTATGGGTCCATGGTGTGGTCACTGGAATGCGATCTAATTGTCTATTGTCTTTATTATACTTAAAGATTATATTTTTATCAAGTACTCTGTTCTGGGTGGCTTGACTTACGTATCATAATACATAATAAATACAAGTAAAATATAATTTATCAATAAATAAATACTGTAACTACATACATAAATACTATACCTATATTATACATATATAAATATAAAATATAAAAAGACAAGTTTGCTCAGTTATTTTAATTTTTAAGCAAACTATTCAAATAGTGACTTTTAAATATACTCGTTATTGTTTGTATTACAATTAGCTAGGAAATTAATACAGAATACTTCATTAGTCTAGTGCAGATTGTGAGGACTTGGTTTGAGTCCCGGATCAACTCAAATTCTATCATAACTATGTAGCAGTGGTAGCACAGTGGTAACACGTTCGCTTGGAAAATCGAGTGAAGCGTTTTCAAATTCCGAGTCACTTCTGATATTTTCATGCGTGAATCATTTTCACCTTGATTACTTCTGGACTTACGGTGAAGGAAAGCTAGCAAGTTTTTGAAAGACATATGAAGTCATCTAAGCCGCACTTTGCCAGTGTGGTGGATTTTGGTCTGATCCCCTCGTATTGAAGGGAGATCCGTGCCTAGCAGTGGGACGTTAAAAAGGGCTGAATACGTGCATACATGTAGTCATATTACAAACGTTGATTTTCTACTTGCTTTTTTGCATATTGCTTCCTTTACTTGCATCCTTCTACAGAAACCCAGTTCTTGTGTAAGTAGTTGTCCCAGTTCCGCCTCATAAGACGTCGATCCTTGTTTATTCTATAAATACCCAATATATTCTAAAAATGAACTTCTCTGAATAGTTAATATGTTTTATATAAATTAATTTTTTTTCATTACCACAGGCAGGTGCGGTGAGGCCAGTCCTTGTGAGCAGCTGTGCAGGGAGCTCCACGATGGTACCTACGAGTGCGGCTGCGGGCCCGGATACGTACTGCATGTGGATGGATATGGTTGTTTAGGTAAGTAGGTTCGATTATGTCCCATTAAAAAGTTTAATGTTCATTACAATACTACTGTAGCAGATGAAAAGTTTTATCCAAATCCGCCCAGCCGTTTTAGCGTGAAAGAGTAACAAACATACACACAAACAAACCTTCGTATTTGTAATAGTAGTCTAATTCCTTGCATCATTTCCAAAATAATTTTACTTATGGGTTCACCCATGATGTGTGATATTACATGTAAAGCAACACGTTGTCTTCGAACATACTTTAAATATGCACTTTGCTACACTACGATTATCTTTCGACGTATTTTTAGATTTTTTTACTATTTTAGTATAATGTTAATCTACACTAATATTATAAAGAGGGGAAAATTTTGTAGGTTTGTGAGTTTTTTGTAATGGATAAACTAAAAATCCGCTGAACCGATTAAGATAAAATTTTGTAGAAATATAGTTTGAGACCTTGAAAATTGCATAGAATAGTTTTTATCCCGGAAATTATCCCTTAAGGGGGTGAAAAGGGGGATGAAAATTTTTATGGGGAAATTATTTTTCGAGTAAGGGACATAAAACTCACCATACCTATGTATATTATGTACATATGTATATATATAGTGTATCTATTACGTACTAATCGTTAAAATATAACTAGGGACGAACCCGAGCGAAGCGAGGATAAGTCGCTAGTCGTAACTAAATTTAAATGAAAATCTAACTTATTAGTATTTTGTTATGTTTAGAAAGTCATGTCAATCTCTCCACTGATTCTCAAGGTTTTAGCTCATAAAGACGTTCTATGTTATAATATAAATAAATAACATATACATATATGTATGTACATGAGCCTAATTTGTTGGTGATGGGGTTATAAATGGCCGCTCATTAAGCCTGAAGGTACTGTTAGCATAATAGAGTTTAAATGCTAACTATTTTTTATTTATATATTATTTAAATATAAAATAGTTGTAAGTATTAAATTACTTAAAAAATCATTACGTATAAATTAATTATAGTTCAGATCGAATTACAATATTATTAAAAATATTAACCTTAGTCTCGCTAAGTTTCTTTCACTAGTTCTTCTCAGGAATTACGCATTTTTTTCGAACTGGTGGTCGGACTTTACAGTCAGTAAAAAAAAACATAAAGTTCAGTAACAAAAATACTAAAATACTAACAAAAATACTGCTGAATAAAATTATTTAAATTATATTGTAATACTAGCGACTAACTCTCGCTCCACTTGGGTTCGTACCTAGTTACGTTTTTACATTTAATATAGATTTTTCAGAGGTGAGATTTTACCGCAGTAAAAAATATCCTTTATGTTGACCCAGAAAACCAGCTATTATCACACTAAATTCCATCAAAATCCATCTAATGGTTTCCTCGTGATGCGTTCCCAGACAGACAGTCAGACAAAAATTCTAAAAACTATAGAATCTGCCTCTGTATCCATAATAATGACTATTTAAATAAAATTTTTCAAAATGTTTAATGTACAGATTCGACTCAATTAGAATTTTATTATATGTATAGATAAATTTTCCCTGCTTTATCTGCTAAATGTTGACTGACTACGGTTATTAATTTGAGATTGCATGAACCACAACAAGATCAATTTCTTAAACTCAACCCTTAGCTACACAGTAATTACAGTACACCGTACAACTAAAATGATATATTATATTTCAGTTGAAATTACAATTGATTTTAATCTTTTGCACACGATGTTTCCACGAAGCGTCATTATAAATTCTAGCAACGAAGTAAAAAATGTGAGTAGAATTTAGCAAAATTGACGGGCGGCTATTAATCAACCGCCATCTGCTATCATAAATCAAAACGTGTGTGCTAAAGCTGTGGGCACTTATGATTTAAACGAATATACGTTACTTTAACTGTATAATACTAAATGTTATGTATGTATTGAACTCTTTTTTTAACGTCCCACTGCTGGGAACGGACCTCCCTACAATACGACTAGGCCATAGTCCACCACGCTGGCCAAGTGCGGGTTGACAGAATTCACGTGTCTTTCGAAAACTTGCTAGGTTCCCGCATACATGCGGGTTTTCTCACGATGTTTTCCTTCACCGTAAGATAAGTGGTAATTATGTTGAAAATGATTCGGACATGAAATTATCAGAGGTGCGACAATCAAGGTTTAAGCCCACTTCACTCGGTTACTACTGGGCTGCCACTACTTTTATGCTATCACTAAATGAAATTAAAAGATACGTAACTAAGTACATTGCAATAAATTGAAGAATCATATTGACTAGTCTAGTCAACAAGTGCCTTTTATGTCAACTTTATTCAGCAGTCTCGGAAAAATATGGACGAGATGTCATTCGGTTCGAAATGGCATGTAGCTGAGTTTTGAAAAAAATGAAGTTCCGCTTGTAAAAATGGCAAAAGTGATAAACTAATTGTTTAGTAACTAAAAATAAAAGGGGGTTTAGTTTTTTGCAAGTATTACAAAAACTTTCCAGGGTCTCAAACTCTCTTTTTACCAAATTTTATCTAAATCGGTCCAGTAGTTTTTGGATTTATTCGTTACAAACATACAAAAATACAAATCTTTCCTCTATATAATAGTAGTGTAGATACAGATTATAATAATAATAGGAATTGAAATACTGACCAAATCTTATATATAAATAGCGGTTGTGAGCAACTTAAACGAACATATTAAAGTAATTTGTGTTCAACACAAAGCTTGGATTACGAGAATAGTGTAGGATATCGTGGTTATAGTTAGTGCGGCTATTTCCTCAGAAGGATACCCGCTTATCTAAGTCTGTGCCTTAAGCACACCTACATTATTAGTTATATTTTGATGCTATTTTCGATTTTGTTAGCAAAGTTAAAAATATATGGAAAATGAAATAAGTATGATGTGGAACATGTTTTAAAGAACTAGTGAAATGCACATGCATTTTTAAACTTATTTAAGCTATGTTGTATAGATAGTATTTATTAGGAAACTAACAGTACTAAAAGTACAATTATTTTGTAAAACATTTAACAGTTCATACATATTTTTAGTTCTTTTTTACCCGACTGACTGCGGCGAAGCGCAAAGGAGGGTTATATATAGGTATGTATATATATATGTATACATACAGGTCAAACACTTTTGAAGTCATAATAGTCACAATCAAAATTTTGTAAAAAAAATATCTAATTGTAACTAGAATTTAATTTATGATCTTCAAATTACCGTATTTTTTATTAACCTAAGGAGCTTGAAAGATTTTCGATAAAATATTTCTAGGCTCTAGAAAGGGACTGAGCAAGATGGTAATCGATTATTATGCTTCCATACTTGCTATTTCTTTTAAAATTGTATGGAAATTGTCTACATACTCAAACCATATTTTTCAATATTTATATTAATACAAGTGTGACCATATGGATATCTACCATTTTAATCAATATTTCAATGGTACTTGCAATAATAAGTATAGCTTCAATCACAGAAGTTTAAAACAAATAATATTTAAACTTTATAGTAATATGTAATTCGTTATAAAATCGATTTTGAAATATTTCCAGTGGCGAACGGCAAATTCAATTTATCGCAGAAAGTTGTCTTATTCGATCTTCTACTGCCAACTAAAAGCTAAAATTTCCGAAACGAGGAACACAATTTCTCTTAAAGAATAAAGGCTTTACGAGATCATCTACTTACTTCAAACTAAACCCTTTCTTGTTAGGCTTTCAATTATATTTCATCAAAATAAATGTGGACTTCAAAGAAATGTCTGTAAATGATTTCTATCTTAATATTGTAAGAGTATATAATATAGTAATTAATATTTAATAATATCGGATAGACGTTAAAGGTCTTCTTGGTCTAGTGGCCAGCATGTGACGTGGAGCTTCTGGGTTTGAGGACGTAAAGCTTTGAAACCATATAAAGCATTAAACGCTTAGTAACTTACAAAGATTTAATACAAATGTTGTAGTAAATCGATAATTCAAAAAAAACTATCTTTTCCGATTTTTCGTATATTTATTTAGATTTTTGATTCACGACGTTTCAATTTACAGTAATCATGGTCGTGGGATTAAAATGTCAAAAATTCGCGTAAATCTAAGAAAGTATTATCGGTTATTCAATTCAATTTTCTTATTAAATCGTTTTTATACGTGGCACGTTCAACAATAGATTTTTTCGCCAATGTCACGTAGAATGAAGAAGTCAGGGGTAGAATAAAAGCCGGGACGGTAAAACATAATTATTATATTATAAAAAATTCTATTTCCTTATTTCAAATAAAAGTTGTACTAAATAGACATAAGAATTTCGTTTTATTTTTCATAGACCATTTTACAATTAAAAAAATGATTAAACAGTATCTATATGAATGGTCGTATAATTAAATATAAATAAAATAAATATGTTGAGACATTTTAACACGAAGCATCATCTAGTTCCATGGTAAACTACGAAGCTTGTGTTATGGATACCAGTTAGTTGATACACTACACGTATATAACTTTAAATACATACATATTATAAATATAAACACCCATGACTGGAGTATAAACATTCATATTCATCACACAAATGAATGCCCTCAGCGGGACTCGAACTCGCGACCGCTGGCACAGCAAGTAGGTTCTACTGACATAACTAAGCCAAACGTGTCGTCGTATACATTATAGCACTGAAATTACAGTACATGTAGAAACACTGAATAAAATAAGACTGAATTCATACCTATATAATAACAACAGAAATAAGTTTAAGCGAAGGCATTACCCTGTTTTCAAATCAACAGTGCTCAGCGCTTGAAGATTCAAGTCTTTCAAGTGCTTTTATCGCAGAATACAATATGATGAACACTGAGAATAAATCCCTGCTTTATATAGTAGTATGCTAAATTGACACTCCTACTAGATTTATGTTTTGTTTTATATATATTTGTAGAATTTCCACAAATGTTTTTTTTTATTCTAGAAGCGTCTTTAACTGAATATTTATATGGAACATTTTTATTTATTTCAAATTTAGCAAGGTATTAGCAAGTAATACCTGCCGCTCTGCTGGCATAGTTTTTTGTATAATTTACCCGTTTTTAAGAACGGTATCCACTTCGTAATGTGTTATGTATACATAAAATAAAATTCTAATTGAGTCGAATCTGTAAAATAAATATTTTTCGGAAAATCTTATTGAAATAGTCATTATTATCGATACAGAGGCTGAATTTATAGATTTTAGATTTTTAGTCTGTCTGTCTGTCTGTTTGCTTGTGACCGCATCATGGAAAAACAACTGGAGGGATTTTGATGAAATTTGGAATGATGAGGGTTGGTTATCTGGATCAAAATATAGGATACTTTTTACTGTGGGAGAATATCTCATCTCTGAGAAATCTAGACTAACCGTTAAAACGTATCTAGGGACGAACCCGAGTGAAGCGAGAGTGAGTCGCTATTGTAGACTATAGAAAGCAAAAATAATTTTTCATATCGGACTAATTGGACTGGATTGGACTAATTCAAAGTTGATTACACTATCAAACAAACAAAAATACAAATTCCGTTTATACTATTAATTCGGAAAGTTTTATGATATTATTGGAAAAGTTAATACACTACATACTTATAAAATAAAGTCCCCCACCGCGTCTGTCTGTCTGTCTGAACACGATAAACTCAAAAACTACCGAACCGATTTTCATACGAGTTTCACTAATAGATTGAGTGATTCATGACGAGGGTTTAGGTGTATAATTCATTAAAGTTTTGTGTAAATTGGCTGAAATATAACGATGACTACTGAAAATGTCGGCAAAAATCATGCCAACTGGGAGCTTTATTGGCATACGCCACGTAAACTAATAAATTTATATGAAGACAACGTAAAACGCGCAGAGAGACAGCAAGACGAAGATGGCGAACAGCACTTGTGGATCGTTATAGCAAAACGTTATTATCACCGCCTGAATTCAACTCCACCCCCATTTCACCATTACACGGCTTTAAATACAAGTACCCGCACTCACGCCAGAATGATCAAAAAGCAACTTATTAGAAATAATACATTCTGTTATATTATTAAATATTGAATATAAGTTTAACATTAATTAGTAAATATTGGATATGTAATTATGCATATAATTTATAACTGTAATAAATAGTAATTATTTATACAAAATAATAAAACACACGAGTGAATTGGAAAGATAATACAAAACCCGTTCGGAAACAAAACGCTTATCTGTTTTAAGATATTTGAAATATAATTTAGTATTAATTAAATATAGCAATTAAGTAAATATAAATAACGAATTAAATAGCCGATTGATGCCTACAGCACTATTAATACGATTCTATTTAATAAAAGATGTGTTTAGAAATATGTTTTGTAACATTCGGCCATTCTGCATTAGCCGTGTCTCACGGCGATTTTATAACTTTTCAGTAATATTCTACTCCTGGGAAAGAATAGAAGTAAAAGACGGTAAATGTTCTTTGTATTAAAATGAACAGCACATAGAACAGCAAGAAAATCTTTACAACTCCAAGGCATTTATATAAAATAGTTGTTATTTTTATTTACACATTATCTATTTGTTTTTTTTCTTATTAAGTCAATATTTTACTATTCGTGGTCACTATTAGCAGGTTAGTACTTTGTACAAAATATTTTGTTTTAAATGTTTATCAGCAACTGTTGCCACACAGATCTAGTCAAATTGCTAGATTTTATTCACTAAGCCATTTTATGTTATTCACACAGATCTAGTCAAATTGCTAGATTTTATTTACTAAGCCATTTTATGTTATTCACACAGATCTAGTCAAATTGCTAGATTTTATTCACTAAGCCATTTTATGTTATTCACACAGATCTAGTCAAATTGCTAGATTTTATTCACTAAGCCATTTTATGTTATTCACACAGATCTAGTCAAATTGCTAGATTTTATTCACTAAGCCATTTTATGTTATTCACACAGATCTAGTCAAATTGCTAGATTTTATTCACCAAGCCATTTTATGTTGTTCACACAGATTTATGTTATTCACACAGATCTAGCCAAACTACTAGATTTTATTCACTAAGCAATTTTATATTAGGCACACAGATCTAGATTTAGTTATTAGATATTTCAATTTTGGAGTCACACAAGGCTTCTAGCTTTAGTTACTAGATATTTTATTTCCTAGTTGCATACGAGTATGTAGCATCAGCTATAACTTCTATATTTTTTTGACTAAGCAACACGTTGGATTCGGATGATTTGTAAATAGTTACTTTTCGCTTAAATCGTTTGATTAAATAGTTATTCATTCATTACTTCAGTTGCTTTTACCGCTATAGTATTCTTTTTTTTTTTATACATAAGATGAAATATCAAAAGTTAAAAAAAAAAAAAATATGACTGTGTACCTGAGTAGTTCCACGAAAGTATGGCTTGAGCATTTTGTCCTCCATCCCACTTCTGAGATAAAACGCGCAGAGAGACAGCAAGACGAAGATGGCGAACAGCACTTGTGGATCGTTATAGCAAAACGTTATTATCACCGCCTGAATTCAACTCCACCCCCATTTCACCATTACACGGCTTTAAATACAAGTACCCGCACTCACGCCAGAATGATCAAAAAGCAACTTATTAGAAATAATACATTCTGTTATATTATTAAATATTGAATATAAGTTTAACATTAATTAAATATTGGATATGTAATTATGCATATAATTTATAACTGTAATAAATAGTAATTATTTATACAAAATAATAAAACACACGAGTGAATTGGAAAGATAATACAAAACCCGTTCGGAAACAAAACGCTTATCTGTTTTAAGATATTTGAAATATAATTTAGTATTAATTAAATATAGCAATTAAGTAAATATAAATAACGAATTAAATAGCCGATTGATGCCTACAGCACTATTAATACGATTCTATTTAATAAAAGATGTGTTTAGAAATATGTTTTGTAACAAACGTATTACAGAATTATTTCTTTTAAAAAGATCTACCTATTAAACTATAGTAAAGCTATGTGCACTTACGTACCTTGGGACGCACCTGAGCGAAGCAAGGGTAGTACACTAGTAGATGATAAATACTATGGAGATTGGATATAACAATTACTGTTAAAAGAAAACAATAACCAAAATCAGAAAAAGAAAATTGTAATAAAATAATGAAAAAGCTACTCATATCAAGGATCGTAGCGCTACCGTCGCCGACTTATTTATTTGTTCTAACATAATTTTATCAAAACGAAAAATTTCATAAAATATACGGAAATGGAAATATTAAATCTGGCATAAATCTTTTTTTCTAAGTTAAACATAATAGAGCAAAAGATATACAATTTGTGTGCTTATAAACGAGCTTTCGCCTCTTTTCAAGTCAGCGGCTTCAAGCACTTACCGCTGAATGGGATGACAGACGTGCAGCGAATAATTCGTAGCAGGTGTTTGAGTGGTTGACTTTACGAGAACTTATTAGTGCTTCGCTTTGGTACATTAATGTTATTATGTCACGTTTGCATCGCACTGTTTTTAATATTTTGAATTTTCTTCGGTTTTGTGATTGTTGTTTAGAAATAGTGACCGTTTCATTGATTTTCATAAGTTTATACTGGTCGATTTAGATTTTAAAAACTTTTTATTATTGGTGCAGGTTACAAATGGTAGAACTGTCTTTTTTTAAGTATTTCAATCTATTCGTAGGTATAAATTACTAATTTGATTTTTTGGTACAGATTACTAGCAGAGTATAATAATTAAATAGTAAAAAAATCACATACAGCATATAGTACACAAAGTATACAGTACAGTGGGTTATGTGGCTACCGGAAGTCATCCAAGGACTCGCTAGAATGAAGGGAGGGTAAATCATTAATACTAAGTATACCTGACATTAATCAATTAAAAAAGCTTTACTGTTGTAGATTACCTATAGTTAATTGCCTGGATGGTGTAGTGGCTAGCATGTACGGCTGCACATCCGGAAGTCCTGGTCTCGAGTCCCGGTTCGGACCAAGTTTAGTTATTGAGCCTTTCTGTTTAGTAAGCTTTAGTAACAGCCCGGAGTTAGGAAGTTGGAGGTGTTTCACCCCCGTGCCTCGGAGAGCACGTAAAGCCATCGGTCCTGCGCCATCCATGTTAACTCTCACTGGTCGTGTCAAGAAGTCAGTCCACCGTCCCATAGTCGTATGGGAGTGAAAGGAATACAGAGTAACTATAATACACACACTATAATATCTCTTGCGGTCGAGAGGACAATATTATTACAGTTAAGTTAGCCTTATAAATACTTATATAATGAAGCCTTCTGTCTGAGTCAGACACAAAGCAATTCTCTCCACAAACAAATATTAATTCCAGCAAAACCTTTGAATCTTAAGAGAAATAAAATAAAAGAGATTACATTCAATAGAAACACAGATAGACGACATTATGATTTATTTTTATTTGATCATGAAATGAGAATATAACGAATCTTATATTTAGGTACATTGAAATATCTAAGATTTCAAAATATATGTGCATATACTCCGTACATTGGGCCTAACATTTTCGCTCGTTCACCAGCTCGCTTAGTACATTGTAGGTACCATGTGTTTAGGGTTGCCAACCGTACTATAATATAAAGTATTGTACTATATTTCGGGTCTGCGTACTATATACTATTGAAGAAATACATAGTACGCAAAAATACTATATTTTCATCACCAAAATCTAACAAACCACTCCTTCATTTTTTTAAAAAGAAAGAAACAGAAATAGTGTCTCATTAATAAAAAACGAGCTTTTGATTTACATTAATTTAAAAATTGAATTTAATAAAGTATATTATGACACTTTTATTTAAGACAAAAAAATGTTAAGTGAGCAAAAAAAATAAATAGTTAAAAAAATAAGTACCAAATATATATATAATATATTTTTTTGTTTTTTTTTTCATAAAGTACTATATTTTTTTGAAGTGTACTATATTTTTTTATTGCAAATTTTGTAAAATATTATATTTCGCCAAAGAAATGTTGGCAACCCTACATGTGTTAGTCATGTATCATTATATGAGTTATCTCCATTCACTGCCTCAGTTTGGTCTAGTATCTAGCACATATACAGCTTTGGATCTAGAGGTCTTGGGTTCGAGTCTCTGGTTGGGCCAAGTATAACTATTGAGCTTTTCTATTAAGAAATACTCAGTAGTAGCCCGGAGCTGGAAAGCAGGCGGTGTATCACCCCCGTTCCTCGGAGAATACGTAAAAACGTCGGTACTGCGCCTGGTCTCTTACTGGTCCACTGTTAGGGACAGTATAAAGGCACTCTATATTATTGTTTCTTGTTTAAAATATTTAATATACAGAACGAGAACGGATCAACACTTTAAGAATTATGACAAAAAACGATAATGTCTTAATTGATATCGGGCACAGCGATTATTATCCTAATAGACGGTTTTAGTCAAATAATGAAAACGATAGTCTCTTTATCATACCATATAGTATTCTAATGGCTTAGATACACGATATTATTGATATTTATATGTTCATTTTAGGCATGCCAAGACTCCATCGTCATAATTATAAGGAACGAACGTCGAACTCTTTTGTTGCTTTACTTCAAAAAAAACCAAAACAATGAACATTGGCTATTTACTGTAGGTAAGTTAATAAATGCGTGTTTTTCATTTGTTGCGTGGTTGTTTAAAAACGACATTGCAAATAATTTGCTCTCATACTGTACATAATTTAATATTAAATTTTTCAGATAGGTATTAAATGTACACGCGAATATACAATTTTGTGATTGAGCCTCATTATCTCATTATTCGAATGTATATTAATTAAGCCTAGCAATGTTTCGCTTTTAATATAATATGAATGTAAAATGACAACGAAAAATAAAAAAAAACACAGCGGACATATTAATTATAAAAAAATTAAATCCCTACTGAAATTATGATAGTTTACAAATATGTACGTTGTAGCGATTTTTATATGTAAGTCCTATATACCTATGAGTTAAATATAAAATTATTTTTATTTATTTCTTCTTAAATGTTCTTCTGAATTGCACGCTGAGCGACTGGACGGATTTCGATGTACACAGATAGACTATTTTACCTGAAGTAATACATATTGTTAGGCACCTAGGGACACATGCAAGCGGAGGTAGAAAGCGGAATGAGAATTATGAGCGGAGTGATAATATATATTATAGTATACATATCTAAACATATAATGAAATTGTAACTGAGCCGAATCTGTACATTAAATATTTTTTAGAAAATCTTATTGAAATAGTCATTTTTATCGATACAGAGTCTGCATCAATAGTTTTTAGAATTTTTGTCTGTCTGTCTGTAACTGCATCACGGAAAAACCAATAGAGGGATTTTGATGAAATTTGGTATAATGATAGCTGGTTTTTTTTTATAATTACATTACATCCACAGGCTTAATGATAGCTGATTATGCGGGTCAACATATAGCATACTTTTTTTACTGCGGGACAATATCTCATGTCTAAACGTTAAAATGTAAGTAGGGACAAACCCGAGCGGAAGGAGGGTGAATCGCTAGTGTGTACATAAGAAGCACACACTCCCCCTTCCACATGTCAAAATCTTGTTGGTAAAGTAGGCCTTGAATGGCCAATACAACTCTTACATATTAACTGCCTCAATGGTCTAGTGGCTGGCATGTACGACTACAGAAACGGAAATCCTCGGTTCAAGTCCCGGGTTGGGCCAATTATACCCATTGAGCTTTCTATTAAGCATTTCTCAGTAGCAGCCCGGAATTGGGCAGTTGACGGTGTTACACTCCCAGGTCTCGTAGGACACGTAAAGGTGCTCTTCGAGGCTCGAAAGCTATGACACACTTTAACTCTCAACGGTCCTTTCTAAGAATGTATCTTATCGGACTTTAAGAGTGAATAGGAATAGGGAAATTATAGTGTATTTATATATCACTATAATATCTCCGGCGCACATGGCTAGTCCCAATGAGATTTCCTGCCATGGCGGAAATCGGTCAAAATGAAGACGCAAACTTACATATATACGTTTTCCCTATTCGGAAATCGATTTTGCGACGTATATAACAGATACTTTGACTAGATAAACGAATTTCATATTCGAAATTCAATATTATTTATTTATTACCTGTCACTTCGGACACTTTAATAACTTGTGGTGGCGAAATATATCCGATAATATAGCGTGTTAAATGATTTAAAAACAATATTCATTCATTCGTATGTTTGTACAATAAAACCATTAATCAATAGACCTCATGATAGATAACTAAATTCCATATTAATTGCACCGCGAATTCGTAGTCATTGCAAAGTGCAAAATATTAAAAATGTAAAGTTCAAAATCAAACAGGTTATTACCTTTTGATGTGTATTAATTTAATATTATTTGCAAGAATAACCACAAGAAAAAAAATACTAGCAATTCTGAACTTGATAGATTACCTTATATACCCTATATACCCATAAATGACTTCGGATTTTGGGATTTAGATAAGATGTCACTCTACAATTTAATTTGACAAACTTAATCGTTGCCTTGCCATAATATGCCTCCTCCCCCCCCCCCCTTTAAAAAAAATATATTACAATATGTTATTGTCATTTATTTTTACTTTTTTGAAGTTAAAATTTCTATAGGCAGGTTTATGTTATATACATATATATATTTAAATGACAACAAGAAAGGCATATGTATTAACTGCACAGTTACTTTGTCTCGTTCTACGAAGTAACTTCTTTTAGGCCAACGCTTAGTCCGTTGTTTATGTCTATGCGTAAGCTCCCTTATTATTTAATTCGATACCAAGACATCAGCTTTGAACATCTCTACTACGTTATAAGGTTATATTTTGACGGCACGTTTGGCTCAGTTTGTAGTGACCCTACTTTCTGCGCCAGTGGTCGCAGGTTCGAGTCCCGCTGGAGGCATTCATTTGTGTGATGAGCACGAATGTTTGTACTCCAGTCATGGGTGTTTATATTTATAATATGTATGTATTTGAAGTTATATATGTGTAGTGTATCAACTATCTGGTATCCATAACACAGGCTTCGTAGCTTACCATGGAACTAGATGGTGCTGTGTGTTAATGTCCCAACATATTTATTTATTTATTTATTTTGTTTTGATATTTAAAAACCCTTTCAAGACATTTCGCTTCATTTTTCATCCAAACCAAATCACAACAATGTACCTGAGTGACATAAAACAAAGGTTTTCAATCTCAAACATCTCACGTTGTGCTCAAATAAATTGAATTTATATAGTACAGAGAACTCCGAATATAACAGTCTCTGAATTACGACTCCGCTAGATTTGTATATAGTTGATGCATTCAAACTGAGGGATGTAGTTTACGTGACCGATTTTGCTTATACTGCGAGTCCGTGTTGGGAAGCTTTAACTTAACGTTACAAAATTTTAAATAAAGCATTCAAATGTACATATGTTATCTATATATAAATAGGTAAAGACAAATAGTACCTTTTTCCCTCCTTTTTATCAACCGTTTTTCTTTTTCTTTTTTTTTTTGTTTAGTAGCCATTGACGAGCTTTAGTGTTATCAATAAAAAAAAATTGGAAACGGTCTATACTAACATTATAAAGAGTTTGTTTGTTTGAACGCGCTAATCTTAGGAACTACTTATCCGATTTGAAAAATTCTTTTTGCACTAGATAACCCGTTTATTGGGGAAGGCTATATTTTATATAATATATAGTCTATCTATTCCATATTAACCGTTAAAACGAACCTAGGGATGTACTCGAGTGAAGCGAGGTTGAGTCGCTAGTTTATTAGGGTTCCGTACCCAAAGGGTAAAACGGGACCCTATTACTAAGACTTCGCTATCCGTCCGTCTGTTTGCCTGTCTGTCCGTCTGTTACCAGGCTGTATTTCATGAACTGTGATAGTTAGTTGAAATTTTCACAGATGATCTATTTCTGTTGCCGCTATAACAACAAATACTAAAAAACAGAATAAAAAAACATTTAAGTGGGGCTCCCATACAACAGGCATGATTTTTCTGCCGTTTTTATAGATAATGGTACGGAACCTTTCGTGCGCGAGTCTGACTCGCACTGGGGGCACTTATAAAATGATTACGGTCGACTTTAAACCACTGGACGAATATTAGTAAACGTAAATAAGCGAGCGAAGGCAGAATAAGTTGCTAGTTAACTTATACAAAAAGGAAAAAATTCTCATTTCCTAACACTGTAATACTATAATTTATTCAGTATGTACTTACATCAGTTACGATATTCATGATGGTTATATCGTAGTCGATGTTAAATAATTTCATCTTAAATAAAGAAAAGCGGCTCCAACGAGCTTTTGCTTCGTTTCTAGAATCGTCATTTGATTTCTAATTCATTTAGAAATTACAGAAGTTCTCGTCAAAACGACTTAAATATAATATTACAAGGAAAATGTTCATTGAATTTAAATCAAAGGAAATCTGAGAAACTCCAATCGCTAATGCGTCGTAATATTTCTTTACTTAATGAATTCTTCAGAAACGACCGCAATTTAATTATTATTTACTAATAACTATAACCGTTGTCATTGGTAATAAGTTTGATATGGATTTCTTGAAGTCGCAAGTTTGATTCCATAGAGAATTTTAACACTTTGTTAAGTTAAAACAATTATTACCATCACTAAAAACAATGTGTCTTACATAATACTGGATGACCCTTCCACTTATTGAACTAAAAATTACCTTCTACTCAAGCCTACCAAAATAAACCCTTTACAAATGCAGCAATATAAAAAGTAAATATAAAACCTCATGAAAAGGACGCCTCACGCCTTATGTTAATTGTTACTAGTGACATCTATACTAATATTATTAAGCTAAAGAGTTCGTTTGTTTGTTTGGTTGAACGCACTAATCTTAGGAACTACCAATCCGATTTGAAAAAATATTTTTGCATTAGATGGCTCGTTAATTGCAGAAGTCTATAGGCTTTATATCATCCCAGAAAATATACGGTTCCCGTGGGATAGATTTATTTTTGTCTAAAGACGAATCCGAAGCGAAGCGAGGGTAAGTCGCTAGTTTTAAATAACACTATCTTGTTGGATTTTTTCGCAAGTTTACTTTGATTTTTGGTTCCCGACATTTCGAATGCTCTACTGCAATCATGGTCAAGGGAGAGATAGTTTTATTTAAAATTTCAAATATTCGCGTACATCTATGAAAGTATTTTGTTACTAGTGACTCTTACTTTATGAAATCCACATCAAAATCATTATCATCCAAAAATTTTACCTGTCGATACCTTGCTACGTGATAATATACCATATTACACCATAAAAACATACCATTAAAAATATTTCCATATTACACGCAGTCTACGAGTTACTTTAGGTCACACAGATTGCCGGATGCTGTATCTAATTTTATTGAAATCCGTCTAATAACCATAGCATATCTATCCTGGTATCCTAGCCATCCTGGATTAAATCATGGGCTATTTTTCATCAAGATACCACGAGAGCGGATCCACGGGTAAAAAAATATGTTATAATATTTTTTTTCGTCTATTCCTTTAAGATTTTATGAAGTATATATTTACTAGCGACTCACCCTCGTTCCGTTCGGGTTCGTCCCTACGTACGTTTTATCGGTTAGTATATATTTTTCAGAGATAAGATATATTTCCGCAGTAAAAAGTATCCTATATGTTGATCCGGATAACCAGCTATCATCATATCAAATTTCATTAAAATCTGTCCAGTGGTTTTCTCGTGATGCGTTCCCAGACAGAAAAAAAATCCAAAAACTATAGATTCGGCCTCTGAATCGATAATAATAAACATTTCAATAAGATTTTCAAAAATAATATTTAATGTACAGATTCGACTCAGTTAAAATTTTATTAATTTACTTTAAGCTAATAATATACTTTAATAATTTACTTTAAGCTTCTACTAATTGTTTACTTATTTAACTCTTTTTTTATGGCAATAAATACTTTTTTAATTTAATTTAATTTAATTTTAAAATTTTAATATACATATGTACGGTTGTGACGGACTACTTTCAAGTTTTGCTGCCATAATGAATTTTAATATACACCAGACATTTATTATTCATGTTATGTCTAGTATCGTACAAACAAGTGCCTCTTAATGATCCTCTTAAAATAGATTCGAATATAAATTCAATATAATAATAAAATAATGTATGATTTAGCATTTGGTGTTGAAATAGAAGTTTAATTTGAAAAGTGATGAAATGATAAACACAAAATACCTATGAGTTTTGACAATAATTGACATGATTGCATTAGAAATGTACCTTTTATCCTGGGACTTGGACAAAATGTTTATCTACAGACGTTGAATCATAGTTTTTTTAAAAATTGTATTGAAATGAGAAATTTAATCGTTTTATTATAGGATCATATTATCTATATATTTAAAAATCAATTGCCGTTCGTTAGTCTCGTTAAAACTCAAAAACGGCTGGACCGATTTGAATAATTCTTTTTTTATTTTGTGGGGGGACAGGGGTGGTTAAGGAAGCTAAGTAAAAAAAATTGGAAAAACCCGAAAGAATAGCTGGAAAATTGAAAAGCTCATATGTTTATTTTGTACGGAAATCACTAACCATTAAAACATACATACCTAGGGGCTAGGGACGAACCCGAGTGAAGCGAGGGTAAGTCGCTAGTGTCATATATCTATTTAATTTTCTATTCTGCTACAATTATAGAACATCTTGCCTAAGCCCTCTGGAAAGTAAAAAATCGGGTGGAGCCCCAAACAGGGGCACACCGCCGTTGGTTTACCATGAAACATCTATTTCAGTGATTCGCTTTTAGTTTTTGATTGTTAAAATTGACTTCGTTCTAATTGTTTTAATACTCTACTGAAGTTGAGAAAGTAGTGTGAATAAAGTTTTTTCGATTAATATTCGACAACAATTTCCTTAAAAATTGGTCTATGATATGAGAAATAAGAAACATATAAGTCGTTGTTTACTAAGTGTGCTTTGACAGCTTTAAGAAGCTCTCGGAACCCCTTGCTCGTTCAGCGCTGGACATTGAGGTACCTATACGTAGCACATAAGCCCCTCTTTCCGTTGACAACGGTGATTTATATTTCCGGCTGGCTACAGCACGAGCTGAGGCTGACATATTGATCTTTATATTTTTATACACTTCCTAGTTATTATTTCCTATAAAATTTGTCCAAATTTCACGTATTTTTATTTAAATCAATCGATCTGAATAAATTCTATAAATACATTATAAAATCACTGCGCTTTCACGTGTGAATCGTGAGTTACACCGAATAGAAAGGAGCGAGAGCGGTGATTATAGTTAATATTTTGCATATTATATGGTATAAATATTTTGCATATTTGAAAACAAATTAGTTAAAAAATAAGTAATCTCTAAAGATAGCAACGGAAATATTATCATATGTATGACTTTTCAGACAATAATAATGGTTACTATGTCAACACGTTTCACGTAAAAAGTATCGAGTATAAGATATAGAGGTTTCTAAAGTTACAATAGTACACGAAAACTTTTTGCGAAGAAATTTTGATAATCAGATGACAATATTTCTATTAATTTTGTTTAACCTATTATACTGAACATCACACTATATTATGTCTCACACAAAATCATAGTACTAATTAAATATATTTACCTAAATACAAATTATTAAATTCATCGACTCTTTTTGTTTCAGAACTTAACGCAACTAAATCAACGGAGAGTTCTTCGGACAAGCAAGAAGATGTACTCTATCAGAAAGACGTATCTTTCTCAGCTGAACTAGAAATAGCACCGTCCAGTAGACTTAGTAAATCTAATGTAAGCGAAAAATTTATCGATGAAAGCAAGCGAAAACCACCAACACTGCCAACACCTGTAGATAACGTTAACGTTAATAGTTACGTAAATTATAACTACACGTTTACGGGAGAAAGAACTAAGGAATTGGATGGGTTGAAAAGTCTTATAGAGGATGGAGTTAGTAAAATCGATTTGAATATAATCGCTGATGATAAGGAGAAGGAAGTCTTGATAGAAGCAAGTAATGTCAAGATCACGACACTTGGACCTAGTTTAGAACAAAAAGTAAGTATTTTTAGTAAATTGCTACTAATATTATAAAAGAGATATATAGACCCATTCCCTTACACCCATGCATTTTTGTATTTCTGATATATTATTTACATCATCATGGCATCGTTAATTAAGAACAGAGAATAAGTTTAATGTTTGAACAACGCCATTTTGCCCGCTTTTGGAATGACGTCACATAATTACTATTAAACAAAAATTGTTTTGTTTACATCGAACGCTATAATTACCAAACAAAAGCCGATAATATTGACATATATTCTAATATTTTGTTCTAAGCAATGATGTTGCGTTTTTCCACTTTGAATTTTTCGCAGATTTTGCATTACAATTTGTTTAATAATGTATGTGATAAAAAACACAATTATGTAATTAAAAACAAAAATGAATGAATATAAAAATTCAGTTGAGCCAAATATAGATGTCATGTACATATATTAAATATATTAAATATACATGTCAGCCTTACCCTTTTAAGCGTCAAGCATATTTTTAATCAGACATTTTTTTAGTTTATTAAATTTGTATAGAAAACTTTTTTTTTCTTAAAAATCGTTAAAGTATTACGAACGTTTCAAACATAAAACTAGCCAAATCGGGCCAACAGTTCTCAAGTGATACACTTACCAACAAACAGCATTTCATTTCTCCTATATAGGTTCAACCATGCGTATGAACTACCTTACAAAAGAATATCAAACATTCCAATTATATGAAAAATCAGCAATTTATCTAAGTTTCAATATAAACGTGCTACTATAACAAAGCATGCGATATAAATAAAAAAATTACTAACGTATCATTCCACGTCGATGCATGGTTGAGCATTTGAAGGGAAAACGATATTAGAAATAAGCCGACCTTTGCGAGATTCGGATGATTCAATAATTTTCATACAAAAATTACACATTGATTTTTTTTCATATAATCATATTAAAATAAATGTAATAGAAGCTTTAAAAAATTCACTTTGCAATTTTTTTAAGAAACCTTTCTTTTGACTACACCCCGAAAGCTTCTCAAACAAAAAGAATTGAAACATTATTTCTTTTGCATATAAATAGTTTTAAAAAAAAATTGTGGTGATTGAATTTATTTATAGTACTTACATGAATATATAACTTGTCTACACATTTATTAAAATTTTGAGTCGAATCTGTACATTCAATATTTTTTTGAAAATCTTATTGAAATAATAGTTATTATTATCGATACAGAGGCCGAATCTATAGTTTTTAGAATTTTTGTCTATCTATCTGTCTGTCTGTGACCGCACCACGAAAAAATCATTGGACAGATTTTAATGAAATTTGGTATGATGATGTCTGGTTATCCGGGTGAACATATAGCATACTTTTTACTGCGGGAAAATATCTTATCTCTGAGAAATCTATACTAAACGTTAACGGTAACTAGGGACGAACCCGAGCGGAACGGTGAGTCGCTAGTTATATATAAAATTTGTTAATACACGCAAAGTTTTCGCTTTGAAATTCAAAAGGCTCACATACATACATAAACTGTTTACAACACTTAATTCAACAGTGAGACTATCACGCATAATTATAATTATACGTAATGTTAAATAATAACATAACAATTTCATCTACTTTGAAGTATAAAATATAATACTTATTGTGCTATAATGGATGGAAACCACACAAATACGTCAGCGTAATGTGGTCTCCATGAATTCATATTATGAGCAAGTGCCTGTATCTCACTCTAAATTCATTATTAACTGATCAACTAGATATTCTTCCCACAAATTATTCGTTTTACGCGTATAATCTAAAAAGCTTCCTGAGACTCATTAAGTTTTAGCTCAGCGACATCGCTAATAGATAATTGTAACTAAAATAAATATATTCTGACCAAGTGACATGTATGTCTGTATTTAGCCCTTTGTTACGTCGCACTGCTGGACACGGGCCTCCCTTCAATACGAGGGGAATCAGGCCATAATCCATCACGCTGGCTACTGGCTAAGTACGGGCGGTCTACATATGTCTTTCGAAAACTTGCTAGCTTCCCTCAGACATGCAGGTTTCCTCAGGATGTTTTCCTTCACCGTAAGACGTAATCATGTCAGAAATTATTCGCACATGAAAATATCAGATGTCCGAGACCCGAAATTTTAACCCACTTCACTCGATTTCCCAAGCGAGCGCCTGGTAGGGCCTTTGACGTGACATAATAGTCAAATATTTTTTTCTATAAACTTTGGTTTTGTTTTTACCAAATGGTTATAGAATATCACATTGTACTATACTTCATTCTACGTGATATTAGCGATACCATTAACAAAGGAATTTCATAATATTGTTAAACGCCCGCTACTTATCTATACAAATTTCAACATAGTTAAAACTTGGTAATAAAATATAGAAAATAATGTCATTTATAGGCAAGACAAACTTTTGCTGTTCACAGCCTGAATTAAAACTCAAAAAAATCGAAGAGCAAACACGACAATTTCTTTCACCCATAGTGTGGTAAGACAACAATTCGATAATAGTGAGAGATAAAGTATAGAACTAACGGCTTTAGGTACTAATAGAGTAGTAAAGTATAACAAAAGACCCAAGACTTGAACCCAGGACCTATTGAATTTGCAGCCAACATGTGTGCTTAGACCATTTGTCTAAGCTAAATGACTACATAATAATATCTCCCGCTGGATTCGCTAGTCAGAAATATCGGTCGCCTATATTCAGTATACAAGATATTATATCATCTAATATATGTACATGTTATGTAATCAGGTCCCAGAGGGAACGTCTTCGCCGGCAAGAACGACGGCGGTGGAGAGTTGCAACTGTGATTCGTGTACCGACGCTAGGTGTACTTGCGCTACCACTAAATGCAAACCAAGTAAGTTTATTGTACTAGTTACGTTTTAGTCTTTGTAAGTTCGTTTTTCTGATAATACTTAGATTTACGCGAATATTTGACATTTTAAATAAAAGTATCTTTTCGGATTATTTCACGGATTTATTTTGATTTTTGGTTCTCGACACTTCAAATGCCTTACCGAGAGAGATCGCCTCTCCCTTGACCTTGATTGTTGTAAAGCATTCGAAACCTCGGGAATCAAAAATCAAAATAAATTTGCGAAAATATCCGAAAAGATAGTTTTATTTAGTTTATTTGCTTTGATAATTAATTCAATTAGAATATTTTTACCTGATTTCATAAAAAATAATGAATTTATTTAAAAATTAACTTTCTTCTCATTATTTTGACTTAAATCATATGTTACGTAATACGCAATACTATCTATATTACTTAAATACTTTAATACATTCACTAAAAACACAGTTGTAATTATATTATACTAGCGACTCACCTTCACTTCGCTTGGGTTCGTCCCTACTTACTTTTTATTAAAGTTTAGTATAGATTTCTCAGAGATGAGATATTTTCCTGCAGTAAAAAGTATCCTATGTATTGACCCGGATAACCAGCGCTCATCATACTAAATTTCATCAAAATCCTCTAGTGGTTTTTCAGTGATGCGGTCACAGACAGACAGACAGACAAAAATTCTAAAAATTGTAGATTCGTCCTTTAATAATGTCTATCTCAATAAGATTTTTCAAAAAATATTTAATGTACAGATTCGGCTTAGTTACAATTTTATTATATGTATGGATTAAATAATTCATTGTAAGCACGGGTAATAAATAGCATTATCGTTGCTCATCTTTATGTTGTTGACATCATCTTAGTTAAAACATTTTTCTTATTGTAAAATCATTTGGTGAAAATGTAAAATGGCGCTATTCTTACCACACACAAAACTGTTAAACATATATAAAATTAAAAATGTTGGTAAATTTTAAATCTATGAAATCTCAAAATAAATAGAAAAAAAACTTTCACAATCTATACATATAATAAAACTGTAACTAAGCCGAATCTGTACATTAAATATTTTTTGGAAAATCTTATTGAAATAGACTTTAATATCGATACAGAAGCCAAATTTATAGTTTTTAAAATTTTTGTCTGTCTGTCTGTCTATTACCACATCACGGGAAAACCACTGGACATATATCGATGAAATTTGGTATGATAATAGCTGGTTATCTGGTTCAACCCATAGACTACTTTTTATTGCGGGAAAATATCTCATCTCTGAGCTAAATGTTAAAACGGAACTAGGGACGAACCTGAGCGGAGCGAGGGTGAGTTGCTAGTTATCTATATATACTCGTAAAAAACCAAAGATAAAATACTTCAGTACCTTTTTCTCCTTCGTTTGTCAACCGATTTTCTTTCTTTTTATTTAATAACACTATTGACGAGCTTTAATGCTATTAGTTATTATAAACAGTTTGTTCTCTCGAACATATTTTAAACATATATGTATATGTAGATAGATATATACATACATATACATGAAATATGAAATAGCTGAACAGTTTCAAAATAACCAAATAGTTCACAACTTAGTGGTAAAGCGCTTCAGTCAGATTTATTCCCAAATATTTTAAGCAGCTACAAGTTTGTCCTTTCAGTAACATATCTACATTTACGATAACTATAGATAAGTGTGGTTTATTATTTTAAACTAGTTTCCGCACGGGTTCGCCCGCTTAGTTCTTTAAAAATATAATTTAAAAACAGTGCGTGTATGTGATTCACACATGGTAGAAGTGTAACTTCAGAAAAGTAACCTACGAGAGAACGCGATGTATATAGAATATCAGGCGTAGGATAAGGTTCATTTTTTTATAATATTTTTACCAAGTTTAAAAGTTATTTTAGATTTTATTTGATATAAATATACAATAACAATGGTTACCATGGCAACATGGCAACGTATTGTATCTCATCCTCTCGCCGGCTTAATCCTATATATTTATGTGTTTGTCAATTTTTAGTGTCATATTTCCGATTCATTGAATTTCAAATCACAACGATTCTACAGAAGGTTCACTTCAAAAAAGTTAAACAGAGAATATACATAGGTTGAGATAACAAAACGTTACTAGGCATTAGTCCAAGGTAAAGCTTACAAAATACTACTTTGACATTGCCAAGCTAAGTGGTGAAAAAAAGTTTTTTATTCAACTACAATACAATCCATATCCATACTAATATTATAAAAGTGTGTTTGTTTGTTTGTTTGTCCTTCTTTCACGTCGAAACAGAGTGACGGATTGTCACTGTGGAGTTGAATGGCTGAAAAGTAACATAGCTTACTCTTTACCGCAATACTACTACTAGTACTAGTAGTTCTGCTAGTACGTCCGTAGATGCCTAACAGCCTATGTGTTACTTCAGATCGTGGTCTATCTATATATTAAATTTCATCAAAATCTATTCAGCCGTTTCAACGTGAAGGAGTAAAAAACATAGACATACATACAAACTTACGCAATTATAATATTAGTCCGATTAAATCATTAAGCGTTTCATTTAAATAGGCACAGTTACCTTTAGCATCTCTTATATTAAATAACATTTAATACTTAGTGTTAATTCTTATTGATTATATGTAGAAACTTAGGTTAAATACATTATTAAAAATACTATATACTAAGAATAAGACGCAGCACAACACCAAAAATAGAAAATACCAGTAAATTACGTATTGTATGTAATTTTCGTAGCGTTTTGTAGCATTATCGAACTTTCGTAGCTAATTAAAACTTTTAACATAGCTTTTTAGTATTTAAAAAAGAATTTCTTTAATGATATCTAATCATGATAGGTACAACAACGATAAAATACTGTTTAACGATGTAAAAAAGTTTTAAGGTATGGAAAATTCGTAATAAAATGACAAACAGAAACGCTCAAAATTATAGAAAAACTCACATTGTTCAAACAATAATAGGCAGTCTTATATATTTACATTATCTTCAACAATTAACAAATGAGGTGAAACATAGTGGCCGCGTAGTGCTTGGCTGTTAGTTCCAAGTATTATAGTTATAGTAGATATACATATGTAATATAGTATTATTAATTATAGTAGTACCAAGGTTCGATTTACAAATCACGACGAATATTTTAGCGAAAAATATGATATATGAATATACGTCATACTTGACTTAGATGAATTGTTGTAACATGAAAATTGCGAACGTTACTCCGCTAGAAAGGCTATAAAAAGTCTAGAGCTGAGTAATTTTATATGAAAACTTCGTTGTCTTGTCATCAAACTCTGTATATAAACCAAAAATTAAACACTTTCTATCTAGTGAAAACATATATATTATTCAAAACAACCAAACAGATACCTAATATTCCTATAAGATAGATTTTTTTTATTAGACTTATAGTACTAAAAAACTAATAGAGCTTAAGCTACGCTTTAATTTCATTCTACACAAAGCTTCTATCTTCTTTAAACATAAAAAGAAAATCGCGAAGGCAATAGTAGTTACTGCGTATAATTTCCTAACTTCAAAATAAATTACTCAAGTATCTACGAGATTGCACTTTGAATTCTCGTAGTTCGCGAACAAGTGCTACGTCGTAGCATATTGTAGCGTTTCGTAGCGTTATTGTCTCTTTCGTACCCAATTAAAACTTTTCTTCGAGTATCGAAAGTCACATATTGCATTTAACTAAAACACATTCGATTATAGATCTTAAGTATTTTGTTGTAGAATCTATATTGTTATTTAGTTTTAAATGTATTATACTTACATGTAACGTGCTACGTAATGGTCTGAGATAAATTTCAAACTTGTGATCAAATAAATTGCGATTTATTCAAAGAGTAGTCAGACCGATTTTTAAATCCCATTAATATTATAAATCCGAAAGTGTGGATGGATTTAATAATAATAATAATTTTATTGAAATACTTTTACAAAGTTATATAATATTTACAAAATAAATGATCAAGGACATAATACAATTTGGAACCTACCTGAACTAGGTTAAAAACCTGTGTTTCAAGCTACAAAGTTAGTGGGTTAGTCGCTAGTATGATATACATTTTTTACAAGGCAAAAACTAAATTATTTAATGTAGCATACGGATAACCATGTAACCTCCTGTTTGATCCTCCTCTTGTTAAAGGTGTTGACTCGTTTCATAATGAAAACATAAATACGTTAGCGCGTTTTCCCATAACTATGCAGATTGAGTACTGCCTTCTAATTTCCTTTTTGTGCTCTGCCAGCTAATATAGCTAAAGCATGGAAAAAGTATAGGTGCTGACTCTATGTGAGAGAATCCTCATCCCCATTGGTTTCTCATCTAAGATATTAACTACAGACTATGGATAAGTGTGAGTATGATTGTTACTGAAAAGTTTAGTCGGATTTAAATGAAATTTAGTACATACATATTATGTATATAAACTATGACTTGGACTAATTTATTGGCTACTTTTAGTAATAAAATTTGCCAAAAGGTGACTCTACCTGTATGATGTATATAATTATATATAAATATATGTGTAGAATTACCACCCTGTATAGTCTTTCATATTTCCTAGCCCAAAGTTTGTCTGAAAGAAATCGCTAATAAGCGATAAGGCTGCCTTTTGTGCATACTTTTAACTTTTGTGTTTAAGATATTTTGATTTCCTGTATTTGTCATTACTGTGTCAATTAATTGTATAAATTAAATAAATATAATACTATAGATAAAAAAGACCTAGGGCACCTTTCACCATCCAAGCGAGGTCGAGGCGCTAGCTTTAAATAGCCACTGTAATAGTCCCTGTAAATTGTAATATAGCCTCTAATGTAGTCATAAATTATATCCCTTCTCCGTTCTCTTTAATCAAACACCTTTATGACATACGCAATCAGCCAAATAGCCTTTAGTAAACATTGTAATAATTTCACCGTAATATACAATTAAGGTTAAGCTTACACAATACATTATACCTATATTTAAATTGTCATCAGCTTTTATATTTATAAAAGTTCAGAGCTTGGAATTAAAAAAGCTTTTTTTTTGTATTGTAAAGTATGTTTACAAACAAGTTTAGTAAATATAAGCTTTTTTACATGAGTATCTAATATAGAATTGATGACCATTTCTATAGCTTGTTGTGCTATTTGCGTTGTGTACTTTAGCCCAAATAACCGCTAATCAAAATTTATGTGAGTTTCAAAGTAACGACGCCATCGTTCGTTCTGAAGGTTAATATTTAAAACAAAATCTACCAACAGATCTTTATCAGACAGGAAATGGTGATTAATACCTAGTAAATAGCTGGCATAGATTGGCTGTAGTTTCAGCATGGTTTAAACTTGAATAATAATGAATAGTCGCATAACATTTAAAATTAATATTATTTTTATAATACTTTCATATAATACTATCGTAAGTCGATAGTATCGTATCGTACCTTCGCATCATTTGGATGTTAAAATGTCTAACAGTAAATAAATATAAATAAATACATATGTTGGGACATTAACACACAACACCATCTAGTTTCATTGTAAGCTACGAGGCTTGTGTTATGGATATCATCTGGTATAGTTGATATACTACACATATATAACTTTAAATACACATATATATGTATATATTTATATGTATATATATATTGTTATATAAATGTATCGTAAAAATATTGTCAGTGACCATGAAAACTTAAAGTCCTAATTAATAATAATAACAAAAATAAAATATTTTTTTGGAAAATTCCTAATTTTGTTTTCACGGTCCTTATATTATATCTTTGGGAACATGTACATGCAAATTGTGTGTAGTCAGCAGGCTAAAATATCCATATTAGTTACTGAGTAAATGCCCCTTAGTAAGTTATCATCATGTAGGTACTAATAATATAAAAAAAAAATATGTTCTAACACAACTCCTATAGCTTCATTGAAGAAAAATTAAAGAGAACACTCTTTGAAGCATTTATAATATTAAGAAGAGCTCTTAACTAGGAAAATGCTTATGAATTACAAGCAGGGAAGCTTAAAGTCAAGTACTAAAGCAAATATGTTCACCGAAAAATGAAACCCATTTTTAAAACTTAAATATACTGTCAGAAGTAAAAGTTCTATATAAAGCGAGGCGTTTTGGGCAAGCTTGTCGCCATCTCATTCATATGCATATTAAAGATAAGCCACACTTAAGCAACTAAGAACCATTTGTTTAATTGTGTCAGTCTATAACGGGTAGATGTGATGTGGATTATTATAACTTGATAAATGGTAAGAAAATGTAACTTAAATTATCTTTGTTAGAAAATATTTGAAAGCTTGTTGAAAAATAGTTAAATGCACCTTTCTTATTATATTTATATTTGACAACACGTTTGGCTGTAGTGTCCTTGTAGTAACCTGCTTGCTGTGCCAGCGGTCGCGGGTTCGAGTCCCGTTGGAGGCATTCATTTGTGTGATGAGCACAAATGTCTCTTTTCCAGTCATGGGTGTTTATAATTATAATATGTATGTATTTAAAGTTATATATGTGTAGTGTATCAACTATCTGGTATCCATAACACAAGCCTCGTAGCTTACCATGGAAGTAGATGGTGCTGTGTATTAATGTCCCAACATATTTATTTGTTATTTCTTAATATTTGCTTTGCCAAGTAAAAGTTTTACGCTTTTTACTCAGTTAGAGTGTATGTATCTTTGTTAGTACGTTACACGATATCTTCGCCAATTGTAAACCCATTTTAATTTTTTTTTAAATAATTAAGTAATACCTCAAGGTCGGCCTTTCATAAACTTCAAAAAATGAGAAAGAGAGAAAGGAGATATAGAGGGAGCGTAATATGCTACTACCTTCTAAAATTAAATAAAACATAAGTATAACCACGTCAGAGAACCTATTGCCCTCTTGAACAAGCTAAGCTTATAGTTTGCTCTTATATTTTCCCCGTATGAACAATATTTTTTCTATCAAAAACAATGAGTTTTATCATAACTTCCTTAAAATTTCCTAATCGTGGCCATTAAGTGTGAATTTTAAAATTATTTTTTTTAAAAATAAAATCTAAAACACACTTTGAAGTTAGGTGATAAATAATACAGTACTTGATTATTATTGAACTGTTACCAGAAAGTTTTAATTGCTCTCAATTCGCACCGTATGTGCACACTCTCGCTGAACTATTGAAGTAAAAGCAATTATAATAAGTGTTATCTACTCTACTATCTCGACAATAACTTGTTCTGAATTGACATTTTCATTTTAATATAGATAATTTAATTTCGTATACTTTTATGTAAAAATAAAAAACGTGTGTGTGTATTTATGTACGCATGTAAGAAGTTATAGTTGTTTGGCGTAACAGAACAAAAATAGCTAAAGATTTCATCCCTTATGTCACAACTCTCTGTTTGTAAAAGGAGTGATAAATTAATAAAAATTAATGACAGTTATCAGCTAACTTCATCATGTCGCTTTTTGGCTGTCGGTGTGCGCGCACATCGTAAAAATTTTACTCTCATATTTTTTCCAAACGTGCCAAAATAAGTATATACTTCAAAAACCATGAAGAAGTAAATTCCTTAAAGAAAAGACTCTGAATAAATAAAATAGATTTTTTTCATGTACGCCCTTATTCTTACTGGATAACGTTGATTAATTACTTAATTTTCTGGCTCCACTTACATTCCTACGTAACTACGTTCCTGTTCAGTTCACAAGTGTTATATTACATCCAGTTTTATTTCTTTAATTTAATAAAACAAGAAAATTGCTGTATTGCTCTTCTTTATTTGCTTATCATATAACATTTTCAAGTATACAGTATATGCTGCCTTTTCAGGTATGGCAATATTTAAGACTATGAAAATATGAATGATTATGATATGATAAATGATTATTACCTATACATAGTATAAAACAAAGTTGCTCCCGCTGTTTGTACACTTAAATCTTTTAAACTACGCAACAGATTTTAATGCAATCTTCAGCAATAGATAGAGTAATTCAAGAGGAAGGTTTATATGTATATATAATATATATATATATATATATATATATATATATTATATTCATAGTAACCATTTAAACGTACCTAGGGACGAACCCGAGCGAAACGAGGGTATGTCGCTGGTAAATAATAATTAACAATTTGTTAAAACTTTTATTTGTCCGCGACAACCCTCGCGAGGAATGTCGAAAAAAGAGCGAACGTTTCTTAGAATATGTCGTCATTCTATTATTGAATTTTAAATACTGTTTCAGAGATACAGCACTAAATACAAAACAACAAATCAACTAACAAATTTTATCTCATTTAATAATTTATGATTCCTTTGAATTTCCAAAGAAAGATAATATTAATAATAAATTTAATAAACTAAATAATTTACAGTATAGTAATAACATTATAGTGTTAACATAAACATTATAACACATGTTATTACACCCTTTCTTAACCGCTACAATACATTCAGGATGAACCGGAAGGCGGTCGGAAGCGACTGTAATAGCATGTCTTCCGGGTTGCCTAGATTATTGTAGTATGTAACACGATTGACGTGTGGTTTAACGTTAGTTTATACATCTGAATAGTATGAATTATATAAGCTTTCATCTCCGTCTTATGTGTTTTGACTAAAAATTGTACTAAGCTTTTTAAATAACCTGTACCAAATTTCATCCAAATCCATTCAGCCGTTCTGGCATGATTGAATAACAAACAACATCCAAACTTTCGCATTTATAATATCACTAGCGGCTCACCCTCACTTTGCTTGAGTTCGTTCTTAGGTACTTTTTAATGGTAATATAAAATAAATAGACTATATATTATATAACGTGTTTTCCCGTGGGAATGAGAAAATCTTCAGCGGTAAAAATAGCCTATGTCATTCTCCAGCCCTCTACCTATCTCCACACAAAAAATCATGCCCATCCGTCACTCGGTTTCGACGTGAAAGAAGGACAAATAAACAAACAAACAAACACACTTTCACATTTATAATATTATAAATGTGAATATTATATCCATACTAATATTAGTATGGATATAATATTATTACTCTGGTCTCTAGGTACGCGGATGTTTTTACAATTTCATGGGGTATTTGTCACGGATACGCGATTATTTATTTTAATTGAAGGAAGCCTATGTTGTTCCTTATAACATCAGATGTCCCGTCCACATCAGTGAAAGTCGCGTAAAAATCAGTCAAAAAACAAAGTATTAATTTAACTTTTAGGCTTAATAACATATATGTATATTAAAAACAAATATAAATGTCTACTAATGAAGTTATCGCGTAACATAGATACAAACAAAAAAATGCTACCGAATTGAGCACTTCCTCTTTCAAAAGTTGGTCAAAAAAAAGTTACTCTCATCCACGTCATTCTCATCAGTTTCCTGTAACTGTCTGTTAAAATCAGATCAGCCTTTCTTCTGCTGTCCTCTGTGTAACGCTACCGAAATCGGTTTGGAATAAAAAATAGCCAACATCAGTCAATCCGTCAGTGAAATTCCCGTTAAACTTCCAATTTAGTCGGTCGTTTTGTTTTAATACATTAAGCACTTCCCCGTGGGGCAAAAATATCACAAGGACATAACTTTTAACAAAAGTTAGGGCGGGTCATTTGTAAAAAATTTCATAAAACCTTCATATTATCTAATATATAAATATCTCGTGTCACGGTGATTGTAATCGCATTCCTCCGAAACGGCTCGACCGATTTTAATGTTTTTTTTTGTATACTTGAGGTATAAGAATAGGTCGTAAAGTATTATACCCCCCCTACCCCCACCCCTATTTTTTAATCACGATTTTAGTATTTTTGTACAAACAATATTATATAAATACGTAGCGACGAACCCGAGCGAAGGGAAGCTGAGTCGCTGTATAACATAAAGGCATAGAGTGTTTTTTTTCGTCGATTGAACACGGGTATAGGCGCGGGTTCTGCTAGTATTAAATAAATATATTGTAGTGACCTAAGTTAAAAAAATCGTAAGACTTCCAATACAAATAAATAACTAGCAGCCCTACGACAAATAGATCGCGACCCCTCGAAATCACTTAATATAATTCAAGTCGGCAGGCATTCTTACATACCCGCTGTAATCGAAAGTCCCTCGCACCGGTCTCTGTGCGAGTGGCTATTGCATAATCTAAAGTCATACATTGATCTACTGGCTATAGCCTGCGACTTTGCGTTCGGACTTAAAATATTTTATATATAAAAATCATCTTCTAGAAGAAGAAAAAGAAGAAAGTCGATCATTTTCTATAATCACCACTACTGGTCTTACAATGAAGAAAACATCGTGAGGAATCTGCATATCTGAGAGAACCTATCAAGTTATTGAATGATATATGAAGTCCGCCAACCCATACTTGGCTAGCAGCCCGTGCCCAGTTGTGGGACGTTAAAAAGAGCTTAACATAAACATTATCTAGATTTTATTTTAAAAAAATCTAATAATCTTTTTTTTTTTTTTTATGGTACTCAGTGATAAACGAGCAGACAGTCCACCTGATGGAAAGCGATACCTGTCGCCCATAACACCTACGGTTCATGCACTTAAGTTTTAAGTAACAAAAATGCAGAACCACAGGTGCGTTGTCACTGTGAGGACTAAGATGATATGCCTCTCGCCTGTAATTGCGCTGGCTACCTTATCCTTCAAACCGGAACACAACAATGCAATCATTGTTGCTTGGCGGCAGAAATAGATAAGGGGGTGGTACCCATCCAGTCGGACTCCTCAGGCTTGACAGAGCCCTACCACCGGTTAAATGTGCTGCTCAAATAATAAAGTTTAGGTTTAGGAGTTAAAGACAAACCGAAATTCTTAACACACTATCAATGCAAGTTTACACACGTAGTGAAGCACTTGTATCAGTAAAAAGTCTGCGTTTTTCAGGTTTATTAATATAGAAAACGCGCGTTCAAGATAGACACATTCAGCGTATTTGTAAAACGTTATCTGCGTAGGCTCTTAGCTATATTATTAATTCATTTTTATCTGGCTTTACTTCCATAGGTTGGCTCCAAGAGATCTTGTAAGACTAAGTCTACCTTTGTGTATATGAATGTTGGATATTGCTTCAACAACTTTTATTTCAAAGGACAATAAAGAATATTTTATTCGTACAGATTTGAATAATCTGAGATTACCTGTCTCAATTCGTGGAAGCTGTTTCAGTTCTCAGATAAACTACTTAATATGCAGATTTCGTCTGTAATCTGTGAGCTTGCGACCAAGATATTATTAAAGAAGAGAATTGGTTATTAGCTTCAGTCTATACAGATAAATAAAATTGGAGTGTTTGTTTGTAATATCAAAATATTTGCTTTTTACTAAATGCATATGGATGTATACGCGGTACATATACCAGAACAACATTTTTTACAATTTGTGTCTGTCTGTCTATCTGTTTGTTTCGGCTAGGCTCTGAAATGGTTGATGTTGTAAGGAGTAACTTGGTTACTTTTATTTTAGAAAAAAAAAGGGTCTTACGAAAAAAAATAAAAAGGTTTGTTTTGGGAAGTAACCTAGGGACGAACCCGAGCGAAACGAGGGTGAGTCGCTAGTAAGAGATATTTTTTTAAATAATTATTTGAACTTTGGTATCTTAGGATGGGCACTTGAGTTAATATCCATACGGAGAAAAATTTCAAGCAACCGTGTAACGAGTGTTACCTTTCTACAGAAGGCGATGTGTGGTGTTACTACAGTAACAGTTCGAATCTGACAAAAACCTGTCTGTCTGTCTTGTTGTATGAAGCTTTGTTTCTGTAGGGAAACTTACTCATGTAGTGTGACATAGTTGTTTTGGAATCGCAAAGATACTCGTACTATAATTCTCTTTATAAGCATAGAAATCTAAAAAATATAGCTATGACATTTGATAATTCATATGATTGACGACATCATGATTTTTATCATTTCTATTGTTTGACGTTAGTAAAATGACATCTTATGTCGAAATCATGTATACGTAATACATACTAAAGCACATAAATCCCATGCCGGAAAGTACATAGCATTACTGCCGCATCCGTTACTAACATCCGGCCTCACCTCCTTTCAGTGTACATGTTATAGTGTTGAAAAAATGTAGAAACCGAAAACATAATTTATTAAATTAAACTAACATATAAGGATTTAACTACATTTTTTATTATCACTTAATCCCGCTTCGCTCGGGTGCATTCCTAGGTACCTATTAAATAGCCTTATCCTACTCAAAGTCATAGTCTACCTAACATACTAAATTTCACCCAAATCCGTTCAGCAGTGTCCGCGTGAAGACGAAGTGAAAAAATGAGTGTGTACATACACACAAATACAAATCTTATCAATTATTATAATAGTGCAACTAGCGATTTTCCCTCTCTTCGGTCGAGTGCGTATTTAGATGGTGTGTTACAAATTACAACAGATCATAAACTATTTATGTACTAAATTTCGTCTAAATCCGACCAGCCGTATCGCGTGAAGATGTAATAAACATATGTATGTACATACATATTAGAAGTAGTTAGAATCGCTAGTTTATAATAAAAATCAGTTTTTTTTTAAATCATATCTTTATTGCTATTTCCTAATATTTTTAATAAAAAGCTTATACTTTTATATATAGAAAAATAAATATAACATTGCTCTCTCACAAAGTCAAGCAGGGGAAGCGAACGCCTTTCGATTACCGCCGTACTAGATATTGAAGAATGCAGGCCTGAGTTATATTAAGTGATATTGTAGGGTCGTGATCTATTCCCGTATACAGGGTTGTCACGTTTCAAAATTTATTATTACTCCATATATTATGTTAAATAAGTTATTTTTATAATATTTTATATTAAAACACTCATTGCTATATTATACGAGTAATACAATTTATTTTTTATAAAATCAGTATGTTAGCCTTGCCTTTTTTTGCTTTGTTAGCCTTGAAATTATTTTTAAATTGAAACAAGTTTTTGTGAATATGGAGCTTATTTAAGGTTTATATTCATACAAATAACTTATATATAGGTGCATATTTGACTATATGAACTATATGCCTATATATGTACAGTATTGTAATCATATGTGATCGAAATAAGCATTATATTTCGTAGGAAATTAATAAAACTACAACCCCTAAAACTCAATAGCTTTCAGAGAGGGCCATTTTGGGGCTTGAATGAAAAATGTTATAGGGATAATAAAATTGTTTAGACGACTAAAATTACGCAGTACACATGGATACTCTATGGTCCGGCAATTTATTCGAAGCTGTAATGGCGTGGTGGTGGAAAATTGGATTCACGAGAGAATAACTTATTCATCTATTCTAGTGTAGTTTTTTAATGTTTAAGTCAATATATAGCAATCTATACATATAAAATGCTTTGTCCCGAATGCCTGACTGACGGATCAACGCACAGCCTAAACCGCTGATCGTAAAGATCTGAAACGTCCGATAAGAAGAGATTTTCCGAAATTCTACCCCTTTGGAGATGAAAAGGGGCGGCAAAGTTTTCCATATATCTTTAATAAATAATATAAAACACGACCTTATAATAAAGTATATAATATAAAGTAAGTATTGCGAAAGAGTTTTTTTTTTCGTAGTTTGATGGCGGGCGAAGCCTCAGGTTCTGCTAGTTTACTTATAATATTAATAACAATTTATCTTTTTTTTAACATCCAACGTCTGGGCATATCGGACGTCAAAAGGGAGGTGATCAGACCACAGTCCACCACTAGTCCAGTGGCTTGTAGTTAAATAACGTTATTTTTTATTGTTGAAAATGACTCGCACGTGAAAATCTCAGAAATACAAAATCTGGGTTTGAATCAGCTTTGGTTTTTCAAGTCAACTCCCTATGCATTACAACTACATATTAAATGTATATTTTCTAAATAGTTACATAAAACATATAAATGTTTAACCCCGTGGTAATTTTATTAAAAATAGGTTCAAATAAATAATAATAATAATAATATACAAATATTTGTATGTAGTATATACCCGTATTATACCAGACGATTTCCCACACAATAAATACATATATTAGATATCCTTTATCAAAAATTCAATTTCTAATATGGAATTTATTTGCTGTAATTAAGATTTCTTAGCTATTGCGAGGAATGTTGACTATGACAGACACTTTTAATTAAAAGTGGTCACGACCTTTCATATAATTTAAAATTTCTTGTGACATATTTTGTAATGTAAAATATAATTGTTATTTATTTTTGTTATATGTTTATTTATATACAAGTAAAATATATAGATTTTGTTTCAATTAAGTATCAAAAAGGAAAATGAAGTAAGAGCTGAAGTTTTTGTTAAAAATGCCTTACTAAAGCACTATAAAACCTGAATATGCGTATTTTTCTAAACACATTAAAAAATAGTAATAATATTTTAAAAAACAAGAGGCACAACCTCGCTTTGCTCGGGTTTGCCTCTAGAAAAGCAAAAACAAATCTATCCTACAGGAACCGTACATTTTTCCGAGATGAAAAGTAGCTTATGTGCTTTTTCAGACTATAATCTATCTCTATGTTAAATTTTATCCAGATCCGCTAAGCCGTTCTGGCGTGATTGCGTAACAAACATCCACCCATATTAACTTTCACATTTATAATATTAGAATGAAATAATTTGTCTTAAATATTCTAGTATAAATAAGAAAAATATAGCAATTTACGTCAAAATCTATCAACCGATTTCCACAAAATTTTGATTTTGGCCAATATTAGCCAACATTTTCATAAATATCCTTTACATAATTTCTCTTTGAACTTTTATCGAATCCACTACCCAGAATACCTTCTCACTACGCTTCAATGGCGGTTGAAAATTCTCACGCAGAAGCAGCAGACAAAGTTCAAATAGCGGTTTATAAAATCCATGACTGGACATTACAAAGGAGAATATAGTTAAATGAATCAAAATCGATTCATATAAACTTCACCAATAAAAAAGAAGACAATCATCCAATATTGACAAACAATAACATCATTACATATGAAAATACAGCAAAGTATTTGGGAATGACGCTTAACGCGAAGCTACGCTGGAAAGCTGACGTTAAGAAGAAAAAAAAGGAATTGGAATTCCGGTACAAAAAGATGTATTGGCTGTTGGGAAGACATTCCATCCTGTCCGTACACAACAAAATATTATTATACAAACAAGTCCTCATACCAGTGTGGACCTATGGTATACATCTGTAGGACAGTACTAAAAAGAGTAATGTTCTTATCATCCAACGATTCCAAAATAAAGTTCTTAAGGGAATAGTAAATGCACCCTGGTACCTAAGAAACGACGATCTCCATCAGGACCTCAATGTAGAGATTGTCGATAAAGTGATCAAAAAAAACGCAAAAGCTCACGAGCAAAGACTTCATAAACATGTGAATAACGAGGCAATCCAGCTCCTTGACAATACAGACATCGTGAGAAAGTTAAAAAAACTAAATAAACCTTTTAAATTAGTGTAGTGTAAAAAGAATGTCTAATGTAGTGAAAGTAATAATATTATAGTGCCACCAATGTAGAACACAAGAACAAAGTGTCTTTTCCTTAACTAGAGACTACATATAAGAAAAGTGCCATTAGACATATTCTTAGATATATTATATTTTATAAAACTAAGTTAAAGTTTTTATTTTATTTAGGATGTCCAATAAAACATAAAAAGCTATTAAGGCTCACAACACATGTGCTCCTTCACTTATAGAAGACCACGGCTTACTTTTTATGTATTATAAGTTGTAACTAAGTAAAAAGATAAAATTAAGGTTGGTACATTTCGAGAAACATATGTTAAACTATTTATAAAGATGCTTACATTAAAAAGAAACAAATCGTATTACAACATATTTAAACATTACTACTAAAGTTGTCAGTAAGTTAAATTACTTATTAGCCTTTTTGGCTAGATCGTAATAATATTAGGTTACAATATTTTAGTACTAGCGGCTTACCCTCGCTTCGCTCGGGTTCACCTCTAGAAAAACAAAAACAAACCTATTCCAAGGGAATCGTATATTTTTCCGGCAAAAAGTAAAGCAAAAAAGCAAAGTAGCCTATGTGTTATTCCAGACTATAATCTATCTCTGTGCCAAATTTCATCTAAATCCGTTCAGCCGTTCTGGCGTAAAAGAGTAACAAACATACATCCACATATCTATACTCACAAACTTTCACATTTATAATATTAGTATAGTTTGTTACTTAGAAAAAACGACGCTATAAGGCTATCAAATATATATAATTAAGCAGGAGAAGAAAAGAAAATACACTGTACAGGTATTATCTTTTAACACCCGGTACCAGACCGCACTTACATAAAGCAACAAGCTTAATTTGAAATTATAATGAGGTCGCCTTATTACTTCGAGGGAAGTCTTTTACAACGGTAATCTTTTTGGCTTAACGTAAATCCTTGTATCTGCTCTAGATATGCTAAATATAAAATAAAAAATAGTACATATAGATACACATATAAAATAGTACATATGTATACATACATTTTAAGACACTTTTTTTTTTGTTTGTTTAATTTTTTATTGGTTTTTGTTTCAATTGGGTTTTTTCTCTGACTCTTGTAGAGTTTAACTGGAGGAATAGTCCTCTTGCTTCGCTCCCGCTCAACTCTGTAAAAATTTTACTCTCATATTTTTTTCCAAACGTCCCAAAAGAAGTATAACTTCAAAAACTTCAAAAGAAATATATTTTATTACCGAGAAAAACATATATTTCTATCATTATTATTATTCAATTCATTCGCCTAACTCTTTGTCTTTGTAAGAAGAGTATAGATAGATTAAACTTTAGTCGATTAAGTGTAAAATTGTAGAGTTACTAGTATAAAAATTGAAATTTCGCGTCATTTTGTAGAATGTTTGCCAAACAGTTAAAGCTCTTAAACGCTGAACTAAGCACGCTCGGCTCATTAACCGTGCATGCGCAAGCAAAAAAGGTCCATATTAAAAACAAATCAATTTTATATACTTATATACTTGTATATAAAGAAAAAAATGAAAATAATATGCTATTTCTTAAATAGTCTAGCATTTTAGTATTTTACATGTGGCTAAGTTAGTAAAGTATCGGAGTAAAACAAGATATTGTATTCAGCCCTTTTTAACGTCCCACTGCTGGGCACGGGCCTCCCTTCAATACGAGGGGGATTAGGCCATAGTCCACCACGCTGGCCAAGTGCGGGTTGGCGAACTTCACATGTCTTTCGAAAACTTGCTAGGTTCTCTCAGACATGGAGGTTTCCTCACGATGTTTTCCTTCACTGTAAGGCAAGTGGTAATCATGTTAGAAATGATTCGCACATGAAAATATCAGAGGTGCGAGACCCGGGATTTGAACCCGCTTCACTCGGATACTGAAGCGAGCGAGTTACCATTGGGCTACCACTGCCTAAAACAAGATATTAGTGCAGTTAAAAAAAATATACTGAAATAATTACGTAAAAATGCAAATTACAATAGCCCCACAGGTATAAGAACAGGAAATGTCGTTAGTGTTATATTATATGGAAACATATTTGCTATACAGCTCTGCAATGACTCTATCAAAATAATCCTCCTTCTGTCCTGAATTACATTACAAATGGAAATAGGAAATTTTAATAAATATGTAATAAATATGTTATATAAGCATAGTTATAAAAATGTGTATTTTTAAAGTAAAACTTCTTTACGCACGCTTGACTTGGGGGGTAAGCTGGTGAATGCGTTACGAAAACATGTACGTACGCTTGTTGCCATGGTAACCGTTGTTATTGTCTGACAAATGATGTATAATATAATATTCTTTCCTTAAATAATATTCTATAAATATATGATTGTAATATGCCTTATTTTTAGTATCTCACTTATCTTAATTATTTAAAACATAAATTGAATTTCATAAAGAGTACCGATAACCTACAGAAGTTTTACTTCTTACGCGTGTACACATTCATTTCTTTATTTTTTTTATTTAACTGCTTAGGCAAAGCTTTCTTTATTTTAATAATCACAAAGTGAACTCCCTATATTACCTAAAGATAGACCAGGGTAGAAGCCTTTAAAAATAATAAAAAGTGAAATAAAATCGTAGTAGGATGAAACCCATTAGAAAAGGAGGGGAATATTATAAAAATGAAGGGAAAAATAATTTACGGGCGATCTGAGGTCGGGGAGGGGATGGGGGTGAGTTTTTAAGAGTAAAAAACGGTTTTTCTCGATTTCCGGCAAAACTAAAAGTCCTATCGAAAAAAGTCAAATGGCAAAGTTGTAGGTAATAAAAAGATCTAAAACTTTTGTATTTACACTTTTTTCACATAACCTCCAAATTTATGTGAAAAATTCAAAAAACCAAGTTTTTGGTTTTTTATTTTTATCTTTTACAAAATTTTTTTTTTAACGAAATTTGGCGAAAACTTACCTTTTTATGTCCCAAATACGCTGTAATTTATTTGATTAAAAATATTTATTTTTTCACCTTATTTTGAATTAATATCGAAAAAACACCCTAATTTTCAATCGAAAACTCACCCGTCAAAATATCAGCTTTTTTCAAAAAGTTGGTATGTTTTCTGTTCGTTGAAATCTCTACTTTTTGATGGTGAAAAAAAAAATATATGTTACTATAGTAAATCTTCTCAGAAAATGCAAAAAATCGAAAAAAAAACTCGAATTCGAAATTATTTTTTTAATTTTTATAAAAAATTTTGAGCTATTTATTAAAATTAACACTTTAATTACTCGAAAAACATTAGATTACATGTTACATTGATAAAAAAAATTGCAAATAAGAATATACTACTATAATTAACAAACAAATCAGTTAATAAAATTAATATTTAATAAGACATTTACAATATTTGGAGAAAGTTGTCGAATCTTCTTTTAATTATATGCGTAGATGTCTATTTATAACTATTTTAAGAAAAATTATATACCTGAGTGACCTACGAAAAATAGTAGCCCATCAAAAGGTATTTCATGGAGAAGTTGGGAAGGGGCTAGGCGAGTCTGGGTCTTACTACATACATACCTACTATTTCGTAGCAGCTGTTACAACCGTTAGCCTAACCAGTATTCGAAATACAGTACAATATACAACATTGTTTATAAAAATACACATGCACGCTGAGTTTCTTGAAGATAATTGTGACAAGTTTACTTAAAAAAAAAAACTTTTCGAATCTGCATAGGAATTTTTGTCTGTATCAATCAACTCAAACATAAAAATCGTAATATTTTCTTTAAAAAATAGTATGCTTAACGTAACGTAACCTAAAGATTGAAATTAAATGATGTTTTAGTACAAGATAAAAAAATAATAATCTCCTTAATTTTGCACAAACAAATTTAGTTAATCCCATGGAAAAAAAAATATTTCAAAATACATGAAAAATATTTTAAAAATCTATAAAAAATATATAAAATATATATCATAAATATATTTGTAATAACAAACTTTTGGCCGATTTTCATATATATTTTTTACATTTCAAATATATTTCAGATGTAGTATTCAAAATATATGAAATATACATGAAAATCAGCCAAAAGTTAGTTATTAAAAATATATTTACTATACATATTTTTTATATATTTATACATTTTAAATAGATTTTTAATATATTTTTTAGACATTTTGACATTTATTTCTTTAATATTTTTTTTTTGTCAAAAAAACAAAAACTAATGGATAAGTGATTAGAATTGAAGATAAGGTATTTATGAATCATAAGATTAATGTGTTAAAAATATTGTAATGAATAACGTAATCAGAATAAAGTATCTACATTTAATTGTACGATTTACATTTATATTTTTATATAATGAGATTTTCTATGACATAAATGTAATTAGCATTAAATAAATCAACTTTTTAACTGAAACAAATTGCAGCAATCACATTTTTTAAATGAAATTATTTATAATAATTAAAAAAAAAAATTCGAATTCGAGTTTTTTTCGATTTTTTGCATTTTCTGAGAAGATTTACTATAGTAACATATATTTTTTTTTCACCATCAAAAAGTAGAGATTTCAACGAACAGAAAACATACCAACTTTTTGAAAAAAGCTGATATTTTGACGGGTGAGTTTTCGATTGAAAATTAGGGTGTTTTTTCGATATTAATTCAAAATAAGGTGAAAAAATAAATATTTTTAATCAAATAAATTACAGCGTATTTGGGACATAAAAAGGTAAGTTTTCGCCAAATTTCGTTAAAAAAAAATTTTTTTGTAAAAGAAAAATAAAAAACCAAAAACTTGGTTTCTTGAATTTTTCACATAAATTTGGAGGTTATGTGAAAAAAGTGTAAATACAAAAGTTTTAGATCTTTTTATTACCTACAACTTTGCCATTTGACTTTTTTCGATAGGACTTTTAGTTTTGCCAGAAATCGAGAAAAACCGTTTTTTACCCTTAAAAACTCACCCCCATCCCCTCCCCGACCTCAGATCGCCCGTAAATTATTTTTCCCTTCATTTTTATAATATTCCCCTCCTTTTCTAAAGGGTTTCATCCTACTACGATTTTAATTGGTTTTAAAAATTATCGACCCTGGTCTATAACGCTCATTCTCATAAAATCCATTCATCTTACATTTTTACGTGCAAACAAAACGTTTGTTATTATGGCTATTGTTTACGTCTTTTACGTAATAAAAAGTTAAAGAATTACACGCGTTACATTTTATTTTGATTTATCAATTGGTTCGCATATATTTTATTTTAATTGCCAAGAATGTTTTAAATCATTATTATCCAATTTATTAACTTACACTTTTTAAGAAGAGCATAAATAGATTAAATTTAAATTAGAGTTACTGGCATAAAAATTAAAATTTCGAAAACTCTATTGCAGGCAACCGAATCAGGCAGTGATAGCCCAGTAACGGTCGCTTGGAAAACCGAGTAAAGTGGGTTCCAATCCCGAGTCTCGCAACTCTAATATTTTCATGTACGAATCATTTCCAAAGCAATTACCACTTGTTATACCGTGAAGGAAAACATCGTGAGGAAATCTGGATATCTGACAAAACCTAGCAAGTTTTCGAAATATATCTGAATTCCGCCAACCCGCACTTGGCCAGCGTGGCCTGCTCCCCCTCATATTGAATGGAAGCCCATGCCCAGCAGTAGGATGTTAAATAGAGCTGAATACAAGCAAAACAAGGATGTGTCACTAGTATATTACACGTATAAATCACACACTAAAATTTGAACTTCCATTCTCATTAAACAGAGCAAATACCAACTAATTACATTCAAAGTATAGATAAAACAAGCTGAGTTCATCCTTTCATTTTCCACATATTTGCTCATGACCCCTTATCACAAAGTTTGAGAGCGCTTTAACTTTAAATGTTATTGATGAATGTAGGCTTGAGTTCGCTCCAATACTACATATTTTGTTTTTACTACCTTAGAACAGTTCTTTGTCAAAAGAAACAATGTGGATTTGGGCAAAATATCTTTTGTTAGAACTCGTATTAATATAAATATGAAAGTTTTTGAGTACGTATGGATGTTTGTTACTCTTTCACGCCAGAACGGCTTAGCGGATCTGGATGAAATTAGGCACAGAGATAGATTATAGTTTGGCATTACACATAGGCTACTTTTTATCCCGGAAAAATGTACAGTTCCCGTGAGATAGGTTTGTTTTTGTTTTCCTAGAGGTGAACCCGAGCGAACAACGATGAGCTGCTAGTAATATATTACTAGTATTTTATCGTAGTTCTTTCCACATAGTTCATAATAACAGGTTTTCTTACAAATTTCGAACATCTTTACACCTTTATAGGTGGAATTTCCGAAAATCCTGTAGTATCTTATTTATCTATTAAGCAATAACTATGAATAATATAAATTATATAAAAATCTTCATAGATAGTCCTAACACAAATCAAACTAAGAGAATCAAATAATTATTAGTTATGCTGCTACACTTTTTTAATGATAACTTCTTAAAACCTAAACAATTTTTAGCCTTTATTTACTTAAAACCCTTAATGACGTAGATAATATAATTATAATTATAGAAAAGATACTAGCAACTCTCCCTCGCTCCGCTTGGGTTCGTCCTCCCTACTTACGTTTTACATTTTAACGTTTAATATACATTTCTCAGAGATGAGATATTTTCCCGCAGTAAAAAGTATTCCATATGTTGACATGGATAACCAGCTATCATTACACCAAATTTTATCAAAATCCATCTAGTGGTTTTTCCGTGATGCGGTCACAAACAAACGGACAGACAGACAAAAAATCTAAAAACTGTAGATTCGGCCTCTGTATCAATGATAATGTCTATTTTAATAAGATTTTCCAAAAAATGTTTAATTTACAGATTTGACTTAGTTACAATTTTATGATATATATAGATTAACAAAGCCATTGCAGTTTAATGTTTGAAATTTTAACATTTATCTGCAGTAATATAATTACTTAGCTTTCATTTAACGTGTCGGGGAAAATATCAAAATTTGCCTTTTTTTATTCACTTAACATCAAAGGAAAATATTACACTTGTACGGTCCTATACAAAAAAAAACCACTGCTTAACGTATATTTACGTGAATACGCAATTAAAAGTAAATAGAATTTAACTCACTGGAAATTTACGCTTCACTTGGATAACGTGATTTAAATAAAAATATATTTCTTATGTAAACGTATTTGCTGTGTGAAATTTCATTTTAATCTTCACTGAATTTCATTGCATTTCATTATGAAATATGCACAGACAAAAGTAACAATTTTAAAAGCCTTCCTAGTAAGTATTTACCGACTTAAAAAAGTAGAGTTGTTTATGTGACATTTTCGAAAATTAAGTACTGACTTTCCTTTTATATAAAATTTTGTTTCATTCAGTATATTATTATTATTATTTCTGTAATTACAGTTTCCTGGCATCCAAAAAAAATATTAAAAATAGAAACAGTTACAATACTCTTTTAATTATCAAGATATATTTTACAAATAGGTTTGAAATTAACAAATAAACAGTTCGATAACGTAAAACCAATTTTATTACTGATTTTTGACCTTAACTCATTTAATGTTTGTCAATTTTAAATGTCCACTAACATGATTACAAACGAATGAAATATAATAAAGTTTATTGGCATTTTGACACGGTTGAATAGATTTTGACCATGTCATGTATTTGTGTATTTTTGTGTATAAATTGATAAATGATTAACACCTGTAATTATTATTACTGCGTTATATCGTAGCAGCATATTTTTTTTATTTATTAAATAGAAAGCTCGCGTTGCATACAACATTATTCCTTATTCTGGAGCACACTCTTCACTACATAGTATAATACAAAGTCGCTTCCCGCTGTCTGTCTGTCCCTACTCCTTATGTATGCTTCGATCTTTAAAACTAAGCAACCGATTTTGATGCTGAATGGTTTTTTTAATAGATAGAGTGATTCAAGAGAAGGGTTTATATGTATAATACATGCATATTAGAGTACAGAAAAGCCGAAAAATTCAAAGATTTGTATTTCATACTAACCGTTAAAACATACCTAGAGACGAACCTGAGCGAAGCAAGAGTAAGTCGCTAGTAAGTATCTATAATAGAAATTGTATACTTCACTTACAGGCCAACTCAACATGCGTAATGATTATATAAAGAAGAACGGGAAAACAATACAATACATTCTTTGCAAGTGGTAATTTTAAAATTTACATAACTACAAAAATACTAAAAAAAAAATAAAATAAAAAAAAAACATATTCTATATAAGCACTCTTAAAAAGCGAATTGGATAATTAATATAAAGGAGCATTTCTGAGAGGCGAAAGGGAAAATCGTGAAAGATAAAACGCAGAGATGGGAACCAAAACTCGAAACCTACATATTCTATATCCTATACTTATCTCGGCGTCCGTGTGCGAAAGACCAAATTACTGTCACATAGTAATTACAAACCTGTGACAGTGTACACTGAATTACTTTATTTAATCTACGTACTTTTCAAGTAAAACTTCTTTACGCACGCTTGACTTAGGGGGTAAGCTGGTGAATGCGTTACGAAAACATGTACGTACGTTTGTTGCCATGGTAACCGTTGTTATTGTTTGACAAATGATATATAATATTATATTCTTTCTTTAAATGATATTCTATAAATATATGATTGTAATATGCCTAATTAGCGTTATTTTTTGTATCTCACCTATCCTAATTATTTTAAACATAAATTGAATTTCATAATGAGTACCGATAACCTACAGAAGTTTTACTTCTTGCGCGTGTACACACTCATACACGCACTCTTTTTTTTATTTTTATTTATCGATTTATTGCTAAAACCATAAATTTTTAGTAGAAATTTAAATTAATTGATTTTTTAACGTCTGTTTTTCCGGTCAGAGTGTATGTGATACAGGGCTCTTCCAGTCTTTTCTGCTTTTCACTTTTGTTGACCAATAATCCTGCAATATTCTTGGTATCATCTGTCTATTATTACTTGCTTACATCTTTTGTTATAATGTTACTTGTTAACATCTTTTTTATTGCTATGTATCTTATATCCAAACAGCTTTCCACATAATATATAGCATACCATATATTACATGGTATTTTTTACAGTTTTATTTTACTTTTTTGTTCCCGACCAATCGCACGCTTTACAAAAGTACAGACACGTTCACGTGAGAGCCTAGATTACTTACTGTAAAGCATTTGAAACGTCAGGAATACCTAAAAAGCAAAAGAAAATGACGACAAAATCCAAAAAACGATTTTATTAATGTTTATTTTCGTAAATCTAAGACATCTATACTGGTATATAAAATTGAAGTGTCTGTTTGTAATGACAAAATAACAGCAAAGTGAATATGGAATTATATACGGTACATATGAGAAAAACACAATTATTAAAATTTTTGTCTGTTTGTTCCGGCTAATCTCCGAAAGGGCTGAACCAATTTTAACAGAACTTTCATTGGCAGATAGCATATATTATAAGGAATAACTTAGGCTACTTTTATTTTAGAAAAAAAAAATAGGGTTTCGCTCAAAAAAAATTAAAACGTACCTAGGGACGCACCCGAGCGAAGCGAGAGTAAGTCGCTAGTTATAATATATTATTTTGTACCCAGATACGAAAATAACTACCCCACGATTTTCCGGTACGTCCTGGCTGGCATTGCACGCACTACGAGGCGCGTACAAACGCGTACGTTTACGACTACGCGTGCGCCCGGAGAGGGCCCGAGGCGTGCTGCTGTTGACTGGGGAGCATGATGACCTGTCTGGCGACTACCTCGCTCTTATACTGCGAAATGGACATGTGGAATTAAGGTACTGTATATTTAAATATTAGGGCAAAAAGGGGCTAAATTTACAATTTAGTTACAAAACGAGTAAAATTTATTTTTGGTATTAAGGTTTTCTTTAAGTTTAATTTTTCCATTTTTAGTGTAAACATACTACTAGTAAGGTAAGAAGAAAGTATTTTAAAAATTAAGTAGATGGAAAATTAATCATCCCCTATTTTCTACATTTAGGCGTGGATTTTTGTTTTAAATTATAATAGGACCAACTTTGAGGTATACCCCATCCAATAAAAAAGAATCCAGTAAAAAGTTCGTGGTCAATCATAAAAAAAATATACGTGTTGAATTAAGATCTTCCTGCTTTTTTAGTCGGTTAAAAATATTCCACTCATATTGGTGGAATAATTAATTTTAAATTGATTAGAAGGCTGTGTTAGTTACTTATGTTTTTATTTAATACTTTATTATTACACAGATTGAAGTACTCAATATATTATGTCCTTTTTAAGTATTGCGTATATTAATATATTACGTTACAAAATATACAAATTAAACTATAGGTATTTAATTTTCTATTTATAAACTCTATATTATATTTAAATTAACAAATTTATAAATATCGTTTTCATACTGATTACTTTTGAAATAAAAGCCTTAATTAAGGCACCGTTAATTAATTAATTATAAGTAAACAGAGAGACCGATTCGCATTTCTTAGACTTAATCTACACCCCACGCGTTTTTTAGTTAACTTTGGCAATACAATTATATCTCATCTCATAAGAACCACTATAATCTATAATTATTGGGGTGAAGAGTTATAGCAATTTGCTATTATATTAGCATATATCGTATTATAAATTATAAATATGAAAGTTTAGATGTTGGGATGTTTGTATGGATGTTTGTTACTCAATTGTGCCAGAATGGCTGAAGGGATCTGAATGAAAGGCATAGAGATAGATTATAATCTGGAATAGCATATAGGCTACTTTTTATCCCGGAAAAATGTACGCTTCTCGTGGGATAGATTTGGATATTATATATTCTTTATTGCACTAAATAATTCTAACAAAAAAAATACATAGAAAGTGATGTGACAAAGGTGGACTTATCTCTATAAATATTAGAATGGAACTATATTATGTAATGTAAAAACACATGTATCTGTTAAATACGTTTATGTATTAAGCCCTTTTAAACGTCGCAATGCTAGGCACTAGTCTCCCTTCAATACTCGGGGGATCAGACCGTAGTTCACCACGCTGGCCAAGTGCGGGCGGAATGAGCATATCTTTCGAAAACCCGCTAGGTTCTCTTAGACGTGCAACTTTCCTCACGATGTTTTCCTTCAACGTAAGACAAGTGGTAATTATGTTGGAAATGATTCGCACATGAAAATATCAGAACTGCGTATCCGGGATTTGAACCTGCTTCACTCGGTTTCCCAAGCAAGCGCGTTTCCGCTATCGCTGAATAAATGAATGTTTAAAACTATTTTACAACAAGGTTAATCATGAAAATCATTAAGTTAACCACAGTAATATGTTTAATAAACGAGTTCGCAATCCATTCGCAACGTAAATACATTCTCTGGAACATGAAATTATAAAAATTAAATTTGTTTAATCCATTTACATAACTTTTACGTGATATTGTACAATAAAAGCTCTATAACGTAGAGCCTATGAAAACCCACATTACAAACTAATTCGCGAATTGAAATGTTTTTGTATTTTTAAGGACCTAGTGGCCATTTAGTACATATTAAAAACATTTTTGTCTACATTCAAAGGGTTTAATTTTTTATTACAGTTATATTTCGTGATTCTTTTAGTTATTTAAAATTAATAAATAATTTCTTAATAATCTTGAAACAAGTGAGGGTAAATCTACACATATAATAAAATTCTGAGTCGAATCTGTACATTAAATATATTTTGGAAAATCTTATTGAAATAGTCATTATTATCGATACAGAGACCGAATCTTTAGTTTTCAGAATTTTTGTCTGACTGTGACCGCATCACGGAAAAACCACTGGAGGGATTTCGATGAAATTTGTTATAATGATAGCTGGTTATCGGGGTCAACATATAGGATACTTTTTACTGCGGGAAAATATCTCATCTCTGAGAAATCTTTATTAAGCGTTAAAACGTAACTAGGGACGAACCCGAGCGGAGCGAGAGTGAGTTGCTAGTCTCTTATAATAATAATAATAATCTTTTCTTCGACTACTTTCTTCTATTATAGATATAGACAAATTATAATGGTGACCATAATTGTGGTCAAATATGTTAACGCCTTCTCCGTAACAACTTATAGTCACAAACTGCACTACACTTATTCTCCACCACACTTTACTTTGTTAACATTCTAAATTCAAATTGTAATTAAAGACATTTTTTTATAATAAATATTATTTATTTGTTAACACACCTTCCTTGCTCGGTATCAAGACAACGGATGACTTGTTTTCCGATTTTTATCATCTTCAATTTCGAGTCAAAATAAAATCCATATTCTCAATAAAATAATTATTTTATTCTGAGCGGAAACTATCAATTGAGATACCAAAATATTTGTTATAAATAATTTCGTGACTTATTAAATTATATATATAATATTGCATATTTCCGCTTTATTACATACTAAAAATAATTAAAGTTAGTAGCCAATATGATGAAAATTATATTACTTTAAAACCGAAAATAGCTAAAATGTGTATATTACCACATACACAGTACGACCACTGACCATAACAAACACGATTTTGGTAATCCGCGCAGGTTTCGAAGTTAATTAGTCCAGCGCGTCCGAACCCGCATTAAAACCCATTGTGAGTGGACAATAGCTTACAATATTTCTGTGAAATTGAATTTCGACACAGACCTTTGATCGCGATCCTGGTATATAATTTATATATAGGTAGAAGTTAAGTCAATAGAATCTTATTAGCATATTCGTATAGCTTATGAATTAAATCATTTCTAAAGTTCCTGGAGAATTGGCTGTTTTTTTTTCCTCTTGCTGACGTTTGGTGCTGACCCTCGGCGCGTAGTTCGTCAGCGCAGACCGGTCACCGAGGGTCAGCGGTCCTTTCCTAGTCTATACTAATAATATAAAGAGGCAGGGTTTGTTTGTTTAATTCTTTGAACGCTCTAATCTCAGGAACTACTAATTTGACTTGAAAAATTCTTTTTTCATTAGATAGCCCGGTTATTGAAGAAGGCTATAGGCTATATATGATATAGTATATAGTCTTTCGATTCCATACTAACCGTTAAAACATACCTAGCAGTTTATAATATGTGCTAATTTTAATAACATATTGTATATATTTTGTTTTAGATTTGATTGTGGAAGCGGTGCAGGTGTCCTCCGATCTCCGGAGCCGATACATCTCGGCAGATGGAACACCATCTCGGTGTACCGTCACCGCTGGGACGCCTGGCTGAAACTTAATAATGGCAAGCGAGTTCGAGGAAGATCTAAGGTAATAAATAAAAAAGTGTATAGAATAAGTCACTAAAATAACAAGAAATGTGTAAAATGATTGATCCTACGGAAAAGTAATCTTATCTTACTACTATATTAATGTGAAAGTTTGGATGGATGGATGTTTGTTACTCAATCACGCAAGAACGGCTAAACGGATTTGGGTGAAGTTTGGCACAGAGATAGTTATAGTTATAGTCTGGAATAGCACATAGGCTACTTTTTATCCCGGAAAAATGTACGGTTTCCGTGGGATAGATTTGTTATTGTTTTTCTAGAAGCGAACCCGAGCGAAGCGAGGGTGAGCTGCTAGTAAATAGTATGAAAACACATTTCGACTTAGACTCACTTGTTTGACAAATCGCAGTATGCACATATTCAAATTACCTTTAATAAGCTAATCGCATATAATATATATAAATATTAAATACTCACGATAGATTTTATAATAACAGTAAAAATACATAACCACAGCCATTTAAAGCGGAAAATTAAAGGAAATATTTTTATTTTTTTTCCAATTTTTCCTCAACGATACTCGTCCATTTCCTGCGTTTGAAACTAAAAGGTTCCTTTGAGTAAAATCTTTTTTCTTTCCTTCACTTTACCTGCGTTGCTCGGTTTTAAAAGAAAATATATTCATATAATAAACTACCTACTCCTTGGCTTATTCTAGAGCTTAACTTCACTTATTCAAATAGTCTAATTCGATGAAATGAAATTAACGATATAATGAAATTTGTTTTTTTTATGAATAAATTACTAATTGGGTATAATTTGTAAACAAAATTTCTTTCTTATTTCATTTATAATTTCATTTTACTGTCTGTTAACTTATCTAATATAATAATAACTTTAATACTACATTAATAAAACTTTTATAATATGTACTCTTACAACATACGAGTATTTTAAGTAATTCTTATTTATAAGTACCATGATAATAAAGTAGTGTGGGTCCGCAGTTTTTCTCACAGCAAATGCAGGGTGGGTATAAAAGGTATCCTATGTCCGACCCCTGTGCCTTCGCCAATTTTATTGAAATTTGTAATTTTTTAAAAGATAACAGACAGTCAGGTTTACTTTTATATTTATAATAAAAGGATAAACAAAACCAAAAACATTTTCCTCGTATATTCACATGGCTTATCGTTCTACTTGAGTATACTGCTAAGTCATGGATTCGCATCGTTCTCGTAATCTCAAAACATCTGAAGATCCCGAAAAGTTATATCGAAGTTAGGGAGTTTGCCGTTTCCTCCCATCAGTTTAAGCAATCTATCCACCAATTATCTCTCGCTATATAAATGGTTATATTATGTTTAAATGTTTTTAATTGTCTTGTATATAAAACTAGCGACTCACCCTCGCTTCGCTCGGATTAGTCCCTAGCTATACAAACTTTCATCCCTATTTTCACTCCCTTAAGGGATGATTTCCGGAATAAAAAGTATTTTATGTCCTTCCCAAAATCTCAAACTATCTTCTTACCAAATTTCATCTAAATCGTTTCAGAAGATCCAGAGATAACCCCCTACAACGTCACAAGCTCACAAACTCACAAACGTTACCTCTTTATAATATTAGTATAAATAAGGGGTTGTTACATTTTTTTTATTTGAATGTACACTTGGCTTTAAAATCACCGTTACACAAATATGGTAGAAATTATTTTCCTTTCTTTCTGATCCCTTAAGTTATAACCTAATCTTTAAAAAACGAAATACTTATAAAGTATAAACTCCCTAATTCAGTTTTTCTATTTTTAAAGTTAGTCAAACACCTGCGACTCCTTCCATATTAGAATTAAAAAATAATCTGTATTTTAAAAAAAAGGCAAAGACAAAACAGTTCAGTACCGTTTTATCCTCTGTTTGTCAACCGATTTTTTTTTCTAATTAGTGGCTGTTGACGAGCTTTAGTGTTATCAGTAATAACATTTTAGAAACAGCTTTTTGATATGCATAGGTAAATTATATTTATATAGGTGTCTTCAAATTTTCAATAATGATTATATGGACGAATTTTGGGCACTGGACGAATACCAAATAAATGTATAGCCAATTTCCTTCAGACATGACAACTGCACAAGAAGCAAACTAAAATGACCATACAAAGGACTCATTCCTTCAATATACCATGATGACATACTTTTTTTTCATTTATTAAATGAAAAAAACTACTTATTATTTTCATACTACTATTTTAAAAGGTTATAGGATAAAATTTAATACACTAAAACATAAGGCTGTTTGTAAATACATTTCCTAAAAAGTTGGACTGCTTGTATATAATATTGTATTTAGCCCTTTTTAATGTCCCACTGCTGGGCATGGACCTCCTTTCAGTACCATCCCCCATCAAGCCATAGTCCACCACATTGGCCAAGTGCGGGGTGGCGGACTTCCCGTCTTTCGAAAACTTGCTAGGTTCTATCATGCATTATACATGGATAGCACATTGAATATAACATCTCCATCATCAAATTTATGTTAGCAAAAAAATACTGGTTACCGAGGAAGTGTACAGTAAGCTTTACGTAAGTGATCCTATAAGTATATGAGCTTTATGAGCTTTCAGAATGTACAATGAAACGTCTTACTTTCCCAGAGTGAACGCACAGCTATATATTACTTACCTGTTTCGCTATATAAAATATGAAGTTTTCTTATAATACTACCATTTCATCATTTTCTTCATTTTACCTGTCATACTCATATCAGTATGTTATGTTTATCGCATTTTAGTTCTGCCTCAATATCCCCAACTGAATAAATAAATATTTATTAGATACAATTTTATACGTAAATACAAGTTTTAAATAAAACTATCTTTTTGGATTTTATCGCGGATTTGTTTTAGTTTTAGGAACCAAAAATCAAAATAAATTCGCGACAAAATCGAAAAAGATAATTTTATTTAAAATGTCAAATATAGGTTTATTTATCCATACTTATCACTTACACTTACTAATACTATAAATGTGATAGCAGTTTGTTTGGTTGTTTATTTTTTGTCTTTCTTTCACACTGACATAAAGCGACGATTGATGTGATTTTGAATTAACTGGAAAAATTTAAGATTCTTACTAAGGAGTAAGAGGTATAATCTTTCTAGTAACTAGCTAAGTAGCTACGTTTTACTGCGGGAAAATATCTCTGACCAATGGGAAACATATTATAACAAAACTACATAAGGAATTTTTATTGATATGGTTTTCTGTACGGATGTATGCTTCTGCTCCTTATGAGTGAGTTTAGTGAGGGTACATTAATAATAGGCAGTGGTAGCCCAGTGGTAACGCGCTCGCTTGGGAAACCGAGTGAAGCGGGTTCAAATCTCGGGTCTCGCACCTCTGATATTTTCATGTGCGAATCATTTCCAACATGATTACCACTTGTCTTAACGGTGAAGGAAAACATCGTGAGGAAACCTGCATGTCTGAGAGAACCTAGCAAGTTTTCGAAAGACATGTGAAGTCCGCCAACCCGCACTTGGCCAGCGTGGTGGACTATGGCCTGATTCCCCTTGTACTGAAGGGAGGCCCGTGCCCAGCAGTGGGACGTTAAAAAGGGCTGAATACATTAATAGTATTATTATATTTTACACTACCTATTGCCTTCGGTTTTGACAATAAGGAAAAATTTCCATTAAGAATGCTGATGTAAATATGGATAAATATGTTTTACACACGCCTAATTTGAGTTTCTCTTTTTATGTGTTTTTGTCCGCTATCTCTATAAAATATCTGAACAAAATAGAATATACTCGTAGCACTTTTAGTTACATACACACACACACACACTAATGTTAGTGTTAGACTTAGTAATAAATACTGGACATAAAAAAAACTAGATGTTCTAAATTAGTTTTCTTTCATATATTTACTAAAAAAAAATACCAAAAGAACCGCAAAATTTCTTTGATATATTTTTGAGATATCAAACATCTACTCTTCCAATGCCACATACGTTTAAACCCAGCCTTGCTAGTGTGACATTCAACAACAATACTCGTTTACTGTTCGAATTCATTTAACTAATGCATGTAGTTTTTGTAACGCACATATACAACTCTAAAACCAAATTATTTTCTAAAACTATTCATTCCAACGAAAGACATCCATTTCACGTAAAACTTTCAATTCAACGCTCGATAAAATCTCGTAAGCGTCAATTTAAAAAAGCTTTTACCATAATTCAAAGCACAAACAGAATCTGGTAACAATTTCTGTAATCTCATTCCCTACCATTTGTTATCTCTACAAAACCATAGAGTAGGAAACGTCACACCATAGACGAAAATTGTTTTTTTTTTTACTTTTAACAAACAAAGTGGAAGCATCACTCATTAAAAATATTCGTGTCTCTGAAGGGTAGCTAAGAGACAAAGAGGTTGACGCGTATTTAAATTATAACTGGTGGTAAAAGGCATAAGCACTTTTATAAAACTCCTTTCAATTTCTTTATAACTATAAAATATAAATTATAATTATAGGTTATTGCATAATGGTTGCTTCGAATACAATATTAATTTTAAAGCAGAATTTTAAACAAAATTTCAAATATTTGCACCTTTATTCGAATTTGATTCAAAAAAAAATGAGTTTGAATTTTTTTTTTGGTTTTATTCGAAATTAAAACTTGCCATTACTAGAGTAACGAAAAAGAGTATAAATTATTAAAATGAATCGAAATTTTTAATTTTATTAAAATATTTATATACCGAAGTTCCTATCGATGGATTTACGCTTTGGAATTAAGAAATAAATAAGTACTAACAATACTAGCATAGTTAAGTAACTTAATATGTATTAAATCATGAGAACATATGGACTGTTTTGTGTTGTTTTTTACTATGTACATAAAGATTTCATAATATTAACCACAAATAATATACTACATAAGAAATTTATAAATAAAAGTAATTTCTTATAAAAATAGACTCTTACAAACACAGGTAATTTCTTAATAAATATTTTTTTAAATAAAACTATATTTTCATTTTTTTTATTGCGTATTTATTTAGATTTCCGGTTCCCGACCCTTCGAACTGTTAGGGGATTTTAATTAAAGCCCTTTTTAAAAAATGATTTTTATTTATTACAATTAATTATAATTTAATTATGGGCAAGTGTCGCCGAACGCGGTTGGAATCGAACTAATTAAAGAAACAAAAGGTGTAACCCTATTAATGTAATTGTGCTGACTATGCAGCGCCTCTTGCAATTTCCCTTACATAAAATAGATATAACAGCCCCCCAAGTTAAAATTAAACTTCACCCAAAAGTGAAGTTTCATTTGACTTTAGTTACGTTGTCCTAATTCGGGCCGGCTGGATAGTTGGAGACTCAATTGCATCTAATTCAATATTATCAACTTGAGTATGATTACTAGAATTTATTTTAAGAACTTGCCGACATCTGCCCTTACAATATTTAATTATTAAAAATAAAATTAGAAATATAATAATAATAGAAATTAAAATAGTAGTATATGAATAGTATTGACCATATAAAATAATATGTGGTTTTTCTATTATCTTATCTAGATTATTAACAATTTGGCTCGTGACCTTGTCGTGCTCATATGAAATTGAATCGAGATTTATATTTTTTAAAGTTAAATTAGGAATACTGCTCTCATGGGCTTGCAGAATATTTAAATCACAACATTTATCATTTAATAAATCGAATGTAGAATTAAAAAATGGAATTTCAATTTTTTTAATAGATTTAGGAATGAATATTAAGTCTTTATAATAAGCAATACAATCAATAGGGAGATTAAAGAATCCAGTACCAAAAATACTTAACTCACTGTCAACAGATTTTTCACAGGAAATGGATAGTTTAGATTTCTCTGAAATAATATAAATCCACTTATTATTATTTAACCTTTGCCAAATTTCAACATGTCCTTGAAAAAATTTAATTTCACATAGATTTGGAACAGAGTTCAAGGATTTAGAAATTATTTCAGATTCACAAATCGGATTTACAGAGCTAGAATAAACATTAAGTAAATTACAAATAAAGAACATATTGTATAAAGTTTTGCAGTTATCTAAATTATCTAACTTACAATATAAAGATCTATCTCTAGTTATGCCTATATATTTTGTCGATGGAATAATAGTTGTATAAGTTTTATTTTCAAATTCGTTTATAACTGGAAATGGAATACAATTATATAAACTAAATTCGTTGGAGGTCACAAGTGGGACCTTAAGAACATACACAATTTTATATTGACTATAGAAACTAGCTAATTCGGACATATTTAATAACATATACATGTTGTCTAATGACAAATTTACAGGAAAATGTTTGTAGTTTGGTAAAAATCGATAATTGTTCACTAATTCGGAAAACAACTGTTTCGGGGTAATAATTGAAGGATGTAAAATATTAGATTTGCTAAACATTATTCCATTAATTATGTCTTCTAATTTAAATGATAAAGTAAGTAAACTACTTTCTAACATATTTAGCATTTCATTAAAATTAGATTTTATAATTAAATTATCGGTTAACAAGGTTAAATTCCTTATATTGTTAGATATGCTTTCAACAGCGCTATTTAATCTTTGTTCATTATTACTAATGTCATTTATAATATTTTTATAGGAAGAAAGTGTAGATGTAGTTACCAAGATATTTTCTTTCATTAATTCCGATAATTTTAATTGATCATTCTCTACTGATTTAATGGCGCTGTTATACATAATTGCATCGTCATCATCCATAGTTCCAAATAAATGTTTAAATGCGGTGCCTATGCCACCGAACCAAGCGGATCTTTTGGATCTCGGCTCAATGAGATGAGAAATAGATTCAAAGTCTCTAATTATGTCGTAGTATCGAACAGATAATGGCTGTAACATATTATGACACTCGAGCTCAGTGAAAGCGTTACTTTGTTTACATAGATATCGCGAGGTGCCTATCACACCGTTCAAGTTTTCTATATGAGGTTTAATAAATGAAATATCAGTCGGAATTACTACACTAAGATATCCGTCTATAATTTTTAAGGAACCAATGGGGTCGAAATGTATACCAGGACTTTTCCTGACAGGCTGGATGAAGTTTCCTCTTACTAAAGATGCGAAGCTGAAATAGAATATTTAGAAATAATAAAATAGATAGCTAAATAAAACTACTTTTATTGGTCGCTATTGCGACGTGCAAGCTTTACTTCATCAAAATGGTGAGTTACATGACGTCTGTTAATTAAAAGAGTTAATGTATTTCTCCCATTAATTTTAACGACTTTATAAGGTCCTTTCCAAATTGGAGATAATGCTTTACGGAGTCTTAGGTGATTTTTTAAGAATACATAATCACCAACCTTATAGCTAACAGGTTTTGAACGTGAATCGTAATACGTTTTTGACGACTCTTTTGACTTCTGAATATTTTCTACTGCTTTAGCGCGAGTGAATTGGAAACGATGTTTAAGCATCTGTACATAATCAGAATATGTAGCATTAGAAGAAGAGGGTTCATAAATGGAATTTGGAAGATATGGCTTTTTACCAAAAAGAAGTTCGTGAGGAGAGTAATTAGTAGTGGAGTGTATAGCAGTGTTATACGCTAACATGGCAGTATATACATATCGCGGCCAGTTAGTTTGAGATTCATCTACATAGGATTTTAAATATTCTTTTAAAGTGGAATGGCTCCGTTCTAAGGCGCCTTGTGTTTGAGGGTGATAGGGAGAAGACCACAGCTGTTTAATCTTTAAAAAGGAACAGGTTTCTTTGAAGAGTTCAGCTGTAAAATTTGTACCTTGATCAGTTAGGATGGTTTTAGGGATACCAAATTGAGAAATAAAATGAAGGAGACAATCACTGGTTTCTTCGGCAGTTGTACTTCTGATAGGGTAAGCGGCGGAAAACTTTGTGAGATCATCTTGGATAGTTAAAATATATTTAAGTTTAGCAGTTCCAGATTCTGGGAGTGGACCAACAATATCTAAAGAAACTCGTTCAAAAGGAACGGTTGAAGTGCTAGTAATTTGCATGGGAGCTCTATTCACTTTGCGGAGTGCTTTATTTGTTTGACAGGATGAGCATTCTTTTACATAATTTTCAATATCACTACGCATGTTTTTCCAGTAAAATTGTTCACGGATTTTATTAAACATTCGATTTGAACCAAGGTGACCTGCTACGGGTATGTCATGGTTTTCTTTAAGTATCCTTTTGACTTCACTTGGGTTAGGATAATATATTTTATTACGATAAATATGAATTTCAATACCTGTGTTATGAAATAAGTATGCTAACATATTATAAATTTTTGAATAAATATGACGGTCAAACGGATTTTTAAAATCGGTTATGCTTATTCTTTGTTCTTTTTCTGGATTTGACATAAGATGATTCCTAAATGATTTTATAGTTTCAAATATATCGGGATAGCTACAGTCATCAAAATGATGCACTTTTATGAATAAGAAGACATATTGCTTATTATTATGCGAAAGGGTTTTAAATGAGTGAAGAATTCTTTCAGATTCAATAAAAGATTGGGATTCAGGGCAGCTTGACAAAATGTCCTGCACATAAGGTATGGATTCATCAAGATCCAAAGAAGTAGGGATAACAATTATTTTATTCTGTGTTTTCAATAAATTATCATTATGTTCAATTATAGGAGTGTTACAGGAAATATTTGATTTCAGGAATTTAGAATAATTATCATTTATTTCAGGTTGAGAGTTTGTTCGGCTGGTAGAAGGCTGCGGATCTACTGAATAGTTATTTTGATATGTTTCAGATATTGCAGCTGGAGGAGTTGAAGATATAGGAGTTTCACAAACAGTTGGAGGTTGATTGTCAGTTGATTTTAAAGATTTAGAAGATGTAGTAGGATTAGGAGATAGTAAAAGATTGTCGTTTTCTAGGAGGTCTATTGAAGGTAAGCCATCGAAATTGATTTGTTCATCTTCAGAGATTTGGATATCCAAATCGTCTAAGGTCAAAGGGCTAAATTGAAGATTTTCATCAGTAGGATTTTCAGGTACAGGAGGAACTGGATTTTCAGGTACAGAAGGAACTGGATTTTCAGGTACAGGAGGAACTGGATTTTCAGGAGGATACGGAGTCTTGGTAAATTCTTCAGAATTTCCATGAGTAATTGGATGGACAGGATATCTTGAGAGGGCATCGGCTGCAGAATTTAATTTCCCTTTTTGATATATAATCTCATATTCAAATTGCTCCAATTGGAGACGCCACCTTTGCATTTTACTGCTGGGGTCTGAATGATTGAAAAGCCACTTTAAAGGACGATGATCGGTGACTATGTAGAATTTTCTGCCAAAAAGATAAGGGCGAAAATTTTTGCAACCAAAAATTATTGCCAATAGCTCCTTTTCAGTAGTGCTATAGTTGAGTTCATTTTTGTTTAATGTCCTGGAAGAGTAAGCTATAGGATGATCCTTGCCAATAGGACCTTGAGAAAGAATGGCAGAGATAGCATAATTGGAAGCATCGCAAGTTAGCGTAAAGGGTTTAGTAAAATCAGGGTAAGCAAGGACAGGGGCGGAAATTAATTTATCTTTCAATTTTTCGAATGCGAGCTGTTGCTCGTTGGACCATACAAAAGGAATATCTTTTTTCAAAAGAGTGGTAAGAGGTTTAGACAATTTAGAAAAATCGGGAATAAATCTTCTATAGTAAGATATGAGTCCTAAAAAGGATTTTATCTCTTTGGGACATTTTGGGACAGGAAATTCTTGAACAGATTTGGTTTTATTGGGATCAGGTTTTAAACCATTTTCAGTGATAACATGACCCAGATAACCGACTTCTTTTCGTAAAAACTCACATTTATCCGGTTGTAATTTCAAGTTAAATAAACGGAGTTTTTGGAAAACTGCTGCGATGTTTTCGATATGGCTTCGTAAATCATGCGAGTAAATTACTACGTCATCGAGATATACAAAACATTTTTCGCCTTGAAGACCAGTAAGTACGTTGTTCATTAGACGTTGAAAAGTAGAAGGGGCGTTCTTTAAACCAAATGGCATACGACAAAATTCAAAATGGCCTTGTGGGACACTGAAAGCTGTTTTACAGGAATCTTTGGGATTCATTTTAATCTGATGAAAACCAGACGCAAGGTCAAGGGTTGAGAAGTATTTGGATTTACCTAATTGATCTAAAATTTCAGTAATGTTCGGTATAGGATAAGTTTCACCAATGGTAATATCATTTAATTTACGATAGTCAATTACGATACGCCATTTCTTTTTACCAGAAGCATCTAATTTTTTTGGAACTATCCAAATAGGAGAAGACCAAGGAGAAAGTGAAGACTGGATGATATTCTGATTCAACATTTTATCTATTTGTGTTGCGACTTCATGTTTGTGGACCTCGGGAAATCTATATGACTTGACATTGATTGGTTGATCAGTGGTAGTACGGATTTGATGTTCAATAGCATCGGTTGAAGAAAGCTGATCACCAGGAAGATGGAAAATATCTGAATATTTAGTACATATATCGCGTAAGGCTTCGGATTCTTCAAGGTTTAAATGTGAAGTTCTTAAAAGTTTTAGGACTTCTTGAGTTCTATTCAGACAACTTTGTTTATTTTGATTTGTTTGTTTATTATTATTTAACACACTATCTTGGTAATTTTCAATAGGATGTAAAGTAAGTTGGAGATTAGAATTTAATTCTGTAGCTTGTTCAGAAGTATTTAGTATTATAAGATTTATTCTATTATTATCTTTGACTTTTACCACACAATTCGCTATCAAGAGGGAGTCTGTGAGATGTTCATCAAGAAGGAGACCTTCTTTTATTTCAGGGTTACGCACAGAACATTCTACTATGATTTCTGAACGAGCTGGAATGTGATACACAGGATCATTGAAGATGAGTTTAACTTTGTTTTTGTCAATCTTAAGAGTTTTACAGTTATAGTTAATATTAGATTGATAATGGGTAAGTAAATTATTACCAATTATTCCATCATAAGACAAATTTATTTTATCAACAACGTGAAAATTGAATGGAATTGATTCTTTGCCAAAGATAAGCATAATATCAATATCACCGATAGTAGGGACGGCCTCTTTATTATTATCTATACCTTTTAGTTTTAATATATTATCTTTTCTTAGTTTCAAGTGTGGAGAATGTAATGAGGTCTTTTTAATAAGACTGATGGAAGAGCCAGTATCGACGAGAAAGGTAAGTGGTTTATCAGATACAGAAGTTTTAAGAAGGACATGAGGTAAAGACATCTTTGAGGGATCACATGTTATTTCATATATTTTTTCATTTTTTGTAACCATTTCAGGGACTGCATTAACATTTCCAGAATCTTTTTTTGCAATTTTTTTATTTTGTTTAATACAGGGTTTCATCTGAGGATGCTTTGGGGCATTTTGAAATTTGGAATTAATAGGTTGTTTCTTTTTATCAAAACTAGAAGAATCGTGGTAATTGACGTATGTGGGAGATTTAGAAATGGTGTCATTGAAATCATGACATTTGTCGCTGGACTCTACGAGACACCGTCGGGAGTCCTTTAATTGTTTAAATGATCATCATTTTCAATAGTATCATAATGCTCTTGAGAGTCATAATTTTGAGAATCGTAATTTTGAAAATCATAATCTTGGGAATCATAATTTTGAGAGTCGTAATCTTGAGAATATTCAGGTGCTTCAACCTGATCATCATTGTCATTTATGAAATGGACGCGAGAGGTTTGACCATTAAAAGGTTTTTTGATAGAATTATTTTGAGATTGTTGTTGAAATTGATTTGGGATTCGGCGTTGAGGTTGGTTAGTTGGGAACCGAGAGGTTTGACCTCCATTATTAAAATTGCCATTATTAAATTGACGCTTTTTACAATTCTCTATTGTATGACCTTGATTTTTACAATAACGGCATATCGGTATTGAAAATTGGTTTGGAATTCGTTGTTCATTATTAATATTATGTATAACTGGTCTAAAACTATTTGATCCTTGAGTAGGACGATGTGGAGTTGAATGATTTTGGACATTTCGCCTATGTAAAAGTCTTTGAATTTTTTCTTCTGATGTTGCGAAATTGATTGCACTGTTAAGATTTACTGGATTTTTACCTCGAACAAGGTTAGAAATATTAGGTTTTAGGCCAAGTAAGAATGTATGAAGCGCTAAATCTTCCATTGCTGCTAAGCGACCGGGTAATTCTAATTTCTTTTTATTTGACAGAGTAACCTCAGTAAGTAGTTTAGACAAGCAGGTCTCTAAACGAAGAGAAAATTGAGTAACAGATTCATTAGGTAACTGATGGCATTCTTGCAGATCTAAAAGCAAATGAGCATAGTGTTTGGTTTCGCCAAATTGACTTGTAAGAAATTCACTAAGTTGCTTCCAATCCTCAAATTCTTTGATGGAACATGCTGTTTCCGCTTTACCTTCTAATTGTGAAAGGATGTATGTAAGTAAAATTGGCTTTTGAGTGTCTGTCGCTAAATCATATGCACTTTGACATAAAGAAATAAAAGAATTTAATTTTTCCCTTGAGCCATCAAAGGGTTTGATAAATTTAAATAATGTTCCAATAGCAAGGGATTCGTTTTTCTGTTCTGCTTTGACTGACATTTTATTTATTTATTGAATTAAGTAAAAGAATTAAAATATAATATTGAACGATAAAAGAAAGTTAATGTTTATTTGAAACGGTGTAATAGTATGACATAAATTTTTAAAAGTTATTAGATACTTAATAGTATTGTGTGATTACAGTAGTCACACCTGCGTTCTCACGTCGGGTCTAGTAATGTGATATGAGCTTTGATTGCAAATAGCGTTATATGTAAATGTTTTAACTCACAGTCCGACGAATAGCACGAACATGATGCTTAGCTATTTCAGGAACGAATATTAACTTCGGGATGAATTTCTTAAAATGGACTCGGAGATATCTTCTTTTCACGACACAGAGTTTATATTTTTCTTCACGATACAGAGTTCATATAAAATTTCAGGATTCAGAGGTGGCTTCTTCACGACACAAAGCTTATATTCTTTTCACGACACAGAGCTCGTAAAAATTTTCAGGATACAGAGGTTTCTTCTTCACGACACAGAGTTCATATTCTTATTCACGACACAGAGTTCTTATTCTTATTCACGACACAGAGTTCATATTCCTTATTCACGACACAGAGTTCTTATTCTTATTCACGACACAGAGTTCATATTCTTATTCACGACACAGAGTTCTTATCCTTATTCACGACACAGAGTTCTTATCCTTATTCACGACACAGAGTTCTTGTAAAATTTCAGGATACAGAGATGAGTTCGGCGAAATCGACGACACTGCTCGAAATTGAAAATTATGACGGAGACGACCGAGGATAATAATTATCCCACCGCTGCCACCAAATTTTGTTAGGGGATTTTAATTAAAGCCCTTTTTAAAAAATGATTTTTATTTATTACAATTAATTATAATTTAATTATGGGCAAGTGTCGCCGAACGCGGTTGGAATCGAACTAATTAAAGAAACAAAAGGTGTAACCCTATTAATGTAATTGTGCTGACTATGCAGCGCCTCTTGCAATTTCCCTTACATAAAATAGATATAACAGAACGCTTAATAGCAATCATGGTCACGAGAGAGACTCAGGCTTAAATAAAAGATCATTATATAGTTGTTACAGACAGCACCTATCCATTAAATTATTCAATGATTTTCGAAAATGAAAGTTGTATTCAGTCAGGAACCGAAAATCAAAATAAATCCGCTGCAAAATCAGAAAAGATAGTTTTATTTAAAAAGATAAATTCTGATAAATCGCTGTAAGCTCGCCACTTAGACTGTTACCTCGTCGGGACTCATAATTGGCGCGACACCAAGTTAATGTTGTATAATAATTGACGGAATTTCCGCTATCAGACAGCTGTAATTGCTGGCAAGTTTGTAATTATTGTTTGCAAAATTTGCAGGGAGTGTTTTAATTTTGAAATTGCTTAGATTTAAGTAAATAATTTTATAAATATTTTTAAGAAACCTCATACACACTGACAAGGAAAATCAAAATACTTTTATGCTGATATTCATGAATACATAGGTATACATATAGTGTTGAAATGTCTTAATTCTATGCATCTAATATATATTTGTATTATCAAAATATTTCCGTCATATTTTTAAAAATATATGAATCACCCTCGCTGAACTCGGGTTCGTCCCTTGGTACGGTGATAAATGTTTATCCGCATAACCAGCTATAGTCATACCAAATTTCATCAAAATCTGTCCAGTGGTTTTCTCGTAATACGTTCCCAGACATACATACAAAAATTCTAAATACTATAGATTTGACCTCATCGATAATAATGACTACTTCAATAAGATTTTCTAAAAAATTTCGAAAAATCGATTCGACTCTGTTAGAATTTTATTACATGTATGGATAAAATTTTAAAATAAACGCTAATTAAACCAAATTCCTGTTCACAAAACGCATTGTAATATTAACATCACAACAAATATAAAATTTAATAAAGCCTGAGCTTTTAAAACTAAAATCTTAAAAAGAACTAACCATACATTTGTTTCCAGGGTTTGTTCTCCCGTATGACCTTCAGAGAGCCTGTATGGGTCGGCGGAGCCGGCAACACTACTGGGCTACAAAGCAAACTTGGACTTTCAGAGGGACTGTTGGGCTGTGTCGATTTCTTGAGAATTAATGGCGATACATATCGCTTAGTTAAAGATGCTGTATCTACACTGGATATTAGTAAGTTATTGATACGTACATACATAATATAATACATGGTTTAATTTATCGCCGTCCAACTATGAAGGAAAGTCTTCCCCAAAAATTGCCTATTATTGTAGCCAATCACGGTGCGATAATGACGTCCTGATCGATTACGGACACGGCGATCTCAATCTCACTGAGATTAGAATAATATAGATAGATGAAGATTTCCTAACAGAAAATCTCAATACCTAGGCTTAGCTGGACCTGGAACTAGAACTTAAGATCTGCAGCCTATAACGATGTGTATAATTCCTATGTAAGATATAAATATTAAATCACTAGCAACTTTTCCTTGCTTCGCTCGGGTACTTGCCTAGCTACGCGGATTTTGTTCACAATTTCATGAGTTTTAATTTTTTTTACGCGGAACTCTAATCCTTTTTTTTAAATAAAAGTCTTTCATTCAATTTCAATCTGCCAGTGAAAGTCAAAATCGGCATAGCCGTTTCGGAAATTAGCCGGAATAAACAGACAGACAGTCAAACAATTTTTTTAAAATTAATTTTTTATTATAGTAACCGTATATTCTCTTATATATATTTAGTAAAAAGCTGTTATTTTGACATTATAAACAGACACTTCAATTTTATTTATCTGTAAAGATAAATACAGATGCGGTCTTACAATATACTACTATATTTGTTACAATAAAACTAAGATAGTTTGGATGTATGTATTCAGCCCTTTTTTAACGTCCCACTGCTGGGCACGGGCCTCCCTCCAATACGAGGGGAATCAGTCCACCACGCTGGCCAAGTGCGGGTTGGCGGACTTCACTTGTCTTTCGAAAACTTGTTAGGTTCTTTTAGACATGCAGGTTTCCTCACGATATTTTCCTTCACCGTAAGACAAGTGGTAATCAAGTTAGAAAATGATTCGCACATGAAAATATCAGAGGTGCGAGACCCGGGATTTGAACCCGCTTCACTCGGTTTCCCAAGCAAACGCGTTACCACTGGGCTACCACTGCCTGAAGATAGTTTACTGAAATAAAATCGACCGATAAATAATAAAGCACCCCAAAACTTGTCACATAGTAGCCTGACATTATACTGTCGATCAGAAATAATTAAAAACTTCATACCTTCCATTAAATGGAAACAATTTTATTAATAAATAAAATCAATTGAAATTTTAATATGATATTTATTAAAGAATGAACATTCAATTTGGTCAGGTTATTTAAGGACTTCATAAAATATTTAGTCTTGCAAAAAGGTTACGTCGCCTCAAAGTTTGTAGGCCGCTCTGCGAGAGTCGCCTGTCTTGTATAATAATAGCCAAAAAAGATGAAGGTTTGATTCTTTTAGGGATAAGGATGTAAGTTTATAACAGTCAATTAAACTTTTTTGTAGGAAAAAAAATTCAATACAAATTATAAACTAGCGACTTACCCTCGCTTTGCTCGGGTGCGCGGATTATGTTTATAATTTCATGAGTTTTAATTTTTTTGCGCGGAACTTTAATCCTTTTTCTTAAATAAAAGTATTCTAAGGTACTCCTTATAACATCAACTAACTGCCAGTTAAAGTGTCGGAACAGACAGATAAACATTTAAAAAAATAGTTTTTCTTATAACTACCGTATATACTTTCATATGCATTTAGTAAAAAGCTGTTATTTTGACATTACAAACAGACACTTTCATTTTATTTCTTTGTATAGATTTAAGAGCCCAGCCGCGCTGAGTTTAGTTTGTTCGAGATAATCTCAGAAAGTCCTATACGTATTTCCGTACAGTTTTCACCAATAGAAACAGTAGTATCAATACTTTAAAACATCTTACAAAAACAAGCGATCGAAATGAAGATTGATTTGAATTAAATCAAAAAATCCTCAAGAACATCTAAGAACATCAGTCTGGGCTACTAGTCTTGTATAAATGTTAAATCCACTATACAAGACATTCTTTTACTTACGCTACTATCTAATGTATGGCTATTGTATGTTTTTAAATCTATATACATTTTATATATTTATAGAAATCTAAAGAAACCTATGTCATAACATAAGTTTTGATAATGCTAAGTTTTTTTCCAAATTAAAAGATAATCCTTACAAGAGGTGAATATTTTAGGTAAAAAGTGTTTTTATCTAATTAAAGGCAAATTTATGAATTCTTTTGAGTTATCAAGACCAAGACCGATGTCTGCGGAGAATTTTAATGGAATATCTTAATTGGCTTTGCACTAACCATTTCTGTGACTTTAATAAAGTAAATGTAAGGCCGGTTAAGACTAAGACACTATTCACAGTACACTCAGTGTATACACCGAGTGTCTCTGTGTGAACGCGAGTGTCTCTAATTTCACATTTAGAAATATTTATATGATTATGTACAAACTATAGTTATGGTTATTTCAGATGAAAGGATAATTATTACTAAATATTATAAAAAAGTATATATTTATATGTATAAAAATGTATTTTTCATAATAAAATGTAATATTTCGGTGGATTTCGTATGTCATCTGCCTAATCGGCGATGCCTTCTTTAGACATTTTTTTTCTTCTAATTAATATAAAGAAAAATGTAAATGCAAGCAATTACCTTGGGTACTAGTATAGTATTATATGATCTGTGGTAAATGTTAGAATTGGGTGTAATTATGAGCTTAATGAAGCGATAAGGTCATTAGTAATTGTACAGAAAGGGTCGTACGAAATCTAGAAATATTCCCTTGTAAAATATTTCATTTTTATTTAGGTAAATAGGATTTATTATATTTTTATACATAAAAAATTTTTAGCCTGCGGTTAGAAGTCTCAAAATATTAATTGTTCGAAAGATTATTTTCTTTTCTTAACCGCCAAAAAAAAGGAGGAGATTCGTAATTCGACACATATTTTTCATGTTTGACCACGCACAACTTTTTACAGTGTAGTCCGATTTCGATGATCTTTTTTTATTACATGGGGTAAGCCTCAAAATTAGTCTTATTTAAATTTAAAAAAAACCACCCTTAAATGTAGAAAATAGGAAATGATTGATTTTTCACCTGAATATTTAAAATACATCGTCTTACTTTGCTACTACTAAGTATATCTACACTAAAAATGGAAAAATAAAGACCGACTTCAAAAAAAAACCACTAAAAACTAAAAAATAACTGATTAATAGTTTTTATTTACTACAGATACTTAATCAGATATTTTTCAGTCGGTGACAGCCGATACAAGGTAAAGCACACCGTCTTATATTTATAATAGTAAACTTCAACATCAAGTTGAATAAATTTGTATCATTTATGTCCACCAGAAAGATATCTATCTAGAAAGGGAAACGGTTGAATGCTAACATGCAAATACTTCCTTCCTGTCCTTAGGGATGGTGTGATTCATTTAACCCTTTGAGCCATTTTTTAAATGTCCCCATAGACATGTTCGACGAAACTTTACCAATAACGATAACAAGGTTAAGTTCAAATTATATTCTAAATGTTATAGAAATAATAAACTTTTGCTTAAAACTTTAGGATCTGATGAGATTAATGTTGTATAAATTATAATATTTAATTTAGGTATTTGATCACAATTCAATTCAATTTTCTTGTTAATGGCTTCAAAGCGTGCCAGTTGAGCACAGATTATTTCGCCAATGTCATATAGAATGCGTAAGACACGAAGGAGATTGGTTGGTAAAAGATTCAATTCAATTCAATTATTTTGATAATGGTCTAAAATTAGACCCTCTCTCTTGAAAAATATGACATGACAGCTGTCACATAATAAACCTACGAGTACACGTCTAGTGTATTCAACTTTATTGGCTCTTTACAAGCTAGTCTTGAGTAGAGTTACGCCCATAGCTAAGATACCTTCGTCTTTTAGTATTTTAGTAAAACATAAGCATTTCACGAGTATAATCGTAAACACGATATAAAATCGCTTTGAAATTAAAAGTACAAAACAAAGCTGCAGCATAGTTCAAATAATCATAATCATCAAGTTTTATGTAAAGAAAATCTAATATATTTTTATAAATATAATATTAAATTAATTAAAGTTTTCTTTAACTATTTTGATAACCATTTGAATTAAAGTTCATTGATGCCTCTGCTTTTGGTGACAGATATCTTGAGGACAGGAATCGATTAACTCTTTATAGCTCTAAAATCTAAACATTATAGTTCTCGAGCTCATATTATAAATGACTTTACGAATAATACTTTTTGTATTGGGAGAGCTTCCTCTAAACTTATCAGATTCCCATGTTGTGTTGTAATATTGACAACACGTAAATGCAATGGAGACTTCTTATTTCATTAACATATCACGTATTAATTTTCAGTAAGCGTAATTGAACTTTAAACTTGCTCTATTAAGAACTCTCAGTCAAGAGCCATGAGCTTTATAAATATGTAAAATTCTAAAAAAATATGTAAATATTCCTCACGTATGGTTAAAAAGCGTTTTATTTAATTAAAAATGTTTTATCATTTTTATATTAAAACACCATTCTTTGACCCACTTAGATGTAATTTACACGCTTTCCTCCAACCTCTTTGACGAAGTCGAGGGCCTTTTTAGCTTTTTCACTGTATTCGTAACTTAGAGTAAAACGTGAATTTGCTATAATATTTTAAACTTTACTCTTTAGTGTTTATTCGAAAATTGTTTCTTGTCGGAAGCTTTTATCAAGCTACAGTGTTTTTGATGGGCTAATATTTTATATTTGATTTCAATTAAATCTATCTAAATATGTTCAAAATCAAAGGTTTTGTAAACAATGTGCAAGTAGACATTGAAGAGTTCCACTGTCACCTCTTGGCTCCAACATCAGATCAATCTAATGATATCAATTTATTGTTTTACCATGTGATAAATCGATACGAAAGTAAAAAGTCTAAAATCGATTACTCAGATTTGATCAAATATACTTAATTTGAGTTAGTATGTAAGTAAATATATTATATGAGTAGTTGAAAATATCGATAAGTTCTGGGTATACTTACTGTTTAATTTACTTATATTTTATATTTTGCTTAACCCTTCAATTCCCATTCATGTGAAAAAGTAAAAACAGAGTATCTCTTCTGCATAATAGTATAGATACGTTTAGTTTACACCCAAAAAAAAAACAAAACTACCACCCCCATTTTTTTTTTATAGTGGGAATTGAAGAATTCAATAAATTTATGTTTATATTTTTTTTATTTAGAAATGTACGTAGTGTCACTATTGACACACAATCTATTTATTTAAAATATACTACAAGCGTAACATACACAACTACAGGGTCTTTTTGAAGTCATTTAAAAAAGAATGAATGAATTAAAAAAAAACATCCGTACCGTAAATTGGACTCGTGAAGTTGCAAACGCAAATACGCGCTAGACTGTGTTACCACAGTGAGCACTTACTTATCTTTTTACAAAAAATGTGAAATGTGTTTATTTTTTATTTTTGTATATGTAATCTCTTTTTTTTTAATTTTTAGGTAGGAAACTAGTAGAATACCTACGAGTTAAAATATTTTATAAGATACAGGGATAATATGCAAAATAACAGTGAACAAGAAAGTCTTGAACGTGCATCGTGTAGTTTTGCTATTGAAAACGGTTCCCACGATTGAATTTAAAAGTCCAACTCGATCTATTTGTCATACACTCGATTCCAAGTATCAAAAGACGCAAAATGTTTATACGTCAGTACAAATATTGTGCCTTTGAGAATATTTTAAGAGTTTTACTCCGGTTTGAATGAAATGAATAAAATAACAAGTTTGTGAAATTCAAAATAGTAAAAACAATGTAACATGTAACAAAATAAATATAGTATTCTTCTTTACTTTGTAATCTAATAGTTATTTGCAGTTATGTAAAAAAAGAGTCAGTGGTAGCCAAGTGGTAACGCGGTCACTTGGGACTGAAGCGGGTTCAAATCCCGGGTCTCGCAGCTCTGATATTTCTGTCTTGATTACTTCTTATCTTACGGTGAAAGAAAAGATTGTGAGAAAGCCTGTCTAAGAGAACCTAGCAAGTTTTCGAAAGTCATGTAAAGTCGTATTGAAGGGAAGCCCGTGCCCAGCAGTGGGACCTTAAAAAAGGACGCAGACACATATATACATACATATTAAAAGAAGTCAAATATTCTATAATATTAAAAATAATATTATACAGAGGAAAGATTTGTATTTTTGTATGTTTGTAAAGAATAAATTAAAAAACTACGGCAGCAATTTAAATGAAATTTGATAATAACATAGTTTGAGACTCCGGAAAGGACATACGTAGAATATTTTTTATTCCGGAAATCATCCTATAAGGGGGTGAAAATGGGGATGAAAGTTTGTATGGGGAATCAACCTAGGGACGACCCCGAGAGAAGCGAGGGTGAGTCGCTAGTATTCTATAATTTTAAAGGCTTTAGAAACATATACCTCAAAAAATAATGTTCATATTACTTCGTTATAAATATATATATTCCACGCTGATATAGAACCTGCAACATTCGGCCTAGTGGCAACTGGCAACGCGTAAGACACGCGTGCATTTAAAAAAATCTACGTCTTATATTTATTTATACTTTATGTACACGAGTATGCATATTTTATACAGTAGAATAAATAGCAGCAATAAAAATATATAATTCATAATTTTCCCTAGTTTTAGTTAGGAAAAGCCAATTTTTCGTGAAAATACTTCCATTTCAGTTGCGGAAGCCGTTGACGGATTCGGGGCATTTATAACGTTTAGCGTGTCCCACATACTTTCGACGGGTTTTAGAAAATGACCTAGTAACGTCTGCATGTTACATCTTTATTGTACACTTTTTTTAAAGTGTGCTTTATGGGCATATGTTAAAAACTGGTACAAAAAATGTTTATATATATATATATATATATATATATATATATATATATATATATATATATATATATATAAAACTTTAAATAAACTCTTTCTGATAATGACCTACTTTTTTGTACGTATGAAAAGAAAGATTTGAACATGGAATAACAGATAATATCGACATATATATCGTCTAAATTATGTATAATGCTTAAATAAATAAAATTCAAATTTTTATTCCATATTAGTGTTTCAGAAATACACTCATTATTCAGTTCGGAAAAAAATCATTCGAAGAACTAATAAAAGAAACTAAGAAGAAAGAAAAAATCCGAAAAGATAGGTTTATTTAAATGTCTAATATTCGCGTAAATCTAAGAAAGTATTAAGTTTTTTTTATATGACACTAGCGACATCTTCAGTAAAATCATCGACATATTTCAACCAATTTACACAAAACCTACAAATTATACACCTAAACCTTTCTTATGAATCACTCCGTCCGACTATGTGTGAAAACCCTATGAAAATCCGCTTCGTAGTTTTTAAGTTTATATCGTTCCTACAGACAGACAGACAGGTATCGCTCACAATTCCTTCTATATCTAGATTATCGAAACATACAGACACATATCACTCAAGTCGGGATCGTAGGATGCTCTTTTCAACAATCGAGCGCTCGTCAAACTCTGCCACACAACAACTCATCATACCTATGTATATATATAAAATAGTCTATCTATTCCATACTAACCGTTAAAACGTACATAGGGACGAACTCAAACGAATCGATGATGAGTCACTAGTATATAATAAATCAGTTTCTTATAAAACCCAAGTAATTCCAAATCTCTTTTATAATATACTAGCGACTCACCCTTGCTTCGCTTCGGGTTCGTCCCTAGACAAAAACAAATCTATCCCTCGGGAATCGTACATTTTTCCGGGATGATATATAGCCTATAGCCTTCCTTAGTTAACGGGCTATCTAATGCAAAAAGAATTTTTCAAATCGGATAAGTACTTGCTGAGATTAGCGCGTTCAACCAAACAAACAAACAAACAAACTCTTCAGATTTATAATATTAAGTATAGATACCTATATAATATATATGAAAGTTTAAAAAACATCTCTAGTGATGTCTATTATATAAAGCACAAGTAACTCGTTTACATATCAATAGCTGGAGACTGATCACTCGATAGAAAACGCCAGCAATCGAATTTTTACACGAGCATCATCGACTATTGGATTATGATTTGTAAGAGATTGATGTAAAGTATTATTGATTTGTTGGATATGTAATGGAGACTAGTTAGTACGAAATATATAGGCAGTGGTAGCCCAGTGGTAACGTGCTTACTTGGGAAACCGAGTGAAGTGGGTTCAAGTCCCGGGTCTCGCACCTCTGATAATTTCATGTGCGAATCATTTCCATCAAAATTACCACTTGCCTTACGGGGAAGAAAAGTATCGTGAGGAAACCTGCATGTCTGAAAGAGCTTAGTAAGCTTTCAAAAAACATGTTTAGTCCGCCAACCCGCACTTGGCCAACATGGTGAACTATATCTGTCTGTAACCATTTCACGCTTAATCCGCTGAACCGATTTAGATAAAATTTAGTATGAATATAGTTTGAGACCCTGGAAAGGATATATGATAGTTGTTATCCCGGAAATCATCCCTTAAGAGGGTGAAAAAAGGGGTGGAAGTTTGCATGCTCAATCATTTATTTCTCATGTAAGGGATGTAATCGTATCATTGTACGTATGTACATATTTAACAAGTCTATCTATTCCATACTAAGCTTCAAAATGTAACATAGTATGTAATGCGCGTTATAATATTAATACCATATTTAAATCTCTATTAGAGTTAGGATAATTTTAAGCTAATTCTAACTGATCCAAACTTCAAAAACTTATAATTCTTAACATAAACAAAACTGAAATAATAGACCCCTATACTAAGAGACTACAGTCTACAATTCAAATGAGATGGTCATGAACTATTTTTTACTAGTGACAAACCCTCACTTCGCTCGAGTGTATAGTATAGATACACTAAATTTTATCCGAATCTCTCTAGCCATATCAGAGTAAAGGTGTAACAAACATACAAACTTTCACATTTATAATAATTCTCCGATTATAAGAACAACTTAATAGATTTTAACGATGGCGGTTTTTTTTTATCCGGCAAAATCTTTTTTAACGTCCCAAAGTTACTGGGGGATAGGAAGTAGAAATTTTATGAACTTTTCATCACAGGATATAAGTGGAGGTAAGAAGAAAGCTCACAAGCTGCACTATTAAGAGAATTACTGAAGAACATACTTTTCCCTCTAGAGAAAACGGCTCGGTTATTTAATAAGAAAAATATCTCGCAAGCTTAGTATATGTGTGGTAGAGATTGCATAAAAAACTATAATAATAAAACAAGAAACTATTAAAACTTTGTAAAAGTCTTTAAATATTTACTTAGTTTTCTGAAAATATTAGAAGAAAGATGAATCTCAAAATATGACTATAATAATTGAAGTTACATGATACTGTCAATATAAGAAAGAAAACTTAACATAAAAAAAACAAAACTTACCATAGATAAATAGATATTTTTTTTTAAATTGTTAATATTTTTTTAAAGATTTTACAGTCTTGTTTTTTTTAATTTCATAAATTCATCCTCTAATTCATCCTCGTAACTTATTCCACACGCACTGCTACATAACCTACATAGGCAAGAATACCCCTACCTTTCATCTTTCGTCTCTTTGCAATGCACATGTCAGCAGATTCCTCTCAAAAATTCAAGAATGCTCTGCATTTAAATTCTTATAATGTGTAATAATAAATCTTTTTTGAATGTTATCGATAATTTTTCAATTTCTTTTCGTTTAATTTTTCTTCCACTAATGTTGAATTTTTATAATCATTCATCTCCTTATAATTTTTATTCATAAATTATTATCAATAAATTTGATTTGTTTCGTTTAATTTTTTTTCTCTCTCTAACATAATTTTTAAGCGAATCCCACTTTTTGATGTTTTTCCCTATAACCTAAGTAGCCTACACCACGCATATGTAAGTCATTTTATTATAAACCTTGTATAATAGTTAATGAAGTTATGAGACCTAAATAAAGAAATAAATAATTACATTTACAATAATATTATTTTTTGCTGACCATACACAATGTTTAACAAGCTTTAATATTCCGCGAGGAGGGTGTTATTTACGGCCTTCCCGCGGCCCTTTGATTTATAACGTCGTCTCGACCGTAATTGACAAACATACGTGCAGAGCTATAATTATTTAACAGATCTATATACAGCATATCTATATATAAAAATAAATGTCCGTGTGTGATTTATTAAAAAGGATTTCGTGTAGAGAGCATGTTGTCGGTTACACGACATTTAAGTCTAAGTTATAATCCATACTTCCATACTAATATTATAAATGCGAAAGTAACTCTGTCTGTCTGTCTGTTATCGTTTCACGCTTAATACGCTGAACCTATTTAGAATTTAGGTGTCGAGATAGTTTGAGTCCCTAGAAAGGACATAAGATAGTTTTTTAGGAGGTGAAACGGGAAGTGAAAGTTTGTATGGGGAATCAATCATTTCTCAAGTTAGAAATATATATACATATATATTATTTTATAAATTACTTACTTATCATTTTCAACGTGATTACAATTATTAGTATTACGGTGAACAAAAACATCGTGAGGAAACCTGCACCTGTGCGTAAGTGATCCTAAGACGCCCCATTAAGACAGGGGAGGTTTTGTTGGGTTTTAATGGGTAGTACTGGCTTTTCCAGCTGGCGAGTCCCACATAACACCTGATGGTACGCGTAAATGCATTTGCCAACATAAAAAAATGGCAAAATCCGCCTCGTACTAAACGAATAAACGTGTGACCTTAAAAAGTTTTTTATAGAATCTCCGGAATGGCTAAACTGATTTTCTGAAGACTTTTACTAGCAGCTATTGCAAATTCGAATGAAAGTAACAAACATTTTTTCAAGAAGAAAAGAAAGAAAGTTTCTTTCTATTCATTTAATGAAAACATTACTTAATGGCTAGATACTTTGTAGGGAACATTCTATTCTTGTGTGTCTCTATATTTTGATCAGAAAAATTCAATAGTTAATTTCCAAGAAGAAATAAAGATTCAAATAACAAAGTTGTGCAGTAATAAAAATAAATAATTTTATCGCAGTTAACTTTAACCCTTTTCGCTTCATCACGTGTGCACGTCTCATAGAGCTATGCAAGATAAAGTAACCACCATTCACTGCAGCATCCTTCTATCTAAAGCGCTGAAAGCTACGGGTTAGTAGGTGAACGTTTGAGATTTACATCTAAGCTACAAGCAGTCATTTTCCTTAAATTTAGGTCTAAATATATTGATAAATGTATAAGTACTTTATATAATGTATTATTTGAAACCTAATTTAGGTTATATAAAATCAAATAAATTAAATAGATTATGATATAATAATAATATTAGTTTGATTTACACGTTTATATTATTAATACGAAATTTTGTTAATAGCTCATTGGATTTGAGTTAGACTGGAAATGGATATAGTTTATGAGATAGATTCAAGATGTACCTACCAGACAAGCGACGCCGCGGGCATATACCAATCTTTATTAATATTATGAATCTACACGTTATAACACAACCCAAAAAATATTTATGATCAGAATTTCTTGAAACTTGGTATTAATGCTCTTCAATACAATTAAATAAATATGTGTTTTAGCGTTTTTTGAAATTCATCCCATAAGGAGATAAAATAATGGATGAAAATTTGTACGACACCTACCTTTTTATTGTTTTTTTGTTGTAGTTTTAGCGCGAGCGAAGCCGCGGGTTTTGTTAGTATTAAATAAAATAAGTGTCGAATTTCTTTCATGTTGTTAGACAGTAATTGATTGGAGTAATTTTGTGTAGCGATAGCATAGACCAAGATCTGTTCATCGAATAAAAAATGTTTTGCAATAAATCTAACAACTAAGCAAATGAGTAAAATAATAATAAAAAAAAATAATTTATAAAAATAAAAAACCCGAATACGTAAAAAGCGAACTGAAAAAATAAGAACAAGTTGACGAAGAAATATATTATTATGCATTCAGAGCCATACATTACACGTAGCAAGACTCGCAGCTAGTATAAAACATGTAGGTACATATCATATCACATATCAAACACATAACCCTCGTTTGGGCTTCACTGCGGTCGGGTAAAAACATAAGTAGTATCTTAAAACGTAGTACCTACGGAAATTTTCACACAAAATAAGCATATGTAACTATCCCGTGGGAAATCTTTGTATGTTTCGAAAACTATGATATTCTAAATATTAAACCGAGCATGTACATACTGCCAATAGACATTTTTGTAAAATTTCTAAATACTATTCAGTTGGGCTTACATTTCAGTCGACTTCAAAAACTCAATACAGGCATAATAATTTTTGTCTATATCTTCACAAATTGTGAACTTTTAATTTATGATTCTTATTTTAATGTATGAATGATATTTATTTGCCTCAAAAGTCAAGGATGGCCTAAATAAATAAAAAATCAAACCTATACGTACATTTTAAACTAAGCAAAATAATTTAAACGTAATTTAATTAAGATTAGTTTTACCAGTTAGCCGTAAAACAAACAAACAGACATATTTTTTTCGTAATATTAGTAAGATAAAGTTACTAATAAATATAGAAATTCGGAAATCCTGACTGCCAAATCGACAAACCTCAACACTCATACAATATCTCCCAGACTAATTAGCTGTGCGTGTTCTGACTGACAAAGAATGAAATTTATTAGGATTACACTCACCTTGATCCGTTCTAATTAGTAGGTTATGGATCTTATTCAGTCCCTTCTAACAAAAGGCAAAGGACGTATCGTCACAAAGGACATAGTGTATTTTTTTAATAAGCCCTATAATTTAATATGTCAGTATAATCTAATTTATTTAAACGAGCAATTCTTGTATATTTATTTATGTATACCGGCGCGGCGATCTCGGAAACGGCTCTAACGATTTCGCTGAAATTTGGCATGTGTAGGATTTCGGAGGCGAAAAATGGATCTAGATTATTATAATTTTTGTTTTTTTTTTGTATTTATTCAAGTTTTTAGTTTTTTTTTTTGAAGCTCGATCGCCCAGGTATTTAGTTTTAAGTGGTTAACTTGATAAGACCTATTTTTTGTCCAGTACACAGTAGCAATTAAAGTATTTATCTGTATCTAAAATATCAAAGTTGTTATTTATTTTATTTTATTAAAATGTAAAAAAAATCAAACCTGGCTGGTAGTTTCAGAGATTGAAAGAAACAAAAACAACAACTTTTCAGCCTCATAATTTTGTATTTCTATGAATTAGAAAAACTAATATTGTAACTAACCAAGAATTTCTTGGAAAAATAAACGCGAACATTACTTTCGAGAAGTCGAAGTAATAAAAAACACGCTTAAAACATGCAACGTAACTAATTGTTACTTAGTAATTTAATTAAGTGCTTGAACCTCTATAGAAATAAAAAATTGTCTTAAACGTGTATTTTTAATAAAGACTAGAAATGTTTTAAATAAATTAAAAATCCTAGTTAGAGGTTTTTTGAAGTGAAACTTCTCTAGAATCGTTGTGAGTGTGAAATGAAACGGAAATGCGACGCTAAAAAGAGACAAACATATAAATATATAGGATTAAGCCGGCAAAAGAATGAGATAAAATACATAGCCATGTTGCCATGGTAACCGTTGTTATTGTCTGACAAATATATAATATTAAGTTTCACTTCTACCATATGTGAATTGCACACATACGTACTTTTTTAAATACATTTTATCCAAATTCATCCAGCCATTATCCACACATACAAACATTCGCATTTACAACAGAAATCCTATGTATTGGGTCAGTATACATTATCTAGCACTCTATGACGTTTAGAAACAGGGCAATTACACAAAAATAAAACCAGCGTTTCATTATAAAACTCATTTACCCCCTTTATTTTTGTTCAGCATAACGTTACATTCGCCCTCATTAGCAGGCATGTGGGGATGACAAATCGTAATACATTAGACCTTGGAATGCCCTCTAATTAGAAAGGTCATGGACTATGCCTGTTTCGTGAAAAATGAATTTCTTTTACTGAATTTTGTTGAATTTATTTTATTAATTTTCTGTACTAATATTATAAAGCTGAAGAGTTTGTTTGTTTGTTTGTTTGTTTGTTTGAACGCGCTTATCTCAGGAACTCCTGATCCGATTTGAAAAATTCTTTTTGAATTTGATAGCCCGTAAACTGAGGAAGACTATAGGCTATATTTCATCCCGGAAAAGTGTACGAGTCCCGTGGGATCGATTTGTTTTTGTCTAGGGACGAACCCGAAGCGAAGCGAGGGTGAATCGCTAGTGTAGATATATATCAACTTGACCCGCTCTCATTTTTGGTAGCTCGAAGGTTTACGAAATTAAGGACTTTGTAGGATGTGTAATTTAAAAAAGTAACTAGACTAGGCATTAGCTAAAAATTACTCGACTACTACATAGGCAGATAGCTATGTAAAACCTGATAAATATATTATGTTATAGATGTAACCAAAGCCAATGGAGTCATCTCAAAAACTGATATGTTCTTTTAATAATTACAAAAGAATACACTTCCTCCTATCGTCCAAAAATTAATTACTGTAATTAGCCCGAACTATCAGTAAGAAATAAATACTACCTTATTGCCCACTATTCCACGCGCGCGCTAAGCAGGGTGGGAAGAAAAGATGGCCTATATCCGTCCCCGTAATATAATCTACATACGAGTACATATGTACATATATGTATATAAGAACTTCGAAATTTGTAGTGGTTTAAGCAGTTTAACAAACTACCAAATAGACAGGATTACCTTTACATTTGTAATATTTTTTTATGAATAACGTTATTTTCATAAATTATACCTAAATCTTAGGTATGCCTACTGAATAATAATAATTAGCAAATATGAAATCTTCAGATTAATGTGTCTTATGCCTTTGAGACTTATTCCATTTCTATTTCTATGATTGTGTTTGATAAGGCTGACCCATTTATGACTCATACCTATTATAATATAACCCGCCTGCCTTATTTAAGTTGTTTTTATAGCAGGTATACCATATACTAGCTATTGTATGTAGTTTTGCTCGACTGATTTATCCGTAAAATGTGTATGTGATATTTTATTTTGAAATAGTCAACGCTCGTCATACGTTACTTTTCTTTGCTTCCCCAGATCCTACTTAAGTACATACAATTAATACCCCAATACTTTCGTAATTAATTTAACATACAATTTTATTTAACTTATTGAAATCTCTCTCATAAATTTTATAATGAATGTGAGAGTTTTGTATGTGTGTCTGTGTGTGCGCTTGTCCTCTATGTCTATGTGTGCACAAAGGCTACTATTAGTGATAAAAATTGCCGAAAGATAGTGCCGCTTTTTACCGATGATACGACTCTGTCAAGCCTGAGGAGTCCGACTGGATGGGTACCACCACCTTATTTTTTTCTTCCGCCAAGTAACAATGATTGCATTGTTGTGTTCCGGTATGAAGAATAAGGAAGCCAGCGCAGTTACAGGCAAGAGGCATATCATCTTAGTCCTCACAGTGATAACGTACCGGCGGTTCTGCAGTTTTGTTACGTAAAACCTAAGCGCATGAACCGTAGGTGTTATGAGCGACAGGTAGTATAAATACTAAAGTCTTTTCTTTAATTTTGACAATATAAAGTAAAGTAAATTATGAATTTTGCCAAAATTTCATTATAACAAATATAACATATATATAACATATATAACAAAGTTGTACATAAATTGAGTTTCATATAAATAATATAAACGTGTCCCTTTACAAATAACTTAGATATCCTAATTACTTATTAATTTAATCTCCGTCAGTAATAACAAGTTAATTTCAAACTGGCAAGTTTCAGCCAAAACTCCTTCTTTCATCTCAGTACAGTTTACCTCGAGTTATCGCAAAATCAGCCCGCAGCTGTTTCGTTAATTAAATAATTATTATAAAAACTACATAAATTATAATAAATTTATACTGACATTATTTACATTAATTTTTATATTAATTATTTACATAAATTAAAAAAAAATAGTGTTATTTGGTCAACATTTCATATGAGAACGGTAGGATCGATTAACATATTTTTTTTTATTTATATCATCATAATGTTTGAAATAGCCCGAATGATGTTTTTATGGTAAAAAATTAGGAGATTTGGGAAAAAGTAAAAGTGCTTTTTCTTTAGAATTTTTGTAAAAACTCTAAGGTCACCTAGAAATTTATTACCTACCTAGAACTTTGTAGGTTTGAACGTCGGAGGATAACCACAGAACTACAGATCTGATTTTGATAATGTGTTTACTTTTTTAATTCATTTTCGTAATAGGTTATTGTAAATATTGTTTGTTGGGACATTAACACACAGCACCATCTAGTTCGACAGTAAGCTACGGCCTGTGTTATGGACACCAGATACACTACACATAATATATAAATTAAAATACATACATTTTATAAATATAAACACCCATAACTGGAGGATAAACATTCGTTCTAATCACACAAATGAATGTCCCCAGCGGGACTCGAACCCGCGACCGCAAGTAGGGTCACTACAAACTCCAAACATGTCGTCAAGGTCATATTTAGATAAATATGATTTTAAACTATCAAACCAAAACATCTTCAGTTAATAAAGTTGTAAGAGCTTAAGCGAAGTAAAAAGGTTGCTAGTGTGCAATCAATATTTTATAATCTATAATCGTTTTAAGTTTCATAAACCAATATATTAAAATACGAATCGTATCATCTATATTCTAAGGACATTGTGAAGTAAAAGTTTTCCGTGTGTCTCGAAACAGAGACAGCGACAACTTAAAAGATTAAGTATTGACGTGATAAATGAGACTTCTTTAGCAGTTAAACGGGAACTCTTCAAACAGTATGTAATGGAGGATGTTTGTAAGGTATTATAATGTTTAGGAAGTTGTGACTGAAAAGGATAATCATTAATATATTAAGTACATAGTTACATTTTTATATATTACAAAAGCAGCAAGAGTTGAGTTTCTCGCAAGTTCTCAGCAGGACCTGAGTTGATGTATGGTTCATACTGATATTTTATTAAATTAATTTAAAAAAATTGACGATTCAAAAGAACTTATCTTTTTGTTTAAAGCATAATTTGATTTGATAATTTTTTTATGTTACATATAATAGCAATAAGTTCGTCCGTCTGTTTATTTATACACACTAATATCAGAAACAGGATTTACTAACGCATTAAGTATTCAGCCAAAAGCGACATCAGCTATGTTTATACCGAGACAAAAATAGAATTTACGTGGGATAGAGTAGTAGATGGAGGATTCGGATAAAAGTGACATAACAATATTAGATACGGTATGCCTTTTAATCTGTACATATAACAAAATTGTAACTAAGCCGAAGCTGTCCATTAAATATTTTAAAAAAAATCGTATTGAAATAGACATTACTATCGATACAGAGGCCGAATCTATAGTTTTTAGATTTTTTTGTCTGTCTGTTACCGCATCGCGGAAAAACCACTATAGGGATTTTGATGACATTTGGTATGAAGATAGCTGGTTATCCGGGTCAACATATAGGATACTTTTTACTGCGGGAAAACATCTCATCTCTGAGAAATCTATACTAAACGCTAAAACGTAAGTAAGGACGAACCCGAGCGGAGCGAGGGGGATTCGCTAGTAAATATATAATTCTGTTAAGCTTACCTGTTTTAAATTCAGATTTTTAAAAGCATGTGATAACTAATCATACTGTTAGCACATGTTACCAGCATAAATTATATGAAACTGGCGACTTACTCTCACTTCGCTCGGGTCGTACGTTTAGGTACGTTTTATATATATATATATATATATATATATATATATATATATATATATATAAATACTTATTATGAGCGCACCTTACGAGATAGACACATGCTATTGTAGATTTTTCTGTAGGCCTTTTACACCTACAATTGTCTAGTACATTATTTTGATCTATTTCGTAAGGTTTAGCAAGCAATGTAAGCGCCCTAAAATATGTTTTTTACGACATCAATACAAATCTTTGAAATTCTTGGCTTTTCTCTACTATAATATGCGTGTATTATACATATAAACCTTTTATAAAAAAAGCTCTAAATGATAGTGAAAATCGTATCAAAATCCGTTGGGTGGTTTAGTGGAAGTTAGCGGAGAAACAGACAGACGAAAACAGCGACTTTGCTTTCAAATATGTATAGACTATAGAAGTGTCTTTTAAAACAAATTTCAGGCTTTAACATTAAATATCTATTATAACTTTTTTCATTCGGACAAATAAATAGAAATAAGACCTCTTAAACTTAAGTTACCTTATTATTTATGCTAAATTTAAAATATTAGCTTTCATCACAAATTCGTATAAGTATTTAAACAGGGTGTAGAAAACGAATTTTAATGTCCCCTAGATCCTATCTATACTATTATATTATTATAAAGCTGAAGAGTTTGTTTGTTTGTTTGGTTGAACGCGCTAATCTCAGGAACTACTAATCCGATTTGAAAAATTCTTTTTGCATTAGATAGCCCGTTAACTGAGGAAAGCTATAGGCTATATATCATCCCGGGAAAATGTACGGTTGCCGTAGGATAGATTTGTTTTTGGCTAGGGCGAACCCGAAGCGAAGCGAGGGTGAGTCGCTAGTTAATAAATAAAATGGAAATTCGTGACGGCGCGACGCGTACAGAATACGCAATCATTTTTCAAGCTGCATACATAATATTTCATATAATGCAGTTTCGTCTCATACGTCCATAAATTTCACTGTTATAAATCGGTAATGGATAACAAGATTTTTGTTCTTTTACATTTCGATTGTTATTTTTTATTTTTTTATTTATTTTTATTTTATTTTCAGACACAGGTCCATATTTACTAACAATATCTTAATATAAACATTTAAAATTTTACAATTGGAACTTAATACTATTAGGAACATTATTTTACGTATTTAAATGACGATCTATGTGTCGTCATCCAATGCCACATTATGTGACTGTCAAGTCTTTCAGCCACAGTGGCTACAAGGCTATTGGGGCTATCGCGCACTCGCCGCATCAGAGACGCTATTCGTGATCTTATTACTGCGTAAAAGTCCGGCACACCAGCACTCGCGAACATCTCCGAGGCACTGCAAAAACGCGATAGCCCCAGCATTACCTTTGCGTATAACTGACCCATAGGGCGCACGTGTACATGGACTGACAATAGGCTCTAAACAATGTTATTTTAACTTCTCTTGTACATCGTGCGAACCTACGAGCCAGCATGTTACACCTCACTGCTAGGGCTCTGCGTTCCCTCTCCATATCTTCATCATCAGTCAGCCTATCGGTTACCCAGTGTCCCAGGTATTTAAACCGCGTAACTCTCGGGAGCGGCAATCCTCCTAAGAAGACAGGTGGGACAGTGTCATAACTTTTATTCTCTGCTTTAAAAACTAGGAGCTCGCTCTTGGTTGAGTTATACCTTAGACCATGGGCCGCCGCATAGTCCTCACAGAGACTGAGTAGCCTTCTCAAAGCACTGATCGAAGGACTCAGCAACACCATGTCGTCCGCGTAACTAATATTATTAAAACATTGTCCATCAATAGAACATCCAATTTTGGTGTTGCTCAGTTCACATATCAGCTGGTTTATATACAGGTTGAAGAGCTTGGGTGAGCTGAGTCCCCCCTGTCTCACCCCGCACTCCATCCTGTATGCATCTGACGTCATACCCGCCCATCTTACATAATTATACTGATTGTTATACCAATATTTCAAAATATTTAAAAATTCAACTGGGAGATCAGTACTGTCAGTGATTTTCTTCCAAAGACAATCATATGAGACTAAATCAAAGGCCTTGGAGAGGTCAAGAAAACAAGCATACACTGGAGTTTTCCTTTTTGCATAGTATTGGACCGTATGTTTGAGACAGAGGATCGCTGATTCGGTTGATAAATGTTGCCTAAATCCAAATTGGGCATCATGTAGTTTTATATGTTTTTCCAACTGTTTATCAATCAGGCTGTCCAATACCTTAGCAATAATAGTCGCCAAGGAAATAGGTCTGTAATTACTCTTATCACTCATATCTCCAGTTTTGTTCTTAACAATAGGTATTACAATAGTTTTAATTAGTTCGTCTGGTAGATACGAGTGACTCAAACAAAGGCTAAAAAACATAGCCAGAACTCGCGTTAAGTGCTTACCAGCATATCTAAGGTGTTCTATACTCAAACCATCATGCCCTGGCGACTTTCCCTTTTTCATACCCTTTATCACAGACTCTATTTCCTCTTATCTGTGTGGAATCCGATATTTTTTGTGATTTAAAAATAATATCCTAATTAAAATTGTCGTTAAACCTTACGTTCTGTATTTTTCAAAAATAGATTAATTTTCTACTTTTTTACTTAATTTTTTTGCTGACTAACATTGAAAACTTTACCGACGATTTTCTTAGAAGTTCTTACAGCTCTATTCTTCTAAAAACTTCGGTAAAAACTAATCAGAAGTACTTAGTAGATTTGAATATAATGGTATAATAAATAATACTACTGACGCTTTTTAAGCCAAATAACTGGAATGATGGCAATAAAATTATACGCCGCGCTTTGCATTCTGAAGATGGATAGTGATTAGTGACGGTTATAGAGCAAAAAAAAATTTCCTTAGACTATAAATAAAAACTATATGTGAAATAAAAATAAACCGAATATACTTGTTATTACCACCAAAATAAGTAAGAACATATATAAAAATTAACATGATAAATAATAATTTTCTTTTTTTTTCAGCTGAATGCGCTCCTACGCTAGCATCGTGGAGGCCTAGCAGTAAAGTCACCAGTGAACCAATCTCACAAAAACCTAACGACATTAGCCACATTATATACAACATAAACGATATAGTGCATTTCGAAGACAACGACATTGTTATGAGGGATTCAAAAGATAATAACAAATTAGATAATTCGATTCAATTCAAATATAACGATGTAAAGGCTCAGTTTGTTAAAAATAATCATTTCAAAGATGATGTCAAAAGCGAAAGGGTTATAAATGATCTCGATAATGATCTCAGAGGGGACGATTTGAAGAATGACGACTGTGAATGCCAGCACGGGGGAGGGTGTGTCTCCCATGTGTGCTTGTGTCCCTTGGGGTATGCTGGAGAAAGATGCGAAATCACTTTGGATTTGAAGGTATGTAGATTTCATTTATTCTTTTCAATCTTATTCTTAACTAGCAGAACCCGCAGCTTCACTCGCGCTAAAACTACAAAAAACTCTAATAACGTAGGTTTCATACAACCTTCATCCCCTATTTTGGGATAGATTTCCCCCTTATGGGATAAATTTCGAAAAATGTTAAAACACGTATTTATTTAATCGTATTGAAGAGCATTAATACCAAGTGTCAAGCAACGCTGATTGTAAATATATTTTTTGGATTGTACTCCACATCTGTATCTCCATACAAAAAATCACACCGATCCGTCACTCTGTTTCGACGATAAAGAAGAACAAGCAAACACACTTTCACATTTATAATATTAGTAATTGGAAATAGCACTTCAAAAAATGCAATCCTCCAAATCATATAGAGTTAATTATTCAAACAGGGCTTTCTGAATGAATGATCTTTACAAAAATTTCATAATAAGTTTTTGCTTCGGAAGAAAGCTTGATGTATAATCTGTAATATATCTTTTTAATATAATTATTATGATCTCTTTGTGTTGGAAGAAGTCGTTAATTGCGTTCATTGTTTTCGTCACGTTCATAAATTACGTCGTTTATGCTTTAAGTAGTATCGCCCATTCTTTTCTTTATAATTAACTGTAGGTATGTATAAACAAAGTGTATATGTCTCTGTTTGAGGTAATTTATTGCTTTAATTTACAGGATAATAAATTTAACTTAGATCTACCGACCTACTTTAATAATTTTCTAATTATCAAGATATTTTTAGTAGCTTCTTTATTAAGAGAAATATACAAAATTTCATTATTTTTTTTCTATAAAGTATTTAAAAGGCAGTGGTAACCCAGTGGTAACGCGCTCGCTTGCTAAATCGAGTGAAGTGGGTTCAAATCCCGGGTCTCGCACTTTCATGTGCGTATCATTTCCAACATAATTACCACTTATCTTACGGTGAAGAAAAACATCGTGAGGAAACCTGCATGTCTGAGAGATCCTAGCAAGTTTTCGAAAAACATGTGAAGTCCACCAACTCGAACTTGGCCAGCGTGGTGGACTACGGCTTGATACCCGTCGCATTGAAGAGAGGCCCGTGCCCAGCAGTGGGACGTTAAAAAGGGCTGAATACATGCATTTAAAATTATCGTTAATATTTGTTTAAATTAAAACATAAGCTTACTACCTAATACAAATTAAAACAAGTTCGTTATCAAAAAATTTCATTTTAATATTTTCACTTAAAATATATAATATATAATAAATTCAATATAAAATAAAGTAAAATATCCGCAAATTATGGCCGCATCGCCATAAGGAAATATTACAGAAAACGCATTAAAAGTTTCCATTTTCTTTTTAAAGTTTACACATGAATTTTCAAGTAATTTTCCCGCGCGTCTTCTTAAACTCGCTCCAGACGGTTAATGAGTCTAAATCATATACATAAAGCGTGAAATATTTTCATTCACGTCTCCTACTTTTAGATTACACGTTTTTATGGAGTGAATGACATTCGTTCACTATAGTATGTCACTCCTGAGATTAATAGCTGGCAAAAAAGGCTGTCTTAAATATACATACATATTTAAATGAAATACTGTTCGTTTGTCAGTGCTTGATTTAATAACGGCTTGACTGATTTGTTTACTTTGTTTGGAAGTTCATAATATTCGTAGTGCGATTAGATAAAAAACAAGGTGGATCATTGGAAAAGTTGCCCGGAAAATTTGGAATGTTTTTTTTTCTATAGATTCTTTATATCCTTGATGATCAATGCTGAGACAACTTTCGCCTGGTCAGCTAGTATAGATTAAGAGGAGAATACAGAAAATTCGATTTATATAGTTAAAGAACACTTCATTTTTATAATCTGCTATAACTGTTTTTCTTCCATATAAGACGTACCAATATAAACAAATTTAACCAAAATATTATTATAACAGTATGTATGTACATACATACATACATACATACATACGTACATATATGTATGTATAAAGGCATTGCATAGATATACGAAAATATTTAATAACTATTCCATAGTTTCAAAATTGAAAATTGTTTTCATCGATTTCTTACAAACCCTTTTGTCATTCCAATATAAAACATATTTTAAATGTAGTCTATATAATTTAGTGACAACTTGTCAGACCCTGTGGTAGAGCTTTTTAAACTGTCTGGTCTTTTGGATTATAATTTAGATCAAATTAAAACTTTAGGATTCGGAACATTGGTAACCTATAAATGAACAGTGTCTTAAAATCACAATAAAACACTTTATTTTTTTTTATAATCTAATATTATAAATGTAAAAGCTTATGAAAAAGTTTAGGATATTTGGATAACAGTTACATTCATTGGCGACTCTCTCGATGAAAACAAAGGTGGGTCATTAATTTAACATAACCGTTCTATTTGTGAATACGATTTGCTATTGTAATTCAAGTTTTTATAGTGCCTTTAAATGATTGTTTAGAATTAAGCTTTTGTTGAATGGTTATAGAGTACTAGCGGCTCATCCTCGCTTTGCTCTGGTTCGCCTCTAGAAAAAAAAACCTATCTATGCGGGAACCGTACATTTTTCCGATATAAAATGTAACCTATGTACTACTCCAGACTATAATCTATCTCTGTGCTGAATTTCATTCAGATCCGTTCAGCCGTTCTGACGTAATTGACTAACAGACATCCATCCAAACATCTAAACTTTCACATTTATAATATTAGTAAGAAGTAAGTTGTTATAGCTTACTAGCGACTTACGTGCGCCTCTAGATGCCTTTTGAGTTTTGTAGGTCATCGACCGGCAATAAAAACTGTCCTATAGCATTCGGCGGTAATTTATGTATCTTTTAGTAAAAAAAATTTCAGAACCTTTGACGATAAGTTGGGCTCAGTTTGTAGTGACCCTACTTGCTGTGCCAGTGGTTGTGGGTTCGAGTCCCGCTGGGGGCATTCATTTGTGTGATGAGCACGAATGTTTGTACTCCAGTCATGGGTGTTTATATTTATAATATGTATGTGGCAGTGGTAGCCCAGTGGTAACGCGCTCGCTTGGACAACCGAGTGAAGCGGGTTCAAATCCCGGGTCTCGCACCTCTGATATTTTCATGTGCGAATCATTTCTAACATGATTACCACTTGCCTTACGGTGAAGGAAAACATCGTGAGGAAACCTGCATGTCTGAGAAAACCTAGTAAGTTTTCGAAAGAAATGTGAAGTCCGCCAATCCGCACTTGGCCAGCGTGGTGGACTATGGCCTGATTCCCCTCGTATTGAGGGAGGCCCGTGCCCAGCAGTGGGACGTTAAAAAGGGCTGAGTACAATGTATTTAAAGTTATATTTATGTGGTGTATCAACTATCTGGTATCCATAACACAAGCCTCGTAGTTTACCATGGAACCAGGTGCTGAAAATGGTGCTGTGTGTTAATGTCCCAGCGTATTTATTATTTAAAAGAACCAAATCAGTAGTTTTAGAGATTACGCCTATATACAAACTCATAAACTTTACCTTGTTATAATATTAGTATGGATAATTAAGTAATATAATAATATGTTATTTCAGGTACCGAAATTTAACGGCTCTTCGTATCTGCGACTGCCAGGGTTGGGCAACACGGCGCAATCTTGGCTCGATATACAGGTGTGTACATTGTACAATTAGTATATATAAAAGTATAAAAAAAGAATTATTGTTTTTATAAATCTGAAGGATTTTTGTTTATTAGTATTAAAACACAAAACGCACAAAACATTTTGTAATACTTTCTTAGATTTACGCGAATATTTGACATTTTAAATAAAACTATATTTTCGGATTATTTCGCGGATTTATTTTGATTTTTGGTTCCCGACGTTTCGAATGCTGTACAGCAATCATGGTCACAGGAGAGACTAAGATTTTAGACGTCTCAAAGGCGTTATATACTTGTTACAGACAGTGCCTACCCACTATTTTACAAAAATGATTTCAAAAATGGCACCAAAGTACCTTACAATATTTGTTGATTTTAATTCTAAACATTTTTTTTAATAAGCATTATAATTAAGTATAGCAATATTGTTAACTTAATTTTAGCTATTATTATTATAAATATTACAATTTTGTAAAAACATAAATTACCAACCAAATCATCAACCAAAAACAAAATAAATCGCAAAATAATCCGAAAAAAAAGTTTTATTTAAAAAACATTTTGTTTTAATAATTAAGTTTCCGGATTTCATAACATAAAAAATTGGCTATTTTTAATAATAATAAACACTCAGTCGTACTTTACTAAAAGCATTGGCTTAAAATAGATCTAAAGCTAAAAATATACCGGTTAAAGAACGTTTATTATATAAAAAATACTCCTTAGAACTGACGCTATTATACCTTCATATTTTATTTACCTTTCACGACAAAAGCCGAGTTAAATAAAAATATCAAACAGCAAACTTCATGAAGAAGTTTTCAGTATTATTTACTCGTACAATAATGTAGTTAAATTAAATGAGGAAATATGGCAACCAATCTTTTTTGTCTATTGGGACAAGTCCCCTTTATTAATTTTTGGCAAAACTTCAAAATAAAAAAATCATTTATTTATTTTATTTTATTTGTTTAATACTTATTGATGAGTTTTAGTGTTATAAAAAAAATTTGGAAACAGTTTTTTTATATAGATAGGTAAATTCTATTCACATATGTTTTTCTCAAAGCAATAATGATTATGATATTGATTAATTTCAATAATATTATAGTTGAATTTATTAACTATGTATATATCAGGAATATTTTAATATATACATATGTAGTTATAAATGTCTAAATAGGTTTTCCTTATACAAGTTTATATAATATTATTTTAATTGTATTCAGCCCTTTTTAACGTCCCACTGCTGGGCACGGGCATCCCTTCAGTACGAGGGGAATCAGGCCATAGTCCACCACGCTGGCCAAGTGTGAGTTGGCGGACTTCACATGTCTTTTGAAAACTTGTTAGTTCTCTCAGACATGCAGGTTTCCTCACGATGTTTTCCTTCACCGTTAAGACAAGTGGTAATCATGTTGGAAATGATTCGCACATGAAAATATCAGAGGTGCGAGACCTGAAATTTGAACCCGCTTCACTCGGTTTCCCAAGCGAGCGCGTTACCACTGGGCTACCATTATTTTAATTATTATAGTATAAATAAAATCAATTAATTATAGCCATTTTTATATGTCCTAAATCATCAGTATCGATGGTGATCTTATATCAGAATGCAGTTTTACGAACAACTGCCCCTGGAAGTTTCTTCAGAACTCCAATCAATGCACTCACAAACTTTCGTATTTTATTTACTCCCATTGTTAACTGGGACCGAGGAAACGGAATAATGATCGTAGCAATATTTCATTTTCGATTTTATTTCATGGAAGAAGTTAGTTATGGCACTTGTAGAACAACTACTCGATGGCCGTCGTTACTTTTCAATTGAACTTCGATATTTCTAATAACGATTCGGTTTGAAGAATTATTACTAGATTTTACTTTTTTACTTTGCTTTAAAATGTATTCCAATTTTATATTTTTAACGAGAGATAACAAGGGCAGTGGTACAAACCGCAATCGAGGTCCCATTGTCTTCTTCAGGAGTATTCCTTTACAAAACAATAAGTGCGTTCTTCGATAGCTTTGCTTGTGTCGCAATATATTTTTATTTTTCATTATCTTCTAATAATAAATAATAATGATCAAATTTTATTTCTTTTAGTACATTTAATAAGGAAATTATTTATTTTATAAAGCTTTTTGTATTACAAAAAAGCACGTAAACGTTATTTAGCCTTAAAACATTCATTTATTAAACATAAAGACAATCATATCTGCTAAAATATAAAAGTAGAATATATGGTATAGCGAACTTCTTTGAAGAACTATTAAAGCTCTACATATTTACAATATATTGTTTTCACTTATTCAGCCTAGTAAGCACTTTTTCTGCCGACCTTCTTTAATACCATGCTTACTAAGGCTTTTTAAGTGCTGGAACTATTTTCAAGGCACCAAATAATTCTTCCTGAAGAAAAAAGCACACGCCTATAGATAGACGGTCACCGTCGCCTTCGAAGATTTTTTTTAATTTAGAAAACTATGTTTTTGAGATTCACCTATCTTCTTATATTATTTATACATATACATATACTTATTAATGATACATTACGCCAGTAATTAACATTTATTGGAACTATTTTTTTTCCTCCTTATGAAACCATTTTCTTGAAATTAGTGGTCATAGATAACTCCTACAATATACATACATATGTATGTATGTATGTTTGTTCATATTTCAAATTACATATTATTGTGGTTTTAAATATGTGATTAAAATAAAAGTAATGCATTAATGTAATACTGTATTATATGTAAATTATTATTAATGATTAAGGATAAATACAAGCCTTATTTTTTTTATAGATAACTCTTAAACCAACTAACGGCGATGGTCTATTGCTGTACGATGCGGAACATCCGAGTGGTGATGGGGACTTCTTCTCATTGCATTTGCGAGATTACTTCGTGGAGTTTGCTTTTGACCTTGGATCTGGTATTGCTCTTGTGAGGTATATATTAAATTTTTATTTCTATATTCATGTAGTGGCTTGTTTTCTAGGCTGTGGATAACAAGTTCGATTTCAGTTCAACTTGGGAAATGGTACACTATATAAAGATGCACTATGTCTAAATTAACTTATGAATCTTTTTTTATTAATTACTAACTAGGTACTTTTCCTACAAATTTTTTGACTGATGACATATTCGATTTTCTTATGGCATACTAGCGACTCACCCTCGCTTCGCTTCGGGTTCGTCTCTAGACAAAAACAAATCTATCTCACGGGAATTGAACATTTTTCCAGGATGATATATAGCCTATAGCCTTCCTCAGTTAACGGGCTATCTAATGCAAAAAGAATTTTTCATATCGGATCAGTAGTTCCTGAGATTAGCGCGTTCAACCAAACAAACAAACAAACAAACAAACTCTTCATCTTCATAATATTAGTATAAATTCTCTCTTGGTGTGCATTTGTATGTTTACGAACGCAAGTAGTCTGCATTTTTAAAGATTATTAACATAGAATATGTACAAAATATGACGGACATTGATGATACGCGCATCGTCAGCGCATTTATGGAACTTAATATCAGTAGGCTCTTTTTATTTCATACGCGCAGGCGATATGCGTTCATGATACGCGCGTCTTTGTTATGTACTGTGTTTAGACCTTTAATGCCCTTGAAATTAACACCATTTTAATTTCTCAATACTTATAATATGTATGTATTTAACAGTTATATATGTGTAGTGTATCACTATCTGGTATCTACATATAATATAACCCTCGTAGCCTACCATGGAACTAGATAGTGCTGGGTGTTAATGTCCCAACATTTTTGTTTTTTTATTTATTATTATTCATTTCAGATCAGCTTACCCTCTGGAACAGAACAAATGGCATCGTATATCAGTAAGTCGGTCTGGTCGACGAGCCTCACTCCGCGTTAGATCACATGACACGGAAACGGATACGACGCGATCGGTTACGTCCCGCGGGGTAGCGAGACACCTCACACTACGACAACCTATGATGTTAGGGGGTGCCCCGCATCCGTTACCGCAGAGACTAGCGTTAAGTACATCGTTTAGTGGATGTGTTGGAAAGGTTAGTAGTTTTTTAATACTTATTTATACAAATAAATAAAATTGAAGTGTCTGTTTGTAATGTTAAAATTACATCGTTTTAATAAAGGCATATGAAATAATATACGGTATTTATAAGAAAAACACAACTTTTAAAATTTTTGTCTGACTGTCGGTTTGTTCTGGTTAATCCCCAAAACGGCTGGGATGATTTTGACGGAACTCTCACTGGCAGATAGCTGATGTTATAAAGAGTAACTTAGGCTAATATTATTTTAGAAAAAAAATTAGAGTTCCGCTAAAAAAGGGTAAAGCGTAACGCATAGGGACGCACCCGAGCGAAGGGAGGGTAAGTCCCTAGTTAATGTTGTGATTATATTTTGTGGTGATTTATTATTTATATATTTATACTTTGCACTTTACAACAAAAAACTTTATTTTTAACATAGAAGTAGATATAAAGTCGCCGACCCTAGGTTACTTTTTTCTAAGTATTGAGAATGTACTTGCGCCTGCCACTCACGCCACTACACTATGTTCCATTCAGTTTGCTAGTCTCAATGAGGTTGGGTGACGTAACCAAGATCAGTCTGGAGGGCATTATTATAAATATTTATATTTGTTCATGTTCATAAACCTCAGTACTCAGTACAGTAGTATCAGCTATCAAGGGCCTAAGCCAAATGAGTGCCGATGTATTACGGATTATTATTGAAATTATTATTATTATGTTGTCTACAAGCAGTGCATATAACAAAAAGTTTATTATAATTATAATTCTTTCTAATGTATTCTATATTTTACATATTTTTCTTTCTCCTTAGCTCGTAATAAACGACGAAGAGCTGTCAGTAGTTTCGTCGGCACTCGGCGGCGTCAATGTCGACAATTGCGACGAGCCACACAACGATACTTGCAAGTGAGTTATTTAAAAAACATTTTGTTTTATAATACCTTGGCAGCCTACCAAAAGAAACTTAAATGTATTAAGTGCCAGTATAACAACTGTGTCATATAAAATTGCGCACTTCGAATTTTGCGATAGGAATTTTCAGTGAAGGCTTGTATGGTTTTTTTATCAATATTGTAAATTACTTGGAATCTAAATTCTAAAATTTCAATAATAATATCATCAATAAAAGAAATTATAATAAATGTTGTTGAGTTTTAATAAGCTAAATTACATAGTAATATAAAACTAACAAGTGAACTGTGATAATAGTAATATTTTAATATTTTCCAGTGACGCTATGTGCAAAGAAATTATAGAACCAATGCCATTTTACTCCCAAAACCTAACAAACAACGACATCCACCATACAATAGTAGCAAAAAAGGGGTTCAAACTAAAATACCATAAAGTGAAATTGAAAAAACATTCCCAACGCTTCCATTTGGAGAAATATAAAAAGAAAAAGTACCTATCGACAAAAAATTATCAACATATGCAAAATGATGTTGAAAAAAAGAATGACATTATGACTGAAGGACCTATTTATGATGGACAGACGTACATGCAAGTGAAATATCTGGATACAAACGAAATAAACTGGGGTGATACTAATACGTATCCCAGTTTTAGTGGGACGGATAGTTTTATTCACATAGATGATGAAGAAACTATAAAAAGGTATGTTAAAATATTTTTTGGAAAATCTTATCAAAATAGTTATTATTATTGATACAGAGGCCGAGTCTATGGTTTTTAGAATTTTTGTCTGTCTGTCTGTCTGTCTGGGAACGCATCACGAGAAAACCACTGGATAGATTTTTATGAAATTTGGTATGATGATAGCTGGCTATCCGGGAAAACATGCAGGATACTTTTTACTGCGAGAAAATATCTTATCTCTGAAAAATCTATAAGTACTAACCATTAAAACGGACCTAGAGACGAACCCGACCGGAGCAAGGGTGAGTCGCTAGTTCTATTATAAAACCAAAAATTTGTGAGCATGTATAATGTATATGTTTGTTACTCCTTCACGCTGAAACTGCTGGATGAATTTTGATGAAATTTAGTACACAGATCGGCTATGAGCTGGACTAAGACATAGCCTATTGATAGACACCTACGGACGCACCTCAGTGATACAAGCGTAAATAATTAGTACTTCAAACGTCGTATATCCAAAAAAATCTTTATTTCATTATATGAAAACAGCATTAATAAAGACAGATGTTAACTACTAACTATCAGTGATAACTGATAACACTAATTAATTTAGCGTCGGTGGATACTTTTATTAAAATTGTATTGAACATTATCTGTGTAATTATACAGATTAAATACTAAATACTGTTAGGTCGAAGCTCTGCGACTTATCGATAGGAAATATATTGAGGAAATTACTCATCTCCAAGGGAGATTTATTAATTAGTTTGGTATAATTACATATTTGGAACAAAAAGTAGGTCGGTATGCTTTAACTTTAAATATATTTATATTTTTTATGTATATGTATATATTGAAAAAGATTTTTCCTTTGTCACGACATCACGACAAAACTACCGAACTTATCGGTATGCTACATGGGGGGGACTTGACGAATCGACGCGGGATCGTCTATAGTTTTTGAATTCCATACACACTTCACAATTATTATTTTTTTATCTATTTTCACAAATATTTTTCCCGCCAGTAAATCCATATCGTTACGTTGTTTTATTTTTTCTTTTATTCACCACTCCGCAAAATAAATTTATTTATATACTAGCGACTCACCCTCGCTTTGCTCGGGCTCGTCCCTATGTACGTTTTAACGGTTAGTATAGAATACATAGTCCATCCCTTGCTCTGTAAAAAACAAAAACAATCTATCCCACGGGAACCGTACATTTTTCCGGGATAAACCTATGTGTTATTCCAGGCTATAATCTATCTCTGCGCTCATCCAGATGCGTTTAGCCGTTCTGGCGCGATTGAGTTACAAACATCCATCTTTCGTATTTATAATATAATGGAATACTAATAAAAAATATACCTACAACTTTTAATATTATGATTGATGACTAACTTGGGTTTTCAGCTTGAAACAATTTTAATTGGAATCAATTAAAATAAAACCGCAATAAATGATTTTATTAGTGCATTGCGTCGATGACGCTATGTCACATGTTTTATTAATTCTTATCTACATATAACGTTATGTTCCTACCTCAATTTGCGTCAGTCTTTTCAGTTCGCTTCATACGCAGTTGGGTTTTTGATTTTTACATATATTTTTATATTAACAGCTTTTAAATTTGTTTAACAATATGCTATCCCAAATTATTTTTAAACATGAAAGTTGAAGGTATATGTTTTTTTTTTTGTGAAAACCCTTTATTATGATACTCCACTCGACAGGTTTGGAAGAACATTGTGATAGCACCCTGAATTGGCACTTAAAATCTGGCTTTTTGGTTTTTTATACATAGCCGTTTAGTAGTTACGAAGGTACATAGGGTTGGGTATACATACACATATATATATAGAGGTATATGATGTCCTTCTAACCGAATTCGGTCGATATCTCTGAGATTAGCCAACTGCACCGGAGATATTATAGTGTACATACACAAGTGCGCTCACTATTCCTGTCACTCTCACATTCCGGTGGGACGACAATTCGACATTCGTGGTGAGAAATTAGGCGCAAGACTCGGCACGGGTGTGAACAACTCCGGGCGCCTACCAAGAATTTCTTAACAGAAAGACTCAATAACTATAATTAACCCAACCCGGAATTCGAACCCAGGACTTCCAGATCTGCAGCCGTACATGCTACTACATCACAGAGGCAGTTTAACGATAGATATATACATACATACAATCTTACATAAATATTTAACCTCTCAGTTTCACCGCAGTCAGATAAAAAAAGAATCGACGTCATTTTTTGCTTAGTGATTAATTATGGATTTCGACCCAGTACATTGTTTGAAAGGGAATTTAATCTATTTAAGTAAATACTTATTCTATTACAGGTTACTAAGTTATACACTAGATATAAATATCCGGTTCCGTTCGGTATCCGCCAACGGCCTGCTAGTATGGAGCGGGCGCGTGTCGCCGCCCGGGGACTTCTTGTCTCTGGCCGTTGAAAACTCTGTGCTTGTTTTCAGGTATTTGTATTATTAATTCGCTTTTTTAATTCGCTTTTATTAACTTCACTTGTAAGTATGTAATTAATTTTTGGAAATCGATTTTTGTATCGGAACCTACTGGTCGATCATATTGATTTTTTCCTAAATATCTATGTCGATTCGGATGAGAATATAATAAATTAATACCATCGAGCTGATCTGGTGATTCAGCCAGAAGGTGGATAGTGAAATGCTTCTATGGCTTTACATATAACCTTTAAGATAATGTGATATATGAACGTTTTGACTAGTCCCGTACATTATAGTCGATTAAAAAGTGTATTTTTAATTCATTATAATATTTATTAATGTTTAATTTAACGTTATCTTACCTGACCTGAGTATAATATGTTATCTGGTTTAAAACCCAATACATATGTATAACACTTAGCAATCTCCCAGTAACTTTAATTAGTTACTAGAATATAAGTAAATCTTAATATTGAACCAAAGGTGTTTTACAGTAACATACTTGTATATCTTAATAAATAAATTTATTTCGTGTATCTCGGGAACGGCTCTAACTATTTGGATCAAATTTTGTATTTAGATAAGCTTGCTTTATAAGTCTATCTAAGTATATCTAGGTATCATTACTGTAAAAACCCTATTTTTGTATCTTTTCCGAAAAAATGCCGCACCGTGCAAAACCCGATCGCCCAGGTACGTATAATATGTTCAATATATTCATTATATGTAATAATATTATTCCAGATATGATTTAGGAAGCGGCGAAGTAGTGATCATAGCAAACCACACTAAACTAGACGACGGGCTGTGGCACAGAGCGAGAGCGACGAGGTAATACATTGAATATTTCATTTCTTTGTTTATAAAACTTTCATTGTTTTTTAAATGATTCTCATATGAATATTTTTTGCTTTAAGAGCAATAAATAGCAGCAACACACACAATGTTTACGACTTCAGAAACATATAACTCGACAACTATGACTTTAAACAAAAGTGTCTCTAAAAACATCTATCTCTTATATTAAAATCCTATACAGTATCCAAAGATGCTTATATGATAAATTAAATTCAATGTATATATATTTTTTTCAGAAATAGACAAGCTGGAGTGTTGGAAGTGGACGGTTTGGGTTCCGTCGGCAAAATATCACCGGGAAAACTGAAACAGTTAAATACGGAAAACGGCCTTTACATAGGTAACTAAGCCATTAATACTAAAGATACTAACTAACCAATACTAAAAATGCTAAATCATCAAAATGCATATTTTCTTTAGTTTAGACCAATTCGATTTCCATTAGTATCTGAGAGAAAGATTCAAGTAGGCGTGATGACGAATTTCGGAGTTTCCGCCTATTAATAATAAAATTACAACAGCATTATTGGTTTTGAAAAAAAATATTTACAAAAATAAAAAGCCGATAGCGTTAAAAACGCAGTCGAGTTTTTTATTTTTGTAAATTATTTTTTATTTACAGCTTTTTAGTTTTGGTCAGTATGACGAATGAATCATCAAAATCGGTTAAGCCGTTTAATAATTACGAGGGAACATAGGATCGGATATACAGGTCGAGGGTAAGATATATAACTCGTAGGTCAAACACATAGCCCTCCTCCTTTGGGCTTCATCTCGGTCGGGTAAAAATTATTTTTCCTTTTCCAGGGTGAGTTGAGAACACGTGCATTTGAGTGACGATAAACTAATATCTTTTTATTATATTTTACTCCAATATTATAAATATGGCGTTATCTCTAATTAAGTTATCTTATAATCTTATGTAAGAACGTGACTCAGATAAAATAATAATTCGTTTTAATAAATCTAAAAGTAGGAAATTTTAAATGAAATTATAAAAATGACCTCTAAAAAATATTAATTTTAACGCATTTATGTCTTTGTATACGTCCACAAAAATAGTTTTAGATTAATTTTAAATAAAAAACGTAAACTTAAGTAAATATTAAATGCGCTATAGTTTGTACGTAATTTCGTTGTTTCTAAAAGTTAAAATTCTATTTCCATGTTTTTATATTATATTTCCAATGGGAAATCCCATCCGACTCACTTATCTATACAGATAAATAAAATTGGAGTGTCTGTTTATAATATGAAAATAACAACTTTTTACTAAATGCATATGAAACTTTATACGATACCCTACCTTATAAGAAGGACACCAATTTTATAAATTTTATCTGTCTGTTTGTTCCGGCTAATCTCCTAAACAGCTGCACTGATTTTGACGGGACTTTCACTAGTAGATAGCTGATGTTATAAGGAGTAACTTAAGCTATTTTTATTTTAGAAAAAAAGATTTAGGGTCCTGCTCAAAAAAAAGGTAGATAAAACCTAGGGACGCACCCGAGCAAAGCGAGGGTAAATCGATAGTCTATTAATAAATGTATTATTTGTTTCAGGCGGATTACCATCTATAGAAATGACCACTATGGGTAAATATAAAAGCGGTTTAATTGGATGTGTCTCACAAATATCCCTTAGCGGAGATTTCGATATTCCCCTCTCCTTGTCGAAGTTGCCACACACAATAACTAATAATGTTGGACGATGCACACCATAGGCATATTTATATGGCAATTCATGATTTTATAATACATATATTGTTTTTTATTTATTAAATTATATAGAATTTTATTTTATTTGTATCAGAAGAGAGAATTTTGTACTAAATATAAGCTTAATAATAATGATTGTTTCGAAATATAGCCGTCGTCTTTTTAAATGACACTAAAATTGATCCTTCATTACATAGAGAATATTGTAATTTTTTGTTTGAAAAACTCCGTACTCTACATATCATTAAATAACATCGGAGGCAATAAAACAGTAGTGTTTGGACGAATCGAAGTCAAATAACTATAAATTACTTAAAACCTATTTAGTCAATTTAGAGAAAAAAAAACTGCAAAATCTCGAAACTTTCACACTTTCCCAAGTTGTAAAGATTCCTTTCTTCTTTCATTACTGAATATAAAAACTTTTCGAAGTGCTTTACTATCTAGTAGATATGAAAATACTATTTGTAATATTAAATTAAATAAAAAAATCTAGTTGTACAAGTGATTTGCACGCGTCTTGAGTTTTTTAGTTACCATTTAGTATATAGTTCACAATTTGTTTCGAGAGTGTAATATAATATAAGTACACATTAGCGTTTGTATATGGGAACTTTCATATGGACGTAGTTTAGAAAGATATAAGTAGCTAATAAAATAGCGGTACGATATAAATTATGGAGCTTCTACATTAAGATGTGTCATTTGCTTTGTTTGCGTTCGCTTGTCAGAAAAAAAGAACACAATTAGCACCATTATAGTCATTAATAGAATTATATATCTTGTAGAGTAATTTCAAATGCGCTTTATATGTATTTACATAGAACTATCCATGTATTAGAATCTGAATCATGTTAAGAGATTTGCGATTGCGAATGATTTTCAGTAAAATCGATATTGTATTTGAAACTTCGAAATTATAATGGCAATTAAAATCATTTATTTAACATAAAATCGATTTCGTACGAATTAAGTATACGAATAACGATTATTTTACTGATATCATTCGTAATTTCCCATCTCTACCTCTAAATGACATCATTGTTTCATATACCTAAATGTTGTAGATTATAATTTGATTCATACATTTTAACTCAGTGTATAAATTCAGACCAAAGTAAACAATAATTAACCTAGCTTAATACCAGTTGTGTTTTTTGAATAAGATTTATCCCATCGTTCCCGCGGGGCTTATGTTTCACCAATAATTTTGTCAATTAAATACTTCACAGGGTTAAAATTATTTATACAAAAGCATATCTTCGTTATGGTCTCTGCGTAATTTATTATCTATTTATGCGATTTTGTGAGTTGTTATTGATTTTATATTTATTCAAGCATTAGCATTTTAAATGTAAAAATAACAGTAATAAAATAATATGTAAACAATCCAAACTTTTTATTATATCCTTGAAAATACATTATTGAAAATACATAATATTGCCTAGTCAGTTTGTTTATACAATTTTACAGATTTTTATAATATAAGCGACCGATCTCAAGTGTTTTACCTTATTTTAGTAGATTATGTAAGTTTTATTTTTAATTATATTATGTAGATCTTGTGAAATACGAATAGCTTGACTAGCATTAGTTTTGTATGTGAGACCTGTCCGATGTATTATACGCCGTTATTTGTACAAAATTATATCAGTAAAATATAATAAAATATGAGTGTTTCATTTTAATATTTTAATTTTTATTCCAAGCAACCCTGAAATAACAAAAAATAGTCAATTTTGTGGCTTTTTTAGTAGGTATTTGTTTAATTTCTTCTAATTTTTATATTATCCTAATTTTATAATTATTCACAACCATATTGATAACTTTTGTATGTCCAATCTTTACTTTTACATATGTCGACTATTGAGGAATGGGTATGTTTTATTTTTAATTAAAGTTACAACCCCGATTTTTTGCATAAATAAATAAACATAATAATGCATTATCTGTCCGAAGAAATGGTAATGTTCTATCAAATTAAGAGATAGCTTACTAAAACCCGGTAAACAATATTTCAAATGACTCACTCGCTTTCCTACGTAAAAACCAACACACGAAACGTAAATGTGAATGGTATAAAATACCTATGTTCTCCGGTCTCCCCACTACAATGCTAATTGCTATCCATAATCCAGACATAGCTCCTCGGCCATTCCTCTGGTAATGTTGCTAGTTGCGAAAAATAAAATAAAAGTCGGTAAAATTGTAACAGAGTATTAAATTAAATTGCAATATAATATGTATTATTAAAAATATATATAAAAATTTATTTACTATAAATATATTTCTAAATGACAAATAATAATATCTAATTGTCGTCGTCATTGGTTTTTGCTAAGGTAATTCTTATCGTCGTTTTTTTTTTTTCATTTTTTACTTACATATTATTCATTTCCAACTGTATAATTAATTAACCTTTTTTAATTTATTGTTTATAGGGATACGACTTATCCTCGCTTCGCTTCGGGTTCGTCCCTAGGCAAAAATAAATTTATCCCACAGGAACTGTACATTTTTCCGGGATGATATATAACCTATAGCCTTCCTCAATTAACAGAAAACAATGCAAAAAGAAATTTTCAAATCGGATCAATAGTTCCTGAGATTAGCGTGTTCAACCAAACAAACAAACAAACAAACTCTTCAGCTTTATAATATTAGTATAGATTGATTCATGAAACCAAGCGATTTATTGGATATGGACTATAAATAAAATTATTGGACTATACTATTATAAATACAAAAATTTATAATATGTACATACACTGACTAGTCTGTACGTTTGTAACTTCTTCACGCTAAGATGACTGGACTGGACTGGGATGAAATTTAGTACACAGACTATAGTATTTAAGCAAAACATAAGCTAACATTAAGCACCCGAGCGAAGCGAGGGTAAGTCACTAATATTATAGAATAAAATAAAATAAACTGGGCAAAATTACATTTTATATGGTAACATTTACTATTTCCCCTCCTCACAAATTGAAAGCTGTCAAGCGTCAGTCGCATAATGCCTTTGTTAATGGAGGTTGTATTCAAATTCAAATAAAATTACGAACTTATTTTAAAACTTTTTAAGAGTGCTGTATCTCGAATGAAATTTCAGTTTTTTGATTGAATTGTTTTCTTTTTTAATCTACAATCATAAGAATATTAAAGTGATTCGTGGAAAAGTGTGTTTATGTGAAAATATTTATATTAGCTGTGTAGAAATCTACGTGTTTTGCGACGGACCGGTCTTTGTAAGTACCTACTTACTTATGTACGTCGAAACTCGAAAGTAAAAGTATTTACTTTAACGATCATGAAATACCTAGCGTTCAGTTATTTATGCAAAAAAAAAGGCTTTATTCTAAAACATAAAAAAATACTTTATTCAGAAAAAATTTGCTGTTTTTAAGAACACAAGCTATAACAAATATTTAAATTACTTTGGCTTTACCTTACTTTTCCTATATATTTTTATATTTTTTTTTTCTTTCAATAGATACAAAAATTAGCTTTCAAACAGACAAATTTTAAATGAAAATATTAAAATAAAAATTCAAATATTTTACTGTTATGCACCTACTGGTCTTGAAAGTATAATATATTATTATACTTTCATTTATTACTGAATTTGATTTATTACTTTTATTTATTACTGTTTTAATTGTATACCAAAAATGTTTATGCAAAAACTAACTGTATATTAAAAACATTGCCTATGACATCATCTAAGCGGCAGTCACATAATAATAAGTTACAAAAACCAGAAACTAATATGGTAAGATCATACGATCTTAATAGGTAAAAAAAATATAATTAGGAATATTCCACATTATATATTTTTTTATTATGATTTATTTGTGCACGTGGGGATAAAAAGCAATGGAATAATTATAGAATTATGGTAAATAAAGCCTCCCAATGAGCATGGGCTTTAGCCTATGGAGAAAAAAAAACATGGTGCTAGGTAGTAACCTATAGAACGTGGAATGCTAACTGTACACACCGTCACTACTCACCGCCATACATTATCATACATATGTATGTATATCCTCCTGGGACCCGAACTATAAATTATTAAATTTAAGCAACGTTTTTGTATTTACTGGGCTATTTGACGTTAGACTAATGCAAAACTATCGATTAAATGTTACACAAATATCTATTTCAGGATTTTCAGGTGGTATCATATATGATACTTTGGGACATAAAAGAAAAAATACGATGTTATTTCAATGATATCAATTTATTTCTAAATCAGTATAATTTTCACATTTAATGCTCATGAAAAGTTTTATAACAATTCCTAGTGAAATTAAAACATAAATAATAAATATACATCACACTCCTGACATTTTATAAAAGTCAAAGCTTTACAACCTTCAGTACCTTGCTAATTGTTTTTCATTAAAATGGCCGTTCCGTTACATACTCTTTCCCTTACAACATCCAAAAGTGGTGAAGAGGTAAAATCAGAATCCATGTAAATTGAAGTGCCTACTGGTAGGGTATCCTGCAAATCCTATCCTGCAAATTTTTCTGGTGCTGGGTACAAAGCCGATTCCACTGAAGACAGTAAATCGTCAGAATTCACTGTAATATAAAATTTTATCCCTTCCGGATTTGGCTTAACTAATAACCAGCCTTTCACCAGTTGCTTTTTGACACATCTTTCTGTGTAAAGTAAGATCTGTTCATCGATGGAGACATTTTTGTCGCGAACATTTTCACGGCACGCTCTTTCAATCTCTAAAACTATTGGTCATATTTTACAGAAGCAACCATTATATCACGATGATTGTAAAATATCAGCTCAATTGACGACTTTTAAGTACGAACGAATCTCAGTATAACGACTTTTAGTCATTGCAGGTGCCACTAAGTCGCACTTGTTTCTAAAGGCCAGTATTGTTTTATCCGTGGCATACCTAAAAGTCCAATAACCATGCTACATCCAAAAAACGTTCAATTTCTGCAGCAACAGAGTTCACTGATTTTCCTGTGCGCACAAAGGATATGATATTTGCACAAAAGTCCATGTTTTTGAAGAATTCAGTATTCAAGTACCACCCAAAATATTCCACTGTCTTTTTAACATCAGGCTTCAGGTTGTTCTCTGAGAAGTTCACTGCACCTGATGTGGATGCGATAAAAATGGCTCTAAAATCAGTTGTATGCTTCCAAATTACTGGTCTACCAGTAGAAACATGCCTCATTGAACGGGACAGTGGTTGAAGCGGGTTATCATCAGAGGAATCCCAATCACTATTTGGTCCCTGCAAACTTGGCTCTTCCTCAATCTTATCTATATCCTGGTTCTGTATGTCATCCTCGTCTACGTCAGAGTCCTTCTCTTCATAATCGGAGACGTTGAAGTCCAGTAATTCATGGTGAATTGTTTCGTCAGACATACCTGAAATCATTGTAAATAGATAATATAATTTCCAATAGTGCCCAAAGTATCACATTTGATATGCTCAATTTATCATATGATATTCACGTTAAAATAAAATTTTACATGATTTAATTACTTAAAATACAAAGAAGAGAGCTTAACCCTTATACAACAATAGTAAATTACTTAGGTATCCATAGTTTAATAATTACTTACCCTTATGTAAAGTTGACATGGCGAAAACTTTGAATTTGTGAAAAATAACTGTCCTACCCACTTAAACTTTAAGCACTTTACATGACGAAAATTGTAGTTATAAATTATTAGAGGTCTGCTCTATTGTTAAAATAAAAAATATTTAGGAAAACATAACAGATGACGCTTTCACGAAGTTTTTATTTCAAGTATCAAATATGATACCCTGGTTCCCAAGAGGATATAGTCACTACTCACTACATGTTATAAATTAGTCCCCAGCCGCGTTGTTTGTTTGATACGATTAAACTCAGAAAATACTGTACAAATTTTCATACGGTTTTCACCAATAGAAAGAAGGATTATCTAAGAAGGCTATAATAATAATCAAATATATAATAATTAATCTAAGACTATTATTATTAATTTATTAACATATAACGAAAATAAGCTACCGGTATGATGATAAATGTATGTAAATTAATATGGCAAAAAATTGTCCTTTCTGACAACTTCCGTAGTAACAATAAATTATGGAATGGCCGAAGGTTATCGTGAGACGCACCCGGACAAAACAAAGGTGAATTACTAGTACCCTTATATTTTGAAACTTAATATTTATTATATTAAGTTTCATTTACTGAATTTACTGAATTCGGTTATAAGCAGGGTTTGGAACCGGTTTAAAAAAATCGGTTTATTTCGGTAATGTAATGGTTAATTCATCGCTCGTTCTTTAACTGGTTAATGAAAACGAACGGCTTAGTAATCCGAAATAATGGTTAACGATTATTCTTAGAAAAAGGTTGGATTTCGGTTTTGATACCGAAACAAACCGGTCAATTCATTCATAAGTAGAAACGTGCATGCATCTTTCTACTAAGCCATTCACCATTAGCAAAGACGCGCCGAATGTAAACGCACAAAAACTCATTTTAACCAATTAAATTTGTTCATGAAACCTAAATTTCTCAAAAACCGTTATCCCGGATTTAACCTGTTAAGAACGTAACCGAAATCTTAAACCGAAAAGCTTTTTGGTTTGGGGTCAATGACCAAAACCGATTTAAAAATTGAACGGGTTTCCAAGGTTGTAAGTTAAACACACACATTCAAGTTAGTAGCCGTCCAATATTTACATTTAAATCGATATTGAAGTCGGTGTAACTTTTTAGTTTATCCATAGGAACACTAGAAATTAAATCGATTTTAATCACATTTACTTATGATACATTTTTCCTGTTGATACTACTCGTAAACATTGGTCATAAATCATTCCACAATCTAAATGAATGAATAATGTATTATGTGCAAGCGACCAACGTCAATAATAAAATGGCTTTATTACAGTCAGATAGAAGCAAAATTATTTTTTTAATGAAAACTAAGAACATTCATGTATATTTTAAACATTATGATAAGTATAGCGACAGATACGAGTATTATGCGACATAGATGTACTCACAGATAATACATATTATGTATATAGGTAGTAGTAAGATGTACCTACCTGTATATAAGGCTATATGTTACATGGCTTTACTTTGCCATATCTAATAACACTTTTAAAGTTATGTCCTATTGGAAAAGGTAAGTTTAGCAAAACAAAAATATCGTTATCAATTATCATTAACAATTAGGGATATATTTAAATACGCGTTAACGCCGATTCACATTGTTTTTAATTATTAATAAATTTTTTCAAGCGAAAGTCAAAGTGTTGTCGCAAAAAAGGGCTTTTAATTCATCTCCGTTGTTTCATATGAAAGACATGATATACATTATACAAAATAAATATTTTTATCTTATAACAAATCAAATTGAGAACCATCACCCAACACGCTTCGATTTATTTCGATGAATGTAGGTACTACCCTGTTGAAAAACTCCAATAGGATCCCATCAAAAGCGACAAAAGCCACATAGAAACCGATAAATATTTATTGGTTTCTATGTGGCTTTTGTCGCTTTTGATGGGATCATTGGAGTTTTTCAACAGGGTAGTACCTACATTCATCAAAATAAATTGGAGTTTTTAAACAGGGTAGGTAACATAATATTTATAGTTATATTAATGAAGCTTACTACTTTATATTCTTCCTTCTTAATTGTTTCTATCCTTGAAAGTTTTTTGAACTTTTGTTTACATGTAACGCGCGTTTCACACCAGAGAAGCGTAAAAACTAAAAACATGTCTGAAACGTTGTTTTTACATTGTAAAAATTTTGCCATTTATGAGGAAATTTATTGCGTATTATTATTGTACGAGTGTAGTTTATTAAAATTAAATCTTTAAGAATCCCTAATATATAGACAGACTTGAAGTACCTACTACAGGTGACTAGAAATACACTTGAGAAATTATCACTCAGCATAACTTGCAAAAGAAAGTGCTGTACATTTACTTTTTATAAAACCCTAGCAAAAACACATGACAATAATTTAGATTTAAATTAAAATTAGACTACTTCTCATTACATTGTCAATCAACAATCATACATTCTCAATCTCGCGAGCTTTTATTATCATATAAATTGATGTGAATTATTTTTATTTAAAGTTTATTATCTTCTACATTTAAATAAAAACTTGTTTATAAAAATGTTATTGTACAGTTATTTTATTAAAGTGAATAATACTTATAAAATAATTTCAAAAACACAAGTATTGCTAAAAGTTATAATTCAAATGTTTCAACTCCAACAGACCGTAGCGTTGCGGAACCGTGCCATTGACACGTTTAAGGCGCGTACACCGTGACAAGGCCTTCGGGTAACACTTGTCGTCTTAACAGTTCATTATTCAAGACTCTTTGCGTGGTGAATTATTTAAGAGTTACATTATAGGATTAGACAGAATTACAAAATGATATTTTATTATATATATATATATATATATATATATATATATATATATATATATATATATATATATATATATATATATATATATATATATATATTTAAAACTAGCAAAACCCGCGGCTTCGCTCGCGCTCAAAATACAACAAAAAACTTTGAAAAGGAAGGTTTCATACAAATTTTCATCCCTAATTTTATCTCCTTATGGAATGAATTTCAAAAACGCTAAAACACGTATTTATTTAATTGTATTGAAGAGTATTAATACCAAGTTTCAAGAAATTCTGATCATAAATATTTTTTTGGGTTGTGTTATAACGTGTACTTCTGTGGGATTGAGATAATCTCCCGCGGTAAAAAGTATCCTTTATGTTGACCCGGATATCAAGCTATCATCATACCAAATTTCATCAAAATCCCTCCAGTGGTTTTTCTGTGATGCGGTAACAGACAGACAGGCAGACAAAAATTCTAGAAAACTATAGATTTGGCCTCTGCATCGATAATAATTAATAATTTCAATAAAATTTTCCAAGAAATATTTAAGGTACAGATTTGGCTTAAGTAGTTAGAATTTTATTATATGTATAGATGTCAAATATTAATGTCTATATGTATGTATTCAGCCCTTTTTAACGTCCCACTGCTGGGCACGAGCCTCCCTTCAGTACGAGGGGGATCAGGCCATAGTCCACCACGCTGGCCAAGTGCGGATTGGCGGACTTCACATGTCTTTCAAAAACTTGCTAAGTTTTCTCAGACATGCAGGTTTCCTCACGATGTTTTCCTTCACCGTAAGGCAAGTGGTAATCATGTTAGAAATGATTCGCACATGAAATAATCAGAGGTGCGAGACCCGGGATTTGAACCCGCTTCACTCGGTTTCCCAAGCGAGCGCGTTACCACTGGGCTACCACTGCCTATTAATGTCTATAAGGAGGTATTATTTTGTATCAATTGATACGTCGTATTGCAACATACATATATGTATATATTATAAATCACTATTCATTTTTATTCATATAGTGAACAAAATTATAATACGGTTTATTAAACAATTTAATTTAATTCTTTATATTTTATAATTAATATGATGAGGATGTTATCATAATTAATGTATATGACGTCATCTTTATGCACTGACCTATTATAAACAATAGTATGTAATATAAGTAAATAAGGAAAAAGCTTGTTGTTAGGCTATTTAATTTATTTTAATTTTTTTCCTACCTCTAAGTACCCCTTGCACCATTAATTTGTTCCTTTAAGGCACATAACCACTTATATGTATAAAGGTAGTATACGTAAATGCACAAAATGCAAAAAAAAAAGGTTGTGGCAAAAGTTTTACCACCTGCCGCCTGCCTGATATAAACCCTCTTTGGGGATGATGATGTTTTTTACCATGGTTTAAAATAGTAAAATCACTAGTTTTATTGAATGCAAAATAAATTGTACTGCAATGTAGTGGTAATCTGTATACGCGTCATTGAACACGAGGTATTTGAGACATCTAACACCTTAGTCTCTCCCGTGACCATGATTGCTGTAAAGCAATCGAAACGTCGGGAAACAAAAATCAAAATAAATCCGCGAAAAAATCCGAAAAGATAGTTTTATTTAAATACCAAGGGCTAGCTCGAAAAAAATTTTTTTTCTTAACTTTTTTTTACATTTTTGAAACTTTAATTTATAAACTACCTTACAATGCAGTAAAGTTGAAGAAATTCCATAAAGATAACTTTATTATATAGAAATATATTCCCTACCTTCTTACCGTTACATAAGAAAAAAATGGTGGTGCTTAAATCATAACGTCTTCAGAGATGATTCTTTTTTTCTAAGCTTTTACTTAACTTGCAATGGTTATTAGGTTGTTACAAGTATTTAGTACATATATCAGTATGGGACAAATCTATTAAATTCTTTTGTTGAGTGGCTCCTACGACTGCTGTTTAGGCATTTACTTCGCCAATGTCGCGTAGAATGGAGAAGACACGTTATATATGGAATGACCGTTAAAAAATTGAAAAAAAAAACCCTGAATCTATTATATAATCCTGATTAAATATAGGAACAGAGCGATTCTTTGTAAAATCAGGGCCTACAACAGACAACACTATGTATATAAAAAACTATAAGATCAAAATAAAAAAAATATTGTTAGAATTAATAATATATTGTTAGCAATAATATTACTTTTATTATATGTACACATAAATTTACATAATGGACTATGGGTCAAATTTTGCAAGCTGCATTAGAACCACTTCCTCTTATCCGACAGTTCAAATTTTATCTGTTGGTTCAGTTCCGGTGACAATGATTTTTTATGATCTTAACTTCACGGTCAATGTCTCTCAAATACTAATCACATAATAATTTAAACTAAAGTTGAATGTTGTTTATATTTCCTCTATTAGTGTATACGTATAGCCTAAAGCTATTTTTTTCTTAAAATTCCAACGTGATTACTATAAAGGCCAAATCAGCTATAAAAATTATAACCTTGCCTGATATTGGTTGAGATATTTTGCAATATTTTGGTTGTTTTCAATACACTTGCAATTGTGTAAATAGATGTTAAAAACAATAGGTTTATACTTGGTAAAGTTTATACTTTAAATAAAATAAATGTTAATGTAATCCTATATTAAGTAAAAGTATTTGGTACATACCGTGACTTACATAGCATATCCTTACTTAAAAATATATTTGTTAATTCGTCATCGAATTTTATCGAAACAAATGTTTTAAATTCTAAACACGCGTAACATTTCGTTACCAAAGTCCTTTCTTTATTACTACTGAACATTACCTCATTGTATGTTGTAATAAACAGCTAGTTGAGCATAGGGGGATCCCCTACTATGACTTCAAAATATTTTTTGTAATATTAATTCTATTTTAATGCTGGCCTTATAAAAGAAAACAATTTCGAAATGTATGCTAAAGTTACCAACACAAAAATTTAAAATTAAGAGAAAGCATATAAAAGTGATCCTCATTACATTATAAATGCGAAAGTTTGTATGTATGTTTGTTACTCGTTTAAGCTTGAAAAAGCTGGGCGGCTATGAAAATAGTAGGTACACAAATAATCTATTTGACCTGAAGTAACATTGGTTATAATTATTAGTTAGCCACCTAAGGATTCTTCTGGTCGAAGCGAGGGTAAGTCGTGCGAGGAGGAGCTAGGGTAATCTATACATAGGTATTAATATTTTAGATAAAATTCAAGTATCTGTTTGTAATGGCAAAATAACAGCTTTTTACTAAATGCATATGAAATATACGGTACTTATCAGAAAAACACAATTTTTAATATTTTTGTCTGTCTGTTTATTCCGGCTTATATTTGAAACGGCTGGACCAATTTTGACAGGACTTTCACGGGCAAATAGCTGATGTTAGAAGAAACTTAAGCTACTTTTATTTTAGAAGAAGAATTAGGGTTCGCAAAAAAAAAACGCACCTAGGGACGCACCCGAGCAAAGCGAGACTAAGTCGCTAGTACTTACAAATATGACAGGCAGTTTTAAATAAAGGTGCAGTTACACTAAAATCCTTAATTTGTTTAAAATGTCATAGATATTTTTAGCAATTATCAAATAGTACGATTTTTCCTTTGCTATAGGTAATACACAATTAAGACTTAAATGGAGTTATGAACTTTGTTGTAATAAGCCCAAAGGTATAAAAATTATAATGTATTTCTATACCTAGCGAGAGGATATTTCTCCATAATATAACTATCTACATTAGTGACAAGTCGTGCAGTAATTTAACCTAGAATAGTTGCGACGGAACGAAGTACGCGGTTAAAGGTGAACTGGTTTAGTTAGTACTTCTAGCAAAATTGTTGGACACACTGACACTACACACTGACATACACACGTAAATCACGACTAGCTCTTAATTCTATACTAATATTATAAAGATTCCTCTTTATAGATATTTTTTAGTTTGTTTGTTTGTTTGTACCGAATAGGCTCCGAAACTACTGAACCGATTTAGATGAAATTTGGTAAGAAGGTAGTTTGAGACCCTGGAAAGGACATAGGATAGTTTTTATCCTGGAAATTATACCTTGTGGTGGTGAAAATAGGGATGAACGTTTTTATGGGAAAGCAACTTAGAGACGAACCCGAGTGAAGCGAGGGTGAGTCGTTAGTGCTTAAATATTTCAAATTATAAGTTATATCTATACACTCAGTAAACATTTAAACTAATTTTATCAAAAACTATCTATTTTATGATTTATCTATATAAAAGTCAATATAAAAAGAAGGTTCGATTTGTTTGCAATCGATAAGTATTGAACTGATTTAAATAACTCTTTCGCCATTGAATAGCTGTTATACCTATAATTCAATACTTTTGAATATATATATATATATATATATATATATATATATATATATATATATATATATATATATATATATATAACTGCCTCGGTGGTGTAGTGGCTAGCATGTACGGCTGCACATCCTGAGGTCCTGGGTTCGAGTCCCGGGTCGGGCCAAGTTTAGTTATTGAGCCTTTCTGTATAGTAAGCCTCAGTAACAGCCCGGAGTTGGGAAGTTGGAGGTGTTTCACCCCCGTGCCTCGGAGAGCACGTAAAGCCGTCGGTCCTCTGCGCCTTAACTCTCACCGGTCGTGTCGAGTAGTCGTCCCACTGGAGTATGAGAGTGACAGGAATAGAGAGTGCACTTGTGTCTGCGCGTACACTTGTGCACTATAATATCTCCTGCGCAGTTGGCTAGTCTCAATGAGATTGGCCGCCGTACACGTAGGAGAACATCATCATCATATATATATATATATATATATATATATATATATATATATATATATATATATATATATATGCGATATATTACTTCATTACTAATATATTTTCAGCCTGAAATATTTTCAGAATAATAATAAGGTGGGGTACTGCTAATAAATGAAATTGATCAGTATTACGCTTAACATTCTACAATACATAGTATAAGTTTTTTTTATAGTTAACTTTTCTTTAAAGTTAACAACAGCACAGATTTTTAGCATTTACATACCTGTTTATTTAAAAACTCATTTGTTTAACATGTATAATCCATATATCATAATTTAATATAATAGTATAATATAGCTGATTGGCTTCGACGTTGAACAGCCCAACGGGTTTTGATAAAATTTTATATGGTGATAATTTGAAACCTAAGTCTGAGGACAATAATAAATCTTATAATATTAAATGAGCAATTCTTGTTTATATGTATATAAATTTATTTCATGTATCTCGGAAACGGCTCTGACGATTTGGATAATATTTTGTATTTATATAACGTTTTCCGAAAAACGCCGAGCAAAGTTCGGTCTTCCGGATACTAAGTAATTATAATTTGTAATACTTAACTTATTTTAATTATAAGTGTGTTTTCTGAAAAAAAAAAAACAATTTTTCACAAAAAAAACTATTTTTTATAGTTATAATTAGTTAATCTCTTATGCTGATAATATACTTATAGCGCCAACTCGTAAACGTTTGTGCTACTTGTATTGTCGCCAAGGGATGATTTAAGCCTACTGAAAGAGCGCCGACGCGACGCCGAGCGAAGCTCGGTCACCCAGGTACTAACTACCTAACATTTAAATATGCAAAAAACCAAAAATGTAGGAATATTATCAATTTTTTATTAACAACAAGGGGGAAAAAAATACCATTTATTCCACCCAGTCGGTCAAATACATATATTTTTCTTCGAGCCTAGAACGAAATAAGGGCAAGTAGCCAATAATGAAAAAAGAGAAGGTGGTGTAATAAAATCGCTTAATGTTTGTATGTGGTTAGAGAAAGTGTAAACCCGTGTCGAATTAACGCTATTACTTATACTGTACATCACGGAAATATTTAAAATGTTTCAAAATGATTCGTATATGTATAAAAATAAGGCCTATTTTGTATATTTAATACACGCCTAAGAGTCTTTTTTTCTCTTAGACATGACATAATATAGTTATGTCATATAAATATGAACCTTATTTCTTTCTCATAAGATTGAAAACAGCTTTTGGCTTATTTATAGAAAAAATTCTATTATGCATTGCATGTTTACTAAGAAGAGATATCATGTAAATTGTTTTAATTTGTTTTTGACAACTTACTTTTTGTGAATGATCTGTGAATTGTTTATAATTTCTCTTGTTTTTTGTATGAAGCGTTTAAAACATGGGGGTCAAACCAGAAATAAAGAAAAATTAGTTTAAATAAATGTCAATAGATGTCGTTATATGTATGGACCTGTTATTATTATTTATATAATACTCATTACAGAAAAAAATAGATCGATCTATAGCAAAGGAAAATCACCAAAACTTGTTTCAATAAGTGCACGTGATAATTGCTATAATATATTATTTATTGTAGTACATATTTGCAAAATGTTCAATTTACTTTACGGGACCCCATCCCGTTAATGTAATATTGTGTAATCTGTTGCTCAAAATAACTAAGAAATTAATATCTTACGGGAGCCTCTTAATGGCCTAGGAAAAAAGTAGCCTATGTTTCTGACTCTATAACATATCGCTGTGTAAAAAGTACGTCGATCGATTGCTCAGATACAATATGTAAAAGTAATACACCAAAAAAATCACTTATAAAAGCCATAGAAGGAATCATTAGGTAATATTGACAATATTGACTACCCACTCATTGTTTTGACAATTTATTTGAATCATTGAAATGGCAACTACTTACTCATTGGTTTGATAACTTATTTGAATCATTGTAAAGGTCGAAACAATCCAATAAATATAGCAGGAAGTGCAATGACTACGTCAAACGATCTAGAAGGATAAATGGTTGTAAAAAAATTGTGTAGTAAGGTTAATGTCTGTCTCGATAATCATAAAACTAATATTATAAAGTTAAAGAGTTTGTTTGTTTATTTGTTTGGTTGAACGTGCTAATCTCAGGAAGTACTAATCCGATTTGAAAAATTCTTTTTGCATTGGATAGCCCATTAACTGAGGAAGGCTATAGGCGATATATCAGCCCGAAAAAACACACGGTTCCTGTGGGATAGATTTGTTTTTGTGTAGGGACGAACCCGAAGCGAAGCGAGGGTGAGTCGCTAATTTTGTACGCCTTTATAGGCTGTATATAAAATAATATAGTATCGATAAAGATAAAATATATATATCGATAGTAATACAAGTGGATTGAAACAAATGCTGAATGAAAAACTAAAATAGAAAATAAAGGCTCAAAGTCATGGGGAAGCATACTACACAATTATTAAAAACATATACTACACAAAACTCACAAAGTAGGTAGGTGCCTTAAGATATTTGTTATTTTAATTCTAAGCTCAAAATTCTTCTTCTTTAAAAAAAAATGTTAAGAATTAAAATCAACAAATATTGTAGAGTCCTTTGGTAGTACCATTTTTGATTTTTTGAAATCATTTTGTAAAATTGTGGATAGGCACTGTCTGTAACAAGTATATAACGCCTTTAAAACTTTGTAAGTCAAAATTTGATTCAGTGCCATGGCCAAACTCGTATTCATAAATATATTTTAAGTTTTCTATATTGTGAACAGAACTATGCCAAAGAAAAATCAAATGGCGCGAAAACAAATGAATCACTAAATTCGAAACACAAATACATAAGCCTTGAAATAAATTTGAATTTGGAATACCTAACGAAACGCCAAATATTTGAGATCAAAGTGGCCAGTTCGACAAAACGCCAATTTCATATGTAATTTCATCGCCTAATATATTAAACAAAACAAAAACTAACTATAAAATATTGTCAATAACAAACATGCTAGTAGATCGAAAACATTGTTTGAGGAAAATCTAAAATAGAAGTTGTACACGTTTCAAAATAGAGTCGAATTCTGCACTATCGAAAACACCCCATAAATGATGCGTGCCAAGAACCAGTTTGATAAAGCTGGCTTGTCACTATGAGATATACGTACTATACTATATGAACTATATTATATTCTAAGCTATAAATTATAATAATTATAAAAATTAAATGATATTATCAAGATTCTATTAACATAATATAATATCTTTCGTATCTACTCTTAACGCTGTCATGTATCTCTCCGTTTTAATAAAATATTTTTTTTTTCAGCAGAATCCTAATTCTTTTTCTAAAATAAAAGTAACCTAAGTTACTCCTTATAACTGCAGCTATCTGCCATTGAAAGTCCTGTCAAAATCTGTCCAGCCGTTTCGGAGATTAGCCGGAACAAACAGACATATACAAATTTGAAAAATTGTGTTTTTCTTATAAGTACCATATATAATTTCATATGCATTTAGTAAAAAACTCTTATGTTGACATTACAAACAGACACTTCAATTTTATTTATCTGTATAGATTGTGTACATCTTAAAGGTATATTATGATGTATCTTATAAACGAATGCATGAATAATAATATATATGTAGGTATTATGCTTCGTAATATTGTTAAATATTATTAATAATCTAATCTTAAAGAATATATCCGTAGTATAGAGCAATCTTTAGGCCCGGCCTCCAAAAATCACTATAAAATGACGTCACAGAAATGCTCCAAAGCTAAACATTAATAACATTCATGGCCATACAAATATTTCAAAGCGGGTTTATTTAATTAATAGTTAGTTTGAGTCAACTTCCCCCAAATTAATCTATATATCACTACATAGTATAAAACAAAGTCGCTTCCCGCTGTCTGTATGTCCCTATGTATGATTAGGTCTTTAAATTACGCAACGGACTTTGATGCGGATTTTTTAATAAATCCAGAGGAAGGTTTATATGTATAATACATGCATATTATAGTACAGAAAAGCCGAGAGATTCAAAGATTTGTATTTCATACTAACCGTTAAAATGTACCTAGGGAGGGACCCAAGCAAAGCGAGGGTGAGTCGCTAGAGTGTATTAACGCACAGGCCAAACCCTTAAGGCTAGAAAATTGACACACATGTATTCCTCATATGACGAAAGCATCCACTAAGGGTGGATTTTTCAAAATTCAGCCCCTAAGGGGGTGAAATAGGGGATAAAAGTTTGTATGAAATTTTTTATTCCTTTGAGATATTTGCAAGAAATTTCGTATGAATTGAGTACGACAAAAATAATGAGTTACGTATTTCAGCGTTCTCTAAAATTCAACCCCTAAGAGGGTAAAATAGGGGATGAACGTTTTAAATAAACGCACAGGCCAAACCATTAGGGCTTGTATATTTATATCTTTATTTATTTATACCAGCGATCTCGGAAACGGCTCTAACAATTTCGCTGAAATTTGGTATGCGGGGGCTTTCGGGGGCGAAAAATCGATCTAGATTAGTCTCATGTCCGGGAAAACGCGTGTTTTCGAATTTTCATACGGTTTTCTTTTGCATTATTCAGCGCAGAATATGGTCGATAATTTCTTATATTTGGAAATAAGCATCGTGGTCAAACGGTCAAGGCGCAAGTTAGACAACACATATATATGCCCGGTATCGAGTCCCGGTCGGAATACAAAGTTTTTACTTTTGTTTTTTTTTTGTATTTATTCAAGTTTTTAGTTTTTTTTTTATCTAAAAAAAAAAACGATATAACAAAAAAGAACTGAGCGAAGCTCGGTCGCCCAGGTACTAGTGACTTTAAGAGAGGTGAGGTTTTTATTTTTTGTTACCTTGTTTTTTAGCTACTGTTGCTTCCATGGTTAGCATAAAATGTTAGAAGTTTATTATTGTTTCATTATTATAATCTAACATCGACCGATGGTATCATACTGGTACGTAATATTGAATTGTTCTTCGTGGGATTTTTATATTTCCGTGTTTAAATATTAACTTACAGTAAATAAGAGCTGTAATTTAATTGTAATTTATCTAAGTACAGCATTCATATTAACTATTAAAATCTTTAATTACAATCCAAGTTCTGGAGCTTAGAGTTAACTGTAAAGAAGATAATATTTTTTTATCGGTGTACAAAAACTGCCTTTTATTAACTTACAAAGGCTTTCATGATTTAAAAATCTTCGTTGTAGGTATTTTACGCAATATTTTCGTCTGTTATGAAAGGATTTTTTTTTTATTTATTCATTTAAATATAAAAAAAAAACAACAAAAAATCCCAACCGTTGAAAATCACCTATAAGTTTATTTAAAAATAAATTTCATATTCCCATTTTATTTTCTAACTATAACATGCTCTATGATGATTTTTATTTCCATTGAACTTTTTTTTATTGTTAACTTTAACTTTTTAATTAAAGCGCGCTTTCTCTAAAGAGATAGGACCATAAAATCACCCAATTCTTGTTACCGTCATACAAGATGGTGCGAAGATAAATGATATGACTAAAATACTGATTAGTAACTAGCGTGTACACATTTTTTTTATTTATTTGTTATGCAGATAACACACGAAATAATCGACCAACATACACCTGAGTTCACTGACCTGTTGTTTTTCTTGCTTATACGTAATTTGTCCAACTTTTATTGATAACAAACAGGCAAAATTTACTCAACAACTCCATTATTTTCATATAAATCAAACATATTAAGTGTATTTGTGTTATAATGCACATTTCTAGAGAACGTCTAAGTAGTGCGTAATACCTAACGTTTTAAACATATTTTTTTATATATCGTATAATATTTTTAACTATTTAGGTTAAAAATTCTGAAACATTTGAAGTTATAGAGCTTTCAAAATACTTTCAACGAAAATTATTAGAAGAAGAATTAATAGAAGACTAGCGACTCACCCTCGCTCCGCTCGGGTTCGTCCCTACTTACTTTTTAACTTTTAGTACAGATTTCTCAAAGATGAGACATTTTCCCGCAGTAAAAAGTATCCTATATGTTGACCCGAATAACCAGCTATCATCATACCAAATTTCAACAAAACTCCTCCAGTGGTTTTTCCGTGATGCGGTAACAGACAGACAGACAGACAGACAGACAAAAGTTCTAAAAACTATTATTAGTGAATAATAGTTTTTAGAACTTTTGTCTTTTGACCTTTTGTCTTTTGACTTTTTCGGTTTCTGTATCGATAATAATGTCTATTTCAATAAGATTTTCCAAAAAATATTTTATGTACAGATTCGGCTTAGTTACTATTTTATTATATGTTGTTATAGATACGTTGAATAGTTTCGCTTTCACGCGTTGGGCCGCAAAATTAACTGCATAGAAATTAGGGGTATTGTACATTTAATTTTAACTGTAACGTGACAAACTACGTATGTTAAAACATAACTCAAATCTTATATTTCATCCTACGATACCCTCAATATGCGAATATTCGCACTTCCCCAATTTTCAATTAAATGCAATATGTATTTAATATTTAATTATTATTTTACCAAATATATATATATATTAAGTCGAACGTATACTAATCATAGTTTTCACGGCAGTACGTACTACGAGTAGGTGTAACGGCGCGTAAAGGCCGTTCCCACGCAATTTCTCAACAAGGTAACGATTACGTACTAACGAAGAGTTTTGGCGTATTAATTTTATTTCATATGCGTCTTTAATATTTACATTGATGTAGCTTATTTTTTTACTGTAATAATGTTTCTCAATATAGACCATATTCCAAAACAGTGATTGGATTTTATATCCATATGTATAAAAAAACTCTGGACTTCTAGTTCAGCATTCAGAAATTGATAGTAATAAAGACCCATGGTAATCATGTTGAAAATAATTCGCACGATTATCACTTACGGTGAAGAAAAACATTGTAAAGAAAATTGCAGTGCATATCTAAGAGAACTTACTAACTAATTTTCGAAAGACGTGTGAAGTCCGCCAACCAACAGGACTATGAAGGGAGGTCCATACCCAGTTGTGGGACGTTAAAAAGGGCTGAATTAAGTCCCATTAATATAATAAATTCAAAAGTTTGGATAGATGGATGTTTGATACTCAATCACGCCTAAACGGCTTAACTGGTATGGATGAAATTTGGCACAAAGACTATAGTCTGGAATAGCACATAGGTTATTTTTTATCCCGGAAAAATGTACGGTTCCCGCGGGATAGATTAGCTTTTGTTTTGAACAGAGTTTTTCTATTCCATACTATGTAACTGTTAGAACATTATTAAAATATTAGAATCACCTGTACCTCGGTTTGAATGTATAGTTAACCCTGCGGTTGATCTCTTTCCGGTCATCTCGGATTAACATCTCATGGGAATATAAGACGGAGGAAGTGCAAATGTTTGCGCAAATAATTGTACACGTAAATGAGTAATCTCAGTGAGTTTTTCGGTTGAGAGATGGCAATTAGGAATACATGCATTACTTTAATATTGTATAACAAAGTTTTATATACTTATCTAAGGACCATATATGAAACAAACATCTTTAAAGCCGGTACAAACATAATCTCGGTATTTTAACGGTGCTTTAACAACCCTGCGAACGGAATTTCAAAAGAAAAAGACTATCATGACTTGATTGTGAGGTTGTTAGTTCATTAAACTAATAATATCAACTATGATACTTTATTTTATTCATAATAACTTTAAAAGTTTACAAAAAGTAGGAAATTTTCTTAAGAGGTCAAAAAGTATGGTATACTTTATGGTACTTCTAAAATCATTTAACGATTTAACCGTAAGGACCAAACACACTAACACCGTGTAACCTACGTATATATTAATTGTTTATAGTATATTTTATGGATTACTTGATAAGTCTAAGGGTAACTAAACTCCTTAGCAGTTAACCTCGCTCCACATTTCTTATGACCCGATAAAACTGTTTAATTATTAACATAAGAAACGTTTCTTCAATTCGCCCTACATTATTTTCGTCACGAAAGGCTGTATTAATTGTGTTAGGTAGGTATATGAACAAAATGGAAAGCTCGACCGTTGGCTTTTGAAAGATCTTATCATTTATGTATTTTTCATAAATAAAGAAAATAATAAGTATATAGTACTTCCTGTACCTAATTGATTTTATCGCGCTAGGTGCCAATCAGGGGCCTTACCATGAACTCTTATAGCTTGAAAACTATAATCATACTTTGAGTTTTCGTACCATGACGTCTTAAAAGCAAGGTTATTGTAAGCATGAAACATTCTTACTTTCTTAGCAGTTTTGTGACGTCACGACACCAAAATTACTAAGAAAATGTTATTGTCGTTCATTCAATTCGTACCGTGAGATGAATTTTGACAAATAGCATTCTTACTTTTCTGTTATTTTTTTTTTTAATTTTATCCTAGGTATTATATACTAAGGCAGTGGTAGCCCAATGGTAACACGCTCGCTTGTGTAACCGAGTGAAGCGGGTTCAAATCCCGGGTCTCGCACCTCTGATATTTTCATGTGCGAATCATTTCTAACATGATTACCACTTGCCTTACGGTGAAGGAAAACATCGTGAGGAAACCTGCATTTCTGAGAGAACCTAACAAGTTTTCGAAAGACATGTGAAGTCCGCCACTTGGCCAGCGTGGTGGACTATGGCCTGATTCCCCTCGTATTGAAGGGAGGCCCGTGCCCAGCAGTGGGACGTTAAAAAGGGCTGAATACATACATACATACATTATATATTAGGACTTAATCATCTTTACGAACGACTATCGGTGTGACAGGGATAACGCTATACAACTTGCACTATTTCTTTTTTTTTTATAGGAGGGAATAGATAAATTATTCGTTCTGTCACATCACTAAACAATTTTAAAACAAGCTTGCTTTTTAAAGGTCATGGTACGAATAAAAGTAAGATTATTGTAATCTTGAAACAAAACAGTCTTGAAATAAGAATGTTTTATAATAGGTGATGGTAAGGCCCCAGATCCAATAACAACTATGATAGTCTAGTTACCTACAACTACTTAGTTGTAACCATCTACTATGTGAAAGACCTACCTACATTATATATAAAAAAATGATAACACGATAATAGTAAAACCGTAAATGAATGAACATTTTAAATAAAACTATGTTTTTGGATTATTTCGTGGATTTATTTTGATTTTTGGTTCCCGACATTTCGAATGCTAAGAAAGTATTACGATTATGGTTATTTACATCACATTTTTCGTGTTAATACCATAGAATATACAATTTGTTTTTTATTATTTACATATATTGATCAAAAAATTACTCAATACACAATCAGCGACAAAAAATGTCCTCACCGAATGAGCGCTCATTTGAACATTTGGGCGCGCTTTTAATTTATTTTTTTTGTAAAAACAACTTTAAGCATTTACTTAAAGTTCAATTTATATTGTTGTATATATATTTCAACTAGAATAATTACCTAAACACAATTGGTGATAGTTTTAAGAGAACTTTGCATGGAATTGTGTATCTAGGTAGTATTTTTTGATCGATGTTCACATATTAATAAGCCTTATTAATATAGATTAAAAAGTTACTTAAAATCTTAAAGTGTCAAATATAAGATGAATAATTATTTAATGTAAATTACCACTTTGCACCTCAAATTACTACGGTTTCTCTTTTACTGTTAAAGCTGTAAAGCTATGGAACATGCTCCTTCGCAAACGCAACATTTGACATTAAATGAAAACAGATAGTGCTTATGTTACATTTATTCATAACTAGCCTTTGCCCGCGATTTTACAGGCGTTAATGGCTAACGCGAAAATATTATACGTAAAAATAAATTATCATGGCGATCGAATTAACGGTGTAGAGTGTAGAACCGTTATGCTTTGCATCACCAACTAATCAAAGCGAGTTATAGGCTCTAGTAAAATGAATAGCATAAAAAACTTACCTTCAAAATTTAAAAAAAATATTATCTTTATTATAACGTATACCTTATATATCCATAAGTAAAAATAATTGGAATATTTTTTATTTATATTTTTTCCCAATCTGACGGCTGCGGTACAACTTGCCCGTGATTTTTTATAGATATCAATGAAATAAGGCCGCTAGTTGCAGGCGACCTTGCATTGCACTAGCGCTACAATGTCATCTGGTTTACGACGTATCCCAATAATCTATTGGAATTTTAAATAATTTGTATGTATCTCTGGCAACCAGTAGGAAAATTCCAGATAGGTATGTTAGATATAGGTTATTGACAACCAAGTATAGTAAGCTACTAGGACATCAGCAAAAACATTAAAGTAATAACGTTCTGACCAATTTCGGCCACAGTGACCAATCTCATTGGGTCTAGCCAGATGGCTACTAACACTGCATTATAATATCACAGTACACAAGTATGCGCGCAAACACAAGTGCACTCTCTAGTCCTGTTACTGTCATACTCCGGTGGTAACTAAAGTTGGCCCGACCCGGGACTCAAACCCAAGCTTTCGTATCCGCAGCTATGCTCGCCACTAAACCAATTAGCAAGTTATATTAAAGTATATATGGTTGCGATACTAGTGTGAATACAGTCTTTCTTAATTGAGATTCTTTTTCAATCTTATTGAATTAATTCCAAGTGATCTACGAATGGTTTGTTGACTTTTCGACATACGACAGTATGTTTGCTGTATTAATACGAGGGTAGTAAATCATATTTTTAAGAATATTATACATAGATATTATAATAAAATATACCCAACGAGAAATGGATGGTCTATGTGAAAGAAGATATGTGTGTGAAAGGTGTATGTGTTGAGAAGGCGGTAGAAGGAATTAGATGAGGAAAACATGATGTACTGACCTCACGTAGCTTAAGGCTTAATAAGTTATGGGATAAAGAGTGCCATAATGTAACCATGTTTTTTTTTGCAGGTATATCAAAGCCTCTTTACATAACCTCTTTACAAATAAAAAAATTACCTCTTTACAAAGAATATTTCTATTACGGTATAGATTATTATTATTTAACGCAATTAAGTCATTTAACGTATAATTAACTCGTAACGCTAGAACGCTTTCATGTTTGATTGTAATTTGGGATTAGTTATTTTTTTCAGTACAATGTGTTCTATGATTAAGGCAGAATATAGCGATAGTGTGAACTATGGCCTAATCTCCCCTCTTACTGGGAGGTCCAGCAGTGGGACGTTAAAAAAATAAGGCTGAATACATACTCTAGTCAATATATTTAGTACCGAATAATCTAGTATAACATAAATGTCAGTGGTTTTTAAAGTTAAATTTATTTTAATAACATATACATAAGACTTTTAATATAGATAATAAAGGAAAACAAAACATACATAGCGGTAAATATATTCATAGCGGTAAAGTAAATATAATTTTTGTCGTGCAGTTTTACAGACCTTGTTAGGTGCTGTTTTATTCAGCCTTCAATCAAACGTTTATCACTTCAAACAATGAAGTTTCTATTGTAAATAATATAGTTAAAGGCGTGTCTTTAACATTTACAATAGACGGTTTTATTCAATTTTTTTGTGATTAACCCATGTTTTGAAACAACATCAATTCTTATTTCTTATAGATCATATTTAAAAAAGCCCTCAGAAAACACTATTGACCCACCTCATTTCGCTCGGTTGCACCTTGCCCTATCATCGTGCCCTTCGCATTTATAATATAAGAGAAGTTTTTTTCGACTTAATTCAAAAATATCATCATATCGGTAACTTATTTACGTAAAACTAAATATATTCATAAATTATTGCCTATAATCTTCCTAGATAATCCCTTATTTTGATTAAAGAAAACCGTATGAAAATACTTAAAGAACCTACGTCTGAGATTAGCTCGAACAAACACAAACTTTTTAATTTATAATCAGTGATAAGCCCTATCTTTACTTTTCTCCTATGTTTTCGTTGTTTAAACATAGTTTAAAATTTAAATATATATAATCCTAAAATATTAATGTGTTTTATATTATATACATATATGTATGTATGTATGTAATATGTCAAACATAGCCTTGGCAGATAAACAGTAGAAATATTTTGCTATAATGATATGAAAATGCGTGGTAACTTTGCAGTATCAACAGAAAAGTGTAGACCTAATTTAAGACATTACATCATGTATACAACTTGCTTCTTTAATTAATTATTACATAATCAGCGAGCATTCAAAAAAACTTTTAAACATCGTTAATTTACCCGTTAATGAGCTCTCTGATATATAATAAATCAAGTCAAAATTCCTTAATATTTCTGGTTAGGTGTATTGTGTATAGTGTATACTGTAATACTTAATAACAAATGCTTGCGACCGGTCGAGATAGATGAAAAATTAATTGTTGGAGTTTAGTTGTGGGGTGCATTATAACGTGTTTTCCCGTGGGAATGAGATAATCTCCCGCGGTAAAAAGTAGCCTATATCACTATCCAGCCCTCCAACTATCTCCACACAATATGACGCCAATCCGTCACTCTGTTTCGACGTGAAAAAAGGACAAACAAACACACTCACATTTATATATTAAAAAAAAGTATGGATTACTGCCATCACGGACAAACATATTTTCCTTTAATATACACATCATATCTTTTAAAAAACTAAAACCATTTTTATTTTTCCCACAAATTCGAATTTTGCCCAAGGTTTCATTAATATTATTCACTCATTAAGTAAAAGACATAATGTATCTAAAAATATATATATATATATATATATATATATATATATATATATATATATATATATATATATATATATATGCGGTCGAATTGAGAACCTCCTCCTGTTTTTGGAAGTCGGTTAAAAATAAATAAAAATGAGTTACTAAGTCTATCATGACTATAACAATTTATATCATTTTAAGACATTATATGAAAATATTATACCTACATCTTACTTCTTACAAATCTTATCTTACTAATATTATAATTGTGAAAGCTTAGATGTTTGGATGTTTGTTACTTAATCACACCAGAACAGCTGAATTGATCTGGATGAAATTTGGCACAGAAATAAGTTATAGTCTGGAATAGCACATAGGCGGCTACTTTTTATTCCGGAAAAATGTACGGTTCTCGTAAGATAGATTTTGTATTTTTTTTGTCAATATTTCAATATATACAATACATAGTATTATTCTAATAAGCAAAGATATAAAAATATGTGAGTAATCAAAAAGCCGTAATTAATAATACTTATAATATATTCCGGCGTTTCGCAAAAACCACACCCATTCTTTATAGGTATCCGAGCCCTCAAGGTTTCCCCTTCACTCTACCATGACCTTACTTCCGTACACGTCATAGAGCACAAATAAAAATACCAGGACTTAGAATGTAAAATTTTACTGTCACTCAGTCATTGTGCACTAAAATATCTAGTCTATACATATAATAACATTCTGAGTCGAATCTGTACCGAATCTATAGTTTTTAGAATTTTTGTTTGTCTGTCTGTCTGTCTGTTACCGCATCACAGAAAAACCACTGGAGGGATTTTGATGTGGTATGATGATAGCTGGATATCCGGATCAACATATAGGATACTTTTTACCGCGGGAGATTATCTCATTCCCACGGAAATACACGTTATAACACAACCCAAAAAATATTTATGATCAGAATTTCTTGAAACCTGGTATTAATGCTCTTCAATACAATTAAATAAATATGTGTTTTAGCGTTTTTTGAAATTCATCCCATAAGGAGATAAAATAAGGATTGAAAATTTGTATGAAACCTACCTTTTAAAAAAAATTGTTGTAGTTTTAGCGCGAGCGAAGCCGCGGGTTTTGCTAGTCTGATATAAGAATGATAGTTTTTACGCATAATAGTATTCTATGGTAGTTTTTACGTATAATTTCATTTCAAAGTGAATAGAATGTAAATAACTCTAGTGGCTGTTTGCGAAACGACGAGATAAGATGACGATGACGATTAAAAATATATAAGAATGACATAATGTTATGTCTTTTTGCCATAACACAAATAAGCCCTACCCATACAATTTTTCATCAATAAGCAATACCGCTTATACTCTTAGTTTATTTTCTTGACAATAACAAAATAATCACTTTAGTCTTTATCATCTGTTGTCTGTAGATACGTTATTTTACACTTATACCCTTAGGGAATCCACTTACCTATTGCCTTACTCTATTCAAGTATCACAACTAAGTATATTTTATATTTTTCAGTTTTGTTATCCACCAGTTAATTTTGGCCCACAAATATCCCTACGGTGAAAAACTTTGTTCTTTCCAACGTTACACAATTCTGCGTTCTAACACTAAATAACCCTGTATATCCCTGTATACACTTAATCAAAGCTCAAAACTTTGTTACGACTTTTTTTTTATTATTTTTGTTCTTTTGTTTCAGATATAAACAGAAACAATGTTGCCGAGAAAAAGAAATATGGGCTTGACACTGATGATAGTGTTGACATTCGCTAAATATTCCCAACAGTATGGCTCTGGCGCACCGCCTATGGTAAGAATGCAATACGACGAAACTAACTTAATGAAACTGTAAATAAATTCTTAAAATTATATATAACTTGCTTTAATAATACATACTATATAAAAATATATTTTTAGCCGACTTCCAAAAAAAGGAGGAGGTTCTCATTTTTTTTTTTTACTTCTTATTCTTAACTATTTTTTTAACGCTTTCATATATAATATGTAATAATAAAACAAAATGTCCACAAAATACGAAATAGTTCGTATTGACTATAATATATTTTTAAGCATTATTAACTTTTGGTAGTATCCAAAGCAATCTCTAAATAAATTTTAATACATTTTCCAGGCGTGTCTGGACCAAACACCAAGGCATAGTGAGATCCAAGCACAATCGTCAGTCCCGCCTTACAGCCTAATCACTTCTTCACCGCAAGTTCGACAAGGTGACATGATCAATGTAACCATCGGAAGCCCTTTTGGAGCTCCCGTGCCTATTGGGGGTTTTATTTTGCAAGCTAGAGAAATACAGGTAAAAATTATTCAGTACATTCTTGCTTTATTATTTGTTTTTCGTAGTAATTCTAATGGAATAGTGTTAGTTTTATATTACACGTGGTATCATTTATTTACGCTACAAGAAACCTTTCTCTCACTCAGTTAGAATTTTATAACTAGAGACGAACCCGAGGTAAATATAGTATTTTTTACATAAAATATAAAAAAATGTTAATATATGATATACCCAATATATGTGTGAAGTAATTTAATTTTTAATCTTAATAATATTTATATTTTTCTTATTTTTTATCTTTTTTTATAGGATATGGAAAAAATAGTGGGTAAATTCACAAAAATTCCTGGTGCAGATCTAGCGCAAATAACGAGCTGTAGAGGTCAGAACGACACGGTCACTCACACGAGTCCGGAAGAAAAACAGCCTTTGACATTTACTTGGAAGGCGCCTGATGACTTTTTGGGGGGCATCGCTTTTAGGTAATGACATCATTTTTTCCGAATTGAAAATTCTATCGGACTACAATAATAAATTCGAAATTTGTATGTGTGTATTTGTATGTTTGTTCCTCGTTCTGTACTCGTTATAGCCTCTAAAGGCTGGACGGATTTTGATAAAATTTACTACACAGATAACATTCGCATAGGCTATATTCGATAGATAAAATATATTTTGCTTCATGCTAACCTAATGGTCAATATTACTCACTAGTTATGTAGTAATAGTTCAGTCAATATAGGCGAAAAACGGCGAAATCTTCAAATAAAATAAACCAATTTCCGCGATATTTCAATTCAATAAAGGGACATATTCTAAGCCAAGTTTGAGAGATTGCTCGAGGCGCTGGCGCGACTATCGGAAAAAAGGCTTTTATTCAATACCGCATAAAAAAGGCTCATCCTAAGTAAAAAACTATAGAAATCTTTTTTCTTTTAAATTAAATTTCCTATCTTTTTTATTTAAAACTTTTTTTTCTTAAATTAATATTTCTCGAGATATCGCACAATAAAATTGCATGTAAGTGAACAGTTAGGGAGATAATCGCGAAAAACCGACGAAGGTAGCGTTTGTGCGCTTCTCGAGCGACCTCTGAAACTTGGCTTCAGGCTTAGAAAATACCCTTTTATCGAATATCAATATCACAGAAATTGCTTTATTTTATGTAGATTAATTCACCTATTGACTAAACTATAAGCGAGACTGGGATGAAAGGTAGTTTATCCATACTATTATTATAAATGTGAAAGTGTGTTTGTTTGTCTGTCCTTCTTTCACGTCGAAACAGTGTGACGGATTAGCGTCATTTTTTTGTGTAGAGATAGTTGGAGTGCTGAAGAGTGACATAGGCTCCTTTTTACCGCAGGAGATTATCTCATTCCCATGGAAAAACACGTTACAAATACAACCCAAAAAATATTTATGGTATGAAACTTGGTATGAATGCTCTTCAATACAATTAAATAAATACGTGTTTTAGCATTTTTCAAATTTTATCCCATACGAATGTAAAATAGGAAATGTAAGTTTGTATGAAACCTATATCTTTTTTAGATTTTTTTTGTAGTTTTAGCCCGAGCGAAGCCGCGGGTTCTGCTAGTTTACTTTAAATAATAATAATGAAGAATACTTACTATATTACATTTAATAAAACAAACGTACGTCTGAATTAATCTGACCTATTGCCAATCTCGTCATCATTTATATAATAACACCAAGTCTTTGTTACTTTACTTCTAATTGATGTTTGTCTGTACTCTATAACCTTGATAACCGGTTTTATAAAACAATATTATAATTTTTATTAGACAATTATGGTGTAATGGTTTTTATATAATAAAAGCAAACTTATTCTTAACTGTTTAACGTTACGACGACGCATTTGGCTCAGTTTGTAGTGACCCTACTTGCTGTGAGAGCGATCGCGGGTTCGAGTTCCGCTAGAGACATTCATTTGTGTGATGAGCACGAATGTTTGTACTTCAGTCATGGGTACTTATATTTATAATATGTATGTATTTAAAGTTATATATGTGTAGTGTATCAACTATCTGGTATCCATAACACAAGTCTCAAGCTTACCATGGAACTAGATGGTGCTATGTGTTAATGCCCCAACATATTAGCTAAAGAGCTATTATCTTACTGAGTTTCATAAGATCAGGAAAAGTTCCATAATCTACACATTTATTGAAAACTAGCGACACACCCGTACATTTTTCCGGGATGATATATAGCCTAAAGCCTTCCTCGATAAATGGACTATCCAACACAAAAAGAATTTTTCAATTCTAACCAGTAGTTCCTGAGATTAGCGCGTTCAACCAAACAAACAAACAAACAAACTCTTCAGCTTTATAATATTAGTATAGATAATTAAATGCCCCAGTTAAAATCCATTCATTAGCCAATAAATACGTCTAGAGGGAGTTCATTTATATTCAAATTTCTAAATTAACAATTCATAAAATTATTATAAATCAAGGTCTTTCAGATTAACCGTTATGTATTTACATAAATTAAATAACTGCAATTTTCTGTAGTTTCTAAAATACTAATGCTCAGCTTATTCTTCTATTTGGCTTCACAAAAAGATATTAAAATTTTACGGACTTAAAGGCCTTAAAAGTAATGTTATATTATAATGTCAATTAAATACATACAAGTACTGTAAATTAGACTTCTGGCTTCGTAATCATTGAGTCTGTGTCTGCATCAGATCTATGAGTTTAGTTCTATTAGGAAAAAGTAAACATATATCCTGGTATACCTATTGAGTGTCTGTGTGTGCTGTGTGCGTGTGAGTGTGTTTGTAACCTTCTATACAAGGCGATCTATGAAAAACTTTGAAAATCCATCGTAGTTTATTTAATAACTAGTGACTCACTCTCGCTTCGCTTCGGGTTCGTCCCTAGACAAAAACAAATCTATCCCACGGGAACCGTACATTTTCGGGATGACATATAGCCTAAAGCCTTCCTCAATTAACGGGCTATCTAAAGCAAAAAGAATTTTTCAAATCGGATTAGTAGTTTCTGAGATTAGCGCGTTCAACCAAACAAATAAACAAACAAACTCTTCAGCTTTATAATATTAGTATAGATTAACTAGCGACTTACCCTTCGTTCGCTAGCCTCTCTAATAAGATGCCTAATAGTTACTCCAGCTCATAGTCTATCTGTGTAGTAAATTATATCCAAATCTATTCCGCACAAAGTTTCGCAACTACAATAGTTAGCGAGATTGCCCGTTACAAGTGTTCTTTACACATTTTGTTCATGAATAAAATATTTTTATTTATTTTATTTTTAGGATACCTATATGAAATATAATTGAAGTCCGTTGACTTAGTAACATTTTATAAGGCATCGATTTTCCCATTCACTGAACGGTTGTTTTATGTTAAATCGATTTTGCTTTTTGTTTGCATGAAATGCATGTGATGCCCTGTAAAAATACGGGAGAAAAAGCCAGTATGCATGAAAATATATTTTAAACGTTTAGTTTGTCTCTCCTTTTCATATTAAAGTAGTGATATTAATGTGTTAACTTAAACTTTAATCGCTTTGCAGAGCAACAGTAGCCCAAAGTTATGCTACATTTTGGAAAAGCGTAGAGTCGCCACTCGTAGAAGTGGTAACACCCGACACTGTTATAACGACTTCGACATCTACCGGCCCTACGTCGCGACCCACACAAGCCCCTCCTGTTATTATGGAATCAAAGGTACATTTACATTACAATACGTTAACTAAGTTTCTCACAAACATTGATCTATAAATCTCTTCAAAAAGTGACGTCGACGTGTAACGTTAAGTCAAACCAAAGAATAAAATTCAAAAATCGAAATTTCTACTTGTCTAAACACAAATTCGAACTTACGCACATCACATAAAGTACTTTTTTAAACAAAGTGCGTTTTAATTTTGTCATCCGAAAAGCAACAAAAGAGACTTGACAAAGCGAAGTTGAATTTCGAATTGTGCACTTCTTTTTGAGGACACTTTTGATAGGATAATTGTATATCTTTTTTTTATATCAATGCGTACAATGTACTATTTTTTTATTATTTTTGAATTAGTCCTTTAACTATAAATTTATAGAAAAAGTTAAATCTATATTTTTTACTTGAGATACTACAGTAAATGTATAATAATTAAAAAGCTTTGTCATTGAATATCGCGCGAGGTTATCGCAATTATAATGTTCTTCCTTTGCTGTACGTTAAAAAATATAAAATATGTAAAATAAAATTAAATAACATAACGAATTATTATAAATAACCTAAATATTATATCAGATAATACTTAATACAAAATATAATTATATAATTTCATTTATAAGCACAGAATACGTAACAGTTTGGTACATAAAGTGCATTCCGTACTTTTTATACGCTACATGTACATTGACGGCTAGTAGGGTTGTCACGTGAATCAAAGTATACACATTAAAAACTACTGATGCGCCATCAGGTGTATTATAGACAACCCTAATGTAAAACACCACGTTAAAAAAGATAAGAGCTACGTGATTAAAAGAGACGAAACCTTTAGTTTTAAAACATAAAAATAGCACACTATAAAAATTCATACAATAGGCTCATTAATTTTAAAGAAAATGCTGGTAAGGATTGCCAGAATATCAATTTCTATGGCGAACGGTTTCGCAGTGAAAGCGGTGTAGTGCCATCTCGTGTCTTGTTATAGTTATATGTACCTGTCAACCCTAAAGCTGTTATCCGACTTCCGGCTGTAATATTTATTTATGTATTTATTTATTTATTTATTAATAGAACACACAGTTGTTAAAAACATTATAACATTGTATTGAAAAAATTAAACGTAAAATTAAAAAAAAAATGTTTAACATTTTAAGGTGTCACAACATGCACCATATGCCACATGCAGCCTTATATAATATTTATAACATAATTATAATTAATACAAAAATAATATAATGCTAATATAAGTAATAATTAAAAGTAAAAACAAAAAGAAACAAACTCAAACAAAACATAAACATAATCTGAATTTTTTTTCTTAAAACTATTAATATAGCCTTTTTAAAAACGTTACCTACCACCACCACCTACCACACGTTATATAAAATAACGTGTGGTAGTCGGGATGATTGAATATCTAGATTCGCGGATCCATTCCTTAAAAAAGGTTAAGGTCACAGCCACCCGAAAAATGGCTAAGTGCGTGTCGAAGTAGCAACTCATAATCAATATATGTGTTGAATAAAACACAATCTCTACGCGGTATCTATCTCGACCTACGTATTTGTAAAAAAGTTTTTTTTTAATTTATTAAGGTATTGGATATAACATTAGTCTATCGAACTCAACTTTCTTTTCGGATTTTATCGCGGATTAATTTTCATTTTTGGTTCCCTAACTAGGGATGAATGTTAAATATTCGCGTAAATCTAAGAAAGTATTATCAATTAAAGTTGTGGGCATACCCACCGTGCCCATAATGGTGGAGCCGCGTTTGCTGCATGGATTAATAAATCGTGAAATAAGACAACAAAACAAGTTTTAACATGACTTAATATCTTCATGTACTAATTTATTATATATTCAAACATATTATTTTCTTTTTAGCCAAAACCAACACAAGCTCCTCTCGATCTAATATACCAAGGGTGCGCCGACACAAAACTATGCTTTGGAGTTCCACAAAACTGTGTACAAAATGGCGTTTGTAAAGCCATCGTCGCCATATTCGTAGTTGGTGACTCTTATACGTTCGAAATTCAAGGGACTGATAACCCAAAATATGTTGCTGCTGCTCTAAGTTTAGATAACAAAATGGGGGATGATAGCGCAATGGAGTGCGTAAATGATAATGGTAGAATAAAATTATTCACTTCTTGGACTTACCCGAAAGCCGAACCTTATGTTAATAGGTTCGAGTCCCCTCAGGATATAGTTCAATTGTTAGAATCTTCAGCCATCGATGGGAAATTGTACTGCAAATTTAAAAGGAATACCGTCTCCACTGTTAGAGGGCAAGTGTTCGATTTGGCCAACAATAAGTACAATTTGATGGTTGTGGCCGGAAATTCTATGAAAGGTTAGTAAATTATGTTTAAAAATGCACTTGTTAATTTATAACAGGAGAGCTAAATTTTCTTATATATATTCTACAAGTTTTCTCGTCATGAGCTGACCGAATACTTTTGCCTAATATTCGGCTATTCGGCCAGAAAGCCCACAGAATATACGGCTATATTCGGCTTATGGCCGAATATACTATTCGTTGCAAGTCTACTTGAAATGTTATTTAAAAAGCTTTTATTAAGTTAAACAACTAAGTATTTATATTTAAACATATGTATAACAGACGCAGACCGAGTCGGGTTCCACAACCTAGCGTACGAGGCGAGTAACGCGCCTCTCTCGCTGGCGTCGGTGGGCACTGCGGCCGGCGCCTCAAAACTACTGCTGAAGCTACACGGCTCCTTCATGATAATCGCCTGGCTTGGCGCGGCTTCCCTTGGAATTATAATGGCTAGGTACGTACGATAAAGTAGTGAATAGAATACGTTTTATCACATATCCAATTCATCATATTATCATTATTATTCAGCTCTTTTTAACATATTTATATCCTCTTTAATGTATAGTTTTTATAAGTAACTAGCAACTCAAACTTGCTCCGCTCGGGTTCGTGCTTACTTACGTTTTAACGTTTAGTATAGATACTTCAATCATAAATATTTCATCTCAGAAATGAAATATTTTCCCGCAGTAAAAAAATCCTATATTTTGACCCGGATAACCAGTTATCATCATACCAAATTTCATCAAAATCTCTCCAGTACTTTTTGTTTAATGCGGTAACATTCAGACAGACAGACACAAATTTTGAAGGATAAGGTAGCCAGCGCAATTACAGGCAAGAGGCATATCATCTTAGTCCTCACAGTGACAACGCACCTGTGGTTCTGCATTTTTGTTACTTAAAACCTAAGTGCATGAGCCGTAGGTGTTACTGCTTTTCATCAGGTGGTCTGTCTGCTCGTTTGTCACTGAATCCCATAAAAAAAAAAAAAAAAAAAAAACTAAAAACATCGATTCGGCCTATGTATCGATACTAATGTCTATTACAATAAGATTTTCCAAAAAATATTTAATGTATAGGCAGTGGTAGCCCAGTGGTAACGCGCTCGCTTGGGAAACCGAGTGAAGCGGGTTCAAATCCCGGGTCTCGCACCTCTGATATTTTCATGTGCGAATCATTTTCTAACTTGATTACCACTTGCCTTACGGTGAAGGAAAACATCGTGAGGAAAAACCTGCATGTCTGAGAGAACCTAGCAAGTTTTCGAAAGACATGTGAAGTCCGCCAATCCGCACTTGGCCAGCGTGGTGGACTATGGCCTGATTCCCCTCGTACTGAAGGGAGGCCCGTGCCCAGCAGTGGGACGTTAAAAAGGGCTGAATACACATTTAATGTACAGATTCGGCTAATAGTTGGAATTTTATTACATGTGTAGATGAAAAATACGTCTTAAACGTTTTTAAGTTTTACTTGTAACCGTTGAAGATCTGCTATCCACCTTCCAGCTTCATCATCAAATTAGCTCAATTTTATTAAATTATTTTAAAACCTTCTTAAATTGTCACTTTAATTTAAAGTGATATCACTGCGCCACGACAACTTTTGGATATAAAAAAAATAAAAACTATTATTATTAATAAAATTTATTATTAAGTATAACAAATAATTATTATTTGCACTGCAATAGAAAATTGGCACAATATTTTAAGTCATATATATAATTCAATTTTTTATTTCAGATACTTCAAAAAGACGTGGGTTGGAAAAACGCTAGGCGGTAAAGATATATGGTTTGCTGTAAGTTTATAACTAATTATTCGGTTTTATATGGAATTTTTAGGGTTCAAAAACCAAATGGTAAAACGGGACCCTATTACTAAGACTCCGCTGTCAATCCGTCTGTCTGTCTGTCTGTCTGTCTGTCTGTCTGTCTGTTCGTCTGTCTGTCCGTCTGTCACCACTCACCAGGATGTATCTCATGAACCGAGATAGTTAAACAGTTGAAATTTTTACAGATGATGTATTTCTGTTGCCGCTATAACAACAAATACTAAAAAACAGAATAAAATAATTATTTAAGGGGGGCTCCCATACAACAAACGTGATTTTTTTGCCCGACCTTGCTCAATATTGATAATGGCAACAGGTACACGCTTGAAATATTCACAGAATATTTATTTATATATTCAATTTTTTGTCGTTTTAATAGATAATGGTACGGAACCCTTCGTGCGCTAATCTGACTCGCACTTGGCCGGTTTTTTATTTTCTTACCTACGTTTCGAATGAACCTACAGCATACCGAAAAGATTAATTTTCAATTATAACGTGATATGTTCGCGTGAATCTAAGGAAGTATTCCTTTACGTTTCACCCATACTTTAATGAGGGCTACCGCGTTTGAATTGGCCGCAAGAGGAGTTAGTGTAGAGTGAGGTCAAATGTTTTCTGTTTGTGAGCATTTCATCGCGGTTCTTCACTAATTATAATTCATGATTATTGTAAACATTGTCCTCAATAAATTGCTTTAAAAGAAGAACTAAGAAAAAGTCAATATATAATCTATTTGGTTATAATATATTAATTATTTAACACAAAATCTTGATAAACTTGAGCCGCGCTAGCTATTATTATCTATATATTAATACGTAAAGTAAAAACTTTGTACCCCTTTTTACGAAAATTGCACGGACGCAGGAGTATGACATTTCCCACATTTATGGTTTATATAGAGAAGGAGTGCAGACAGCTAATATTTTTTTTTAATTATGCATAAAAATACTTTAAATCAATAAAAAAAAACATTACACACACTACCATGTATTTGACACACACACATATATACCTACTCTTTTGTTTATTGTTAAAGTCTGTGGTCAAATTGAGAATAGATTAATATTGTAATATACGCAAGACAATAAATATATAACTTAATGAATTATGGTTTGATTTTCAACCACGCGGCGATCACTAGTTACATTAAACTTATGACCGTGCCGCACTAACAAATACTTTAACGACAGCGATAAAACCTTACTCGCCAGTGGCATCAAGATGCCACTAGAAACGATAGCAAAACAAGAAATATAACATTTTCTTATTTCGCCAGTACCATAGAATCCTTATGGTGCTGACGTGGGTGCTGACCGTCGCCGGCTTCGTCCTCATCCTGACGGAGGTGGGCGGCTGGCAGGACACGGGCGACAACCCGCACGCCATCACCGGCATCGTCACTGTCGTGCTGTGCTTCATACAACCTATTGGTGAGATTTATTAACCCCCGACGCAAAAAGAGGGGTGTTATAAGTTTGACGTCGATGTCTGTCTGTGGCATCGTAGCTCTCAAACGGATGGACTCTCAAACGGATTTCGATGCGTTTTTTTTTCATTTGAAAGCCAGTTTCCTTGCGGTTGTTCTTAGCTATGTTTGGTTAATATCGGTCCAGCAGTGTCAGAGTATCAGCTCTTTTCCAAAATTATTTACTTTTTAAAGGTTGTTCCTTAAACTATAATTATTTTTTGCGTAGGGGTTTTTTTTTAATTTTTAATTTAATTTCTAAATACTTATAATGCTGACGATGTTAATTTTTTTTATATAATAACTTAAAATTTAAAAATAAATAATAATAATTGAATATTTTTTTCATATTTATCAATATGAAAAAAGAACGATAACCGGTCCACTATCACTGGCCATTTTTATGAAAATAGCTGATAACAGAAAATAAACCAGACTATATTTTTTTTAATTATACTTCTTTGGGCACGATTGGAAAAAATTATGAGTTTTACTTTTTACGATGCGTGCGTCCACCGACAGCCAAAAAGCGACATGATGAAGTTAACTGCATTCCTTTTACAAACAGAGAGTTGTGACATACGGGATGAAATCTTTAGCTATTTTTGTTTTGTTACGCCAAAAAAGTATAACTTCCTACGTGCGTACATAAGTACAGGTTTTTTTTTATAATATATTTTTGTATAGGTGCATACTTCCGACCTCACCCCGGCACTAAGCACCGCCCGCTCTTCAACTGGGCTCATTGGTTTATTGGAAACTCAGCTCATATTTTAGGGAGTAAGTACTTTTTTTCCATAAGCAATTATATATGTTTTATATAAAAACTAACCTAACTTTGCCCGAAGCTCTGCTCGTACATTTTATTTAAATATAGGAAATAAAATACAAAAAGAATATTTCAAATTTAAATATCGGTTTTGTATATAAGAAACAAACTCTTCGATTTTATAAATTAGTGAAGTTTTATTGAAAACCAAAAGTACCTAATTACATTTTATAGTGTTTATGGATGCTAAAAACAAACTAAAAAAATTGAATAACGTAAAAAACACCATGATTTTTTACATGTAAATATCATAAAATTCAAATGTGATTTTTTTTTGCAGTAAAAATTATAATTAGTATTACAAATATTTTCACAATTTAAAATAATTTTAAGGCATTTATGTGTATATTTCAATAATATAACCCCTTAAATATTTTCAGTTGCAACAATATTCCTGGCAGTGTACCTGCAGAAGGCGGAACTCCCGTCCTGGACGGTGTTCGTTTTGGCCGCATTCGTCGTTTTCCACGTGGTCACGCATATTGTTCTATCGGTAAGATATATATTATATTTTAATGAAATGTATATATATATAAATCGATGTATGTATCTATGCTCGCTATAAACTCCAAAACGGCTGAAGCAATTTTAATGAAATTTTGAGGCAATTTTCAGTTTAGCCCAACGGGTGAATCTGTGAAGTTTGGTAGTGATGTGATATTTTTTTTGGTTTTTTGGTAATCAAAACTTTAATGCGAACGTTTGATGTTTTTAACTCCTTCACGCTAACACGGCTAGACGGATTTGGATGAATTTTAGTACATACATAGACTATAACTATAACTTGGCTAGTAAATATATAAAATAGCTCCATACAATCCAGTACGTCTTGTATAATAGTTTGACTGTGTTTACTGCCTGAACGATTGAAAAATCGTTCAGGCAGTTTGTCTACCTCGTTGGTCTACTGTGTAGCGGTTGCGAATACAAAGGTCCTAGGTTCAAGATCCAAATTGAGTTATAAAGGGTGTCTCAGAATGTTTTTCATTTTTTGATGTTAAATAAAAAACAACATTATCCATTAAAACTTGTTTTATTTATTGTTAAATTAAAGAGCAGATCTTGAAGTTTATTTATGAAAAACAACCGTTTGCAAATGTTCACCATTTACTTGTTCACACTCATTTAGCCTGGAGCTAAAATTTTCAATCACTCGCTGGAGCTTTGCTCTTGGAATAGCGTTGATTTCTTCAGTGATTCTTTGCTTCAAAACGTTCAGGTTTGGTGGCAATGGATTGTAAACTTTACTTTTTAGGTAGCCCCATAAGAAAAAATCAGCAGGCGTTAAATCAGGACTCCTCGGTGGCCAGTTTATGTCTCCTCGGCGGCTTATCACTCTTCCGGGGAATAAATCGTGAAGAGCAGCTAATGAGTCATTTGTTACATGAGAAGTGGCCCCATCTTGCTGGAAAAAGGTGTTGCGGTTGTAGCCAGACTGGTTTTGCATTTCTGTAGCCAAAAAAGTCCGGATCATATGGCAATATCGATCAGAATTAACGGTCTGAGTTCGACCTCGGTTATCCTCAAAAAAATAAGGACCGATAATTCCTTGACTTGATATGGCAGCCCAAACAACCACTTTTGGTGAGTACAAGGGCTTCTGATGCAGTTCTAGCGGATTCTCGGTAGCCCAGTATCTGCAATTTTGTTTATTCACGTGACCGTTGATGTGAAAATTCGATTCGTCGGAGAACCAGATGTTATTGAAACTCCTAAAACGGTTTTTCATTGTCCTGCAGAATTCGACTCGTTTATCAGGATCATCAGGCTTCATTTCTTGAACAATAACAATTTTATATGGGTGAAAATGCAAATCTTTCGAAATAATGCGATAAACCGTAGATTTGTTCAAATTCAGAGAAGCTGCGCGCAATCTCAACGACTGTCGTGGGTCGTCCATAACAGACTGGCGAACGCGGTCGACGTTCGTGCTCGCCCTTGATGTCCTTTTGCGCCCAGATGATTTGTCCGGCATTGTATTCCCAGTCTCTTCAAACTTGCACACCCAATGTTTAATTAAATTGGCACTTGGCACATGTTTTAAGCTTATTAAATTAAAATGTGTCCTGTAGAGACGACGAACAATAGTGTAGGAATCGTTGTTTTTATAAAACGCTCGCACGCAAAACGCGCGCTGCGGTCCCGTGAAACGATTCATGGCTACTAAACTTAACAAGCCGGCCAAGCGTTTGAGACCACTCCCCTCCCCCTGCTACCAGTGATCGGCGCGTATTGGTCAATTCAAAAACGAAAAACATTCTGAGACACCCGTTATATAGTTATATTGGGGTTTTCTGTCAAGAAATTCTCAGGAACAGACCGGACTTAAGAAGGCGGTGTTCCTTGCCTCGAAGAGCATGTAAAACGTCACTGATCTCTTACTGGGTTACATCAAATTGTCATTCTAAGGGACTGTGAGAGTGAAAGAGACAAAGTGCGCTTATAGTGTACGCGCTCTCCCTCGCACACTGGTTAATCTCGATGAGATTGGCCGCTGTGGCCGAAATCGATCGGGAAAGAATAAATTGACCTTTTAAGAGCAGCATCCCAACAAACACCTTATTTATTCCATTCATTGAGTGTATTTATAATTTATATTTTATAAAATAATTATGAAAAAACTTAAATATCTTTAAAGATTTAAGAGAATTAAGAAATGATTATTGGCTTGGACTAAACACCTAGAGAAAAGTGATTAATACTTTGCATTGACAAAAATGATGCACACAAAATATTCTATTTAATTATATAAGATATAATTTCATGTTGAATTACAAATCTTGAGAGACCATTAATAGTGTTTATTGATTGGAAAAGACAAAGATTTTTTCCATACGATCACATAAATACCCAATCAATAAAAATAATCAGAATATTCAAATCTTTTTAAAAAATTAACTTTGATCACTTTAAAATTTAGCATTTCGCTATTATAAGTAGAATTTTTATATTAAACATAAAACACAAATTGAATATCTCCTACTTCTTTTTTAAAGTCGGTCAAAAACCATCATATTATACAAAACCCCTAATATTCTAGCTAACAGTGTGCGTATCAGAGGGTCGTATAAGCAACGGGAGAGTTAACACTTTCCCCATGAAAGACATGCTCGGCCACCCGCGGCAGGCCTCCGCCGTCGACCGGGGCTCCGACGCGCCGGTGAGAATTGTATTCTCGAAAATATCTAGCTTTCTCTAAACGGGGATATTTTAATCTATGGGATTACCAACATTCCGCCATTTTGACTTTTTTCTAAACTTCCGGCGCAACATGAAATTAGTATATTTCGATAGAAGGTATTTTAATAAATAATTAAGTGTCAGTAATTTAATGCTGTAAAGTTTTCGAGATATGTATGCTAAGGTGAAAATTGATGATTACAATTTTTAAAAATGAACTCATTATGTGCTTAAAAACCTTCAGTTGTATTAAAAAATGGTTTTCATAGTTCTAAACAATCTTAACAAAATATCTGAAACATGACACTTTAGGGCACTATATTGCTGATATTATTTATTTGTTAAACTGTCCTCTTACCATTTACACCAGTTTCATCGTGCGCCGTTACTTTGGGAATAATTAAAATGGCGGCAGGTTTCTAATGCCGGCTTCTGTAAAAAATATTCGAACTCCTTTCCTAATCTCTTGCATAAAAACTCACTGACACTCTGGTGATTTGAACGCTCACTAATTTTCAACTGTCTTGCAAAGCACTTGTTTCACTGAGATTACTCACTATTTTCACTGATGTGACGTGAATATTTATAATTTTTTCACTGAAGTTAATCCTAAACTCATTATTTTCACTGATTTTTTTTTATATTCATTAATTTTCACTAACGTGTAATGAAAACGCACTATCTTCACTGATTTAACTTAAAAATCACTTTTAATCAATTTAATTTCACTAATTCTCAATTTTATTCGTTTTCAAAATCCAATTAACATTTACATTTTAAGAAAAAAAATCGTATTAATGCCCCAAAAAACTTTCTTTTGTTATTTTGATTTTTTGCTTCTTAACTTTTAAGTTAGTCAAATATGAGCAATATTGTATATTTGAACAGATTTTGAATTTAAAAAAAAAAACAAATCAAGGTCTTATTAGTTATTACAATTGAATTTTCATTTTTTTCTTATTACAATCTTTCAATTTTTCTTAACCACTAAAAACAATTAGATATTTTGAATTCGTCGCAATAACCAATAAAAAATCAGCATTTTCTTCTTCTTTTCTATCTTAACACAGCATCTGTCTAACATATAATTTTATTATCTTGATATTATTTTCTGTATTGCACTTCTATCACTAATTTTTGTTTTATATTGTCATAAATTATTTAATAAAAAAAAAGCTTGTAATTGCGTTTCTTTTGAACTGACGTATATTCTGGTATAAATTTTACTTAATAATATTAATGTTGTAAGGATATATTTACAGCTAATTTTTGTTTTATATTGTCAGTTTAAAAATGGGTCTTGTCAGTTTAAAGGGTTATTGGATGAAGCATAACTATAGATATAATAAATCACGCTTAAAAAATATTAATTCATTAGTATGAAGGCTTTATAAGCAGGGTGAATTTAATGTTACTTTCCCCTCAAAGAAGGAAAATGCAATATTTTTTGTCTCATATATTTTTTGCAGATACCAATATTTTCTTCTTTTTTTTTTGTGTACGAAAAATCCCTCCTTTCTTTAAAAAACATTTACTTAGCATAATAAATTGTTTGAAGCTTGTAAACTTTAAATTCAACATCATTTGACATATTACGATGAAGATAACAGTATTAGAAAAAAAAGCATTTTCTTAAATTATTTTTTTACCTTTTTGTTATAAATTAAATAAATAAATAATTATTTTCCAACACAACATTAATTAAGATCGACATCTAATTATATATCATTGTATTTTACAGTTTTCGGTGTTTAGGAAACATCTACTGGGAGTGTACGCGCCTATTATCTTACTCTTCGTCATAGCTATGATCTGCCTCGTGGCTTTGGCTCCTATTGGAGACACTTACAACAACTTAATGGGTGCTTAAATGGCGTTCTAAAGATTTTAAACTAAAAAAAATTTAATTAGAATGTTTTACAAATGTTGAACAAAAGGGATATTTCATTTTCAGTGACACAAATTTGTTTTAATATTCTTTGAACTAAGTCAGCTAATATGAACATAATATACGTAAACTGTAACGGGGTCAAAGCTTGTTAATTATTATTATTATTATTTAAATTTACGATATAAAAAAGTCACATTTAAAAAGTCAAGTTTTTAGAAATTGTCTGTTTTTTTTTAATTTTCCCTCATTCAAGAACCACTAGACAGGTTTTATTTTAAAATATTTAATCAAAAAAAAAAATTATTTTAAATTATTTTGTCGTACAGACTAAATTAATATATCACGGTTTCTTTATAATCGGTCGTATTGCAGCTTACATGGATTTCTTGTTCTGCTTAATAATCAAAGTGGTCTTGGACCGTATCCTACTTTTCTCACAGCCTGCTTTGACAAAGTAGTTTCGATGGTACTTTGATCGTGTAAACGAGCAATCAAAGTGGACTTAGAGCCGTGTTTATTAAATTAAACTCCGTTTCAAAAGCTTTTTTATCAAAGCTACTTTGTCAAAGCAGACATTAAGCGTGTCAACGCAGCTTCAAAGCTATTCTACGCCCCTCTTATACAAAATAGAAGTCATGACTTAAAAAAGTGTTAAAAACATGCGAATTAATTTATCTCGAAACGTATTAATTATAATTTTTTATTTTTTTTAGATATAAGAAAAACAATCCCTCAATTTTATTTCTAATATAAGTAAGTGTTGTATGTAAATAAAATATAATTAAGTGGTTGAAACGATTCCGTCCCTTATACTCTTTGAAATATCTTTACAGCCGTTGATCAAAAAAGTAGTAGATACACAATCAACGACAAACAATGTCCTCACCGAATGGGTGCTCATTTGAACATTTGAGCGTGCTTCTATTTTTTTTTTTGTGAAAACAACTTTAAGCATTGCATTTAAGGTTCAATTTACATTGCTGTATATTCATTTCAACTAGAATAATTATCTGAACACATATATATGGTGCCAGTTTTAAGAGAATTTTTGTATCGGGTTGTGTGTTTAGTACTTTTTTGATCGATGTTTACAGCCCATAAAATATTACCATATACATACCTTCAACTTATCCTTTCAATATTGTTTTTATGTTTTCTAAGTTTAGTTAGGAAATATATACCTCTAAGTATATGAATTTTGTACTAATTTACAGATTTGTTAACTTTTATTTTTTTATTAAGCATGAATGTTACAAAGAGCAATTTTTTAAATCACAGTATAGTCGTCCAATTTGGTAATATGGGTTTTACATGTGATAAGAATTATTTAATAATTACTTAGTTTTACTTAATATTTGATATTTTAAATAAAACTATCGTTTCAGATTTTTTGTGGATTTATTTTTGGATATTAATTTTTGGTTCCCGACGTTTCGAATGCATCACAGCATCTCCCGTGATGGTTGTCACGGGAGATACTGTCCGTCGAAAAAATCCGAAAATATAGTTTTATTTAATAGCGGACGCAGTGTTAAATTTCGATATTTTTTTTTAAACGTAATCATGTATACATACTGCCAGTTACATTATGAAATTATGTCTTTTTTATACTTTAATTGCCTAATTTATGTTTATCAAAAAAAAAAATATGAGTGTCTATTCTTATAACCAAAGACAGAAAGATACAAATCTTTAATAAAAGAAAAATTGATATCACATATAATAATCACATTTTAACAGTTATATTTGTACCTTAAAAATGTTTCGTATTCCTTAGTTGATATAATTTTTAACTAAGCAATATTTATTTAAAACCTTTATTGTTTTTTTATATTGTGTAAATGACAAAACGTTTACTAATTTAGGTTTTACTTCAACATAAATAATAAATGTAAATATTATATAATAATTTAATAAAATATTAAATAACGATATATTTTTTTATTTTCTATTTCTGACTTATTCCTAATGACGTAATAGCAATGTTAATTTTTAAATATTTACTCAGTATTCTACATTTATCTTATTTGAAATAATCCTAAAAGGATAATAAGTTAACCAGTCCCAACTGTCATCCCGTACAAAGAAATTAGGCAGGTCACAGGGCTAATTCACTAATATTTATGTTTACTTTAGATAACAGATATCGTAAATCGCCAGCTGCAGAACTATTTTATAAACAAACTAGCGACTCACCCTTGTTACGTTTTAAGGTTTAGTAAAGATTTCTCATAGATGAGATATTTTCCCGCAATAAACAGTATTTTATATGTTGACCCAGATAACCAGCTATCATCATATCAAATTTCACCAAAATCCCTCCAGTGATTTTTCGTGATGCGGTAACATGACAGACAGACAAAAAATTTAAAAACTATAGATTCGACCTCTGTATCGATAATAATTTCTATTTCAATAAGATTTTCACAAAAATATTTAATGTATGTATAGATATGTGCAATCTAAAAACAGTTAATACATAACATTTTTTTAATTAACACATGATCAGATTTTAGAATTTTTTGTATCAGTCAAAGCAGCAGAAAGCTGGATGGTTTTAAATAGGATATTTCTCGTGGTATAGATAGCAAACTAAAAAGTAAAGCCTAGTTTTGTTATAATCAGCCATGTGGATTCATAGGTACAATTTAGGCTCTTTCTTCTAATAACTAAATGCAAAATAAAACTGGTTCATGCAATTGATTGTTAACAATATATTGGGCAAAGCCGCGTGTTAAGGAAATACTTTTTACACTGTGACATCTCAATGAATTTTTGTAAAACTTAGATTGGAGATAGGCCTTTGATGGCCACACATATAACTTTCAATAAAATGACTGCTCTACTCCCAACAGCAGACAAAAAATGTGTTGTTTAAAAATAATAATGACATATGATTCAAGAAATTGATAGATTAGGGGCCGTACTTAAATTACGTAACGCAATTTAAAGAGCTTTTTAATCCCTCCCCCCCCGATGTAACAGATCGTAACAAAATGTCAACCTCCCCTCCCCCCTAGCCAAATGTACGTAATTTTTTGTTATGGAATATCGTCATTGCATAGTATTTAATTAAAATCAAACATATATTTTTTTATTTATTACTTATTTAATTACATTATCACTTAGCAATGTATTTTTTCAATATCTTAAAAGGAATATATTAGATGGCTGTCACAGACGATCTAGTATACCGCTAGTTTCAAGATGTATGAAGGTTGGCTATAGTAGAATTTGGCGCGAAAAATATCGTTAGTATTTTTCCATTAATGACCTAAAAATTATAGATTCAATTGGAAAAATTACGTACAAGCATTAAAAAACCCCCTCCCCCGAACCATAACGAATGGTAACAATCGAGCCTTACCCCCCTCCCCCCTTGCGTTCGTTACGTAATTTAAGTACGGCCCCTTATAAAAAACAGGTTCATAGTAAAAAATAGTTTATTTAACAAATTATAGTATCACAATTTTTAATATATATAAAATTAAACTCTTATTGAAAACATCATGTATCTTCATTAGGAATTTGTGAGTCCTCAACAGTTCTCGAAGAAGGCACATACACTTTAAATGAGAATTCAGTTCTAGGGAATGATCCAGGATTGACAACTTGACAGTTCTGATACATTCTCGTATATGGTTGAAAATGGTCTGCCACTATTATTAAATCTGGGGTTGGATATAAATTTAAAGCATCTGCATGTTTCCAATAAATTGGTTGAACACCTAGCGATAGTGGGGAAAGTGTACATTGACTTAATAATGTTTTTGTCAAATGATCAGGTATATCACCAGTGTCAGGAAAATGTATGGAGTTTCGACACATTTTCATTACTAAATCTTGTCTTATTACGACTATTTCTTGTGTACAATACTGAATTCTGCAAGGATTTGTTGTAAATATTACTGAATCACCCAATTTGTCTTTAATGTCTTGTGTTACTGAATTTGGTATTGCCGGCCTGGGTAATATATTGGGGGCAACAGGATCACCTCTACCAGGAATAAATATAAACTTGCATGATTCTCTTAGTTTTGCAAATGGAAAAATTATTTCACCTAAATTTGTTAAAGCAGCCTTCAACTGTGTGCTGTGTTCATATCCATAGGGACAAGACAAGAATTCTCCCATAAAAACTATTGCTATTGGTGGAAAATCATTGTAACCAGCAAATAAAGTTTTTAGTTTAGACATAACTTTTAAATTATCAAACCAAACATCTGATAGAAAAATTAACATTCCATCTTCATTTTCTTGTTCAACTTTCAATAGATTTAGGGAATTCTTTAACAAAGTTTTTGATTTGCCACCAAACGTATTTAAACTGCCAAAAAACTCTAGTGATACAGCTCTGCTTTCCGATGGAGGTAAAACCAAACCCATGACATGTAAGACTTTATCATCATAAAAACCTTCTGCCAGCACAAAACTACTTTCAGTAAATAGACCAGAATGATACCTTGTTTGTGTCAAGTCTAAGAGAACACTGCCTGTTGGATCTTCCAAGTAATATTTACCTTCTGTCAACTGTGTCAATAATCCCAATACAATAACATCATCTACTCTACTTGAAGAACTCTGTAATACTTCTATTTTTCGTAATTGAAAACGATTTTCACTATCCATAGACGGTAATGTTTCTTTTGCAAACAATTTGTTTCTTATAGTTCTCTGTAAAATCATTGTATATCTGTCAATTAACAACTGAGCTTTCCATTTCGGTTCTGGATATAAATTATTATTAGCATGGACATCTTTTACGAATTTCTTCCTCTCATTATCATAATGAAGCTTGGGAACATCAAAAGCATCGATAACATTTAACACTGTTTCCGTTTCCTCAAGACCTGAAGACGAACATTCTCTATATGCTACTTCCAAATGCTTCTTTTCCAACACAGGTTGTGAAAGACACTGATGCAAAAGATGTGCTATCAGTTTATCAATTATTTTCTTTTGATCTTGTTTCGATAAAGAAATTAGTTGTTCAGCTACAAAAGTACTTGCTTCTCTTCGAATAGTAAAACCACTAAGTTTAAAAGCATTATTTACTTCTAATCTAAGCTGTTGTAATTCTGCCATAGTTAGTGGTCTTCCTTACTATTAAATATAACCAACAAGTTTTAAAACGTATTTAATGAAATATTTTTATATTAAAATGTAAAAGCCCGCGTTTGTTTGACATTGAATTAACACAATCTGACATCTGTCATTTCATTGTTGACACGTGACAGTTAGCTCATAGTACCAACCAAATAGTAATTTGTAGTGTTGCCATATTAATTGGTCAAATCCGGTTATATCCGATAACGAGATATATATAATTATATAGTCGGAGAATTCGAAATCCTTTAAAGTTTGTTGTTTAGTCATTACAGTTATAATATGAATGTAAAAATAATATGAAATTAATTGCAAAAATAAACACAGAAAAAACTTGAGATAGATATTGAAATGGGCTTGAAATAGATACTTCCAAAAACATTCAAAAATGGGTCAATGTGATTCTTAAGATCTATTCACATTATACAAACAGTAAGAAATAGTGTATAACTCGAATAAATAATATAGTTAATGGATATATAAATAAAACATCATGTAGTATAAAACAGCTGCATATATTTCATACGAAATAAAACTTAACAAACATGTTTGAGTATTAACCTACTAAATACATAACTAATTAGGCGAACTCTAATCAATTATTTAATTATGAACCATAACCAAATAGTTTCAAGATAATAAAAATCTAAAGCTAAACCTAAGCTAAATAAAAAAATTATAAAGAGCAAACATATTAAATACATTATATAAAAATGGTTAATGGAAAAGTTTTTCTTTTTTTTTAATTCATATATTACGACAGGAGCTAATTCTCAACTACAAACTATACCACGAAAGATAAAATTATATATTATTCATTATCAATCAGCAAATATTTATAAATATATAATAAAAAAAGCTGCATATAATGTTGCACCAGTTATAAAGAAAATCCTCGGTATGTCAGAATTAGACAATTCAAAACAATTATGCCATATGTCAAAAAAAACATAAAATAAAATGCAATTAATAATTTTAATACCACCATATTTTTAGTTGTCGTAAGTAAAAATATCACAGTTTCTACACAAATTTCTACCAATTATAAAAAACATATAATATAAAGGTATCATACTACTTTAAAAAAATGCAATTTAATCAAATAAATTCAGGTTCTATTAGTTTAATTGAAAAACTTAATCATTCGATTCATTGAGGATTCATATAATATTTTTTTATCTAATTACTAATCGATTATATAAAAAAAAATGAAGAATCAAAAGCCCTTGTTTATCTGTCATAGTTAAATCTACGAATTATTGTTATCTATTTCTAGAGTTATTTGCGCTAATTTTTGGATTAATGTAATTTTTTAAATTAAATTCGTAAAGCTACACAAAAAGACGATTATTCGATTATAATATAAATGTGTAAATTTTTACTAAAATATCCAAAAATGATAATTACTGTTACATTTTTCTAATAATCAAGGCAAGAAAATCTAAAAAGAACTACTTATTGCATCATAGACAAGAATACAAAATTCATTAATACTATTTACATCCATCACAGTTTTTTTATTCATATCCCTCTCATACAAAATTCATCGTGACGGAAACAGCATATTTTTTTATCAAAATACATTTTGTCTATTGCGGTTGTGTGTGCGTTGAAGTTTCGGTATATAACCTTTTGCTTATACATTAAAAAAAATGATTTTTGAATTGGTTTTGAAACTACTGTCTTTGTGTAGACCATAGACATAGAGTGAACCGAGTGTTTCTTTCCAGCCATTAGCTGAATATGGCGAAAGCGTGAGAAATCTTCTGTTTTTTACATCAATTCATAACCAGTTATATTATGTAAAAAAATATAATATTATAATTTATTAATAATTATAATATCATATTTTTACAATACATTTATAAATTCAAATTGGAATCAAAGTCAGGTACATCTTGGCCGCACGTTCGCTTTCTCGCTTTCTAGAAAGTGGTAAATTTGATGAAAGTATTGTTCAGTCCATTTTCTACGTCTATGGTGAATATATTACATCAACATTTTATTGTTCTAGCACTTATGTTAATATTTGCTATCATTAAATATAGATTAGTTTTTAGATTTAACACCGTAAATAAAATGCCTGTATTATACAAACTAAACTCAAACAAAGCTGTAAACTGAAAATATATGTATAATACACATACAAAACAATTTAAAATTATAACTATACGACAAATTATTCTTAGAAACGGAATTTCTCATTTTACTGCTATAACCATGAAATTTTACTTATGTTTTTAAGAGGAAATCTTCTAAGTAAATACTATCCGTAAAGTATCTTTACAATATTTTCACCCCGTCTTTCTCATATTTTGTGTCTCTATTTTGTGTGCGACATACATTTTGTATGCTGTTCTCGTATTCACTATGACACTAAAAAAATAGTTCTTATATCGCTAGCAAGTTTCAAATATAAGAGTAAACTAAACCACAACATACCAAAAAAAGTATCTATAAACAATGATATAATAAAAAGAGGTAGATACGTTACTAGCGCTCTAAAAGTGAAGCGCACAAATGGAGGCAATTGTCACCATTGGCCTCAGTCGCTTTCGAATAAGTAAAAAATAAGCATGTCCTACTTTATAAACCGGTGTATCCCTGTTGAAAATAACATTCGTGAATGCACTAATTATTAAAGCAAAATAAACAAAGTTCACGGGACCACATACAAGGTAAATAAACCGTAATTATTATTTTTTTAATTTATTATTTAAAAAAAATCTCTTTTATATTATATTTTATTTGGTTTAATCTTTTGTAAGCATAAAGACGCCATGATTACGTAATTCAAAGAAAACTCACGCGCAAATGACAAACACTTGCTGTCTATGTTTTTTCTTATAGTTTTGATTACGCTATGCCTATCACATCATTTGGCAATGTGGTGGTTTAAATAAAACAATAAATGTTTAAGCATGTGTGCTGCCGCTGGATTCGGAACACTTATTTCGCTAGTTTTGTGAACATATAACGTATCTATATTATCATTGTCTATAAATATATAAATTGATCAAATTACATTCTATTATGTTGAAGAGATGTCTAATGGTAAAATTGACAAATGTAATTTAATATTTATAATTCTTTGTTATACAGGCGTAGGAACTATTTTTTTAAAACACTAATTCTATATCTTATACTACGTGCAGATTTTGCTGTATAATTATCGCTTATGTGATTGTTGTGATGCCATAAGTTCAATGTTAATCGTATTACAATATAGAATATTTTTTTTATAATTATCTCACGATTTAGTTGCTTAACAACCCAAATCGAGAGAAATGCTGGCCCAAATACCTGGCGAGCTTTACTTACTACAAATACTATTAAGTATAATTCGAACCAATCACCTTTGGCATAGAAGCAAAATTAAAAAAATATATGTCATAGTGAATGAAAGTTCAGTCAATATCAAAACAAATATTTAAACATAATACAAATTATATGATATAATATACTAGAGTAGGCATATGACGTGCAAAGATGTCATCAAAAAAGAGAAATATAAAAATGGCGCAACCATTTTTATTAAATATGATCGAAAGAGACTGAGAATAATCATTAGGGTGTTTACAGACTATAACAATTGCCTGCTCTAATATATTATCTATATCATTGATATATAAAAACATTGATACACATTTCCTAACAAATATCTCTTAAAAAAATGGCGTCGACATGTGACGTTAAGTCAAACCAAAGAATAAAATTCAAAAATCGAAAGTTATACTTAACTAAACACAAATTCGAACTCACGCACATCACATAAAGTACTTTTTAAACGAAACAACGTGTGTTTTATTTTAACATCCGAAAAGCAATGAACAAAAGAGATTTTAAAAAAGCACAATTCAATTTCGAATCGTGCACATCTTTTGAGGACACTTTTGAGACGCTAATTGTGTATTTTCAGTTTTTATATATTTTATATATCAATGATCTATATACAAATATCCCACTACGTATTCAAAGTTACACAATATTCGGACAAGGTTTTCAATCCGTCACGACCGACAACGCGTGTGTTGTATCCGCTAACGGCAGGGTTTATATGAGCGTTGTGTAATTCTGCCACTTGTGTCGAGCAAGCGGCGGCCGGGTCGCCCGAGCCGGTTAGGCTGCCAAGCCTAAGATTTATAATGTTATAGATAGTAAAAAAATATTAAAAAAAAACCGTGTGGGTGTACTTATGTACGCACGTAAGAAGCTATACTTATTTGGCGCAACGGAACAAAAACAGCTAAAGATTTCATCCCGTATGTCACACAACTCTGTTTGTAAAAGGAATGCAGCTAACTTCATGATGTCGCTGTTTGGCTGTCGGTGTGCGCGCATCGTAAAAATTTTACTCTCATAATTTTTTCCAAACGTGCCAAAAGAAGTATAACTTCAAATATATATAAAAAGTCAGGGTATCTTTCAATAGTTGTTTTGTTTTTTTTTTTATTCCAATGTTTTTTGCATCATCTATGTTTTACACGACATGTATTATGTAATATTGAACATTATATTTGTTAAGAAAATCAAAGTTACCCAAAGTATATTTAGTTTTTTTTTGTTTTTAAGACGATTTAATTTTATTAAAGTTGGCAGCACTGAATATATTATGTCAGTTTAAAAAAAGTATACACAAAGGTGAATAAAAAAATAATATTTAAAAGCCATAAACAGAGAATTGAATTATATGTAAACGAAATAATTTTTACAAATTAAAGCAAATAACTTACCAAAATTCATTTCCAGGGTGAGCATTACCATCCCAGGGATATGTTATGATTAGTAACTTCCCCTCATGCTCGCCTGTTAATTTCGCTGACGGCTCTCTGTTTTCCATTTGAACATTAATACCACCTACAACGTAACATCTATACATATAATAAAATTCTAACCGAGTCAAATCCATACATTAAAAAATAATAATAATAATATAAGCCTTTATTCAGACATAGTTACAAACTATAATTCTATTGTTTTCTTTTAACACTTTTTACACATGTATGACAATTTACTTACATAGATACATATTTCATTCATTCTTATTCTATATTTTTAACCTTTATTTATTTATTAATTCTTTGTGTATGTGTATGAGTAAGATCACTCTGCCTCGACAACCTTTTCTGTTTACCCTTTGTTATATGTTATGTTAAATAGTTTATGGAAAATCTTTTTGAAATATTCATTTTTATCGATACAGAGACCAAATCTAAACTTTTTAGTATTTTTGCCTGTCTGTGTGGGAACGCATGACGAGAAAACCACTGGATGGGTTTTGATGAAATTTAGTATGCTGGTTTTTAATATACATATATTGTACTTAGTTATTATTTTAACTGAGTTAGCTCATATAGCATAGAATAAATGACATTTTTTTCTACAATATTGATTTTATAATATTTTTTGATTCATACAAAATAAAAAATTAAAACTTTTTTAATTTTATTTCCCTCTCCTTATGTACCTGTTCATTTTTAAGCTTTGAAAAAAATCATACAACAAAAAATTTTTTAAATAAAAAAGGAATCTAACCTTTTGGATGTCTTTTACTTTCGAAGAATATTTGTTTCTCAACTGGAGAGTCACTTTGGACTGTTGAATTAGTGAATAATGCTGGAAAAAAACACTACAATTACAAATGTGAAAGTTTGTATGTGTGTGTATGTTTGTGTGTATCTTTGTGTGTGTGTGTGTATTTTTGTTACTTCTTCACGCAGAAATGCTGGACAGATTTAAATGAAATGTAGTACACAGATGTACTTGCGAGTAAGACTTAGGTTACTTAAATAATACCATTTTTCAAAAGGTGGCGCTGCCTGCATATAATCTATACATAGTATAAAACAAAGTCGCCGTCTGCGTCTGTCTGTTTTTTCGCTTACTTCTTCTAAACCACACAACGGATTTTGATACAGTTCTCACTTATAGAAAGAGTGATAAACTAAGGTCTGTGTATATAATTTATAAATGTTTTGTACGAGCGAAGGAAGGGTAAATCTAAGCGAATAAGGCTACTAAGAACTGAATAAACATTTATATTAATAAACTGTACACATTTAATTCATCAGTCACCTGTAATACCGGGACTTGTCTTGATATATGCAAAGTTAACATCTGTGACGTGGTTCAACAAATCTTTCTTGAGAAAAGCACGAATTCTTTCCAAAAATGTTAAAACGTAGACGTCTGGTTGATGAGGGGACACTTTCCATACTCCGAGACCTGAAAACAAATGACAATGGGACTATTATATTGGGCAGTGGTAGTCCAGTGGTAATGCACTCGCTTGAGAAACCGAGGGAAGCGGGTTCAAATCCCAGGTCTCGCACGTCTGATATTTCATGTGTGAATCATTTTCAACATGATTATCACTTGCTATACGGTGAAGGAAAAAATAGTGAGGAAACCTGCATGTCTGAGAGAACCTAACAAGTTTTCAAAAGACATGCTCAATCCGCCCACACTTGGCCGTACTTTTAGCATACTGAACTACAGCCTGATCCTTCTCGTGTTGAAGGGATGCCCACATTGGGACGTTAAGAAAAAGCTAAATACGAAAAAAATACTATTATAATTGCAAAAGTATATGTGTGTATGTTTGTTACTCGTTCACATTGAAACGGTTGGAGTGATTTGGATAAAATCTAGAACACAGATAGGCTACTGTTTAAAATCCAGGTACACACCCGAGTAAAGTCAGTCAGTATATAATAAAGAAACTACCATTTTAATATACCACTTAAAACCTGTTACATGAAAACAAAAAAATGTGTATGTATGCAATTCACTCACGGCAGGAATAAAACTTCTTTGGCAAATATTGCAATTAAATTTAAAAAAAATCAATAATTAAATATTACAATCATAAATTTATTTCTATAAAATCATATATTTATCATATACAGAAAGAATATATTATATATCATTTGTCAGAGAATAACAACAGTTACCATGACAACAACTAGTCATAATAGCGTCTAAAGTATTCTATCTCATTCTCTCAACGGCTTAATCCTATATATTTATGTGTTTGTCTCTTTCTCGTGACGCAGTTCTGTTTCATCCAGTTTCAAATCACAACAATTCTAAAGAAATTTTGAAAAATGTATGATCCATACAGACACTTACCACATCCAATAACATTAACAAACGCGTTCCTTCCACTTTCCCTTGCTCTATGTTCAGCTTCTAACAGAGTAGATTCTGCTATTATATTCAAACGTTTGTAGTACACTTCGTTATCAAATATATGCTCAGTATTGGGACGTTTCACGTATCTGTCCATGTAACGTTTGTCTTCATCTTTGTCTTGTATTGTTATGTAAGAGGATAACTCTTCATATGTATAACTATGTACCTGAAGGAAACAGAAATCGAATTCAAAACCCATTCATTAATTAATATTATAAATGGGTAAGTTTGGATGGATGTTTGTTACACAATCACGCCAGAATGGCTGAACGGATCTGGATGAAATTTGGCACAGAGATAGATTATAGTCGTAGTAGTACGACGACACGTTTCGCTGTAGTAACTTTACTTCCTGTGACAACGGTCGCGGGTTCGAGTCCCGCTGGGAGCATTCATTTGTGTGATGAGCACGAATGTTTGTACTCCAGTCATGAGTATTTATATTTATAACACGTATGTATTTAAAGTTATATATGTGTAGTGTATCAACTATCTGGTATCCATAACACAGGCCTCGCAGCTTACCATGGAACTAGACGGTACATTAACCTATTTAGAAGCACATTTGGTTACAATTTATCCCGGAAAAATATACGGTTCTCGTGGGATAGATTTGCTTTTGTTCTTCACTAGCGACCCGAGCAAAGCGAGGATGAGTTACAAGTTAAATTAATATTTAATAAATTACAAAACACCATATACTTCACCTGATAAAACTCAGACCACATTTGTCTCCACATATGTCTTGCGGACTGATTGTTCCTCACGTACGTAGTTTTCAATACATTGAGACACGTGGTGGGGGTCACTTCTTCCCCATACCCGTGTTCTAGAGAGTTCTGGTGTTCCGTTATCAATATGTCCTCATAGTCCATTTTACCACGACGTTCGAAACGTGGACCGATTAGACCTTATTAAATATTATATAACAGGTTTTAGAGAAGCATAATACTGTAACTACGTTTTTTTAAGAATTAGCCTTTTTTACAATATGTGTCCTTTTCTATAATGGTATAACACTGTTTGTAACAAAATTAATTATCTAATAGAATAATAGTATACTGTAAAAAACACAAACTCGTAAATAAAGAAGTTACAGTGTTATGCTTCTCAGGTACAGAATTAAACAAAACCATCTTTTCGAATTTTTTCGCAGATTTATTTAGATTTTTGGTTTCCGACGTTTCGAATGCTTTACAGCGATCATGGTCATGGGAGAAACTAAGGTGTTAGACGTCTCAAAGGTCATTATATAGATACTGTCTGTAACAACTATATACCTAATGACCTTTGAAGTTTGTATATGTGAGTATGTTTGTTACTAACTTCATGCTGAACATATAGATGTAAACAGATAGACCTAGATAGGCTCATACTGTTAAGCTGTTATGGGCGAAACGAAGCCAGGGTAAGTCGCTAGTATTTTATATACATATAAAATTCTAATGTTCAATTATTCTCTTTCTAAGCGGCTTGACCAATTTTAATTAAAAAAAAAATTTGTGGGCTTATGTAATCTATAGGATGGCTGTTAGCTACGATTGGATCCGTTAGGTGGCGCTGTTGTTGAGAACCATTCAATTTTTTTTACTATATTTATGTATATTTTTTGGGCTTCTTTCATTAAAAAGATTCAACCCAGTTGCCAAAAAAGATCACAAACAAAACTGAAATTTGGAAAGGCTAGCAACTTTCTCAAGTCTTAATACATAAAGTAATTATAAATCACTATACAAATCTCCTTTGTGACTTCTTCATTCCAGATAACATTGGTGAAGTAATCTGTGCCCAACTGGCATACTTTGAAGCCATTAACGAGAAAAGAATTGAATAATTAAAATTTAAATAAAACTATCTTTTCGGATTTTTTCGTGGATTTATTTTGATCTTTGGTTCAAATTAAAATTAACAAATATTGTAAAGTACTTTAGTGCCAATTTTCAAAATTTGAATTCATTTTGTTACTTGTGGGTAGGCTGTCTGTAACAACTGTATGCCTTTGAAACATCTAACACCTTAGTCTCTCCCGTGACCATGATTGCTGTAAAGCAATCGAAACGTCGGGAAACAAAAATCAAAATAAATCCGTGAAAAAAAAAGATAGTTTTATTTAAATGTCTAATATTCACGTAAATCTAAGAAAGTATTATATTAGAATTGAATAAATTACTATTATTTGGGGTTTTCTTACCAATTATAACAGCGTCATCTTCAGCATTATCCTCATTGATAACACCACTGTTACGTCTCTCACCATCATTGATGCATTCGGTATATCCACTGACATACACCATAGCTGAAAGCTTCATCTCGTCATAGCTCAGACAGTTTTCTAATATCAAAGGTGGTTTCTGGTGTATGGTGCCTATTTGCTCCCAGCCTTCTTCACTGAAAAAGGGAGTATATAATTTGATGTAAAAGATTGAAAATGTTTAAGTATAAAATTATTATAATGGAAAATTGTAATAATATTTTTGTCAAATATTAATAGAAATAAAAATTATATGTAAATAATGTATATATTAACTAGTTTTTACATACAGATTTACTTCTGATACAATAAAATATAATAAAACTACTTTTTTTATAATTTAATATTATTGAACTTTTTGGATCCCCTAATATAGCAGATGACAGCATTGTAGGTCCAGATGGTGATGACGGAATGAGTTGAACTTCTTCCAGAGACTGGTTTATTATGGTGAAAGATAGGGAGCAGTGAAAAAAGAGGGAGTTCTTTGCCCTGCAGTAGGACATTATCCTCTATACATATGTAAAACAAAGTCGCTCCCGCTGTTTGTACGCTTAGATCTTTTAAACTACGCACCAGATTTTAAAGCAGTTTTTAGCAATAGATAGAGTGATTCAAGAGAAAGGTTTATATATATAATACTTGCATATTATAGTACAGAAGAGCCGAGAAATTCAAACTTTTGTATTGTGCGCTTTGCCTACCTAGGGACGAACCCGAGCGAAGCGCGGGTGCGTTGCTAGTATAATAATAATATTAAGAAACGTTCTCTAATTTTTTACTCACTCTTGTTCTCCGCTCAACAACAAATATTCATCATTAGGATTCATAAAAGACACAGCTCGTTTCTTCAACAGCCTCTCTATCAATTCTGGTACTGTCATATCTTTATACAATACCTTTTCAATGTTTGAGCCAAATTCTCTATAAAAATAGAAAACAGTTAAGACATATGTAAATTAACTGAATATTAGTGCTATAAATATATATAATTTACTAGTGTGATCCATTACAGGTGTGTTATTTTAAACACTTTTAAGATATCAGGGCACTTGACACATATTTCAAATTTTAATTTAATGTTTTAAATATTTTTAGAAAACCTCGATTGGTACTATTTAATCATTTGCTAAACATCTATATATGTATGTAAAAATGGATGTGTTTGTATGTTCCCTATGAACTCTAAAACGGGTGGATGGATTTTAATGAAGCAATCTTCACAAGATATTTCTTAGCGATGGGCAGTTTGAACACGAAGCCACGAGAATACACAGGTAAATATAACTATGTATCAAATATAAAAGTATGAAATAAAAAAATAATCACTGGCTCTTTTATTTTGTAGATGGAAAATGGAAAAATTATAATTTGCATTTCCAGATTTTCATTCAATTCTACATAGATTCAACCATCTATGTGTATGTTATATTGTTACAAATTAATTTTATTTGTGAATTGATATAGATTTATCAATATTAAAATCAGAGCTAGTAAGTTTTACCCGACTGTGCCAGGAGGGTTATATTATTCGAGTGTATGTATGTAATTTTCTTTGGCACACTCTGTAGCCTAAATGGCTTGATGGAGTCATAATTGTGCGAGTGACATTGAGTATATCAAAATTATACAAATTAAAATGGCCTTTTTTTGGCGCCATATCAGAGATATACACACACGCAGCTATTATAAAACATGTACATGCATAATACTGTGTACCTTTGTTAACTTATTTAAATTTTTTTAGTTTGTTTTTTAGCAATCGGGTTTTTTATTTTTGTAATTTTTTTGGATGAAAAAATGTTTAGCACCCTATTTCTATTTTAATGTAGATAACTTATTTGAACTTTTGTTCAACAAATTCTTACCTTTTGTAGATTAGAAAATGTGTCATCAAAAGTAATACTCTTTCATGTATTAAAGGATATGTTGATATGACATTCCTTTTTAATTTTTCAATCGGTTTACGAACTTTTAACTTTTCTAACCTAAAAATACAAATATTTTTACATAATATATGTAATGTTAATTGAAATCATTATATTACATATATAAAAAAAAAGTTTTACATGTTTATTCAAATAATTATTAATGCACAAATTATACTTCAAGCATCCATAAAAATACGATTCTTTTTTTCTTTTATGTTTGAATACCAGCTTTTTTCTAAAAAGACAATCATTTAATTTAAAAATTCAATAAAAGTTAATATCTACCTGACTGTTTCTATTGGAAATGGTATAGGAAATGCTTTGCTCTTTTTAATGATTTCCTCTAAATCATCAGAAAGTTTGAAAGTGGGCAAATCTATGCACTGTCGTAATAATTCATTTGTTTCTTTACCCATGCTTGGATAACACCAATCTGGCTTACACCTAAAAATACAATAAATTATTTTCCTTCATAGTACAATGTGACTTTGGAATTTATTTTGAAGTAAAAAGAATATATAAAATATTAATTCAACAATATACACATTCCTATTTTTTTACAGCCTTAAAGTATTATTTAGATTTAGACTTAGATAATAATCAATACTCAATCATTATCCATCTACTGAAATTTTACCCAATATCATCTATAACAAACTTTATTTTTTCCTAACATTTAATCAATTAATAGTTTATCACTATGAAAAAAGACAACTTATCATGTAAAAACTTCAAGGGTTGTGCCAATTTATTATTATACTTAAAATCCTACATAATTACAATGTTAATTCAATATATAAATAATAGCTTATACAAATATATCATTTTCATTAATTACAATTTAAGCAAAAATTGTCATATATACCTTTAAAAATAAAAGAAACTTACCAGGAAATATTTTGGAAGTGTCTTAAAATATCCATTTTTTTCGATTGTACCTATAATTAATTTATTAAATCATAACTAGCTTCAAGATAGCGTTAATATTGATAGCTATAAATGCGGAAAATCCTAATCAATGGCTTTGCAATATTATATGTTATAAAATGCACTAACCACTTGTTTAGAAATTATGCAACATGTTATAGAAAACTTTATATATTGCATGAAAGATACTTCTTTCTAAATTATTTTAACTATTACTTGATCAAAATATTCGACTTCTCTATATTTAATATTTTATGTTAGTAAATTAAAGCGAGTCGCAATTCCCAATATTGCAAATCGGCAAATCTTAACTAAATCTGTCAATGTCAAATGTCAATATTATAGCCAAGAAGTCATTGTCAATTATATTTATACAAAATTATGATTATTATTATTTTAACTACTATTTAGAATATCAATAAATTTATGTAATAATAAAATATTAATATTTACAAATATTTTAATAAATCTAAGATAATAATTACTACTACTACTGCGACGACTCTTTGTAAGGAAAACTCCAAGTCACAATTAGATAATTTAAGTAACATTAAGATAATTACAAAAATACTAGTCGCACCATGAATAGGTCAAAATTAGTTACTGGCAACATTAAAAAACAGGAAATAAATCAACAGAAATGACCGCTTCCGGTATACGTTGGATGTTTTTTCGTAAGGGTTTAAATATTGCGAGAATATGAATCAGAACTCATACAGATTTCTTGTGCGAACTAGTTTATTCTATTATTTCATTATATATTTCATGTTGAAATTTATAATAATAACTTTTTAAAATGGCTACTTTACCTAATTTTAATAATATATCTTGGTGAGTACATGTTTTTGTTATTTATCTTATTCAGAATTATATTTTAATTCTAAATCATAAAATGTATTTTTTTTCTATTAGCGAACAGATAAACGACCGTCTACTTTTTCCTTAGAAGACTGCTTTCTAAGCTAACGACTGCAGTTTGCACGTTACAGTACTATTTACTCTATTGTCTGTGAATACTTTGGGCAATACTTTTAATGTAGTTCTTCCACTTGCTGGTATCGTTCATTATTGACTTTTTTATTTCCCTAGTGTCTGTTTTGAGAATTAAAGACAATAGTTTACTACTAATTACTACTAAGCTTTCACTAAATAGTAACGGCTGTTCTTATTACTTTACCGTTTGAGGCTACTTAGATATATCCCATAAGGTCATTAACCATATTATATTCTGACTATACCGGTACTATGCCGATATCTTTCATTAATATGACTTTTATTTCCCTAGAGTCTGTTATGATACCAAAGACCGTAGTTCACAGTACTAATAAACTTTCACTTAACAGTAAAAGCTCTTTTTGTCACTTTACCGTTTGAGTCTCCTTAAATATATTCCTTATAGACATATCCGTGTATTTTGACTATAGGTAAAGTAAATAGTAACTTTATCGGTCACTATTTACAACATTGTATTTTTAAATTATATTGTAATTTTTTATTCGTTTTCATTGTCAGTAAATCCTACATATGAACCTCTATAATTAGTATTAACATTAACGCATTTTTTATCGCTATAACGGGACTCTTATTGTCATTTATACCGGGTACTATGAGGAGACTTTTAATCATTAAAAAAGATCCCGATAGGGGATCCCCTGACCATACAGTTGTGTTGCGCGAGATATTGTAGGATCATAACATCGTCCCTACAGAGTACCCTGAACAATGTAGACCACCTTGCCTAAATTAGGAAGCTCCAGATTCACGGAGTATGACTAGTAGATGACTTACTAGAAGGAAAATTAGAGACCCTTCCACATTAGCTGCTTTAGGGTGGCGGAAGAAGTTGCAATCACAGGCGCCTCTTCAATTCCAGCCAATGACGATGACGATGACCGCTGAAGCAGTAACCTCGCGTTACGTTGAATGCCATAGTAACATAAGTCTTAACCAAGCTCGACAAGAAGAATAGATTAGCTCCACCATCGCCGCCAGGCTGGATTATATTCTTTATTGCAATTATAATAAAACAAATTGTCTTCACAGGTGCGAAGAAATTTGGCGCTTTCCAAATATGAATGATAATATTTTTACAGAAATGCTTCTTCAATGTATGGACATATCTAGCGCAAAACTTCCTTATAATATAGAAGAATTAATAAAGAAAAGTGATGCTTTTCCTGTACCATTTCCTTTAGAGTCTGTTAGGTTAGTCCTTTATAATATTATTTTTACTTTATTTTAATTCAATGAAGAATAAACTTTTTTTTATATCTTTTTAGGGTGAAAACATTAAAAAAACGGATACCATTAAATAAACTAAAGCGAAATATTATATCTACGTATTGTATAATACACGAAAGAGTTTTAGTTTTGATGATTCAATTTCTTATTTATAAAAGGTAAAAAGTTAGTAAATTAAGAATCGCTAGTTTATGCAGTTATTGAGTGGATTATATCATATTACTTTTTATTCTTCAGGGATTATGGCTCAGATATAGAAAAACTATACTATAAGAACATGACGGTGCCACAATTTTTAAACAGAATACTATTAAAGAGATCTGCATTTTTCTTAGGGTCACAAGATTGGTATCTATTACTTACTGGTGAAAAGGGGTAAGAATAATATATAAACTACTGTACACCGTCGCTGCCAGAAAAAATTTATCCCTTTTGATTTAGTTTACTTGTAGTACTTTTTAATAAAATAAGAATTTGTGAAGTTTTAAATAGAAAAATATTCACATAGGAATGCAATGAAGTACAAATATATACATGTCATTATAAGAATTGTTTATATATAAAATAATATACTAAATTATTGCAGAATGAGTAACTGGGAAAATGTGGGTACAACAGCGGAAAAGCAGCCTCTCGTACTAGAGAATTGCTTAAGTTATGATGAGATGAAACTTTCAGCCATGGTATATGTCAGCGGGTACACGGAATGTATAAATGACGGAAATAGACAGAACAATGGTATTGTTGTCGAAAATAATGTAGAAGAAGAAGCGGTTGTTATTGGTATATATGGATTTTATCTTATTTAATTTAAAAACGGAATTCATGACATTTTATAAATTGCAAAATATATCCCATATATAATAAGTGTTTATTTAATACCCTTTGTCGGTCTTACAAAACTTAATTTTTATTATTTTAGTATATAGTCGTTAATTACTGTAAATAATTACTTCACTTTATTTCTAGGTTTAATTGGCCCCCGGTTCCTCCGTCGCAATAAAATGGATTACCAAGACATAATTGTAGCCGAAAACCAAGATGCTAATGACAGCTATTTCAGCAATATTTTTAAAAAGCAGGACGCAACTCAAAATTTAACTAAACAATCTGATGATGAACTAAGACAAATATGGTCTGAATTTTATCAAGTATGGTCTTAACAAAAAATACATTCCACTGTTTGTTACTGCTCTATTTCTTATATTAAAAGTTATTTTTGTTTTTTCTAGAGCTCAATATTAGATTTTAATGACTTACATTCACATAATACTCGTATAGCCGATAGCAATAGTGCTAACTATACGAATAGATTCAGATATGTACCAGGATCAAATAACACAGAAATATTTGATAATCAAATTTATTATAGAAGAATTAGTATAATAGCGGAAACCGCATTGATTGAAGCGGAGTCCAGGGCCAAAGAATGTGGTAAAAATGGATTCATTAATGTCATTGGTTGTGGTAAGTATTGTGATATTTTAGTTTAGTTGATTTATCATAAACGATTCTCAGACTAGAAAACATAAGCTAGAATGCACTTACTGCTATACTGTGGTAAAAGCTTGAATTGATAGTGCATACTGTTTACATGATAAAAATATGGAATCTTGTAGGGCCTACCTGTATTGTTTAGGGGCTACGATTTAAAAGTACCTCTCTTTTTTGTTTTACATGGTGTGGTAATATAAGCTTTATAAAAAATAATAATCAACCTACCATTCGATCCTCCAGGTCTTGGTGTGTGGATGATATCTCCTCATCAATCGGACATTTACATATTAACATTTATTGAGCGAACGCGTACTTTTTTAAATATAGGCTTGCTGGATCACATTACAGATATAAACTTTGCGTTCATCCAACCTAGTGCCAATATAGAAGGTAATTATTACTACATGTGACTATGTCTTTCATCTCTTAATTATTACTGTAAATTATTAAATAATAAAAATAATTTAATTTTATTTATTTTTAGGCATGTTTACTCATGTAATAAACTTGGATAATCAGTATGAAGTAAGAAAAGTCTTTCTTGAAAGCGAAACACATCCAAACGGTAAGTGTTGCTTGTTTATACACGTTTAATTCCATTTATACATATTTTGATATCTCTAAAATGATTTAGTGTCGCTACTTTTTTAAACATTGCACTTAATTTCAAAAAATTATGGAGACTATAATAATTTCACTGCTGCAGGTGGCATAAACATACAGATGGCAAACCGACAGCCATCGTCAAAGCTCACTGGTGAACATGAGGGAAAATTACATGTTATTATCTATCCTGGAGATAGTAATGCTCTCCCTGGGAATGAATTTTGGTACCTTTTTCTATTACAATCAAATATTTCAAAATGAACATTATTATGATATTACCTTTAATACAAACTACCTTACGACCATCAAACTTTTTTTACACGAGTAAAACTACCCTTTGTCACTGTCAATTTACTAATTGGTTATATAAATTTTAGGTTTGAAAGTTTCAATACATCAGGGGGTGCAGCAGCCGCATGTTCTACTCAAATATCTGAATTACACAACGCACACATAAACACCGCAGTTAGTGGATATAATGTACGTGTTATCGGAAGAGAAGGTATTAAAAGTTTGTCTGAATATTGTCTAGATTTAGGTACAAATGACAGACATAGTGATAATTCTGAAGATGAATAATTTAATCAAATGTATGTGTATTTTATGGAATAAAATAGTTAAGTAAAGTTATTTGTTTCTTAATTTGTTTTTTTTTAAACCTAAGTGCCTAAATTTTCATTTAGGTAATGCCTAGCATTTATATATAATTTGTGTTTAGGTGTATTCTTATTGACTATTTCGAGATAAGACAAAAATCTGATAATATCATTTACATTCACATAATACTCGTATAGCCGATAGCAATAGTGCTAACTTTACGAATAGATTCAGATATATACCAGGACCAAGTAACACAGAAATATTTGATAATCAAATTTATTATAGAAGAATTAGTATTATAGCGGAAACCGCATTGATTGAAGCAGAATCCAGGGCCAAAGAAAGTGGATAAAATGGATTCATAAAATACTGCACACTAAATAATCAATAACTGTTGTATTATAATGTAAAGCAGGCATCGGCAAAAAGGTAAAAACTACAATACTCTCAGTCATGCATCAGTCAAAGAATAGATATCGTAAATCAATTTTTATTTATTACCATATCTTGTATGACAAAATTTAGTTAATATACGTCACAAAGCTGTCTTATTAAAAACCTTGAATTTACTAAATTCAAAGAAGTATAGTTAATTATTTGTTAATTATATACAATAGTAAAAATAATTAAACTCCATGACCACTTTATTAATAATCAAAATAGACAAAATTGTTTATGTAATTTTGTTTCTTTTTTTCAATATTTATTTTATTAATTTAAATTTCTTTCTTTTAATCCCTCCCGGACAAATTTTAAGAAATCCGTGCTAATTTCTGAGACTTCAATTGTTATCGTACACGCCGGCGTGTACGCGGTCTTCGAGGGGTTAATAATTTTAATCAATATAATATATATTTAAAAATTCTAATGATCGTATTCTGGATTATACTATTTCAAGACATACTGTTTGTAATACAACTGTACTATACAGACAGCTCTAGATAAAAGTTTTTTAATATATATTTAAGGCAATAGTGTCCCCGATGGCCTTGTGTGTCTGGGCAGGACTTAGCACGCTACACGCACTATAATAATAATAATAATCATTTATTTGTAGCAAAAGATCAGGTTACAAAAATATACTCTTTACACAACTGTTTTGCTTAAACATAATATAAACTTATCCAGAAAGAGTGATTAGGAGCTAGAACTAGGAAAACCTGCATTACGAGCACCGTTACCTTTCTCTAGATTTACAATATAAAGACCAACTACTTAACAGTTACTGGAGTTAGTGATTATAATGCTAAAAGATAGACAATCAAAATAGAAGAACTTGTTTGTGCGTGTGCGTGTGCGTGTGCGCGTGTGCGTGTGCGCGTGTGCGTGTGCGCGTGTGCGTGCGCGTGTGCGTGTGCGTGTGCGCGTGCGCGTGTGCGCGTGCGAGTGTGCGGGTGTGCGCGTGTGCGCGTGTGCACGTGTGCGCGTGTGCGCGTGCGTGCGTGCGCGCGTGCGCGTGTGCACGTGCGGGCGTGCAAGCGTGCGTGCGGGTGTGCGTGCGTGCGTGCGTGCGTGTGTGCGTGTGTGTATGCATTTAATTGTGATTATAATTTATGAGTCTTTCTGTGTCATCATAAGTTAGTGATTTCAGCCAGTTACTCACGAGAATTTTACATTTGATTTTATTTATATTATGGATCCCCAATTGATTATTTAATTTATTATAGATTTGAGCGCTTGAAAAATGATATTGTCGCCTAGCGAGAACTGATTTATTTGTTAATGTAGGGCAGATGTTTGGCTTTCCATGTTTTTCGGATTGAAATGCTACTTCTGAATGTTTACGTAAGATTAGTCTTAAAATAAATATCTGACGAACTGTTAAAACGTTCCAATCTTTGTATAGAAGGGTTGTTGAGTATAGTAATGGTTTGCGTGCCATAATCTTTAAAATGGTTCTTTGTACACGCTCTAGGTGTAGCATTGTAGTTTTATTGGCAGGGCTTCCAAGCAAATATACAAACGGTACCACGTTAAAAAATAATTGATGAAAATATTGTTTAAGAGTTGATGATTCATACATATATATTTTTTTCAAGCATTTCAGTCAAGCCATAAATGAGAAGTAGGCTTTAGAAAGTACCTCTTTGACGGCACTAACCGCCTTTATATTTTTTTCGTTAATTTTATCTTTTAAAGTTTTAAGTAGGTTATCATAAAAGAAGGAATTACATATTCCAGTACCGGTTTTCTATAATATTTTTGTATTTAGAAATTCCTAATTTTATATTTATATTGCTTCTTAGAAAGGGTTTTTTATTGTTTTAGATTTCTGCGATTTGTGTAGTCTTATGTTAAAATATTGTTCTTTCAGTAACAAGTAATGAATTCTGTTGTGTACTGGCATTACTTTGCAATAACTAAATAGATCATGATCGTCATCTTTATATGAATGTTTAATTTTTTAAATATAATTGTTTTTATGAGTTTTAAGTGCTTTGTGTAACAATTTGCTTTGTGTACCAATTTTTTTGAATGATTAATAGTTGCTGTTGCTCCTGTCGGCCTTGACTATATTCGGTGATACTATTTGGTCTACTAGGACCGGCAATAATCTTACAGTTTAAGAAATATAATCCAGAAACATAGTGTCACTGTGGCCTCGATTTGATAGGTATTGCCGGATATTAAAACTTTTCAATTTTCATCTACATGCAGATGATATTTTGGCTTTTTTTCCATTAGCTTCTAAGCAAATACTACTTACAAACGTAATCACGGTATTCATAGTAATTTTTCGACACATGAACCTAAGGAGCGCCTGCCGATAGATTGATAAAGTGTATCGTAAATAATTGCTCCACTCAACTTTGCTCTAAAATTATCAGGACCAAATCACATAGACCTCACACCCACCGAGGCAAGCCACGTCCCAGGAATTTTTATACCAAAATATTCACACTGTCAATCAAAGGCCAGATGTTCTTGATATTCACGGGTGGCTAAATTACCAGATGCTACTGATAACATGAAAATGGAGGGCTTATATAATGGCTCTCTCACAAACCACAGAGATGTCTATCCAATCCAGCAGTTTCAATAATAAATTTTAGAATTACAGGGTTCCTTTATAAAGAATTATTATTAACCATTATGAGCCTTAATACTAATTTTTTTTAATTTTTGTCTATTTGTTACCGCATTATGAGAACACCGCTTGATAAAATTAAATAGAAGATCCATGGGTGAAGCCACGGGTAAACGCTAGTAAGTTTTTGATATTTTAGTAATGGTAACTAATTAATTGCATAAAGTTTTCAAAGGAAAAGGCATAAATAACGTTTAAAACGGTTGATAATCGTTTCGTGAATAGATACTTTACTAATAAGTCTAATGTAGAGGCCAGTGTGTACCTATGACAAAATATTAATGAAATGATAGAAATGACGTTTCAGGATTTCCCTCCCTCAATTTCGTTTTTAAATTTGAAAGTGTTGCATGTTGATTATTATTTATTACTATTGGAGAACTTGTTTTTGTGTAAAATGTGCACTATACAGTTTAGTCTGTTTCCTAATAAATAATAATTTTGTTGTGTTCTTCGTAGTTCGTTGGTACTTACCTCTGCAATTATACTAATAAATAAAAAAAAATCAAGTTTTAAAATCTTTCATAATAATAAACTTATGACCGAAACAATGAATATATTACCTGATTTTCAAAAATACCTATGGTATGTTATATTTTTATTATAATATCAATTTATTGTGTAAATTAAATTTTGTTTACTTTCTCAATTACATAAATATATTTTTTCAGAGAAATAAACATTCTAATAATATAAAAGAGGGGCATATGCACAAAAATTTTAAATATTTAATTTATAATATTAATATCTTGTTTTCAGGTGCAAAAAAAATTGGAACCTTTCCAATATGAGTGATTGTGATAAAGAATTTCTTAAACAAAATAGAGAAAAGCGTACATTAACAATACCAGACATAATTGAAAAATTAATTCAACATAGTAAAAACTTTCCAATACCATTTCCAATAGAGAGTATAAGGTAGGTACTATGTTAAAAAAAGTATTCATTTTATAATAATCATATTATAGGTATATTGTACTTTTTTTTTTATTTATTTATTTAATCATTTATTTCAGGCAATATTTACAAAAAGATCTTAAATATGTAAACAGAGGCCCATAGCACCATCTAAATAATAATAAGTCTTATTTATTAATTAAATAAAAGTAATAAAAAAGTACATTTATTTATGTTTATAGATTAGAAAAACTCAAAGAACGCAGACCTATAGAAAGACTTAAAAGGAATATATTGTCAACATACCCTTTAATACATGAGAAAGTTCTACTATTGATGACTCAATTTCTTAACTATAAGAGGTATGTCATCATCTTTTTTTTTTATTATTAACTAGCGACTCACGCTCGCTATGCTCGCATTCATACCTAGTACGTTTTCACGGTTAGCTGTGTTTATACATAAACAGTAGCTTGCTACTCCTAAGATATTCATTTAAATTATATAGCAATTTACTCTCGTTTTGCTCGGGTGCGTACGCCGTACGCGGATTTTGTTCACAATTTCATGGGTTTTAATTCATTTTTCGCGGAACCCTAATTCTTTTTCTAAAATAAAAGTAGCCTAAGTTACTCCTTATAACATCAGCTATCTACCAGTGAAAGTCCCGTCAAAATCGGTCCGGCCGTTTCGGAGATTGGCCAGAATAAACAGACAGACAGATAGACAAAAATTGTAAAAAATGTTGTTTTGGTATATGTATCGTGTATACATCCATATGCATTTAGTAAAAAGTGATTATTTTAATATTACAAATGATAGATATAATATAGATATAATTTTTCCTTGTATATGATACTTTTAGAGGATATTCTTAATTTGGTTGTCTTTTTAGGCTGAACCTATTGATACAGTAACTAAGAATAATTTATTATTACTGATACAATTACTATACAACTAATATTATTTTATAGGTCAGGTTATTGACTATTAAAAAATAATAATTTATATTTTCACTTAACAATGAGGATAAGTATGGCTTAGGGCCACTATCTTTAATTTAGAGCTTTCAAAAGAGCCCCAAAATAAGTGATATTAGGGGTTCTGGGTTTAAAATAAAAAAAGACCTAACGAGAACGCTAAGGCGGGAGCAAAGCATATGTTATCTAAGTCGGGCCTGTCATATAATTGAGAATTAAAACTTAGAAATAAATAATCTTTCATCCAGATGCTCTAAATTTAAAATAAAAAAATATGAATTTGCTGGGCAAATTGTTCATATAGTAACTAGATTTAGTCCAGCCACATAATATAAGATTTATTCTGTCAAAAAAATTCTGAATCATTTCTATTCGGAAGTCACTTTGGTTTTTTTTACTGTCACATACATTGAATATGCATAAATTTCTCACAGATTCTTTATAATATTTACATATAATTTTAGAGAGTATGGGTCACATATTGAGAAGGAATTTTACAAAGACATGACAGTGCTTGACCTCATTGGCAGAATATTAGAAAAACGAGCTATAACTTTTGTAGGATCTCATGACAAATATAAATTAATATCTGGTGAAGAAGGGTAAGTAAATTATGAATATTATTAAAAATAACTTTATTTCAAGTAAAGCTATAGATCAGTATCATGTGTGGTAAAAAAAGTATCACTGTCGTATGACAGTATCTGAGCATAGGACCAGAAAGACCCTTTACGCATACTTTTGATAATAAATAATATGAACATATTATGACGTTATTGTTATAGACAACACGTTTGGCTCAGTCTGTAGTGAGGCTACTTGCTGTGCTAGCGGGCATGGTTTCGAGTCTCGCTGGAGGCATTTATTTGTGTAATGAACAGTAATGTTTGTACTTCAGTCATGGGTGATTATATATATATAGTTAGATAGATGTAGTGTATCAACTAGTTCCATGCTAAGCTACAAGGCCAGATAGTTGATACACTACACATATATAACTTTTAAATACATACGTATTATAAATATAAATACCCATGACTGGAGTGGAAACATTCGTGCACATTACACCCCCAGCCCAGGGATCAAGGATGCCCCGGGACTCGAACCAGCAAGTAGGGTCACTACAAACTGAGCCAAACGTGTCATCAAATGTAATAAATAGTTCTGCTAGCATGAAATTTTTAGATACATCATTGCATAACATTACATAAAATTGTGAATCATGCAGTATTACTCAACTTAATCTTAATAAACAACATGGGTTAAACAGCAAACATTTTCATATTTGTAACATTCGTTTGGATACAGATGACCTAATACTATACTATAATAGATATCCCATCCTATACAAATGGACAGTCTTAATATTACCTATCCTGCGGGCTTTTAAATGCTTGTCGAACTATTTTATTATTTTACTAGCAGAACCCGCGGCTTCGCCCGCGATCAAACTACGAAAAATACGAAATTTCATGCAAATATGTCCAAGGAATAAAAAGTTTCATACAAACTTTTATCCTCTATTTCACCCCCTTGAGGGTTGAATTTTGAAAAATCCTTCCTTAGTGGATGCCTTCGTCATATGAGGAATACGTGTGCGAAATTTCAATTTTCTAGCCTTAAGGATTTGGCCTGTGCGTTGATACATCAGTCAATCACTTTTGCCTTTTATATATATAGATAAATATGTTTTTGTCATTTTTCATTTAAGAAAACAAAGCCTTACCTAATAATTGTTATCTTCAAAGATAAGTAAAATTACAGAATAATGTTTAAGGTCACATCCTCTTTCCTACTAAAGTATTTTTGAAAAAAAAATATGTTGGGACATTAACACACAGCACCATCTAGTTATAGTAGTTTAATACTAGTTTTTAGTAAATATATAAAAGAAATAAAACCTTATTTTTTTATATATTTACATAATAAGCATATGTTTATATGTGTATATACATATATTTGTTACTCCTTTATGCTGAAATGGCTGGATGGATTTGAATGAAATTTAGTACACAGGCTATGACATGGAGTAACATAAACCCAAGCAAACCGGTGGTAAGTCGCTAGGTATTAACATAAAGCTGTATCTTATCGTTTCTGTAGCTAATTATAATTATGAGTTAAAGTGCCAGAGAGAGATACCTATCATTGCTCTACTTCTTCTGACTACCTTTTTTTTGCCTTTTTGCCTAACCTTTTTATTTATTATCACAGGTGTATTGCTGTGTAGTAAGTAATATTCTGCACACACGAGATCGTCTATCCATCCAATACACAAATAAAAAAATAATAATTTAAAAACATATTTTATCTATTTCTTTTTTTTTATTAATGTATATTTTAGTGTGGAGGGATGGGAATTGATCGGTACACCAGGACAAAAACCGCCATTATTACTGAAAGACTGTCTAAGCTACGATGAGATGAAACTATCTGCTATGGTCTATATAAGTGGATACACTGAATGTATCAATAACGGAGAAAGACTTTATAAAGGCATCGTTAATGAAGATAATATAGAAGAAGAGGCTGTTATTATTGGTGAGAATATAAAGTTAATATAAATCTATACTTAATATTATAAAGCTGAAGAGTTTGTTTGTTTGTTTGTTTGGTTGAACGCGCTAACCTCAGCAACTACTTATCCGATTTGAAAAATTCTTTTTGCATTAGATAGCCCGTTAACTGAGGAAGGCTGTAGGCTATATGTCATCCCGAAAAAATGTACGGTTCCCGTGAGACAGATTTGTTTTTATCTAAGCGAAGCGAGGGTGAGTCGCTAGTTAGTTAATATAGACTGTGCGTAGTTATTTTTGTGATCAGGTCTTCAAACTCTTCATTTTGATACCCCACTCGATTGATTCGGCCGAAAATTTTTTTTTCAAGACACACAAATTGGCGCTTAGGATCTGCCATTTTGATTTTTAATGGTATCTATATACCCTATGACACTCGCGTTATCAAGACGAATCTTACGACGTATGAATCATCGAAATCATAGGGTCGGACATAAATACAGGTCAAACACATAATCCTCCTTTGGGCTTCGCCGCAATCGGGTAAAAAGGCTGGAGTTAATCACGTCTCACATACTAGAGATTTACCCTTATTTCGCTCAAGTGCGTTCCTAGGTACGTTTAAGTAATAAAAAAACTGAAGGTCACATTTAAATAATTTAGAGATGAATTTAAATGTACATAAATAATTGATTATGAAACTATGTATTTAGTTGGATAATCATTAATATCATGATTTTGAAGCCGGTGAATACTAAATAACTACGTATTACGTATGTACATGCAGATGGTATGCGTAAATGTATTACCCCACACTAAACAAACCGATTCTATCCGTGTTTTGAGTAATTTGACAAAAATCGGATATTACAATTAGTACATACAGTCTCGCGGACTTTTTTGTGGATAATGATGAGTAGGTACTCTCTATACATATAATAAAACTGTAGTGGACGAATGTCTGTACATAGAAAAGAAATGCTAAAAACCGAGTCAGGGGGATGTAAGGAGAGAAATAGAACAAATCCAGATTATTTTCAATTTTTTTGTTTCTCTGTCTGTTTGTACGGGCTAATCTCCGAAACTGTAGGCCCGATTTAAATGAAATTTTGTATGGTGGTACCTTATATCCCCCGTCAACATGTTAGATACTTTTCATCCCGGAAATTTAAAGAGTTCCCGTGAGCTAGTTAAAAAAACTATAGTAACTTATACCGCTTAGTACACAAAAACTACTGATTGGATTTTAATGACACTTTACAATAATATAGTTTATACATCAGAATAACAAATAGGCTACTTTTTATCCCGGAAAAATGTACGGTTCTCGTGGGATAGATCTGTTTTTGTTTGTCTAGAGGCGAACCCGAGCGAAGCAATGATTAGCCGTTAGTAATAAATAAACATGAAGGTAGTACATTATTTTATGTATCATCAATAAATTTTTGCAGCGCACGCGCATATTTGGCAAAATTGACTTTTATAGGCTAATTTTTGGGTTACATTATTGCAATTTTCGTAGTGACCTGAAAATAAAAACAGCCCATGTTACTCACTGATAATGTAGCTTTCTATAGGTGAAATAATTTTTAAAATTAGTCAAGAAGTTTTTGAGTTTATCCATTATAAACAAACAAACATACAAAGAGTCAAATCTTTTCTCTTTATAATATTAACTTAGACTAAATTGTTTACGATCTTTTAAATAGAATTTTTCCTCCATTGTAAAACTGCACTTGCAATTTTACCGCGTTTTGATGATTTTGCTAAATCATTTGCAACCAAATTTGAAACTGATTAAATTAATAATTAAGTATTGTATTTGTTTAATAAAGCACGCTTAGTAAAAAGCATTAAATATATACATAATTATTATAATAAAAAATTTAAAGATTTTTAAGTAAAAGTAATTTTATTTTTACGTAATATCAGGTTTGATAGGTCCACGTTTCCACCGACGTGGTAAAATGGATTACGAAGACATACTAATTACCCCTCAACAGAACTGTCCAGAAAACGGCTACGGAAAAGTTTCTAGAAGCTTCTTTGATATATTCAACACGAGGAATAATCAACGTGCTAAAAAAGCATTAAGAGATATGTGGGATGACTTTTATGAGGTAATGTATTTTAACATTTTGTAGTGTTGTTATTAGCATGTACGTCTACGGATCGACAGACCGTGAGTTCGAGTCCCGGGTCGGGCAAAATATATATTGGACTTTCGTGTCTTTTCCTCGTGATATGACGAACTGCTTTAGTTTTATCGATTTAGTCAGTTTTTTGGGTATTTTTCACTATACGTTGAAAAAAGTGGAAGAAACAATTTTAGGTGTCATCGCGCTAATATTCATTATAATAAATCTACTTTCGACGGCGGCTTCGCCCGCAACAAAATTCGGTACCTACATATAATAACTAATATCCATCCGGACATTCATACACACATCCTCACAAACTTTTGCATGTAATGCAAGTACCTGGGCGACGAGCTTCGTTTGACGTTTTTCGGAGATTGCATGTGTGTTTGTTTGTTTTTTGTCTGTATTTACGCTATAACTGAAAAAAAGAATTATCATAGGCACATCACACGAGCGATGCCACGGTCTAAAACTAGTTATAAATCTATCTATATATCTACACTAATATTATAAAGCTGAAGAGTTTGTTTGTTTGGTTGAAAGCACTAATCTCAGGAACTACTAATCCGATTTGAAAAATTCTTTTTGCATTGGATAGCCCGTTAACTGAGGAAGGCTATAGGCTATATATTATCCCGGAAAAATATACGGTTCCCGTGGGATAGATTTGTTTTTGTCTAGGGACGAATCCAAAGCGAAGCGAGGGTGAGTCGATAGTATAAAATAAAGTCGTGATATTACACCATTTATAACTCAAGAACGGCTGGACCAATTTTTATGATATTAGATTTTTTGGATCTGTCTTAGTCCGGAAAAGATAATAAGTATTAAAACATCAGAAAAATTCAAAAAAATATATTAAAATTTATATGGCTATCGCTGGCAAATAACTATTTTAAATATCTATGTAAAACATACCTAGCGACGAACTCGATCGAAGCGAGGGTATGCCGCTAGTATTGAATAATTTTATTTCCAGACAACATCATTATCTTACGAAGACGCGGTATCTCAAATTAAAAGTGACAATGGAGATCAATGTAAAGAAAGATTTGTTTATATACCAAAAGTTATAGATAAATTTATATTCGACAACGAAGTGTACTACAAAAGGCTCTGCATCATCGCAGAGAGCACTCTCATCGAAGCGGAGTCCAGAGCGAAGGAGTGCGGGAAGAGTGCCTTTGTGAATGTTATTGGATGTGGTAACATTTTGTATTATTATGTCCTTTATGATTGTTTTACTTCGCTTTAAGTGGTAATCACAACCGCTTCACTTGGTTTCCCAAGTGAGCATTACTAATGTGGTATTCTAGCCAATAATACATATATACCGATAGGGAAACATCGTGAGGAAACCTGCATGTCTGAGAGAACCTAGCAAGTTTTCGAAAGACATGCTCAGTCCGCTCGCACTTGGCCAGCGCGGTGGACTATGGCCTGATTCCCTCGTATTGAACGGAGGCCCGTGCCTAGCAGTGGGACATTAAAAAAAAGGGCTGAATACAAGTATATGTATAATATATTCGTAGGTCTGGGTGTGTGGATGATATCCGGGCACCAGTGCGACGTGTACGTGCTGACCTTCGCGGAGAGGGCGCGGGCGCTGCTCGGGCGCGGGTGGTTGCACCACGTGGCGGACATCAACTTCGCTTATGTAATGGCTAGCCCTAACGTTGAAGGTCAGTGAAAGCATCTTTAATATTTATACTTTACTAGCGACTCACCCTCGCTCCGCTCGGGTTCGTCCCTAGTTACGTTTTAACGTTTTGTATAGATTTATCAGAAATGAAATATTTTCCCGCAGTAAAAAGTATCCTATATGTTGTCCCGGATAAGCACCAGCTATCATCATATCCGGATATCCAGATCCGGATCAACATATAGGATACTTTTTACCGCGGGAGATTATCTCATTCCCACGCGAGTACAAGTTATAACACAACCCAAAAAATATTTATGATCAGAATTTCTTGAAACTTGGTATTAATGCTCTTCAATACAATTAAATAAATACATGTTTTAGCGTTTTTTGAAATTAATCCCGTAAAGAGATAAAATAAGGAATGGAAATTTGTATAAAACCTACCTTTTTAAAGTTTTTTTGTTGTACTTAAAGCGCGAGCGAAGCCGCGGGTTTTGCTAGTTAATAATAAAAATAATAAGTATATTATAATAGAATATATTTTTTATTACAGCAATATTTTCTAACCCAAAATACCAGGACGAACATTTTCCTAAAAGAAAGAAAATCTTTTTAGAAAGCCAAACACATCCTAATGGTAAGTTACATGTAGTAAATAAAAAAAATTAGTACCTATTAATTATTAACCAAACCTTGCGCTTTACCGCCTCTTGAAAAGTGACAAACGTGTGAGGATATGCAATTGTAATCCTACATGAGATCTATTTACTACGTACATCTGGCTCGAAGGACCAAAATGGCTATTTTAATTACTACCATATCGACCGGTCACCAAAACTAAAGACTATATTAATGAAAGAGATCCGAAAGACTGAAAAAATAAAAAAAAAATACGTCCTGAGTACCAGGGTAGCATAAACACCAAGCAATGTATGTATTCAGCACTTTTTAACGTCCCACTGCTGGGCACAGGCCTCTCTTCAGTACGAAGGGGATCAAGCCATAGTCCACCACGCTGGCCAAGTGCGGATTGGCGGACTTCACATGTCTTTCGAAAACTTGCTAGGTTCTCTCAGACATGCAGGTTTCCTCACGATGTTTTCCGTCACCGTAAATTTTCAAGTGTCGCTGAAAAAAGTGTCGCTGAAAAGTGTCGCTGAAAAAAGTGTCCCTGAAAAAAGTGTCGCTGAAAAAAGTGTCGCTGAAAAGTGTCGCTGAAAAATGTCGCTGAAAACAGTGTCGTTGAAAAGTGTCGCTGAAAAAAGTGTCGCTGAAAAGTATCGCTGAAAAAAGTTTCGCTGAAAAAAGTGTCGCTGAAAAGTGTCGCTGAAAAATGTCGCTGAAAAAAGTGTCGCTGAAAAGTGTCGCTGAAAAGTGTCGCTGAAAAAAGTGTCGCTGAAAAGTGTCGTTGAAAAAAGTGTCGCTGAAAAATGTCGCTGAAGTGTCGCTGAAAAGTGTCGCTGAAAAAAGTGTCGTATGCTCTGCTGGAACATGGACGTGAGTTCTGGACTCGAATTGACTTCTACGTTGTAGTTCTGATAAAGATCCGTGATAAACAAAAGAGTTCTGACTTGTAGCTTTTCTCAATAATTAAAAAAAAATTAAATAGTATTTTTCAATTTTTTCAACTTTCTGGTATGCTCTGCTGGAACTTGGATGAGAGTTCTGGACTTGAATCGACTTCTACATTGTAGTTCTGATATAGATCTGTGATAAACAAAAGAGTTCTGACTTGTAGCTTTTCTCAATAATTAAAAAAAAATATATAGTATTTTTCAACTTTTTCAACTTTCTGGTATGCTCTGCTGGCACATGAACGTGAGTTCTGGTTTCGAATTGAGTTTTACATTGTAGTTTTGATATAGATTTGTGATAAACAAATGAGTTCTTACGTCTAGCTTTTCTCAATAATTTGAAACAATTAGATTTTTTTTTGTTTTTACTTTTTCTAAGTTTGGATATGATCTGCTGGGGTTTGGACGTGAATTCTGGACTCAAACCGAGTTGTAGATTACAGTTCTGATACAGATCTGTGGTAAAAGGAAGAATGAGCCTAGCCTTTTACAATAATTTGAAACGATGAAAATGGTATGTTTCGACTTTTCGAAAATTCGGATATGATCTGCTGGAACTTGGACTAGAGGTCAGAACTATTTCTGAAAAGTATCAGGAACTGTAGAACTCAGCTGCATGTGCATAGATTTCACATTTTTTTTTTATTTGTTGCAAAATGATCTGCTACGGGAAGTTAGCAGATCATTTTGTCAACTGACTTTTTTTAAATAAAATCGCCAGAACTATTTCTAAAAAGTATCAGGAACTATAGAACTCAGCTGCATGCGAATAGAACTCACATTTATTTTTGATCTGCTAAGTTCACTGACATAAATAATGTTGCCTTATACTGACTGACTTTATGTTTAAATTTATATTATACTAGCGACTCACACTTGCTCCGCTCGGGTTCATCCCTAGTTACGTTTTAACGTTTAGTATAGATTTCTTAGAGATGAGATATTTTCCCGCAGTAAAAAGTATCCTATATTTCCCACTGGTTTTCTCGTAATGCGTTCCCAGACATACAGATAGATAGACGAAAATTATACAAACTATAGATTATATTCCAATAAAGTAGGTATTCCAAAAAATATTTAATGTACAGATTTGACTCGGTTAGAATTTTATTATATGTATACAAAAAGCATCAATAAAAAATCATCAAGATTCAAGCGTGCTTTTATATTTTTTCTTGGCTTAAATTATTCTTTACGTTAAGAACGGACACTAAAATTACGAAGTTTAAAAATTTGTTAATAACGTATAGAAAGCACTATACGTATTTTCTATTATTATATTTAAGATTTTAAAAAGGTAATATTAATTTAAATTATAGTTGTAGCGTATTTTTCTTTATTATTAGATATAAAATATTATGTTTTCGATGCCGCGGTACCATGTAGACCCTTTGTTTAATTCGTCACGTGGATAGTGACCGGCTGCTAGTCGGACGCTAGTTTCAGGCCCATACCTTTCGGGGCCCCCGTGAGAATGGGGGCCCTGGGCCCGGGCCCCGAATGCCCCTATGGTAAAGACGGCACTGGGTGTTTATATTTATATTTGTAATATGTATGTATTTAAAGTTATATATATGTAGTGTATCAACTATCTAGTATCCATAACACAAGCCTCGTAGCTTACCATGGAACTAGATGGTGCTGTGTGTTAATGTCCCAACATATTATATTACATATTAAAAGTGCTCGTCGATGCAAAAGTCTATTTGAATAAAGTACTCGTATATTTTGATTTTGATTTGCGTCACACACTATCTACCATCTATTCATTTATTGTCAGGTGGAATAAACGTGCAAATGGAGGACAGACAGCCGTCCTCAAAGCTGGTGGGCAAAGACGCGGGCAAACTCCTGGTGCTGACCTATCCCTGGGACAGCAACGCGCATCCCGGGAATGAGTTCTGGTGAGTTTTGTCTTTGAATTTTTATAATCTACTAGCAACTTAGTCTAGCTTCGCTAAAACAAATCTATTCCATAAAAACCGTACCCTTATTTACACCAGTATATTCAATACTAATATTATAAAGCTGAAGAGTTCGTTTGTTTGTTTGTTTTTTTTTTTGTTTGTTTGGTTGAACGCGCTAATCTCAGGTACTACTAATCCGATTTGAAAATGTTTTTTTGCATTGAGTAGCCCGTTAACCGAGGAAGGCTACAGGCTATATATCATCCCGGAAAAATGTACGGTTCCTGTGGGATAGATTTGTTTTTGTCTAGGGACGAACCCGAAGCGAAGCGAGGGTGAGTCGCTAGTAATCCATATATATAAAATTTTTTTAGAAAATCTTATTAAAATAGATATTATTATCAGTATAGAGGCCGAATCTATAGTTTTTAGAATTTTTGTCTGTCTGTCTGTCTGTCTGTGACCGCATCACGGAAAAACTACTAGAGGGATTTTGATGAAATTTCGTATGATGATAGCTGGTTATCTGGGTCAAAATATAGGATACTTTTTACTGCGGGAAAATATCTCATCTCTGAGAAATCTATACTAGACGTTAAAATGTAAATAGGGACGAACCCGAGCGGAGCGAGGGTGAGTCGCTAGTATGAAATAAAATTAATGACATAAAACTAACTTCTTCTCGAATCGGGCGAAACAAAACGACATATAAAACCTCTTTTAGTGTTTCGCCACAACAGCATAATTAATTATTAATCACCATTGAACTGATCTTACGACGGAGGAGGTTGGTAATGAAACTTTTTAATTGCTACTAGTGAAACTACGCATGAATATCATTGTTAAGATCAATTTTATTGTTTAGTTGCTTTTTTTTTTCTTTTTTTTAATGTATGTGTATCTGTGTGCATGTGCGCGTTCGCGTGCGTGCGTGCACGCACGCACGAATGAAATGATATAAATAAATACATATTTGTCAGGTACGGCAGCCTGTACACATCGGGCGACCCGGCGGCGGCGTGCTGCACGCAGGTGTCGGAGCTGCACAATGCTCATATTAACCCGTGTGTGAGCGCTATCCACACGCGCCTCGTCACCGACGCCGGAGTCAGCCTCTTGACTGATTACTTTATCCATAAGACATTTAGTGGCTCGGACTAGACGAATTATATTAGATTGTATGAAGTACTAACGACTCAGCCTCTCTTCGCTTCGAATTCGTCTCTAGGCAAAAACAAATCTATCCCACGGGATCTGTACATTTCCGGGATATAGCCTATAGCCTTCCTCAATAAACGGGCAATCTAATGCAAAAATATTTTTTCAAATCGGATTAGCAGTTTGTAATGTCTTTATAGTATTATAGTATAGATTAAAAAATAATAGTAAACAAATATATTTTTAATAACAATATTTTATTTAAATGCTCTAAAAAGAAGAAAATAAACTTTAAATTAAATAATATTCATCGTTTTATTACATTATACAATTTATATGATACAAAAAGCTTGTCGCGAGATTTACTTATTTCAAATATATTCTTATTTATCTACTCCCTATATAAAACATATCATATAAATTGTCCAATGTAATAAATTGATAGGTTAGACTTAATTTAAAGATTATTTTTTTCTTTCTAAAGCATTTAAATAAACGCTTGCTTTAAAAATGTTTTTTTTTACTATTAATTAATTTATTTTTTATTAATATAATTTTTTTTATTTTTTTATCAATTTAATTTATTAATTTAATTTATTTTATTCGTATTCTTCTCAACAAACCCTTTCATTTGATATCCATATCATGGGAGTGCATAAAAAACATAGTCCGCCATGAAGAATACTAACAAGAAGTCCCAATCTTAATAAGGTTTCATATGACAAATGCGTCTGCAAAAAAATTTACAACTATAGTTCCAGAAACTGCCATGACTCGCGCTGGTTTACGTAGAAATTACCACGTGAATTTTGCTGTATATACCGAGACCGAATTTCGCTCAAGCGTTTTGAGGAAAACCTTTTTCGAAATATACGAAAAAATATACAAGAATTGCTTATTTAATATTAAAAGTAAGATGTAATAAAGATTTTTTTATATTATAATTGACTATTATATATATTATTATTTATTTATTTATTTAAAATACATATATTGAATTATCAATACAATTAGAAGAGTAATGATATTTTTGAAATTATATTTCTTTTGGCACGCTTGGGAAAAAATATGAGAGTAAAATTTTTACGCGCCTACCGACAGCCAAAAAGCGACATGATGAAGTTAGCTAAAAGCTACATGATGAAGTTAGTTGCATTCCTTTTACAAACAAAGAGTTGTGACATACGGGATGAAATCGTTAGCTATTTTTGTTTTTTTTACGCTAAAGAAGTCTATCTTGTTACGTGCGTACATAAGTACACACACACGTTTTTTTTTTAAATGTATACAATTAACTGATTGATATTTATTTTTTATAAAAATATTTATACTCTATGTCTATGCCTTATGGTAACAGACGCCATTTATTTTTAGATTTATATTTTGTAAAGAAATTTTTACAATGATATATATTAGGTACCTATATTTTTAATAAATATTTTTTAATGTAAAATATATACATAGTTTGATTTTCAACTGCACCTCAAGGTTTTAGTCATTTTTATGTTGTCTTTGAATTGTAATGGTTGATCCTTTCATTTATACTTATGAAGAACAGGTAAAACATACTCGTTATTTAGTACAAGTATGTGTAGTAATGAAGCAAAAGTATAATTCAGTAAATAATGTTTTAAAACTGCTTCATTGGTTTCGTGGTTAGCATGTACGACCGCAGATCTGGAGATGCTGCATTCGAATCCTGAGTCGGGTCAAATATAACTATTGAGTTTAACTGTAGAAGTTTTGGCAACCCTAAAATACATTATATGCTCTACCCCTGCTTTGAAATTTTTCTAAAATTACGTTATTATTATTATCCGCTAAACTGGATTTCTTATGTTCAAAATAGTTTAATTAATATTGTTTTATAGATTATCATATTACTGGTTAGTAATTTGAATTGTTATGAAGGATTCAAATGAAGACATACCTTGTTGTGTATATTGTCGGAAAAGAAAATGTACTTTACCTAATCATATTAAATGTTTACAACTTCCATACTCCATAGTAATAGTTTTCTAATTATTCATTTATTTTACAACATATGCCAACAATACATTGTAAATTGTATTTTAAATTAACCCTTAAGCACTGTTATATTTTTTTATATCATTACCACTGTTATAGGTCTCCCAGACTCCCATACATAAAACAGGCGATTTTTTTAAAAAAGCTATTAATTTTGTATACAATTATTCATTAAACATATTAAATGTTGCAAAGCAACATTTTAACATAAATTATATAACATTTGAATACCAATTAATAGTTTTTTAGCAACTTATTATATGAACATTATTTTAAGGCACTCATTTTGTTAAAAAAAATTAAAACATTAAAAAAAACTAAAAATTCTTTCTTAAATCAACAAAATTATACTCTTCTATAATTAATCTTTGTAATTAAGTCTCAATTGTTGAATTTATGTGATCAAAATAAAAAATATAATTGCTTAAAGTTTGGAATTTTTTTAAGAATGCAATTTACACATGCTGGATTAGAACAAGACATACAATTGGGATTTTTGCAAAATGTGCATACATATTTTGTTTTTTATAATCACAAACACTATTTAGTATTTTGTTTTGGTTAGCTTTTCACTTTCTGCATTGATATTTTGGATCTGTCGAGGCTTGCTCAATAGTAGTCACCTTGGTATTTTCAGTGATGTAAGGATTAGTCAATATGCTTTTCAAATGCTTTAAGACTAACCCTTTTACAACATGTTTTATGAATTCTGATCTTTTGCGTGTATCTCCTGAAAAAACGTATCCATTGGTAGATACTATATCCAGAATATGATAGAAAATAGTAAAGAGCTAACGTCGTGATCTTCTTTTGCAGACTTGCAATATCTTGAAACATATCTCATTAATAACATTAACACCTCCTTTACTTGCATTGTAAAATGAATTTATTACTGCTAAAATAAATTTATTTCTGGTAAATTCAGGATCGAAACTCAAACTTGTGACTTCCATAACGAAGTTTATGTTAGCATCCGAATTATTACTAAAATCGCATTCTTCCTCGCTTAAAAGTCATTCTTCTAACATTGAAGGCGTGGCAGGATCTGACACGCTTAATGCATGAGGTCGCAGTGAACGTGAAGTACTTGGTTGTTAAGAATTTACCCTAAAACAAAATTTATGTTGCTCAAGAAACTTCCGTATCTACTGTTATAGGTCTGTGAGACCTCCAAAAAATTTTCAAACATTGCTACTGACCTCAAAAGCGAATGAAGTGACTTCTTCTCTTCACAGCTTGTGGCTTACTAACTAACTTGAAGGTACTAAAACACACGACACGATTCGGCGAAATAGAGCGAAACTGCAAGTGTTTATTTTCGGTGTGGGAGTCTATCAGACCTATAACAGTGCTTAAGGGTTAAATTAACTAATAATACTTATGACTAATACAAACAGGACTATTTTTATATAAAAATATAGATAATCTGTATGATTACAAGTATGGAAGGTAGAATTAAAGAGGGTAATCTCTCGTAAAAAAGTGACCGCTGACAAGCATCAAATTGGTGGCGCCACAGAAAACAAGTAGATGAATTTAAAACGTAGCGCCAAAAGCCATAAGAGTAAGATGGTGAATTAAACAAGGAAAGAAAGATTTCCGCTTTGTTGTGATGCACTTTTCAAAATAGTTCTAACATAGGTAAACATCGATATAGAATATAATTACATATTATTTTCAAGTATTAATAATTCAGCACACTTCACTCCGTTTAAAACTGCTAGCTTCACATCACGTCTACTTGCTACGCTAGCGCTATATCGGTGAGTTTTTGAATCACAAACTAGGAACATCAAGAATGTTTTGAATTACAATATAAGTTGGTGCTCCATAATTACAAGTTACAACTTACCTACTTTATTTGTCATCCATGCAACTTACAACCGCATTTGACAAACCGGAAGATAAAAAACAGAAATTTTTCGTGGTGTTTGACATACGTTGTACATAATTTACACACGAGTACATTAATACATCGTCACTTTAGTCACTGTGATCGTCTGCTGATGAAATCTGTTGGATGGTTGGACTCGTGTGTGCGTGATTAGCCTGTGGGGTTTCCCCATCCCTACTTGATAAGTTGTGACTTTGAAGTTTGATTCAAAAATTTGACTATGATTCATAAATAATAGTTTTGTATTTTGTAAATACAAAAGGATTCAATGACTGATAGTGATTCTGATCAGTGATGTTAAATAAGGAAAAAGCTTAGCTTAGGTTTATTATTTTATAATAGCGATCGTCATATTTATTTTCGTTAAAAAAATATTTGTATTATATCTTTAAGATAGGTAATCAATTTACAACTAAGTATTTAAGTAAAAATATCAATAACTTTATCATATTGCGTTAGATAAAACGTTGCAACTGTCGAAACAATGGATATTTTGCCCGATTTTCAGAAATTTCTTTGGTAAGTTTTGTTTTTTTTGTAAATTATTTTTGGTTTAAATTTTACCTATTTCAAATGAATGTACTTGCAATATGTTCCTTGAAATTTAAATCGAATCACATGAATTGTGGTGCAATAATTGCTCAACAATTTTTTATGAACCACAAAAATATTTCTCTTGTAAAAATATAAAGTAAAATATTTAATATCTTTCATCTGTTATGATTATTTTGTATTAAAAGTTCTTAATATAACTTTATATACACATATAAAAGTAAAAAACGTATAACTGTGTAATAATCAAATGATATATAAATTTTTTTAGGTACAAAAAAGACTGGAACCTTTCCAAACTCAACAAAAAAGAAAAAGATACTATAAACCAATGTCTGGAAAAGCCTAATATAGCAATTTCGAACAATCTTGAAGAAATAATTCAAAACAGTAAAATCTTTCCTATAAAATTTCCAATAGAAACTATCAGGCATGTATTCATATAACTTATGTATATATTTTGATATACTTTCACAACTTTATATATTTTTAGTTTATATTATTGGATTTATTTATAGATTAGAAAAATTGAAACAGCGTAAACCAATAGAGAGGCTTAAGAGGAATATTGAATCAACATACCCTTTAATCCACAAAAGAGTTTTGCATTTAATGGCCCATTTTCTTGTACATAAAAGGTAAGATATAATCATAAACCATTTTTAATATTCTTCTTTAAATGATATTATATACCATTTTGAGCACAATTAAATATATCATAGATATATACATAGTTATTATAATATTAATAAAATCAAGCATTAAAAATAATAAATTTTCTGTTATCTTCAAAAGATCATCATTATGGTTAAACTTAAAATGATTATGTATTAGATACATATTACAGGTTTGATTATTATTATATTAAAAGATAATCCATACTAATATTATAAAAGTGAAAGTGTGTTTGTTTGTTTGTCCTTCCTTTACATCGGAACAGAGTGACGGATAGGTGTGATTTTTTATTTGGAGATAATTAGAGGGCTGGAGTAAAATAGGCTATTTACTGTGGGAAATAATCTCATTCCCATGGGAAAATACGTTATAATATAACCCACAATACAATATGTACATATGTATTATAGTATATTCCATACTAACTTTTAAAACATAGAGATGAACCCGAGTGATGATGAGTTGCTAGTTATTTTATATAACCTTAAGGCTTATTTTTTTATTTAAGGGAATATGGAACAGATATTGAGAAGGAATTTTACAAAGACATGACAGTGCCACAACTTATAGACAGAATATTGAAAAAAAGAGCTATATCATTTGTTGGGCCTAAAGATAGATATACATTAATTTCTGGTGCAAAAGGGTAAGTACATAAGAACCATTTTGTATTATACTTAATTGATCTAAGCACAGATAAAATGTTGGTCCATGGTCTTGCATAAACACTTTCATCCTATTTTTAAAACATTCCCCAACATGTCGACAATATCAGAATTGAATGTCTGTAATAAACTAGTTTAGAATACTATGTTTTTGTAGGATTTATGTAATGCAAATTTGAAAAGAAAAATAATTGCTATAATAATTTATCAGATGTGTTGATAATTCTTTGCAAACATTCAGTTTGGACTAACGTTTTTGTGATGATTCATGATTGAAATATATACGAATATTGCTTAACTAATGTTGTTTAGTTATCGCATGTTACGAAATCAGAACGGTTATTCCCATTCATACTGCTTTGAATAGTTATAACATATGGGTTACTAGCGACTCATCCTCGCTTCGCTTCGGGTTCATCCCTAGACAAAAACAAATCTATCCCACGGGGACCGTACATTTTTCCGGAATTATATATAGCCTATAGCCTGCCTCAGTTAATGGGCTATCTAATGCAAAAATAATTTTTCAAATCGGATTAGTAGTACCTGAGATTAGCGCGTTCAACCAAACAAACAAACAAACTCTTTAGCTTTATAATATTAGTACAGATTAGTTATTAACATTATGTGAAATAATGGGTATGACAAGAACAGTTATGCATTTTTAAATATGACTTCAATCTGTGCTCAACTGGCACACTGAAGCTATTAACAAGAAAATTGAATAGAAATGTGACTTCAAATATATGATCCAATGTGGCCTGATAAATTGAAATTTATCATATTTTTTTTCGATATATCAGATTGGTCAAATGGAACATTTTTGAACCTTGTATAAAAATGACTTTATTTTACTTAAAATAATAAAATTAAATTAGAATTCTTAGTAAGCATAATAAATCCTATGTCATTGCTATTTATTAAAAGTTGTATAAAGTATATTATATCAAGAAAACATGATTGAATTTTTAAATACGTCTTATTAATTGATATAAGGTATTTATTCTTATGATTTTTGTTAATATTTCACAGGGCAGGTGGATGGGAAGAGATTGGCACACATGAACAAAAGCCCCCCTTATTACTAAAAGACTGTCTAAGCTATGACGAGATGAAGCTCTCAGCTATGGTATATGTAAGTGGATATACCGAATGCATCAATGACGGTGATAGACACAATAAAGGGGTTGTCAATGAAGATAATGTAGAGCAGGAAGCAGTTATTATTGGTGAGAACAATAATAAATTATTTCTACTACTAACATCATTCTCGGTGACTTTGTATGCGCTAATCTTGAAATAGACAGAAGTTTCAACGCTGGTCCAATGTTATCGTACATAGAATAATCAAAACATTTTTAAACAAACTTTATAAATGATGAATGAATCATTTTGAGTTTTAGTTGAAAATATTTATTACTTTTAGGTAATAATTTACTTTTTATAAAACGGACTTTTTATAAAGAGCTTAACTAATCTATTACAAAATTTCAGGTTTGATTGGCCCACGTTTCTCTAGACAGGGCAGAATGGACTTTGAGGATATACTAATTACTGATAAACAGAACGTACCAGAGAATGGTTACGGAGAAGATTCTGAAAATTCCCCAGATGCATCGAAGTATAAAGCAAAAAAAGAATTGAGAAATGTATGGAGTAAATTTTTTGAGGTAATGATTTCTAACATTCTTGACGAAAAAATAACCGAGTTTTATTTAATGTTTTATTTGTTTTCATATTTTATAATAATAAATTAATTTTTAAATTAAAAACAAAAAAAAACCTATTACCGATTTTTTTTTATGAATACTGCATCAATGCGGAAAAAAAATACAATAAAAAAATACAAAAAGTATTATTTTATAAATAAGCTATTACATATTGTCAAATTTTAAATCTAAATTACATAAAAGCATATGTAATAAATTGATTTTGGGTTATCACAACTTATTACAGCTATAATTAACTGCTATATCTTATAATACTTGCTTAGATTTACGTGAAAATTTGACATTTTAAATAAAACTATCTTTTCGGATTTTTTCGCGATTTATGGAGAATATCTCTCGTAAACATGATTTCTGTGTCGAGAACCAAAAATCAAAGTAAATCCGCGAAAATATCCGAAAAGATAGTTTTATTTAAAATGTTCTGTTTTAGTATATTACAGTGTTTAAAAGGGCATACATTGTGTACAACAAAAATTTAATGTGTTAAAATAGTAACAGCTGAATTATTGAAAAAATTGAGTAAAAATGGTTTTTATTAGTTACTAGCCATAAGATGTACTTAAGATAATACTTTCTTAGATTTACGCGAATATTAGACATTTAAATAAAACTATCTTTTCGGATTTTTTCGCGGATTTATTTTGATTTTTGGTTTCCGACGTTTTGATTGCTTTACATCAATCATGGTCATGGGAGAGACTAAGGTGTTAGATGTCTCAAAAGCATTATATAGTTGTTACAGACAGCCTACCCACAAATAACAAAATGAAATGAAATTTCGAAATTTAAATTCATTTTGTCTGGAACCTAAAATCAAAATAAATCCGCGCAAAAATCCGAAAAAATAGTTTTATTTAAATGTACTTAAGAGGTCAAATATGAAATAATACATATGTATTCATTTCTAGACCAAGCCATCTGCATACAAAGAGATATCAGCTCAGGCAATTATTGGATGTGAAGTTAAAAAGGGGAAAAGGCCATTTAAGAAGCTCAAAACGGAAGATGGTAGTGTGAGCAATACAAAAAATGTTTACATTTTTTTTTATTGGTTACATTATGCTTAGAACATTACTCTATTACCCACGTAAAACACTATATTGTATTAAAATTTCAATTTTACTGGTATTTGGTACAGAATTTCACAATACAATAATTTTAAATATTCATAATATAGATTCAGTAAAATATAGTAATAACTTATGTAGTAATAGACTTAAGTTATTACTATACAGATAAATAAAATCGAACTGTCTGTTTCCAATGTAAACGTATGTGAAATTATATATGGTACTTATAAGAAAAATACGTTTTTTTTTTATTTTGGTCTGTCCGTTTGTTCCAGCTAATCTCCAATTATAAGGAGTAACTTAGATTACTTTTATTTTAAAACAAAATTTGGGTTCCGCTCAAACAAATCAAAACGTACCAAGGAACGCACAAATTAAAACGTACCTAGGGATAAAGCGAAGCGAGGGTAAATCGCTAGTATAATATAACTCGAATTACACGAAAAAAGTTTTAATAAGAGGTACATGCTGAGTAATTTCCGTACTCTCATTTGCTCGCTCTCTTTCAAAAGAATGAATATTTAATATTAATAATGAATGAATGAAAAATCAAAGTATTTTTTATGAAAAGAAACGAATAAAACTGATATCATTTGTATGGTACTACCATACAAATGATATCAGTATTATTTCATACATACATTATATACATACACACATATATGCATAAAAAAATGTGTGTGTAAGTTCTCATTGTTGCTCTAGGTCTTAGTAGCTTTAAGTAAGCTCTTATAATTTCCCTATGTCATTTTCATAACTTTTGAGATTGACACACCGTTGACCCAAAATCTAACTTAGCCAAGTCGTATGAGTTGTTTTGTTTTTTTTTTAGGTTTCATTAGTATCTCACAAAAGGGCATTGTCTAAAGTGAAAAACATACAATTTGATGAAGAACAATATACAGAAAGATATATCCATGTAACAAAAGGAAAAGATAAATACATATTCGACAACGAAGTGTACTACAAGAGGCTCTGCATCATCTCAGAGAGCACTCTCATCGAAGCGGAGTCCAGAGCGAAGGAGTGCGGGAAGAGTGCCTTTGTGAATGTTATTGGATGTGGTAACATTTTGTATTATTATGTTTTAAATCATTATGTTTTCTTTAAATTCCACTGTTAATACTGTTTTATACTTTAAATATTTAATCTTTTTTGTGGAATTTTAATAACAATTTTTGAAATGAAACTTCTTTAGAATCGTTGTTATTCGAAACTCGATGAAATGGAAATGCGACAGTAAAAAGAGACAAACACATAAATATATAGCATTAAGCCGGCGAGAGAATGAGATAGAATACATTGTCATGTTGCCATGGTAACCGTTGTTATTGTCTGACAAATATATAATATTAAGTTTCACTTCTACCATGTGTGAATTGCACACATACTGACTTTTTCTATTGCCTGGAAGAAATCTCTGTTTTAGCGATAATGCCATCTCTTCTGCATCTTTCAACCACTATATTTTTTTCTCTTCGTTTTGGGTTTACAATAAAAGTTTTTTTTTTCTTATTATTATTATTATACTTAAATATTTCCAGGTCTGGGTGTGTGGATGATATCCGGGCACCAGTGCGACGTGTACGTGCTGACCTTCGCGGAGAGGGCGCGGGCGCTGCTCGGGCGCGGGCGGTTACACCACCTCGCGGATATCAACTTCGCTTATGTTAAGGCCAGCCCTAATGTTGAAGGTCAGTGAATCTATTAATTTATTATTTATATGTATGTATGTATGTACGTACGTGTGTGTGCACGTGTATGCTTGTGACTCCTTCACATTGGCTGAAATATTGTGTTGTGTACAAAGTATTGAATTTTTTTTCTTCAAATAATTAATTTTATTTTTCAGCATTATTTTCTAACCCCAAATACCAAGATGACCAGTTTCCCAACAGGAAGAAGATCTTCTTGGAATGCAAAACACATCCTAACGGTATGTATCTTATTACACTCATTGATATATCTTATATATCGACTTTTCAAATAATAGTATCTTTTCGGATTTTTGGAGTTATTTTCATCATTGTTTTACAATGTTTTGAATGTTTTACAACAATGTTATAGACGTCTCAAAGGACATTATATAGTTGTTACAGACAGTATGTACCTTCCCACAGAATTACAAAATGATTTAAAAAAAATCAAAAATGGCACTATTAAGTACCTTACAGCATTTGTTAATTTAAATTTTTATTATATACTAGCGACTCACCCTTGCTTCACTCTGGTTCATCCCTAGTTACATTTTAACGTTTAGTATAGATTTCTCAGATATGAGATATTTTCTTGCTGTAAAAAGTATGCTATATGTTGATCCGGATCCAGCTATCGTCATATCAAATTTTATCAAAATCTGTCCAATAATTTTCTTGTGATGCGTTCCCAGACAGATAGACGGACACAAAAATTCTAAAAACTATATATTCTGCCTTTGTATCGATAATAATGACCATTTCAATAAGATTTTCCAAAAAATATTTAATGTACAGATACGATTCAGAATTTTATTATATATATATAGATTAATATCAACATGATACAGACTAAATATTCCATTTAGTCTGTATTATGATGATATTAATCGATGTATTCTTATTGTCAGGCGGTATAAACGTGCAAATGGAGGACAGACAGCCGTCCTCAAAGCTGGTGGGCAAAGACGCGGGCAAACTCCTGGTGCTGACCTATCCCTGGGACAGCAACGCGCATCCCGGGAATGAGTTCTGGTAAACTTTAATAAACTTTATTCATAAATAGAGTAGTAGCATGGTGTCTCATCACGGACGAAGAAAAAGAAATTAAAGAGTGCATGTATAAATGTGTACACGCGCTTCTAAGTAAAACTTCTGTAATTTATCGGTAGTCTTTATGAATTCAATTTATGTTTTAAGTAATTAGGATAAGTGAGTTACTAAAAGTAACGCATATTAGTCATATTACAATCATATATTTATAGAATTATCATTTTAAGGAAAGAATATAATATTTTATATCATTTGTCAGACAATAACAACGGTTACCATGGCAACAAGCGTACGTACATGTTTTCATAACGCATTCTCCAGCTTACCCTCCAGTCAAGCGTGCGTAAACAAGTTTTACTGTGTCAGGCGACTGTCGTATGTAATTTTATAGGATAGTCGGGATACGGCTTTAGATTTTATGATAAAATAATATGATATGCACAGCACTACACAGTTTTAACATTGAAACCTTTCGCGATGAAAATTGATTTTTTGACAACCCTCGAATTTGAAAACATTTGCGTTAAAATCAATTAGTGATTGTCTACTATATGATTTTTGACTGAATTTTTTATACTGTATTTTTTTTTTGTCATGACTCATGAGGCCCAGTGGTAACGCTTTTGCTTGGGAAACCAAATGAAGCAAGTTTAAATACCGGGTCCGTCGATCAAAAAAGTACAATCAACGACAAAAAATGTCCTCAACGAATAAGCGCTCATTTGGACATTTGAGCGAGCTTTGAATTTAATTTTCTTGAAAACAACTTTAAGTATTGCATTTAAGGTTTAATTTATATTGTTGTATATTAATTTTAACTAGAATAATTACCTAAACACAATTGGTGACAGTTTTAAGAGGACTTTTGAATGGGATTGTGTATCTAGTACTTTTTGATCAATGCCCGGGTCTCGTATTTTTAATACTTTCATATGCGTACGATGTGCAATAAACGGTGAAGAAAAACATCGTAAGGAAACCTGCGAGAGAATATACCAAGTTTTCGAAAGACATGCTCACTTGGCCAGCGTGGTGGACTATGGCCTGATCCCCCTCGTATTGAAGGGAGGCCCGTGCCCAGTATAGTATTTAATGTATATATATAATACTTCTCAGGTACGGTAGATTGCACACATCAGGAGATCCAGCGGCGGCTTGCTCTACTCAAGTATCGGAGTTGCACAACGCCCATATCAACCCATATGTTAGTTCTCTTCACACACGCCTCGTTACTGGTGAAGGATTGACGCTCTTGAATGAACATTGTACTTAAATATAGTAATAATATACTAGCCATTTACATTATAAATAAAATTATCTTTTCGGATTTTTTCGCGGATATCTTTTTTGGTTCAAGACGTTTCAAATGTTTTACAGTAATCATGGTCACGGGAAAGACTTAATTCAGTCAAATATTCGCGTAAATTTAAGAAATCTCGACAACAACGCCACCTGCAGGGTACAGATATAACTAAGTGACCCCATAACTACATGATTCTTTTATAAAAATCGGTCAAGCCGTTAAGAAGAGGATTAAAAACACTCTCACTTGTCGCAGACTTCATTCCCTTAACATGTTAACCATAAATGGTAACTTCATTCTGTGCCTGTCAAATAATTGTAAAAATGATAGTATTTGGTATTGAGTTGTGTTAGAATGATAAAAAGTTAAAGATGTTTATAATTTAGATTAATAATGTTATTCTACCGACTAGTCTCCCTCGTGCCTTTTCCATACGTGATATTGGCGAAGTAATCTAACGCTCAACTGGGCACGTTTTAAAACGATTAATAAGAGAGTTAAGATGGAAACAAAAATATTGAATTGACATTTTTAATAAAACTATCTTTTTGGATTATTTCGCGGATTTACCTTGATTTTTGGTTCCCGACGTTTCGAATGCTTTACAGCAATCATGGTCAGGGGAGAGAAAAGATAGATAAGATACTTTGTACATAACAAAGAAATATACAAAAAGAAAATAAAATCAATAGATAATATAATGCATAGGACCGCTATAAGCGACCTTTTCCAGGCAACCTTAGGGCGTAGGAGAAATTATATGAAATGGTAGGCGGTGTACTTACTACACACAAATGCTTATCCTAAATACATACATAAGTACATACCCATATATATACATGCATAAATAAATACATTCATATATATATATTAGTTTAGTTATATATACATACATAAATGTACATCAGATGAAAAGGTATAAGAAGTTAAAAAAAGACACCATAGAGATAAATAATGATTTTAACTGTATCATGCGATGACAATTAAAATAGTACACTATTTCATTTTTTATATTATTATTGTATATCTAAATATATTTTAAATACCTATGTTGTATAGGAATAAGTGATAAGAAATATGTATGTATATTACTAAGAAATTATAGAATACAAAACAAAAGAGTTTTAATGTTGACAATATAAAATTCTGCTGATATAAATATAATGTAATGTATACAATGACTCTTAAGTATTAAAAAGACTATTTATACTAAGTATACTAATAATAAGTATATAATTTAGATTAAATTAATGTTTTTTTTTTAAGAATAACAAATCAGTATTATCACAGTTTTATATGAGAAGAAATATCTTTGGCTTCTATATATATGATTGTGATATTATAATTTTATTATTTTCTTACATTCTGTATAGATAAATAAAATTGCAGTGTCTGTTTGTAATGTCAAAATAATAGCTTTTTATTAAATGTATATGACAGTATATATAGGGTACTAAGAAGAAAAAAAATCTGTCTTTCATTTAAAAAAAACTTTCACTGACAGATAGCTGGTGTTATAAGGAGTTACTTAGGCTACTTTTAGTTTAGAATTAGGGTTCAAAAAAAATTAAAACCTATGAAATTATGAACAAAATCGTACCTGGGGAGGGACCTGAGCGAGGCGAGGATAAGTTGCTAGTTTTATATAATATGTAAAATAATATATATTGTATATTAAGAATTATTTAAATCTATATTGTTACTTGGTGCTATATAGTTTATACTTACTAAACATTTTTAATGGTTTTTTTTTATATATTAAATACATATGTTTTTATTTGTGCGTTGTCTTTGTTTTAATATCCCTTAAAAATATTTTATTACCTCTATTTTCTTACTAAATTCTACACAAAAGAGGATTTTCCTTTTAATAAGTGTTTTATACGATATTAATGTAAACATTTAAAAAAAATATAAAACATTTTTGTTTAACGTAAATCCCATATTAAAACCCAATGAACTGTAACATAACATCTATAATAAAACAAACGAGTATATTATCTATATAACATTTAGAAAAAACTGTTATTTTTTTATCCACATGTTGACATAGCTGTGGCGTTTGTTGATAGGTTAGACTTAGTGCAAAAAAACTGCGCAGTTTTCGCGAATATTAAGATAAAGTTACATAACTCTCGCTTGTAGCGTGCAGTGCGACATTTTTATTACATTGTCCTTGAGATGACTGATAATTATTATTTATTATTTCTTTATATCTATACGTATAATAAAACTGTAGAGGTCGAATGTTTGTACATAGAAAAAAATGCTAAAAACCGAGTCAGGGGGATGTAAGAAGAGAAATAGAAGAAATCCAGATTTTTTTCAATTTTTTTGTTTCTTTATTTGTCTGTTTGTACGGGCTAATCTCCGAAACTGTTGGACCGATTTAAATGAAATTTTACATGGTGGTACCTTATATACCCAGTCAACATTTTAGATACTTTTCATCACGGAAAATTAAAGTTCCCGTGGGATAGTTAAAAAACTATAGTAACTTAATATACAGCTTAGTACACAAAAACTACTGATTAGATTTTTAATGAAAATTTACAATAATATACCTAACTATATTCATACATACATCAGAATAACAAATATCCCAGAAAAATGTACGGTTCCCATGAGATAGGTTTGTTTTTGTTTTCGTACAAAATAAAAATAAATCTATACTAATATTATAAAGCTGAAGAGTTTGTTTGTTTGTTTGGTTGAACGCGCTAATCTCCGGAACTACTAATTCGAATTGAAAAATTCTTTTTGCACTGGAAAGCCCGTTAACTGAGGAAGGCTATAGGCTATATGTTATCCCGGAAAAATACACGGTTCCCGTGGGATTGATTTGTTTTTGTCTAGCGACGAACCCGAAGCGAAGCGAGGGTGAGTCGCTAGTCTTACAGAATAAATGTACATTTAATTATTACTGTACTGGACCTGTCTGCGTGGAAAGTGGCAAGAATGCTAGCCACAATCCCTCACTGAATGCCGATCATTAGACGAAAAACGAGCCAGCTCTCGTCACCAGTAAAGCGATAAGAAAAGCTATATAAAATAGTTATTAATATGATAACACTCCAACGCTCTTTTTTTTATCTAAAACAAAAGGCCAATACGTTCTAATAGAAAAATATCTGCTTGACCGTTTACGTAGAAATATAATCACGACCTTCAGTTTTATTCGTTGAACTTCAAGCCAAATATGTTCATCACCTGTGATGACTTGAACATTATTTACATATTAATAAAGTATGTTTTGAATAAGAGCCAAATGATTGTATTAATACTAGCGATAGCTTATCTCCGCTGCGCTCGGGTGAATCTCTAGATGCCTAACTGTATGTTATGTTTTTTAGCCTTTATAGGTCTTTGTCTTAATCTTTCAGATTACTTACTAAATTTCATACAAATCTGTCCAGCTGGTTCACCGTTACAAACAAACAGACATACTTATTCTAATATTTTCTGTTAAATCATTTTCTTTGTCTTAAAACCATCATGAGGAAACCTGCATGTCTGAGTGAACTTAACTAATTTTAAAGTCCGCCAGCGTGATGGACTATTACTATTGATCACTCTCCGATTGAGGGTAAGCCCGAGTAGTAGGACTTTAAAAAGTCTAAATTATTATTTTCTACAGTTTTCTACCAATAAATATTTATTGGTTTCTATGTGGCTTTTGTCGATTTTGATGGGATCCTGTTGCAGTTTTTCAACAGGGACATACAATATTACATTACAGAATAACATCTCTAACTAATAAATTACAAGGTCAGTACCTATTGCGCTTTGAAACTGTTCAAAACAACTGCAAGACGTAGAAATAACTAACAAACAATGAGTAATCTTAGCCGTACATCGTATGTTTTCATGTGCATTTTGTAATTAAAAACAAAAATATTATGCATTGGCTTCTGAAAATGTTATACGCAGTCGGTACGATCTCGTTATTGAATGTACTATATTTAAATTTTGTTGTGTCGTCTACTACTTCCAATATTACGTTTAGCTTTACTGACAGTATTTTTATTTAACTTTTATTGATTACAAAATTATCCTAGTATGTTCTTCCCAGGGTCTCAAACTATCTTCTTACCAAATTTTATCTGAATCGGTTTAGTAGTTTCGGTGCCTTTTCGATACAATCAACCAATTTTTTTTTTCTTATTTAATTAGAATATATAGAGTGTTAACATACCCTAACGTCGCTCGGGTGGGGATCCCTAGAAGTCTACCAGTATCCTATGTGTTACTCCAGGTCTTAGTTTATCTGTATACTAAACGTCCAAATTCGTCTAATCGTTTTAGCGTAAAGGCGTAATAAACAAACACACAGATGTAAAAACTTTTACATTAACAATAGTAGTCGGTTTTATTGATTAAACGTACGTTTTACGGTCATTTACAGCCTCGTACCTATGATTTCAAGCACAGTGGTTCGCATTATCTCTACGCGGGTATCGAACTTACGACTGCCGAGTACGTATCATTAGGACACCACATCTTACCACGGCAGTTATCTTATATTTTTAATTCTATTCAATATTATATTAAACTAAAAAACAAGGAATGATAATATAGTAAATTTGTTGCCCTTGATAATGTACTTTACGTGTTATTAAGTTGGTAGTATATATTATGTAGTACTGTATTATGTATAAGATTATAAGGTGACTATGATAGCTATGATAAAGTTTAAACTATTAGGTACACCTAACCATTTCATTAAAATACCATTTCATGATACATTTTAATAAGAAAGAGTTCAATTCAGCAGTATTTTTTGAACGTATCTAATATCTATGTCAGCCGATTTTTCATATTTTTTTAATAAGCAGGTTATAGTACGTCAACAGTGGTCCATTAATATGATTTTATTAAAATAATATCGATTTTAGTAAAAAGTAATTAACTATCGAGATTTTTCATTCAGTTTGCAACAATCAACATGCAATGCTACGGAAATAATTTTAATAATGATGGCCATCTATTTTATCATTTTTCAACGCATATTTGAATGACGCCTATATTTTCCCTTAATCAGTTGATTAAAAATGTCATATTTAAGTAAGTAATACATAATAATTATTTTATGTAATATGATAAGGAACTTATCTGAGTATTTTATTCACTTGCCATTTGATGAGCCAACTATTGCGTATTTATAGCTGCATTTCAACCGTAAGCAAACTACGTGTATACTGTTAGATACTTTATGAATGTCATTTGTTACTATTAATTAATTAATAATTATAAAACTCATTTGGTTCCTATATGTATATCGAAAACTTCATTTGTTATTTCTAAAATTATTATTTTGTAATAGTTTAGTTAGATTTCTCAGAGATGAGATATTTTCTCGCAGTAAAAAGTATCCTAAATGTTGACCCGTTTAACCAGCTATCATCATACCAAATTTCATCTACCAGTGGTAGGACTCTGTCAAGCCTGAGGAGTCCGACTGGATGGGTATCTATTTCTCCCGCCAAACAACAATGATTGCATTGTTGGCGGTTCTGCAGTTTTGTTACGTAAAACCTAAGTGCATGAATCGTAGGTGTTATTTATTATTGTTATGGGCGACAGGTATCGCTTTCCATCAGGTGGGCTGTCTGCTCGTTTCTCACTGAGCCATAAAAAAAAATCTGTCCAGTGGTTTTCTCAGGATGCGGTCACAAACAGACAGACAAAAAATTTAAAAACTATAGATTCGGCCTCTATATCGATGATAATGACTATTTCAATAAAATTTTCCAAAAATATTTCATGTACAGATTCGACTCAGAACTTTATTATATTATGTATAGATATGATGTTATATTTTTGATATTAATTATAAATATACTTAAGTTTCTAATCAATGTCTCTGAAATTAAAAACTTTTACTGGAAATTATGTTTAAGAAATTCTGCTCTTCTTCTTCTTCGTCTTTTATGTAACGTCAACGGTCAATTTCTTAAAACATGTTGGCAATGTATATTCATGCGATAGGGGATCTTCCTAAGTTTTTACTTTTCAGTGTATTTAATTAGGCGTGGCGTAAGCCAGAATATCGTAAATCAGGAAAAGGTTTTTTTAGATACTATCATGTTAGCTATAAAAATTTACTGGATTACAGTAAGTAAATAGTACTTAATGCCTCTAACATTAACTTATTTTAAAAATAAGTTGAAGTCCTAAATTTTAATTGATGTATACCTAAATCATGTAAATAATTCAAGTAATATTTTATTTTTAATTGTTTATTATAATTAAAATTTGCTTTAATAAATCTAAGTGCCGTGCATAAGAAAATTCTCATCTCTACAACAGGTTTTAATACTAGGTCCCTAATAAAATATTTACAGGCAATTTAATTATTTTACGTTCCAATGTGAAATATATATGAATGTAATTTCTTTCCTCTTATTTTTGCTTATATTGAATAGAAAGGTAATTGCTTCAACTACAGAAGCAAAACGGTCAAAAACAGTACTAAGAAGAAATATATTATTATGATACAATATTCCTTTCTCTTGTCTGTAAATCTGCAGTGAATTACATAACTAGACTGGTTATCTAATTAGACATTAATAGACTAACAAATCGTCAAGAAAAAGGCACGTCGCCAAATTGTAACAGTCACAACACGATCATACGATGTTTATTTACGAATTCGAGTATTTTCATTGAACCAAACAAGAGGTGTGTCGTGTCGCGTCACATTTATTTATCATAATTTGATCTAGTCGTGAACGAAAACATGTTTTTACATTAGTATAAAAACTGGTTTCTTATACACGCGTAGTTTAGTCTACAATCTGCTCTCAAAGAAACAACAGCTAAATAATTGAATAAAAAAGATTATAATAATAATACGGAAGTGAATTGATAAACAACCGAAAGTGTATAGTTTTATCTTTCTATATGTTTGTTTTGATTTGCTTCAGTTGGTAGCACTGATCGCGCGATCTGACGTCATTGTGGTGTCTTGTCATTGATCTATTTATATTATTCGCGAAGTTTTATTTAATTGCCAAAGATTTACGTAAAACAGTAATGTTTCACGAGTACCAATAGCAAGTACTAACGTTGTCGGTGATATCTACATTAAATTAATTATATTTAAACAGTTTTCTCGAAAATATTCAAGAGATTAGTTGTGTGCGTGACTATCGTGCAGTGCGACTAATTTTATTTGTTCTTTACATTGAATAATTTTTACGTTCACGACAGTTGGAGTGAAATTATCAATAAAATACATTGTGTACAGCTTCCTCTTCTATTTAAGTGTTAAAAATGTCATCTTTAGGAGGACAGTGGCGTGTTATTCGTCACTACCTTTCTTTAAGCAATTTGAACTCTGAAGTGGAAAAACTTGTTCAAAAAATCAAGCCAGCTACGCCTGAACAGTGGGAAAGTAAGTGTACCATAATTCCTAAAAACTAATAGAAAAATGCTGAAAATTATCAATTTATATGTTATTATAAATTATTTTCTTTATTGCATATTATATATAAAACACAATGCAATAACTTATAAATACTTTAATATATAATTATTGCTGGATATAACTTTATATCATAGTACTAAAATCTAAATAAAAACATAAGCAATTGCTCCGATTTCTCAGTTACAAGGATTGTTAAAAACATCAGGTTATATAAAAACACTTTTCTTTTTAGTGACTTTTTTATTATATTTTTTTTATTATCATTAAAAGTTCTAATGTTTACTAAATCCTAATACTTATTGAATTAAATTTGTCTTTTAGACTTAATCAAAAAATTTGAAAAGGCAATATCTGTGAGGCTTAGTCAAGATGTAAATGTAAAAAATGGGCAACACAAATTGGATAGTAAAGTTAATGCAACAACAGTTGAAGAAACTGATACAAAAACCCAGAATACTAAAGAGAAAAGTGAAAAGGAAGACAAAATAAGTCAAGAAGGTCTTACTGTGGGATCAGAAGCTAAAGAAATTACATTTGAAGGTCTATGGCAAGGGTTGAAACTTAAAAAAGATTTACATTTTGGAAAAATATCAGAACCAAGTTGGAAAGCAAATAAACCTATTATAACAAAGGTAGATAAATATATTTTATACCTGCATATCTTTTCATAAATATTTTTATAAATTATCTAACATCTGCTTAATTTTCTGAAAGTAATATCAAACAATTACATTTTATAAGATAATGTTAGATTAGTATTATATATTTAAATTATTAAAAACACATGTTTCATAATTTATAAATAAAGTATAAACTAGCAACACCCTTTCTTGGCTTGTGTGTGTACCTAGGTACATTATAATTTTTTTAGGTGGAAGCCTAATTCTTTTTCTGGAATAAAAGTAGTCTAAGTTGCTCTTTATAACACAGGCAATATGTCAGTAAAAGTCCTGTCAAAATTGGTCCAGCTGTTTCAGAGATTAGCCAGAACAAACAGGCAGACAATTTTTTAAAAAAAATTGAGTTATTCTTATAAGTATCATATGTAATTTCATAAGCATTTAGTAAAAAGCTGTTATTTTGCCATTAAAAACAGACACTTCAATTTTATTTATTTGTATAGATCATACTTGTTTGTTATATTTACCTTAGAACAATGAAATTGTATTGTTAACTAGCAAAACCCGCGGCTTCGCTCGCGCTAAAACTACAACAAAAAAAACTTTTAAAAGTAAGGTTTCATACAAATTTTCATCCCTTATTTTATCTTCTTATGGGATGAATTTCAAAAAACGCTAAAACACGTATTTATTTAATTGTATCGAAGAGCATTAATACCAAGTTTCAATAAATTCTGATCATAAATATTTTTTGGGTTGCGTTATAACGTGTACTCCCGTGGGAATGATATAATCTCTAAGTATTCTATATATTGATCCGGATATCCAGCTATCATCATACCAAATTTCATTAAGTAAAATCCCTCCAGTGGTTTTTCTGTGATGTGGTAACAGACAGACAAAAAAATCTAAAAAGTATAGATTTGGTCTCTGTATCGATAATAAAGTCTATTTCAATAAGATTTTCAAAAAAATATTTAAGGTACAGATTCGACTCAGAATTTTATTATATGTATTGATAATAATATGTCAATTATTTTTATCTATTAACCTAAAACATTTTATCTGTCATGCTGCTTTCATTTATGTGACACTATAACGACATGGATGTGTAAAAACAAAAGATTATAAGATAGTGTCAATATAGTTAGATAGCTGCTATGATGAATATATTATTGTGAATGTTCTCAAAATCTAATACATATAATAAAATTGCAACTGAATTGAATCTGTACATTAAATATTTTTTTGAAAATCTTATTGATATAGTCATTATTATCAATACAAAGGGCCTAATCTATAGTTTTTAGAGTTTTTGTCTCTCTATCTGTGACTGCATCACGAGAAAACCACTGGACAGATTTTGATGAAATTTTGTATGAAGGTAGTTGGTTCTCCGGGTCAACATATAGGATTCCTTTTACTGCGGAAAAATATCTCATCTCTGAGAAATCTATACTAAATGTTAAAACATAAGTAGGGACGAACCCGAGAGGAACGAGGGGAGTCACTAAATTAGAGTTTAAATAAATATTACAACTAACAATATAATCTTTGTCTCTACACATTATGTTGTTTACACATTATTATTTTTTTTTTTATTTCTTTTTTTTGCGGCTATGGTGTCACTGCGACCATTTCTGGTCTATTGTGATCGCCACATTCTTCGTTAGAGTGAACCGTTGAACCCTGCAGAATTTAAAAATTGCAGGATTTTCTTAGGTTTGCACTCTTTTATTTCATCTAGGCCTATAAACTGTTTTCCTAGATGAATGCTACGTTTGTACATGAGCGGACCGCATTCCCATAGAAGATGAAGTGGCGTTTCATCTGCCTCCATGCATATTCTACAGGTTCGCGTTTCGCTCAATCCCATATTGAACATGTGCTTGTTCAAGCAGCAGTGTCCAGTGAAAATCCTTACCAGTAATCGTAAGGTTTTTCTGTTTAGCGCTAGCAAAAGGTTGTTAAGCCTTTTGTCATAGGCTTTAATCAGTGTCTTGGAGTGAATCATTCCATTTGACTCATTCCAGTCCTTTTTTGCAGTCTTGAGACATGCTATCATTAGGGTTCTTTGAGCTAAGCTCTTGGGTATTCCGCAGAAGGGCTCAGGACCCTGCTGCGAGCCAAGAGCTCCCTCTCTAGCAAGCTTATCGGCACATTCGTTGCCAACTATCCCTGCATGACCCGGTACCCATCTTAGTACTACACATTATTACAGTTTTATCTTAACTTTTCACTCATTTTTTTCTATATTGTGATAAGAACATATGATTTTAAATGTAATTATAATTTTCATAATGATTACTTAAAAAAAATGATGCTACAATACATTGTAAAGATTTTAGTATTAAAGATAAAAGATACTTAAAATTATAGAGATTTACATTTTTTCACACATATGTAAAATAATCATTATAAATTGGAACAATAACATGTATTTAATACAGAACTATGATATGTCAATATCTCAAATGTGGTATCTAAAAAATGAAAGTAGGTCAAGTATGCAATCTTTTCAAGTACATGATTTAAATTTTACTGTGTATTCTATTAATAACTTTAAGATGATGTCCTTCTGACTAATTTTGGCCATCGCTCTTTGAGACAAGAGACTGAAACAATATCAACTTCCAAATTCCCAGCTGTTACTGAGACTTTCTTAACAGAAAGACTCGTAACTAAATTTGACCCGACCCGAGACTCGAAACCCAGGATCTCTGGATGTGCAGCCATATATACTAGTCTACACCACCTAGGCAGTTATTATACTAATAATAACTATAGTACATAACTGTATACAATAGTAAAATTATAAAATTTATTTATAATAATTCATTACTTTTATTCAGTATACAGTGTGTTAAAAAAACCCTGTCCGACCGGTGGAGGTATTATTAGGTATCGCTATTCGATTCTATTCATATAAAAAAAAACAGATTCCAAGTAAAAAATTTTTACCCCGTTTAAAAATTTAAAATATTTCATAAACTGTGAAACTTACATGGCAATACTGGTGGCGGGCGGGCGGGTCATGAACCCAGTTGACCTCAAACTACGCTTATCAATTTGTAGGTAGGTAAGTAGTCTGTTATTCGGTAAGAACGCCAATGCGATGGCTGTGATGGAGATGTTGTTCCATGTGACGACCTCCACGAGTGATACAGGCTTGGCACCGTCGCAAAAGGTTATCACGGACACTTTCAAGCACATTTGTATCTGATTTAATCTTTTCAAGCGCTGCTATAATACGCATTTCAGCTTCGGTGTCACAGATTTTCTTAAAAACTAATTGTTTAACATGACCCCACAGATAAAACTCAAGCAGAGTCAAATCTGGAGATCGCGTTGGCCATGAAATTGGTCCACTCCTACCGAACCACTGCTGTCCATACTGCTGGTTTAGATAGTCACGTACGGTTCACCTTTCCACACCTGGACGTGGTTAGTGCCCAGTTGTCGTGCCACAGAACGAGTACTTCGTGTGGTGTCCTCAGTAAATAGCTCAAGCACTTGCTCCTTAATATCCATGCCGATACGCGGTCTCCCTGTATCAGCGTGATGCATTTCGTAGCCGTGAACACTGCCCGTGGTGTACATGCGATTGTGAAGACGTTGAAACGCACGCTCTGATGGACCGTGGTACCCCGCGGAACTGCGAAACGCATTTCATAGTCTCTACGAGCCTCTGCATAATTGCAGTCACTCCTTCCCAAACACATTAACATATTAAAGTACTCTTCATTCGTATACGACATAGTTAAAACTCAATTTCACCAACACGTGCACTCGGATGCAATGTTTCGCGAAACTGACATAATTTTTAGTAAAATAAATAAAGAAAACAAATAATAATGATCGTAAGTAGATAATTCAAGGCCGGGATTGCTCCTACACGTGCCGAGCGGTACCTTTGACAATGGGCGGTGCGTCGTCTGTCGGCACACATCAAAGATGCCGCCGCCGCATCATAACATAATACCGCCGAAATTAGTGTTGTACATTTTAAAATTTTGCCACAATTTTGGGGAAAATAGTAAAATAAACGGACATTTCAAAATTCATTAATATGTTTACTATCATGAATTTTTTATGTTTCTTATTTTATTTGGTCATCTGATTGGGATATCTATACACTGGTTTCCGATCGGACAGGGTTTTTTTAACACACTGTATAGTTTCTTAATATTTTATTTTTTCAATTCTGCTTTTTTTTTAATATAAGATATTTTTTCAGACATCCATCCATTCCCGTACAGCCTATGTAATATCTGCCATAGTGACAGCAGAAACACCTGAATGCCTTTTAAAAAGAACAGAACATTTCATCGAGCATTTACAGCAGTATCCAGAATCCAGAGACTATGCTATAAAGGTAATAATAAATTATGTTTAACTGTTATAATTAAAAAGAATACAGATATAACTTGTATTCAGTCCTTCGTTATTTTTTAACGTCCCACTGCTGGGAGTGGGCCTCCCTGAATACGAGGGGGATCAGGTTATAGTCCACCACGCTGGCCAAGTGTGGGTTGGCGGACTTCACTATGTCATTCATTATTAAAACTTAGATTGATGAAAATAAATTTAATTTTATGGTGATAAAAAGTATTAGAGGCGACTCGCATATCATGTAAATCATTGTCTGCGCGTTTTCTTTCCTTGAAAAATTTACAAAATGCAGAGTAAAGTGTGTATACGCCCTCAGTCTCTTATTAAAAGCGACATTTTTATATTATTAAGTGTAATTACTTACAAGATAACGACTCATAATTTGGTTTAATTACAGGAAGGAGCAGTCAGAGCTTTATTGCGGGTACAACACAAACTAAACAAAAGCAATGATGAAAATACCAAAGACGTTAAAGGCATTGTAAATGAGGTAAGATAGAAAATTTACAGCTAACTATCAATATCCCTGCACTTTAGTAATTTTTTTTGTAATTTATTAAAAATAAAAACAATAATATAAACTAAATAATTAATATGAAATCTGCTAGAAAATTCAATTTTTTTTCATTTTCATAGTTAAGGAAAAACAGCCTAAGTTTTAAACAATAAAAACATTATTTTTTTGAAGTTATACTTCATTTGGCACGTTTGGAAAAAATTATAAAAGTAAAAATTTTACGATGCGCGCGTACACCGACAGCCAAACAGCGACATGATGAAGTTAGCTGCATTCCTTTTACAAACAGAGAGTTGTGACATACGGGATGAAATATTTAGCTATTTTTGTCTGTTACGCCATAGAAGTATAACTTCTTAGGTGCGTACATAAGTACACACACACACGTTTTCTTCAAATGAGACAATATACCTATATTATAATTAGATAATATTTAAATAAACTAAACATTTATTTCTAGGCTTTAGCTCTAATGGGCTATACAGGACCAACAAAAAGCCGTGGACCAAACATTCTCTCCATAGACGGAGGTGGTATCAGGGGGATCATCGCCATAGAGATATTAAGGCATTTGGAACTACTCACAGGGAAGAAAGTACAGGATTTATTTGACTACATCGTTGGTGTTAGTACTGGAGCTATTTTAGCGGCTGTAATTGGTAAGTGAAATTTTTTATCTTATATACATACATACATATATTATATATTCATTTTCTATACAGATAAATAAAACTGAAGTGTCTGTTTGTAATGTCAAAATAACAATTTTTTACTGAACGCATAGTGTTTACGGTACTTATAAGAAGAAAACAATTTTTAAAATTTCTGTCTGTCTGTTCGTTCCGGCTAATCTCCGAAACGGCTGGTCCGATTTTAATGGGACTTTCACTGGCACATAGCCGATGTTATAAAGAGTAACTTAGGCTAGTTTTATTTTAAAAGAATCAGGGTTCCGCGCAAAAATATTAAAAACCATGAAATTGTGAAAACTATTTGGGTACCTAGGCGTCCCTAGGGACGCATCCGAGCGAAGCGAGGGTATATCGCTAGTAAAAATTAAAATTGAAATGTCTGTCTATGATTATATGATTTCTAGTATTTCCATTTTTTTAACTAAGCTAAAATGACTATTAAAAAGTCTGTCTAGACTTATTCATTTCTGGAATGATGAAACTAGTTTTGGTCTGGATGTATTAAGTTATTGCTTAATGTAGGATAGAAAAAAGCAAATATAGGAATATATAATAGGGAAGATTTGTTTACTTTACTTTACAACATTCACTTTACTACATTCAAAAGTCTACACTAAATTAAATTTAAAGATTGCGAAATATCTTTACATGAGTTAATATCATTCTCATTCAACATTATTTAGCATTAAATTATTACAATTTTATACTTTATGTCATGAGTCTACCATTAGTGTGGAAAGAAAAGGTTTCGGATTTCAGCCTCCATTGATTAAAATTTTTATGTTTTTAAGATAATGTTAAATTTTGTTGTAGCGAGTGGAGCAGGAACCCTTGAAACAGCGAATCAGATGTACATCACACTGTCAAAGCAAATGTTTGGAAGCACATCTCTCATTGGTGGTGAGTTTTTAACCGACTTCCAAAAAAAGGAGGAGGTTCTCAATTCGACCGTATATATGTTTTTTTTTTTTTTTTATGTTTGTTCGGGCATTTTTTCGTCGTTTATGAACCGATTTTGATAATTCTTTTTTTGTTGGAAAGGAGATATCCCAAGAGTGGTACCATGATAAGGAAACCAAGATCTGATGATGGGATCCCAGAGAAATCGAGGGGAACTTTCGAAAATTGTAGCGGCGACTAGTGCGTTTGATAACATTTTCATTAGGTATTTTATAGCACTATAATTTAATGAAGGTCTGGAGTCGATCTGATGATGCATCCGAAAGATAGTCGAGGGAACTCCTCAACGATTTACAGCAATTACCTGGTGTTTGGGCTTGATTAATTTGTATTGATGATACGTCTACACTAAAAATGGAAAAATAATAACTTTTAAAAAAAAAGTAAAAACCGACTTCCAGGCACTGAAAAGTAAAAAATAACTAAACGGGGGTTTTCATTTAGAATAGATACTTAATCAGATTTTTTCGAAGTCGGTGCCAGCCAATACAAATCAAAGCACACCGACTTCGAAAATATCTGATTAAGTATCTATTCTAAATGAAAACCCCCGTTTAGTTATTTTTTACTTTTCAGTGCCTGGAAGTCGGTTTTTACTTTTTTTTTAAAAGTTATTATTTTATACTTTTTTGTAGTTTTTGTTGATCTAAACTTTTACTTACTCTAGATTAAATAGTGATTACCTCGATCAAAGTTTCCCATGGTACAAATTGGTCCCAAAATAAAAACTGTAAAACAGAATAGATTGTATAATGTAATATAATAAATAATAAATAATATATGCTCTCTCTCACTCACACTACTGTCATGGCGGCGTGTGCGTTGTTAATTAAAAAGTGCTCTGTAACAAATAAGACTTAAAGTTTAATTGCGTGTATTACTTATAAATTATATCTAAAACTGTGCTTTTGCATAGGTTACAGTAATATACATATTATGAAATACTAATACACTATGTTACATTAATATATTGTTAAATTTATATTTCAGGCACATCCAGGCTAGTGTGGACACATTCGTATTACGATACGGATGCTTGGGAGAAGTTGCTTCAAGACAATTTAAAGGACTGTACCCTTACGGAGTGCAACAGGCATAATACTCCTAAGGTTAGTATTATTTTTAGATACGTATGTCGGATTGCATATTATATTCAATGATTATTTTTTAGTCATCATTATATAAAAACATAGATACACATTTTTCTAAAAAAAAAAAATTATCAAAATCGGTTCATAAATGACAAAAAAATCCGCGAACAAACATTAAAAAAAAAAAATATTTTTGAGAACCTCCTCCTTTTTTTGGAAGTCGGTTAAAAAGTGTCATCGACATGTGACATAAAGTCCAACCAAAGAATAGAATTCAAAAATGAAAGTTTCAATTGTCTAAACACAAATCCGAACTTACGCTCAACACATAAAGTACTATTTTAAACGAAACAACGTGCGTTTTATTTTGTCACCCGAAAAGCAATGAACAAAAGAGATTTAAGAAAAGCGCGCAATTTTGAATGGTGTACTTCTTTTTGAGGATACTTTGGAGACGCTAATTGTGGATCTTGAGTTTTTATATATAATATTTTTAGATAATTATGGTATCAAGTAGAGTGAGATGATATGGTGGTGATAGGGTATCACAGCGGTTCCTAATTTTTTTCTCAAGGATTCAGGATTTTGATAATAACTAAACTGATTGTGTTGTAGTTAGAATAATTTCTTGTTTGACTTAAAAGAAGTTTTGTTTCACTTAAGAGAAAAATATTCATACTTATATATAATATTCACTGTACAAAAACTAAATCTTAACTATTTAATGTCATGAATGAAATTTTTTCACATATTTTTTATAATAGCACTAAACTTATTTAACTCTCAGACGGAACTCGGAATCCTTGTGACCCTTCCACGAAACCCTAGGGTTCTGCGAACCACTATCTGGAAACCGCTGCCCTATCACATCGGATATACATGAATTAATTTTTAGTTAGCCCAGTGGTCACGCGCTCGCTTGGGAAACCGAGTGAAGCGGGTTCAAATCTCGGGCCTCGCACCTCTGATATTTTCATGTGCGAATCATTTCCAACACGATTACCACTTGTCTTAACGGTGAAGGAAAACATCGTGAGGAAACCTGCATGTCTGAGAGAATCTAGCAAGTTTTCGAAAGACATGTGAAGTCCGCCAACCCGCACTTGGCCAGCGTGGTGGACTATGGCCTGATCCCCTCGTATTGAAGGGAGGCCCGTGCCCAGCAGTGGGACGTTAAAAAGGGCTGAATACAAGAATATAATTTATAAAAGTCCCCAACTCGTCTGTAGATGGCGCTAGTGTCGTGCGTAGTGAACTCCGGGTCGCGCCTGGCGCCGTTCCTGTTCCGCACGTACGAGTGCGGGTTCCGCGTGCGCTCCGTGTTCGCGGGCAGCTCGCGCGCGCGCCTGTGGCACGCGGTGCGCGCGTCCGCCGCCGCGCCCACATACTTCAAGGAGTTCCGGCTGCAGGGGCTGTTGCATCAGGTTTGTTTGTGTTGAATTAAACACAGCTCGGGTTCAATTACTGTTTTATTATATTGGCAAGATATATTTAAAGTGATACAAGGTCGCTCGGTGTCACGGAATAGAGAGAGAAACGTTAACGGGCTATCTAATGCATGAAAAATTTTTCAAATCAGATTAATAGTTCATGAGATTAGTGTTTTCAAATAAACAAACTTAATATAATAGTATAGATTATATACAAGCTGTGTCACCTTTTATATATTAAATAGCTTATGTTATTACTCCAATTCATAGTCTGTATACTTAATTTAATACTAATTTAAATCGAGTAACAAACATACGCACACATAGAAAACTTACGCATTTATATTTTATGTAGGAAGTTGATACGTTTTATCACGTTGCATATGCATATTTATAAAATTGTGTTTTTTGTTTCGCAGGATGGCGGTATAATGGTCAATAACCCAACAGGTGTGGGTTTACATGAAGCTAAACTATTATTTGGGCCAGACACAGTCAAAAATGGTACAGTAATTTCCGTCGGCACCGGCAGAGCATTGACCAAGCATCTTGACTATCAGTTATTAAGTAAAGGATTGGCCAAAGACACATCTGGGACGAGCTGGAAGGACAAGTTTAATAAGATTTTGGATTCTGCTACGGATACTGAAGGTATTTGATGTTTTTGTTTTATATTGTTCGAGTTTTGTAATTTGGATATTTTTACATAATGTTTCATATTTATGTTTTTTATTTAATGATTAAAGATAGGAATAATCCACTTTTTACTTTTTTATGTTACTTCAAAAATTTATATCTTCTTCCATTTTGCATATTAATATTTCATTTAAATCTAAAAATATTTGAAATATTGAAATTTTAGTCAGAATATTTTTTTTGTTTTTAATGTTGGGAAATGCATTTATGCATACCACCTGTAGACATACAGGTGGTTATGTGGGACTCACCGGCCAGAAAAGCCAGTACTACCCACTAAAACCCAACAAAACCCTCTCAAAATCGCTTACGCACTCAACTACAACGCCCCGACGGCAGGTCTGCCGAAGCAGACCACAACAACCATGGGCTCCACAGTCCACTCTGCTATCGGAGAAGTACCAGGAGCAACCCGCATGGTACACCTCCCACCGAAGTGGGCCACCTCCCTGTGCGTTTCTTGGCTTCGCGACCGGCTGAACTGCCAGACGCTAATGAGCCCCCTTCACCACGATAAAGTGAATTCATGTTGGGGGGTTTGTAGGAATAATACTAAATGTCAAATATAAATTTGAATGTATTTCTTAAACATATTTCGAGGTAGATTTATTAAGATATATTCTAATCAAAAAATATTTTGCAGGAGTACATCTAGTCCTCAATGACTTACTACCACCCGGCAACTACTACAGGTTCAACCCGCCTCTAATGGAAGAATGTGCCATGGACGAAATAAATCCTGAGAAATTACAGAACATGATAACAGATACAATGGCATATATACGAAGGAATCAGCACAAATTCGAACAAGCCGCCGCCATGTTGGTAAGGAAACGCACAATCGCACAGCAAGTTATGGACTATGTACATTATAGAGGTCAGTTAATGGGTATATCTCATGTTAACTGACGGTCAAAGGATCAGCAAGAGTTTGAAACTTGCTGAATTAAATAAGAACTCTATTAAAAATGTGATTTGAATACATTTTTGAATGTGGAGTGAGAACATCTAGTGAAAAAAGTGCTTACATTGTTTTATTACTTGAACGGAGTGAGCGCTTCGAGTGAAAAAAGGGACTGAATATGTAAGTGAATTTTATAGACCTATAGTGATTATGAGGGTTGTATTAAAGTGTAAAAAGAAGGCAATAAATAACAAAACGAATATTATTTACATATATATACCACATTACTTAGTAGCTGTAATTGTTTTTAATTAAAGTAAATGTTTAGAATTTCGAATAGACGTAAAAACGTCACATTGTTTATTATTATGAAATCTTTGTATTTCAATTGATTTGAAAAACAATTTGATTTCTATTACTGATTGTAATTACTGTATTGAAAAATGCTTAATCGGGCTAGTCAATGATAATCTTAAAGCAGCTTTATGTAGACAATAGGCTAAGAGCTTACCAAAAATTATCTTTCCATTAGATCAGAAGTTCCCAACCTGAAGATTTAAAATTAAAATAAATAAAATTCGTTAAAATAATGTGTTTAATTGTAATAAAAATAATTAAAGGGGAGGAATGAAAATATTTTTTATAATCTGGGGAGGCTCAATAAAAGGTTGGGAAATCCTGTTTTAGAGCCGTATTAACACATAAGCATATTGTATTTCTCAACAAAAATTTGTGTTATTATGATATGAATTCGTGGGAAATTTCCTTGCATTTACTGTGATTGTATGGTCTTGTAAGGAAGAAAGGTTAAATTGATGTTAAAACATATATGAAACCAAATTCATTCAGATAATGTGATATGTATAGTGTTTAGTATTTAGTTTATTATATTTAGTAAATTTTATTACAAGTTATGCGGTATTCGGCTTATTGATAGCTTTATTAAAGTGTTGCTATATACATAACTGTTTTGGTCTGTTTGGCTAAGCAGTGCATAACTTTTGAATAAAAGTAAGATTGTTTTTTTGTTATAGCAATAAATATTATAGTTAGAGTTAATAGAATATTATGAAGCTATATAATAGCTTTTATTACATAAACATTTATATATTAATACTAGCGACTCGCTCTGGCTTCGCTCAGGTTCATCCCTAGGAATGTTTTGACAGTTAGTATGGAATAGATAGACTATAATATTATGCATGTATTATACATATAAACCTTCCCTAAGTAATTCTCTAAATTATAGTGAAAACCGTATCAAAATTCGTTGCATGGTTTAGAAGGCAGGAGAAACAGACAGACAAAAACAGCGACTTTGCACTATATAATTGTATAGATGAAACGATAAAAATACTTAATATGTAATCTTAATTGCAATCTATCTGAATTTATTGTATACTATACTATTCATGTACTCATCTCTTATACTATATTATGTAGTTAGAATTCTGTTATGTTATTTAGACTTAGAACCTTTTAAAGGCTTAATATTAATTAATATTAGTGAATATTGCAAGGTATGTGATATCCTTTTTTAAAGAAATTGTTTTCTTAAATATTTTTGACGTTTAATTTTGTTGAAATTATTTATAACTAAGCAATGCATTTTATAGATATAATAAACATATTTGATATTTAGTTGTTATATTGATGACTTGTACTGCTAATTAGTATGTAAACAGTAGTACGCTGTTTTCTAGTCATTTGTATATTCTTAAAGAAATAAAAACTACATGAAATTATTTGTGAGTTTCATTTATATATATTTTTAATCTATTATCCCTAAATATTTGTCTTGTGTAATACCAGACAATTTAAATACTATTTCGTTAATGATAGTGATTTACTAATTAATGTAAATGGTAGTGGTAAATGTTAAATATAGTTTAATAACAATATTTTTTCTTCAATAAAGTAACTTTTAGTGTAAGTAGCTATTTAATAAGATGTTTAGTAATTAGGAGGAAATAATAAGGTCCGAGTCGGACATACATAGTACATACATTCATACAGGACAAACATAAACCTCCTTTGGGCTTCGCCACAATCGGGTAAAAGACTATAATAAACGTATTCTTAAAATAAATAAAATTGAATTCTCAAAGAATATATTAAGAAAGTGTTTTGATTAGTAGTTGTATTATTATTTAATGTTGTAACCGTAAGTTCCTGGCCGACCGGAATTAATGGCTCGGCGTTTTTCGGAAACTATTTTCGAAGAAGAAAACAAAACCTTATCTAAATACTAATTTTGGTCTAAATCGTTGAGCCGTTTCCGACATATAAAATGTACATATATACCTATGTATATTTTAATTACAAGAATAGCTCATTTAATATTATAATATAATAAATGTATCAGAAAGAGGAGTAAGATTCTAGAACCGAGATTATGATGTAAGTTTATTACGGTAGTGACTTTCACTTCTTGGATGACTATAGTGGGATTATGATTACTTGATACTAGATTATGTAAATGCCTTTTTTTTTAAGTATTTTAAATTCTTAAAAAAAATGGTTATACTATTTCGCTGACATAACAAAATAGAGTGAATTTTAATAATCTCGCAAATTTTCAGTTCATGTTGTTACAACATTGTATAAATCTACGTTATTAATTCTCAAGGGGATTCGATCTAAGTACATGGACCTTTTTACCTTACAGTTCAGCGACCTAGTACGGTAGGTTACTTACTAGTAAATAGTTACAAAAGAAAAAAGTTGACAGAAATTTAAATGATGGATGTTGTTATCTTTGAAGGTCAAAGAAACAAAGCTATAGCAAGTAGGTTATGAGGAATCATTAGCATTCGAAGCACACTTTCTACTCAACAACTAGTTTTATAACCGCTACATTCAGTGACGCACGTACGCCGTAAAAGTTCTTGCCTCTGGCTTAAAAAAGTTTTGAATTTTGACAGCTCAGAGAAATGGAAAAGTGTTGGAGGTTTTTCATTTTTGTTGTAAGTATATAAATATATTTTTTCGCAAATAAATCAGACGACAATACATGTAGATTAACGCAATAATTATGTCCTTGTCCAGAAAAGAAATTAAGCAACCTTATTTTGTCATGTTACATTCAAGGGGAAAATGTATTTTTTTTCTTTAAAAATACAGGTTTATTGCGTGAGAAAGTACGACTGAGAAATGGTCTAGGTATAAATTATTGTGCACTATTTTATATTTTCAGAATATTAACTAATAGTTTTTTTAGGCTTAATTTCAGTAAAAAAAGTATGATATTCATATTTTTTTTTTGACGATTTTATGCTTTGAATAATTAATTACCTATACTTTTTAAATTTCGTACTTTCGAAATACCGACAAGGAAAAACATAGGTACATACATTTACACAACGTAATTTTAAAGTAATTTCGCTACTCGCCTATAGATGGTGGGGTGATCGGCGGTAATAATATTAAAAGTACAAAGTTTTTAAATATTCCATAAGATGGCAGCAGGTGTAAATAAAAAAATGATTTCAGTTCCTGGCTGTTATAAAACTTTTATCATAATAATTTAATTGTATTTGTTTTCTTTTGGAATAAAAAAAATAAGTATATAATTACTTTTTACAAGAAAAGGTTCACGACATCAAAATTCCACCTACCAGAGGTGACTTTTTTTATTTACTCGTATATCGGACCACGTTTGAGGTATAAGTTATGCCCTGTACATCAAAATAAGAATTATGAAAATAGGTTCACAATAATCTAGGCGCATATATTGCGTAACTTACTCGTAGGTACCCACAAAACAAGCATAGAATAATTAAATACCTCTTTTTTTGATGTCGGTCGGGATATCTTACGAGATTTTTTTAAGAAAATTGGTATACTTACGGTTGCATCGAAATATACATATATATTGTAATATTATGTTTGTCCGACAAAACATACATTGCTGTTTAAGACACACGATGACAGACACGAAATAAACATTAGAAATAAGGATAAACTGGTAACGCGCCAAGCTTTCGCCTTCAATAAGTGAATAGATCGATTATGGGGCAAGGTGTACGCTTCGCAAGGTGTTATATATATATATAATAGAAATCGATAATCGATTTTGAGCTTGCCACTAAAACAATTTAAGTCTAAGATTAAAAATATATAATTGAATAAAGCGTATTATACCGTCCTGAAATACTTCATAGATCTCAATGTGTGGAACTAATGTCTGGTTGGGTCTCACGTAGGATAAGTACCTAGATAATTATTTTATTACAATATTGTTAACAATTATTATTTTAAAAGAGCAACTGTTGAGTTTCTTGGTGGCTCTAAACTACATTTAATTTAAATTTCAAATGTAAAATTGACGATTCAAAAGAGATTGTAGAAGTCTATTTGAATAAAGTATATTTTGATTTTTGATTTTGGTCAATAAATATAAATACCTAATACTATTTTGGATAATATTTATTATTTGTCCATGCTAATGGAAATAGACTGTAATGGTTTGAGTTAGACTAAATTCGATTTCAATATTGCATCCCAAAACTGTGGAACTATGAAAGGTGGTATCCAAAAAGGTGACCGAAGGCACGTTACATGTGCCAAGGTATTTTTGATAGTTATTTTATTATAAAATTAGGTAATTAATATAATCTGTTTAAAATAGAGTATGCAATTTGAATGTTAATATAAGTTTATTTTTTAATTCCAGCTCGTAGTGATCTTGTCCTTCGTCATCACAACCGAGTCATCAGTTCCACAACCGCGTGCGCCGAATTTCCAGTATTTTGAAAGGTAGTAAAATTTTCCATAGTGATTGTTAATTAGTACATAAAAAAAAATTAAATATGAAATATAATATTGGTAGTAACTAGATATTTTTATTTGACATATTATATTACATAGTGCATTTTTCAGTAGCAATCTGTAACTCTAATATTTGTTTCACTTTAAGTAGGTGATAGGCCATGTAGGTATATTGTCAGATTTATCGTGATACACTAAGTTATTTTATATCGAGTTAAATTCATTGTAATAATTATTAGTTTTTCCGTATGGAAAAAGTAGTATTATATAAAATTCATTGCTTCAATTATACAAGTAGCAGCCCGCGGTAGCTCTTAAGGCGATAGAATGTAAGAGTGAATATTTTCATGTACCAAAAATCATAAAATACTTTTTTTGATAACTCTTAACAAAAAAATATTAAACAGCTTCAATGAAGTGATTAGGTGTACGTTAGTTTTATTCTCATAAATTTTAAATATAATAATCCTTTTATGTCACATGAGATTTACAAAGCTGATTTTTTATATTTTTTAAATAATTTTTATACTTTTTGTTTTAAATAGTAAAGAATGTCGTCAATCGCATTTTTAACATTGGAACGATAGTCAATCATTATCATAAACGTCCTGCGCGCTGTATGTGGCGAGTTCATAAGGTTTTTAGCTGATTACCTACCTCTACATATTTATGTATAGGTACATTTACATACTTGTATTCAGCCCTTTTTAACGTCCCACTGCTGGGCACGGGCCTCCCTCAATACGAGGGGAATCAGGCCATAGTCCACCACGCTGGCCAAGTGCGGATTGGCGGACTTCACATGTCTTTCGAAAACTTGCTAGGTTCTCTCAGACATGCAGGTTTCCTCACGATGTTTTCCGTCACCGTAAGGCAAGTGGTAATCATGTTAGAAATGATTCGCACATGAAAATATCAGAGGTGCGAGACCCGGGATTTGAACCCGCTTCACTCGGTTGTCCAAGCGAGCGCGTCACCACTGGGCTACCACTGCCTTACATACTTATGTATACTAATATTGTAAAGAGGTAAAGTTTGTGGGTTTGTGAGGTTGTAGGGGGTAGTCTCTTTACTGAACCGATTTAGATAAAATTTGGTAAGAAGATAGTTTGAGACCCTTGGAAGGACATAGGATAATTTTTATCCCCGAAATCATCCCTTAAGGCGGTGAAAATGGGGATGAAAGTTAGTATGGGGAATCAACCTAGAGACGAACCCGAGCAAAGCGAGGGTGAGTCGCTAGTTTAAAATAAATTAATATTAATAAAAATATATTTAAAAACAAGCTTTTATGTTATATGAATTGTTTAATAAATGAATTTGATTAAATAATAAAGTTATTTTTTATTTTTTGTGTTCATTCGTATTCTTTTTGGCAAACCCTCTATTTGATATCTATATCATAGGGCTGCAACAAAAAGAAAGCTAGTCCTCCATCGTTGGGAGTCCGCCATGTTCGATTTAAAATAACGTCACTTATCTAATCAAGCATTATTATCAAAACTGACATGTATTCAAACTTTCAGCTTAATCGGTTGAGGATAGCTGCCTTAAAATTCAGTTACAAGATTTGACCCGAACAAACGTACATACAAACATTGCAAATTAATTAAAAGCTTGTAAAATACGACTAGCACAAGAGATATTAATATGCAATGCGTGTTTGCGCTAACATACTGCCTATTCCTTTTACTCACTAAGTCCGGTGGGATGTCGATTAGAAACTCGCAGTGACATCAAATGCAGGACCAGCGGTATTTACTCGATCTGAGACATGAGGGTGTGAGTTGTGTCAACTGGACCGCTAAGTTCCCAACTCCGGGCTGCTACTGAGAATTTTTAACAGAAAAACCCAATAACTATACATGGCCTGACCTGACTCTGAACCTCTGTCTGATATTGTCACTAGAGCAGACTCTAGCTATACCAACGAGGCGGTCATTTAGGACGTAATAGAAGAAATCAATAATATCTAAAATGTCTATTTCATGCTTCACATCTTTTAGTAATCAATAGAAATAATAAAAGAAGAGTAAGATTTTAAAAGTATCTGATTTATATAAGTGAATCAAAGGAACTAATTAGTGTGTCAAGCGTGTGATAATTGCCAGTGTCAGTCGATAAAAGTTGAGCTCCCCGTTGTATGCGCTATAAAGTGCAGGTGATACATTGTGATTGTCTACCTACTAAAGAAGGAATTCTCAAATACCGTCATAGCCGTACCTTTTTTCGCATAATATTCATACATTTTAGCCTCTTTAACTACATGCTTCCCTCTTTTTATGGGTGAAGAAAACCATATTGAAAATAGTTCAGTAGTTTCTGAGATTGGCCCGAACAAACAAAAACTAAGGGATACCTACTTTAATTTATAATACGATTATGTAGAGAGTAGTGATAATAATCCACTACTGATAATAATATATTGTATGTATATTTTGTAATTGGTTTAAAAATTACATAGACTTAATATAAACTTTATTGCAGGCCAAAATACCGGTATCCATACTACGATGAAAATGGCAAAGGAAAATTATTATACGGTTATGGAGGACCCGAATTATATCAGTACAAATCTTATTCGCCTCTTGAGGGCATCCATTAGAAATAGCCATATTTAAACTATATTTTTCAAACTACATGTATTATAAAAAGCATATTTGATATTATTATAAATAAATCAAACCTATGTTATTTTTTTAAATTTTTTCTTTTTTTATATATATGAAAGATGTGTATCTGTGTAATAATACAATATGTAAAAAAGTTAAATGCATATTTTTTTATAAAATATTTAATCTATTAGTATAAGGTTTTTGTAAATGGATTGTAAAATAAATTTTGTTAAAATAAAATTTAAGTTTTATTTTATTTTTCGTTACACAACAAAATACCTACTTAATTCACTAATTTCTAATATATAACACATTTGGCCCTTTTGTTTTTAATAAACATATTTACTTCATATACATAATTATTATGTACATATTGGAATGTTTAAAATTAATAGACTATATTATTAGGCTTTTGTATTTTACCTATGTTCATTCACTTTGCTTTACTCTAAATTTACTTAAAACACTTGTGTATGGTCTTGAACTCAATTTTCAAATCAAATAATGTAAAGCAGTTATGTCAGAATATTTACGTGCATTATGCTGTGCCTAACTGCCTACATATAGATACGTAAATATTATTAAGGCGGGAAAAAACATTTGAAGAACCACCTTGAGGTAAAGTACACGTGTAGACTACATATAACAACAACTAGCGATATACCCTCACTTTGCTCGGGCATAGATTAACTAATAGTTTCTTTGGCTCAAGTGCGTTCTTAAACAGTAGTATAAATAAATATAAACAGACATACAGACAAACATTTTAATAATTATTGTTTTGAAGTCTATAAGTATAATTCTGTAGCTACACAAAACATAACAGTAATTTTTTTTGAATGTTTCATGAACATATTTCGTTAAGTTACTATTTTATCTATACAGATAAATAAAATTGGAGTGTCTGTTTGTAATATTAAAATAACCGCTTTATACTAAATGTATATAGATGTATCACGGTACATATACCAAAACAACATTTTTTACAATTTTTGTCTGTCTATCTGTTTGTTCCGGCTAATCTCCGAAACGGCTTGACTGATTTTGACGGGACTTTCACTAGCAGATAGCTGGTGTTATAGGGAGTAACTTAGGCTACTTTTATTTTAGAAAAAGAATCAGGGTTCCACGAAAAAAAATAAAACCCATGAAATTGTGAACAAAATCCGCGTACGGTGTACGCACCCGAGGACAAATCGCTATATACTTAATTTAAATGAATATCTTAGGAGTAGATTTATGTATAAACATAGCTAACCGTGAAAATGTACCTAACGCGAGCGAAGCGAGCGTGAGTCCCTAGTATATTATATGTTTAACTATAAATAAGATATAAATATGCACATTTAATTACTTCTAACTAAGGTCATTGAGTTTTCCGTATTTTTATGCATAAGTATCTGCAGAAAAAATAACATTTTAGGTTGTATTTATAATTAAAAAATATATTTCCTGAATGTAAAAGTAAATATTAACTAGTTTAAAATTAACATATTGTGTCCGTTTGCATTTATTTAGCTGAATGTATGTATACCTACGTATTTACGTTTTAAATTAAAAAAAAACCGAAAAAGATATTTTATTTACATTGGTAAACTATCTCTATATAAATCTGAAATTGCAGGTTTAGCTTTTTGTTCCATTTTCCTCTCTTTATCTTATTATCTTAATATATCATATATCTATCTTATTAGTTATTACAACTCTTTCAACTTTTTGAATCGTTATATCTCAAAAACGGTGGCTTTTAGGAAAAAAATTATTTTATGTATATTATACATTTTTTATAGATAATTATTGGATCTACCATTATTGTCTGGGCTAATTTCATGATAATACTTACAATAATAAAAACAAAATAAATATTATACATACTAGCGACTCACGCTCGTTTCGCTCGCGTTCGTCCCTAGGTACGTTTAGGTATACATAAATAGTAGTTTGCTGCTCCTAAGATATTCATTTAAATTTTAAATTAAATAGCGATTTACCCTCGTTTTGCTCAGGTGCGTACGCCGTACGCGGATTTTGTTCACAATTTCATGGGTTTTAATTTTTTTTTCGCGGAACCCTGATTCTTTTTCTAAAATAAAACTCCAAACACTCCAATTTTATTTATCTGTATAGATAAAGTTTTCAATTTCTGTTAGTCACAGAAAGAAACGAAATTGTTATTAAATACAATAAAAATAACATAAAATAGGCTAAAGAACAAAGCTTAAAAAATATTGGTGGTCAATTTTCAATTACTTGTCGCTGTCAGTTTGTCCGGTTCATTTGTAATCCATATTGCACTTGCCAATAAAGCCAGACATATTTTATTCAGCATTAAATTATTACCATTTTTTACTGAACGTCATGAGTCTAGTACCAGTTCGGAAAGAAGCCCCAGACCTGAGAAGAACTGGCGAAGGAAACTCAGCGGGATCAATATTATTTCGTTATCTTTTTTATAAAATAGCAATATAGTAGTAGGTATTAATACCTATATCATATTATACTACATACTGTCTCGGTGGTGTAGTGGCTAGCATTTACAGCCGTACAACCGAATGTCCTGGGCTCAAGTCCCGGGTCGGGCCAAGTTTAGGTATTAGGTCTTACTGTCAAAAAAAGTGCTCACATTTAAAAAATATATTTTAATTTTTAACATTATTCTTACACTAGCAGAACTCGCGGTTTTTCTCGCTCTAAAACTACAAAAAATTCTTTGGCTTTATGTATATTATCTACAGACTATACTACTATTATAGAGGAAAAATTTGTATTTTTGTGTGTTTGTAAATGTTGTTGATTTAAATGAAATTTGACAAGAAGATAGTTTGAGACGCGGGGAAGGATATAGGATGTTTTTTTATTTTCGGAAATCATGCCTTAAGGGTTGAAAATGGGGATAAAAGTTTGTATGGGGAATCAAACTGGATACGAACTACAAACCCGAGCTTAGCGAGAGTAAGTTGTAATATAATATAAAAAGGTAAATAAAATCAATTTAAGCTCGTTTCATGGTGATAACCTTTGGATTGTTAAGTTGACTTATGGCTACAGACATTAACTACATGAGGAAATAAAATATTAAAACCCGGAAGTTAATTTTTCTTTAAAAAATTTTTTACCCTAGTACTTAAAAGATAAACCTTGAAGCTCGTTAACAGGTTTAACAAAACTATTTGTCTGCAGGCTACATTCTTATTTATGTTTACAATATTATCGCCCGAACGCGTATTTCCTGCAGTGTATCATTCGCATATTGTTCTTCATACGATCGAAATGTTACTAAAAAATTTAATTTTACTGACAACATTAGTGTGTTATGAGTGCACATTATATTCAAGTTTTTGGGCGCCATTGTTCAATCCACGAATTTTAAATTATAAAGTAGACATACCATTTGATCCAGAATCTGGCAAAAAATTTAGAGATGATTTTCAAAGTAAACATGGATTTAGAGGCGAAACATTAATCGCTAACTTGGGAAATGGAAAAGGACCTGATGGATATTTACAAAATAAGGTAAAATTACTGCTAAATCATTATCTAATACTTTCTTAGATTTATGCGAATATTAGACATTTAAATAAAACTATCTTTTCGGATTTTTTCGCGGATTTATTTAGATTTTTGGTTTCCGACGTTTTGATTGCTTTGCAGCAATCATGGTCACGGGAGAGACTAAGGTGTTAGATGTCTCAAAAGCATTATATAGTTGTTACAGACAGCCTACCCACAATTAACAAAAATGAATTCAAAATTTTGAAAATTGGCATCAAAGTACCTTACAATATTTGTTAATTTTAATTTTAAACATTTTTATAATTTTAATTTATAATAGCTAAAATTATATAAATAATATTCCATATTTCAAGTATAAAATTATCATTAGTATAGGCTGTCTGTAACAACTACATAATGCTTTTGAGACATCTAACACCTTAGTCTCTCCTGTGACCATGATTGCTGTAAAGCAATCGAAACGTCGGGAAACAAAAATCAAAATAAACCCGCGAAAAAATCTGAAAAGATAGTTTTATTTAAATCATTATCTATTTTAGTGAAGTTAAAAAAATAATTTAAAGTTATTTTTATCAGATACTAATATGTCTCGTTTCGCTTGGGTGCACCCCTAGCTGCAATAGCCTATGTGTTATTCCAGATCATATTCTTTTTATGTACTAAATTTCATCCAAATCTGTCCACCCATTTCCATGTGAACGAGTAACAAACATACATACACAAGAACATTCATATTTATGTAAACTTTTTTTTCAGGACCTTGGTGAGGTGAAGTTCTCATATACTTATAAGAATGCTGATAAAAATTCAAAATATAATTATTAATCAATCTTTTATCTATTTAATATAGTCTTATTTAATAAGTATTTATTATAAAATATTCCTCATTAAAACTTGTCTTTTGGAAAAAATATTTTTTATTTTCTTTTAGTTTTCTTACACAGAGTTATGCTTAAAATTGAAAATATAAGTGCGTTAAAGACTAAATTCTTCTTTTTTGTGTACTGATATAAAGTACATTATTCCCTCTAATAAATGCATCACCATATTTGTTTTTAAGCTGTCCATTGACATATTCTTCAGTTTGCTCAAGTGCTATGTTCATGTAGCCATCTAAACACGCAAGAACTCCTGAAATAATACATTAATGTATAAAAAATAATGTTAAATTATTATATGTACACCATTATTTAATCTTATATTTACATACTATGATATTTTAAATATAATAATTACTAGAGACTCACCCTTGCTTGGCTCGGGTTTGTCCCTAGGTTGCTTCCCCATACAAACTTCCACCCTGTAAGGGATGATCTCTGGGATAAAAACTATCTTATGTCCTTCCCAGGGTCTCAAACTATCTCCTTACCAAATTTCATCTAAATCGGTTCAGTAGTTTATTCAATAGAAACAAACAAATTTTTCCTCTTTAGAATATCAATATAGAAGAATAGATTATTACTACTAAGCGGAAAATAATAAATTAAGATAGCATTGTAAAATATTTTGTAGGTAAGTATTAAAGGGTTAATAAGTTGTAGCTCATAAAAACAATATTGTAATATGTTATGTTGTTTTTACTAAATTACCTATGAAAGAAAATTAATAATTCATAAAGAATGGACTCATAAAATGTTCTTTGAATAAAGGTTGACCTTACATACATCAATAAACACATGACAGGATAAATATTGACAAGCAAGTTGATGTAATGTTTTTTATGTAAATAACAAATATGTACATTGTCAGAAGCCTACATCACTCAAATTAAGGATCTTGTCATAAAATGTAATTGCATATTTAATATATAAATAATAACACAATATTTAAGATATATGAATACATTAATTGTATGCATTGATAAATAGTATTAAACTGTTGAAAGGCACTGACACCCCGGGGTCTCAGTTACACATTAATTTCTTAGAAATTATTTAGGAGGTGATGTTTAAAGAGATAGATGCAGGGACTTCGTTGTTGTTTACACCTACCTATAACCTTACAATAAGCGTTATTATTCTAAGCCTATAACACATTAACCTTCGTCTTCATAACCTAATCTATCAATAAGAATAATGGAAAAAAATATAGTAATTAATATAATAAAAATTCAGACAGATATAAATGGAAAGAAGTTTATTTTATCTGAAGGTTGCAATTAATTTTACCTCTGTAATCAACGCCGCTGTTAAGTTTTACTACAACCGGGCGGCCGTGAATTTGCTGGATGAATGAAGATAGTGCTTCCTTACGACTCATTATGTACAATACTTTGTAAACTTCACGAAGATAATTAAATTTCTGTAACTTTTTATTTTATCAGTACCATTAGGTAGAAACTAAAAGATTAGAGAGTTAGTAAATATGTAAATACAGCTAAACCGCTTTAAGTTCAATATCTTAACTGTCAAGTGTCAACGTCACTTTAGACATTGACATTATAGATTATAGATGTTTACATACATTGTAGATTATTTTTCTACTAACAATAAGTAATTAAACTATCTACCAATTACCATCCATGCTATCTACAATCAGATAATCTAAGGTTCTGTATACACCACGTTGGATAAACACTAATAAACTTAAACAGCATCGCGCCTGCGCATATATGCAGATTTAAGATTGTTACGTTCGTATTATCGATACAAACGCGTACATAACGTGTTCATCATGAACTATCGTGCCTGTATTTAGTTCACTGCACGTTAAGCGGGTATCGACAGCTTTGTCATTCATGATCGATATCGAGTTAAAAAGTCAGCATGTGCATTGTGGTGCATAGGCCCTAACAAGTAAATTATGTTCAACTGGCACATAATGAAGTCGTATCTAAGATACTGAATTTATTAATGTTAAATGAAGATTGTCACGCTGCACGCATTTGCATCAATGAAACCGTACATTGTACTGACTTGAACTTGTCCCGAGACCCTACTAACTCTAGTTGATCTCTAACTCTACTAATAACTCTTAGTAGAACAGCAGTGTTGCATAGCAATTTTTACACTGTTCAACTTATCACTGTAAAATTGATAAACATTGGGGATAGGAAATACTTTACATAATCTATTTATGCAGGTGAAACCATAAAAATGTCTTAGTGTATTCAGCCCTTTTTAACGTCCCACTGCTGGGCACGGGCCTCCCGTCAGTACGAGGGGGATCAGGCCATAGTCCACCACGCTGGCCAAGTGCGAGTTGGCGGACTTCACATGTCTTTCGAAAACTTGCTAAGTTTAAAAATGTCTTAGTAATGAATAATATTTTCTTTATAATATATTATTTTGTTGAATAATAATGACCCACAAATGTAAATAAATTTCAATATTACTTGTCATAAATATTTTTTGTTTAATGTATATTGATTGATTTAAATAGTTATATAAATGGTTTGATACTTTTCATAACATTGGTAAATGAAAAACCATTATTAAGTTTAATATTATAATAATCTTAAAACAAATTTTATATTAAGTTCTCTCCTTAGGTTCAAGAGTTGTCCAAATAAATCCATTATAATTATTGACTTCAGAATCAGTAAGAGGATAAGGAGTGTTGCTTGCTTTGTAATAATCTGAAGGAGCATGCATTACAAATTCCATATATTCTAATTTACGGGGAAGTTGTTCTTCTGGCCCTGAAAATTTAATTAGTAATATTCATAATAAGTAAATTATTTAAAATAGTTATTAAATTAATATTTCCTTTATATCTTTTTTATAAAAGAATTTTGGTGTCAAGGTACAAAGATATTTTTTGTAAAGATAATTAATTATAATTAATTTCTCAAAATTGCTCTTATTATTATTATGTTAAATATTATAAATATGTATAATATTATAAATTATGTATAAAAGCATAACTAAATATAAATTATAAGTATAAAAATACCGATGATATAAGTAGCTGGGTCAAATGCTTTTTCTGGTGGGGGGCTAGCTTTAGTTGGTAACAACCAGGTTATTACTGCACTCTTCTCGCAATATTGATCTGTGAGGAAACCTCTGATTTGAGCATAGTATGTACCTCCATTCACATCTATCATTGAAACTATGTCACCAACTTGCATATAATTACCCTGAAGTTAAACAGAATGAATAAATATTATTAACATTAAATTGTTTATTTAATTAAATAATTCCTATTATTTTTATTATAAGCAATACTTAATTACATCAGTAATTATTTAGTCATATGGTTTCAAAATATATTTATACAAAGATTGACTTATATAATAATGCATTCATTGATGATGGTTATCTAAATTAATTTCATCAATACCTTAAAAAACAAATAATCACTGGTAACAACAGTAGCTGTAGCTGTAGGCGCTTTTAGAGGTTGTCGTTTAAAAATGCTTCTTCGACCTCTCCCACGAGGCGCTGTTGGTTTCGATGGCGCTGGAGCAGGCGTTTTAGCTTTATATCGCGTTGAGCGCGTACTTTTACGCGTCCCTTTACCAGTTGCCTTTGCAGGGGTTGTTTCCCCTTCACTCTTTCCATTTTTGTTTTCAGGATCTTCTTTTTCGTCTTTCTTATCGTCATTCTCAGTTTTAACTGCGGTAGCCTCCGATTTAATATCTTTATTCACTGTGTTCGCTAAGTGACATTCGTTGCATATTTGACCGTTTTCTGCACTTCGCCACAGAAATGAATCGTTAGTATTGCACTGAACACATGTTGGTTTTGGCATTTTTAATAAATAACATCCAGTATATCCAAAAGTATTATATCTTTTTAATTTAAAAATTCACAACAAATGATACAAACAAATAGGCGACAGAAGTTTGGTAAAATTAAGTTGATACTTGTTGTCAATTTGACATTTAACTGAAATTCAGTAATTGCTTGTGCTGTTTTTGAACGTTAAATTATTGCATTTTACTATATAATATTTTTATTAGTAATTTAATCAAAATATTTTAAAGTAATATTTTCTATTTAGATGAAATGTAAAAATATATTACACGTTATATAAATATCTTTAATTTTAAAGCGCCATCTATTATCGAGTAGCAAAAGACATTATTTTTAAGGGTTAAAAAATATAAACAAATAGAATTCAAGTATAATCTGATCAACTTAAATTTAATTTGCATATAAATCTCATTTTAGTGAATAATTGCCTGTATCTGATTACATGTCGTGGGGATTTATTTTACGCGTGGTTTACGGCACGATGTCTAGTTTAATTTATCACGTTCAAACTATCACAAGCAGTGATTTATCTCATGATTTCGGATTGCATGAATTTATGTATCAGCGGTAAATGTCAACCAAAATTTAGGTAGAATTAAGTAAACCAAAACAAACGTTGCACAACGTGGATTTCAATTTAACAACGAAAATTTATAAAATACACCTATTTTAATATAACTATGAAACAGCGCTGTAGAACTAATTCAATATTTTATTATACCAAAAAGCAGAACAAGCTTGCTCGTTGCTATATTTCAAACTGTCTCATTACATATTTTGTAATGTATTATTTACTAGCGGTTTACCGCCTCTAGAAAAACTAAAACAAACCTATTCCACGGGAACCGTACATTTTTTCGGGATAAAAAGTAGCCTTTATATTATTCCAGACCATAATCTATCTCTGTGCCAAATTTCATCTAGATCCGTTTAGCCCTTCTGGCGTGAAAGAGTAACAAACATCCATAGTCACAAACTTTCACATTTATAATATTAGTATAGATTCTTAGAAATATAATTAGTATAGTTTTCTCAGAGATGAGATATTGTCCCGTAGTGAAAAGTATTCTTAATGTTGACCCGGATACTCAAGTATCATCATACTAAATTTCATCAAAATCTGTCCAGTGGTTTTCTCTTCATGCGTTCCCAGGCAGACAAACAGACTAAAATTCTAAAAACTATAGATTCGGCCTCTGCATCGATAATAATAACTATTTCAATGAGATTTATGGAAAAATATTTAATTTACAGATTTGACTCAGAATATTATTATATGTAGGTATACAGACATGTTGTAAATTCTTAATCAGGGCTATGAAATAAATTTTCCTCTTGTGATGTAAGTCTTCAAAATGCCTCCAGCTAGTTTTTTTTTATTAAGGCTATCATCTAGTTGTTTCTGGTTATCTCATTTATCCTCAGAATCAACACTAAACTTTAATGAGGCATATAATATACAATTAAGATTACCAATTAGAATGTTTGTACCTATAGTACACGCTGTATATTAGATCTGAACTCTAGACGATTTTGTATGTGTTCATTCTATGTGATTTCATTTACTTCAGAAGCTATACAGCTGCCTTTGCTGTGTGATGAAATCTCCTAGATAATTCCCGTTGTTGGATTAAATACTTCACACTACTACGTAAACAATAAAGTAATAGTCTTTACGGTTAAAATTAAGTTATCTTTAAGATTTAAGGACGGTGGTTTCTTGCAGTACAGCAATCGAGATGTTAAGGCGTGCCGGTTCTAAGTCACTAAACTTACAATGAATTTATCTATTATGTTACTGGGTTTGGTTTCTTATACCGCCCTCGTCGTTGCGGCCACAGCATATTACGGTACCAGTATCTATAATAAAATTCCACAATTTATCCTTCTGTCATTTCAGTAATATACAATTAAATAAAGGAAAAAATGAATAGTAAAGGTGTCTAAATCTAATAATACAGAATTGTTTAAAATAGAGATAAAATGCATTAAAAATAAGTTTAACATTTCTTATATTGTGTCGCCACCCTACTCTTAGAATTATAATATACATAGGTACGTATATCATTTAGAACAAACGAAGTTTGGGATATACAGGTTGTTTTTAAGAGGCCTGTTACATTTTGACTGCGATATTTCATTTTAATGCCCATCTTTGACGTTCTTATTCAGAGAAACTGAAACTCTTCGACAATTTTGATTTATTGTATGATGGAGAATAATATAGTTCATAGCGGCCTTGCTTTTCGCAAATTTTCATTATTAATTGAAACAAAGTCAAAGTTAAATAAAATGCGCGACGACACTTTTTCAAGCTCATGGATTGAAATACTATACTAAGCAAACGAAATGAATTAAAAAAAAAAATAAAAACCGACTTCCAGGCACTGAAAAGTACAAAATAACTAAACGGGTGTTTTCATTTAGAATAGATACTTAATCAGATTTTTTCGAAGTCGGTGTGCTTTGTTTTGTATTGGCTGGCAACGATTTCTCTGGGATCCCATCATCAGATCCTGGTTTCCTTATCATGGTACCACTCTTGGGATATCTCCTTTCCAACAAAAAAACAATTATCAAAATCGGTTCATAAACGACGAAAAAATGCCCGAACAAACATAAAAAAAAAATATATACGGTCGAATTGAGAACCTCCTCCTTTTTTTGGAAGTCGGTTAAAAATAAATAATAATATCTCGTATATAGTGGTTAAGTTTATAGCAGCCTCGGAATTTGAAAATATAATAGTAGTATAGTATTGGGTTTCTACAAAAAAATCGTTTTCAAAATCTTAAAAACTACTAAAAACGTTCAGAATTAGCTGTAAATATTATACAACATTAATATTATTAAGTAAAATTTATACCAGAATATACGTCAGATCAAAAGAAACGTAATAACATATTTTTTTTAAAATAATTTATTATAAAACTTTACATAGAAGTATCACAAGTGCAGAAAATGCTAGAAACAGCGATGCGTCGGTCGCTCGAACTCAATACTATAGAACTCAGTACATTTTGTGATAGGCTTCTTAACTTATTTTAAAAATGAGGAGAATAAATACGGAATGCTTTTTTTAACCGACTTCCAAAAAAAGGAGGAGGTTCTCAATTCGACCGTATATATGTTTTTTTAACCGACTTCCAAAAAAAGGAGGAGGTTCTCAATTCGACCGTATATATGTTTTTTTTTTTTTTTTTTATGTTTGTTCGGGCATTTTTTCGTCGTTTATGAACCGATTTTGATAATTCTTTTTTTGTTGGAAAGGAGATATTCCAAGAGTGGTACCATGATAAGGAAACCAGGATCTGATGATGGGATCCCAGAGAAATCGAGGGGAACTTTCGAAAATTGTAGCGGCGACTAGTGCGTTTGTTAAAATTTTCATTAGGTATTTTAAATCACTACTATTTAATGAAGGTCTGGATTCGATCTGATGATGGACCCGAAAGATAGTCGAGGGAACTCCTCAACGATTTACAGCAATTACCTGGTGTTTGGGCTTGATTAATTTGTATTGATGATACGTCTACACTAAAAATGGAAAAATAAAAACTTTTTAAAAAAAAATAAAAACCGACTTCCAGGCACTGAAAAGTAAAAAATAACTAAATTGGGGTTTTCATTTAGAATAGATACTTAATCAGATATTTTCGAAGTCGGTGCCAGCCAATACAAATCAAAGCACACCGACTTCGAAAAAATCTGATTAAGTATCTATTCTAAATGAAAACCCCCGTTTAGTTATTTTTTACTTTTCAGTGCCTGGAAGTCGGTTTTTTTTTTTTTTTAAAAAGTTTTTATTTTTCCATTTTTGTAAAATACACTCTATCTTTACAACTAGCATTTACAAAATTATAGATTTGGTAATAGCTTTAATGTTTTCAATTATAAATTCGTCTAAAATAAAGTTGCATCATTAAAAGTTTCTAACACATGAAATGGAAATCCGTATCAATCCTTTGAGTTAACTTTTAACGAAGCCATACTCTGTTGGATGAAAATGTTAAATTTTCATTCTAGTTTAATTATTGTTGGTTCGTAAAAATATATACATATGATTTTTGTAATTATTAATGAAGTGAAAAATTATGTATTATTTTATTAAGCGAATATGTAAGTTATATGCTATTTAATAAAATTTTAACAGTAATTTTAAATACGAATGCTTTCATTTTCATCAGTAAACCAAGTAGGTGCGCATCCGAAAAGTTCATAATTAATTTTTTTTTGTGAAAAAAAATAAAAATAAAATTCATGATTTTTCAGTGATTTTTCGATCAGATGGCCATCAACTCACTTTCTATAATTTGCTGTGGCTGTCGTAGTAGTACTGTTTCGTATTTAAAAAGAAATACTTATTTTTGAAGTAAAACTTCTTTACGCACGCTTGACTTGGGGGGTAAGCTGGTGAATGCGTTACGAGAAAATTGACGTACGTTTGTTGCCATGGTAACCGGTGTTATTGTCTGACAAATGATATATAATATTGTATTCTTTCCTAATATGCGTTATTTTTAGTATCTCACCTATCCTAATTATTTAAAACATATATTGAATTTCATAAAGAGTACCGATAACCTACAGAAGTTTTACTTCTTGCGCGTGTACACATTCATATACGCACTCTTTAATTTTTTTTAATATTGTCTTCATAATATAACCATTGAACAGCACTAATTTACTACTCCTGTGAATTAGTGATTTTGTGATTAGATGTCTTATCCTGCCTTATATCTTAGCAGTGTTTTGTTTGTAAATATATAAAAATATATACCAATTTTTTTCTGCTGTACCTAATAGGGAGCAATAACTATATACTATATTATTAGCATTGAACCTGCGTGCTGTATTAAGTTATTCACTGTATTTTAGTTAGTTCACTGCTAGCTTAATCAAAAGCTATTGCACTTTTTAGCCCATTTTTAGAGCTCCGTTTGTGTTCGTCACTACTTACGTTTTAACGTTTAGATATAGATTATAGATTTCTCAGAGATGAGATATTTTTCCGCAATAAAAAGTATCCTATATGTTGAGCCGGATAACCAGCTATCATCGTACCAAATTTCATCAAAATCCCTCCAGTGGTTTTTCCGTGATGCGGTAACAGACAGACAGGTAGACAGACAGACAGACAGACAAAAATTCTAAAAATCTGTATCGATAATAATGTCTATTTCAATAAGATTCTCCAAAAAAATATTTAATGTAGATTCGGCTTAGTTACAATTTTATTATATATAATAGATCTATAGAGCGTAAAATATTTAATTTTGGCACTTAATTAGCACTCATTATGAATAAAATTCGTAATCCTCTCCATTCCAAATTTACTAGCTCTACAGACGAATTTTGTTCTTCAATCTTTAATTATCTCTTTATAATAATTATACTATATAAAAAGCGTTGGATGTAATAAAACACACATAACACGTGAATTTTTTTTATTAAGTCGTATTGTGATATGAATAAGTTAGGTCCTAAGCTACGGAATGCTTTGTTAAGTACTTAAATGAAGTGTCACTATGTAGGTACATTATTATAATCACTAAGATTATTATTAAATATTTTAAGTAATTGCCGCAGTTGCTTAATCTTAACACGAGATGTATGTAACAGTCTTACTTAGGTGTCTTAAATAACTTCTAATTAATACGAAAGTGATGAAAAGATGTTTATTTTAGTTCACAGTCAATATATTTTTTACTGATATTTAAGCCATGACTATTATAGTAAAAAGATTTATTTTTCAAATGAATTCTTCATTTATGTTTTTAATAGTTTTTTCGACAAAGACTTTTTATCGAATGAAATGTTACCAGTACATGATTTTGGCCACCAAAAAGTTTGACTGTAACATACATATGTTTATCTTATTTTTAAAGGCAAGCTTTAGTAACATTATCTTTCTAGACCTCAATAAATTGTTATTTTAATAATATCGGGACTGGGTCTCAGGTGATTTTTAAGTAAAATATCAAATATGGCAACTCTACGCTTATCTAAAAGTGGTGAGTTAAAAGTAAGAGTAATGTATAGTCAATAAACAAGGACGGACAGTTTCTTGGTTTTTTTAAATTATAATTAGAAAAACAAATTGTAATAAAATAACTTAAAACAATAGTAAAAATTAGCAATAATAATTAATAGGAGTGTGTAATGTTTGATATTGATTTATTAAAAAATAATTGTAAAGCAGCTTTTAAACGGGAGAGGCTCTCCTGTGACCATGACAAAATCCGAAAAGATAGTTTCATTGTAAAATGTCAAATATTCATGTAAATCTAAGAAAATTTTATATGAACCAGCGTGTTAAATTTAAATTCAACCCTTTTACTTTCCCACAGCTGGGCAAGGGCTTTCCTTTATGGGTATTACATAGCCCACCACGTTTGCCAAATACGGGTTAAATTCACGTCCTTATAAGCAAGTAGACATTGATTAAAAAATATTTTTCCTTAAAAAAACTAAAGCAAGCTATAAAAATAAAACAATAAATGCAATACATAATGTTCACGTTTTAATGTAAAGCTATTAAACTTATGATTAAAATTTAAAGCCGCGAAGTCTTAAGTTAAACGTGTAAATGGTTAAAAAGTGAAATACTGGTGACAATATATTGTGAAATAAAGTTATCTAAGTTACATGCTATGAATTCGAGAATAACATTACAATCTCTATGTTAATGTGACATGTTGTATGTTTGTGTTTTTTTAGTTTAAAATTATGCTCGACAAAATGTAAAGTTTAAATAAACCGAAAGCTTGTGTTTTTTTTGCATTATTTAATAATTAATAATATTCGGTATAAAGAGAACATGGAAAACTTTTCACTGTTTATAAAAATGAATAACATTATTAGCTTGAAGATTATAATTGACGTTAGTTAGGAATTCATCTCAAAATCGACCAGAATCATCAATTATATAGATACTACACAAAACGGCACGCACTTATTACTTCATCTTAATACATTTTTAGAACTAAAATCAAACTTCTCAGTCCATTTTATTCACTCAGTACATCTACTCGTCGACAGATGGCGCTCATTTACAAATATGCTTTTCGCTTCGCGTCACGCACTTGTCGCACGAGACTCGACAACACCAGTGGAAACGGCAGTGGCATTTACTTTCTTCTTCAGTTTTTACTGTGTTGTAGCCGCGGCCACAGCAAAGTGTTTCACAACCTTCTTCTCCTGAAAATATAAATGTGGTAACTATATCTATACACATAAATAAAATTGAAGTGTCTGTTTGTAATTTTAAAATAACAGTATTTTACTAAATGCGTATGAAAGAATATACGGTACATAAAAGAAAACAACAATTTTTATATTTTTTGTCTATCTGTCTGTCTGTCTATCTGTTTGTTCTGGTTAGTTTCAGTTGGACCGATTTTGACGGGACTTTCACTGGCATATAGTTGATGTTATAAGGAGTAACTTAGGTAACTTTGATTTTGGAAAAAGAATCAGAGTTCAGCGCATAAATATTCAAACCCATGACATTGTAACTGTAATCCGCGTAAGTCGTTAGTTTATTTATTTAAAAAAAACCTTTTTTATACCTGTCTGGTTTAAAATTAGCTTACTCACTAAGAAAATTCATATGGTTTGCACGATGTAAAAGCCAAAATAACTGTTAATTTTTATTTGTTTGTATCCTCTAATCTCTGTAACGGCTTAATTGATTTTATGAAACTTTTTTTGGTAGATAGATGTTTCGGAAAAAAATGTTTCCGCTAGATAAAATATAGAAAAAAAGCTAAATTTGGTTTAACGGGGCTCTGCAGGCGTGAAACTAGGCTTGTCTACTAACCGTGAAGCGATTCACAACATGCCAAATGTAATTTGGTTGTACAGTGGTTGTACAGTCGTATATAAACGTACTAATGATTTACCCTTGATAGGTGCCTAAAAGTAGCCTATGTGTTACTCAAAGCCATATACTCCAAATCCGTTCAGTTATTTCAGGGTGAAAGTGTAACAAACGTACACGGTACATACATACACAATTACAAACATTCGCTATTATAATAGTAATTAGATTATATAGTGAAGCAATTATAATACGAGTACAGCATTTTAAACTTATATCTACAATTATAAATACAACGAATTTCGAGGTCTCCTAATACAGGCAAAAATTACTTGCCTAAAAGCTCAATCACAAACTTTGTCAACACTTTATCTGTTTATGCAAATAAAATATATATTTATTTATTATTCTATCTTTAGCGATAATTTTTTTTTTCATTTAATTTAGATATAATGTATGTAGTATTGTATTATGTATTAGAATAACAGTAAAATGTGAGAGAAAAGATTCGTTTGAGGAAAAAAATAACACGTTAAATTACCTCTAGAAGTTCTATTGCATTGTCTTCCATGTGTGCCGAAGGATCCAGTCGTCGCGTCGGGCTCGCAGTACGAGGGGGATGGCTCGAGATAAACTAGCTCTGACTTGCGGGGTTGCCTGCCTATGCCGGCGTTTTGTCTTGTTCTGTGGATTGGATATTTTTGTTTATTTAATAGTTAAAATACCCTGCATAAGATAGGTGCGTAAATGCGTATCGAATTTATAGTACCTATTAATAGCGGCTCACCCTAGTTTTGCTCAGATTCGTCCCTAGGTACGTTTTAACGGTTAGTACGGAATAGATAGACTATATACTTATTATATTGTATACTATACTACTACTATATACTTAGATGATATATATAAGGCCTATAGCCTTTCTCATTAAACGGGCTATCTAATGCAAAAATAATTTTTCAAATTGGATTAGTAGTTCCTTAGATTAACGTGTTCAAACAAACAAATAAACCAACAAACAAACGAAGTTCCATACAAATCCGTCCAGCCGTTTCAGGGTGAAAGAGTAACAAACATACATAAATACAAACATTCTCATTAAAACAGTAGTATGATAAAGCTTCATTGCCATAAGTGGACATTGCGGAAATACTTTACCATTATTTAGAATTTTTTACAATTATTTAGAGAATATTTTCAATATTCTGAGCTCTAAAGACATGTACCATAACATTTCAATTCTTAAGAGTAATTGTAGGTATGTAAAGAAATTACACGGGTTTAGCCTTTAGCAAAAGCTATTATTTAAATTTTAAAATATAAGAGAAGTTGCTGAGAATTTGTAGTATAAAAGTTATTCTAACCATATTTTATTGCTTATTCATTAAACGTCGGTGGCTGTTGGGAAAAAATATTTTTTATTTTATTGATAAATGAGTCAGCTTTAGCCTTGAATGATTTTAAATTATGTACTTATTTAGTATCATATCTTAGCTTGTATTAATAAAATCCGAAGGTGTTTCATTTTTTATTAAAAAGTAGCGGAAAATGTGCATTTTTACAATACTGATTCATTTAGTAAGTACAATTGGACGTAGTTATGCAAAATGGATTCAGTCGACGAAAACCATTTTTTTAGTTACTGTTATAAATGACACCTACATATCAACAGAAAGTAAATAATTGAATAACTACGTTCAATTGTAGGTCTCATAAAAATGATATAAGCACTTTTGGTAGAGAAAATCATGACTGAATCGTCACATATAACTAACTATAAAAGTCACCTTTGAAAAGGTCAGTGTTGTTCGTTTTTGAGTTTTGTTAAGACAATTTCTTTTCAATTTCGAGTAAAGATTTCTTTAGGGATTTTTAATCTCATATTATTTTTAAGACAACAACACTTAGAATAGGGACTATGCGTGTTTTTTTAAATTTTTTAGACAATAGCTTACATCGTTATAATATAAGTGTAAAAAAACATCCAACTCCAAAAAACTAAAATTTTGTATAATTTAAAAAAACAAAAAAATTATCATATCGATTTTCGGTGACAACCACTGGGTCGTGTCTGTTAGTTAATATGTTTTATGGTTTAAAAAATATATTTCGTCTGAAAAGTGTGAGGAGTCTAACACATAGATCTTAGACTAGTGGTAGTCATGTGGTAATCATGTTGGAAATTATTCGCACATGAAAATATCAGAGATGGTCTTTGAACCCGCTTCACTCAATTTCCTAAGTGTTACCACTGGGCTATCACTGCCTTCTCGTACATTACAATTCGTCAAAAGCTTTTTTAAAAACTATAATTATTATTTAATTGTAGTGATTTTGATACTGACCGGTATAATTTGTTTTATAGCGGATAACAGGTGGGAATGTATGAGTCAGTGTCCATCCGGTTGGTCGCTAAGGTCAAAGTTGCAAAATCATTTCATATTCATGTTATAGGTCTCCAGCAGCGACTGATGCTATATCCATACAATCTTGTCTTTTATAATCAGGACCTTTCACTATCGGTCGTATATTGATTTTTATCGATAACCGATCGATTTGAAGCGACGAGAACATTTTTATTTTACATATGTAACTGTAGCGGTGTATAAATATAAATTACAATTCAATTTAAAAAGATATTCAGTTTTAAATGATTATAATCTTCAATGTGTCTTCCACAAAGAGATTTTTGAACTTCGGAATGAAAATATCTGTCTTTCTGTATTTAGAACGGCATGAATAAGTTTTTGAGACTTTTTAAAAATTTCTAGTTAAATCTATACATATAATAAATTGTGAGTCGAATTTGTACATTAAATATTTTTTGGAAAATCTTATTGAAATATTTAATTTATATTTATATTATTGAAGTCATTATTATCGATAGAGGCCGAATCTATAGTTTTTAGAATTTTTGTCTGTCTGTCCGCCTATCTGTCTGGGAACGCATCAGGAGAAAACCACTGGACAGATTTTGATGAAATTTGGTATGATGACAGCTGGTTATCCAAGTCAACATATAGGATTCTTTTTACTGTGGGAAAATATCACGTCTCTGAGAAATCTAAACGTTAAAACGTAACTAAATTAATTTTTTAACAACTTTTATTGTTTCATAAACTTTATTACTTGTGATTATTTGCAGAAAAAATACTTAGTGAAGGTCAAAAAAATGATACCTACACAAACTTGCACGTTCCATTTCTATAAAACTTATGATAATATTCCTTACAGACGTAAATAAGTTTCCGGCTTTGCCTGAGGTAAAAGGTAATGTTTTTATCATTAAAATAAATAATTTTTATGCTGACGTGATAAAGACGTTTTAATGAATAACCTGCAATCTACGAAAGAAACAAAAATATTTTCAGCATTCTTACTCATGTTTAAATACTATACTAGCACTTGCCCGCGACATCGACCGTGTAGATTATCTATGTATATAAAAGCGAAAGGAGTAAGTAGGAGGTAGGTTATCGTAAATTTATACGAAAATTCTAGTTTTTTTGCTGCTAAAGACAAATAAATAAATTATTGCTATAAACAAACTAACACGGGCAACACTGTGTATTAATATATACACCGTCTTACACAATAAATAAACAAAAAAAGCAAATAACTTACCTTCTTATAACAAGATGGGTCTGTGGGGCATGAGTAGCAGGGGGTGGGTGGGGTGTCACAAGCCGAGCCCTATGGTACTTATCCCGTAGGGCAGACCCTACCGCTCTAAAGGGAGGCAGCGCTCGCCAACACGTGCGTAGGGCACAAGAACCGGATACACCATGGCATTTGCATTCACGACGTACCAAATCTTTCACCATCTAAGGAAATCAAATAACAAATATTAGAACATTAATTCCGTGACTCTGTTCGAGGTAAATGTATCGATATAAAGTAGTCAATGGTTTTATCCAAGATTTGACTCCGAAAATACACATTACCAATTTGTTTTTTTTTTCACTGTAAATCACTTCACGATTATTTTTTATATTATAAGGGTTGTTCCAAATTTCAAGGGCAAATTCCCCATATGGGGGTGGAATATATGATAATTTTAAAATAAGTTTTTCACAGTCAATATTAAGCTTGTTATTTAAGCAATTTGAATCTAAAATTAAAGTATAATTAGTTATTGTTCTATCGCAGAAAACTTTGAATTGAATCTGATTATTTATTTATTGAGTTCTTCTGGTAAGAAAGCCCAGAATTGAGTCCAGTTGTTAAATAAAGCTAAATATTTAATTTCAAAACATAGCCTAGTTACACTTCACCAGCAAAAACCACGTTAAATTTAAATATGTTGTTCTTTTAAATATGTTGGGACATTAACACAGCACCATCTAGTTCATGATAAGCTACGAGGCTTGTCTTATGGATACCAGATAGTTGATACACTACACATATATAACTTTAAATACATACATATTATAAATATAAACACCCATGACTGGAGTATAAACATTCATCCATCACACAAATAAATGCTCCCAGCGGGACTTGAACCTGTGATTGCTGGCACAGCAAGTAGAGCCAACTAGAAGCTGAGCCAAACGTGTTGTCAAATTAGAAAATACTTTGATTTCAGATTGCAATAAAACATTTCTTTACAAAAAAAATTGTAAGTTTTTTGGACTGTATCCTAAAATACAATCTTTAGTAGCTATTCACTTGACGTACGAAACCATATTTTCATATTACAGCTATTATGGATCATGAATCAATTAACACATCTAGATCCAATAAATAGCCTCTCAACATTCCAAGAACGTAGTCATAAAATATTTTTTACTACAAAGTGCATGCAATTTACGTAGATTATACACATTATAAGCGAGTGTAAAGGAAATGGTAGTGATTATTTGAAATATTTTTTATCTATAAGATGAGTATTGCATGCGAATAGACGTTCTGTATTTATTTTAGTTATAATTAGCCGTTTCATGCAGCTTCTATATTATTTATATAGATTATTCTTCCATTGAACGACATTAGTTATTTTTATCTTGTATGTCATATAAAATTTAATATTATGTACCTAGATTTTGTTTAGCATATAGTATATGTATACTAATTTTTATGGAAATTAACCGTGGGGATATGGCGCTGACAGCTGATGCACAGGTCTCCTAGTTCGGCTGCAGATGCTATGACTCAAATATTTGTATGTACAAAAATTAGTTTTATCAAGTGTAAAATTTTAAAAAAATATCTGGTTGTACTACTTTTTTTGGATTAAAGAACTCAGAACTTATTGATTTGTCAACTTTGTGAAGCGCTTCATGTTCTTCAATTTTAAAAGAATTTTCATAATTCTATTTTTAACGAATAAATTATAAATCAAAAGAAATTAATTTGTTTGTTTAAATTTCAGAGGTATTATAAGTAATGTAATGTATAGGGAAAAATCTGCGATTTAGAACTAATTTACATAATTCAACGCGATCGGTAGTGACAAGGACATTCTCGCGCGATATGAATCGGGTATTCGTTTTCCCAAGAGAGCTTTACAAGAGGCAAGTTCTACTAATAGGCTACTGCTGCATCTTCTTCATGTTACTCTTTATATTTTGAAGCTTATTTCATATAAAAGCTTTTTGAAACCATATAAGAAAACATTCTTCGTGAACATGTTGTTTCTACCTCAGCTTCTAATATTTACTTTAGTAATTGTTAAAATAATATTTTACTGTTAGTACAAAAACAAAACAGTAGTATGAAAGCTCCTTTTTATGACCACGATAAATAAAATACATATAAATATAAGTACGAAACAACGCAGCGAACAAATCATCATACGAGCAATTGATAATACATGTAGAATGTGTTGCATGAGTGCAAATGCCCTGTCATTTTGTAGGTACTTTGCCTCATAATTCTGCAAGTACCGCAATAACGTAATGATTTTGTCTTCAGGCAATACTAGTTTAGAGTTGAATATCTATATTAGATGTACAAGCCCTTTTTTGTGGCTTTGTTTGAATTTTACATATACTTTTACAACAAATAGAAAAACATTAACCCTCACAGGGCTTAAGTTTTAATTGGTTTTATTAAAAATAATTTATATATAATAAATATATTTTCAAGATACCTAATTATAATATATTTGTAATGTTTTTTTGTTTATGTTATTGTTTGTCGATCGAATTATGAGAAGTCTTCAAAGAAGATAATGCATTACATTGCTTTTTACGATACCAGCTAATGGTTAACTTTTTTAAGGAAACCTTTTTTTAAACTTAGTATTTTCCAAACCTCTTCAGCTCATAAAATATTCAATAATTTACTAATATAACAATATTGTATTATCAATAAATTATATATAAAAGGCCACTTAAATCATGCTTAAACATCTATTTATCTTTTGTGTTTTTATTTCACATTTGGCAAATACAGGGCAAGGCTTGATAGCCGTCGTTATGCGTAATTTCGCAACCCATAATCTTTAGGTCTTTTCTTAAAATGACTACTTAGTATAATATCTTTAAAATATGCTAAAATGTATACGAGTCAAAATCACGATATACCCTCATTGGTCCCGCGGGGCATTCTGAGGCTCTTATTTTGCACAGTACATAATTGGACCCCCGGGTTCGTTCGAGGAAAGCCGTGGAAAGCTACGATTCTTGATTAGAGGTTATCTATACTCGTGTTAAGGAATGTTACAACAGATGATTATTATATTTGGGAGATTTTAAATAAAACTATGTTTTCGGATTTTTCGCGGACTTATTTTGATTTTTGGTTTCCAATGTTTGAAATGCTTTACAGTGATCATAGTCATGAGAGAGACTGAGTCTCTCCCATGACTATGATTTGAACATGAAATATTTAAAATTTGATTTGAATAGGAAGTATTATTGATGTGTGTTTGTATTTTCCCCTATAAATCAAAAATGTTATACATCTATTTTTTTAATTTCACTTTAAGCATTTATAAGATAAAATTAGAAATGATTATTACAGCTTACTTTTCTAGATTTTATGTACTTAAAAAAATAGTATGATATAGGTATACATAAATAGATTAACTGATGTGTTTACATCACTTATAATTCCTAAAAAAATTAATGGATGTGACTAAAATCTTTATTTTTACGTATATAATATAAAATCTATATTTACTAATGAGAATTATAATTTATATACAATATTTATTTTTACTACTATATATAAAATTGAAAAGTTTATTTGTTTGTTTGAACGCGCTAATCTCTGGATTTATTGATCCACATTGAAAAAAAAATCGTTTTAAAGCCCATTCATTGAAGAAATTTATAGGCTATCTTACATCACATTATGAACTACAAGCGACGTAATTCTATAAAATTATAAAAAGATGTGGGCAGAGTCACGAGAAAACTCTAATAATATACTTAATTACAGCATATTTTCTCTCAAAAGATATTAGTTTACTTTCTATTAGGCATAATAATATATTAAATGAATATAATAGTTACTACGTTACTACGGTTAAGAAAAGATGATGTAAAAAATTTAATGATTTTTTTATAAGTACTTTTATCATTTTGGTATAAACTAGTAGATTATGGAATCAACAATTAGTTATACCCACAGCCATACAAAGTCCCTCTTAAGGGATAAAAACTATCCTATACCCTTTCCAGGGTCTCAAACTTTTTCCATACCCGTCTAAATCGGTTCAGCGGATTAAGCGTGAAAAGGAGACAGACAGACAGACAAACAGGGTTACTTTCGCATTTATAATATTAGTATGGATTAAAAGTCCAAAATATCATAAACAATAAAAAATATTTTAGAAAAGCTAAATAAAACTTAAGAAATCTGTAACTTGCGACCGCTCTGACCATGCATTTATAGAAATCGTTTGACATTACTAGAAATTATGCTAATACGTGTAATACACGGTATACATGCCATTCGAATGGGATATCCTTCGTTTAAAAAGATCACTTATTAATGTAAGTAGTCATTTGTCGGAATACATCGATTCAAATGGAAATCGATATGAACTGTTGTCTCTAAAAATAAACTTACATATTAATGTTGCGTGATAGGTTGTTTAATTCAAGAAATTATGGTACTGTAGGATTGAAAATAGATGAAACCCATTGGGAGTGTACGTGCTTGGAAACTGAGTGAACTGGGTTCAAACCCTGGACGTTGCACCTATTTATGTATGTGTAAATGTCATGTTTTGCACAAACAATCTTATATTTTGTGAAAACATTGCAAGGAAACTTACAAATTTGAGCCAGTAGTAAGACAAAATTTCACAACAATACTGTATTTTTCTATAGAGATTACTGGTTGCATTAATATTTAAAACTAAAATGAAGTGTTATATTTAAAACAAAAATATATGCAAAATGATAAATATAAAACGAAAACGATTTAAAGCAAAAATAGCTGTTACTAGAACAACATTAGTATACGTAAGCTGCAGCGTTACCTGAAAGGCTTGTAAGAACATCGCCAAATCTACTAAGATTGAATACCGTTGTATTTGATAATACCTCGCTCACCTTCCTGCCCACTCTATTATTGTGTAAGTTCATCAGGCTTCTAGCGTCTGCTTCCATTTCCCTGGAATCCAGGAACCGTCGGGAGAACCTCGCTCCATACGCCGCCTCTCCACAGCCTCCCCATTGGAACTGCTCTGTAGGGCTAGGAGAACGCCGCCTGATAAAAAAAAAAATAAGAATAAAAATTTGCACTTTAAACGTCCCACTGCTGGGTGCTAACCTCCTTTGCGAAAGGGATCAGGGATTTACGAAGTTTGGCACGTGGTACTACAATACCACTCGCCAAAGGTAGGCGGGGTGGTAAATATGTTGAAAATTATTTGCTCATGACAATATCAGAGGTTCGACATCCGATGTTTCAAGTCGCATTATTCGGTTTTCCAAGTTTAGGTTTAGTTTAGGTTTTTAAAAAAATTTTTGTCAGTTTTGGCAGCAAACTAAAATCTGAAGCAATCACTTGATGTAGGATCAGCATAAAAAGTAGTTTATGCGACCACAAATATGCGGTCCCAATAGAAAATTATTTATACTACTGTGTTAATGTAAATCAACAATTTTTAAACCGTTTATAGTTAAAATATATTATAAGGTTTATTTTACTTACCGATTCGATGTACACCCACAGGCGGGCAAATCGCCGCGCGCGCAGGCCGTACTTAAGGCATGGGTCACTCCCGCGGAAGTTATTGCGTACGTGAAGGCTGCTTCACGGGTTGCTAAAATAAAAATATTAATTCACATTTTTTATCTGTAGCATAGCGATTATGTAATATCATTTTGTGTAACAAAAATATGAAGGCGTTATGTTGGATAATAATTTAGCAAAAAAAATAAATAACCTCTGATATTTAGGTTTAGACTAGCCACTTGCAATGGTTACGCTCGGGTGCGTTCCTAGATGAAGATTTTTTTACTAGATGAAGCCTAAGTGTGAATCACATAACAGTCTATCTGTATACTAAGCTTTATCCAAATCCGTCCAGCCTTTTTAGCGTGAGGAAGTAATAAACGTCATAATATACATACATACCAACTGTCATCTACACTACTATTATAAAAAGGAAATATTTGTATTTTTGAATGTTTGACACGAATAAACTCAAAAACTACTCGACCGATTTAAATGACATTTGTTTTTCCGGAAATCATCCCTTAAGGGGGTGAAAATGGGGATGAAAGTTTGTATGAGGTTTCAACTTAGAGACGAAGCGAGCGAAGCGAGTTTTAGTCGCTAGTTTATAAAAGTTGTGTGATTAAAAGATGAGTTGACTTTATATGTCTCTACAGTCTAGTCTAGTTCAAAAAGGTAGCATTGAACTTTTGCAATTTATATAGAAGATATACAGGGTTGACGGATGAAAGGGGCATGGAAGTTGAAAAGTACCTTATTTCTACCGTGACCAGGATTGCTGTAAAGCATTCGAAACATCGGGAACCAAAAATCAAAATAAATCCGCGAAGAAATCGGAAAATGTAGTTTTTAAATACCTTATATGTTTTATAAAGCTTAACTGAGCTGGTAATCGAACCAACTAAAAATCCAAAGTTCGACGTCACTATTTTATCGAACTAATCGATACATTTTTAAAAATATATAAATGCAGCTATTTATATGTTAAAAATGGAACTTTTCCTACGAGTGATACTGTACATCTTCAAAATTTAAGGTACTTTCCATCCGCCTTCCATTCATTTGTTACACCAATATGAAATATACTATAGTCATGAAATTTAAATAAAAAAAAAAATTATTCAGCGGATGATAAAATAAGAAAGTTATTAACCATTTCGTAATGTGGATTTGGATGATATATTACTATAAGTTATATTATATATCAATTCACATTACATAAGTTAGATACAAACCATCGATCGATCTTACTTTTCGCAGAACGTATCGATATTTACCCATTACATATTATATGAATAAAATTAAAGTGTTTACAGCATACATTTTCAAATAACTTCACTAAATTATAAAAAAAATATGTTTGTCTGTTACGATTTTTTTTTAACTTACAACACTTAAAGTTTTTCATATCGAAATAACTTTTAAGAATTAAGAGTGAATGTTTGAATTAACGAATAAAACGCTGTGATGGAAAAAGGCAAATAGAGGTCATGGGTTCGATTACATTAAATGCAAATATTCGAATTGTCTGTACATAACCAATTATTTTGTTCACGAATCATTTTTAGTGTATTCATAGAATAACCACACAACATGCGTATTTCTAATAACTTTTTAAGAAATACTAGCAACTCACCCTTGCTTTGCTCGGGTTCGTCAGTACGTTGATTTCCCATACAAACTTTCATCCCCATTTTCACCCCCTTAAGAGATGATATCCGGAATAAAAAATATCCTGTTTCCTTCCCAGGGTCTCAAACTATCTGCTTACCAAATTTCATCTAAATCGGTTCTGTAGTTTTTGAGTTTATTCGTTACAAACATACAAAAAAAAACAAAAATACAAATCTTTCGTCTTTATAATATTAGTCTAGATACTAGTATTCTATGGTATATTACACAAGTGGCTTTCATCTTTATCTACATACATACTAGTTAGCTAAGATTAATAAGAACATCGAATCAAAATTCCAAACGAAATAAATTTTGATGTTTGAAATTTTCACAGGCAAAGCCATGAGCAATCGCTAGTTAGAATAATTTCTGCTACGATGGCTATATTAGCATATTAGAAGATATATGTAGATTCGAGCGGCGCTCCCGGATAAATAACTGGACCGGAGTCATCGTGCTTGAAATGACGTTAATGGGATTCTATGAAATGTATTGATAAGAAATGGTTTAGCCTGCGCTATACTATGAGGTAAATTTTAGTTTTATTATATATGAGAATTATATAAAATTATACTACTTTTATGATTGCGAAAGTGTGTATACGTTTGTATGTTTGTTACTCGGTCACGCTTTAAAGGCTGGACGGATTTTGATTTAGTATACAGATCGATTATAACCTAAAGTAACTCATAGACACTATCAGGTACTTTGGGATGCTTAAAATAAATATTAAGAATGTAATGGGACAATGGTACAAGTCAATACTTATTTGAACACTTATTCGTTACTTGAGAACAATTAAATGAATTTATTGACCGCCTCCAAAAAAGAAGAAGTAAAAAAAAAACTAGCAAGAGAAGCGATCAAAGCCATTATTAATATTTTTATATTTTTAGCGGGCCGTGGATTGAATAATTGAGATAAAGAGGGTTTTTTCATTCCTGTTGGTAAGATGTAAATGCCTGATGGTAAAAAAACTATCTGGTGATAAAATATATAAGAATAGTGTGAAATTATTGAAATAAAGACTGATATATTTAACAGGACTTGCTTTAATATGGACAACAGTGGAAATCATCCAAAAAATTTGCAAATAAATCAAAATATTGAAGTTTGTTTTACTTATTTAATTATGATTAATAAATTGTTATGGAATAAGAGAACTTTTAAATCTTTTTATACTATTTAAAATATGTTAATAGGGCGATTAAAACAACGAAAGTACAAGTATACATATATATTTTGTACGTTACACATCACATCGTTCGTAAGTAAAACTGTAGTAAATATATAGTGTAAATTATTCGAAAGCCAACGCTATAATAAAGTAATTATAATTTGATTAGTATTAATCACGATATTACAATTATAACTTTTGTTTATATAAGCTAAAGCAAGTAGTGTTTTATCCAAATTGAGATCAAAACACCTTCGTTTGTATAAAGGTGGATGCACACTTGTCGTGAAGACACGTTCAGAAATGAATTTTATTTCTTCGTTTCCCTAAGTTGTAATTTTGACACTAGTCCTCAAATGTATTTTAATGTGATAACGTTTTTATTATATTATTATATATAACTAGCAAGCTCCTCATGCTTTGTCGAATACTTTTAATATAATGTCAAACTTTTATCATGTTAGGGTTAAGTCCAAAAAAAAAATTCCTTTTTAATAAGCTATCCACATTTAGTCTTCAGTTATCAAAAGTCATTAATTATCAAAATTTAGCCTCTTTTGCTTTGATTTGACCTGGATTTTATTATATAAGCAAAAACTTGACAGTAGTAAAAATATTTCTCTCTGTTTTCATTAACTTTCTATGTAAAAGTAACTAATTATCTATAAACTTCTATAACTATTCAGTCCTGATTGAAAAATCTAAACAAAATCGAGCAGTAAAACAAATAATTATTTACTAAGTGTGTAGTGTGTACTAAGGTTTATTTAATCGTGATATTTACCGCTTGTCAGCCACTACAGGCTAATAAGTCAATTAGTGATCGTGCTGCAACGACTGCAATCTACATTATAAGTAATATATAGCTTTTTATTTAAATATATAGATATATAATGATGAGATACTAGTTTAGTAAGAACTGTTAGCACGAAATATCGTTCTAGGTCTCTGTAAAAGAGCTAACTTTTAATGTAGTGAGTTCGATTCCTAGTTAAAATATATTGTTGTTTTGTAGTTAAAATTGCCTTGTGGGGTTGATCTTACCCTCAATGCAAGGGCGATGCGTAAATAAAAAACAAATTTTGTTAAAGCTCAATATAATAAAAGCAAATACTCTAAGGGGCGAACTTAAAGTTTTTTTTAAATATCATAATTAATTTTAGTTTTAATATATTATTAGTGTTTTATAGAGAGAATTCTTACTATATGAGAACTCAATGTAACCCTAAAACATAAAGTAGGTAATCTATTTGTTAATAATCAAGCTAATTTACACTAAAATATATCGAAGTTCTAAAAAAAATTTGCCAATTTCTAAATGAATGATATATAAACTATTTTAATACCGAATTTTTATTTAATCCAATAAGCCATTATTGCGTGAAGATGTCATAAGCATTTGAGTTAATAAATTTTTACATTTAAAATGTCCCTGTGATTTAGCAATACTTGTATATTTTCTAAAGACTAAAATTGTATTTCTCATATTTGTACCCAGAATATAAGGAATGCACGTGTAATATTTCATTTCTTTGAGAACGAATTTATCAATTAAAAAATGTTATTAAGGATTTGGTTTACATATTACTGGCGACTTAACCTGGCTTTGCTCGGGTTCCTCTCTAGGTACGTTTCAACGGTTAGTATGGAATAGATAGACTATATATTATAAGTCTATCTATTCCATACTAACCGTTGAAACGTACCTATATATTATAAGAATTATGATATATAGCCTTCCTCAATAAACGGGCTGTCTAATGTATAAAGAATTTTCAAATCGGATTAGTAGTTCCTGAGTTTATCGCGTTCAAACAAAGAAACTCTGCGTCTTTATAATACATATAAGTGTACATAATAATTTAATATTATTGTATATGTTAAAACTATTAATATTTTAATCAATCAATTAATTAAAATATATAATAGAAGAGTGGGTAGCTAGAAGGTTTTCAAGCTGAAGTCATGAATGATTAATTTAAACTGAATGACTTTTTTCCGGGTTTCATAATTAAGAGGGAAATAATATATTAAGAATATTTAATTTCATATTAGATTTTTACAGAAAATTTTATACAAAATCTGCAACAGAATAGCAGAATTGGTAGTCGATTTTATTGAATATTTTATTTAACATCACACTCTTATTTTAAATGCAAAAGTTTGTGTGTTGTGTAGGTATGTTTTTACTCCTTCCTATACGCTGAGATAAGTGGTCGACAGATTTGGTTTAAATTAAGTAAATAAATAGACTATGGCATAATATAATAATAATGCTAATTAATATAATAGCCAAAATGAAATTTATTTAATATTATAAATTTATACTGACAACTATTGCTCTGAGTGAAGCGAAGGTAAGACGATAGTCAGCCAATAAAAGTTTAAAAATAAATAATAAACAATAGATTATATAAAGAAAGTTTTAAATTTTCATATTAATATTAAAATATAAACAATTCCACTTCATTATCAATCGTAAATCAATAAAATATTTGATGTAGTATGCATCAAATAAAATTTTTATGTTAATCATTATTAAGCAATAAAGGTCGTTTATCATGTCCCAGAATCTAAACTTTACGAGTTACAAACTACATATTAATTGCTTTTAAACAAAACCATAAAATGCTTAGTGTTTTTCAGTTTACATAATTTCGATTTCACTTTAATTAGATAACCGATATTCGAAAAAGGAGATTCTGTTTATCTATGACTTTAAATTAAAATAAAAAGAAAACGTTCTAAGCAAAATTTCATGTCCGTATGTTTGTTTTTCCTCAGAATAATTGAAATATTGTGATTTTTTTGCAAGAGTTAAATTTATGGCCTGAAGTGTAATAGAAGTTACTTTTTATTTCAGTAAATTACCCATGTGTTTTTCGAAAAAAAATATATCCTTATGAATAGTAACTGGTTCATTTATGTTTATGTAAAAAGGTAAAGGTTAAATAGTTTAATATCTTTCTCCTCTGTTCATCAACAATTTTTTTTTTATTTATTAACTATTGACGAACTTTAGTGTTATCAATAAAAAAATTGGTATTAGTTAGTATTTTTATATATTATATCAGGTAGGTAGGTAAATCCTATTTATATACGTTTTCCTCAAATTTTCAATAATGATTATGGACCGAAAACTCGGCGAACATTAGTATTAATAATATAAAATAGAAAAGAAAATGATTCTACTGTCATTTAATACAATTCTTAAACTTCTGATGTAAATGCAAGGCACAAGAAATGAAAAAAATTAAGGAAAGTAACTTAATTCTGAGTATGTGTTCATTCTGTCCCTTAAAGAAAACGATTTTATTATTTATTACAATCATTTTGATTCATCAAAAATAAAAATCTTTGAGTGATTTGCCGCCAAAACAATCTGTCATCGTAAAATGTCGGAGTATAAACAAAATGGCGTATACAAAAGTCATTCCAACCTGTCTCTCAATTAACGTCGCTGTAACATAAATAAAATTCAATAAACAAAGTGACAGTTAAATAAAGTCTACTGACTTTGCGCATCTTCTTGTATGTTTTTTTATGTTTTTTTTGTGATGTAGGTAAAAATGAATGTTTTTAATTTATATTGTATTTAATTTACAGTTATATTATAACAAAATAAATGTTTAAATTTTAATAACAATTTTGCCAATGAAAACAAACAAAATGTGAACTTTATTAATTAATATTTATTTAAAATTTATTTTCATTTTACAATTTTTTATTTTAATTTAAATTTTTTAGAATTTTAAGAAAGAATGACAGATAAAAAACAAAAAGTTAAAGAATTAATTTAAGGTTCAGTTTAAAATTTAAAACATACTATAAAATATTCACCTGTTATCATAAAAATAAATTTATTTCAAGCAAACAGAATCGTACTAAAGAGCTAGTTAGCATTAAAGATCATCTATGACATCTTAAAAAGACCACGACTACCTCACGATTAATCGTGTCTGTCGGGTTAAAATGTTATATTATACCATGGTTACATAAATATCATATTCTATGCAAATTATGTAAAATAAAGGATAGTTATTTGTTTAAAGACAAAGAATAAGGCCATTTTAATAAAGCGTGGATAAAGTTCTTTTATTTATGATCTGTATTATGATTTAATTATTTCTTATTACAATATTGTATCTATATCCTACGTATTCCAAGTAGTTTCCATTTTGAAATGATGTTCTAGTTCGTGATGTACGTTTTTTTTTTGAATGAGAGAGTTATGTTAATGTTACCAAATGGTATTTAAATGTAACTACTTTTAAACCTATATTTAGACTAAACTATTCTTGTCTTCACAAGAAGTCTGCCAAGAAGTAAACCTAAGTAAAATAGTTCAATAAATAACTTCGAATTCATCATCAAATACTTAAAATAAATACTGGATCTTATTACTCGTTTCACTGATTTCTTGAGTGACGTGTTAGTCTTTTTTTATACAAGATCCATATTCTTAAATCACTTTAGTTTATATTAACCTTTAAGTAAATACAAATCTACGTTCTGTTTTATATATTTTTTTACTCAACAAATGTCGTAGAGTATAAACGAGTTGCATTAAACAAACAAGTCAATTAGCCGTCTCGTATAAATCACATAGTGTGGGAGGCTTTCCGATAATACCTTTTTCTTGATTAACTATTTATATAACTGTCGTTCACATTGATGAGTTTCTATACAAGTGGCTATGGGATTATGATGGCACTAAATTTGACATACCATGAATATTTAGAGACAGAATGAAACAATGTTAAAGAAAAATAATTTTGATTATCTTTACATATAATAAAATTCTAACTAAGCAGAATCTGTACCTTAAATATTTTTTGGAAAATCTTATTGAAATAGACATTATTATCGATGCAGAGGCCGAATCTATAGTTTTTAGAATTTTTGTCTGTCTGTCTGTCTGTCAATGTGTCTGTTACCACATCACAGAAAATCCACTAGAGGGATTTTGGTCAAATTTGGTATGATGATAACTGTTTTAGCGTTTTTTGAAATTCATCCCATAAAGAGATAAAATAAGGGATGAAAATTTGTATGAAACCTACCTTTTTGAAGTTTATTTTGTTGTAGTTTTAGCGCAAGCAAAGCCGTGGGTTTTGCTAGTATTTTATAATAAGATTTAAATTAGAATTTTTGTTTTATTTAAATGTTTATAAATTGTTAAGTTTACAAGTAGGTACTTTCCTGTCTTCTCCATTTTACGTGACATTGGCGAGGTAATCTGTGCTCAACTGGCACGCTTTGAAGCCATTAAGTGCGTTTGATATAACTAGGTATTAAAAGGTATATAAATATATAGTATTTAGCCTTTTTTAACGTCCCATTGCTGGGCATGGACTTCCCTTCAATACGAGGGGTATCAGGCCATAGTCCACCACGCTGGCCAAGTGCGGGTTGGCGGACTTCATATATCTTTTGAAAACTTGCTAGGTTCTCTCAGACATGCAGGTTTCCTCACGATGTTTTCCTGCACCGTTAAGACAAGTGGTAATCATGTTGGAAATGATTCGCACCTGAAAATATCAGAGGTGCGAGACCCGGGATTTGAACTCGCTTCACTCGGTTTCCCAAGCGACCGCGTTACCACTGGGCTACCACTGCCTTAAATAAATAAATATATATTTAATAATAAAAAAATGCGCACTCTATCGATATGAAATCGATATAAATGTGGTTAATAAGTTAATTTAATCGAGACTTTATATACATATTGGTACTCAAAACTATGTTATGTAAATTGCAATTACACTTTTAATTAAATTTATAGTTTTACGAATTTAATTAATAATTAATGTAATTACTTTTTAATGAACAGGTGGTAAGGTAATTAATGCTTTTTCAAATAATCAATTTTGTTTCCATGGTAACAGAATATTATGTATAAATTAAATAAATTTTAAAATAAATATACGAGACTCATGATATTATATTAAAAGCTGTGCGTGATTTACGATCGTGTCCACTATAAATATTCAAGTTAGATTTTTAAATATTAGAAGTAAAAGAGTAGCTAGTACAGAAATAGGAAAATATCTATTATTTTAACAATGCTAATAATATTATATGTCAAACTAGCGACTCATACTCGTTCCGCTCGGGTTCGTCCCTAATTACGTTTTAAAGTTTAATATAGATATCTCAGAAATGAGATATTTTCCCAAAGTAAAAAGTATTCTATATATTGACCCGAAGAACCAGCTATCATCACACAAAATTTTATCAAAATCTTCTTAGTCGTTTTTTCGTAATGCGGTCACAGACGGACAGACAGACAAAAATTCTAAAAACTGTAGATTCAGTCGCTGTGATCGATAAAAATGACTATTTCAATAAGAGTGATGATGATGATGATGATGATGTTCTCCTGACCGATTCCGGCCACGGCGGCCAATCTCATTGAGACTAGCCAACTGCGCAGGAGATATTATAGTGCATAAGTGTACGCGCAGACACAAGTGCACTCTCTATTCCTGTCACTCTCATACTCCGGTGGGATGACTACTCGACACGACCGGTGAGAGTTAAGGCGCAGGACCGACGGCTTTACGTGCTTACCGAGGCACGGGGGTGAAACACCGCCAACTTCCCAACTCCGGGCTGTTACTGAGGCTTACTATACAGAAAGACTCAATAACTAAACTTGGCCCGACCCAGGACTCGAACCCAGGACCTCAGGATGTGCAGCCGTACATGCTAGCCACTACACCACCGAGGCAGTTAAAATAAGATAATACTACAATAAGAGTACTCAGTGATATACGAGCAGACAGCCCACCTGATGGAAAGCAATACCTGTCGCGGTCGCCCATAACACCGACGGTTCATGCACTTAGGTTTTACGTAACAAAACTGCAGAACCGCCGGTACGTTATCACTGTGAGGACTAAGATCATATGCCTCTTGCCTGTAATTGCGCTGGCTACCTTATTGCTTGGCGGAAGAAAAAGCTAAGGGGGTGGGTACCCATCCAGTCGGACTCCTCAGGCTTGACAGAGTCCTACCACCGGTATTATATGTATAGATAGATGACATCATATTTGGAAAGGACTTATTAAATTCCTAAGACTAAAGAAATTATTTCTTCGTCTGCGTTAAATTTAAACAAAGTTGTAAAAAAATATATAATAATAGATTTTAATTTTTTTGTAATATATGATAAAAAAAGATCAAATGATATATAAAAATAGATCATAATTTATACCTAAAAAAAGTACGCTGTTTCAATGAATACAAGTATTCACATATTTTAGTGCTATAGCAACACTTTAAAGCTTAAGAAAGACATTCTATGCACCTATTAGTATTATATTGATACGCTAAAATAGTTTTTGCCTGTATAGTGTTGGAAAAAATTTATTGCCTAAGCTAATACATATTTGCATAATAAGTCATAAGTCAATAACCTAGCCTTTCTGAATTAAGTGCTGTCAAGAGATTATTATATTGGTTAAAATACTTTACAAAAAAGTAGTTTTGTAGTCAAACTAAGTAGGTATTAAGATATATAGACGAAGCTACTCATCCTCGCTTCACTCGCGATCGTCCCTAGTGAAAGACAAAATCAAATCTATCCCACGGGAACTGTACATTTGTCCGGGATAAAAAGTAAACTGTGTGCTATTGCCTATTCCACATTATAATCTATCTCTGCTCCAAATTTCATTAACGTTCCTTTAATTTTCCGGGGACCGGGGGATTGACCGGGGATATAAGGTACCACCTTACAAAATTTTATTTAAATCGGTCCAACAGTTTCGGAGATTATCCCGTACATACAGACAAACAGACAAATAGAAAATTCGAAAAAAATCTGGATTTGTTCTATTGCTCTTCTTACTTCCCCCTGACTCAGTTTTTAGCATTTTTTTATGTACATTCGACCTCTACAGTTTTATTATATGTAGATATAGATTATTTTTAAATCTTTATAAAAACTAAATTTAATGTTTTATAATTTATACTAATCAATTTGAACCTTTAAATTAGTCAAGCATTTAGTTGAATAATTATTATTATTAAACCACTATTCCACGTCGTAATACTACATATAAAAAAAACAAATTAAAACATAATATTAGTCATGCCTCATATGTCATATCAACATGTAAGACTGTAGATCAAACATGGTTTCTTCTCGAACACGATTTGTGGAGGCCGAATCGTTTATTGTTTTTACCAAATACTACTATTAATGCTTTTTATAGTGCACTTTACATATGTTTAAGCTTTTAATGGATTTTGTAATCAATTATCAGATTGCCTACTGTGACGATCATAAAATTATAATATATGGCTTGGACCTTGGAGTATATCTACACTGCCTACGTAAAGTAAATTTATATTATTTCTAAACTAGCGACTTACTCTTGCTTCGCTCAAGTGCGTCCCTAGGTAAGTTTTAATTTATTTGAGCGGAGCACTAATTCATTTTTTAAAATAAAAGTAGCCTATTTAATATTATTATTATATAAAAGTAGCCTAAGTTACTCCTTATAACATCAGCTATCTACCTGTGAAAGTCCCATCAAAATAAGTGCAACCGTTTCGGATATTAGCCGGAACAAATAGACAAACAAAAATTTTAAAAATTGTGTCTTTTTATAAGTACCGTATATAATTTCACATGAATTTAGTAAAAAGTTTTTATTCTGACATTATAAACAGACACTTTAATTTTATTTACCTATATAGATTAAAGAATTGCTTCAGCTTTACATAATATTTTGATTAAAACTAATAGTGAGTAATGTTTATTTTCATTAATAGTGTAACTAGTAAAATATTTAATCTTCATATGTTTATTTGTTTTATAAATAATTTATAACCCTCTATATTTAATTAAAAAAGTTAAAACTATATTTTTATTAATTTGGTATTGAATCTTAGGCAAACGATTCAAAATATTTAATGATGTACTAGGGATTCATCCTCGCTCCGCTCAGGTTCGTCTCTAGATATGTTTTAACGATTAATATGGATTCCTCAGAGATTAGATATTTTCCCGCTTTAAAAGTATCCTAAATGTTGACCCGGAGCTGAACTGATTGAGCTATCACCTCCGCCCAGTGGTGTTCTCGGATGCAATCCCAGACAGACAGACACAAAAACGGACAAAAATTGTAAAAACTATAGATTCGGCTTCTCTATCTATAATAATGACTATTTTAATAAGGTTTTTCAATAAATATTTAATGTACAGATTCGTCTCAGTTACAATTGTATTTTTTGTATAAATTTATGTACAATACGCTAATACAAAAGATCATCTGAGTAAATTCAATATATACCTACATTTTAAACAATAGATTTTAATGTATTTTCAAATAGGTATTAAAGACTGTGGGCTTGCAGAACCAGAGCTCCTAGATTTAAGTCCTGGGTAGGGTCAAGTATAGTTAGTGGCTTTTTCTATTAAGAAATACTCTGTAACAATCCGGAGTAAGTAAGTTTGCGGTTTTACACCCTAGTGCGGTGTACAGTAGTCGTCCTGCGCCTGATCTCTCACCGTCGTTTCGTTTGAGAGTTAAAAGAATAGAAATTACATGTTGTGTTCCGCATACTTGTGTATTATAATATATCTTGCACATTTATTTACTTGAGATTATAATTACTATCGATACAGAAGTTATAGATTATACGTACCTAGAGGCATAACGTGTCCAAAGTCATTGCCATCTCCAACTCCTGAACAGTTCCACCTGTAGCCGCCGAGTTGCGACCTGCACTCTGCGTAGGCCATCCTAGTTACAGACAAATAATAAATACAAAAACAGTACATGTTGATGTAAACAAAAATAATTTTAAATGCCAAAATTTGTATGTGTGTGTATGTTTGTTACTCTTTCATAATGAAACGGCTGCCGGTTTTGGATGAAATTTAGTTCACAAGTAGGGTATGATATTTTTTTAAATTTTGGGATATGCATTTTCGCATACCACCTTGATGTATGCATACAGTTTATGAGGGACTCGCCGACTAAAAAAGCCAGTACTATCAATAAAACCCAACAATACCTCCACCGTCTCAACACGGCGTTGCAGGATCGCTCAAGATCGCTTACGCACTCAACTACGATACCCTGATAGCAAGCTTGACAAAGTAGACCACGCAACCAAGAGGTTGCTCCCACGGACCATTCTGCTATCATAGAAGTACTAGGAGCAACCCCCATGGTACACAGCAACCCCTCTGGTACACAGCAACCCCCATGGTACACAACAACCCCCATGGTACACAGCAACCTCCATGGTACATCGCAAACCAAAGTGGTTCCCTCTCAGGAAGGTGAACACACATCGGGGGGCGAGGAGGTAGATTATGACCTAACGTAACATATAGGCTACAGTTAAGCACCAAGGACACGAGTAAAGCAAGAGTAAATCGCTAGTACTATAATAATACTTAGATCTGTTCATTAAGAATTCTATCTACTTACCTAAGGCCATCGCCTACAGCGGCTATAGCGGCGGGCGAGGCGCGACACATTGCGCGTTGTTTGTCCGTCAGACCGGCGACGCGTGCGCACACTAGGTGCGCGCCCAGGGACACCCCTCCTGAGACACTCGTTCTAAAACAAATGTGATTGTTATAATTAATGAATTTTAAGCAAATATCACAAAAATAGACACGAAGCGAGGATAAGATATTAATTATTATTTAAAATGTTAGTGCGATATTTATTAGTTATATTAAAATCAAATGCAAGTACTGACGATAATTTGTTTTTCATATATCTGTTGATAGATAAATGATAATGATAGAGTAAATAAAGAAATTATTTTTGTACACAATGACGTTAATTAAAACCAATCTATTCTTCCTTATATGTTACTGCTAATTACTATAACGATTGCCATACATATGTATTATGTATGTTGCTTTATTTAAGACGTTTTTATTATTTTGGTCTAGTAGTTATCATGTAAGGTTGCAGATATGGAGGACCTAGGTTCGAGTCTTGAGTTGGGTCGAGTACTGTTATTGGGTTTTTCTTTTTCAGAAGTCGGAGGGATACAATAATCCCCGTACACTAGAGAGCAGTCGTATTTAAGTATCGTTCTCTCGGGCCTTTGAGAGTGAAAGGAATGGAGAGTCCACTTTTGTGTGCATACACGCATTGTACCGTATCACTCATGCGACTAGTCTGAATCAAACCAGCTGGTTAGCAGTGAGACTGGTCGTCATGGTCATAATCGGTTAGAAGGACATTATTATGATAATAAGTACTATATATATAACACATATTAATATTCTAGGGTTTATATCGTATTCTAGATTACTAAGCGTACCAGTTAAGGAACAACGCCCTTCTAATATTATATTAAGACAAGATTATCTTAAAGGCGCAAAATACGTTCTCAGTATCCACAACTCCTGCAGATGTTTATGAGCGAAGGCAGTGATTAATCATCAGATGTAATCGATCTTTTGACCCTTTTAGTTATAAAAAATATATTAACCAAATTTTGATATCAACACCACACTTAACGGCTAAAAAAACATCATTAGGAAATCTGTATATATAGGAGCCTTGCACCTGAGAGAACCTAACTAGTTATCGAAAATTATTTGAAGTGGCAGAATTCAAATAATTTTTGATAACCCATTAGCGCTGGCCAAGCGCCAGCGCTAAGTGGCGTATGTGGACTATGGCTTAAACCTCCTCGGAATGTCCGATGCGAGGGCTGCCCAGCCCAGTATTGAGAAAAACAGGCCGTAAAAGACTGAGCAAAGAATAAAGCCCATCGCCCTATTTCTATAAGTATATATATTCCACACTGTGTTGCCCAACAGGTTAATTTAACACTCTTGAACTACATGGTTAACGGACCGTTATAACAAACCGTAGTTTCCAAAACAAATGAATTCGTTTGTCATTGACCACAATTACTCTTGACAAAGTAAACAATCAAACTATGATAGTTTCGTTGTTCGCTAAATCGTTACACTCATTTCCGGTGTACATTGTGCTTGCTAACGAATTTAGATCCAATTTATACACTACTATTTATATACTAAATAATAACAAAATGAAATCTATACCACTACAGTTATTAACAATGTCATTGAAAAACTTTATATTTCTCGTTTATAACTTAAGAAATAACAAAAATATTATTAACTTTATTTAATAAAATAGATGAAATAATATTAATTTAAAGCAGTTTTCATTCGATCCTACTAATATTATAAACACAAAAGTTTGTGAGAATGGATGGATATTTGTTATTCTTTCACGCAAAAACTACTGAACGAATTTTGATGAAACTTTACAGTAATATAGCTTATAATTCAGAGTAACACATAGGTTAATTTTTTTAATAATTTAGCTACACATAATTGAACTAAGCGCACGGAGTCGTGGGAAAAGTGAGATGTAGTAATGTATCCTTAGATATGTATACAAACATGAGTTTGGTCGGAGAGGTAATCTATTATTTCATTAATACTTTAGTAGTTTTTTTTCTAATATAGACAACTTCAAAAACTACTTCAGTTTCAGTATAATAATACTAAGAAAAAATATTTTAATGTTGTAAAATATGTGGTATTGACTTTATTTATAAATAAACATAAATTCCTATCTAATGAGAGTATTGAAAGCTTTAATTCAATAAAAGTCTCTGGTATTATACTGGCGTAATAAAATTGCTTTATGTGTACAAGTTCGTTTTACATATAGGCTTTTATTTCGATCGTTACCTTTCAGTGCGTGGGAGTTGTGAATTGCCTCCCGGTCTGTCACGGTTCAACGTTAATTGGTACATCTCATTACCGTCGGTATATTAATGAGACGATGACTTTAATGTCCAACATATAATGGTATGCGAGAATAGGTTCTAGTTTTAAGGGAATAGAGATTATTTCTATATTTCTTAGAAGAGTGGCGAGGGAAACTTATTATTTATAGATGGTGTAAACTGTAAAGCTTTAAAGTGCAAAAACTGCGTGTAAAATTAAGATTGTAACAGTGCCAATGTATTCGCCATAATCGCCTCTGTGGGCTAGCATGTTTGACTGCAGATCCGTAAGTCCTGGGTTCGAGTCCCGGGTCGGTTAGTTATGAAGTATGTTTATTAAAAAGTTTCAGTAACAACCCGAAGTTAGGAAATTTGCGGTGATTCACCCCCGTGTCTTGGAGAGCATGTAAAGCCACCTGGCTCGCACCTGATCTCTCGTTGGTCGTATCGAATTGTCTTCCCACCAGACTATGAGGTAATAGGATTAGAGAGTGCACTTGCGTCTGCACACTTGTTTACAATATTTTTTTGTTTAAAAGTTACTTGAAACTTTTAACTTTATTAAAAAAAAAAATTATTCCGACGAAAAACGAGTTTCTGTGATACTTTCTTATTTTTTATTATTATTTTTTGATTTAAATAAAAACTACCTTTTCGGATTTTTTCGCGGATTTATTTTGATTTTTGGTTCCCGACGTTTCGATGGCTTTACAGCAATCATGGTCACGGGAGAGACTGGATTGCAAAGAAATGATTTTTGCATATTTGAGGTGAGTCATAATAATTATACATAGTTGTATTATAAATGCTAGTGAATGAGCCTATATTGTTCGCATTTCTAAGGTTACTTGTCTAATTCAAGACAACGAGGTCGTATTTTGATAAGCGTCTGTCCAACTACGTTAATATTGAAACGAGATATTTTGAGACATCAGCTTGATTCACAGAACAATTTGAAAAGCATATAATCAATACAGTTGTATGTTTTTTGTGTATTTCACCATACTTTTACCAATTGGAAATCGATTTTGATAAAAAAATTTAAAGTTTTTTTTAATGATTGATAATAACAAATTTGATAACATTTTAATAGATTATCCTTAAGGACGATATAGGAGATATCGTAATATTCCCTTATAATATAGAATCCCTTATATTTCATGTGTCTAATGTTGTTACCTTTACAGTTGTGTAAGATTTCTGTTGTGTGATTTATTCATTCTACTTTTCAATTTATACTTGAATATTTCATTCATTTCTATATCGATTTCTACCATGTTATCATAAAACTATGGATTATGAGCGGAAGTGTAATTTCTCTCTATCATTGCAACAATATCTATATAAAACCGGTGTTACCCACTCCGTCTGTCTGTTGCTAATAATTGTGTGAATTGTGGCTCTGATAACCGGACCTGATAATTGTATAGGGGAATTTGGTTGGTATTCCAATAAACATGTTGACGACTCAACTTATTTTTTGTGCGTTAAAATTTAAATCAATCGAATTAAATATTAAACTAGATGAACAGAAAATAACTTTGTACAAAAATATTTCATTTCATCATCCCTCTTAACCAACAATCATTATATAAAAACTGCTTAGTTCGTCCGGTAGCTTGGACGTACGGCCACTGATTTAGAAGTTCTGAGTTCGAGTATCGGATCAGACCAATTATTGTTATTGGCTTTTTCCATCAAGAAATTATTAGTAATAGCTCCATGTTGGGAATTTACTGTAATGCGTGACAAGGCTGAGCACGTTAAGCTGTTGGTCCTGCATCTGATCTCTCACCAACCGTATCAAATTGTTATCTCACCGGACTTTGAGAGTAAAAGGTATAGAGAGTACACTTAAGATTAGGGGCATACTTACGCACTATACCTAATATCTCATGAGCAGATGGCTAATGAGAATATTAAAGACAAACGATATATAAAACTGTAAAAAAGACGATTAATCATTAAAACCATAAGATCTTTCATACATAATAGACGACAACTTTTACCAAAAACATGTAACTCAAATATATTGTAGCAGAATAAATTAATGTATATGAAGTGTTACGAACGAATTATTATTAAGTTTAAGAATAATTTCAATTTTACTTATGCATGTAGTTATTAAACTTAACTATTAAAAACAAACTGGTCCAACTCGCCCAGATATACTCTATACATTATTATGTTGCTTTATCACTTAGGGCGTAATAAAACCCTAGTAAAGCAGCTTTGATTCAGATTGGTCTGTTTATCTGTTTAACAATACAATATGTAAAATAATCCTACATTAGCATGGCGTGAGCTAATTTTATTAGAAATATCTCAATGTTATTTTGACATAATTTCCATTTCGTAACATTTATTGAGTAATATTATGTTTCCTTCGCTATTAATCATGAAATCTACATCTACAGTAAATACTGTTGTTTACGAGAATGATCAATTAAGTTATTGAAACAAAAAATAAGTTTACATGCACTATCTCTTTCCCACAAGTATTGCCAACCTAAAAACCCTAAACAACTAACAAAAAATACTATATTTAAATAAAGTATGTATTACATTGTACTTTAACAAATACATATAATAATATTGTAAAAAGTTAAGATACAATTGTTTGAGATGTATCTAGCTTTAGTTATTGATATGTATGAGATGTAGCTGAATTCGTGATACTTTCTAAGGTTCTCCTTAGAATCTCCCGTGACCATGATTGTATTCGGAATGTCAGGAACTAAAATTCAAAATAAATCCGCGAAAAAAGTATTTGGTAGCTTAATTAGGCATTTACTTTACCTAGCAGGGTTGCTACGGCATATAGCGCGTTGATGACAATGTCAAAAATAAAGGTTTTAACTAATTTATACAGATTAACTGAAATGTATATGATTTTTATGTAACGCGAAATAATCTATACGTATACAGTTTTACTGTACTCAGTAAATATTTATGACCTTTGCTGTTGTTTTAATGTAAATTTTTGATTATTCAAGTATTTAAAACTATTTTATCAACCAACTTCAATAAGGTGTAGGAAAATTGAGAAAATTCGGCTGTACTTTTCTTTTGTCTATGTATGTTACCTCAGAACTCCGTCATTTATTAACCGATTTGGACAATTTTTGTGTTGTTTGAAGGTGTATACAAAAAAAAAAAAAATACCACCCCTAAGGTTGGAAAAATAGCTAATAAAAATTCAACGTACTTCTAATTGTTATATTGACTTGAAACATTGCAAGTAAGTGTTTCTATTTTCGTTGATAGTGCAGTGATTCGGTATCGTCGATCTAATCTGATGATAGAAGGTGGATAGGCGGAACTCTTTAATGGCTAATTGTAGATACTTTGATATTATATATATGTTTGATATGATATTGTAGATACGTTGATAAGCCCAAATACGTTAGAATTAGATTTTAGATCTTGATTTTTTAGAGTTACTAATATAAGCGATTTTTAGTTTGTCAGTCTTCGTATAAAAATTGGCATCAAACTAACTTAAACGACTTAAGCGAATATTTTATTAAAATACTTTCTTCTTACTTTGCTGCTACTATGTCTACACTAAAAATGGAGAAGTAAATTTTTTTAAAAATAAATGAAAACCTACTTCAAAAAAACTAAAAAGTAAAAAATATTTTTTTTTTATTTTGCTAACTAGTTTCACGAATAAAGTAACTTTTTTGCATAATAAAGTGACCTTGAGACGCTAAGATTTTGTATTATTAATAGTCTGATCGACTGCGGCAATAAAAGTCAGTAAGTACTTGAACTACTGCCAAATACATGTAAAGTAAATTACATATGAATGCAATGAAATTGGAATTGTAACAAAATATGATGATTGTTATTTTGGCACAATTCGTACTAAGTACCTGTTCGATCGAGTTTCGTTCGGCGTTTGGTGCCATTTTTGTATTTTTTGAATTCATTTTGTAATTTTGTGGGTAGGCTGTCTATAAAAACTATATAATGCCCTTGAGATGTCTAAAGCCTTAGTCTCTTCCACGACCTGTAAAGGATCGATCGATCGATGAAGGACGATGCTGTAAAGGAGTCGAAACGTCGAGAACCCAAAATCAAAATAAATTCACTAAAAAATCCGAAAAGACAGTTTTATTTAAAATGTTAAAATATATTCAAGTAAATTTAGGAAAGTATTATGTAAAGACGTATATAGATAAACTTAAAAAGAAAACCATTACAAAAATTGATCCAAATCGGTAGAGCCGTTTCCGAAATACACGAAATAAATTTGTATATATACAAAAATTGCTACTTTGTTTACTAATATTATAAATATAAAAGTAACTCTTTCTGTCACTTTTTAACCGCCGCTAAACAGTTTTTTATACAATTTTGGAAGGACATATAAATTATAATGCTTTATTGGGATAGACAGGTTATTTTTTATCCTCATCACGCTTACCATACAAGTGAAACTGCAGGCAAAAACTATATTCTATTTTTATCATAAAAGAGATATCATTACATACGTATATGCAAATTGTGCTAGCAAATTAAAAAAAAAAAGTGTTACATATTAATTAGTAAGTATTAAGAATGATGTTGCACCGTATATTGTAAACACTTGTTATAATTTACGTAACGACAAATTGGTATCGAAAATAAGTACGTAGGTTTGATAAAGCGTTGAAGTCGATCCCACGCGGACTGTGGAGCCAATTATTTCTTGATTTATCCAGCTCGGTTTATTTATTTATTCAATTAAAGAGGAAAATTGTATGAGAAAGCCGTTTATAGTTTGAATGTGAGCACTAAATTATATTTAACACAAGCCTTTGTTTTGTTGATAGTCTTTATTCCTTACATTATATTAATAAATACGAATATGTTTGTTTATATTTGGATATTTCATTTTTTTCTAAGATGAAAATTTTGTAGGTATTACATATCTTTGTAAAAAACAAAAATTTACTGATGATTCATAAGTGGTTGTAACTGTGTATATGTATGTATAATATTATTTTTTTTATGTATTAAATAATTTTGAATTATAATTACGTTTTTAATGAGCTACTTTTATTATGCAACGAAAAAAGTCCACATTAGTATTATTATAGGTATATGTGGGTTATATATTTATATAGATATTTATTACTGTCCTTCAGGACTATTTCGGCTACAGTGGCTGATCTCTTTTGACTCAGCCATCTGCATACAAGTAGTGTAGTTTAGTATAGTTTCACTCTTAAGCTTGGTGAAATAATAATTTCATACAACCGGTGAGTTAAAGCGGCTTTACGTGCTCTCTAATGGCACGGCACGTTATAGAGAATTTCTTGATAAAAAAACTTAATAACAATGGCACATCCTGGGACTTGAACCCAGAACCTCTATAGTCTATAGCCATATCTGTAGCCGTACATGCTAGCTACTAGACCAGCCAGGCAGCCCTATATTTATTAAGCTTACAATGAAATAAGAATGACGAAATAATTCCTCTATCCATTAACTAAGCTTTTATTAGACTATGTATGTATGTATTCAGCCCTTTTTAATGTCCCATTGCTGGGCACGGGCCTCCCTTCAATAAGAGGGGAATCAGGCCATAGTCCACCACGCTGGCCAAGTGCGGGTTGGCGGACTTTACATGTCTTTCGAAAACTTGCTAGGTTCTCTCAGACATGCAGGTTTTCTCACGATGTTTTCCTTCACCGTAAGGCAAGTGGTAATCATGTTAGAAATGATTCGCACATGAAAATATCAGAGGTGCGAGACCCGGGATTTGAACCCGCTTCACTCGGTTTCCCAAGCGAGCGCCTTACCACTGGGCTACCACTGCCTGCATTATTAGACTAATACAATTGTAATTTGGAAATAGTAGTTCTCATATTTTTAAAAGAGGTTTTCATCATTTATTATTCATATAACATATTATCTCTAATATCTGAACTCTAGTTCAGGAAAAATTTTAAAGCGATTTTGAAGTCAGTGCATCTGTTTGGTGGCCATATAAGCTCTACATTGGTAATGTTCAGCTTTAATGGTCTAGTGGCTAGCATATAGGGCTGTAGATTCAGAGGTCCCGCGTTCGAGTCCCGGGTCAGCTGAATTTAGTTATTGAGTCTTTCTGGTAAGAAGTCTCAAAGCCTGATGTTGAAAATTGCGCGGTGTTTCACCCCCGTGTCTTGAAGAGCACTTAAAGTGTTGGGCTCGTGCCTGATCTCTCACTAAACGTATCAAATTGTCGTCCGACCGGAGTTTGAGAGTGACAGGAATAGTGAGTACTTGTGTCTGCGCATACACTTGTGCACTATAATATATCCTGCGCAGTTGGCTAGTTCCCGTGAGATTGGCCGCCATGGCCGAAATAACGTCATCATCATCACGTTGATAACTATTTTGAAATAACAGACAGTTATTTTCAATTTTATTTCTAAAAAAAAGTTAGCCTGAAATATATAAAAATTTACATTATAAATTAAGTTAAATTATTAGTTAACTTTATGGTTAACGGACTTATATAGATGGTGTTCAATGTTTATATAAATATCCATAAAGACTGAATAGCGAAATCTAATCACCATCTTTGACACATATTGAGTTAATACAATCTATGGCATTAATATTCATTTCTCTAATGGCCTACAATTTACGTTTATTTTCCAAGATAAAGCTAAACTGGATATAAAATAATATGTTGTTACTGAGCAGTGCTAGGCGTTTCTGGAGGTAGTCCTTTAGAGGAAGCGTTTCTTTTGTTGGATCTTGTAATATGTTTGTATTTAAAGTAATATCTTGTTATTTACTTATTTACTAAGGGATAACCAACAAAAGATACATTAATATAGTATGATACTCATATGCTAACAATAAATGTTCTTTATATTATATATATCACAACATATATAGCAATATCACGTCTAGTAACATTATTGAATTTTAAAATATTTAATTACAAAGTACAAAATTAGTGAAAACATAATAAGTATATAAGTAATAAATAAATTATAAGTATGATAATACAATGTTAAAATTATAAAATAAAAAAAATGCCAATTGAAAAATAATAAATTACATAATCAGGTATATAATACAATTTTAGTATGTATATTATGTAGCTATATACTAATTATCTTATTATTTTTATTATTTAAGTTTCATTTTTAATAAACTATTTATTTAAAAAAAAACATAAATACCCTACACATAGTGATAACTCTGTAAACGCGAAAGTTTGTACGTGTTTGTTACTCTTTGACGTTAAAACAGCTGGGCGGATTTGGATGAAATTTAGTACACAGATAGATAGTATATAGGCTATTTGTAATAAAACTTCACAAAAGGTGACGTTGCATATACATAATATGCGTTGCATATATACCTGGGCGAACGAGCTTCCCTCGGAGTTCTTTTTGTTATATCGTATTTTTTAGATTAAAAAAAAACGAAAATTTTTAATAAATACAAAAACAGGATTTGAATCTGAACACACGTGATGTCAATCTAGCACCTTGGCCGCTTGATCACCATGTTTATACCCGAGCGTAAGAAATTATCGACCATATTTTGCGTGGAATAATGCGAAAGAGAACCGCATGAAAACTCGAAAACACGCGTTTTCTGACATAAGACTAATCTAGATAGATTTTTCGCCCCCGAAAACCCCTACATACCAAATTTCAGCGAAATCGTTAGAGTCGTTTCCGAGATCGCTGGTATAAATAAATATACAAGAATTACTCGTTTAAATATATTAGATAAATACAAAATAACCAGGGACAGCCCGGGAGTATCGGAGCGACGCGAGGGTAAGTCGACAGTTTTAATAATATGTTATAGTAATTTATTTATTTTAAAAAGCATGAATCTCTCCGCTCCGCTCATCACAAACATTTTACTTTCAAAGTCTCGAGTCCCATTACATTGTTATACGACAATAATACAAGCGATCCGTTCCACCGTCCGACGAGATGTTTCGGATAAAGCCTCCTTACACTTTAGTGGATGGCCATTGTGATAACAAACATAGAATTGCGTTTAAATGGTTATGAGTGAACAGTACTGTTAGTTTAGTGAAATTTTATAAGGACATACTTGGTTGGATTAACCCTTCATTCTCTTTCGCGACTCTGCTAGGGAAATCCCCCACAGGTACATACATATAATATGTTTGACTATTGTATGTATGTATATTGTGCATGTATGATTGCCCGCGGCTCCGTCCGCGTTCAGATGACCAAAAACTAAATTCTTAGATTTTACATATTAGTATACTCTTACATTGCAGTTTTTGTATTTTTTCTCAGAAGTGAGATATTTTCCCGCAGTAAAAAGTATCCTATATGTTGACCCAGATAGCCAGCTGTTACCATAAAAAATTTCATTAAAATTTGTCCAGTAGTTTTCTCGTGATGCGGTAACAGACAGATAGACAGACAAAAATTCTAAAAACTATAGATTTGACCTCTGTATCGATAATAATGACTATTTCAATAAGATTTCCAAAAAAATATTTAATGTACAGATTCGGCTTAGTTAGAATTTTATTATAGGTATAGATATAGATAGGTAGTCTATGTATAGATGTACAATGTACATAAATATTGTATCAGGAATCAAACCTGTGACTAAATATTTATCTATAAGTCACAAAGGTATATTTATTATAACCAAGGCATCATTTAAAATTCAATTTTGAAGGTGTAAAATATTAATGATAGAGAATATTGTATACAAGTACAAATTATCGACAACACTTTCAAAGTATATTTAGATAGAACTATTGATTAGTTTTCAGTTATCTTAGGGTTTGCTAAACATTCATCAATCAAAAATATATTGATATAAATTAAAACTTAATTTTCCGTATCATGTATATAATTTTATCTATTTTTAACAGATTTTTCGCGAGAATTATGATTATGATTATCGCGAGAAATATGATTGTAAATTACGATTTATAGAATATTTTATCGCTTGATAAAATTTTCAATTATTTTAATATGTATTCATTTTAATAAATGTAAATAAATCTTTACTAATATTATGAATAGTGCTGGTATGTAGGTCTTTTACAAAGTACATAATTGTACATTTTTATAATAATCCTGTTCTATTAGCGTCCAACTGATGGACATGGGTTTCTAGTGTAAGAAAAGAGGCAAAACGGGCTTATACATTTTATATAAGCAACTCGAAATCATATTGAAAATGATATTTCTACATGAAAATCTTAGACGGAGACCACGCTTGAACTCGATTCACTTGGCTTTCGAAGTGAGCGGGTTATTACTTGGCTACCAGAGCCATTTTTCCTAAGTAAAAAGTTACTTTTTATATTCGACTAGCGAGTTACTGTTGCTTCGCTCGTGTGCCTATCTAAGTACCTAACTATTACCTATATGTTACTTTAGGTCATAATCCATCAGTGTACTAAATTTAGTCCAAATCCTTCTATCAGTTTCAGCGTGAAGGAGTAACATACACATACAAACTTTCGCATTTATAATAAGCGATTGCATTAAAAAGTGTTTTTTTATAGGGAAGCTGGGAGTTTTTTGCTAAAAGGTACTAAAAGGTGAGGCATGAGACATGGATATATGTATGGATGTATATTTGTTACTTTTTCATGCAAAACCTACTGAAGTACTTATACATTAGAGTAATATAAAGGCTGTAATGCTGAAAATACAGTAATACATAGTAAAAAAGCTCGGAAAAACGCTAGTATTATATACCTATAACTAAAACCCACGCGAGTAAACCAGCGAGAAATTCTAAGTTATCAGAACCTTTTCAAAGTGCAATACTTACGACGTTTTGATTAATCTGTAGACTGTAGCGTACGCTTAAGCTGTGCATTAATCAGAATATTATGTTAATAATTATTGGTACCAACAATTTATTAATTGGAACAAATTTATTTTAAAACTATCTCAGAGCTAATCAATATGCTGGAAATGTTTTACTGACCATTAATAAAATTAGGAGTGTGGCGGAACTGCAACGTTTGGTGCTTGGAGTATGGTTGGGACTATATATTACATAGGTCACACGATCAAATTTGTTTTAAGATAATATTTATCTTATTCGATTTTTCCATACATTATAGGTCTTTAAGCTTTCATGGTCACGGACAATGTTCCTTTTATGAGTTCCCAATATTTGGGAACTGTTGCTGTTCGCTTGTAACAGTGCTGAAATATGGGGAAGTCAAAGATAGTGAAAAACATGGTAAATGCATTGTTTCACATAAAACATCATCATATTGCTTAGGCAAAAGTATAAAAAAGAATTTACTGTTACCATAATAATAATAACGTCCTCTCAAACGATTTCGGCCACGGCGGCCAATCTCATTGAGACTAGCCAGATGCGCAGGATATATTTTAGTGCACATGTGTACTCGCAGACACAAGTGCACTCTCTATTCCTCTTACTCTTAATGTCCGGTGGGACAATACTTTGACACGACCAGTGAGAGTTAAGACGCAGGACCGACGGCTTTCCGTGCTTTCTGAGGCACGGGGGTACAATACCATCAACTTCCCAACTCTGGGCTACTACTGAAAATATCTTAACAGAAGATCCCAGTGACCAAACTTGGCCAATCTCGTCGAGACTAGCAATATGGGCAGGAGATATTATACTACATAAGTGCATCGATCCGGGACTCAAAAGCAGGACCTCAGCATCTGCAGCCGTACATGCTATCCACTAGACTAGTGAGGCCGTTACCATAAAATACATTAATCTATATAAGAATATTCTATTTAAGATTTTAATATGTATCTGTCTAGATAGCAAGTTTAGTAGTTACATTTCAGTTAATTATATTTATAAAATAAACAGCAGTTTTATTCACAAATACCTCGTAAAAATATGAAAAAATATATATATTTAAAATCATTTCCATAAAAAAATACCAATACAAGATGTGAAAATGTTGTTAATTTATTAAAAAAATATATGATGTAAGAACAAAATGTACGAAGAGGAAGATCCCAATAAAATTATTTCCAAGGTTCGTACGGCGTCGGTCGTAAATTTCTCTATTAGCTTGAACCTGTTCAAAGTGCACCGACAAACAAATGCTCGCTAGTAAACAACTTACACTATAGATAATACTTTGATCTCAATGCATTCATAACATTTATTCTACGTACTACACACAGTAGTTAGGTTACTAGTATTTTATGCCCATAACGTAATTGAAAGATTTATTATTATAATTTTTGGCAAAAAGATTGATTTTTAGGTTTTTGCCATATAAAATACCAAATATAGTGATTATTGCCTTCGTTGTTCAAGTTACAGATATAATAATGTAGTAGACTATAGTCAATATGTATCTTACAATGTATGTAACATTAAAAGAAATAAATCTGCGAACTTCTTCGCAGGTGGCATGGTATGATAGACAGGTATTACCAGTGTACTTAACTCTTAGATCCTGCAATATTTTTTAATGCTGGTAAAATATTTAGCGAACTTGTTGTTAAATAATGTACTAATTAAATGTGTCATTATACGAAAAGCTCGTCGAACAACTTGTTTTTATGTCCCCATGGATCGTAAAAAATTTTAGTATGCCCTGCGTTCGATTCATATAATCTCTACCTAATGCTTAAGCATCTAATAAATGTTTTGTTTTGGTTGTTACTAAACTGTTAATCAGTATATAAATGTGGGGGACCCAAATATTTCAAATATAATGTTTTTTTTATTAGGGAGCTAAGTAATAAAAGCATAAATGAAATAATACTTTTTTGTTTACAGACTATTTGTATTCAGCCCTTTTTAACGTCCCACTGGGCACGAGCCTCCCTTCAATACGAAGAGGATCAGGCTATAGTCCACCACGCTAGCCAAGTGCGGATTGGCGGACTACATATGTAGTCTGCTTTCGAAAACTTACTAAGTTCTCTCAGACATGCAGGTTACTTCACAATGTTTTCCTACACCGTAAGGTACACACGTTGGAAATGATTCGCATATGAAAGTATCAGAGTTGCGAGACCCGGGATTTGAACGCGATTTACTCAGTTTTTCAAGCGAACGCGGTGCCACTGGGCTACTACTGCCTTACAGATTATCTATTAGTGGTATTTCCTATTAATAACAATTAATTGAGAAACAAAAAAAAAATACTTAAACCTAAATTCTTTTATACTAAACTTAGAGCTACCATACAGTTTTAAATTGAAGCAATTATGTATTAGTATTAATAACGAGTAATAAACACACAAATACATTACAAAAAGCTTTTTTAATGATAACGTGAAAAATATAAACCATTCTACTACACTAAAATATCTCGATAAAATAATAATTTTGTATGCAGCTTCACGCGCGTTGATGTCTAAAGCAAGCAACCCCTTGGACCCTGGACGTGATACCTGGAATAATCATTTCTATCAAAGTATCTACATTGTAATTCTATTTTGAATTCTAATATACCACAGTAATTTGAATGTTTATACATACATTAATATACATATAACGAGAAATATTACATAGGTCTCATTTCAAATGAATATTTTAGATAACTTTTCAACACAGTCATACAATAGGTCGTATACAATATAACTATATACATTCATCATTCCTCAATTGGCTTATACAAGATGATATTCCATAAGCGCCATCGCTAATAGTAGACTAAAAATATTTGGAAATGACATAATATCTAAATGTTATGTGAACTGGTCGAATTTCGATATTATATATTGTTTGCCTTCTATAAACAACATTGATTTCAGCATTGAATTTGTAGAGGCTATTTTAGAACATAAATTACATGATAAATGAATATGACAAAATAAAGTTCTCACATCCTATCAACACCGGTCAATATGCGCATTCGTCATGACACCTTGATACATAAATTCATCTCGTATACCTCAGCCATTTCAACTGCTCTACAGGGGGTCTACCTGACCCCAATAATAGTTCATCGGCCTTAAACAGCTTGACCTAATTTCTAAATAACTAGTTATAACCATAAATCATTAATTAATTATCTTCCAATAATGCTTAAGATTTATCATTTTCAAATTGAGACGATTTGTTATGCAAAATGGACATACAATTAACTTCTATACGTGGAAATTTTAATTGGCTCTAGCTTTAATCGGTTAGTTTGACTCTCGTTTACGTAAACTTTATAAATAATGATGGACAACGACTAAATATTGTTTAATGTTAGGAAATTTTCATTCCATAATTGATTCACAATCATCAATATTATAAAACTAGTGTTTTTTTTGCGGCTCTACCCGCTTTCGTAGGACAATTTATGGTGAAAGGTAGCTTATAGTTTTCCTCAATAAATACGTTATAAATACACAAAGAGTTTTTAATTTGGACAATTAGATCCAGAGATTAGAATGTTGAAACAAACAAACTCTTCGGCTTTATATATTAGTATAGAGTATTTAATTTTGCGTTATATTTTCTATTCTAACCATATATCACTTGTTTGTGGAAGCTTACTTGGTAAATATATTTTTGTTGTAAATTTGATGTTTTGTAATACTTTTCTTTACCCTCTAAAATTAACGAATAAACATAGCCAATGATTACTCGTGACTTCTTTTACGCACAAGATTCCCAAAAGTGTGTTTTGTGTACAGGTTTGATTACATCAATATAAGATTTTATTATAAATAAAGCACTAGCTTTTATTAAAAAGCTCTTAAAATACTGTATATATAAAGTTCAATTACGAAATTAAAATAACGATAAACTTAAGTAAACTTATTAAAAAAGGTTACTCATATCAATAATTTAAAATAATACAGATGAATTAAAAGCTTGACTTTTTAAAAGTTTTAAAGTGTGCTTTGATCGTGAGCTTTCTATCTTATGTCTATCAATCATCTGTCCATAATGTAATAAGAATTTATGTAATAGTTTATTCAAATGAAAAAATCATACATTATTATAAGTTTAACTTACACATTACGAACTTGTTCTATATTTTTTTAAGAAAAATGACGATATAACCAAAAGGATAGGTAGTAGAATAACACTTAATATCATTTGTTTTTAATTTAATTAGATTTAACAGTTTTGAATTAAAATGTTAACGAATCTTAACAAATACGTCTAGTAAATGCATTTGTAGTATTTTAAAAAGAAAGAGGTACTTGATTTGTATTCTAATTTTTTTATTGTGGATCCGTATCTATAATTTTGGATTATTTTTATATTTTTTTAGAGAATGTCATATTTCAAGGGTATTACAAAAAGGAAACCGACCCCTAAACATAAAACAGTTACTTTTAAATGATTCTGAAGCTGGTAAATCTTTTTTTAATATTTATTACATTAAGTAGTAGATCACTGGTAACCCGCTTACTTAAAATCTGAGTGATGTAGGTTCAAACCCTTAATTCGCACTTTTGAGATTTTCATGTGGAACTTATTATCAACATGATTACCACTTGCTAATACGGTAAAGGAAAACATCGTAAGGAGACCTGCACGTTTGAGATACCCTAATTAGTTTCACAAGACGTGTGAACTCCTTTATCTCGCACTTGCCTTGATTGTCTAAAGCATGACCATCTCATTGAGGAGAAGCCAGTGCCCAGCAGTGGGATGTTAAAGGGCTGAATTATTATATAATAATAATAGAGCTTTATTTAATTCCTTACAGATTATAGTAATAAGTTCGTATACATATTATTAATTTTATTAAACATTGAGCACTTTCTATTTTTATAAGTTAAGTTAAGTTATTTATTTTAGTTGTTAGTTGTTTGTATGGATCCCGTTCGGGTAAAAGCCTCCCCCAAGGAATGCCACAATTTTCTATCTTTAGCTGTGCCCAGCTAACTTCCACCTGCCATCGCTACTATTTCGTTTGCCCATCTCGCGCTTGTTCTGGTGCCTCTTGATCCTGACCACTTTACTGACCCTAGGGTACATTTATGGTCCTTGTATCGAGCTAAGTGACCCGCCCACTTCCATTTTCCCTTCAGTGAAAAAGTTAAGGCATCGCATACTTTTGTCTTTTTTTGGATGTCAACCTTCTTTATCTTATCGTTCTTATCATATTATATATTAATTATAAATATACTGTATAAAGTGGTAAATTATTAAAAAGCAATAGTAATAATAGAATACAGTACTAATAAGCAATGTCTATAGACCTAACAAACTAGTATGAACATACCGATTATACATAAAATCTCACACATCGGCTCTCAGGCTCACATTAACATATCATTACACTAATGTTCCAGTAATTTGTAGTGTAGTACACAAGCCGGCGTGTTTACATAAATCAGGGGAGTTATTTTAATGAGATTCGATAACTCCTATATCGCCTTAATGATAATATATCGTGCGTTCCGAAACGATACATTCTTAGTGGTTTGTTTCGCTTAGGTCCTGGAAGAATGTATGTATTTTTAATGACCGACGAATATTTATAGAAGTGAATGTAAAAACTTTAAAAAAAATCAATGTTCGTGGATATTTTTTATATGGTAGAACCCTTTGGTTTCTCATCTTTGATGTTAGTTGCCAAAAAAACCATCTTCGTCGTCTAAGAAAATCTACTACTACCTACCAATAAATGTATTCCATAATGAATAAATTTTATTTAATATTTACCATAAATTAACAAGTAATAAAATTATAAATGTAAATTTGACATAATAGTGCAGGAAAATATTTTTTATTATGACATTTTATACATTAATATATAGACCATAGTGGAAAACACCATAAACTTATGTAATATTTTATCAAGAAGTCCGATTCTCTCTCACAATACAGACCACCTCAGTCCTCGCTAATTCCCTTTTATTTTATTTGCCTTTAAGCTATTCTCTGAATATAGAACTATTTGCATGGTTCCATCGGAATTTTTTGATGACTCTAGATTCTAAAAATATTTCCTTTGTTCGAAACCGAGACATTTATATGATAAAATCGTCAGTTTTTGACAAATGTCGTAAAATTTTATGACATTCAAGACAATAGATAAAAATGCAGGCTTCTTTCAATAATGTCTGTTCTGGCATTTTATAAATAAATAAAATAAATATGTTGGGACATTACCACAAAGTAACATCTAGTTCTATGGCTACGAGGCTTGTGTTATGAATACCAGATAGTTGATACACTATACATATATAACTTTAAATACGTACATACATATTATAACTATAAACACCCATGACTAGAGTACAAACATTCGTGCTCATCACACAAATGAATGCCCCCAGCGGTATTCGGACCCGCGACCGCTAGCACATCAAGTAGGGACTACAAACTGAGCCAAATGTGTCGTCACAATTTGACAACAAAATTTGTATAATAAACAAAGTTTTATAAATATTTTGTACATAAGACCACCATGAATTTATATCTTTTGCTCAGAAATATCCAAATGTTTATTTTATTGTTGTGATAACCAAACTTAAACACTTAAAGTTAAGTTACATTTAAGTTTAAGAGGTTTTTGCGTAATATGCAAAGTGACAGTAAGCGGCTATTTAGATTATTTGCTTATAAAATAGTGCTTTGGTCTTTACATGCTTTAAAGATGAAAATAAAAACAATGAAACAAAATGTCTACGACTTTTTTGTTTTTAAATATAAATATACTTTTTTTTTATTTTACCTCTAACGCATCAACATTAACTAACGTATTATTTATTAATACTATAAGGTCAAAGAGTTTCTTTTAAATGCACTAATCTCTAGAACTTAAGATTCAACTCGAAGTTAGATTTGAAAAAAATATTACAAATTAACGAGTTTAATTAAAAATTATATGTTAAAAATTTTAATTTTAAGGTTATTATTTATTGATTATAATAAATTATAAACAACTATATGCCTAGTTTTTACTAATAGGTATCTAGTCCTATACCCGCGGCTGGCAGTGGTTATGTAAACTAAAAGGTAAAAAGTTTGAAATAATTTCTATTTTTTTGAAGTCGGTTAAAAATTCAACCCCTCTATTTTCACCTCTATAATGTAAATTTCTAAAGAGCTTTTCTTCGCGGAATCTTATAGTTATATAAGATTAAAAATTATCATCTGACAAAATTTCATGTGCCGAACTTTGAGATTTTGTTATCAATCCATGAGTAAGTGATATTTTGATATGACGTGCAAACATACAAACAAAACGTATTTTCAGGGTTTCGTACCCAAAAGGTTTCAACCCTATTACTAAGCCTCCGCTGTCCGTCCATCTGTCTGTTAGCGGGCTGTATCTCATGAACTGTAACAGGTAGAGAATTGAAAATTTTACAGTGCGTGTATTTCTATTGCCGCTATAACAACAAATGATAAAAAACTAAGAAGGCTAATTTCAAAATGGCTGGCATGTAAATAAAAAAAATATCGATTAGTACATACATAGTGGTACGATGGTACGGAACCCTACGTGTGCGAGTCCGACTCACACTTGACCGGTTTTTAACTGAACGAGACAACTCATACTTGGACAGTTATAAAATACTATTTGTCATTAAAAGCAAACCATTGGCCTTACAAAGAATAAAATACATAATATGTAATAACACATAATGACTTTCTGTCCGCGGCCTGCAGACCGTGTCGCATTGTCTGTCCGTCCATCCGGCCAGTAATGATATACTATTATCTTGTATCAAGTTACTTCGTTATAAGCGACATTTTTAGAATTATGTCAGTCACATGTCACCGTTATGTTTTTTCGGACTCGTAAAAATTGGTTTGTTAGGTCTTGCGGACTCTTTCTTTGCAATCTATGCTTATATTATAAAGAGGCAGAGTTTGTTTGTTTGTTTGAAAGTGCTAATCCAAGGAACCACTAATCCAATTAAAAAAAATTTTTTTGCATTAGATAGCTCTCTTATTAAGCAAAGGCTATGTGTCTTATTCTATATTATATCATCATGCTACTACCCAAGGGAGCGGAGCAGTAATCATAAATGTCAACAAATCGGGCAGACTGCCATTGTATTCAGCCATTTTTAACGTCCCACTGCTGGGCACGGGCCTCCCTTCAATACGAGGGGAATCAGGCCAAAGTCCACCACGCTGGCCAATTGCGGATTAGCGGACTTCACATGTCTTTCGAAAACTTGCTAGTTCTCTCAGACATGCAGGTTTCCTCACGATGTTTTCCTTCACCGTAAGGCAAGTGGTAATCATGTTAGAAATGATTCGCACATGAAAATATCAGAGGTGCGAGTCCCGGGATTTGAACCCGCTTCACTCGGTTTCCCAAGCGAGCGCGTTACCACTGGGCTATCACTGCCTGAGACTGCCATACATTACTATTAATAGCCAAAGTTTTTTTTTTACTTTCCGTGCGAGCGAAGCCGCGGGTTCTACTACTATAGGTATAAACGTCATTTGTCATCTCATATGTTGTACTGAATTTGTTCGGTTTGTCTAAACATGTATTATTCCGAACAGATTGTTAGACTTTTATCGGAACATTAATATAAATCAGAAACTTTTTATGTATGTATGTGTGTTTGTTACTCTTCCGCGCTGAAACGGATGAAATAATGTATACAGATAGGTACTTGTTATAACAAGAATAGTTAGTAATAAGAATTAGTCAAAATATGGCTCTGCCTTTATAAAATATTATAAATACTAGCGACTCACTCTCGCTTTGCTTGGGTTCGTCCCTAGATTGCTTCCGAAAAGAAACTATTTTTTTTTTGGTTTTAATTTTTTTTTACCCTATTTTTTTCTAAAATAAAAGTAGCCTAAGTTACTCCTTATTACATTAGCTATCTGCCAGTGAAAGTCCCATTGAAATTGGTCCAGCCGTTTCAGAGATTAGCCGAAATAAGCAGACAGACAGTAAGACAAAAATTGTAAAAAATATTACAGACAGACACTCCAATTTTATTTATCTGTATAGATAAAAGGCACCTACATACGTATCCAAGTGTTGCGAAGGTAAGACGCTTGTTACTTATTATAGTCAACTCATGAGTAAGTGATATTCTGATGTGATGTGCAAACATACAAACAATACTTACGGACTTTTAGAGTTCCGTACCCAAAGAGTGCCAATATATTGAATAGTACTCGTTTACTATATGTATTAAATCGAAAATGATTTGACCTATGAAATTTGGCAGAAATAATGAAGTCTAATGGCTATTGTAAGATTTTATGAAATTCCAGTGTTTTTGCTGCTAGAGACATCAAGATGAGTTATTTTGAATTAACAATTAAGATACGCGAGTGAAATCGCGTGCAATGTTAGTTTTATAAAATTAAAAAGTCCTCTGACTGTATTTTTTCCTACCACATTGGATCTCACGGGTAAGAACTAATAGAAAATATTATACGGCAGAACTGCGGTATATTAACATATTATGTACCACATATCTCAGGACTACTTTACTTTTTTAGATCAGTGTTAGATCTTATCAGTACCTGAGTATGTCAATGTTATTTTTATTCCATGAATGAATGAGTTATACTATACTATGAGGCTTAGGCAATACAACTACAACACAACTAAAATGTGTATGGAAATGATATATCTATGCGTTATATCACGTGATCGCAAAGTATGATTTTTAAATATACTTTTGTTTTGTTTTAGCGATGTCGTTAGTAGAAATCAACTTGATAATAGAAAATATGATGTGATGATGTCGTTTTCATATATATTTTGTGTTTCTATTAGCGATGTAGATTGTCTAAGCGGGCTTGACTGGGCTATACTTTGTAAAAATATCATAAAATGTATTTATAGATTTTAAAATGTCTGTGGCTCAAATGTAGGCTTAAACATAAATTTGTCGTATTATATATTTATGAGATATTTTCTACCTATTTACAAGTACAACATAAAATTATAAGTATTTCTAAATATCGTCGCCCTGCTGCTTTTTTGTTTAAACGACCGATATTTGTTGTACTTTACAGTACATTTAAGTTTTTTCCTCTATTTTAAAAACAAAGCCTTATTTCTAAGATTTACATATTATAGATAAATATTCTTTTTGACTTTAATGTACTAGCGACATGCCGTCGTTTCGCTCAGGCGCGTCCCTAGGTACGCTTTAAATAGATGAAAATAGTTATTACTTTAAGAAACAGACACATGCTATCGCGGACTTTACTGTAGGATTTTTAAGACCTACAATTTTCTAGTACATCTGTTTAGATGAAATATTAGCCGTTTCGCTGCGAGCGATTGATATTGTATTGTTCAAAATGGCTTCGTAAAAACCCATTATTTTTTAGTAATGTGTAAAAGATAAAAATAGAACAAAAAGTGCCCAAATGGAATAAAATTAATCAACTCAAGTTTCTAAGACGATTACAAAAAGATATTGAAGTGTCAAGAGAATAAAAATCATGGCTATAGACTACCAAATTTATTATAAAATTAGTCCTTTTATTATTGAATCATCTAAAAATATAAATTAACTTTGATCTTATACGAGATTATATAAATTGAGACTGCATCAAGTCATTATCTGAACTTTGAGGTATCTAAAATGGAGTCGTAATGCACTTTAAGCCTCTTAGGTGACATAATAAATGTAAAACTCTATGGTTTTATGGAAACTAGTTAATACTGTGTGAGAGTTTTTTAATGTTTGTGGCATAGAAAATATTTTTAATTAAACTAGCGACTCACCCACGCTACGCTCGGGTTCGTTCATACAGACAGACACGCAGTCGGACAAAAATTCTATGTTAATAATAATGACTATTTCAAAAAGATTTTCCAAAAAATATGTAATGAAATAATAAGTATCGTTTTCGTTTTGGTTAAAATTACTTCTCAAGTGTATTAGATCGATATGTCGTTCGCCGTTTAGAAGAAAAATTAATGATAAAATATGTAGGTCAGGTAGAGTTTGGCAGACCATCTAAAGATATTGATATATTATGTAGGCTTAAAACTGCTGCTTATAATACTTTCTGAGATTTACGCGAATATTTGTCATTTAAAAAAATACTATATTTTTGGATTTTTTCGCGGATTTATTTAGATTTTTGTTTCCCGACGTTTCGAATGCTTTACAGCAATCATAGTCACGGGAGAGCATATATATAGTTGTTACAGACAGTGCCTACGCACAAAATTACAAAATGTTTAAAAAAAATCATTTTTATATTTTTTTAAAATCATGTTGTAATTTCGTCGTCGGGAACCAAAAATCAAAATAAATCCGCGAAAAAATTGGGAAGATAGTTTTATTTAAAACTTCTGTTCATATTATGAGATATCTCATCGCAAGCTGTATTGTTTATTAAATTAAGAAATTAAAATAAATAAATAAATAAAAAGAATATACTACAAAAAAGTGAACCATATATGTTCGAAATATAACGAGATATACAAGATTATTCTGTTTGTAAATTGCAATAACTATGTTTATATCTTTAAGGATATTTTTTTATTTGTATTAAGCTGCGTATACTTTAAGTTTACTATCACATTAAAAAAAAATAAAAACCGACTTCCAGGCACTGAAAAATAAAAAATAAGTAAACGGGGGTTTTCATTTAGAATAGATACTTAATCAGATTTTTTCGAAGTCGGTGCCAGCCAATACAAGTCAAAGCACACCGACTTCGAAAATATCTGATTAAGTATCTATTCTAAATGAAAACCCCCGTTTACTTATTTTTTATTTTTCAGTGCCTGGAAGTCGGTTTTTATTTTTTTTTAAAAAGTTATTATTTTTCCATTTTTAGTGTAGACGTATCATCAATACAAATTAATCAAGCCCAAACACCAGGTAATTGCTGTAAATCGTTGAGGAGTTCCCTCAACTATCTTTCGGATGCATCATCAGATCGACTCCAGACCTTCATTATATAGTAGTGCTTTAAAATACCTAATGAAAATGTTATCAAACGCACTAGTCGCCGCTACAATTTTCGAAAGTTCTCCTCGATTTCTCTGGGATCCCATCATCAGATCCTGGTTTCCTTATCATGGTACCACTCTTGGGATATCTCCTTTCCAACAAAAAAAGAATTATCAAAATCGGTTCATAAACGACGAAAAAATGCCCGAACAAACATAAAAAAAAAAAAAACATATATACGGTCGAATTGAGAACCTCCTCCTTTTTTTGGAAGTCGGTTAAAAATAACCATTTATGGTAAACCAATACTTATTGTTATAGATGCAATAGTTAAAGGAATTAAATATTTCTCACATCGAGTGAGCATTGACATATATTTAAAGTAAAATACTTATGACTTTATGAAATAATGATTATTTTATTACTAATTATATATTAAGAATAAGAAGTATTGATAAGACCTTGCATTGTTGTAAAACAATGTTAATTATTATTTATATACATCCACAATAACTAATAATCATTTCTGGTTTTGTACTGTTTATTTTGAACAAAAATGTTTCATATATAATATTCTATATAGAAATACATTTTGTTATATCTATACTAATATTATAAAGCTGAAGAGTTTGTTTGTTTGCTTGGTTGAACGCGCTAATCTCAGGAACTACTGATCCGATTTGAAAAATTCTTTTTGCATTTGATAGCCCATTAACTGAGGAAGGCTATAGGCTATATATCATCTCGGAAAAGTGAATGGGTCCTGTGGGATAGAGTTGTTTTTGTCTAGGGACGAACCCGAAGCGAAGCGAGAGTGAGTCGCTAGTGTAATATATAATATTTACATAAGTAGGTATAATATTTTATAATCTCGAATGTGAACCAACTTTCGCGTCTATAATTTCACTTAAAAATCGTAAAATGAGTACGGAAAATTTCATCGCCTAATTTATCCGTTAATTAAATAAAATATTGTAAAACACTACCTTAGTATTCACCGCAATACTAAGTCATAAGGCAATATAAGAAGCCTCTTGTTTGAAAATTTTCATAATTATAATCCCAGCGTTAAACATAAAAATGTCATTTATTTATTTACTAAGGTATCGCCAACGAAAGATACACTAAATAATAGTTCATACTCATAAGAGACAAATGTTCTTTATATTATAGGTTATCACAACATACAATATCGCGCTAAGTAACATTAATGAATTTTAAAATAATTTAATTACAAAGTACAAAATAATTTGTTAAAAATAATAGGTTATTGAAAATAAACAAAATAAATAAATATGTAGGAACATTAACACACAGCATGTTATGGATAATAGATAGTTTTTTTTTATGAGATTCAGTGACAAACGAGCAGACAGACCACCTGATGGAAAGCAGTACCTGTCGCCCATAACACCTACGGTTCATGCACTTAGGTTTTAAGTAACAAAAATGCAGAACCACAGGTGCGTTGTCACTGTGAGGACTAAGATGATATGCCTCTCGCCTGTAATTGCACTGGCTACCTTAAAATAAAATGGCTACCTTAAAATTGATACATTACACTAATATGAATAACTTAAAATACATACAATATATCACACAAATGAATGCTACCAACGGGACTCGAACCCGCGCCCGCTGGCACAGCAAATAGGGACACTACAAACTGAGCCGAACGTGTCGTCAAATCAAATAAGTCAAAGTATGATAGTATAATGTTAAAATTATAAAATTAAAAAAAGAAGCAATAACATAACTTATACGGTGCTTTTTGAATGCGTGATTTTTTAAAGTAGTTTTAAATAGCCAGGAGACACAAATGTCTATCTCAGTTTTATTTTCTATAAAATCATTTATTACGTATAATTTACAACTTATTATACTTATTCAAAGACGTGGCCATAAATTATAAAATTACAATTAAATGAAATAAATGCTTAACATACTTACGCTATGTGTAGTTGTATTCATGACACTTAATTTTAATTTAAATCTTGTTCGCCTGATTAGTATTGACAGTTAAAATGAGTTAGAGAATAATCTAGGCAGGCAATGTATACCTACTCAGTTGAATTGAATTAGTCATACATATAAATTTGCCTGTATTTTTTCATAAAACACCATTTTTTATTGAATTAAAAAAAAATTATTAGCTTCACTTATAATAAAGTATCTAATTAAAATCGATTTTAATTTAATATTTGTCATATTGACTTGAAACTTTATATATTAATAGTATAATATTATCGCTTTTACTGATGAGAGGAGAGCTCGTTTTTCACCCAAAAAATCAGAATTGCCATTCAGCGGGGTTATATGGTTAGCGTCTTAACATGTCTTATACAGTAATAATTAAGTGTACATCTGTTTTGTATTTTTTATTTTATTTTTTATTTTAATAGTATATATAATAAAGTACTTTTGTAAATATAAAACAAAATATTTATATAAAATATAAATATAAATTAAATATAAATATTTATGTTGACAATACATTAATTTGATACCATTAAGCAGAGACAGGGCCAGTAGCTTATAATAAGCTATTTTGGGCTCTATAGATGAGGTTTAACAACCACATATATTACAGAAGGTTTTTAGTTTTTCAAAATAATGTAAATTTTCTGCCTATATATATGTATACAAATTAGCTGAGCCCGCGGCTGTTTTGTTTTATGTTATGTCTATGTATTTATATAATATTACATTATTTGGATATTGTTCATATAAAAATACTAAAATCGGTGGGTAGGAGGGTGAAAAATACTTTACGACCTATTCTCATACCTACCAAATATACAAAAAACATTAAAATCGGTCGAGCCGTTTCGGAGGAGTGCGATCACGAACACAGTGACACGAGATATTTATATATTAGAAGATGATGCGCAAAGAAAAGCTAGTATTAGGTATTCGATTTTCATTTTCAATAGCTGTAAAATCTACTATACCTTATATTTTTATAATATTTCCTACTTTCAGGTAGTAAAATCCTTTTCAATTTTAAATCTCTCCAGTCCGTAAAATATCACTAAAAAAACAAGTGTTTTAATATAAGTAAGTGTTTGTAGATAGTATCACTGTACAACATAGTCCTTAGTCCTCGCTTTTGACCTATAGTCTGTCCCTTAATTGGCTAGTCAAAGCCTCAGGCGACATTATAATATATAATGATTTTAACGCAATTATTATAATCCATATATTACAATAATTTATCATTCCAAGTATAGTTCTCACGTTTCTGAAGAACAATAAAATGTTAGGTAAATGGCGTTAGTAATAATATTTATCACTTAGAATAATAATTGATTAATATTAGTGGTATTAATTCTATTGTTTTCGTATCCGTTTACACATGACCTGTTTTTAATTTAAATTTAAAGGTTTGTTTTATGAAATATCATATAAGTATGTATGTATATATATTTTACTTGTTTTGGCTTTATATTTAAGTTTGCACTTCTTTAGTTTGCTTCTTTTTGCTGAATTTTAATAAAGTTAAGGCACTCACTACTCATCTCAGTCATATATTTTTGGTGATGATTAGGTTATACAATGGCGGTCCCATAAGAATTCAATGAAAAATTCTGCTCATTATGGCTTACTAATAATAAATGCCTACTTTTAAAGTTATTTTAGCGTTTGAATACCTTTTTTGTTAATTACATTGAAATCTGTGCAGTTTCCACATAAGCAACTTTTCTTCTATATGTCATTAATCAGATTATTTTTAAAGTTGTCTTAAAAATTGATTCTAATAAGTGAAAATCATAATACTTTCTTAAACCATCTTCGCGGATTCATTGTGATTTTAGGTTCCCGACGTTTCGATTGCTTTACAGATGACTGATTTGTCATTGGAGACAATCTCAGAATATATCAAACTCTGTGTTAGTTATATTAAATGTACAATTTTATCTAAGTTTTAAGTACCTAATTTGTTAGTTAGGAATAATTGTTACTTTTGGTCTTAATACCTATTTATTACTTGTACTTCAACTTAAGTAACGGTTAGCAATAAAAGTTTTCGTTTAAGACAGACGTATTGAAAGGTCGAAGTTAATTTTTAGTTTATACCTTTTCGCCTTTTACGTTATGTGTTAACAAGATTCATACTAAAGAAATTGTATTCATTAAATTTTACCGCATTTAATTTATTTTTAATGCGTCGTAAAATGTTAAATGGTTTTGCCGCTTTAAGGTGTTTCTGATATGTAGGTTTCGAGTTTTAGCTTAAATGTAGGGTTGTCCTGTTTAGATGAATATTATAGGCGCGTTTTCCTCTTATAGTTAATTTGAAGCGATTATAAAGATATTTGCTTGTAGATTTTGTTTCAAAAATTTAGTTTTGGAATTTCGTACTTAAAAGTCTAGGAATTTTATTACAAACCCTTGCTTTGCTCGTGTTCGTACCTAGGTGATTCTTTAAATTGTCATAACTTTTTTATTTATAAAATGATTGAAATGAAACAAAATATACTAAATATTAAATGAAGCTTACAACATATAAGTAAAAACCGTATTCAAATCGGTTTAGCCGTTTCTGAGATTAGCGCGCACAAATGCATAGACAAACAGACATAAAACTTAAAAATTATTGTTTTGTGTTCTATTGCTTTAATAAAGACCTCCATTAATAGTTTTTCTCAAATATCTTCCATGTACAGACGGCGATGAGTTGCACTTATTATATGTATGTATGTACCTATAGATGCTTTCAAAATATGTTTTCCCGCAGCTGTGCCCCCGCATATTTCAATTATGTATTATATATATTTATTAATTAATAATAATAATTTATTGAACAATAAAACACATGAAGCAGTAAACAATATTATATACAAAAGCAAATATAAGCATAAAAATTCGTTATAGATATGATAGATTTCTTAACAAATCAGAAAAAAATAAAAAACTAAAACATTTAGTGCAACACCATAAAATAAATGTAATATTTGTGACTATAGTACTCACTTCATAATAAATAAATAAATAAAATAAATGTGTTGCGACATTAACGCACAGCACCATCTAGTTCTATGGTAAATACATATATAACTTTAAAAACACATATTATAAATATAAACACCCATGACTGGAGCACAAGCATTCATGCTCATCACATAAATGAATGCCCTCAGCGGGACTTGAACCTGCGACCGCTGGCACAGCAAGTAGGGTCACTACAATCTGAGCTAAACGTGTTGTCAAAAATACTGGTATTTTATGTACGGAACCCTTGGTGCGCGACATCAACTAGCACTTGATTGTATTTAAAGCGAAATTCATCAACGTCAACTTTATAGGATTATTTTTTTGTCTAGTCGTTAATGAAAAAATAAGTTAATTGCCTTGTAAAACGTTCTATGAATCACTTATCCTTAAAAAATTTGACCACAGCATTTTTTGTAATGTCTTCCTAAGTTCCACGAAAAATAAGGTATAATTTGAACAAAGAAGCCGTTTAAAGATTTTTTTCCTATGATATAAGCATATATGATATTTTGTTTTTTTAATATGAATACTAATTTTTGCCCGCGGTTCATTTTGTGTATACACATACATACATACATATATATTAATATAGTAATAAGACTAAATTAATAAGACAAACATATTGTCTTGTGTTGTGGAAAACTCGTTGCATGAGTCTGATTCGCATTTTCAAGAAATTCTTTTCTAAATAAAAAGAAGAATACTACATATCTATATGTATAATAAAATTGTAACTACTTAAGCCGAATCTGTACATTAAATATTGTTTAGAAAATCTTATTGAAATAGACATTATTATCGATTCAGAGGCCGAATCTATAGCTTTCAGAATTTTTGTCTGCGTGTCTGTTACCACATCACGGAAAAACTACTAGATGGATTTTGATGAAATTTGGTTAGATGATAGCTGGTTATCCGGGTCAATACATAGGATACTTTTTACTGCGGGAAAATATCTCATCTCTGAGAAATCTGTACTAAGCGTTAAAACGCAAGCAGGGACAAACCCGAGCGGAGCGAGGGTGAGTCGCTAGTATAATATAATACTTTTAATGTACTATATAACACTAAATATTATAAATTAAAGTTGACTTTGTATTTGTTCAGGTTAATCTCAGAAATTACTCTACGGTTCTTAATACGGTTTTAACCAATGGAAAAAGTGATTTGCTAGAAAGGTTGCAAACTAGAATTAATTATGGTATGATGATATTTATGTTTCTTCTAGTTTCTTCTCTATTCTTGTTATCTTATTCCAAGTGGAGCGTTGGTAAACCACTAGTGTATCTATATACATAAATATTAAATATAGTTAATTTTTAAAGAAATTACGTCATGTCCCATCAACAAGGCCAAATACTCGTAAATAGGTCGATGGCTCGAGCGCTGCAATTTTCAATTCCAGAACACAAAGATGAAATAAATACGGAAGATGACAGATAAGTAACGTAAAAAGCCTCGGTTCGTGCAAGAATGAAGTTTGGAACAAGTTCAGCGTTTGCTTAAAAATGATAATTGGTCTACTTTTAAATTTCAAGTCTTTTGGATAAGGTTATGAGAGGATATACTTACATTTCATAATAGTTATTATATATACCCATTATAATATACAGTATTATTCACTTTGGAGTCTATCTATCTATCTAATATATTTAAACGAGCGATTCTTGTATATTTATTTATTTATTCCGGCGATCTCAAAAACGGCTCTAAAGATTTCGCAGAGATTTTGCATGTGGGGGTTTTCGGGGGCGAAAAATCAATCTAGATTAGTCTTATGTCTGGAGTCTGGAGTTTTCGAGTTTTCATGCGGTTTTCTTTCGCATTATTATTTAGATGATTTCTTAGAATTGGACATAAGCATCGTGGTCAAGCGGCCAAGGCGCAAGTTAGACAATCACATATGTCCGGGATCGAATTCCGGTCGGAATATAAAGTTTTTAGGTTAGTTTTTTTTTGTATTTATTCAAGTTTGTAGTTTTTTTATCTAAAAAATACAACATAACAAAAAAAAAACTCCGAGCGAGGCTCGGTCGCTTAGGTACTTTATGTAAGTCGTCATCCACATGGTCACGTGACGTGTAACGCTAACACTCAGAGTGCCCATAGATGTCAAACCGGATAAATGTAAACAGTTTTAATTAACAAATTTTAATTTGATCAAACAATTAATTTGACATTTCAAAATAAAACTATCTTTTTGGATTATTTCGCGAATTTATTATGATTTTTGGTTCCCGACGTTTCGATTGCTTTACAGCAATCATGGTCACGGAAGAGACTAAGGTGTTAGATGTCTCAATGGCATAGTAGGTAGGCTGTCTGTAGCAACTGTGACCATGATTGCTGTAAAGCAATCGAAACGTCGGGAACCAAAAATCATAATAAATTCGCGAAATAATCCGAAAAGATAGTTTTATTTTGAAATGTCAAATATTCGCGTAAATCGACGAAAGTATGACAATTAATTTGAATTTCCAAAAATAACAACTGTTTGTTTATAGTTTTAAGTTTTCACTTCTGTCGGCCGTCCATGATAAATTTTTTATTATTGGACTAGACGTCTATCATAAATGCGTTTGCTTATGATGAGCGAAGCAAGGGTAACTCACGAGTATAGATAGATGTATGTAGTAGTTCACATACATATATATACATATGTTAGTCAATGTTTTACAATTTAATAACTAAAGTGATCATCACTTGAGCAATAGCAAACCTTCTATTAAAATAAATTTAATTCTCATTCAAACTAATAAAATTTTAACTGGATCTCTCAAACATACGCCCAGGAAATTTAAAAGTTTTAAAAGCTCTTTATTTTATATAAAAAAGGGTCTTTGTTTGTTTTTTGGTATTCAAAATTGGTTTATCCGGTTTCTTATATTCGCGATTTATTGAACTTAATTATAGAGTACAGTATAATCATCTTATTCATATAAAAGATTTAAACGATCAATTTGTCTAAGGATTTTTTGAGTAATATGATCCATTTTGTTTTAGTTATATTGTTATAAACTCTAAAGCATGTATAAAATATAACCTGGATACTAAATATAAGTTATTACTTGAATATATTGTTATATGTAATGACTCTTAACGCTTTTATTTTAAACAGGTAAAGACAAGTCTTCGCATTAAAGTGTAATAGGAGTAGTAAATGCGTGAAGTTAGATGTATATTTTAGAGGAAAATACAATAAGTTCCAAGAATCTATAGTAAATCGCTTTTATGAAATCTAGCTTTTAAAATTGCCCACCGTTTCCAAATAGCCTAAATAACAAGTTTATTTACTTAATTTGCCTGTATTTTTTATGCCTATATAAGAGATCAGGAATGGGGAAGAATCGGGAATGGAACATGCGACCTCCAACCTAACGATGTCAGTCAGACGATACACTGACTTATACTTCAATAAAAATTTACTTAAGAATGTTTTAAAGTATTTTTTATATTTTTTTGTGCTACCAAATAAAAAGCTATAATGTATGCGTACGCTAATTTGCTGTCGTGTTAGTTACGGTATGGTTTTGTAAAGCTCTTGGTAGCAATCCTTAATGGTATTTGAAAATTAGTCAATCTTACGCAAGTAGAGTCAGAATATATCATGAATAGGTTTTACATTTAGTTTTATTGACTATGAATTATAACAGAATTTAGAAAACTTTTTTAAAGTACAAAAGTAATTCACAAAAGAAAGTCCAAATTTGATATATATTGTGCTTATGTATTATTAGTGTATTTAAATAAATAAATATATAAGAACTGCTCGTTTAAATATATTAGATAACCTTTCTCGGTTAATTTTTAGTTCCTAGTTTAAATCCTAGGTCAACCTTCCTCGTGGTTCTCGTAAAAAATAATATGCGGAAATTTAAGACACTTTAAACTGTCATAAGGGCCATTCTCGAAAAAATGTTTTGATATAAAAGAATCGTTTGTGGTCCGCTGGGGCCCCCATGGATCAGGGGCCCCATGTGACCGCATTGGTTGCATTGGCATTGCTATGCCACTGGTGGCATTTTTTAAGACTCACGAGCATGGTCAATCTCAAATGGCTAAGATGATATCTAACGTACTAATAAAATAAAAAGCCATGATGTATGTGTACGCTAATTTGATGTCATGTTAGTTACGGTATCGTTTTGTAAGGGTCTTGGTAGCAACCGTTAATGATATTTGAAAATTAGTCCCGCGCAGGTAGATCGGCCGATCGATTTTTTGCTTATGCCTAAATATATTATCTTATATAGTAAATATGTAATTAATATAGCTTATAGTTTTCTATTTTTATGTATGAATCAAATGTATGAACCAACCAACATTGCGTTTTATAATAAAAATGTGTTAATTACACATTCATACAGTTTGTATGTAATTGTGAGTTATAAATTATAGATAAAGTATTTTAGCATGTTATATTCAAATAAAATTAACTTTTACAAGCTTCGATCAACAATCGAAGTTTACAAGTCATATTCACATAACCCTTTCTCAGACACGATCCAAAAATCAAATCCAAAAAATAAAAAAAAAACCGAAAAGATAGTTTTATTTAAAAAGTCATTAACATACTTATTTTGATTGTCTTAGAAATAAGTAATATTATGAAACTTTTGTTTACATAATATTTTAAAATTTTATTAAATGAACGAAACCACGGCCGTAGACTAGTTTAAACAAAATAACGAAACAAAAACTCACCTTACGGACAGAAGTATAATAAAAGGCACAAGCAAAAACACGAATCTTGTCGTTATCAAGTAATTTCGTCCAGTTTTCGTCGACGCGCGTACCAGTGGGCTCGCGCGACGCACGCATTCCAACATGGCTTCACATCCTAATTATTTGTTTCATTTTTATCATTTTGAACACATGTTTTTTCACTGGCACTGACACACTTCTGTCACACACTTTTTTGTAGACCCCTCTCTGGACATGTTTTAGAGTTGCCGCTAGAAAGGAAATGATTAAGCATTAATTTCATTACTTTTCACTTTTGATTAGTATACATTATACATTTATTTGATTTTTTAAACTTTTATGGCTAAAATTTTTATGATTTGTCCTATTTGATAAAAGAGTAATGATATATTTATTTTTACTATACATATTATACTATATTAAAATTCGATTTCGAAGAGTTGAATCTGCTGTACATTAAATATTTTTTGAAAAAACTTACTGAAATAGTCATTATCGATACAGAGACCGAATCTATAGTTTTTTTGTCTGTCTGTTTGTCCGCCTAGAAACGCATCATGAGAAAACCACTGGACAGATTTTGATGAAATTTGGTATGATGATAACTGGTTATCCGGGTTAACATATATAATACTTTTTACTGCGGAACAATAAACATAGTTTACAAAGGTGGACTTATCTCTATACTAATATTATAAGGAGGAAAGAGTTGTTTGTATGTTTGTTTGAATAGGCTCCGAAACTACTGAACCGATTTAGATGAAATTTGTTAAGACGATAGTTTAAGACCCTGGGAAGGATAGGATAGTTTTTATCCTGGAAATCATCCCTTAATGAAGACGAAAGTTTGTATGGGGAATCAACCTAGGGATAACCCCAACCGAAGCGAGTATGAGTCGCTAGTATTATGTATATCAAAATAACAGTTACATATTTATTTATTCGTCATTCGTCCTTTACAGCGATTACCACCTTATTACGTTTATTATAGCTTTGACACATTTTAATAGTCCAGCATAATTCCAGTTCTTCTCTGGTCTAAAGACATTTCCGCTTTAAAGTAGTAGAGTCAATAAGTACCAACTATTATTTTATGAAATGAAATTCTTATATTATATTTTTGTTTTCCCAAAGCAATAATATGCTAAAATATTTTACGTATTAAAATCAGCTTACTAATAACTGTAACAGTTTGTATGGGTGTATGTATTTGTTACTTCTATTAAAATGACTCGACCGGTTTGGATGAAATTTTGTGCACAGATACAGTATAACATACAACAAAGGATACACTCAGGCATTTGAGCGAAGCGAGAGTAACTCACTAGTATTCAAATATCTCACAAAATGACAATCTTAACCTAGTTATAGAATTATATATAAAAAAATCTAACTTAAGTGATCGTGCTTGCTTATCTCACTTAGACTCTACACAATATACGTAATGTAAACGTGGACGTAACTCGACACTAACAAACGTTAATAAAATAACTAAACATTGCAGTTTTGACGCGACCATTCTGTAATCATGAAGTGGAAAGTCAGAATATAACATGAATAGGTTTTATACTTTCACTGACTATGAATTCTAACAGGATTTAAAAAAAAATTGATGTACAAAAGAAGTAGATTAAATAGTAGCGTGGCAAAAAAGGTTTAAAAGAGATCATGTTTGATTTATATCGTCTTTATATATGTATGTAAAATATTTCCATGACCAAAACATATATATTTAATGTATAAATTACGTCTTAGTCTTATGAAACCAGCCTTATTAGGGTTCAGTACCTGAAGGTTGCCAACGGAACCCTATTACTAAGCTTCCGCTGTATGTCTGTTTGTCCGTCTGTCAGAGGTATCTCATGAACTGTAATAGGTAGAGAAATGAAATTTGCACAGAGTATATATTTCTATTGCCGCTATAACAACAAATAAAAAAATATATATAAAAGTACAAGAAAAATTTTTTTAACGGTCGTAATCGATCATCGAAATTAATATACTAGGTACATACATAGTGTAAAAGTCATATTAAAAAACGTTCCCTTCGTATTCTGGAACCCTTCGCGTGTGAATTCGACCCACACTTGACCAATTTTAGTTAAGCAGGTGAGATAATATGGTAGCACTTTAGTAGTCTCATGATTTCATGGTCAATATCACATGAGTAAGAGAAGATCTAATTGTACTAAGATCCTAGCTCTAGGCTGCAACATACATCTCATGACAAGATCTCATTTTTCCATCCCAACTTCTAAGCTTTAGAAGAACCTACGTTGTAACCAAAGACACAATAATCAATACTTAATGGTTAAAATGTTTGGTATTTGATATTTAAATTTAGATCTTTAGAAATACTTTTTAAAATGTACATTAAGATTATATTTAAATTTCAACAACATACAGCACAATTGAAAACGTCTTGCAACTTTGAAAACGTTTATTTAGAATTGATTTAAAATTTATTGCTGATGTAACAAAAGTGATAAACACTTTATTGGTGAGTTTTGATTCTGTAATATCAAAAATTAACCATACTAAAAAAAAGTATCTATTCTAATATTGTAAATATAACATTACCGTCTGTATGAAACTTTTCTACTGAATAGATTTCGATGAAATTTGAGGATTTCACCTTTTATCCCAGCTCGCTTACCTTATAAGCGGAGCTGCGGGCAAAAATTAGTAAGAACTAAAGCCAATTACGCAAGTTCTTTTAAATGGGTATATATATTTAGGAATATCTTAAGTAAATTAACGTAACCTTGACATTTTTAAGCTCTGATAATGGTTTAATGGATGTAGTCTAGACTCTAGCCTCGGTTAGCAAATATTATTATTTTATAATGTACTATAATGTTATCTTTAGACTTCGCATGATAATTTTTAACAAGTGATACGCCGTTTCTCCTTAACTGTGTTAGACTTACATACATACATATATTTCACGGGAATCACTTTATATATCGGGATAAAAGTGGGGGAAATTTCAGTTATGTCGATCTGTTATTGTATCCTATAATATCGTAGTATTTAATTATTTATACTTGTATAAAATTAGATACTTAGTTTTTAGTAAGTCTTTAGCTTTAGTAATACTCTCGGGTGCGTGTAGATGCACAATATACACCACATACAACATATACAGACTTTTGTATTTATAACAGTAGTGTGATTAAAGTGTATGTTTGTGATATTAAAATGGCTACTCTATATTAAGGTAATATGTACTTATTTCTATGGTACTAAGATCAAAAAAAAAAAAAAAAAAAAAAAAAAACAAAAAATCTCGTCTGTCTGGGTATTTGTACCTGATTATTTTCTAAACAATTTTAATTTTATTTACTATAAGCGATTTAAGTAACAATGAGAATTAAAAGGGTTCTCGTGAAACTGAACATTTTCAAACATTTGTGGAAGGAAAGTTAGAAATTTGGCTAATAATAATTTAGGCTATTTAATATGAAAGGTAAGTACTAATTAGCACTAAATATTTGTATATTTTTTAGACCTAAGTGGTCGCCTATGGGCGAATCATTTTCATTACACGACTACACAACACCACTTGCCTTACGATTAAGGAAAACATCGTACAGAAACCTACATATCTGATAGAACCAATCGCATTAGTCCAGAGTATGATGAATATGTAATTCCAATCACATTGGTCGACCAGTGGCCCACTGCTGAGAATAGGACTGGATTATTACTATATTATTGTATTTTTTATGCTAACTCTACAGTATCATACATATTAGTTATATATATTATGTAAATTGATAGACCTATTGTTTCAAAAGTTGTTCTAAAATATTACGTCTGTTTTTAATTTATGAGTGCACAACTCTATCACGATTCACGACTTATTATTTTATTGCTATTGTTATCTGTAATGCTATAAATTTGTTTAAAACTGTCTTCTCGGGTTACATTATTTAATATGTTAATATGCTGTAAAACTACTGTAAGCTGGCTATTTACTCATTTGTCTATTTCCCGGTTTGTTTTCGAGCGGAAAGTTTATTTCTGATGTTTTGAATGCTTTAAAGCAAGTATAGATTTATAATGTGCAATATAGGAATCATAATAATAGCAACACTAATTAGATTTTTCTTTATTTATATAATACTAACAGAACCCGAAACATCGCCCGCGTTCAATCTACAAAAAGTCTTTGGCTTTATGTTATCTAGCGATTCACCCTCGCTTCGCTCGGGTTCGCTCCTATGTATTTATATATATGACAAATTTGTTGACATTTATGATTACTGCTTCGCTCCCTTGGGTAGTACCATGATGATATATAGCCTATAGTCTTCCTCAATAAAAAGGCTATATAATGCAAAAATAATTTTTCAAATCGGATTAGTAGTTTCTGAGATTAGTGCGTTTAAAAAAACAAACAAACTATCCCTCTTTATAATAGAAGTATAATTATGGTTCTATATGGCATTTTATTGGCATTTCAAAATTATTGTATGATTTTGTGAGTGGACATCGTCTTTAGTAACTATATATTTTAAGATCTTAGTGTCTCCCGTGACTATATTTGCTTTAAAGCGTTCGAAGGTTCAGGAAACTCAAAATAAAACTGCGGGAAATTCGGAAAAATGTTTTATTTAAAATATTAAATATTCGTGTATTTTCTAAGAAGAGTATTTTGGGGAGAATGTTTGTTTTCGACTAAACATACACTAGCCTTATTAACCATACATCTGTATATACAGTGTGTATAAATACTTTACATTAATTACTTACTAAAAGGACTGTTTAAAGATAAATATTTTTTATTTCTCTAAAGGAATATTAAAATCTCAATACGATATTAATTTACTTGTTCAATAATAAATTTCTTTAGTTTTTATTATTTGTAAGCTACAAATATTATTGGTATTTAACATTCATTTTAAAATTAACATATAGGATTTAGTCGATGTAATTTGGGATAATGAAGTTATAGTCTATAGTATATAATATTATGTATATTTTGGCGGTAACTGCGCCAGTGGTATAGTGGCTAGCATGTACGACTGCACATCCGGAGGTCCTACGTTCGAGTCCCGGGTTTGAGTCTTTTTGTTAAGGAAGGCCCACTAACAGCCCGGAGTTAGGAAGTTGGCGGTACCCATGTGCCTTAAAGAGCATGTAAAACCCTCCGTCCAGCGCCTGATTTATGGTATAACTATAGAAAATATAAGAATAATTAAATAAAATATTTGTTGGTTAATAACGCATATTAAATTTTCTTTTTCATATGGGCTTTATAGACATGTGATATAAATAAAATACCAATAAAGTCAGTTTAAACATTTATGTGAACTTTAAGTAGTATAAAACTACGAATTTATAATACTTGGTTACACTACATACATTTATTTATCCTTAATGCTCGTGTACTCTTATCAGTAGTTGTAGGACATCGGAGTTACAGAGCTTTAGTATGGTTTATATAAAGATTGGGACTTTGCATACAGATGTTAGCGAGAGTTCCGCATATTTTTTTACGTTATTGTGCAATTTCTTTGATTTTAAAAATGTCCCTAATAGATCTTTTATTAAATACTTGTTTTTACTTGCGACTCCTTTTGTGTGGTAGATATAAGTACTTAGTGCGTAATGAATAAAGCCTATATGTTAATCTAGAATAAACTATCGTCATTCCGAATATGACTCATAATATACCTTTTGTTTCTTTTATCCATACTATTATTATAAGGAGACAGTTTGTTTGTTTGTTTGTTTGTTTGTTTGTTTGTTTGTTTGTTTGTTTGTTTGTTTGTTTGTTTGTTTGTTTGTTTGTTTGTTTGTTTGTTTGTTTGTTTGTTAGTTTGTTTGTTTGTTTGTTTGTTTGTTAGTTTGTTTGTTTGTTTGTTTGTTTGTCCTTCTCTCACGTCGAAACAGTGTTGGAGAGTTGGAGAGTAACATAGACTACTTTTTACCGCGGGAGATTATCTACCGCATTCCCACGGGAAAACACGTTATAATACAAACTACAACAACTCATCAAACCTATATATTATATTATATATGTATTCAGCGGTTTTATCGTCCCACTGCTGGGCACGGGCCTCCCTTCAATACGAGAGGAATCAGGCCATAGTCCACCACGCTGGCCAAGTGCGGATTGGCGGACTTCACATGTCTTTTGAAAACTTACTAGGTTCTCTCAGACATGCAGGTTTCCTCACGATGTTTTCCTTCACCGTTTTATTATATTATATATGTATATACCTCCTAAATGTATCTATTTCATACTGACCGACAAAACGTACCTAGTGATGAACCCGCTAGTATGTATATAAGCCAGTCATTCGCAAATTTTTGCATTTGCAGAGCCGACTGGTCTATTGTAGGATGGATTTTGGATGAGACCGTACGGTGAAGAGTTAATATTGATCATATCTAGATTACTAGCAGCTTATCCTCGTTTCACTTGAGTGCTCGTTTCCCTAGGTACCTTACAAGTACTCCATGTTACTTTAGGTCTTAGTGTATCTGTGTAATCCAGCCGTTTCAGGTTTAAGAAGTAACATACACACATTCAAACTTTCGTATTTACAATAGCAATTCGATTTTATTTCAGATTTATTTGTACTAAGACTGGCGGAAATTGATATTTCAGAAGACTACGACATATAATTACTATATTGTTACTATAGATATTAACCGCGATTAACGAGCGGGATTCGAAACTACGACTTCCTTTGTAGGCATAGAGTACTTTACCTCCACGCCAAGACATCATCCTACAGTAAGTTTACAAATAATTTAATAATCACTTCGGTAATATTACATGTATGGGAATCAAAATTTGATAGGCTTGGCAGAATCTGGTCAGCTGGATGGTACATCAATACCGTGAAGATTGTTATCTTAATGAATTATTTATTTATATTTTGTTCTTAATTCGTATTACAACATTAATATAAATTTTGTTAGCGACAAATTAAATAACAAACATGAGATTTCACTTCAATAAAATGATTATAAAAATTTATTGCGGATCTCTAAATCAAAGGTTAATACAAATAGTTAATATATTACTAGTAACAAGAAAACGTCATTATCGTTATGCTCACTTTGTCTTTAAATTGTTTTATTATAAAGAAATTATTATCATCACACAGTAAAGTGTGGAAATTATGCGTATTATTGTATTATAATTGTCGTTAAACTCATGGTTTATTAATTTGATGTATACTAGCTTGTGCTTTGATTTTACGTATGTCAATATCAATATTCGTATTATGTTATAACGATTAAATACGATACGTTTTGTATGGTATTGTGTAATAGAGAGCTTGAGCCATGAAAGCTTTTAAGTATAGAGAGCTTTGCCCGAAATTCTTTTGATTGAATTTTTTTCTTGTAATGAAACAAAAAAAAAAGAGTTATTTTTACAAGTGTTTTAGGTACAAGCACAGGAATATCGCTATAATTTTTATTTTACAAAATTGCGACTTGTGGCTGTTTCTTACTTTTTAATTTTTTTAATTGTTGTTTATAATATATACATGCAATATATTGACTAATTTACTATCTAACTTTTTAATATTTCTGTTTTATCGTTATTCTATGCATAACATTCCAGTTTTATTTTAGTCCATGTATTTCTTGAATTAATTTAATTAATTTTCAATGGCACATACCATTGAATTTAAATAGAAAATTTGTTTTGTTTGTTAAGTATTTAGGAAATTATAGAATGATCTTAAAGTAAGTTCTTCATATTTATACAAGAAATCTCTATATTGATGTCAGTTTAATTTAGAACATATGCACTGCTTGCATTTAGTGTCCAAGGAAGCTTCTTCTATTGTTTTACAATTTTAATAATACGACCTTATTTAAAGAAAAATGAGTATTTTATTATATATAAACACTAGCGATTCACCCTCGCTTCGCTCGGGTTCGTCTCTCGGTACGTTTTAATTTTTTTAAGTGGAACCCTAATTATTTTTCAAAAATTAAAGTAGCCTAAGTTACTCCTTATAACATTAGCTATGTGCCAGTGAAAGTCCTGTGAAAATCGGTCCAGCCATTTCGGAGATTAGCCGGAACAAACAGACAGACAGTCATTTTTTTTTAAAAATGGTGTTTTTCTTATATGTACCGTACATCCTTTCATATGCATTTAGTAAAACGTTAGAAACAGACACTTCAATTTTATTTATCTATAAAGATTATTAGAAATAGTTACTAACAATTAATTTTATTTTTACATATTTTTGTGATATTTAACTTATATAGTGTGCGCTTTTGCCTAAAGTTTATCTACAAAAAGGGAACTGTTGAAACCGTGAAATTTGAAACGAAATAAAAAATTGGTTTAAGCAATAATAAAATGATTTTTACTTCGATTTCAAGGTAATGTAGCTATAACTATATATTTTTAGGTAACTCTGTAGACGGAATAACTGTGAATTGGCATGGACTTGCCCCGTATCAGCTTACAATCAGACATTGGACGTGTTTACACGTAACTCATAAACTTCTCAAACCTGACCAAGGCTGGTTTTGTACAATTTGTTCGCTATCAACAGAGTATTCTAAAGCAAAAACAATAAAGGAAAGCTCTATATACTGAATGCTTTTTGAACTAATAATATTTATACTTAATTTAAATTATTAATGACATAAGTTTTATCGGCAACTTTTTTCATATTTAAGATTTTTTAAAATAAATAATCGTGAAATCTATCGAAGATAAGCTAAAATTCAGATATATTTAAAAAAATATAGGTTTTACTATAAAAAAAATATGCCAAAATTTGCCAGAATACAAATTTCAATATGAGACTTACTCCACTTTTCCTTTCTCCTTTTAAAATATCAAGTAATACGTCATTTTGTTGATAAAACAAAACATGGAAAAATAAGTAAGAATTCACATTAGGGAATATTTCTCTAGAATTTTGTAGAATAATATTACCTAATGCGTAATAAATAACAAAACTTTCTTGTCATAAAATGTACATATGAATATTGCGATACACAGTTCATTCAGTTATGTGTCAGAAGATTGTCTCTCCTCTGAATCAGGTAGAGTATGAATGAGACAGGGTCAAAGCACGCAACCAATTTATAGCTTAAGTGTTTATTAATAATTATTAAATTTTCATTATAAAGTTCATCAACCACTGAATATAGAATTGTTTAAGTATATCTTAATTATATAATTTTATTTGTTTTCTTTTATCATCCATACTGTTGTTATTAATTTTATAAATATTATAAGTTTGGATGGATGAATGTTTGTTACTCAATCACGCCAGAACGGCTGAACAAATCTGGATGAAATTTGGCACGGAGATACATTATAGTCTGGAATGGAACATACGTTACTTTTTATCTCGGAAAAATGTACGGTCCCCGTGGGATGGATTTGTTTTTGTTTTTCGGCGAAGCAAGTTAGAGTTATTAGTATTGTATATGTGAACGTAACTCTGTCCTTTTCACGTTTAAACTGCTGAACAGGTTTCGATTAAATTTGGCAAAGACATTCTCGTAGATTGCATTCTAGTATTGGACAAATACTATCTTTGACCCCCGCTCCGTTTCGCAAGCGAGCGAAGTCGTGGGCAAAACTAGTTTAGAATAAAACATTTTTTCCGATTTTTAGACCTAAATTGCATATTAAAGAATTGTAGAGATGTCATGTTGGCAAATATACTAGATCTACTTCAAGAGGACTTGTTTACAATAATGTGAAAATGTCTTATATAACTACGCTTTTTTAATAAAGTTTAAGAAACAGGAGTGTATAATTATTCTAAAATTTTCAATCGCTCTAACAGCGTATAGCGTTAAAACATACACTTGATTGGTTGATCATTCTGTTACCCAGTTGTTGTTAAAAATAAAAATACTAAGACGTTTGGCTCAGTTTGTAGTGACCCTACTTGCTGTGCCAGGTCGTGGGTTCGAGTCCCGTTGGGGGCATTCATTTGTGTGATGAACACGAATGTTTATACTCCAGTCATGGGTGTTTATATTTATATTTATAATACGTATGTGCTTAAAGTTATATATGTGTAGTGTATCAACTATCTGGTATCCATAAGTGCTGTGTGTTAATATCCTAAGATATAAAAAAAACTATTTTATAGCGCTATAGTTGCAATGGATTGCTGCTTTAAACAATATATTCTATTATAACACTAGGAGTTATCTCCGTAATGCACATTGATGTATGAAGTTAGGGATTAAGGCTTTATAGGTAATTTAATTATATGGTATGGAATAAGTGAGACATAAAGTAGATGACTAGTGACACTTTGACGCTGCCCATGATAAAACTGTAGAGGGAAAATGTTAAATAATGATTAGAGTTAATCTTATGTCCCTTTGAATTATTTGAATGAAATGAAAATATCTTTAGTTTGAGCGTGAATACTTTCTTTAACTTTAGTGAAAGTTCCATTGAAATTGATTAATACGTTTCCAAGGTCTAAATAAAGCTTATAAAAATGAAGTTTATAATTCATACTAATATATAAATGCGAAAGTAACTCTGAAAACTTTTCACGCTTGATCAGCTTATTCCATTTCGACGAAATTTAGTATGGGGAGAGTGAGTTTGAGACTCTGGGCAGGATATAGGATAGTTTTAAACCCGGAAATCATTCCGGGTTTAAAACTATCCTATATCCTGCGTATATCCTAAGGGATGATTCCCTTAAGTATGTGTAAGGGTAAAAAAGGGGGTGGAACTTTGTATGTGGAATAATCATATATATATATAGCGAAGCGAGGGTGAGTCGCTAGTATAATATAGTTTTATACTTAAATTATATTAGTTTATATTAGATACTATCAGTGGGTATTAGACTAAATTAACATAATTTTTTTGGTTTGTACGGAGCGTGCTAATGAATGAATGAAGTCATATGAAGAATAATGTAGCCAAGTTCTTAAGGACTCTTATTCGAATGACAAAGTTCCACATGAATCCCTTTGCTTTCTTCGAGTTATGTGATAGACACAAAAACAAAAACACGGACAGACAATAAACCTTTATACGAATTTTACCTCAATTTTATTATATATTTAACCAACTTCCAAAAATATGGGGGTTTTATGTTTGTCTGTACGTATCTTTTTTATAGCCATATCTGATTTCTTCAGAATGCTGTTTGTAAAAAGACTTGATAAACTATGTATGTACTTCTATTCTACTTTCCATGCAAACTTTACTATCGCTTAATGACCTATAACTCAAAAAATAAAAAATAGATAAAACAAATGGATTTCTGTGGAGTACCTATTAGTTGTTGCAAAATGCCAGGTCAATAGTAATGTATAAATTAATGTCATCTCGTCGCTGATTTGCAATGGTATACTTGAGATGCGTTTAGATTGAAATCTACGAACTGGTTATGTGACGTGCTCAATCTATAAAGATTGATGTATTCGAGGTGCGAACCCAAATAGATACCAGAAGCGTTTTAATTTACATAGTTAGCAGTTAGAAGGGTTTTGCTAAATACTAGCTTTTGCCTACTGCTGCACCTGCATGTATATTTATGTACATCAAGACTAATTAAAGTTATGGGTACTTTCATTTTCATAATTAATATTGCTTTAAAGTTAAAACTTAATATTTTACTGTTAAAATGTTAGGAGAAGACTGATGCTAGCAATTTTCAGAGAACAATTTGGATTTATTATTAGATTTTCTTAGAAAATTATAATATTTGCCGTAATTCGATGTTTTACAGTAACACACATATATAATCTATACTAATATTATAAAGAGGAAGGATTTGATTGTTTGTTTGTTTTTTTTGCACCGAATAGGTTACGAAACTACAGAACCGATTAAGATGGGTAAGAAGATAGTTTGAGACCCTGGAAAGGATATAAGATAGTTTTATCCCGGAAATCATTCCTTAAGGGGGTAAAAATGGGGATGAAAGTTTGTATGGGGAATCAACCTAGGGACGAACCCGAGTGAAGCGAGGGTGAGTCGCTAGTATAATAATGTATAAATTAATTATTAGAAAAAATATGACAGGCACAGGCAGACAGGCAGGCAATGTCATATAAAATTTTAAACTGTGTAAATTAATATTTCTTTTGCCTATTTAATTATTTTATCTTGCATAACTCTAAAGCAGTTGTTTTTTTATTCTACACGCGCATAAATCGGCAAAACTGAAGTATTTTACTAGTTTATTTATATTTCAGAAGTGGTTTATTCTCTCTTACCAGCTAATTTATTTATAATGACTTCTATTGACGCATCATTACATGATTGAGCCTTTCATTACGAAAGTAGGTGTAATTTATAATGTTACAGAATATATTATTACTGCCATTTGACACTTTCGAAAATAACTCAATTTCATATTAAGCAAGCTACAGACGAGAAAAATGCACAAGGTTTAATTAGAAATTTTAAATGGTCTTAAAAAAAATTGTTAGACAGAGGATGGAGGTTTGAATTCTTCCAGCTGGATCTTGATTGCAAACACAAAAATTGTTACAAAAGTATTCATATAATTAAAAAAGTAACCTCTCATATATTTAAAGTTCAAATTCAAAATTGCCATAGTACTCACAATAACCTTCACTGACTCACTGACTAATAATTTCTGGAACTTTTACAGCTTTTTTTATGATAACTAATATGTTATTTTTTTGAAATTAGGCGTTTTAACAGATGAAAAGATAATATTTCTATACTCCACTTTAGGCTAAAAAAATTCTTTTCATGACACAAATACCTCACAAGAACAAAGTGTCCCCTTAACTAGAGACTATAAGAAAAGTGCCATTGGACACATTCTTAGATATATTACTTTATAAAACTAAGTTACATTACTCATTAACCTTTTTGGCTATATCCTAATTATTAATTATTAGGTTACAATATTTTAGTACATTAACTAGGAAAAAAAAATGACACAAATAATGAAATGAGTTTCAAATTTTTGGTCACAAAATCTAAAAAAGCAACCGGACGACAACAATTGGAAAAGTCGCTTATTCAAAGTAAATATAACTCTTACGTTTCCACAACTGAAACGTAAAGCGGACGTTAAAAATTAATATGAATAATTAAAGGTTGTTTTGATATCGTCATTATCTCTCTAAATATATACAAAACGTAAACAAATAAATTTCATTTACATTACTTACTAGAAAGATAAATTAATAATTATTACTTAATATGGAATACTTAAAAATGTCATGTCGAAAGCCTAAAGCTCTCCAACTTCCAACGAATGTATATGAAGAAAACGATCTAACGGAAGAAGCGAAAGCATGAACATATAATGTACTAGCGACTCACCCTCGCTCCGCTCGGGTCCGTCCCTAGTTACAATTTAACGTTTAGTATAGATTTCTCAGAGATGAGATATTTTCCCGCAGTAAAAATATCCTACATGTTGACCTTGAAAACCAGCTATCATCATACTAAATTTCATCAAAATCTGCCCAGTGGTTTTCTCGTGATGCAGTCACCGACAGATAGACAAACAGAAAGACAAAAATTCTAAAAACTAACTAAATAGCACCAAAGTACCTTACAATATTTGTTAATTATTTAAAATGTCAAATATTCGCGTAAATCTAAGAAAGTATTATAAATAAAATTTATTAATAAAATGGCATAAAATGATTTCTAATATATTACAGTTCTTGTGCCTTTACCTTACGCTACATTTTAGCAAGACTGGGATGAATAATATAAACATTTCTTCGAAGTGACAATCTGACAATAAACTACTGCTTCACAAAGAGCCTTTATGTGATTTTATTTAACATGTTAGTTAATATATTATAACGGTATATTTATCCTATTTATAATACTTAGTTACTAGGTTCGATTTCCCGGTCTGGTACTCTTGTCAATACAGATTTATTCAGAATCGTGATCTAGATTATAAGTGGAGATGCAAACTGACAGGATTGTGATTACCTATTGAATAGTTTACACGTTACCTGTACCGTATAACAGCATGCCTTGTTTGCTTCAATTGGAGCGCTCATTTGAAATGTCTTGTTAAGAGGTATGTAGCTTCCCGCTATTGCGGGATGGATGAAGTAAATATTATGGTCGGTTTTGAATTATATATGGTTGAGTTTAAAGGAAGTGGTAACTCAGTGGTAACGCGCTTGCTAGGTAAACCAAGTGAAGTGAATTCAAATCTCGGGTCTCACTCCTCTGACATATTTATGTGCGAATCATTTCCAACATGATTACCACTTGTCTTACGGCGAAGACGGCCTGATACTCCTCGTTTTGAAGGAAGGCTCATACTTAGCAGTGGGAGGTTAATAAAAAAAAAATATAATAAAAAGAAACCGATTGCATAAAAGCTAACTAAAAAGACAAAAACAAGTTCACGAAAGAATAAAAGTCTGAGACATACACGTTTTATCCTTGCCACGATATGTAGGTACTCGTACTAACATACTATCCTAAACTGTTATTTAAAATGAAAAATGATGAAAGAAACCTAAAAACGAATTTTAATAGACAAATATGGTATCAATCATCATTATTTTAAGTAATACAGGGATATTATACCTTTTTGGAATCCTTGTTATGAGCCTCATATTGCATAGAAAGAAGATTAAAAAAAATACCTTAAACAATGAAATCTAGCAGCTCCCATATTTAACTTTCATTTTATGTCACCTATCTAAGAACACTTGGACCAATGAGACGAATCTAACGATACCTTAATTAAAGAAATCCATCGAGTGGTTTGGAAAATATGAGGGAATAAAGAATATTACAAACAAACATACAAAAGATAGGCGCCAAAAACATAACCCTCTCCTTGCAGTCGGGTAAAAAGAGCTGAATACATACAATATATAGATAGATTATATAACGATAGGACAGATATATAGGCAGTGGTAGCCCAGTGGTAACGCGCTCGCTTGGGAAACCGAGTGAAGCGGATTCAAATCCCGGGTCTCGCACCTCTGATATTTTCTTGTGCGAATCATTTTCTAACTTGATTACCACTTGCCTTACGGTGAAGGAAAACATCGCGAGGAAACCTGCATATCTGAGACAACCTAGCAAATTTTGGAAAGACATGTGAAGTCCGCCAATCCGCACTTTGCCAGCGTGGTGGACTATGGCCTGATTCCCCTCGTCTTGAAGGGAATCCCGTGCCCAGCAGTGGGACGTTAAAAAGGGCTGAATACATACATAACGATAGCATATAATTTCTATTATTATTTCTGATCCAAGCTTTCATCCTACCCATCAATTTAATACGAAATTGAGATACACTAAGCTTGTATAGTGGGTGTCAAATTATTGTAATGAGATGCCGTAACTTTACAAATTATACGTAATAAACCGTCAACATAGATACGTCTCAGGTAATTTATCAATATTAGGTCCTATTTATATAAATATGGTATTTTAAGGAACATCTGGTACAGAGAAAATGATTGATAATACGTTTATGGTCGTTAATAAAATAGATAATAATATATTATTATATATTGTAAAATTTGATTTATTGAAATGTAATATTCGTTTATGCACTTATTAATCTTTGCAGCAAAAAAAATTAAAAAAAAAAAAATTAACGGTTATTTTTTTTCCGTGATTTTGACTACTGGAAGATGATATATTCGTTACTGTAATTTTAAAATAAGAGAATGATCACGGGAGGACCCATGACCATGATTGCTGTAAAGCAATCTAAACGTCGGGAACCAAAAATCAAAATAAATCCGCGAAAAAAATCCGAAAAGATAGTTTTTTTTAAATGTCTTATATTCACGTAAATCTAAGAAAGTATAAGAGAATGTGTAATAATAAATCTTTCTTTACCATACATTCTAGTTTATTTTTTCTAGTTTATTTTTTTTGAAACTGAGATTTCCACATAAAAGTCTTAGGGACTAAGGAGAGCTTAAATTATATGGCATAACTAATAAGTTAAGCGATGATATGACTTTATAATAATTATATAAATAGTCTACCGTCGGGGCATCGTAGTTGAGTGCGTAAGCGATCCTGCGACGCCTCATTAAGACAGAGGAGATTCTGTTGAATTTTAGTGGGTAGTACTGACTTTTCTGGCAAATGAGTCTCCGCATTACCATATGTACACAGATGGTATGTTAAAAACATTTTCCAATGTTAAAAAATAATGAAAAAAAAAGATCATAGTCTGTCTAAATTTCATCTAAATTTGTCCAGCCATTTTCATATTCATACATACAAATCTTTTTCTCTCTCTTTTTGTTTTGTGCTCATGTATTACGACTGTAATTTTTGAATGATTTAGCAATATGCACACATATATTGCATAAGCTTACTTAATTTATGCGCTTGCGCAGAAGATTTAAAGTATTAAAGAGAGAAACACGTATATATGTGCGATAGGAGTATGTCTTCATCCAGTAAGACTAGCTTACTATATTAACAACAATATTAGTACTATATGTTTCTGTTCTGATTATATGAAGTTGTATTACCAAATGACACAAACTGACCGAAGTACTAAATAAAATTGAGTTATAAATTAGTAGACTTGAAATAGAAATAAATTGCATTTAGCCATTTATTAACTAAACAAGCAAAAACGAGAGTTCGACCGAAGTAATCTATCCTAGTTTTTTAGTAAACGTTTCATTGAATTCAATCAGCGGTAGATGTGTAATTGTTTAATCAAACACAAAGTGGTTGGTAGTTTTCAATTAATTTTATCAACTGGTATCAATGAACCGAAATTGTTTAGGCACCTATGTTTAGGATTACAAAGTTCTATTTAGCTTAGATGCTTATGGTCTAGTGGTTAGCTAGATGGGCTCTGGGTTCAGATCTTGGGTAGGGCTAAAAGAGTTATTCAGGTCTCTGTTAAGAATTCTGTAATTAGTAGGTTAGGGTGACTCTCCGTATGTAGGACAGCACGTAAAACAGTAAAGTAATTGTTTACGTTATGTTTTTAACACATTTGTGTATTATGTTGGTAATTATTTGCGTATATATATTATCAGTATATTTATATACTATCGGTCGCGGGTTCGAGACCCGCTGGGGGCATTCATTTGTGTGATGAGCACGAATATTTGTACTCCAATCATGGGTGTTTATATTTATAATATGTATGTATTTAAAGCTATATACATATGTGTAGTGTATTAACTATCTGGTGTCCATAACACAAGCCTCTTAGCTTGTCTTGTGTTAATGTCCCAACATATTTATTTATTTAAACAAAAGCTTTTCCACAATGACAATATTTGTTTAAAAGTATGGTAAGTCCAATTTTATAAAGTAATATGGCTTATTAAGTATGATTTCACACTATTAAAAAATATTTATTATTATCATGTCTCATATTTTGCGAAACACTCAATTAAGAGGGTAGTCCGAGAAGTTGAGGCGAGTTGACGTAATTATAGCATAGCTTCATTAGTGTTTAATTACCTGTCAAGTACTATAACTGGGAATCGAACCCGTATTCCTTTGCGATACAAACCATGGGTGCAAGTTTTTAAGCTCGCAGAAAAACTTGCTTGGGTATTGCCATATGCGTCAAACTTAAGTGGTCTATAATGCTCGATTAATTTTTGATTTTATTGTAAAGTAATAGAGTTCATAATTGAATGTGAGTGTCAGTATGTTTATTGTATTACGGAAATCTCGCGCTGTAAGCGATATGCTATTATTTTCCAAGTTTAGAAATCTTGAATCGTAAAAGAAATGTAGTTTTCAGTCATGTAGATAACATCTTTTCGATCTTTGTTCTTATGTGATTGAAAGATTTATTTTATTTGTGATTATATTTATGTTACTTACAAAGATAATATTATTGTTTTTAGCAAAAACTTTTATTATATAAAGTTTTTATTATACTACGACTAATCTTTGCTTCATTCGAGTACATCACTAGGTGCCTTTTATGTTTATATTATTACTACCTTCGCTTCGCTCGGGTACGTCTCTAGGTACGTTTTAAGGGTAAGTATGGAATAGATAGACTAATATAATGTGTTTTCTCGTAGGAATGAGATAGTTGCTCGCGATAAAAAGTAGTCTATGTCACTCTCCAGCCCTCCAACTATTTCCACACAAAAAATCACGCCCATCTATCACTCCGTTTCGACGTGAAAGTAGGACAAACCAACAAACAAACAAATTTCCACATTTATAATATTAGTATGGAATAAATGGATATATAGGCAACGCTACCTTTGAAAATGTTTATTACTAAGTAGCCTATGTATTACACCAGTACTTAATATGATATTATAATACTAAGTAATAGAATATATAATCAGGCAGTGGTAGTCCAGTGGTAACACGCTCGCTTGGGAAACCGAGTGAAGCGGTTTCAAATGCCGGGTCTCACACTTCTGATATTTTCATGTGCGAATCATTTCGAACATGATTACCATTTGCCTTACGGTAAAGGAAAACATCGTGAGGAACCTGCATGGCTGAGAGAACCTAGCAAGTTTTCGAAAGACATGTGAAGTCCGTCAACTCGCATTTGACCAGCGTGGTAGACTATGGCCTGATCCTCCTCGTATTGTAGGGAGGTCCGTGCCCAGCAGAGGGACGTTAAAAAGGACTGAAAACAATACAATACAGAATATGTAATTACTTGTCTACGCTCCATTTTAAAATTGGTTTATAAACGGTGACAAATAATCATTCTAAGTTTCTTCACTTCCGTATTATTATTTACAACATATTGAAATTAATGTAGCTTTGACCTAAATGATTGAGTTCAGTTTAGTTCTCCTAGGAAATCGAATTGTGACCTATATACTTAGAACACAGTGCCAACTAGACACTCTACCAGACTGCCGTATATTTGATGCTAATTCCTTTAAATTGCATGTCCAATTGAGTTTAACGTTAGTTTAATAATATTTATGTTATTACTAGTGACTTACCTTTATTCTGCTTTTTTATATTTGTAGGTGCCTAGCACTAGTCTATACGTTACTTCATGCTTTAGTTTGTCTCTGCATAAAATTTTATCCAAATCGGTTTAGCCGTTTTGTCGAAAAGAGAAAACAAACATACAGACAGACACACGTCGTATCATAGCATTTATTATAGTAGTCCTAGTACTATATAACTCATATAATAAAAATTTATAAATGCTAACGCATAACATAATAAGCTAAATTCTAACCCGTAAGTAACAAATATGAATTTGTATACAGCGCGTTCTTTTATTACTGTTATAATAATTAACTTTGCCTGTTATCTGTTCACGCTTATACTACTGAATAGATTTTGATAAAATTTGGCAAGGACATAAATTGCATCCTGAGTACATAGGCTAATTTGATCCCCACCCCACTTATAACGAATCCGCGGGCAAAAACTTGTATCTTAAAAAGTATTCGTAATGATATAACTTAAATTGATCTTGCTGAAACGTTTTGATCTCTTCCAACAATTAGGCTTATTCATAATTTATGCACATTGAGTGAGTTTTTATACAATTGTATGTGTTGTGGGGACAATTTTATTTTTTATTATTTATATTTATAATATGTATGTATTTAAATTTATATATGTGTAGTGTATCTACTATCTGGTATCCATAACACAGGTTTCATAGCTTACCATGGAACTACATAGATGGTGCTGTGTGTTAATGTACCAACATATTTATTTACTTATAATTATTTAATTAACGATAATAGGTATCCTAGCAACTAGCTTTTCTTTGCAGTAAACAAATTTTCTACAATACCACATGGTATTTCATCGTCTATTCAGTTTCTACTGTATGAAAAGTAGTCTGTATTCGTTTCCATAATACGAGGCCCTTTAACGCTATCACCATGAAATTGCTACAATAAACAAATACACTAACACATTTACATTATTAGTAAAATAATACTATTAATAATACAAAACCGACCTCTTTCACTAAAAGCTAACCGTACTTCAGTTCACAGTTTATTTGCATATGTGTCTGAACGAAAGTTCAAATCTATTTTTGCTTACCGGCAAACTATAAACCTAGTTTAATAATAACTGGTACTAATTGTGGAGCTTTATTTGAATAAAAATGTGTGAAATTGTAATTAAAAAAGCTCAAATAAGAAAGTTTTGTATTTGTTTGTATGTATTATTTTTTTAAATTTATAACGATCAACTTTTAGTAGGAGTCTTCTTGTATTCAGCCATAAAAGAAAGGACGAAAACGTCAAATCGCTGGGCACGGGTCTTCCTTCGATACGAGGTGGATCAGGTCATAGTCCACCACGCTGGCCGAGTGTGGGTTAGCGGACTTCACATGTCTTTCGAAAACTTGCTGGGTTCTCGCAGACATGAAGGTTTCGTGACGATGTTTCCTTCGACGTAAGGCTTGAAAATATTAGAGGTGTGAGACCTGGGATTTGAACTCGCTTCACTCCGGTTTTACAAAGAAGCGTGTTATCACTGGGCTACCAGGACCTTATTAAACTTTTAATATGTACAACTCAGAACATATTGATGTGCAACAAACTAAACTTGTTTTAGATTTAAATTTCTTTCATAGTTTCAAAAATAGAAGAGAGAGAAAGAGATAGAGTTCTCCTTACGTTATAATTAGATACTAATATATAGCAGGATAGATTTTTTCAATTTATTTGTTGTTTGAACGCTCTAATTATTTTATAAGCTATCTGACATAAAGATTTGAAGCTTCACAAGCGAAGTCGCGGGCAAAAGCTAGTAGTAGCTAAGCTCATGATTAGTAGTCTTAAGGTATGGTCTAATTCCCTGCGGCTGTATACGTGTGGTATGCACGTTGATAAAAAGTTTCGATTCTACTTAAAATAACAAACACACGGATTGACTAACAAATTTTTAACTATAATATCATCGCGATAGAAAACGAGAATATTATATATTTCTAATAGATTATTACCGGTATTTTATATATAAACTTTGAGTTTATTTAGTAAAATGCGCCAATTAGGTGGCAAATTAATGTAAGGTTTCAATAGGATTAATTGGCTATCAAAACCTCTATGAGCCAAAAGTCACTTGCAAAGTGGTTAATATTTCAAATATATCTCTTGGTGCGATCTTAACGTCTTTATTAATATGTTTACGTTTACACATGTGAATTAATATGATATTTTATTAATTTAAATATTTTGCGAGGTTATATTGTATACTAGTTACTTAGATATCCTTGCTTCGCCCGCTAGGTACGTTTTATTTTTTTTGAGTAGAACCCTAATCCTTTTTTTAAATAAAAGTAGCCTAAGTTAGTCTTTACAACATCAGCTATCTGACAGTGAAAGTCCCGTCAAAATCAGTCCAGCTGTTTCGGAGATTAGCTGGAACGAACAGACAGATGGATAAAAAATTTGAAAATTGTATTTTTCTTATAAATACCGTATATAAACTTCATATACATTTAGTAAGCTTTTTTTCGACATTACAAACAGACACTTCAATTTAATTTATCTGTATAGATGTATTATTGTATTTTCCTGTTTATTTAGTTCGATTTGCCTATTACACAAGAAGTTGCAGATTCAATTCCTGTTTTACCCATAATAATTTTATATTATTAAGTTTGTGTGTTTGTAACTCCTTAACATTAAATCAGATGAATGGATTTAGTTGAAATTTAGTATTTTGGGACTTGAAGTAGTACATAGGCTATTGTTAATAATAAAATTTGCCAAAAGACACCGTTACTGTATATTATATTATTATAACAAAGAGCACATACGGACAAACCCGAGTAAAGCTAATAATGAAATATACCATTCTTGCAAAGAAAATCAATATATACCTAAATTAGTATGTAGCGGTAATCGAACCCGCACTTAGTCTAGACATAGACTAGAAAAGCATTAGCCACTGCCTATTAACTTAAATCACCTCAAAAATATAAGCTAAGCCTTAAAGATAATATAGTATCCATATTTACTCTGTCTAAACAGAAGCTAACATAAAGTTATGCTTTTTATTTATTTGAATAAGCTCCTTGTCTTTCGAAAGTTAGCAGAATTTATAGAAATGAGTGGAAATAAATACTTTACTAAACAATGGAACAGTTAGACATGTACGTTGTGATTATTACTAGTAACCAAAGTGTTAAGTGTAAAATGTACGCCAATTTTTTTAACTAACTGTGCCCTGCGGTTTCTCGTGTCGTTATTTCTCTATTTAATATTTATTATGGATACAAACGACCAATGAACTATTTTTTTTCTATTTGCTTAATACTATCCGAAACAGCTGCTATGGATATTAACGGAATAGTACTAGCAGGCAGAGCTTTGGTAGGCTACATATATATATGTATAAACTAGCGCCTTGCCATCGTTTGGCCCGAATGCGTCCCTAGGTCCCGGACAGTAGCCTGTGTGTTACTCCAGGTGATAGTGTAGAACTATATTTCTATATTTCATTCAATTCCGTCGTTTTAGCATTAAGGAGTAATACATACATACACACACACACAGACACACTCATACACGCACACACAAACACATTTCGCTATTATTTTATAACTAGCGATTTAGTCCCTAGCTTGCTTCCCAATACAAACTTTCATCTCCAATTTCACCCTTTTAAGCGATGATTTCCGGGATAAAAAGTATCCTATGTCCTTCCCAGAGTCTCAGATTATCTTCTTACCTAATTGCATCTAAATACGTTCAGTAGAACCAGAGATTACAACGTCACAAACTCACAACATCACAAACTCACAAATTTTACCTCTTTATAATATTAGTATAGATTATAATAATAGTCCGAGTAGTATATAGTAAAAGTAGATGAAATATCTATCTATCTAACACATCAATTAACTTATCAACTTATCAACTAATGACACTATCCTTACTGTGTCATCATTAAATTTTCATAATGTGTCGAATTGTATTGATAACATAATATACAGTCAATTCTATTTTAAATTCAATCAATATCTATTCAGAACTCATATTATCTAGTATTTAGCTCAATATGAAAATAGGTTCGTATTGATGTTCTATTTACGAATAGCGATAGAAATTGGAAACTGAATAGTAAAGTAATATTTGCTTTATTTTAACAGCTCCATTAGTCTAGTGGTTTATTTGGAGGGATCTGATGATGTTCTGTGATTGAGTCATGCATGGGGTCTAATTGTAAGAAGTTTTTTTTTAATTAAAAACATAATAACTGCGAGGTTGAGCTTGTTTGTTTGTTTTATTACCCACTAGCGACTTACCCCCGGTTCGCTCAGGTTCGTCCCTAGGTTCCGGGATTCCCCATACAAACTTTTATCGTCATTTTCACCACCATAAGGGATGATTTCCGTGATAAAAAGTATCCTATGTCCTTCTCAGGGTCTCAAACTATCTTCTTACCAAATTTCACAAATTTCACAAACAAACAGTAGTTAAGACACTTACAGCAAAAACACATAAAAGACAGCATATATGTACACCAATAAAGCTTCCAATTATATGCATCTTTCATGTCAATGAGTAGTGAGTAAAGAAGAAATTAGCATTAAAAACAAAATTACAAGAAAGAAAAAAAATATAGAAATAGCAAAATGAATTTTTGATTACAAGATCTCTAACAATTTTTTTATGGTGTGATCGAGCAAGTATGAAAATTAATATTAGTGAATTTTTCATTGTATTCATTACATGTCCGAGACATGAATGTATTTTAAGTTCTAGGATTACTTCGTCAAGAAATTCTTAGCCACAGCTTAGACTTGAAATATCTATGTGTATTTCGATGTGAATGTAAAGCCGTTGATTATGGAATTAATCTCTTACCAGTCTTGTTGGGTTAGGTTAGGTTAGTACCAAAAAAAAAAGTGCACACGTATTCACATACACATTTTTTTTAATGTAATGTCGAATGCGATTTACATACACTGTATATACAATCGTATACGTCATAGCTCTAACATATAGATCTAGAGTCTTAAGGAGGTAATAGACAAATAAATCGACAATTTATTACTTATAATGGATGTTTGTTACTCAATCACGTTAAAACGGCTGAACTGGATGAAATTTAGCACAGTGATAGATTATAGTCTAAAATAGCACATATACTACTTTTTATCCTGGAAAAATATACGGTTCCCGTGAGATAGATTTGTTTTTATTTTTCATTTGGGACGAAACACAGCGAAATTAAATATTCTATAAAATATGAGGTGATTAGTAAAATTGAGAAGTTTTATAAATAAATATAATAAAATAATATGGAAAATGAAGTCGAAGACGAGAGGTAGTTTATTAAAACATGCACATATATATTATACTAGTAAAACCTGCGGATTCGCTCGCGCTAAAACTACAACAAAAAAACTTTAAAAAGGTAGGTTTCATACAAATTTTCATGCCTTATTTTACCTCCTTATGGGATGAATTCAATGAATCAAAAAACGCTAAAACACGTATTTGTTTAATTGTATTGAAGAGCATTAATACCAAGATTCAAGAAATTCTGATCATAAATATTTTTTGGGTTGTGTTATAACGTATAAAGTATCCTATATACCCGGATATCCAGCTATCATCATATCAAATTTCATCAAAATCCCTCCAGTGGTTTTTCTGTGATGCGGTAACAGACAGACAAACAGACAGACAGACAAAAATTTTAAAAACTATAGATTTGGTCTCTGTATCGATAATAAAGTCTATTTCAATAAGATATTCCAAAAATATTTAAGGCACAGATTCGACTCAGTTAAAATTTTATTTTATGTATAAGATATACGTATATTGAAAATCATATACTCGTTGATATCAGTTTCGTAACTAAATAGTTTCCTACTAGCCAGCTCCCTAATAACGTATATTGGTCTTTTAATAACACGTAATTACAGATTGACCCAAATGCCAAGGATCCTTTGCAAAAGGTATTTTATAAAATTTCCTATATGACAGCTTAAAATGCGCTATACTGATTAAGAGAATTCTTTAATATGCAATTTTAGAACTTATGGCATAAAAAATAGGGGCGTAAGTAAGGTTTCTTGATATTATACTACATAGTTTGTAATTATGAGTAATTATTATTTCACTGAATGAAACGAGTTGAAAAATTTATCATTCATGACTTTATGGCTGTGTTCGCACATTCATTGTGTTTATTTTGATAACTTATAAAATTGTAGTAAGATGATCGAGTAGCATTAAAGTGTAACTTGTTTTAGTTTAAATTTGCTATTTTAAAAATACACATTATAAAATCTCTTTATTATTAATTTTTAAATGAAGGAAAATCGGTTAATATAAATAAATTATTTTACTCAAATTTCTAAATAAAATAACTTTTTAATAATATAGTAGCCCTGTCGTAAAGCGCTTCCTTGGGAAACCAAGTGAAGCGGGTTCAAATCCCGAGTCTTGCACCGCTAATATTTTCATGTGCGAATAATTTTCAACATGATGAGGACTCATTTTATAGTAAAGGAAAACATCCTGCAATGAGCGATTAGCTATTTAGATGGGAGATGTGCTGTTGTGTTTTAGTGGGCAGTAAAAATTTTGGCCTGTTTGTCGCATAATCACCTGTATATGTTCATGCAGGTGGTATGAGTAAATACATTTCCCAATGACAAAACAAAGCTTGTAATATTAAAGACCATGATCAATGAAAATCTGACGGTGAATATCGCGAATGTGAAGAAAATGGTTAAGTAAAAATCTGATTAAGTATCTATTCTAAATGAAAACCCCCGTTTACTTATTTTTTATTTTTCAGTGACTGGAAGTCGGTTTTTATTTTTTTTTTAAATTTATTATTTTTCCATTTTTAGTGTAGACGTATCATCAATACAAATTAATCAAGCCCAAACACCAGGTAATTGCTGTAAATCGTTGAGGAGTTCCCTCGACTATCTTTCGGATGCATTGATGATGATCGACTCCAGACCTTCATTATATAGTAGTGCTTTAAAATACCTAATGAAAATGTTATCAAACGCACTAGTCGCCGCTACAATTTTCGAAAGTTCCCCTCGGTTTCTCTGGGATCCCATCATCAGATCCTGGTTTCCTTATCATGGTACCACTCTTGGGATATCTCCTTTCAAACAAAAAAAGAATTATCTAAATCGGTTCATAAACGACGAAAAAATGCCCGAACAAACATAAAAAAAAATATATATATATACGGTCGAATTGAGAACCTCCTCCTTTTTTTGGAAGTCGGTTAAAAAAGGATATATATATATAGCATGAGGTTTTAAATTAAATTTCAGTTTAAAACATCCTATTTAGCAGCTCACATCATATTTACTATATAGCTTCGCTTCGCTCGGATGCGTCCGTCGATGCCAGTAGTCTACTTGCTACTCCAGGTTATAGTCTATTTGTGTACTACATTACATCAAAATCTGTCCAGCGAACTATATACATATGTATTTATACAACTTTAAAGAAAATGTCATACATTTTTTATTATATATAATCTAGATAGCCAATGTATTCATTTCATTTGTGCTGTAATCGAACTTGTTACACCAATTAAGTAGGCAGGTACGTTAAGAGCTCCAGATGGCCATCTTATCACATTAATCATCTACCAATGTAACGAATGGAAGCGTAATCCAATAAACAATTATCTCAGTCTACGATCGAACTGTCCGAGCTTGTCTAATATATGTTATAAAATGCATACAAATTTTAAATTTATAATACGCTTATCAATATTTATGTAATAATCGACAAAGTCATCTGTTTTGACTGTCTGTTTATTTGTTTTATTCTAGGGAAATAATAATAGAAATTGTTTTTTCTATAGTAGAAATATCTTCTATATTTTGCATAGATAATCGATATCTATTTTGATTTGGTAACTATTGAAATAATAACAATAATGATGACTTGCTAGATTAAATACATTTGTTGTGACAGTGCTAGAATATGATAGGTATATAGTGATCCTAAAGCAAGATTGTTTAAACATAATGGTCTTGTCCGCAATATATGTATGTACCTACATAGTACTATGATACTTTATGTAGAATTTCACATGTTTCACCTTTGAAGAGCAATAGATGTCAAATAGATCCGTTCTCCATTTTCTATGGATGTCCGGGTTATATAGTAAGAACATAATAACATCCTAGTACTCGAATTTCTGTGGACTTTCTGCAAATAGGCTAGACTGGAGTGAATTCAGGATACTTAATGCTCTCCTTATGATATGTAATCTCGATGAGATTGGATTAACCAATTATATTAGTAATAGCATTTGGCCCTATTTTTAGCGGCTTACGTTGGATAAGTGTGCGATGGCAGACTTCATACGTCTTTTAAAACTTGCTAAGTTTCCTTTCCCGTAAGATAAGTGGTAATCATGTTAAAAAATGATTTACATACAAATATTATTTGTGCGAGACCCGGGATTTGAACCCTTAAATTTGTTTCCTAAACAAGTATGTTACTACTCAGCTACAACTGCTTTTAACCAAAAGAATCCTTACTAGACTATGCAGGCATACAGTCTGTAAGACGTCACCTGGAATTAAAGGTAGTATATTTTACCGAATATTAGATTAAGCTACATTCTAGACCACCTATAGAATAAAGAGAAGGCAAAAAGTGACGGACAAATAGTATTCTAGGTTTAATTTGCTAATCCGATGCCTGACAGACAGCTGATTGGTTTTTTGTTTTGATAAATTGCGCTATGTCATATATACTAGTGACTCACCCTCGTTCCTCTCGGGTTCGTTCCTACGTTCGTATTTGCGTTTTAACGTTTAGTATAGATTTCTCTGAGATTAGATAATTACCCGCAGTAAAAGTATCCTATATGCTGATCCGGATAACCAGCTATCATCATACCAAAATTTCATCAAAATCCCTCCAGTGGTTTTTCCGTGATGCGGTAATAGACAGACAGACTGACAAAAACTCTAAAAACTATAGATTCGGCCTCTGTATCGATAATAATGTCTATTTCACTAAGATTCTCCAAAAAATATCTAATGTACAGATTCGGCTAAGTTACAATTTTATTGTATGTATAGATGATATGACACGTATATTTAGATATCAAAAAGCTGCTTATAATTAGAGGATGCAGTGCAAAAATCTATATTTTATTGGAGTGAAAACTTCTATAGGCAGGTTTGGATGGGGAGTAAATTCATGTAAGTCGTCATCGACACGGTCACGTGACGTGTTAACGATAACACTCAGAGTGCCGATAGATGTCAAAATAAATGTAAACAGTTTTAATTTACAAATTTTAATTTAAGATTAAACAATTAATTTGAACATCCAAAAATAACAACTGTTTGTTTATAGTTTTAAGTTTTCACTTCTGTTGACAGTTCTCGTGACTGCTTTTTTTGTATACAATAAATTTTATTTAATCTCTAGTATATAAAAAGAAGAAATTTTGATATTTCTTTTTATATCTTTTAATTCTATGGATTAAATTAAGCATAATGTTATCTGTAAGTAAATATATCGTTAGATTTGATAACAAAATGCAACACATATAGGTAAACATTTTAAATACGGAGTTGGTTGGTAGTATTAAAATATAATAGACCCTAAAAATAAAAAAAATATTTTTCACACTGTAATACATCCATCATGGAGCTATAGGAACAAAATTTTAATTTAATTCCAAAAGAAGCCTAGTATTTTACAAACATTATAAACGAGTCTACAGCTAAGACTTTGGCAAAATGTTTGGCACAGTTTGTAGTGACCCTACTTGCAGTGCGGTCGTGAGTTCGAGTCCCGCTGGGGCATTTATTTGTGTGATGAGCACGAATGTTTGTACTCAACTGTTTATATTTATAATATGTATGTATTTAAATTTATATATGTGTAGTTTATCAACTATCTGGTATCCATAACACAAGTCTCGTAGCTTCGGCATGGAACTTGATGGCGCTATGTGTTAATGCCCCAACATATTTATTTATTTCTTTAAAATTAAGACACAACGTGATCTATAAAATCGAGTCTCTACATTTTCTCCAGTAAGATAACATAAATAGATCAAATCATTACCTAATCGTTTATATTTTTGTTTATTATATACCTTATAGTATTTATAATAATACTACAATTACAATCTATCCCTTATCTATATATACCGGTTCTGTTACTTTGGTAACTAGACCTCGTTGCATGCAAAATGCTTTCGTTATTTCTTATTTTGACAGATTTGAAATTTAGGGCCACTAGGGTTTCCAGCTACCGTTTATAAATATTTGGGTCAGTGGTTAATGCTTGGGTTTTCACACTTTCTCGACTTATTTTATGATTGACACGTTTGACTCAGTTGGTAGTGATTTGCTGTGCCAGCGATCGCGGGTTCGAGTCCCGCTGGGGGCATTCATTTGTGTGATGAGCACGAATGTTTGTACTCAGTCACGGTTGTTTATATTTATAATATGTATGTATTTGTTATATATGTGTAGTGTATCAACTATCTGGTATCCATAACACAAGCCTCGTAGCTTACCATGGAACTAGATGCTGTGTGTTAATGTCCCAACATAGTAAAATAAATATAAATAAATATGTTGGGACATATAGATAACCAATTTAAAAGGTTTTTTAATTATAAACATTAAGCTATTAAATTAAATAATACTCAAAACTATCTGTAAAAATCATTATTATCTTTCTGTTATTAATCATATCATTAGTATCTGTATCTGCTACGGTCATTTTCTAAGGTCCGTCATATAACAATAAGTGGTCACGATATCGTTTTATTGGTTTATAAATTAATATTATTAGAAATCATTATTGGTACTCATAAAATGGTAATGAAAGCCATAAATGTATTGAACTATAATATTTATGAGTTATTTATCTCCTGTCATTCAATTCGTTTAAGCAATCTTTTATGTATTTTTGCCATCTTAAGTAAGTTGATGACGGTTTAACTTTACTCACTATAAATATAAAAGTATTAGTATGTTTGTACATCTTTTATGTGATAACAAAATAATAAACATCTGGAAAGTTATATAGAATATATTGAAGCCATGGTCAAAATGAATACGTAGATAGATCGTGTTTTTTCGTATATAGAAAAAAGGTATTTTTACATGAGTAAAGCGAAAAGGCTTCGCTAGTTTCTCATATATGTTTTGAATTGTATATTCGTCTGTATATTATTTTTGACCCATTTACTTTTAATTTCCTTTTTATTATTCTTTGACTTAGGAGTTCCATTTTTAAATAATTAAATAATATTGGTCTGCTCATACCAGACCACTTTTTTATGTTAGAAAATGCATTTATATAATGAGACTCGCTGGCTAGAAAACCAGTACCCACTAAAACCCAACAGAAATTCCCCTGTCTTAATGGGGCGTCGCAGGATCGTTTACATACTCAACCATGACGCCCCGACGACATAATCATGACAGACCTAAGAGTAAATTCAAAATATTATTATCTGTCTTATACTATTTATAAATATATGTAAACAACATACTTAAACCTCTAGGAAGTTTAAAGCTAACGTAAAATGATACAAAGTAAGGAGAAATCGTTAAATCAAATAACATAAATAGTTTATTATTTATGTTATATAACAAATCAAATCGAATTACTAATAAGCCCCCGCTGTGAAATAATAAATATGCTTTGTTATGGTATTTTGCAGTTTCGCAACCTGCTATACAATATTCTTATAATAACTATAGAAATATAGAAACTTACTGATTTATATTTATGTTATTTTCCATAGTTCACTTTAGTTATAAGAGATATAGTAGAGATATATATTTAATTTTCATATTCACTTTGAACCAAAAGTAACCTTTAAGGCTACAACTGCAAAGATTAATTTAAATGTAACTATCTTTTCGGATTTTGACGGGGTTTTATTTTATATTTTTGCTCTCGACATTTTGAATGTTTTACAGCAAAAATGACCACAGAGAGAGGACTAAAAAGAAAATGTATTCAGCCCTTTTTTAACGTCCCACTGTTGGGCATGCCCTTCAATATGAGGGGGAACAGGCCATAGTCCACCACGCTGGCCAAGTGCGTGTTGGCAAAAAATCTAAATAGTGACGCGCATGAATGGATTAACGAGATTCCCGCTATCCCTATCTACTATCTAGCGAAAAAGAAAATATTATCCAAAAATCAAGTTTCAATGAAGTTTTTCAGAGATACCTAGAGCTTTCATTACCACGATTGCTTAGTCTAAATCAAAATCACACTAATATTATATGTATATTACTTATTCACGTTGAAACGGCTGGAAGAATTTGAATGAAATTTAGCACACATATAGAATATGAATATCCCCCCTCTTTCCCCCTTTTTATGTTGGGAAATGAAATTACGCATATCACCTGCATACTTACAGATGGTTATGTGTGTAGGGACTCACCGACTACATAAGTCAGTATTGTATTCAGCCCTTTTTAACGTCCCGCTGCTGGGCACGGGCCTCCCTTCAATACGAGGGGAATCAGCTCAGTGGTAACGTGCTCGCTTGGGAAACCGAGTGACGCAGGTTCAAATCCTGGGTCTCGCACCTCTCATGTACCAATCACTTTTTAACATGATTACCACTTGTCATACGGTGAAGGAAAACATCGTGAAAAATCTCTATGTCTGGAAGAACCTAGCAAGTTTTCGAAACATATGCAGAGTCCGCCCACCTGCACTTCCTGATGGCCCGTGCCCAGCAGTAGGACGTTAAAAAAGGCTGAATCATTTTGAAAATGATTATAACCGGACAGATTTTAATGTAATTTTTATTAATGCATAGTTTATTGCTTCATTAATAAAATGATAATTAATTAAGATGGGGTAAATCTTGAAATCACCTTATAAAGCAAGAATCGCATATATATTCGTAATAATCTTGTAGTTTGTAAATAAAATGGAAGCTCTATATACCTAAAAGAAATTTTAATTTCAATTAGTTAATTTTGTAGTGACCCTACTTGCTGTGCCAGCGGTCGCGGGTTCGAGTCCCGCTGGGGGCATTCATTTATGTTATGAGCACAAATGTTTGTACTCCATACATGGGTATTTACTTATAATATGTATGCATTTAAAGTTATATATGTGTAGTGTATCAACTATCTGGTATCCATAACACAAACCTCGTAGCATACCATGGAACTAGATGGTGATGTGTGTTAATGTCCCAATATATTATATTATACCGATTAACCAACAGGTAATGTCTAGAAACATGACATTTTGCAAAAAAGTTTCTTAAATACGAAGACTTTTGATCATTGTTTGTATTGAAGTTCGTTATTTTGTTTAACTTCTATTTACATTGATGAAGGGTTATCTCATCAGGCTTCCCGCTTATATAAATGTTAATTGCAATCTTACTTCTTACGATTTCTCTATTCCTTCACACGTTTTTTTTCCTTATCACTATACTTAATTGAGAAACATTAAATTCTTTCATTTTTAATTTCTAATCAGCACCCAATTTTTATGTAAAATATGATATACGACGCTTAATTATTTAAAATTAAAACGAAATATACTCAAGTAGAACATGTTTTAATTAACGTGTAATAAGTGTACTTTCCTTTTCGGCCTTATTTTTAATTACTGATAATGCAGGATTACTAAAATATATATTATGTATATATTAGTGTGTTTCTTGGCAAGTACGACTCTGACTCGCACACAGAAGGTTCCGTAGTATAAAACATTAAAATTAATGTATAATCGCAAAAAAAAGTATAATTTATCTACAAATTAATAGTTTCGTATTTTTCCCTTTACTTGTACTTTAAGACATTGCTTCGTGACAAATTCCATTATTTTAGGTCAACGGGTATCCTATAGGTTTTGATTCCCTTGCAATTGTCAAAATATGCGCCATAAACTCCTGTATCGTAAAGAAGTTTATTTTTTCACAGATCCAAGGCATTGCAAATTTGAGTAATTAATATCACTTTCAATTTGTTACCTTCATGGTTCCTGAGAAAAAGGGCCTTGGCAGATAGACATACAGACAGACAGACATACGGAAAACGAAGTGATCCTGTAAGGGTTCCTTTTTTCCTTTCGAGATACGGAACCCTAAATAGAGTACATTATATGAAGACTTTCAGTAATTAAATATGAACAATATCAGAAAAGATGATTTTTTGGATGGTTGTAAATCTATTTAATACAATTGATTAGTATAATTTATGACATGTCAAGGCGTTTTGTATAAAAAAGGTTAGATAGCAAAATCTGATGTTATAAATTTTTATTGCCAATTAGATAAAAATGGTAGCTCCTATTTAAATAGAAGATTTAATATGTTTTTGTAAGCATTTGTTAAATGAGTAGTAATAAATGATAATTTCGCTACATAACAAAAAATGGCAGTTATAGCTCAATGGTAACGCGCTTGCTTGGAAAACCAAATGTAGCGGGTTCAAACTTTAGTCTTGAACCTTTGAAATTTCATGTGAATTATTTTAAACATGATCATAGCTTGATATATGACGAAGGAAACCTGCATGTCTAAGACAGCATAACTAGTTTTCGAAATACATGTCAACAACTATGGCTTGTTACCCCTCGCATTGAAGAATTGATTTTCTATATTTGGACCTATTGATCAACTTCAATAGTGTAAAATCATAACTTCGCAGGTGCGGGTAGTTTTGAAAATTTCTTTATAAAAAAAATACTAGCTATCATGCCTATTACAGTGCTACTAGGATCATTTGGCACTTAGGTGACATTGACATAAGGGCGTGGGTGTGAAATTAAGATTTTTCTTTTATAAAAAAATACCTCCTAACCTCTATGAAATCACTTCATATTTCGAGATATTTTTATTGAAATAAAATCACGAAATATCCACAACGAACATCAAATCTAAATTCTCTCAAAAATGACGCTTTATAAGATGGCGGTGTAAGTTATGATTATGACCACGTGCCAAATGATCCCTGTAGCACTGTATTTACATCATGAGTATAAACTAGCTTATCATGTATGCTTCTTACCTATATAATACTACATATCTAAGAAATACGCTACGTATCTAAGAATATACGAATAATAATAGTTTTCCATTATTTTCCTTGCGCGAAATAAAAATGATGATAAATAATTATGAAGAGAGAACAGATGGATATACAAAAAGTATATATATTAATTTAGGTATAGTCGAAACCGTGCAAAACAAAATCGATAAAAAGACATATTAAAATAAATGTTATCTTATCAAAATTAATCGATTATTATCTTTTTACGATTTTCACTTGGATATAAAAATCGGGTACATGTTCGTAATCGTTAAATTGATTTAGTATAAGTAAATTAGTAAGTATTTGAAGTAACCGTTAAGAAATCTTGTTAATGTGATGTAACGGAATTAAAAAGGTTAATTGAACAAAATTAAGTTCGCGACGACAGGTGGGTCTTAATTAACGATACTATATAAAAATATCGTTAGCCACGTAAAAGCTGTCATTACAGTTTTTGTCACGTATATAATGTTTGCTTAAAAAATATTTTTTATAGAGCCAAAACATGTTATTCCCATTAATGTATAACAAGGCGCATACTATAACTTTACTTGAATAAATATCATGTTTTTGGGCTTTTAATATTTGCAACGAATAAGTAAGCTTAAGGCTTCATATAATTAATATAAAAATAACTTATGTTGTATTTAATTCATCTTAAACTTTTAACTAAAACTAAATAAGTGTAGAATGTTTTATTTACTTTTAGTAATGTTGTGCAAACGCATGCATAAAACCTTACTAATATTATGAATGTGAAGGTTTAGATTTTGGATGTTTGTTACTTAATCACGCCTGAACAGCTGAAGGGATCTGGATGAAATTTGACACAAAGATAGATTATAGTCTGGAATAGCACATAGGCTTCTTTTTATCCCGGAAAAATGTACGGTTCCTGTAGGATAGATTTATTTCTATTTTTCTAGAGGTGAACCTGAGTGAAGCAAGGGTCAGCCGTTCGTTGTGTATAAAGTTGTGGTTGTTAACTTAAATTATTATATTTTACTTATTCCCACAGTATAATTTTATATCGTACATTATAATGATATTATAATTATGTTATGCAGAAAGAAGTGTTCGTGCATTTTGTAACCTTGCTCTAACAGTACCTAGAGCTATGAATTTAAAGAAACATAATTTTACTGTTTTGACTATACGTACGAATACGAAAACCTGGTGTTTTAGCCCAGAGTTGTAGAGCTTTGTTCTAAGAAGCCAGACAGATAGTTTTACGTTTATTTAATACCGATTTTCTCCTTTTCTTCTTTAGTCTTTTTAAACTTAATCACAAAATTTAATAATATAATATTTGATGAAATATATTTGAGGTTAACAAGCATTAATATATACGCTTACTCAATTTAAAATGTAAATTTCCGTTGTTAAATTACATTTTTTTGTTAAAATTGTATTTGTAATTGTGTATTTACTGTAAAAGAAGGATAATAGTATATAGGGCATTATTAAGCGCCGCCGCATTTTATCTAAAGATGATACTGTTTTAGAGAGGCATTTCTGGCGACTTACAGACACTTTTTAGGTGCAATGATAGAGTAATTTTGGGAATAAAGGTCTGTTAATTAAAAAAAAAACAATTAAAGAACAAAAACCCTGACTGCGTAAAATCTAGAACTTAAAATATAAAAACAAGATTATTCAGTAGGTAGGTACATGTAGCAATACTTGCAGCAAATATAAAACATGTATAAAAGTCGAGTGAAAATATTTTAAAAAAACAAGCTTTTATGTAGTTGAGGATTTTCAATAGTCACCTTCTTATGATCAAATCATTTCCATGTTACAATAATATAGTAATCAGCCCTATTTTTTAACATCCCACTCCAGGGCACGGGCTACCCTTCAATACGAAGGGGATCAGGTAGTGCACCACGCTGGCCGAGTGTGAAAACTTGTAAAGTTCTCTCAGATATGCAGGTAGGTAATCATTTTAGAAATGTAAATATTAGAGGTGCGAGACCCGAGATTTGAACCCGCTTTATTCGGTTTCCCAAGCGAGCCACTATTGCCACTGGGCTACCACTTCCTTACTGGGTTACTACTGCCTTAACACCGCCTAGTTAAATTCTAAGAAATCAATTGTTAACTGGCACACCGGTGTGCCCGTGACTCTCGAGGGGTTAATATTATAGTATTGTCTTCAAATTAACTTACCAATTATATATCAAACAGCTCAACGTGAACCCAGAAAAATTGGTAACATATGTTGAAACAGATCAACAAACAAACGAATGTATCAAGGACAATAAAAATAAACTAATAAACTTGTAAAAAATACTAAAAAATAATTTAGAATTGTAGTAACATATAGAAATTTAAGCGTATTATGGCCGTTATATCTGCTATAATAATTTTACGACTTTTTTTTACATCACGGTATTTAATTTATAATATTTATGCTTTTTCTTGTGATTTTCCGTTGTTTTTGGTTAATGATCAATCATGTACTGGATCGAATATATCAATACCTAATCGAAATTAATTAAGAAGAGGTTATTATATTTGTATTTATATGATAAGTATAAAAATATACAAGGAGTAGCCCTAAAAAGTAACAGGTTCGACTCCCGAATATGGTATTTTGACTTATTCAATGTGTCACTGACTGTTCATTTGGCGCATGTCTACAGTTTATTTTGGTAACTCAGATTCATTAAACTATAGAAAATTGCGGAAAATAGCTGCAGAAAATAACCGCGATAATATGTTATCTATACGTATAATAAAATTCTAATTCAGTCGAATCTGTACCTTAAATATTTTTTGGAAAATCTTATTGAAATAGATTTTATTATCGATACAGAGACCGAATCTATAGTTTTTAGAATTTTTGTCTGTCTGTCTATCTGTCTGTCTGTTGCCGCATCACAAAAAGACCACTGGAGGGATTTTGATGAAATTTGGTATGATGATAGCTGGATATCCGGGTCAACATATAGGATACTTTTTACCGCGGGAGATTATCTCATTCCCACGGGAATACACGTTATAACACAACCCAAAAATATTTATGATTAGAATTTCTTGAAACTTGGTATTAATGCTCTTCAATACAATTAAATAAATACGTATTTTAGCGTTTTTTGAAATTCATCCTATAAGGAGATAAAATAAGGGATGAAAATTTGTATGAAACCTACATTTTTAAAGTGTTTTTGTTGTAGTTTTAGCGCGAGCGAAGCCGCGGATTTTGCTAGTTTTTTTAATATTTTCTTTCAGTTTTTTTGCTGCTTATATAATATTTATAAGCATATTTTTTGTAGTTGTGTAACTGCATAAATAATTACATGCACAGTCATTTAAAATAAGAATCTGCGAATGTTATTATTATTATTTATATCTATTATCTATTACATATAATAAAATTCTTACTGAGTCGAATCTGTACATTAAATATTTTTTGGAAAATCTTATTGAAATAGACATTATTATCGATACAGAGGTCGAATCTATTGTTTTTAGAATTTTTGTCTGTCTGTCTGTTACCGCATCACGGAAAAACCACTAGAGGGATTTTGATCAAATTTGGTATGATGATAGCTGGTTATCCGGGTCAACATATAGGGTACATTTTACCGCGGGAAAGTATTTCGTCTCTGAGAAATCTATACTAAGCGTTAAATCGTACGGGACGTCTAGAGACGAACCCGAGCGGAGCGAGGCTGAGTCGCTAGTTATTAAATAAATTCAGTGAGTACCTACATATTTGTTACTAGCGACTTACGTCCCTGGGATATTTTCAATAGTTAAAAATAGTTATTATGAGCGTACTTTTGTAAATAGACTCGTGATATTATTACACGGACTATTTTATAAGCTTTTTTGGGACCTATAATTTTCTAGTACATTGTCTTGATTACTACCTATAATATTTTTGGCCCCTTTTAGGCCCAAACAACTTTAGTGACTTTATTTTTCAGTTAAAGTTGTTTAAAAATTAAAATAAACAAATATTGTAAGGTACTTTGGTACCATTTTTCAAGTTTTTAAATTCATTTTGTTATTTTGTGGATAGGCTGTCCCTAACAACTATATAACACTTTTGAGATATCTAACACCTTAGTCTCTCCCGTGACCATGATTGCTGTAAAGCGTTCGAAACCTCGGGAACCAAAACTCAAAATAAATCGGCAAAAAAATCCGAAAAGATAGTTTTATTTAAAATGTCAAATATTATAAATAAAAAAGTATTATTCTCAGTTGTTTACTAAGATATATTGATATATTTCGATATTCACATTTGTTACTGAATCGATGCTCTAGTGACTAGTATATACGGACGCAGATCCGGAGGTTATGGGATCGATACCCGGGTTAGGCCAAGTTCAGTTTTTTGGTATTAGTCAAAAAGGTTTCAGTAACAGCCCGGAGGGGAGTTGGCGGTGCTCCACACCCGTGTTTGCTTGATGAGGATGATTTGCGATGGAAATTAATCTATATAATTCACTCTGGCGCATATTTTATGTCTACGCAAGAATTAAATCTTTCTTCTATTTTTTCTCATCTATGCAAATGCTTGTATCATTTCGATCTATTTGTGTAAAACCAGTTATACACATACAGTTCAATTTTTCATTCATTCTGTTTTATTACTGTTTATTTCTCTCACTAGTTTATAAATAATATTATTATATAATAATTATATAATTACATTTATAATATTATATGATAAGAAAAAAAAAGTATTAAACGTTTATTATATATTTATATTTAAAAATGTTAAATATTAAGCGGTTTAGTTGGCAATGTTAGCATGCCTACACGCATGCCTACAAGCATGCCTACTATGTCGGCTATCGTGGGTTCGATTTCAGCATGGGGGATAATTCTGTTATATAATGTTTAAATACACACGTGTTTGTCTAGTAAGTCTAGTTTTGATTTAGAAAAACGTTCGTTGGGGTCTTCAAAGCCTTTTTTGATACAAAAGGGTAACTTTTAAGATTTTATTTTTGTTGTTACGGATTAAAGACAAGGTCAGTAGGACATAACATATTTTGAAACAATATATTCTAAATCATGTCATCGTATTAAGAAGATATTAATAATTCACGTAACTGGTATGCACTTATGTACTTATTTAGTTGGACATAAAATAAGATAGTTATTAATTTTGACTGTGAGAAATATATAGTATTTATGTGTATTATATAGTATATATAGTATTTATGTGTACATAATTTTAACATTTAAGTTATAAACTTCTTTCTAGATAACTCTTCAGAATTTTGGGGATTTTACCCAGTATTATCAAGTGGATGGACATTGGTAGAAATCTTATAGTTATATTTAAAGTGGAAGCTATTATTAAATTTAAATGTATTTTTTTTGAACGAAATAAAGACGTTTTAATTTTTTTATAAGTGTATTAAATAATATCAAATTATAATAATATCAAAGTATGAATAAGTCGTGAAAATAGCCATCCTAATTTGGCATCATAAATTTAAAAAAAATGTTTTTACATAAATTATTATATTGATTATGAAAAGAAGAAAGGTTTTTAAAAGTTTTGTAACATTTAAACTTTTCCATCTACAAAAGAAATTTGAAGGAAGGTAGATATAAAACATTATTTAACGTATAATAATAATAATAAACTCTTGTACACAAAAAAAACTACAGAAAAGATAGATAATGTGCTAAAACAGCGATCTCTTCCAGGCAACCTTTAGATGTAGGAAATAGCAAATGTAAAAGGTAATACCTTTATTTATTTTGATTGTAAGTATCGTACTAATATTATAAATGCGAGAGTTTGTTAGGATGCATGTATGACTGGATGTATAGATGTATGGATGTTACTCTTTCACGCGAAAACTACTGAATGGATTTTAATGAAACTGTACAATAATATAGCTCATACGTCAGAATAACACATAAGCTACTTTTTATCCCGGAAAAATGTACAGTTCCCGTGGGATAGATTTGTTTTTCTTTCAGCGAGGGTAAGCCGCTAGTAAAAAATAAATTTAAACAATGGTTGTAATAATAATAATCACTTCTAAAAAATAAAAAAAAAACAATCACAGGTCGTTATAACTTTAAGGAAATGTTGAACATCTCCTATGATAACTAGTTAATAAATATTCTGTTATCTGATTAAAACTTTTTGGTGACAATTCTAACATTTGTTTATATTATAATTAATTCTAAATAACGTATTGTCTTCAATATTATCACAATATTTATTTGAAAAGAGCTTTATTTATGTATTTTGTAATATATTTGCTTATATATTTTTTATTTATATAAGACAATTTTTTTTAAGTTTCCCGAAGACTTGTAATGAAGTATTTTATACCTAGTCATATTTTATATCTAAAAATAACACAAATCATAAAAATATAGCCATGATTATAAATTAAAAAAAAAGTAAAAAAGAAATGTGTTTTTGTAAAAAATATTTTTTACCTTAAAATATTTTTTTTATAAAATAAAAAAAAAACACTACACTGACACAAACAGAAACCACTTGAAAAGAAATAGTTTAAAAACTTTTCGCGTATTTCGATCGCGCTTTGAGGAGAACAAACACGTCCGTTCAGCGTGACTCCTCAGCATCCACTAAATGGAAAATGGAATGGACCAAACGACATTTATTTTATTCTGGGCAAGATATGCTTTTGTATACATTGCTTGATATATTTTAGACATAGGAACTTTAAAAGGCACCAAATCCTTATTTTTTAAGTAAAATTTTGCACTTACAAAAAAAGAAAACTTCAAATTGTTTACATTTGTGAAACGTATTTAAGATATTTAAAATAAAAGTATTAAATTGCATTTATATTTTAATTAAACCAATACTTAGCTTTGTGGCGATTGTATGATGGTTAAGATTAAAAGATTTTTTAAGTACAATCAATTTAAAATTTCAATAGTATACTCGTAAAAATTGATTAAATTTGCAATAATAAATAATTATAATATGCTTGATGTTCTTCTTTCTTCTTCTTTGATAATATGTATAAAAATTATATATTGAAATTTTATATTAAACGTAAGTAAATGAAATGTTATATATACTTCTATTTATTATTTATTTAATTTTCATTTACACGTGGAAATTGGAATGTATTGATTTACAACATGTTATTATAAAGAATGAAAATTAACAATTGTATTGATGAAATTTAATTCTTTAATAATAATTTATTTACAACTAGCGACTCAGGCTCGCTTCGCTCGCGTTCGTCCCTAGGTACGTTTTCACGGTTATGTTTATACATTAATAGTAGCTTACTACTCCTAAGATATTCATTTGAATTATATAGCGATTTACGTTACGTACGTACGTTATTGCGTACGCCGTACGCGGATTTTGTTCACAATTTCATGGGTTTTAATTTTTTTTCGCGGAACCTTGATCCTTTTTCTAAAATAAAAGTAGCCTAAGTTACTTCTTATAATAGCAGCTATCAGCCAGTGAAAGTCCCGTCAAAATCCGTCTAGCCGTTTCGTAGATTAGCTGGAACAAACAGACAGACAGACAGACAAAAATTGTAAAAAATGTTGTTTTGGTATGTGTACCGTGTATACATCCATATGCATTCAGTAAAAAGTGGTTATTTTGATATTACAAACAGACACTCCAATATTATTTACCTGTATAGATGCATTGATAATTCATTGCACATAAGCCATACTACTATTGCACATGCGAAAGTTTGTATGTGTGTATGTTTGTCACTCCTTCACGCCGAAATGGTTGGACGTATTCGGATGAAATTTAATACACAGACAGACTGTGATCTGAAGTAAGATATAACGTATACTGTTAGGCATCTAGAGACTCACTCTAGAGAAGTGGGTAAGTTGGTAGTTAAGACATTTAAGAAATGGATTTACAATACACATATAATATATATATATAGTTTTTAGATTTTTGACTGTCTGTCTGTCTGTCTGTTTGTGACCGCATCACGGAAAAATCACTGGAGGGATTTTGATGAAATTTGGTATGATGATAACTGGTTATCCGGGTTATATAGGGTACTTTGTACTGCGGGAAAATATCTCATCATAATTAAATAATACTTTCTTAGATTTACGTGAATATTTAACATTTTAGAGTTTCTCCCGGGACCATGATTGCTCTAACGCATTCGAAACGTCGGGAAAAAATCTGAAAAGATAGTTTTATTTAAAATATTTAGCTATGTTATTGTAATCAGAGAATAAAGTAAAACATAGAGTCAACGAAAAGTTATATAATAATTGGCGTCACATATACGGTATTATATGCTACCACGCTCATTTATTTACACAAGTTCTTTTTATTATTATTTTAATTTATTTCAACAATAATAACGTTTCTTATATAAATAATATGAATATTGACTTTTTTTATCTGTAGTACTCTCATTTATCGTATCTCAAATCTTTTTGATTATATAATGTTATATATTTATATAATATTTTAAAATATTGTGGTCATATATAATTGGATAGCTTTATAATGATATCTTAGCTTTTAACAGTTATTGTATCTTTTATTTTTAATCTGTTGCTGTACCTAAGAAAAATAATAAATAAATATGTTACATGGTAAGCTATACATATGTAACTTTAAATACATACATATTATAAATAAAAACACCCATGGCTGGAGTACAAACATTCGCGCTCTTTAGAAAAATGAATGCTCCCAGCGGGACTCGACACCGCTACCACTGGCACACTAAGCAGGATTATTACAAACTGTACCTAACGTGTCGTAAAAAAACTAAATATAGTCATACTTACAAGTTTTGACTTAAAGGTGAAATGTATATAAAATTTCATTAATCCAGCATGATTTTTCTATTTAAAGATGGATTCTGACAGAAGGCTTTTATCAATTTAAAACGAAACAGGTTGTGATGCAAATATCTGCTCGAAGCGTTAAAGATTATCATCAGCTTGAGATGTTGACATCGTTTAGCTTAAGGCTTTCATGTATGAATATTGTATATATGTTAACTAGTGGGGTAGCTCGGTTAACTTACATTAGTTTTTAACTATTAATATTATATATATATATATATATATATATATATATATATATATATATATATATATATATATATATATATATATATATAGCTAGGCTAAGCTAGTATAAGCTACGATAGTTGAACTTAACTTGTACAAGCTTTAATGTTTAGTTATTTGGTATCGTAGCAATATGATAGTGATTTTAAGTAAATTATTGTACACTAGCGACTCACCTTCGCTTCACTCGGGTTCGTCCCTAGGTTAATTCCCCATACAAAATTTCATCCCCATTTTCACCCCCTTAAAGGTGATTTTCGGAATAAAAAATATCCTATTTCTTTCCCAGGGTCTCAAACTATCTGCTTATCAAATTTTATCTTCAACTCCCGTCCCGTAGTTTTTGAGTTTATTCGTTACAAACATACAAAAATAGAAATCTTTCCTCTTTGTAATATTAGTGTAGATTAAATGACATAGAGATAAATTACTGGTGTTAATAGCTTTTCATCGACTTTGAAGAGAATGTTTTTTTTTGCCATGGGTAATTTTAAATTAACAGTATGCGTTAGTTGTGACGTATTATTTCTATTCCTATTATTTGCACGTGTTTGCCAGTGGTTTCACTCGCATATTTTATGTATGATATTAGGTACTCAATGAAAGTAAAAAATTGCCTTGATTAGATTCATACAGGATATACACTAAAACAGCTTGTTGTAGCTTTCAATATAATATATTACACTATTATAGTTTAATAATATCACAAACATCGGAATATCAATGTAACTTACAGTGTTGACTGCCTCAGTGGACTAGTGGATGTACGGCCGCAGATTTTGAGGTCCTGGGTTCGAGTCGATAGTATAATAGCTAGCTACTTCCCCTGACTTTTTTAAGGCTCTATCTAAGTTAATACCTTATCAAATATACGTTTAAATATTATTTTTTCCATATTAAATACTAAAAAAGAAGGAATTTCAATCTATTCTTCCTTTTGACACTTATTATTATACATTATGTATAAAACATACATATAACAAAAAATTATATATAAGTTATCAATGACATTCTAATAAATCTGTATTACGCACTGTATACAGTGAAAATTTTCACCTAATTACAACTGTACTGTAGTCTGGGAAAGAATTTCTGATATGTCAGAGAGTTGTAAGAGGCGTATAAAAACTTGTTAATAAATTGCTGTTATCCCATTAGTCCTCGTTCTGCACTTATTAAATGTAATGAAAATGTTTTATAACGAACTGGTATTTAAGCTTTGGGTAATAAAATATAGAATATATATTTAAACGGAAATGTCTTTAAAATTCACTTTTACTTATAAAGGATGGGATTGGAATGATGGGTATAGATAAATTATATATATACATATATATATATATATATATATATATATATATATATATATATATATATACTAATATTATAAAGAGGTAAAGTTTGTGAGTTTGTGATTTTGTAGGGGGTAATCTCTGGATCTATTAAATTGATTTAGATGAAATTTGGTAAGAAGTTAGTTTGAGACTCTCCGAAGAGCATCCCTTGAGGGATGATTTACGGGTTAAATATGCCCATATTTACCCCGTAAATCATCCCTTAAGGGGGTGAAAATGGGGTTAAAAGTTTGTTTTGGGAAGTAAGCTAGGGACGAACCCAAGCGAAGCGAGGGTGAGTCGCTAGTTGAAAATTAAAACCTCTCTTTATTTAATGTTGCTAATATTTGCTAATATATTTCAGGTCATAAAATAGTATACGCGGAGAAATGAAATATAAGAAAATATTTAACAAATTTTTAAAACTGGGTTTTATTTTATATCAAAATGATTTAACTATATTATTCAATATATAATTTCTTATTTCTATATTGAAACACACAGGTCATCGGTTCCGTGGTGTAGTGGTTATCACATCTGCTTTACACGCAGAAGGCCGCCAGTTCGATCCTGGCCGGAATCATATATTTTTTCATTTCATTATTACTGACCGTATATATTAAACTATTTTATATATATGTATATTTAAATTTATTTTTGACTCTTTTTAGAATATAAAATATTTTTTAAATATTATTTATTATGTACAATGTATATGAACAACCTTTAAAATCCTTTAACAGGCGAGTTACTCCATTTTTGATTAATTTCCTTATTTAATTTAAAAAAACATGTATTAGTACAATTTTATAATTTGAAGTTCTTTCTAAAATATCAGAGAGAACCTTTTCACGGAAATATTACTAGTTGTTAAATCATCTTATGAAAATATCCAAAGAAATATTATCGTTATACTCGTATTTAAAATAGTTATATTCGCATAAATGTAAGAAACTTTTAAATTATTATAGTGTCCATTGTTTTAAAATATAAATAAAGGGTATTGACAGGTAGACAGACGAACGGAAAACGGAGTGATCCTATCAGGGTTCGATTTTTCCTTTTGAAATACGATACCCTAAAAAGAACAACTGCGTGGTAAATTTCATAGCCTTTTGTGAGTGATAAAGTAACAAAAATTCAAATACATTTAAAAAAAAATCACACACTTTGATGACACTCAGTTCGTAGTATTCTACTTGCTATGCCAGCGGTCGCGGATTTGAGCCCTGCTTGGGGCATTCATTTGTGTGATGAGAACGAATGTTTGTACTCCAGTCATGAGTGTTTATATTTATAACTAGCGACTCACGCTCGCTTCGCTCGCATTCGTCCCTAGGTACGTTTTCACAGTTAGCTAATGTTTATACATAAATAGTAGCTTGCTACTTCTAAGATATAGCGATTTACCCTCGCTTCGCTCGGCTGTGTACGCCGTACGCGGGTTTTGTTCACAATTTCATGGGTTTTAATTTTTTTTCGCAAAACCCTGATACATTTTCCATGATAAAAGTAGCCTAAGTTACTCCTTTTAACAGCAGCTGTCTGCCAGTGAAAGTCCCGTCAAAATCTGTCCAGCCGTTTCGGAGATTAGCCGGAACAAACAGACAGACATACAGACAAAAATTGTAAAAAATGTTGTTTTGGTATATGTACCGTGTGCACATCCATATATGCATTTAGTAAAAAGCTGTTATTTTCATATTACAAACAGACAGTCCAATTTTATTTATCTGTGTAGATATCTGATATCCATAACACACGCCTCGTAGCTTAGCATGAAACTAGATGGTGCTGTGTGTTAATGTCCCAACATATTTATTTATCATTATTTATTAATAGAATAAAATGACGTATATTCAAAAAAAAAACTTCATAATAAATAGCTCACATTATTTACTTATAGATTGAATATTACGTATTAAAATAAATTTTATATACAAATATAATCAATAAAACACAGAACGAGTCCAAGAAATATAATTTACTGTGAATAACGGACGCCGTTGATGTCTTTTCTACAACTGGTTGTAGTTTAACTGTTAAAGCGTAATCAGAGCAATACGCGTTGTGGGCACAGTTTTGTTACCGGAAATGGCTAATTGGAATGGCGGGTGATAAAATATACTGCAAAGTTTTGCAATTGGATTTGATTATATGCAAAATTTTGTATTAAATAAATAATTAAACTAGATCGATTATTATGATATATTTATAATATAATATTTCATTTCATACCTTCTTTTATTTTTAACTGAACCGCGTTTTTTCATATATATATGCATTCAGTCCTTTTTAATGTCTCATTACTGGGCACGGGCAATTAATTCAATACGAAGGGGATCAGGCTATAACCCACCACACTCTCCAAGTGCAGATTGGGGACTTCACATGTCTTTTAAAAATGTTAGATTCTCTCAGACATGCAGATTGCCTCACTATGTTTTCCTTCACCGTAAGACGGTAATCATGTTGAAAATGATTCGCATATGAAAATATCAGAGGTGCGAGATCCGGGATTCGAACCCACCACCAGCACTGGGCTACCACTGCTTTCTTTTCATAAACTAATAAATAAACCATAGGAAAAATACTCTCCAATTCATTAAATAAAAACAACAAACATACAACTTTATTTTTATATAAATATTATTAAACTTATGAGTTTACAGCAGGAGCAACAAAGTTATTCATAAAAATCTAAGCAAGTTGACTCACCTATAAAATCTACAGTAATATAAAGTATTAATATAATATAAACGTTTTATCATTTAACGGTTCATTTATAATTTGAGTGATAATTAACTGGGTTGTATAACGTTTTCACATCATCTTTAGAAATTACTTAAAAACTAACTGATATTTTACATTGTAACGGTACTATATGTTTATAGTATTTTTGTAGGGACATTTATTCGGATATATCGGAGGGTAAGTCACTAGTTTTATAATAAAGTGTAAGTTAAATCTGTGAAGTGACTACCGGCATGCAATGCTGTTTTACTTAAACCAGTCAGCAATTAACTCAACAGTTACAGTGTTTAACAACAGTGTTAATTGAGTCTTTGGAACGGGATAAAATATTTACTTTAACTGATATAAATGTATATTTCTAGTCAAAAATGATTTATTTAAAGCAAAATCGAACTTGTATGTCAGAAACAGATACAAAAAAAATTTTCTTTTTTCTATTTTTTTTATTGTGGAAAGTACATTAACGCATACCATTTGCATACAAACAGGTGGTTATGTAGGACTCACCGGCTAGAGAAGCCAGTACTACCCACTAAAGCCCAACAGTACTTCCCTTGTTTTAATGGGACATCTCCGGATATCTTACGCACACCATACCCACGACGCCCCGACGGCAGGCCTGCCGAAGCAGACCTCATAACCAAGGGGGACCACAGACCACTCTGCTATGAGAGAAGTATCAAAAGCAACCCGCATGGTACATCGTACCGCCTCCCAACATGTTTTGCCATACGCTAATGAGCCCCCCACGACAAGGTGATTGCACATTGGGGTGACACCGTGAGTTCCTGTACTTAGTTGTAAGACTATTTGTTAAAACATATATATGTATGTATATAATTATATTGTATTATGTATGGTATTTCATATATATCACTTTTAAGCAATCTTTTGAAATAGACGTCTCAGATGACCACTTTATGCACCGAGATTAAAAGTAAACTATGCCACTTTCCGGTAGATAAACTAAAAAAAAAAACTAAAAAAATTATCTCCACACAGTAAATCACGTCAATCTTTTGCACCTTTTCTGAAACAAGGACAAAAAAAGAAAACATTCTTGAATGAAACGATTTTGTTATTTGGATTGTGTGTTTTTATAATACTATAGCGACTCACCCTCGCTTCGCTTCGGGTTCGTCGCTAGACAAAAACAAATCTATCCCACGGGAGTCGTACATTTTCTGGGATGATATATAGCCTATAGCCTTCCTCAGTTAACAGGCTATCTAATGCAAAAAGAATTTTTCAAATCTGATTAGTAGTTCCTGAGATTAGCGCGTTCAACCAAACAAACAAACAAACTCTTCAGCTTTATAATATTAGTATAGATAAGTAGTCTCTATCCATATCCATACTAATATTATAAATGTCAAAGTGTGTTTGTTTGCTTGTTCGTTCGTTCGTTTGTTTGTCCTTCTTTCACGTTGAAACGGATTGGCGTGATTTTTTGTAAGGCTACTACCGTAGGAGATTATCTCATTCCCACGGGAAAACATGCTACAAGCCAACAATATTTGTGATCAGAATTATTTGAAACTTAATAATGCTTTTCAATATAAGTAAATAAATATGTATTTTAACATTTTTCGAAATTCATCACATAAGGGGGTAAAACAGGGAATGAAAGTTTGTACGAAACCTACCTTTTTAGAGTTTTTTATAGTTTTAACGCAAGCGAAGCCGCGGGTTCTGCTATTATTTATATAATTATGGTAATTATTCGTGAATGCAAATGTGAACGAAGTGAGCCGGGTATCTTTCGTGCCGAACTAGTTCATGAATATATTCATCCCGTTGGAGTCTCCGTTTCAGCCGCAAACCGCAGATTTCCCTAATATGTGAAGTACAGATAGCATATACATACAAAGTCTATATACAGAAGATTGATAACAAAAACGATAAAAAAGCTCAAAAATCTACGTATACATACTTATATAAGACAAATACGTTCACGGTTTCGACCACTTTTAATAATAGACTAGTTGCCTTTAGAATAAAAATCCATTTAAAATATTTTTCTTATTAATTTATAGTCTATCAGAAGTTTTTTCTTCCCTAGGATACGTTATTTAGCTTTTACATGAATTCTCTATCAGCTAGCAACTTCGTTAGGATTTTTGAGCCAGCCATTTATGTGTAGCATATTAAGCACTAAGTAGGTACGTGCAATCTCTTAAACGTCCTCCATTTTGGAATTCAGTAAATAATTAATACACAATTCATTAATAATAATCTAATAGGAGAATAATTGCTACAAGGAAATATTTATATAACCAACACAATAATTATATATTTGTGATATTTTTTTTGCTAACGTTACCTAAACTCTAAGCTATATCGTGTGTAACCGAATCTACTAGCCCGGGCTAGAGTTCAGACTTTGATTACGAAATACCTCCAATCATTGTTTTTGTTATGTCTCGTCTAATAATAATAGATATTTTCTTTAGTATGGATATTGTATATTTTCTTCACGTGGGGTAATTAATTTAAGGTAGTACCATACTTTAAATTAACTAAATTAACTATTTCTTGTTTTTAGGCTTTTAAAATATAGTTTAAAAAAAAAATAAACCTTAAGAGCAGGTTTGCTATCGGAAAGTCAAGCTTTAACTGATAAAGCCACTATTGACTGTATTTTCATAAAAGTGTACATCAAAATTTTCACAGATGATAAAATAATTAGAAATATTACTATTACAGAAATAGTACTGTAAACTGCTTTAGTTAGTTCTTAAAATAAATACTAGGGAAATCTAATCAACGGTATATGGTAGATATATAAATATCAATAATATTAGAAAGTTGTGTAAAACACTAAAATATCTATATTGAAATATCATTCGTCTATAACGCCTCGAGGCACATTGTTAATTCTCGTAGGAAAGATAATCATAACTCGCATTCGAACACCGATTATACTTACACGTATGTTTTTGTGACAGCCAGACATACAATGACACTGTAATGGTCCTGCCTTAGATGAGGGAATTTATCAGAAGTGGCATCAAGCTGAAGAGTTCAAGTTTTTAAATTAATTTATAAATTTTATATATTCATTTATCAATTAATATGCCTCGATGGGATGCGAGAATAAGTATTTGCCATATTTAATACTAGTACCTGGGCGACCGAGCTTCGCTCGGAGTTCTTTTTTGTTATATCGTATTTTTTAGATAAAAAAACTAAAAACTTGTATAGATACAAAAAAAAAAAAAACAACAAAAGTAAAAACTATATATCCGATCGAGATTCGAACCCGGACACCTGTGACTGTCAATCTTGCACCTTGGTCGCTAGGCCACGATACTTATGCCTGAGTGTAAGAAATTGTCGACAATATTCTGCGTTTAATAATGCGAAAGAAAATCGCATGAAAACTCGAAAACACGCGTCTTCCCAGACATAAGACTAAACTGGATCGATTTTTCGCCCCCGAAAACCCCTACATACCAAATTGTAGCCGTTAGAGCCGTTTCCGAGATCGCCGGTATAAATAAATATACAAGAATTGCTCGTTTAAATATATTAGATTTTCTGGTATTTTTTCGTTTTTTTTATTTTGATTTAAGTTTTCGAAACTTTGAATACTTTACAAAGTCACTATATATTGCATATATTATTTAGTCGTTGTACTTTGCGAGTTAAATTTAAAAATTAAGTAATATTTAGTCAAATATGCGTCATTTCTACGCACTTTTTACTTAAAGAATGTCGTAACAACAGGGAGCGCCGCGGGCGATAGCTAGCACACGCATGTCATTATTGTTTTTATTTCGTTTTATGAACATTATCGTTCATTAATTCTTTTTTGTAACTCGTTCGGTTCATATTTAACTTTATTTGACTAGCGTCTGCACGCAATGTCGGATGATTAAGAAAATTATAGCTTTGTGCTTATTGGTGTTTTGTAATAATATGTAATAAGTAGAAATTACATATATAATACGCTTATTAAAGAAAAGGTCATGACTTCGATTCCGTACGTGGCAAATAGGAATACTACGAAGATAAAGAGTGTTATATTATCTGTTACCTGATGTGTAGAACCTAGCTCAAAGCCAGAAGGGTCATGTATGGCAAAATTTGGACTGATGTATATTTTGTTTGTTGTAAGAAATTATATTAACAAAAACTGAAAGTACATTATTTTATTGAAAAATTACTTTTATAAGCTGGTAACGGGACTTTATGTTATTGAATTTACTAATTATTAAGTAAAAAAGGTTGCATTGAAAGAAATAATTCACAAAAGCATGTTTTTCTTCGTCAGAAAGTTGACAATAATTTTACGTTCGTTATTTTTAAAGTATTTCGTACTTGCGATTAATCTTCACTTCACTGGGGTAATCCCCTGCATCCCTAACAGATATTAGCCTATGTTTTACTCCAGAAGATTGTCTGTCTGTGTACTAAAGTTCTTCCAATTCCATTCAGCCATTTCAGCATAACGAAACAACAAACATACACATACAAAAAACTTTAAAATCTTAAAGTAGCCCGATACTTTGCTATTTTTAAAGCATTGATTGGCTGGAGTTTTCCAATAACGGTTTCAGGGCAGCTATAAACCGAGGATCCTAAACAAGATGGGTTTTATGGGTGATTCAATTAAAACGAACTGAGACGAGTTAACGATTTGAAGCCAAATGGACCGATTCGTAACCATCAGAGAATTTTATTGCCATTATATCTGGTAAGGCAGTGGTAGCCCAAGTAACGCGCTCGCTTGGGAAACCGAGTGTAGCGGGTTCGAATCTCGGGTCCCGCACCATTGATAATTTCATGTGCGAATCATTGTAGCGCTAGGTACCCTTTTGATAGCATTTATAGACTAGCGACTCACCCTCGCTTCACTCGGGTTCGTCCCTAGATGATTTTTTGATATCTTCTTAGTTAACATAACTTCTATATGTATGTACTGATTTAAATAAAACAAATACTAAATGTTGAGTGAAGTTTATCACAATACATTAATGAAAAACGCATCCAAATCAATTAAGCCGTTTCTGAGGTTAGCGCGCTCAAACGCACAAACAAACAGACAAAAATTCTAAAAATTATTGTTTTGGGTTCTATTGCGTTAATAGAGAAACCCAATAATAGTTTTTCTCAAATAACTTCCATGTACAGAGAGCGATCAGTTACACTTTTTTCATATATATAGATATAATATATTAAATTCAAATGTTGTCCACAAAAGGAACATGCATTTTTTATAAAAACGTAAAATATTTATTTTTTCAACGAAATTTTACATTTTTGATGTCATATTTGAGCGTTTTTCTAATCTTACTAGATGTCATCTTCATTTTCACTTCTTAAAACTACTCAGCTTTGAAATACTTACAAACGAAAATCGAGAAACAAAAACACTTTAATTGATTAGCTACTAAGATTAAGATTAATCAATACAAAATAAAATGGAATTTCCAAAGAATCTTTAATACCAATTAATTTGTAAACAAATGGTTTCACAAAACAATGAGAGCCCGTAAATAAAAGGGACCCGAATGTGACCACTTTTTTTGACACTTGTCATCATACGTACATTCTTACTCACGAGGGTTCTGTATACTAGATGAAAACGAGTATCATTAATACGTACCATAATATGTAAATATAAAAACATTTATTATGTTATCTATACTAATATTATAAAGAGGTAGAGTTTGTGAGTTTGTGAACTTGTTAGCTTGTGACGTTGTAGGACAAATTTCTGGATCTACTGAACTAATTTAGATGAGATTTGCTAAGAAGATAGTTTGAGACCCTGGGAAGGATATAGGATACTTTTTATCCCGGAAATTATCCCTTAAGGCGGTGAAAGTGGGGTGAAAATTTGTATGGGGAATTAAACTAGGGATGAACCCGAGTGAAGCGAGGGTGAATCGCTAGTTTAATAATATTTTTGTAGTATTCAAAATTTTACTATATGTAATCATTATTCAAAATTTGTGAAATAGATATATGAACAGAATTTACCTATGTGTATATTTTTTTTTATTGATACACTAAAGCTCGTCAATAGCTAAACCAAAAAAAAAGAAGAAAAATCGGTGGACAAATAATAGGGGAGAAAAAGGCATTAAACTGTATTAATGTAGTTAAATAAAAAAGCAGTCATGAGAACTGCCGACAAAAATAAAAACTTAAAACTTATAAACAAACAGTTGTTATTTTTGGATATTCAAATTAATTGTTTGGTCTTAAATTAAAATTTGTAAACTAAAACTGTTTACATTTATCTGGTTTTGTTTGACATCTATCGGCACTCTGAGTGTTAGCGTCAACACGTCACGTGACCATGTCGATGTCGACTTATAGAATTTACTCCCCATCCAATCCTGCCTATAGAAGTTTCACTTCAATAAAAAGGTATAGGGTAATTACCAAAAAACACTCCACAGTCCATAATTATAATTTGGATATTCTAAATGAGATTGGTCTTTATTATTATTATTACAGTTCTTGTAATTATAATCTAATATAACTTATGACTTGAAACTGTTATATGAATATTCAATATCAGTTTAAGTATGAAAACAGAATGAACAAGCTATTAGCACTATTTATTTAAAGTAGAGACCACCCTGGTAGCAGTTTACAATTGATTAAATTAATATATTATAATGAATGTAGAATTATAAAGCGATATATATAAAATTAACTAGTGATTTGCTACAGCTTTGCTTAGAGTTTCTCTACAAGTTATATTTTTTTGGCTATGTCTAGCAAAATACTAGTAAAAAAATTTTTATGTAAAAAATTGCGGCAATCTGTTACTCTGTTGCATAGGAAAAAATAACGATACGATTTTATTTATTTCACTTAAAACAAACTTTGTCATATTTGTAATCTGGATGAAATTTGGCACAGAGATAGATTGTAGTCTGGAATAGCACAGGCTATTTACGTCGGAAAAATGTACGGTCCCCGTGGGATAGATTTGTTTTTCTTTTTCCGCTACTTACTAATATTTAAGTAAAAGTGAATAAATTACAGATTAGACCTTATCAGCTAAGAACAAGATACAGATAGACAATATAACTAAAAAATTTTATATGCAATGCAATGCAATCTTAATAATAATAATCATTGATTGCAGGCAATTCAAAACCCATAATATTATGTACAGAAAAAATTAAAATAATTAAAATTAAGAATAATATAAATTAATTTGACATTTATTTTCAGGTAGTCATTTTCTGTTCTCCTGTTTATGAACAGACAGCTAATATGAAAATATTGCACAGTAAGTTAATAAGTAGTTCTACTTTTGAAATTCAAAATATAAAGGATTTTCAATCTTTAATACGGGATACTAAAAAGGCGTCATCACTTTTGCCTCAGTAGCGATCTGTCAGAGGGTTTATTGCGGACGACATCGAGCGTGACGGGTTTATCGTTTTTGACGCGACACTAATTTGCTCACATAAGTTTTTCTATTATCGGCATTGTGGGTACACAATGGTGTTAAATGTAGGGCACATACAGAGTCGTTTGAGTGTGTTGGTTTTATTCATATATTGTACAGATTAAGATTTTATTATTGACTAGCTCTTGTCTGTGGCACCGCTCGCAAGGAGATAGATTACATCATGGGGATGAACATAGACTAAATCCCGGTCATAAATACCACACGAGCGAAGTCGCAGGAAAATTAATATGATATAGAACTTTAAAAAGAATTTCTAAAATCTAAAAGGCAAGGCAGAGATTCTGTCAGATTTACACAAACCAACTGTTTAGCTTTATATAGGTGTTAAGGAGACCGGTTTTGGTGTTATTTTAAATTATATTACGCTTTTCTATAATACTAAATGCTTGATAAAATGGATACTTGTTAAAATAAACCTGTTCTTATATATCAGTATTAATATTGAGGATTTTGTATTTCAATTATTTTTATAATAAAATTAGTACTTATTTACTGGCAACCCATCTTGTATTCAACCAGTATAAAGTGACTTACCCTCGCTTCGCTAATAGTAATAAATATCCTATGTGTTATTCGAGATACTTGTCTATCTGCGTACTAAATTTTATCTAAATCTATCTAGCCGTTCAGCCTTTAGGAACAACAGACATACACATACATACCTACTATATGTATATAATAAAAATATATAATCTTGCACATTTATAAAAGTAGTTTGATATATTATAATTAGATATCTTGTTTGTATCTACATAAAAAATACAGTTATCCAGTTAATAGATTTTTTTTTTAAATAAGTCGCTAACTAATAATAATTAAATCGCTAATTTCATAAATAAATAAAGCTATATCGCTTTATTTATCGCTACCGCTACTCTCAGTCATGGCATTTTACCTTTATATTGATGAATGCGTCTACATTATGCAATTTTAATGTCCTAACGACATCGTTAATTGGTTAGAATCCTTCATAGATAAAAGGAAAAGATAAAATTATGGGCGTTTAATGTTTGGTATTTAGCACTTTTTTTGTTCCTTTAATGGTTTTTGGATAACTGTCTTAAATATGATGAAATATTTTTAAGCAACATTCATTTCTAGTCTACTTGTAATATTAAAATCAGCTTTTAATTATATTTTTTCATTTACTTTGACATGTTTGTTAAGTTATCTGATTTTAATACTATTCAATTATATATTTTGCAAAAAAATTTATCATCCTCATAAAGATACAAAATCTGTTGAATATTTTTTATAAACATGAGTAATTTTTTAAAGCCAGAAACATTTGGGTTTCATAACACCATACTCTTCAACGACACGTTTGGCTCAGTTTGTAGTGATCCTACTTGCTGTGTCAGCGGTCGCGGATTCGAGTCCCGCTGGGGGCATTTATTTGTGTGATGGGCACGAATCTTTGTACTCCAGTCATAGGTGTGTATATTTATAATATGTATGCATTAAAAGTTATACATGTGTAGTGTCAACTATGTGGTATCCATAACACTAGCATCGTAGCTTACCATGGAACTAGATGGTGCTGTGTGTAAATGTCCCAACATATTTATTTATACTCTTCTTATTACTTTTTTTATTCTGATGCTGGAAACATATTTTTGCAGCAATTCAAATTCTTTAGTGTAACGAAAAATCAATAAGAGTGTAATTCATATATTATTTATTTGTTCAATTAATTTGAACAAACATCCGCCAGAGCGCTTGGATGCAATGTTTTGACGTAATATAAAAAGTTTGACACCAATCTTGTTCGACAGGCCATACTAAAATCAACTACGGTACTGGGAGCAAAAAAACTGATAAAAACCAATAACGGCATATTGGATTATTGGTTTTTGTTTTTGCTGACGTTTATTTATAGTTTCAGGTAATAAATTGGCAGGTATTTAACTTGTAATATTTTTGTGGCGTAATCGTTTACGCTTTTTAAGACATTACAACTTGTTTATTTTAGAGATTTTTTGTTTTTTAGCTATAAAAAGTATGTTAAATTTAATATTTGTATAGGTAATGTTAAAAGATAAATAAATATTTATTTTAGTAGAACATTACTTAAGAATGGATGAAAATTATAGTCACTCTACATGGACATTATATAATTTAACTAATTGTAATATTTATTAAGAAGCATCTTCAAAATAATTGGTAAGAAATAAATTTACAGTAAGAAAATATAAGATTTACATGTATAACCGACATGACAAAGAAGGAACTACAAAGGAGATACATATTTTTTTTGTTTTTGTGTGTATGCTAATTTTTTTCGTTGTCATCGCGTTACGAGAAATCGTCACGAAAAACCGTCATGGTTGCCATAGTAACCTTATGTATAGCAACCTAATGCAAGCGGTATTAGATTGCCATAGTAATCGTCTATAGTCTGAAAAATAATAAAAATGGTATTCTTTCCGTTGATATCTTCAAAGATTCCTATTTTTACTAATTTGTTTTAAATATGCCTGCATATTTTTACCTAGCGGCTTACCCTTGCTCGGGTTCGTTCCTTAGAGTATATGCAATATATGTCAGAATCCAGCTAGATAGTAAGAGATAAAATATTATTCTCTCATCTATGTGTGATATTTGTTTGAATCATATTTTTGTCTGAGTGTAATATTAAGTTTTTATTAATTAATTAATATTACAGATTTGAAATATAAATAACCAATGAAGTTTCAATTCTAATTCGTTTCCATGAAAACTTGGTTTTTATTACTTACTAGCGATTCACGCTCGCTTCGCTCGCGTTCATCTCTAGGTACGTTTCGCGGTTAGCTATGTTTAGGTATACATAAACAGTAGCTTGCTACTCCTAAGATATTCATTTAAATTATATAGCGATTTACCCTCGTTTTGCTCGGGTGCGTAGGCCGTACGCGAATTTTGTTCATAATTTCATGGGTTTTAATATTTTTTCGCGGAACCCTAATTCTTTTTCTAAAATAAAAGTAGCCTAAGTTACTCCCTATAACATCAGCTATATGCAAGTGAAAGTCTCGTCAAAATCGGTCCAGCCGTTTCGGAGATTAGCCGAAACAAACAGACAGACAGACAGACAAAAATTGTAAAAAATGTTGTTTTGGTATATGTACCGTGTATACATCCATATGCATTTAGTAAAAAGGGGTTATTTTAATATTACAAACAGACACTCCTATTTTATTTATCTGTATAGACAAGATAGATTTTTTTGCACGGTTTCTTCCACACTTAGGACGCACTTTGTCCGTTGTGCGTGAGCTTGCGCTATTTGTGTTTGTGTTATTCTTTCCACTCCAGGGCATTCCAGTATTCTAGCAGGCTGTTGGTATCCTACGTACCTACGTACGGACGTACCCGAGCGAAGCGAGGATAAGTCACTTGTCGCTAAATAATTTCTTTACATGTGCTCATTGTTTGGATATACTATGAAGTATTTTTGTTAAAAATAATTGTGGAATAGTATTTTTATGCTATCGGTCTGATATTCGAAGTGAGATAGAACAGATAATACGCAAGTGGCATCGAGCTTTTATTGAATCGATTGTGAAGTACATCCATTACTTAACGATTCGTTTGTCCAATAACCTGTACGGTCATCATGTTGAATATACTACGTTTTGAACCTTATTGTCTTTCCTATAGAGGTTATTTTCCCTCGAATATTTATTTCATATTTGATAGGTTGTAAATTTTAATAGTTATTGCACTTATTAGGTGATGACTGTTGAAATAACAAAAAAATCTGGTTCTTAATCTCAAATCACATTGGAATGAATGAGTGTATTGATGAGTTTATATCTATACCTGAGAAGTACTGTAACTCCATTTTTTACGAGTTTCTATTTTTTACAGTATACTGTACTATAGCTGTAGTATTTGTAGCAAAATTAACTATCCATTAGAATCTAATACAGTGTTATGACATTATAGAAAAGGAGACATACAATAATATATTGTAAAAAACAAACTCGTAAAAAATGGAATTACAGCGTTATACTTCTCAGGTGCAGATATATCTAAAGCCAATATGATAAAAATATATTTCCCAAAAAAAAAGCCCTTAAGTTTTTTTATATAAAAAGTAAATGAACATGAATGCACTATTTGTTTTAAATGTAATATAATGAGAAGCTTTCGTTGTTTTTCATAGATATCAGTCCTACGCTTAATTCAGTGCCTGCCTCAGTGGTCTAGTGGATGGCATGTACGTAGTAAACCTGGAGGTCCTGAGTTCGAGTCTCGGGTCGGTCCAAGTTTGATTACTTAGTTTTTCTGTTAAGAAATTCCCAATAGTAGACTGGAGTTGGGAAATTGGTGATGTTACACTCCCACGCTTCGGAAAGCACGTAAAGCCGTACTGAGGTATCTTCTCTTCGGGCTTAGAGTGAAAAGGAGTGAAAAATGCACGTTGTTTTTTGCGTGCACACTTGTGCACTATAGCATCTCCTGCGCAGATGGCTAGTCTCAATGAGATTGGCCGCCGTCGATCAAGAGAACGATCATCATCAAATAAATTCACTGCATCATTTTTAGTCCAATTTAGTTCCCCTATTGTTCCGACTAAATTTAATTAGAATAAACTCGCGTAGGATTCGAACCCACTAGCTCCGTCAGACATTGTCAGAAGTAGATTATTGTCAAAACGAACAACTCCATAAGCAAGCGCTAGTTTAATCTAAGTTCTTATTTATGAAGATAAGACCGTTTCTATGTAAATCACAGCAATCTGCCATTAATTTCAATAAGAAGTAAATCTATAAATATAACGCTCTAACACATAAAGTCGTCTCAATCGTTTGACCAATGTTTAGTTACTAGTGATGTGATTATATATTTCGAATAAAAAAAGAATTTAAAAAAAGGAATTTATTTTAAGTTTTAAAATTTTATTTAAAAGCTATACCGGTCTATTAAAGTCATCGAGAGTTAAGCTCAACTTTTTTTAAAGTTGATTTTAATTATATTATTTTTTCATTATACCTATTACTCTCTGTATTTTTTTTGTGTTTCATCTAGCTAATATTATAAATGAAAAATTTTGTTGGTCCTTATTGTTCCTTCAAACAACTAGACTAGAGAGGATTTGGATGAAATGTAGAAATAGATAGACTATGGCTTAGAGTAGCACATAGGCTACTGTTAGGTACCTAAGAATGTACCTAAGCGAGGCAAGGGTAAGTCCCTAGTGATATAAAATGTTATATATTACTTAGCTGTAGTTTACACTGTAATAATACTATGAATATTGGCAGTAAAGTTATAAAATACTAGTATTTTACCCACCTTTCACTAGCTTCTATCAAAGGAAGTGCCTCGAGTTGATTGACAGACGTCGCTCCATAGTGGCATATCTGTCTGACACTTATTACCTACTGTAATTAGATTACGGTTTAAATTTCGCTCTTGAGAATATTTGTATTGGCGATATTTATTCTGATCTGGTTAAAGTATACTGGCATATTTCTAATTGATACTCCTTTTGATAATAGTTTAAAATTAACAAGAAAGCTGCAAAGTAACGTAAGTCTAAACAAATTAAAGCTAAATTCTACCTACTAGTGAATTATACTCGTTTTTTTTGGGTGCAATATCTAGATAACTAACAGTTATGTACCTCCAGGCTTATTCTAAAGGCACACTTTTTACACTAAATTTCATCCCAATCTGTCCAGCCATTCTAGCTTGAAGACGTAACAAACATACATATAAACCTTTTTTTAAAGTAGTCATATAATATGAAAGTTATAACTAAAATTTTACTCGTCATCCTCTTTAAAACACAACACTATGATTGTAAAATGGCAATGTTTTATTTCCCGCCCACTGCTACATACATATTCTGGACTGAAATCAGTTTAAGACCATTAGATAGGGCCGGTTTATTTCAATACAAATAAATATAAATATTGAAAATAAGTAATTGATTACGATTTACGGAGTTAAGGAGATTTTAGATTTCGAAATTGTTTCACGAATAATTCCTAATTTAGCTAATATTATATGAGGAAATGTGTTTGTTTGTTTAAGATAACCCTCAACTACTATGATTGTATTTTGTTAGAAATAAGAATACACGAGATAGCAGATGTATACTTACTATATTTTTTAAAAGTATAAAGAGCTATGTACTTCAAAAATTGAAAAAAATGTCCAAAATTTTGTTACAAATTAATTGACATAAACGAAAATAAAAAGTCGAAATATTTTTTTTACGAAGATATTTAAGCAGTAATATTTTCTTTAATTAGTAATAATTAAGTGAAAATGTACACCGACTTAGTCTATTTATCAATAAAATTCATTGCAATCCTTTTACAAGGTGAACATATTGCAAATACACAGAAAAAAATTATATACTATAATTGAAAACATTGTATTCAGCCCTTTTCAACGTCCTATAGTTGAGGGTGGCTTCCTTTCAATACGAGGGAGAGAGCCAATCCGCACTTGGCCAGTATGGTGGACACCATACTGGCCAAGTGCGGATTGGCAGACTTAATTGAAAATATACAAGAAATAAATACGGGCAATACTCGAGTCAAAACTCACTACTGAAATTAAAAAATATTATTTTTTCTTCTAAATTTTTAATCACCACGCAGGTAAAACCGTAGGATTTTGGTAGTTATAATAATTTTGTACTTAAGTGGTATAAATTCTAATTAATATCGCCGCGTGACATGCTTGGTTTAATTTAGATTAAATTTTATATGTAATCTGACATTTGATTAAGTTAATATTTATTAAAAACCATGTCTATGCCTTGTTATTACTCCAGGTTATAATTTCTCTGTGAACAATGTTTAATCAAAGCCCTTCCAGCCCTTTTCTTTTGAAAGGATAATATACAAACTTATACATTTACATATAATGGTAGTCCAGTGTAATGATCATTTAGAAATTTTAATTGTGAGTACTTTCTATGAAGACAAATGTAGGTATTGTATTTAATGAGTCTATACCTATACATATAATAAAAGCGTGACTGACCGCTGTCTATACATGGAAGATATTTGAGAAAGACCATCATTGGGGGTCTTTAACGCAATAGAACCCAGAACAATTATTAGAATTTTTGTCTGTTTGTCTGTGCGTTGCTTTTTGTTTTTTGTCTGTTTGCCTTGTGCTAATCTCAGATACGGCTTAACCGATTTGGGTGTGGTTTTCACTAATGTATTGTGGTAAGCTTCACTTAACATTTAGTATTTGTTTTATTCCAATCGGTTCATAAAAAAAACGTAAAATCAATTTAAAAAAATCACCTGCGGACGAACCCGGGCGAATACCTTTTCTATTACTTTGTTAATACAACCGTTTCGACAATGGCATGACTGGGAAATACTCGTAATGTCCAATATAACTAATTTGTGCCTTTTAGTTGCTAGAAACTGTTACCAGTTTTTGTCAGCGGCTTTTTAGATGTGTTTTTGTTATTATATCGGCTATTCCTTACAAAGTACCTGCTTTAATCAAACTATACAGAGGTATTTGGATGAAATTTAGTGCACAGGTAGACCACAACCTGCTATGACACAGCCTACTGTTAGACACCTAAAGATGCACCTGAAAGAAGGCTAGTGGTATTGCAATGTCGCTAGTGCACAATATATTATTCTCATAAGAAAAACAATAATAAATTTTACTATAAATTATAATTCACCACACTACTTTGTACATGAACATAAATATAGTGTTTACGGTGTTAGGTCTCATAAATATCCAAGTGCGCCATATTCTAAGATTTAGTTGAGTTGCGCATGCGCATTGTGCTATTATTGTCGCTTTGACAAGTTATCGCAAACTCGATCCCAAATATCTAGATTTGCTGGAGAAATTCTGTTAACAACTTGGATAGTATGAATTATATGATATATATATTTTTTATCCTCGCCGTTTTTTATTGCGATTTCACAGTTCTTAATTTATCTTATAATTAGCAACTCACCCTCGCTTCGCTCGGGTTCGTCCCAAGATTGATTCCCCATACAAACTTTAATCCCCATTTTCACCCCCTTAAGGGATGATTTCCGCAATAAAAAATATTCCATGTCCTTCCCAGAGTCTCAACCTATCTTCTTACAAAATTTCATCTAAATCGGTTCAGTAGTTTTTGAGTTTATTCGTTACAAACATAAAAAGTACAAATCTTTAGTCTTCATAATATTAGTCTAGATATTACTCGTAAATGAGCAATACTTGTATATACCTACATATATAAATTAATTCCGTGTATTTCGGAATTGGCTCTTAACGATTTGGATAAAATTTGCTATTTAGATAAGGTTTTGCTTTTTAAATTTATCAACATTGGAATCTACTAAAACTCAATTTATATATCTCTTCCAAAAAAGCCTAACGAAGCTGGGTCGCCCAGGTACTTATTATTAAATTATGTCTTGTGGGCTTAAAATCTCACTTACTTAAGATCTTTCACTCCTAAACTGCACACGACCTTGGCGCAACTTACATGTTTATTTCAATGTGTGTAGGGAAAAAGTTATTGCAAGCTCTTCCTATTCCTTTTATTTATTTTAAACTTACATGTGTAATGATTGCAACAAATATAATATGCCCTTTCACACATTAAAATAATTATGTAAAATGCTTCAAGATCACCTGCAGTTTAAGAGTGAAAGATTTCTACTAATTTTTTTATTTATTATAGTAAGTACATACACGTACATAATTTATATGTAAAAAAGGCAAACTATATAAATTGTAATATGTATTTATTTCTAATTTCTAAGTTACACACCGTTATTAACGTCCCGTAAACCAGCCAGGTGTGAAACCAAGATACAAAGTGGGAGGCGACCCACCTCGGCGAGCGGTTTTCCAGAAGGATTGCTCCTGGTACTTCTAGCAGAGTAGACCGTTGGAGCAACCCCTTCGTTGGTTTGTCGTCTGCTTCTTCTTTTGGGGCCACATGTATGTATACAGGTGGTATGCGTAATTACATTTCCCAATATTAAAAGGTCATAGTTTATCTGTGTTCACATATACACATACCAACATTCACATTATAGCAGTCAAATTATCTATAAATATTTCAATTTTTTTAAAGTAATAAAGTAGATAAACGTTGCAATCTAACAAATCTCCTGTACAAAATTTCAAATTTTTGAATCCCTTAACTTTGGGAAGCCATAAACCAAAGTATAAAGACGAAACCGACTATCAATACAAAACCCATCCTAATTTAAATACAAAACGTTGAATGGGTCCCTCTCTTTGTCCCTGTTAATTATGATATCATACATCAATTCCACAAAGACCTATTAAAATATCGTTAAAATCAAAGACAGGCAAAAAAATATTGGAAATGTGACGCCCTATAACTTCCTCGATGGGATCTATAAGATTATTATTTTTAATACATACGAGTATTATCTTTATATTTTGCTTCATTTTATCATATACTTGGATATACTTGACCAATTAACATGGAATTAATTTATGTTTTAATTGTGACTTACTACCTTACGTATATTGAATGTATGTAAAAACTAAAAGTACACGGTTTTAATCAAGAATTTAGGTAATCATTGACGAGTTTCAATATTTACCTTTAGGCTCTATCATGATCAGCTCGATGGTATCAAATTATTGAATTGTTATCAGAATTTTATATAGTATTCAGCCTTTCCTTCAGTACGAGGCTTCCCTTCAGTACGAGGGAAATCAGGTCATAGTCCACCACGCTGGCCAAGTACGGGTTGGCGGACTTCACGTGGCTTTTAAAAACTTGCTAGGTTCTCTCAGACATGCAGGTTTCCTCACGATGTTTTCCTTCACCGTTAAGACAAGTGGTAATCATGTTGGAAATGATTCGCACATGAAAATTTCAGAGGTGCGAGACCTGGGATTTGAACCCGCATCACTCGGTTTCTTTTTTTTTGAATTTCATATGCTTACAAAGTTTCAAATCGATATGACCATGAGAAAAAATTTTTCCCCCGGAATGGAGTAGGTCAGGTTATAAAGGAAGTTAAAAAAGCCGGTAAAAAACTTTTATTGAATTCTATGCAGTCATATACGACAAAAATTAAATTTATTAAAGTTTGTTGTAGTTTTTATTATTAATTTTCAGGTACTTAAACTATTACATTTTTATCGTCATCTGAAATTACTCACCACACTTTCTATGCAACCACACAAAAGAAAATAACAAAAAAGTCGATAACTCAAACAAATGGATAAATCCAAATACCGTATTATTACTGCATTATTCAAAATCTCAACCCCGAGAGGAAGTATTAAGTGTCAAACATATTAGTTACGAGTTTGTAAAGAGATGTGCGCGTTTCCATTGTTCTCACGAAACGATTTTTTATTTATAAACTCTAAATATGCGATTTTATAAGCACTTTTGAATCAATAATTTGTATGTTTATATTACGTAACGTGTATAGAAAAATACCATAAATATGGAAGATGCGAGAAAATAGGTGTGATGAGTACGTGTTCTGTTTATATTTTATTTTTAATTATAATACTATATTATAAGTTTTCGCAAAGATGAAAAAAACGTGAGAGAAAATAGTCAACAATGAGAGCATATTTACATAATACTTTCTTAGATTTACGCGAATATTAGACATTTTAAATAAAACTATCTCTTCGGATTTTCCGTTTTTTAGGGTTCCCCGTCTCTTCTATGACCATGATTGCTGTAAAGCATTTGAAACGTCGGGAAAGAAAAATCAAGAAAAATCCGCAAAAAAATCCGAAAAGATAGTTTTATTTAAAACATGTTTACATAAATGATTTTTTTACTACAATGGATATAAAATAAAAATATATAAGTAAAAATCAAATTACTCCGACTATTTAAAGTTTTTTTTATTTCTTAATTAATCTTGTTAAAACTACCTGTCAGGTACAATGGAGACACACACACTGTGACAATAGGCCATACAAATATGTACACACCTAAAACCGCATGGGTGATCCCTTTATATTATAGTTTTTCTGAACATCTTATATTATTATAGGTGGCTATACTAGTTATATACCGTGGACGGTCTTTAAAAGAGGCTTAATGTACATACACATTATAATTATTCATCGTATTTCTATGACGATAGAGTTCAAAGTCTCATTTTACAACAAAAAGTAATATAATAACAAAAGTCAAAAGTCAATATTTAGTGCAAGTTAACCCGACAGACGTCCCGTCTCAATTTCAATGAGTCTTTGAGGTCATACAAAAATCCTATAAAAAGAAGCACTCTAAAAAGCCCACCCAATTTTTCGGACAACTGACAATAACTAATATTGTAAATTCCCGATCCGTCGTAATAGGCATATGGGCAGTCCACATACCTATTACGACTACTTTGATGTCTGAATAATTATATCAATTTGCTTTATATGACTCTGATCCCTTTTATATTGAAGGGAGGCCCGAGCCCAGCAGTGGGACGTAGAAAACGGTACACTACCGCTTAATATGAAGGTTAGTAAAAAAGAGTGCATACTGATATTTTTCAGTAAAAAGCCATATAGATAAATATGTTAATATTGACTAGCAATAGTCTATAGCTCTGCATGTGTAGTACAACAAATAATAAAAAAAACCTATAAAATATTGACAGCGTTCCTTTTTAACAGTAGAAGAATTAATTATTTGAATCACCTCAGTACTTCCAGATTAAATAAAAAAACAACACATAAAAGTTAAAACAGCCCTATAAATAGAAAAAAAATAAACAATTCTATAAAACTGTACATTTTGACATTAAGTAGATATACGTACAAACGTAATTTCTTATAATTTCTCTATAGAGAGTTGTTTTAATAACAAAACTAGACTCCAATGTACAATAAAACGTATACAGGTACAAAACATTTTCGAGTCAATCACATAGAGTCCTACATAATAAACTGTAGTGTTTTTTGTCAACGTGGGTTATTACGGCTTATCCGGGGGTGCGGGCCTCGTAAACATGTCATCGGCACGATTATAGCATACCGACCTCGGTTACCATGCTATATTACTTATATATACATATTATTATAATGTTAAATGAAACTGTACATTCTTAAAAACTTAACTAAAATTCGAAAAGTTTTTTCTAAAATGTCAAATTTTTCGTGCATTTAGTAAAGTATAATAATTTTTTTTTTCGAATATTAATTACATTAAATTTTTGAAAACAAAACCACTTTTTCAATCGTTATAATATCATGTATTTAACAAGTAATTTTATATACATAGCTTTGTAAATGCGATGCGTCATGCGACGATGTGATTGTGCGTGTGTGTGTGTGCACGTGTATGCGCATGTATTCGTGTGCGTGCGCGTACGCATGTATGCGCGCGCTGGCGCATATGCGTGTGAGCGTACGTGTACTTCTTCTCACAGTAATGGCTTAACCGATTTCAGTGAAAATCGGAATAGCTTATCCAAAATATAGGATGAGCTCGTAAATAAATTTTACTACGCCAGCGATGTCATGGTCACTAACTATAGCACAAACACCAAACTAGTTTATTAAAAATATTTTAAAATATAACAATTAAAACGTATGTCTATCCTTCTTTAATATGGTCACCCTACACTTTCGTCCTTCGCCGGTCGGCCGCTTCGATATTATTTACAGAGATTTATGGGATAACACAACAAAATGTTAGTCTATCTTTGTGTTCTCGTAATGTATGATATCATGATCAGCTCGCGCTTTGCCGATCTTCATATTTTAATGTTTTGTACATTTTATTTATTTGTGTACAAAGGCTTTCCTGTATATAATAATAGAAATACATTGACGGCACGTTTGGCTCAGTTTGTAGTGACCCTACTTTCTGCGCCAGTGGCCGCGGGTTCGAGTCCCGCTGGGGGCATTCATTTGTGTGATGAGCACGAATGTTTGTACTCCAGTCATGGGTGTTTATATTTATAATATGTATGTATTTAAAGTTATATATGTGTAGTATATCAACTATCTGGTATCCATAACACAGGCTTTGTAGCTTACCATGGAACTAGATGTTGCTGTGTGTTAATGTCCCAGCATATTTATTATTATTATTATTAACATTAAACGGAGAGTGAAATATGTGCTACTATTTTTTCCGTTTTGTCCGCAAGAAACATTACATGAAGAAGCATTTTAAGTAGGACCTTTAGATTTATGTATCAATTTACTTTAAAAAATATTAATAAAAAAAAAGTAACTTCTAATAATTCAGTTAAATGATTTGGATTGGGTTGGAAATAAAAGGTACTTATAATGATAAGATATATTCATGTATTTTTAAATAGCAAATATCTTCCTATTTAATAATTAAATTAATATAATTTTATAGATAAACATTATGTTACGCTAGGTTTTTATTCACAAGGTACTTCTAAAGGTGTCTGCCCACTACATCGTCTCATACCATGGAGCGTACCGACACCAGCAAAATAGTCCCGCCGAAAATCGTTACTGCTCCGTGCACGGCACGCGACGGTGTCGGTCGGTGACGAAACGATCTAGTGAGCGATCGACCGATTGATTGTTTATTTGTTTGTTTGAACGCGCATTAGCCAGGAACAATGAGATTAGTCAGAAACTACAAATCCGATTTATATTTACTTGATATATTATATAGATTATCTATTCCATACTAACCGTTAAAACGCACAACCTAGGGTCGAACTCGAGCGAAGCGAGGATGAGCCGCTAGTAAATTATAAAAAGACAAAACAAAACGTTGTTTGTTTGTAGGCTCTAATATCTGTGTCATTTTACTTGTCATTTTCATTTCAATTTCTAATTGAATTATTATAGACAAAGGTTACAAGCTATATAATAGGATACTACATATGAAGAGGAGCATCTTACTACTATATAGGTACATGTGAAAGTTTGGATAGATAGATGTTTGTGACTCAATCACGCCAGAACAGTTGAACGGGTCTGGATAAAATTTGGCACAGTGATAGATTATGTTCTGGTATAGCACATAGGGTTTTTATTCTGGAAAAATGTATGGTCCCCGTGGGATAGATTTGTTTTTGTTTTTAACTAGGGACGAAGCCGAGCGAAGCGAGGGTGAGCCGCTAGTATTAAATAAACTACAAGTAAAGCAACAAACAAAAGATTGAAAACTAGAAACTTAGTAATTTAACATAGAAAAGACGTACATCGAGTCCACGTTGATACAATTCAAAAGATTTAAACTATAACAGATTTATAACATTCTTAGTAAAGTCAGAGATCCTATTATTTCTTGTTCTGGATTCCTGCGGTCATATATATTTCAAATAACAAACAGACCGGTGGGTTTCATTCTTGTGGTTTTCTTTAACCCTTTCAATTCTATACGGTTATATTTTACTGTTATTGGTACGAATCGTGTTAGTGATACATCTTTATAAATTAAATAATTTGCTTTTGCTTTTATTATGGAACTAGTCATTTGGCCTCGCTTAACTGTGTGATGTTCCTAGAGTGCCTTTTACGACTTGATACAAAAACACGGTTTTTTTTTCTTTATATATACTTATAATATGTAAGTATTCATACTTGGCAAACAATCAGCACAACTTTAAACTATCACTCAAATTTGTTACTCGTAACACAAATTCATCAAGTTAACTCCTAGCGGAACGCGTACACGCCAGTATCATAACATATATATATATATATATATATATATATATATATATATATATATATATATATATATATATATATATATATATATATATGACAAGAAAACTATTATATAAAAATGATTATTTCACCTTTATAGTTTTCCGTATTTATATTACCATTACGTAATTACAAGTTATTCATTAAAAAAGTAATAATGAAAATGATTCATATTTTTGAAGAAAATATCGCTTAATTTATTCAAACAATATAGCTACCGCCTACCTACCTCCCGAATTAAATCTTTTTTAATCTTTTAATAAAGTACGCTCGTTATGTGTTATAGCCCACTCACAGTGGTAGCCCAGTGGTTGCTTAGAAAACTAGTGAAGCAGGTTCAAATACCATTTGCCTTATGGTGAAAGAAAACATTGTAAGGAAACACGCATGTCTGAGAAAACCTAGCAAGTTTTCGAAAGACATGTGAAGCCCGCCAATCCAAACTTGACCAGCATGGTGGATTACGGCCTGATCCCTCTTGCATTGAAAAGAGGCCCGTACCCAGCTGTGGGAATTTTATACATACATACGTACAATAAACTATATATATACCAGGTGTAATATAAAAATTTGTACTATATAGAGCATGTTTATTATTTTTGCATCAGATAATTAATTTGAGGCTATGTTTTAAACCGAAATACATATGTGTGTGTATTATATCTGTAAAAAACAAATATGACCATTAAAATTCATGGAGCCATTTTCATAGTCGACACGTTTTTCTCAGTTTGAAGTGACCTTATTTGCTTCGTTACGTGGTTCGAGTCCCGCTGGGGGCATTCATTTGTGTGATGAGCACGAATGTTTGTACTCCAGTCATGGGTGTTTATATTTATAATATGTATGTACTTAAAATTATATATGTGTAGTTTAGTACCTTTTTGTCCTGTGTTTGTCAACCGATTTTCTTTTTTTTTTGTTTGATAGCTATTGATGAGCTTTAACCTTTAATCAATCAATAAAAAATGTTGGCACCAGTTTTAATTTCATATAGATAACTAAATTATATTTATATACATTTTGTTTAAATTTTCAATAAAAATTATGTTCGAATTTCGACAACTTGACGAACATTAGTAATATTAGTCAGTATAAGGATTAATCGTATTAATATAGTTCCCACGAGTAAAATCGATTGTTCGATGTTTCGTAGGTGATTATAAATAATAATGGGCCAGTTATCATTACTGTAACGAGACTAGATAATGATTGCGAAGAGGGAATACATGGGAAGATGATTTGCGGAGATTAATCGATACTTATATTTACAGCATCTAGTAACACTTTAGTTAAATGCGGGTTTGAACTTAGTACGAGGAGTTAGTTGGTTCGATTCTAGCACGAAACGTATGATTTTTGTGTACATTTATTTTTTATTCGTAATGTTGAAATGGCTGGATGGATTTGGATGAAACTTTGCACGCAGATAGATCTGGGGTAACACATAGGCTAGCCATTGTTATTGTTAGTATTTCATGATTTAAAACCAAAATTCATGTAATGTTAATAATTTGTTCCTTCCAAAGATGATATTATTTGGTACACATTAGATGACACATGAGATGTCTGTCACGTATAAGTTACTCACTCGCTCCATATATAAAACTTTTAACAAGCACAAATTTTGAAGATGATTTAAAGCGTCTCTTTTTTACATCACATTGCGACATTTTGTATCTGTCCATAATTTCTGAATTATGCAACTTGTAATCTCACCTGGTTCTACTTAAATCATTATACTCTTTATATAATTAACCTTATGTTACTAGCCTTGTCTATATTTGTTTTTTTTTTTATAATTAGGAAGTCTCATTAGTCTGCTTATTTATTTGAAATCACTATACCATACACACTATATATAGTGTGTATAGTATAATAGTAAATAACAATTCATATAATTTTATATGAATATTTACTGAAACAATGTAGCTGTATATGTTTCCTGTCTACCCACCCACATTTTCTCTTTATCGAGACCCAAACTATACTCAAAGCAAACTAAGATAGAGATTTTTAAATATGCCAAAATATTACAAAAGCCACTTGATTAACTGACTCATTCATGACCTTTGTCACTCTCCGACTACTATCCCTATCCACCTATGATAAATTAAAAATTTAAAAAAACCCCGATCATCTTGGACTGACTTTCATCAACCAACACTCCCGACTAATTTACCTTTCAAACAAAAAAAAAAACAAAATCAAAATCGGTTCATCCGTTCGGAAGATACGATACTACAGATAGACACACACACACACACACACACTCTTATATTATAACACCCTGTCGTTTTTGCGTCAGGGGTTAAAAAGAAAAAGTAATTAAAAAATATATTTTCGCTTTTAATTTTAGTTAAAAAAAGAATTTAATTTTATTTTCTAGTATTCGCCCAGTGGTCGAAATTCGACAATAATAAGCTACCAATAAAGCTACTAAACAAGAAAAAGGAAAATCGGTCGACAAACAGACGAGAAAAAGGTATTGTTTTTTTTTGTCTTCGCATATTTGTATACCTATTAATTAAAATCATTGAAAAAAAAATATCTCTGATCAAAAGACAAAAGTGTCGAGTTAGAGATCATTTATATTACCTATTCTATCACCTAACACAATTACACTTAAAGGTATAATGCGGACAAACAAAACTACCCCTTTATATTTATTTAATGTATCTTTATTATGCACATATATGTTTTTGTAATATGTTATATTAATTTGACATTTCAAGGTCCTTTAAAACAAAAAGTATCATTTAAAATACTGCTTGATTCAACAATATCATAATGATGTTAATACTTTGTCTTTTAAAAGTAAGTAAAAATAGATTAAATGATTTCTATGTTCGAGAGGATTAAAGTTTTAATATCGATTAATAAGAAAAGGTACGCAGTTTTTTTTAAATATGTTAGGACATTAACAAATCACCATCTAGTTCAGTCGTAAGCTAAGAGGCTTGTGTAATGGATACCAGATAGTTGATACTTTACACATATATAACTTTAAATAAATACGTATTATAAATATAAACACCTATGCCTGGAGTACAAACATTCGGGCTCATCACGCGACTGTTGGTAATGCAAGTAGTTACCACAAACTGAGCTAAACGTATCTATGAAACAATTTCATTTTATTTAAATTCAGACGAACTAGACATGTACGTACATATATACATACTAGCAGACCCAGCCACGCGTTGCTGTGGCAAACATATGACAATCGTTAATTTTGCAATAAAAAATTGAAATAATCGGGATAAGAACTATCCTATCCTTTAAGTTGGAATAAATTACATTTTGAAGAAAAAAACGTTAAATTGGGATAAGTAGTTTCGAAGTTCATAGCGGACCAATAATAATACTAATACGAGATAATAATAATACGGGAATAATAATAATACGGGAATTTAATATATTAAGATATGTACATAAATAGTAAACGTTACGTATTACAATATTTCATATGTTTACGCCAGACGTTTTAAAATAATAGGAAAATCCTCATAAGAATGGGCCGGAAGGATAAAGATAATTCTAAGAAATTATTACTAGATAATCAGCGCTGTAATAAATGTTCGTGGGCGTATCCCAAACGCTTATATAACTATCACATTGGCGTATCATTTATATTATATTATAATAAAAGTATATTAATATTAAAATAGTTTTTTTTTTAAATTGTTAAAAAATATCAGCAAATCTCATGTCTTTTTCTATTACACAGATATTTTTTGATTTTAAAATATTAAATCAGTAAAATTACGCAAGTTTAATTTACTAGCGCATTATTTCGTTTCTCTTCACTTAGAATATTTTTAGAACAACAATACACCTTTTTGGGATCTTTTTTTAATTTTATTGATATAATTAAAGTAATTAACTAAATATTTCGAATATACATATATATATTCGAAATATATACATATATATGTACACACACGCACACGCACACGCACACGCACACGCACACGCACACGCACACGCACACGCACACGCACATGCACACGCACACGCACACACACACACACACACACTTACGCGCACACACTCGCACACTCACGCACGCACACACACACACACACACGCACGCACGCACGCACGCACGCACGCACGCACGCATACACACATACAAACATTTTTATTCATACAAGTGGACCAATATAAAAATATCCAAGCTAACCCTCATTTTATCATTATTTTACAACGTTACTGCGATTTGTATCATCGAAGATAAATGATGGAAAGCGCAAGTGTGAAAGTCCACGTGAAGACGGCGCAATGAGTTTAATGGTGGTTTATGTGAGAACAGATTACCGGTCATTATTACGTGAGTTATGGATTCTTTTGCGATGTAAATTATTTAAATCAGGAGATATTCTAAAGCAGATTTGAATTTTATGTGTTTTTATCAAAAGATTGCTATAAAGCATTCGAAACGTCGAAAACCAAAATAAATAATCGGAAATAATCCGAAAACATAGTTTTATTAAAAAGGATTTTCCTTCATTTTTTTTGTAAATAAATAGAAGATACATTATAACCTGGAGTAACACATATGCTGCTGTTAGTACTATTATAAACATTGCACTAGACCAATTTGAATTTTCTTACCAATAATTTCTTTGATTTCCTAACTACTGTAAGTCATTCCACCCTTGGACGTGAGATATAAATTCCACCTCCAAGGGTAGAAATTATATTTTGTCCATTGAGCAAAATTATTATAGCATAAAATATTTTTAAAAATACGATAATTGTAATAATATGCGCCTGAAGGGCACTGTGAACTAGGTAAGAGATCGCAGGTTCGATTTCCTCACTGGGTGAAAGTTTCTTTAACAGTGATAGGATTACTCATTATTTTATCTCTTTAATCTAACAAGGAAAGATATGCTTAGATTGCAAAATCACACTACTATTATAAATGTGCAAGTGTGTATGTGTGTCCTTTTGTGGGTCCATGCTTGTTATTTCTTAACCCTCAAAGAGCTGGATTGATTTAAATGAAAATTACACAGATACACAATGATATATAGTAACACATAGGTTACTGTTAATAATTAAAATTCGCCAAAAGGTGGCGTTACCAGTAAACTATCTATAATATCGATATATAGGGTACTTTTTACTGCGGGAAAATATCTCATCCCTGAGAAATCTATACTAAACGTTAAAATGTAAGTAGGAACGAACCCGAGCAGAGCAAGGGTGAGTCGCTAGTAATTAACATTATTATATATAATAATTATTAATAATATATAACAAAAGACAAGTAAATATGCACCCGATCGAATATATTATTCGAGTAAATAAATTTATTGATGTATTTTTTAGAAATTATCTTGTACTTGTGAGATGATCATTAAGTTATAATTTATGGCGTTACTATGAACTTAGTCAAATTTCTAGGATTAAAGTTGTTTATAAAATATAATTCTTGGTATTTCGGAAAATTTTAATTTTCACGTAATCTTTGTACGTAAAGTGATTCTCGTAAAACACTGTTGCTATGTAAAATATATTACTATACATACATTAAACATAGCTTAACGCATAAAGTATGCTACGTATATTAATGTAATGTACTTCTGAGTGTTCATCACACTGAGACTAGCCAACTGCGCAGGAGATATAGTGCACAAATATGCGCGCAGACATAAGTGCACTTATGTTTAGAACCCAGCAAAGGGTCGATGGTTTACGTACTTTGCAATTTATGGTGTTAGGTATGTAATACCGCCATATCTTCAATTCTGGGCTGCTGCTAAGAATTTCTTGACAACAAAACCCAATAATTACCTATACACGATCTGATCCGAGATTCGAACTCAGCACCACCGTGCTACCACTGCCTTTAAAGTACATTTAATATTTAAATTTATTTAAACATTTAAGTAAAATATTTCGTAAAACCTATCATTAGTTGAAAGTGAACAAGTTTATGCATATTGTATAGACATCTAGGCATAGATTACGCTTACAATAATTTTCGCAGTACGTTTCCTAACAACGCATTATAGATAAGCATCTTCTCATATCTCTGGACTTTAACTAAATTGCACATTGTTAAATGCATACTTATTAGAATAAGGGCAATAATGTAGTGATTACGGAGCTGTAAATATTATTTATGCACACTGACTTTCGTATTATATACTAGCGATTCACCCTCGCTTCGCTCGGGTTCGTCTCTCGGTATGTTTTCGTTTTTTTAAGCGGAACCCTAATTCTTTTTCAAAAATTAAAGTAGCTTAGGTTACTCCTTATAACATCAGCTATCTGCTAGTAAAGGCCCGTGAAAATTAGTCCAGCCGTTTCGGAGATTAGCCGAAACAAACAGACAGACAGACATACTAAAAATTAAAAAAATGTGTTTTTCTTATATGTACCGTAAATACTTTCATATGCAGTTAGTAAAAAGTTGTTACTTTGACATTACAAACAGACAACTCAATTTTATTTATATGTATAGATTTTATATTTTCTAAGCTTAGGAATTTAGTAGTCGTATTTCTGCTCTTGTAAGTAAAGAGCTTTACAGGACTATCCATCTAGATTAAACATCTATTTTCATATTTCTTACTTCAAAAATGACGAATACACAGTGTTAACCTCTTATTTGATCCCGTCAGCTAGATTAAATTTTAAAAATTTGCCTTTATATATGCTCATATAAACAATTTTATACAAAATTTCATTCTATTAGATCCAGTCAGTGATTATTTTATTGAATGTCTTATGACATATTTGATCTGTCAAAAAGTTGAAAGAAAGTAGTCTGAGTTGGCATGGACATGTGAAGAGGAGGGATGAAACGCACGTGACGAGAAGAGTGACAAGTAGATGGATGGAGATGTAGAGGAAGACCGAAGCAAAGATGGATAGAGTGTGTGAGACAGGATATGAAAGAGAAAGGGATGAATGATAAGGTGACAAGTAATAGGGAAAGTGCAAGAAGAACACTTACTGCGCCGACGCCAAGTAACTTGGGAAATGGGCAGAGAGACGATGATGTTTTATGATATATAATATGAATATTATAATATTTAGTCTTTGTGTTAGTTTGAACGCGCTAATTTTTGGAAGTGCTATCCATATTCGAATAATTCTTTTTAGAATTTAAACAGAAATAAACTACGCAAGAGTAGTCGTGACCGAAAGCTAGTAAATTAATATTTTTTCAAACTGACTATTTCATTAAATTTTTTTATAAAAGTTTTAACTACATATTTATGATTTTAATAATCGAACACCTTTGCATGAAAAAGCGCACTTATTTTTACTTTGTAAAATGGTTAAAATAGTTTTGCTAAATATTCGATGGACGATAGCTTAAAGCTCCTTCATTCATAGTTGATAATGGCTATAATTTGACGCGGATACGTGTATTTGCATTAAAGCAAACTTTGCGGGAGGTTTGTCGCCTGCGGTGTTAGGAAGTTGGTGGTATAACCATTTTTTATGGGATTTTACATATTGATTGATTTAAGCCTTGAAATATTAATGTAGTGTCGGTACTCGGTAAGCTGTTATTGAATTATTATTAACAAGTTTTTATATTATCTTTATTGTATTCCCTATACAAACTTTCATCCCCATTTTCACCCCCTTAAAAGATGATTTCCGAGATAAAAACTTCTTATTAAATTTCATCTAAATCGGTTTAGTAGAACTAGAGATTACCCCCTATAACGTCACAAACTCACAAACTTTACCTCTTTATAATATTAGTATAGACTACATATGTATATGTATATTATAACTATAAATTCATACTTGATAGTTAATTTTGACTTAAGTATATGAAATCTAGTAATTAATTACCATCGAGATGATTAACATCGAGATAGACGAACTACTAGTAAAACTTCGTGTTTAGGTTCATTAGTTTGATTCAAGTCTAATACATTGATGTAACAATTCCCTTTATATCCCAAGAGTTAAAGTTTTATTACTAAAGTACCAAAACCTAAAATTTCTTCGCTGTTAGTAAAACACTTATTCTACTATATTCGACCGGTGGTAGGACTCTGTCAAGCCTGAGGAGTCCGACTGGATGGGTACCACCCCCTAATTTTTATGTTATGGGTGACAGGTACTGCTTTCCATCAGGTGGTCTGTCTGCTCGTTTGTCACTGAATCTCATAAAAAAAAAATTAAAAACTATGCTTATAGTTGTGTAATACTAATAATTTTAAGTACTTACCTACTTACTTACCTTATAGAGAACCAATTAAACTTTGAATTTGAAACTTATTTTTATTTTTCTAGATTAGAATTCTTGATTTAGCCCAACTTTTTATAATTTTTAAGTAACAACATGCATATAATATATATGAATAATATAAGTATACTACAAATTTCATGTATGTATTATGATTTAAATAATTATTTTTGTCCATAAATTTATATAATATTTCATGTGCTCATAGTACAGGTATGAGATGTAGTGAATAGATTGTATTTATTAAACATATTTATTATAACCTACTTTGTACCTATTTAAGGGACGATTTATTAGAAATACAGACAGTATCTACTCAGCAGTCTCGGCTTTCATTCCTCTCTCAGGGCACCACATTACATGGCGACCCTGCCTAAAGTAGATTCACGCGCGCGAGTATTCTGACACCGTCCGCCGCCGCGTCGCCGACCGATTTTACATATATGGACAGTGATCTATAAACAACGTCTTCTCGTCACAATGCAATCGTCGGATAATAAAACGAATTCTATTAAAACTTACGACAGCGACGCTAGTGTGGTAAAAGTGTGCTTCGAAAATGGGGAAACAGCAGTCTAAAGAAGAGAACATCGTGATAGCACAAAATGCAGCTGGGGGCACAAATGATGCACCAATTGAGGAGTTCCGATTTCATATGAAAACGGCGAGCGTCCTGTTATGCGTGGTGGTACTCTGCCTAGTTTTGGGAGTCCTGTATGGAGTATTCCGGATGTATCGGAAATGTCATATGAGATGGATACGGCAGGAATTTGAGCGGAACGCGAGTGGCAGCAGGGTGCGACAACTCTCCTTTCGACGGCGCCAGGGTTACCCCGATATGAAGATCGATGATAGCAAAGTGTAAAAGTGTTAAAAAGCGTATAAAGTGGTGTGAAGTGAAGTACGGTTACATAAATATGTGTATTTCTTTTCGCGTACATCGGAATTTCGGCAAGTTTATGGACATTATTTAGTGGACTGTAACCTTATTTACCAACATATAATCAATATTGTTATTATATAATATATAAAAAAAAATAATAAGTAATAAAACTTACTAGTTAAGAATATTATCTAAATATATTAACTTAGTATAATTAAATATGTATAACTAAATGTATGTAACTAAATATATAATGTATACTCGTGTATTGTTATAAATATTACAGTTTTTAATAATATGCGGAGGATCCAGGGTTTCAAACAGGTATGTTAATATTCTATTATGCATATTATGTATTTTTAACTCTATGGCAACATTTTTAAAGAAATTGTATGAAGATTTATTAGTAGTGAGACAGTATTTAATTAAAATAGGACCTGCTAGACGACAAGGTAAAATATTGCAGACTAAGTTAGACGAAGCTAAATGTATTATTGCACAATATAATAATTATATAGGAAGTATTGAACGGAAAAGCATAGGAGAGGACGAGCTTCTTATTTTTGAAAAATATTGTACGGATATTAAGAAATTGTTTGATGAAATTACTGAGTTGTGTCGAATTTCAGGGGGTTCTAGTAGTTTTTCAACGATGGATAAATTTGACCTGAAGGTAGCTTTGAGCTTATTGCCAGTGATGAATGATGAGCTTTCTAATTTACGACAACTTATCGATGGTATTGAGTACTATAGTTCGGTTCTCAATACTGAGTCACAGGTGTATTTAATATCTTTTGTTTTGAAAAGCAGATTGTCGCAGTCTGCTAAGCTAAAATTGGCAACAAAATACGACACTGTACCTGATCTTTTAAATGATATGAAAAGGTTACTTTTACCAAAAAAATCTACAAATGCCTTGCAAAAACAATTTTTTAATTGCAGGCAAAATGATGCATCTATAGATGTTTTCGGAAAAACCTTGTCCGAATTATTCGTTGATCTTACAATTTCTCAAGCTGAGGGAAATGTTGAAAAATTTAATATTTTAAAATCTATTAACGAAAAACAGGCAATTCGTCAATTTAGCGACGGATTGAGAAATCGTAGGATTGGCACTATTATTACGGCTCAAAAATTTGAAAATTTGAAAGACGCGATTCAGGCCGCAATCGATGAGGACATTTCAGGTTCAAGTTCTACTGCTGAAGTGTTTACACTAACAAGGCATAATAATAATCGTTTCTTTAAAAACACTTCCAGGCCGCCTTCTCATCAGAGCATTCCAAGAGGTACGTACAACACTGACCGTTGGCGAGGCAACCCTAGCTACAACGGGCGACAGTCGCATACCAAGACTAGACAATGGGCCCAGCAGCCACAATCTCAGCCACGGGGAGCACCCCGGGGTAGAACGCCATATCGAGGTAGAACTTTTAATAATTATTCTAGGGGTCATAGACCACTCAGAGGACAGATTCGGACAGTAGTAACTGATGAGTCACAGCCTCAATCGAGTTCATCCACCCAGAATTCGGAACCTGAAAATGATTTTTTTCGTGCCTACAACATATAGTATTCTAGCCAGCGGTAGTAGTTACTTCATAAAATTATTTTATAAAGACAGATACGCGTTTAACTGGCTCATAGATACAGGAGCCTCAATTTCGGCTATAAAACATAAACATGTTTTAGATTTCAACATTCCAATTAATAAAGAAAACATAACTATAAACGGGATAGGTGGAAAAGTACAGGCTATCGGATACGTATGTTTACAGTTGACAGTACACGGGCAGTATATTAGTCATAAGTTTTATGTATTTGACACGTTACCTTGTAAATCGCATGGTATTTTAGGACAAGACTTTTTAGGAAAGTATGGAGCGGTGATTGATATGAAACATAATAGTCTGTCTTTATGGATCAGTGAATCTAAACAAATATCTTTGCAATTAATAGACTCGTGTAGTCATTTATTGTCGTTACCTGCTAGATCAGAATCAATTCACTATATTAATACCAGTTTAACAGAGGAATGTGTGGTATGTACGAAAGAAGTATGTGAGGGAGTATTTATAGCAAGTACATTAGTACATCCAATTAATGGCAAAATACCAGTTCGAATTTTGAATACGACCTCAAAAGATATAACTTTGTCTGAAATTAAACTTAATATAGAAAATTTAAAGGAATATAATATTTGTAACTTTGATAAGATCGATAAAAGTGCATCGCGAGTTAAAACACTCTTGTCAAAATTAAAATTAAATAATTTAAATAAAGAGGAAAGGATTAATATAGAAAGTTTATGTGCGAAATATCCCGATATCTTTTATTTGGAAGGGGACAAGTTATCAACCACTGATATTTATCAACACTCAATTAAAGTAAAACCGGATATACAACCAATATTTTCAAAACCTTATCGATTGCCTCATGCTTTAAAAAATGAAATTAAAAACCAAATTGTTCAAATGTTGAAAGAAAATATTATTGAACCATGTCAAAGTGAATGGTCCAGTCCAATCTTGTTGGTACCAAAGAAAAGTGACCAAAATGGAAACAAAAAATGGCGTTTGGTCATAGATTACATAAAACTTAATAACAGTATACATGATGATAAATTTCCTCTTCCAAATATAACAGAAATTTTAGATTCGTTATCTGGTTGCATGTATTTTTCTCATTTAGATTTATATCAAGGTTACTATAATGTAAGCTTAGACCCAGACAGTCGCAAGTATACTGCTTTTTGTTCCGGACAGTTTCAGATGACTAGAATGCCTATGGGCTTAAAGACCAGTCCTAGTGCATTTTCGCGTATGATGACTATGGCAATGACAGGGTTAACATACGAAAAATGTTTGGTGTACCAAGACGATTTAGTTTGTTATAGTAGAGACTTATCAAGTCATATTAAGAATTTACAATCCATTTTTGAAAGATTACGTAAAGTTAATCTAAAGTTAAATCCTCAAAAGTGTATTTTCTTACAGAAGGAACTACTTTACTTGGGTCATATTGTGTCAGCAGAGGGTGTTATACCAGATGCTGCTAAAATAGAAGTCGTTAAAGACTACCCAGTTCCTACTAAAGTCGACGAAGTCAAAAGATTCGTTGCTTTTGTAAATTATTACAGGAAATTTATTCCTAATTTTGCAACAAAAGCACATCCATTAAATAATTTGTGTCGAAAAAATGTTACTTTTAAATGGGATGAGGAATGCCAAAAATCATTTGAACTATTGAAACAAAATTTAATATCCCATCCTGTATTACAATACCCTGATTTTTCGAAGTCTAATCAATTTATTTTACAAACAGATGCATCAGGATATGGGGTAGGTGCAGTTTTGTGCAACAGCGACGGTAGGCCTGTAGCCTATGCTAGTCGTAGTCTTAACAAAGCAGAAAAAAGGTACCCAACGATTGAAAAAGAACTGCTTGCGATTGTATGGGCCGTGAAGCATTTTCGTCCGTATTTGTATGGTAGGACATTCAAAATTCAGACTGATCATAAGCCACTTATCTATTTATTTGGAATGCGGGATCCATCTAGCCGTTTAATTAAATTTAGGTTAACATTAGAAGAATATGATTTTGTACTTGAATATTTAAAAGGGAAGAATAATTCTGCCGCTGACGCACTTTCACGTTTGCATTTAACTTCTGAGGACTTGAAAGAGATGAATCAAACGGTGATGAATGTAATGACGCGTGGCCAGATGGCTAAGCAACAACGGGATGCTATTATTTCTAAAAACGATTGGCCTGATCAACCAAAAGTTGTAGAAATACATAGCAAACCGAAATATTTCACGGAATTACGTTTCATAAGCGCTTATGAATTAAATCGATATCGTAAATTGAAAGAGATAACGCATGAAAAGGGATGTTTGAGTTACGTACCCTCAATGAATACTATTTTTATTAATTTAGCTTCTCGATCACAACTATCGCCAGGCGAATTTGTGAGGGAGCTGAATATATTTTGTGGGAAAATAAATATTAAAGAAGTGTACTTTATTAAAACTGAGAAAAATAATAAATTTGTGGAAAAGTTAATAAATGAAGTAAATAACATAAGTAATTGGTCCGGACCACGTATATGTATTTTAAGGGGAACAAAGAGAATTACTGATAAAGACGAGAAGTGTGTAATTTTAAACGATTTTCATATATTACCCACAAGTGGCCATGCCGGCATAAGACGAATGGTAAATAACATAAAGAAATATTATTTTTGGCCAAAATTAGAAGCTGATGTTACAGAATTTATAAAAAGGTGTGACAAATGTCAAAAACAAAAACATTCCTCACATTATACTAAGGAACCTATGACAATAAGTTCAACGGCAACTTCGGCGTTTGAGAAGATATATTTAGATGTAGTAGGGCCGTTAGACAGAGATTACAATAATTATGTGTACATTTTAACTATACAATGTGAGTTGAGCAAGTATATTGAGGCATACCCATTAATGTCAAAAAGGTCAAGTGAGGTAGCCAGGAACTTCGTAAATAATTTTATTCTCAGGTATGGTATCCCGAAGGAGATAGCTACAGACAGGGGAACAGAGTTTTTATCGGACACAATGAAAGAGGTTTGTAAACTTTTGCATATTAACAAGCTGCAGTCTACCGCATATCATCATCAAAGTATCGGTGCCTTGGAGAATTCTCATAAACATCTAGGTAACTATTTGCGAATACAGACAGGGAATCACTCAGAAGCTTGGAGCACGTGGCTTCCATTTTGGTGTTTTTCCTATAACACTGCAGTACATACGGAGACTAAGTTTACTCCCTATGAGTTGGTGTTCGGTAAGAAATGTATTTTACCATCTAATTTGCAATCAGCACACGTTGATCCTTTGTACAATTTTGATAATTATCCTTTAGAACTCAAATTCAGATTACAAACGTCACAAAAAGAAGCTAGAGAAAATTTAATAGCTAGTAAATTAAAAAGGAAAGATAAGTATGATCGTAATATAAACCCTGTGACTTATAAACAGAATGATTTGATCTTAATAAAAAATGAAACTGGCAGTAAGTTCCAAAACATATATTCAGGTCCATACAAAGTAATAAGGGAATGTTCACCCAATGTAGAAATAATTAAGGATAATAAAAACTATGTTATTCATAAAAACAGAACAAAAATGTATTTTGAACCAATTACCTAACAATTTTGTTAAAAGTTTATGTACTAATATTTACTTCAAAAGTTAGTAAAGACAGTAATTATAATATGACATTATACTATATTAACATTCGTAATATAAGCTAAAATAAAATAAATTGTAGTGTTTATTTTATTTTTTTTATTGCGGGGGAGATGAGATGTAGTGAATAGATTGTATTTATTAAACATATTTATTATTATAACCTACTTTGTACCTATTTAAGGCAGGATTTATTAGAAATAAAGACAGTATCTACTCAGCAGTCTCGGCTTTCATTCCTCTCTCAGGGCACCACATTACAATGGAAGATGCGAGAAAATAGGTGTGATGAGTACGTGTTCTGTTTATATTTTATTTTTAATTATAATACTTACTATATTACAAGTTTTCGCTAAGATGAAAAAAAACATGAGAGAAAATAGTCAACAATGAGAGCATATTTACATAATACTTTCTTAGATTTACGCGAATATTAGACATTTTAAATAAAACTATCTCTTCGGATTTTCCGTTTTTTAGGGTTCCCCGTCTCTTCTATGACCATGATTGCTGTAAAGCATTTGAAACGTCGGGAAAGAAAAATCAAGAAAAATCCGCAAAAAAATCCGAAAAGATAGTTTTATTTAAAACATGTTTACATAAATGATTTTTTTACTACAATGGATATAAAATAAAAATATATAAGTAAAAATCAAATTACTCCGACTATTTAAAGTTTTTTTATTTCTTAATTAATCTTGTTAAAACTACCTGTCAGGTACAATGGAGACACACACACTGTGACAATAGGCCATACAAATATGTACACACCTAAAACCGCATGGGTGATCCCTTTATATAGTTTTTCTGAACATCTTATATTATTATAGGTGGCTATACTAGTTATATACCGTGGACGGTCTTTAAAAGAGGCTTAATGTACATACACATTATAATTATTAATCGTATTTCTATGACGATAGAGTTCAAAGTCTCATTTTACAACAAAAAGTGATATAATAACAAAAGTCAAAAGTCAGTACTTAGTGCAAGTTAACCCGACAGACGTCCCGTCTCAATTTCAATGAGTCTTTGAGGTCATACAAAAATCCTATAAAAAGAAGCACTCTAAAAAGCCCACCCAATTTTTCGGACAACTGCCAATAACTAATATTGTAAATTCCCGATTCGTGGTAATAGGCATGTGGACAGTCCACATATCTATTACGACTACTTTGATGTCTGAATAATTATATCAATTTGCTTTATATGGCCCTGATCCCTTTTATATTGAAGGGAGGCCTGAGCCCAGCAGCCCAGGGAAGGTTAGTAAAAAAGAGTGCATACTGATATTTTTCAGTAAAAAGCCATATAGATAAATATATTAATATTGACTAGCAATAGTCTATAGCTCTGCAAGTGTAGTACAACAAATAATAAAAAAAACCTATAAGATATTGACAGCGTTCCTTTTTAACAGTAGAAGAATTAATTATTTGAATCACCTCAGTACTTCCAGATTAAATAAAAAAACAACACATAAAAGTTAAAACCGCCCCATAAATAGAAAAAAAAAAACAAACAATTCTATAAAACTGTGCATTTTGACATTATTTAGATATACGTACAAACGTTAATTCTTATAATTTCTCTATAGAGAGTTGTTTTAATAACAAAACTAGACTCCAATGTACAATAAAACGTATACAGGTACAAAACATTTTCGAGTCAATCACATAGAGTCCTACATAATAAACTGTAGTGTTTTTTGTCAACGTGGGTTATTACGGCTTATCCGGGGGTGCGGGCCTCGTAAACATGTCATCGGCACGATTATAGCATACCGACCTCGGTTACCATGCTATATTACTTATATATACATATTATTATAATGTTAAATGAAACTATACATTCTTAAAAAACCTAACTAAAATTCGAAAAGTTTTATCTAAAATGTCAAATTCACGTGCATTTAGTAAAGTATAATAATTTTGTTATTTTTTTTTCTAATATTAATTACCTTAGATATTTGGAAACCAAACCACTTTTTCAATCGTTATAATATCATGTGTTTAACAAGTAATTTTATATACATAGATTTGTAAATGCGATGCGACGATGTGATTGTGTGTGTGCGTGTGTGTGTGCACGTGTATGCGCATGCGTGTGCGTGCGCGTACGCATGTATTCGTGTGTATGCGCGCGCTGGCGCATATGCGTGCGCGCGTGCGTGTGAGCGTACGTGTACTTCTTCTCACAGTAATGGCTTAACCGATTTCAGTGAAAATCGGAATAGCTTATCCAAAATGTAAGATGAGCTCGTAAATAAATTTTACTATGCCAGCGATGTCATAGTCACTAACTATAGCACAAACACCAGACTAGTTTATTAAAAATATTTTAAAATATAACAATTAAAACGTATGTCTATCCTTCTTTAATATGGTCACCCTACACTTTCGTCCTTCGCCGGTCGGCCGCTTCGATATTATTTACAGAGATTTATGGGATAACACAACAAAATGTTAGTCTATCTTTGTGTTCTCGTAATGTATGATATCATGATCAGCTCGCGCTTTGCCGATCTTCATATTTTTATGTTTTGTACATTTTATTTATTTGTGTACAAAGGCTTTCCTGTATATAATAATAGAGATATAACATTAAACGGAGAGTGAAATATGTGCTACTATTTTTTCCGTTTTGTCCGCAAAAAACATTACATAAAGAAGCATTTTAAGTAGGACCTTTAGATTTATGTATCAATTTACTTAAAAAAATATTAATAAAAAAAAAGTAACTACTAATAATATCAGTTAAATGATTTGGATTGGGTTGGAAATAAAAGGTACTTATAATGATACGATATATTCATGTATTTTTAAATAGCAAATATCTTCCTATTTAATAATAAAATTAACATAATTTTATAGATAAACATTATGTTACGCTAGGCCTAGGTTTTTATTCACAAGGTACTCCTAAAGGTGTCTGCCCACTACATCGTCTCATACCATGGAGCGTACCGACACCAGCAAAATATTCTCGCCAAAAATCGTTACTGCTCCGTGCACGGCACGCGACGGTGTCGGTCGGTGACGAAACGATTTAGTGAGCGATCGACCGATCGATCGATCGATTGATCGATCGATCGATTGATTGTTTATTTGTTTGAACGCGCATTAGCCAAGAACAATGAGATTAGTCAGAAACTACAAATCCGATTTATTTACTTATCCGATATATTATATAGACTATCTATTCCATACTAACCGTTAAAATGCTTAACCTAGGGACGAACTCTAGCGAAGCGAGGGTGAGCCGCTAGTAAATTATAAAAAGACAAGACAAAACGTTGTTTGTTTGAAGGCTCTAATATCTGTTGTCATTTTACTTGTCATTTTCATTACAATTTCTAATTGAATTATTATAGACAAAGGTATAGGATCTTACTACTATATACATGTGACAGTTTGGATAGATAGATGTTTGTGACTCAATCACTCCAGAACAGTTGAACGGGTCTGGATGAAATGTGGCACAGTGATAGATTATATTCTGGTATAGCACATAGGGATTTTATCCTGGAAAAATGTACGGTTCCCGTGGGATAGATTTGTTTTTGTTTTTAAAAAAAGGAAAGAAGCGAGGGTGAGCCGCTAGTATTAAATAAACTACAAGTAAAGCAACAAACAAAAGTTAGTCTATTTACAATTGAAAACGAGGAGCTTAGTAATTTAACATAGAAAAGACGTAGATCCAGTCCACGTTGATACAATTCAAAAGATTTAAACTATAACAGATTTATAACATTCTTAGTAATGTCAGAGATCCTACTATTTCTTGTTCTGGATTCCTGCGGTCATATATATTTCAAATAACAAACAGATCGGTGGGTTTCATTCTTGTGGTTTTCTTTAACCCTTTCAATTCTATACGGTTATATTTTACTGTTATTGGTACGAATCGTGTTAGTAATACATCTTTATAAATTAAATAATTTGCTTTTGCTTTTATTATGGAACTAGTCATTTGGCCTCGCTTAACTTTGTGATGTTGCTCGGGTGCCTTTTACGACTTGATACAAAAACACGTTTTTTTTTCTTTATATATACATATAATATGTAAGTATTCATACTTGGCAAACAATCAGCACAACTTTAAACTATCACTCAAATTTGTTACTCGTAACACAAATTCATTAAGTTAACCCCTAGCGGAACGCGTACACACCAGTATATATTAACAATTATTTTCTTAGAAATTATCCAGATGGGGCGGGGCTAGTGTGACAAACAAACGCAATATACAAACTTTATAATAATAGTACTTTTTAAGTAATAAAGAAGCCGCAGTGACAAGAAAACTATTATATAAGAATAATTATTTCACCTTTATAATTTTCCGTATGTATATTACATTACGTAATTACAAGTTATTCATTAAAAAAGTAATACTGAAAATGATTCATATTTTTGAAGAAAATATCGCTTAATTTATTCAAACAATATAGCTACCGCCTACCTACCTTCCGAATTAAATCTTTTTTAATCGGTTAATAAAGTACGTTCGCTATGTGTTATAGCCCACTCACAGTGGTAGCCCAGTGGTTGCTTAGAAAACTAGTGAAGCAGGTTCAAATACCATTTGCCTTATGGTGAAAGAAAACATTGTAAGGAAACACGCATGTCTGAGAAAACCTAGCAAGTTTTTGAAAGAAATGTGAAGCCCGCCAGTCCACACTTGGCCAGCGTGGTGGATTACGGCCTGATCCCTCTTGCATTGAAAAGAGGCCCGTACCCAGCTGTGGGTATTGGATACATACATACATACGTACAATAAACAACGTACATATATACCAGGTGTAACATAAAAAAAATTTACTATATAGAGCATGTTTATTATTTTTGCATCAGAAATTAATTTGAGGCTATGTTTTAAACCGAAATACATATGTGTGTACATTATATCTATAAAAAACAAATATGACCATTAAAATTCATCGAGCCATTTTCATATGTCGACACGTTTTTCTCAGTTTGTAGTGACCTTTCTTATTTCGTTACGTGGTTCGAGTCCCGCTGGGGGCATTCATTTGTGTGATGAGCACGAATGTTTGTACTCCAGTCATGGGTGTTTATATTTATAATATGTATGTACTTAAAATTATATATGTGTAGCTTAGTACCTTTTGGTCCTTTGTTTGTCAACCGATTTTCTTTTTTTTTTGTTTGATAGCTATTGATGAGCTTTAACCTTTAATCAATCAATAAAAAATGTTGGCAACAGTTTTAATTTCATATAGATAACTAAATTATATTTATATACATTTTGTTTAAATTTTCAATAAAAATTATGTTCGAATTTCGAGAACTTGACGAACATTAGTAATATTAGTCAGTATAAGGATTAATCGTATTAATATAGTTCCCACGAGTAAAATCGATTGTTCGATGTTTCGTAGGTGATGATAAATAATAATGGGCCAGTTATCATTACCGTAACGAGACTAGATAATGATTGCGAAGAGGGAATACATGGGAAGACGATTTGCGGAGATTAATCGATACTTATATTTACAGCATCTAATAACACTTTAGTTAAATGCGGGTTTGAACTTAGTAAGAGGAGTTAGTAGGTTCGATTCTAGCACGAAGCGTATGATTTTTGCTTACATCTGTTTTTTATTCGTAATGTTGAAATGGCTGGATGGATTTGGATGAAACTTTGGACGCAGATAGATCTGAGGTAACACATAGGCTAGCCATTGTTATCGCTAGTATTTCATGATTTAAAACCAAAATTCATGTAATGTTAATAATTTGCTCCAAAGATGATATTATTTGGTACACATTAGGATGTCTGTCACGTATAAGTTACTCACTCGCTCCATATATGAAACTTTTAACAAGCACAAATTTTGAAGATGATTTAAAGCGTCTCTTTTTTTACATCACATTGCGACATTTTGTATCTGTCCATAATTTTTGAATTATGCAACTTGTTATCTAACCTGGTTCTACTTAAATACTCTTTATATAATTAACCTTATGTTACTAGCCTTCTCTATATTTGTTTTTTTATAATTGGGAAGTCTCATTAGTCTGCTTAATTTTTTGAAATCACTATACCATACACACTATATATAGTGTGTATAGTATAATAACTGCGACAATTAGTATAATTTTATATGAATATTTACTGAAACAATGTAGCTGTATATGATTCCTGTCTACTCACCCTCGTTGTGAGACATTTTCGCTTTATCGAGACCCAAACTATACTCAAAGCAACCTAAGATAGAGATTTTTAAATATGCCAAAATATTACAAAAGCCACTTGATTTACCGACTCATTCATGACCTCTGTCACTCTTCGACTACTATCCCTATCCACCTATGATAAATTAAAAATTAAAAAAAAACCCCAATCATCTTGGACTGACTTTCATCAACCATAGCTAAGAACACTCCCGACTAATTTACCTTTCAAACAAAAAAAAAAAAAAAAAAACAAAATCAAAATCGGTTCATCCGTTCGGAAGATACGATACCACATATAGACACACACACACTCAGACACGTCAAACTTATAACACCCTTTCGTTTTTGCGTCGGGGGTTAAAAAGAAAAAGTAATTAAAAAATATATTTTGGCTTTTAATTTTAGTTAAAAAAAGAAAACACGCGTAATTATTGTTTAATTTTATTTTCTAGTATTCGCCCAGTGGTCGAAATTCGACAATAATTAGCTACTAATAAAGCTACTAAACAAGAAAAAGGAAAATCAGTCGACAAACAGACGAGAAAAAGGTATTGATTTTTTTTGTCTTCGCTTATTTGTATACCTATTAATTAAAATCATTGACAAAAATATCTCTGACACCTAACACAATTACACTTAAAGGTATAATGCGGACAAACAAAACTACCTCTTTATATTTATTTAATGTACCTTTATTATGCACATGTATATTTTTGTGATATGTTACATTAATTTGACATCTCAAGGTCTTTTAAAACAAAAAGTATCATTTAAAATACTGCTTGATTCAACAATATCATAATGATGTTAATACTTTGTCTTTTAAAAGTAAAAATAGATTAAATGATTCCTATCTTCGAGAGGATTAAAGTGTTAAATAAGAAAAGGTGCGCAGTTTCTTTTTAAATATGTTAGGACATTAACAAATCACCATCTAGTTCAGTGGTAAGCTACGAAGCTTGTGTAATGGATACCAGATAGTTGATACACTACACATATATAACTTTAAATAAATACATATTATAAATATAAACACCTATGCTGGGAGTATAAACATTCGGGCTCATCACGCGACTGTTGGTACAGCAAGTAGTCACCACAAACTGAGCTAAACGTATCTATGAAACAATTTCATTTTATTTAAATTCAGACGAACTAGACATGTACTGTACATACTAGCATACATAGCATATACTACATACTAGCAGACCCAGCCACGCGTTGCTGTGATGCACATATGATAATTGTTAATTTTGCAATAAAAAATGGAAATAATCGGGATAAAAACTATCCTATCCTTTAAGTTGGGATAAATTACACATTTTGAAGAAAAAAAAACGTTAAAATGGGATAGTAGTAGTAGTAGTTTCGAAGTTCATAGCGGACCAATATCATGGCACGGGAATTTAATATATTAAGATATGTACATAAATAGTTAACTTTACGTATATTTCATCTGTTTACGCCAGACGTTTTAAAATAATAGGAAAATTCTCATAAGAATGGGCCGGAAGGATAAAGATAATTCTAAGAAATTATTACTAGATAATCAGCGCTGTAATAAATGTTCGTGGGCGTATCCCAAACGCTTATATAACTATCACATTGGCGTATCATTTATATATTTTAATAAAAGTATATTAAAATTAAAATAGTTTTTTTTAAATTGTTAAAAAATATCAGCAAATCTCATGTCTTTTTCTATTACACAGATATTTTATGATTTTAAAATATTAAATCAGTAAAATTACGCAAGTTTAATTTACGAGCGCATTATTTCGTTTCTCTTCACTTAGAATAGTTTTAGAACAACAATACACCTTTTTGGGATCTTTTTTTTATTTTATTGATATAATTAAAGTAATTAACTAAATATTTCGAATATACATATATGGATGTGCTGTGTAATTTCTTTTTCTTAGTACGCACGCACACGCACACACACACACACACACACACACACACACACACACACACACACACGCACGCACGCACGCACGCACGCACGCACGCACGCACGCACGCACGCACGCACGCACGCACGCACGCACGCACGCACGCACGCACGCACGCACGCACGCACGCACGCACGCACGCACGCACGCACGCACGCACGCACGCACGCACGCACGCACGCACGCACGCCCGCACGCACGCACGCACGCACGCACGCACGCACGCACGCACGCACGCACGCACGCACGCACGCACGCACACACACACACACACACACACACACACGCGCGCACGCACGCACACGCACGCACACGCACGCACACACACACACACACACACACACACACGCACGCACGCACACACACAAACATTCTTATTCATACAAGTGGACCAATATTAAAATATCCAATCTAATCCTCATATCATTTTACAACGTGACTGCGATTTGTATCATCGAAGATAAATGATGGAAAGCGCAAGTGTGAAAGTCCACGTGAAGACGGCGCAATGAGTTTAATGGTGGTTTATGTGAGAACAGATTACCGGTCATTATTACGTGAGTTATGGATTCTTTTGCGATGTAAATAATTTAAATCAGGAGATATTCTAAAGCAGATTTGAAAATATCCTTTTATGTGTCTTTATCAAAAGATTGCTATAAAGCATTCGAAACGTCGAAAACCAAAATAAATAATCGGAAATAATCCGAAAAGATAGTTTTAATAAAAAGAATTTTCCTTAATTTTTTTGTAAATAAATAGAAGATACATTATAACCTGGAGTAACACATAGGCTGCTGTTAGTACTATTATAAACATTGCACTAGACCAATTTGAATTTTCTTTCTAATAATTTCTTTAATTTCCTAACTACTGTAAGTCATTCCACCCTTAGACGTGAGATATAAATTCCACCTACAAGGATAGAAATTATATTTTATTCATTGACAAAAATTATTATGCGCCTAAAGGGCACTGTTAACTAGGTAAGAGATCGCAGGTTCGATTTCCTCACTGGATGAAAGTTTCTTTAACAGTGATAGGATTAGGTACTCATTATTTTATGCTTAGATTGCAAAATCACACTACTATTATAAATGTGCAAGTGTGTATGTGTGTATGTGTCCTTTTGTGGGACCATGCTTGTTATTTTTAAACCCTCAAAGAGCTGGACGGATTTGAATGAAAATTACACAGATACACAATGATATAGAGTAACACATAGGTTACTGTTAATAATTAAAATTCGCCAAAAGGTGGCGTTACCAGTAAACTATCTATAGTATCGATATATAGGGTACTTTTTACTGCGGGAAAATATCTCATCCTGAGAAATCTTTTCTAAACGTTAAAATGTAAGTAGGAACCCGAGCGGAGCAAGGGTGAGTTGCTAGTAATTAATATTATTATATATAATAATTATTAATAATATATAACAAAAGACAAGTAAATATGCACCCGATCGAATATATTATTCGAGTAAATAAATTTATTGATGTATTTGTTAGAAATTATCTTGTACTTGTGAGATGATCATTAAGTTATAATTTATGGCGATACTATGAACTTAGTAAAATTTCTAGGATTAAAGTTGTTTGTAAAATATAATTCTATGTATTTAGGAAAATTTTAATATTCACGTAATCTTTGTACGTAAAGTGATTCTCGTAAAACACTGTTGCTATGCAAAATATATTACTATACATACATTAAACATAGCTTAACGCATAAAGTATGCTACGTATATTAATGTAATGTACTTCTGAGTGTTCATCACACTGAGACTAGCCAACTGCGCAGGAGATATTATAGTGCGTAAATACGCGCAGACATAAGTGCACTTAGGTTTAGGACCCGGCAAAGGGTCGATGGTTTACGTACTTTCCAAGTCACAGTGTTAGGTATGTAATACCGCCATATCTTCAATTCTGGGCTGCTGCTAAGAATTTCTTGACAACAGAACCCAATAATTACCTATACATGATCTGACCCGAGATTCGAACTCAGGACCACCTTGCTACCACTGCCTTTAAAGTACATTTAATATTTAAATTTATTTAAACATTTAAGTAAAATATTTCGTAAAACCTATCATTAGTTGAAAGTGAACAAGTTTATGCATATTGTATAGACATCTAGGCATAGATTACGCTTACAATAATTTTCGCAGTACGTTTCCTAACAACGCATTATAGATAAGCATCTTCTCATATCTCTGGACTTTAACTAAATTGCACATTGTTAAATGCATACTTATTAGAATAAGGGCAATAATGTAGTGATTACGGAGCTGTAAATATTATTTATGCACACTGACTTTCGTACTATATACTAGCGATTCACCCTCGCTTCGCTCGGGTTTGTCTCTCGGTATGTTTTCGTTTTTTTAAGCGGAATCCTAATTCTTTTTCTAAAATTAAAGTAGCCTAAGTTACTCCTTATAACATCAGCTATCTGCTAGTAAAGGCCCGTGAAAATTGGTCCAGCCGTTTCGGAGATTAGCCGAAACAAACAGACAGACAGACATACTAAAAATTAAAAAAATGTGTTTTTCTTATATGTACCGTAAATACTTTCATATGCAGTTAGTAAAAAGTTGTTACTTTGATATTACAAACAGACAACTCAATTTTATTTATCTGTACAGATTTTATATTTTCTAAGCTTAGAAATTTAGTAGTCGTATTTCTGTTCTTGTAAGTAAAGAGCTTTACAGGACTATCCATCTAGATTAAACATCAATTTTCATATTTCTTACTTCAAAAATGACGAATACACAGTGTTAACCTCTTATTTGATCCCGTCAGCTAGATTAAATTTTAAAAATTTGCCTTTATATATGCTCATATAAACAATTTTATATAAAATTTCATTCTATTAGATCCAGTCAGTGATTATTTTATTGAATGTCTTATGACATATTTGATCTGTCAAAAAGTTGAAAGAAAGTAGTCTGATTTGGTATGGACATGTGAAGAGGAGGGATGAAACGCATGTGACAAGAAGAGTGACGAGTAAATGGTTGGAGATGTAGAGGAAGACCGAAGCAAAGATGGATAGAGTGTGTGAGACAGGACATGAAAGAGAAAGGGATAAATGATAAGGTGACAAGTAATAGGGAAAGTGCAAGAGGAACAATTACTGCGCCGACCCCAAGTAACTTGGGAAATGGGCAGAGAGACGATGATGTTTTATGACATATAATATGAATATTATAATATTTAGTCTTTGTGTTAGTTTGATCGCTAATTTTTGGAAGTGCCATCTGTATTTGAAGAATTCTTTTTAGAATTTAAACAGAAATAAACTACGCAAGAGTAGCCGTGACCGAAAGCTAGTAAATTAATATTTTTTCAAACTGACTATTTCATTAATTCTTTTTATAAAAGTTTTAACTACATATTTATGATTTTAATAATCGAATACCTTTGCATGAAAAAGCGCACTTATTTTTACTTTCTAAAATGGTTAAAATAGTTTTGCTAAATATTCGATGGACGATAGCTTAAAGCTCCTTCATTCATAGTTGATAATGGCTATAATTTGACGCGGATACGTGTATTTGCATTAAAGCAAACTTTGCGGGTGGTTTGTCGCCTGCGGTGTTAGGAAGTTGGTGGTATAACCATTTTTTATGGGATTTTACATATTGATTGATTTAAGCCTTGAAATATTAATGTAGTGTCGGTACTCGGTAAGCTGTTATTGTATTATTATTAACAAGTTTTTATATTAACTTTATTGGATTTCCTATTCAAACTTTCATCCCAGTTTTCACCCCCTTAAAAGATGATTTCCAAGATAAAAACGTCTTACTAAATTTCATCTAAATCGGTTTAGTAAATCCAGAGATTACCCCCTATAACGTCACAAACTCACAAACTTTACCTCTTTATAATATTAGTATAGACTACATATATATTATAACTATAAATTCATACTTGATAGTTAATTTTGACTTAAGTATATGAAATCTAGTAATTAATTACCATCGAGATGATTAACATCGAGATAGACGAACTACTAGTAAAACTTCGTGTTTAGGTTCATTAGTTTGATTCAAGTCTAATACATTGATGTAACAATTCCCTTTATATCCCAAGAGTTAAAGTTTTATTACTAAAGTACCAAAACCTAAAATTTCTTCGCTGTTAGTAAAACACTTATTCTACTATATTCGACCGGTGGTAGGACTCTGTCAAGCCTGAGGAGTCCGACTGGATGGGTACCACCCCCTAATTTTTATGTTATGGGCGACAGGTACTGCTTTCCATCAGGTGGTCTGTCTGCTCGTTTGTCACTGAATCTCATAAAAAAAAATTAAAAACTATGCTTATAGTTGTGTAATACTAATAATTTTAAGTACTTACCTACTTACTTACCTTATAGAGAACCAATTAAACTTTGAATTTGAAACTTATTTTTGTTTTTCTAGATTAGAATTCTTGATTTAGCCCAACTTTTTATAATTTTTAAGTAACAACATGCATATAACGTATGAAAATTATAAGTATACTACAAATTTCATGTATGTATTATGATTTAAATAATTATTTGTGTCCATAAATTTATATCATAATATTTCATGTGCTCATAGTACGGGTATGTTATTATTAAAATAACAGAATATAATAATAGTATTACAATAAAGAATTATAGTGCTATTGTGCAAAAAAAAGTTTTAAATCTATTGTTAAATAATAAAATGTAAAACAGCGCAAAAGTATGTTCTACTTGTCGCTGTCACGTCGTGTCGTATCGGATGCTCCAATAAGAAACATGCAAGTTTGCCTAGTGTCTAGTCAGGCCGCTAAGCCGATCGGATATCCACCTGTAAATTAGATCAAATGTTTATTCTACTTAGTACTTACAGAATAGTAAATAGGTTTAAAAAAAAATTAAAGAGTGCGTGTATAAATGTGTACACCCGCAAGAAGTAAAACTTCTGTAGATTATATTGGTATTCTTTATGAAATTCAATTTATGTCTTAAATAATTAGGATAGGTGAGATACTTAAAATAACGCATATTAGGCATATTACAATCATATATTTATAGAATATCATTTAAGGAAAGAATATAATATTATATATCATTTGTCAGACAATAACAACGGTTACCATGGCAACAAACGCACGTAATCAAAAGAAGTGCGTAAAGATGTTTTATTTCAAAAACGTCCACTTGATAGACAACTATTTGTTTTTTTATAGAAAATCACAAACAATAACTTACACGAACTTAGCCAGAACTCAAACCCAGGACATATGGAGTTTCAGCAAAACATGCCAGCCATTATTGATGAGGCAATTAAAAATATAATATTACACTATACACATGCGAAAATTGTATTTTATTTCTTTGTTATTGCGATTGAGTTATTGGTTAACCATAACTTTTGTAATAAATTCTTCTGCAATATATTATTTAAAATCGAAAATATATTATTAAAGAACTCATAATTATTGTTTACCGTTCACTGTTCAAAGAATTATAGTTTACTACACACAAACATATTTTTCGTGATTTTCCGTTATTAGCTTTAGATTTAGCTTTATTGTGGTACTACAAAAATTGCAATTTAATTACCTCTGAATAAGGATAAAGTAATATTAAAATGAATATAGTAAGTAGTATTTTTTAACTTATTTGCAAATTATATTGTCTTTTTTTATTATTTCGTTACTTAAGTTTAAAGTTAATACTATGATGTTAACTAAACTAAATATTCTTAGTCTATTCTCGCCCATAACTCCATAATAAATAAATATGTTGGGACATTACCACACACAGCACTATCTAGTTCCATGATAACCTACGAGGCTTGTGTTGTGGATACCAGATAACTTATGTATATATGTATGTATATAACCTATGTATATAACTTTTGTAAATACATACATATTATAAATATAAACACCCATGACTGGAGCATATATATTCGTGCTTATCACACAAAAGAATTCCCCCAGCGGGACTCGAATCCGCGACCGCTGGCAAAGCAAGTAGGGACACCACAAACTGAGCCAATCGTGTCGTCGTGAATAATATGTTCGTGGATTAATTATAATCTTTATTACTTAGGTATAGCTAACTATTGTATTAGTAGGAGAATTTTAAAAACATAATTCAATTGTTTTTATGATATATATAATAATAATGTCCTCCTAACCGATTTCAACTGCGGCGACCAATGTCACTGAGACAAGCCAGATGCGTATGATATATTATAGTGCACAAGAGTAGGCGCAGACGCAACTAGTGCACTCCCTTTTCCTTTTATTCACAAAGTCCCATGTGATGATATTTCGACACGAACGGTAAGAGTTAAGGCGCAGGTCCGACGGCTTTACGTTCTCTCCGAGGTACGGGGTAAAACACCGCCAAATTCGCAACTCCGGGCTGATACTGACAACATCTTAACAGAAAAATTCAGGAATTAAACTTGGCCCGACCGACTCAAACCCAGGACCTCCGGATCTGTAGCCACATACTAACCACTAGACCACCGAGGCAGTTTTATATAGTATAACAGTGATGAGGTAAAGCTTCGCCTAGCATTCAATTTTACAGACTAGAAAACAAAAATGACAAGCAAACACACTATAATATAGTGTTATTCACATAATAATAGTAATTTTGTTTCAATTGTCAACAATATGCGAATTGCAATAAATCCAAGTATTGATTACAACTATCTAATGGGATTATCGTGAGTAATAAATTTTAACAGCATTTGATACATTGTTTACATATTAATTATATGTAAGGTTTTAGTTAACTCACTTATGTGGCATTAACAAAATTATTTAGGGGAAGTTCATGGAATTATAGTTGCAATAATAAAGTAAAGGTTAGAAGGTTATTGTTAGACGATTCACCGTACGATTCTTTACGAATATTACATACTAGCGACTCACCCTCGCTTCGCTTCGCGTTCGTCCCTAGACAAAAACAAATCTGTCCTACGGGAACCGTACATTTTTCCGGGATGATATATAGCCTTCCTCAGTCACGGGCTATCTAATGCAAAAGAATTTTTCAAATCGGATAAGTAGTTGTTGAGATTAGCGCGTTCAACTAAATAAACAAACAAACAAACTCTTCAGCTTTATAATATTAGTATAGATTAGTAGTTTATCCTCGTTTTGCTCGGATGCTTTCTATAGGTAGCCTATGTGTTACTCCAGATCAAATTGTTTTATGCACTAAACTACGTTTATGTACTAGTTACGTTTTCACGTTTTATATTACCGTTTTTATATTAAAGTTTCTAAGAGATGAGATATTTTCCCGCAGTAAAAAGTATCCTACATCAAACTCCATCAAAATCTGTCCAGTGGTTTTCTCATGATGAGTTCCCAAACAGACAGACAAAATTTTCAAAAACTATAGATTCGGCCTCTATATCGATAATAATGACTTTTTCTATAAGAAATTCCGAAAAATATTTAATGTACTTTGACTCAGAATTTTGTTATACATAAATCCGTTAAGCTATTATAGCGTGAAGTAAATAAGTAATACATAAAAAATACATACAAAAATATTTCAAATATAATAAATACAATTGAAACTAAATAGGTAGATAGAGGCGTTGTTTTAGTTTTTTTTATGTTCACTCTAAAAAAGGCATTAAAAAATATAACTTCACCACAACGAAATTACTCTAATAAACCATAGTACTCGTGCGGCAAAAATTGAAAAACAAATTGTATTTTTTTTAAATTGACACATATTTAGATATAGTTAAAAACCAAAACCTTATCTAAATACAAAATTTGATCCAAATTGTTGGAGCCTTTTTCAAAATACAAGAATTGCTTATTTAATTCATTATTATAAGACTTTCTTAGATTTACGCGAATATTTGACATTTTAAATAAAACCATCTTTTCGGATTTAGACCTCTAAAACCTTAGTTTCTCCCGTGACCATGATCGCTGTAAAGTGAAGTAAAGGGAACCAAAAATCAAAATACATCCGCGAAATAATCCAAAAAGAAAGTTTTATTTAATATTATAAGATTATTATGTTACCAAAGTGAAACATATTTGTTGTCAGTCTCATAGTTTTTATATCCTTAGTAATCCAAGTTGCATTGTTCTCTTGGAGTCGTGAATAACATAAGATATATTAGTATGTATATAAGTATTGTAGATTTATGTTTTAAGAGACCGGTGTTTTATAACTCACCTATTATTTATTTTCATATTATTTTTTATAATAGTAAATGCCTATACACAACTAGTACACCGCCCAGACTTCTCATGTAAATCAAAAATCAAATTATACTGTATTCAAATAGACTTTTACAAACACTTTTGAATCGTCAATTTTAAATTTAAATTAATTGTCACCCGTGAGGAATCTAGCACCGACTTGGAAGGCAGTTCTGCTGAGAAGAGCCGGTGAGAAACTCAACAGTTGTTCTTATTTAAAATAATGTTAGTTTACAATATTGCAATACAATAATTACTTCGTATTCTACGAAGTAACAAACTAACAGTAATCCCACACATTTACATCTGCAAAGTATTTTGGTAACGGAATAATATGCTTTGGTCATTAATATTGTCATTAAAACAACCTTTTTTTACCTAGAAATCTTTCTTATGAAAAATCTCAAGTTTGTACAAAAAAAAAACCTTTTTGTTTCCATAGTAAAACTCACCTTAAGAATTTATTATTTATTAGATAGTCTCAGGATTCAAACTATTTAAGAAGCAAACAGACATACAGAGTTATTTTAGCATTTTTAATTTTAGTAAATATCAATTTATTTCATCTTACACTCCCTTATTAGTGAAAGTATGGTAGTACTATACTACTATGTTTGCATCATTCTTTTTGAACGCTCTAATCTTATTAATTTAATATTTTTAATGAAATTTGTATTTCATAGTTAATTAAACGAAAAATAATTGGTTTTACAATAATGCTTCTTTACGCAGTTATTCCTTATTCGTTTCTTATTATTTTGTGTTGTAAGTATGACTTATTCATTTTGACAAAGTTTATTAGTATTTGTAAATTTTTTCCCAAACTTATATTTTTTTAAAACCAAGTAGGTACTTTATTAGGATATAAAGAACATTAAAAAAATCTTTAAAAAAACCGGCTTCTAGATAGGGGTTTTAATTTACTATATATACCTACCTAATCAGATAGTTTCGAAGTCAATGCCAGCTGATCATGGTGTAAGATATGAATATCTAATAGGTAAATATGACAAGGCATGAATTTTAATTATAGTTAAAATACACATTTGTGATGTATTTATACAGATTTAAATAGATTTACTTTATAATTTAATCTAGTATAATAATTTTATTTTACCGACCAATCTTCCTCGTGGCTTCTCATTCTACGTGACATTGGCGAAGTAATCTATGTTCAACTGGCACGCTTTGAAGCCATCAACAAGAGAATTGAATTGAAAATATTGCCTTTCCTTTAGTTCATTTCACAATTATAACTGTTTCTAGGTTATCAAGTATTACTGCAGCCACGAGAATGCGATTCGTCGATACATTCAAATTTAAAAGAAGGTAACTTAGGAGATATTAGGGCATTCCCATGGCTTGGAGTCCTCAGAGTTCATGTGCGTAAGTAATAAGTAAATATATTTTATAATTGATATTTAAACTTTATTTACAATAAAGGAAATGCATTTAAATTACAAATATACTTAATTATGTATACAAAATTAATTAATTAATTACTGCCCTGTGTTACTGTACAAGTCATGTCCGCGTGGAATTGTTTCACTATATAGTGTGGATCGGCCCTTAGTGTTATTTGTTAGATAGCCCTATCATAAAATGGCGACATATCATAAAAAACCTAAGTAAAATATGAACTCTTGTGAAAAATTGGAATTTATATGTATAGAAAACAAGAGAGTATATTACAATAATATTTAATTCGTTATATTTATACTTGTAGATGATGTGGATGAAGATGAATCATTTAAAGTAGCACTGACGGGACTGGTGTTGATTAAAAAGAAATATGGAGTAGTAAATGCCGATGATGTAGCAAGGGTTAATCCTACAAAAATCAAGTAAGGGTACATATATTAAATCTGAATATAAATGTCTCTAAAATATTTTACTCAGAGGCTTACCCTCATCGTCTGGGTACATCTAAAATAGATAAAAATAACTATTGCAAGTATACCTTAGGAGACTACTACTACTACTATTGCGGACTTTTCTAAAGGTCTTTTAAAAAGACCAACATTTTTTATATACAGTTACAATACAGTTTTGATGTATCTCGTTAGCTATTTTAACAGTTTTCTTGACTTTCATACATATTTTCATAGTTTAGCCATCTTCTACAAAATATTTTTGTGTAATAAATTATTGAAATTTTTGTATGAAGGGCAACTCAGCCAAACTAGTTTTAGCGTTGTTCCTTCAGAATGTGAAATTTTCCTGTAGTAAAAGGTGTCCTAAAAGTTGACCTGAGTCACCACACAAAATTTAGTTGAAGTCCGTTTAATACTTTTTGTGTTAAATACAGACAAACAGACAAAAAAATTAACAACTATTGTTTATATCATGTACATAATACGGAATAGTCATTGTTTTTACAAAATATATTATGGTCAGATTTTACTTTTTTACTATTTCACAAAAATCTAACAAAACATGCATTAATATGAAAAATGGATTAACGTATAGTCTTAGAGGAAAAGGAGAACTGAATGTCTTGAAAAAACTCTGTTTAAATTATTATTAATATTGTGTTCTTAATTTCAAGGAGAGAAGGAAAAGCTATGTTCATAGTAAAAGACAGTGAAACTTTATTCTGTAACGTTAAGGAATACAGCTTACACCCGGAGTATGAGTACGCTACGTACAACACTATCGCTTTAGTGGAACTTGCCGACGATTGTCACGGTTAAGTATAATTTAACTTATCTATACATATTATAAAAAAATCCCACACCGCGTCTGTCTGTCTGTCTGTGTGTCTGAACGTGATAAACTCAAAAACTACCTAACGGATTTTTATTCGGTTTTTACCAATTGTACCGGGGTTCATATCTAGTAAAATATTGATGACATACATCTATATAATAAAAATAAAACGGTGTTTGTTGGTAACTTAATAATAGCTGGAATGATATGGTATTTTTTTAAATATTCGTAAAAGCCCGATTAAGGTTATTAGGGAAGAAATGGATAAGTTGCTAGCAAATTTGGGGTAGAAACTGAAAGTGCTTTTTTCTATACAATTTTTGTATGAATTCAAGGATCAACATTTTTTTTTAATTGTATACAAATTTGTTGGGACAGGACAATGCTTGCCGGGTCAATTAATAAAAAATAAAAATACATCCGATGTATGAGAATTCTATAAAGATTTGTAATTTTCAGATCAACTTATACCGATATGTTGGCCTGACTATCGGTACAATACTTCAAACCAGCTTTATGTTTTAGGATATACTGATGGTATAAACATTTTCTTATAATATTTTGTCAGCCATTGAATTAATAAGCTTGCGCTAAGCTAAAAAAAATTATCTATGGCAAAAATTCTGATTTGGCAACTTTGTCGCCAATTGGCACATTCGACTAATTTTGGTCTAATGGGTGATGTTTGATACTTTTACCTTTCTCAATAATTTGGATATAAAATTCTGAAAGTATAGTTCAAAATGATATTTTCTAGATTAGCACATTCAAACAAACTCATTCTCTTGCACCTTTCTGTTCCGCTAAATGAAAATCTTTCTCACCCATGGGGGTGAGAAAAATTATAAAATTATTAAATCCAAATTATAAAAAAACCATTATATGGTAAACCTATGGAGGTTTTCCGGAAGAACCCTCTATTTCTCCTAATGAAATAATTATGTATGTATTTTTATATGCATCTTGTGCGAATAATAGAACTCCCGATCTTCTTTAAGTAGGCAGTGTTCATTTAAGTATTATTTACTATAATGTAATTCATCAAAAAATCTATTTTCATCTGTGTTTTTCTTTCTAGAGAATATGTTTTTAGAAAAAATAATATACAAAGTTCAGTATATAAGTAACGATTTATGTGATGAGTTCTACAGTCGTATTGGGGTGAGTTGTGTACATAATGTACTTATTAACAGCACAGTATATAGCAACACAGCATAGCACATTGTAATTTTTGGTTTTTAGAGAATATTTGAAATTACGTCTTACCCCCTAAAGCAATATCTGAATATAACTAAGATCCCAAATTTTCTAAATATAATTAGAATGGCTAAATCAGATCCTCATAAAAAAATACTAATTATTTCTTAGGATCGTCGTAAGATTTTTCGTCGTTTAAAATTATTTAACAGATATAGAAATATTATGCATTGTGATAAGATGAAATAAGCAAATAACCCTCGAGGACCGCATACACGCCGGCGTGTACGATAACAATTGAATTCTCGGAAATTCGCACGGATTTCTTAGAAATTATCCTGGAGAGAATAATACATTAAATTATTTTCTATTTCTTAGTTTCGAAATAATTTATATACACCCACATATTACCATTGTGGTTTTGCTGAAAACAATAAGAAGAACTGCAAATGGGACAATGGAATGGTTCTCGCTTCTAACTCTACAGGACCGTGGATATTTGTATGTAAAATACTTGTAGTAGTACTTGTTTATTATTATTAAGCTCTTATCAATCTACTATAAAATATTTATTCAGTAAACTTTAGCTTTCGCTAGATAAAGGGTTAAACAATATGAGTTCTTTTTTTACATAAAAGTAATACCGGCTTATTGTAAACTGTCATCCCTTAAGGGCAAAAATTATTTAAAAAAAATATTATAGGACTACCTACCCTTGATGTCTGAAGTCTCGGAGCATAATTATTTTTGGCGAAAGCATTGCGTCATAAATAATATACTCCTTTTCCTTTGTGCTATACCGACAAACCGTGTTAATCTAGTATATCAAATATTTCCATTCAAAATATCACTGTTAACTCAGTGTTAAGTCATAATAGTGTAACGAATTAAAAAAACATACACTTCTTTATAAGAGGGTTGCATATATAATATAGAAGGGATTTTATAAAAAAAAAATGAATATTATCATAATACGTAATATTTTTCATATTTCAGATTGGCTTTGGCATCAAAGGTCCTAGCTGTGCAGCACCGAGCCGCTTCATAGACATATCACAATATTTACCTTGGATACAATCTTCGACAGATGAAGTACTTTAAAATGACAAAATATATCAAAAATAGTTTTAATAAATAAAATATCTGAATATCTATAATATTAATACTAAAATATCTGAGTTTTACTTCTAACAACTATATGATACAGTGGCTACATTGGCATTAGTTAGTGCCTAGCCTAGGTTACCTAGGTTGATCCTGCGACGCCACATTATTACCCTTTTTAGCAAAGGTACTTGGATCATTAGTCCAATTGTTTGAGTTATTAATAATAGATATTAAAATGTACTCCGAGCATTTGCATATTTTTTTCTTAGTAGGTACGAGTAAGAATTCACGTCACCATCATATTTTTTTCGACACAACATTATAATATTTTGTCATTCACTTACTCTGTTCAATCAATAACACATAAGTATTATTATTAAATTTTCTTATTTTAAAACACAAATATTTTCTAAAAATGTCATCAATATAAATTAAATAATTTCTTCTGGAAGTTTCAAAGTTAGTTAAATAACAAGAAATTATTGACTTAACTAGCGACTCACCCTGCTCCGCTCGGGTTCGTTTCTACTTACGTCTTAACGTTTAGTATAGATTTGTCAGAGATGAGATGCGGGAAAATATTCCCGCAGTAAAAAGTATCATACATGTTACCTGGATAACGAACTATCATCATATCAAATTTCATCAAAATCCCTTCAGTGGTTTTTCTGTGATGCGTGCGGTAACAGACAGACAGACAGATAGACAGATAGACAAAAATTCTAAAAACTATAGATTCGGTCTCTATATCGATAACAATGTTTATTGCAATAAGATTTTGCAAAAAATATTTAATGTACAGATTCGGCTTAGTTACAATTTTATTATATGTATAGATAGATTTAAGAATTGGAATCAAGAGAATGAAGTTAAGGGAGAAATTTATTTTGAGAAACCATGCGTAACATTTACCCATAGAAACCTATAATTTGTACATATGTATGTATGTGATTAAAATATCGACCCATATTATTATATTTTCTATGTTCTTAAGCTCTTTCTTAACAAAAGGATAACAGGTATTTTGTTTGTATAACATTAATTGCATTAACAAAAATTAGAGAATTATACCCAGAAATATAACCTATTATTTTAATAAGTAGAAGAAAAGTTAAAATTACTGAATCTTACTACTATATAAATGCGAAATTTTGGATGGATGGATGTTTGTTACTCAATCACGTTATAACATCTGAACGGATCTGGATGAATTTTGGCTGAATGGATGGCGGAATGTCGTGGGTTTTTGAATATTTTTATTTGAAATTTTTTTCACGTCACAATATTCCGTCGTGGGTTTTTGTTAATTTTTAATTTATTTTTATTGTTTAAGTTTGTCTATTGTAAATTTTGCAAAATATTTATTTTAAAATCAACGACCGCCCCTTTAATTTTATTACTATACATGTAATTATATAGGAAAAGCTCTACCTGAGTGAAGAAACACCTTCGCTGACATGGAATTAAGGACAACGTACAAGCAATTTGCAATATTATTTAACGATAATTACTTTGACAGTTGTTGTGACAGTTACATTGTTACGTTAACTATAATAGTTTTAATTATTTAACTTACATTAAGGTAGTAAGAATTAATGTTCAGTGACGACTAATGTCCTTTAGGTATCCCTTTCGTAATTGTCATACGTAAATGAGAATTTCTATGATATTTTTTTACTATGTGAGTTTAAACGCAGGTGAATTGTTATAATGAGGTCTTCTGTTTGATTCCTGGGTGTACCAAAAAATATTTGGACAAAAATTAAAAAGAAAATTTTAAACTATCTAATATGTTTTCACATAACGATACTGCTGAAGTTAAATTAGCTATAACGTTAATGATTATGGCTTGGGATGAGCAAAGAGGTTTGACTAAAGTTTAAATACTAGCGATTCAGATATATACATTGTACATACATATGTGTAACCCAGAAAATAAAATTTCTTATTATATTAAGTATATTCTATGAAATCTACTGAATCAATTTTTAGAATGTGTGTGTGTGTGTGTGTTGTGTTTGGAAATAAGTATTGAAATATATGTTTCTTCCTATTGACATACATATCACATGAAAATGGAAGCTAGTCTATACATAGGTATAGTAAAATTATAACTAAGTCGAATCTGTAGATTGAATATTTTTTGGAATAATTTATATAATAGTCATTATTATCGATACAGAGGCCGAATCTATAGTTTTTAAAATTTTTGTCTGTCTGTCTGTAACCACATTACGGAAAAACCACTGGAGACATTTTGATGAAGTTAGGTATGATGTTAGCTGGTTATCTGGGTCAACATATAGGATTCTTTTTACTGTAGAAAAATATCTCATCTCTGAAAAATCAATACTAAGCCAGCCAGCGAGCGAGGATGAGTTGCTAGTAAAATATAAAAGAAGTTTTTTTTAATGTAAATTTTACATATTAGATTTTATTAGTTCAATATTTTATTAGTTTAACGTTATTTATTATAAAAAATAATACTTCTTTAGAAGAAAAACAGTTTTATGAATCTTAATGTCGATTAATGCGAGTTTTTACCGTATAGAAAAAAACAACATGAAACATAATCGTCAATTCAATCATAATGGGCCCAGCTTAAAATAGCAAAACGTTCACTTAACTGCAATTTAGTAAACATTGTCCTACAAGTTGACACTATTAACCAGGAATCTTGAAGTAAGTTATTACCCTCGGGCAATGCATATTATGAAGACGTATTTAAATATACCATACCACATTTCGTTAAGGTTTATGTATTCGATCTATTTTATACCATAATATTTTAAAGCCTGAGGTGAAATTGTAATTGAATTACATCATTACATAAGTTATTTATGTTATTAACATGTAAATTGATTTTAGTACTCTAAATATAATAGTGGAAAATTTCCCAGTTTACAATGTGATTTTATAATCTACACTAATATTATAAAGAAGAAAGATTTTTTGTTTATTTGTTTGTTTGTACCGAATAAGCTCCAAAACTAAAGAACCCGTTTAGATGAAATTTGGTATGAAGATAGTTTGAGACCCTGGAAAGAACATAGGAAAGTCTTTATCTCGGAAATCATCTCTTAAACGGGTAGAAATGGGGATGAAAGTTTGTATTGGAAAGCAACCTAGGGGCGAACCCATGCGAAGCGAGGGTGCGACTTATGTATATAATACATTGCTTCAATGCAAGCATTTAAAAAATCATTTATTATTGTAAATACTCCATGTAATAGAAAAATATACTGTTTATAGGAAATTTTTATTTTCATAATATATAAAAAAATATTTTGATCATGTAATAGTAAAAAGATACATTTAATTTAATGTTTTAAAATAGTTATATTTTTAATAAATTTCAATAAAAAATAGTATAGTATCATATACGATATACGCAAACGGAATTATTGATGAACACTAAATGCTATAACTGGTATAAGATATTTTTTTTTTATTTTCATCACAAGTGTTAATTATATTAAGCGATATTACCATCATAATAAATTCCCAATGCGTAAGTCAGTGTTGACACTTTTAGAAATTAATACATGAACGTATTGCCAAGTTAATTTTTCGTAATAAAATTATCTTTTAGTAAAAAAAAAAATGACAACAACTATTTTGTTTTATTGGTGTTTTTATTAACAAAAAATCCTGGATGTTACTTATATGCATGAAATGTGTTTTTTTAACGTTTTCAGGCAGCGCCATCTATTGAATTTAGAAGTATTAGTTGTTAAAAATAGTACATAATTATATAAGTTCAGTTCTAAGATATATACGAAGATTCATTACTCTACGTTGAACGTTACTTGTAAGTTTATAATATAATACGAATTCATCAACAAATGAAAATTTCAATGGATATTTATACTTTTTAATTTTAAACTTCGTTTTTCTAGCTGTATTTTTGAAATTATTTTTGATGTAATGGAGTTTCTTTAATTTTTATTTATAAATAAAAAAAATCTTAGATTTACGCTTACTTATTCAAGTTTACTACCATTTAAACGCTTCTTCGTTTAGTTATGGTGTACGAATGCGACGGATAAGTATTTGCTGGTCGCGATGTTGGTGGATGCTGAAACGATGAAAGCTCCTTTAATTGAACTATCTTACACGAAACCTGCATATTTATACATATTACTGCATGTGATATTTATAAGTATTTACCTGAGTTGTATATTTGGTGTAAGAGTCTTTATTATTATTTAATATAGCGACTCACCCTCGCTTCGCTTCGGATTCGTCCCTAGACAAAAATAAATCTATCCCACGGGAACTGTACATTTTTCCGGGATGATATATAACCTATAACCTTCCTCAGTTAATGGGCTATCTAATGAAAAAAGAATTTTTCAAATCGGATTAGTAGTTCCTGAGATTATTGCGATTATGTTTAAATTTAACGTTAAGTATTGATTTCTTAGATATAAGATATTTTCTCACAGTAAAAAATATCCTATATGTTGACTCGGATAACCAGCTATCATCATACCTTTCATCAATATCTGTCCAGTGGTATTCTCGTGATGTGGTCACAAACAGACAGACGGACAAAAATTGTAATAACTATACATTCGGCCTCTATATGAATAATAATGACTATTTCAATTAGATTTTCCAAAAAATATTTAATGTACAGATTAGATTCCTTTACAATTTTATTCTATGTATAGATTTAAGCATCTTTAGAGTGCGCTATATAATGCTATAGATTCATATAAGTTCAAAATAATTTAATAAAAAGTTGAACTTTGGCTAAAAGTTAAAAAAAAATGTATCAACGACATATCTTTCGTTTATATGTTGAAAGGTCTGAGCATAGTTTTAACAAACATACAAACACAGAAATATATTCACGAACTTTTAAATTTAGATGGTACACATTACATAATATCTAAACAAAACAATTGTTAATTGTAGATCTAAAACAACTTATTAAGGATAAACATTAGAACATTAGGCAGTAGTAGCCCAGTGGTAACACGCTCGCTTGAGAAATCGAGTGAAGCGGGTTCAAATCCCGGGTCTCGCAACTCTGATATTTTCATGTGCAAATCATTTCTAACAAGATTACCACTTGCTTTACGGTAAAGGAAAACATCGTAAGGAAACCTGCATGTCTGAGAGAACCTAGCAAGTTTTTGAAAGACGTGTGAAGTCCGCCAACCCGCACTTGGCCAGCGTGGTGGACTATGGCCTGATCCCCCTCGTATTCAAGGGAGGCCCGTGCCCAGCAGTGGGATGTTAAAAAGGGCTGAATACATTAGACCGTTTAACTTATTTTAGATTGTATATAGGTAGTATGGTTAAACTAAAAATTGATTAAATTCAAGCTTTATACTAATATTATAAAGAGATGATTTAATTAGATGAACACTGAACCTCTTGAACCGATATTAATGTATTTTTCACTAATAGATAGCCACATTAATTTAGAGTGCTATATGTAAATTATATTTATATTGTATATTTAAGCCAAGTTATCACGTTTTTTATCTGATAATTTGAAAAAATACGGTTTAAAAGTGAAAGCAATATATGAAAACTTTCAACTTTTATGTTTTAATTAACATACAACCAATTTTGAGTTTATAAAATAATGTATGGTAATGTAGAGTCGGTAGTATGTAACTTTTTTAATAAATAACAATGTACAACCCTAGTATGAGTGAAAATTATATTTGACTAGCGACTCAAGCTCGCTTCGCTCGCGTTCATCCCTAGGTACGTTTTCATGGTTAGTATAAAATAAACTATATGATAAACTATAAAATATATGTACATAGATAGGTATAGAAAAGTAAGTACCTACTTTTATTAAAAAATATATTTTTATCCCTTACTTGAGAAATGATTCCCCATACAAACTTTCATCGCCCTTTTTACCCTCTTAAGGGATGATTTCTGGGATAAAAACTATCCTGTGTCCTTCCCAGGATCTCAAACTATCTCCATACCAAATATCATCTAAATTGGGTCAGCGGATTAAGCGTGAAAAGGTGACGGTGACAGACAGACAGAGAGACTTACTTTTGCATTTATAATATTAGTATGGATTAGGTATTGTTTTATGATTGTTTTATGAGATTCAGTGACAAACGAGCAGACAGACCACCTGATGGAAAGCAGTACCTGTCGCCCATAACACCTACGGTTCATGCACTTAAGTTTTAAGTAACAAAAATGCAGAACCACAGGTGCGTTGCCACTGTGAGGACTAAGATGATTTGCCTCTTGCCTGTAATTGCGCTGGCTACCCTGGCTGTGGGGCTGCAGGGGAGAGGGTTGGTGTTTCGATGCCGTTTCCCTGTCCTCTGCAGCCGTAGTGGAGCTCCTTCGGGGGTCCCATCAGATTGGAGGGCTTCGGACCTGCCGCCGGGCGTCGTGGTAAAAATGCGTAAGCGATCCTGCGGCGTCCCACTATGGCGGATGGGAGGGGAAAGTTGGGGTTTAGTGGGTAGTACCGGCTCTTCTAGTCAGTGAGCCCCACATAACCACCTAGGGGATCAGGTGGTATGCGTAAATGCATTCCCCAACTATAAAAAAAAAGAGGATATTTTTTGACGTCCCCCGATGTTCACCTTGTCCTGGTGGGGGTTCATTAGAGTCCGGTAATCTACCCGGGAAATGCTTTTCCCAATGTTAAAAAAGGGTATATCATGACATTAATTTAATTTAGTGCTTAAAGATGATTCGCAGTGTAAAATCCCGTCCTAAAAACATAGCGGCGGTAAAATATTGTATTACTCATAATTAGCGCAGCTTAGTATGACTGAGGCTTTAGTAACAACAGCAGTTTTGTATACATCAATGCAAGTCAATATTTAACATTTACATTCGTTTAATGCAATATTTTATGCTAATATTGTATTTGTCTTAGGTTAATAATAATAAGGACCAATATCCTTCTATGTGGGATTATATTTTGATTTTAATACAAAAATATAAAATATATATATATATATATATATATATATATATATATATATATATATATATATATATATATATATATATATATATATATATATATATATATATATATATTTAATTCAATTAATAAATTTAAAATAATGAAAAATGATTTATATACCAAAAATAAGAAATTAGAAGGTAGGTAATATTGTAAACTGTCCTTAATTCCATAAATAGCAACAAGTTAAATGTCATTTATTAACAATCCTACTTGTCCTAATAATATAATAAAAGTTCTTAAAAACTAAATAATGAATTTTCATGAGGATGGATTATTGATGGATGAATTTATTACTCTTTCATGCAAAAACTACGAAACGCACATATTTTGATGAAATTTTACAGTAATATAGCTTATACATTAACATATCTCGGGAGCTGCGTGTCAGAAACAGGAGGAACCGAAGAGGACATCACTTCGAGGATAGCCAAAGCACGAGCTACCTTCGCACAACTTCGACCCGTATGGCAATCACGGAAATTGACTCGAAGAATCAAGCTCAAAATCTTCCGGTCCAACGTAAAGACCGTACTGCTATACGGATGTGAGACGTGGAAGGTCACCAAACACATCTCGCAGCAACTCCAAGTCTTTGTAAACCGATGCCTTCGCAAAATCCTCGGTATTTACTGGCCCGACAAAATTTCCAACAAGCAACTTTGGGAACGCTGTAATGAAGTCCCGATCACCCAGCAGATCAAACGCCGTAAATGGAGTTGGATAGGTCACACTCTCCGAAGGGACCCAAAACACATACCGAGGCAAGCCCTTGACTGGGATCCCCAAGGAAAACGCAAACGTGGCCGTCCAAAACAGACCTGGCGGCGGACTATCATTGGCGAAGCGAAGGCCATCGGGAAAACTTGGAGCGAAATCAAAAGCGTAGCTCAAGAACGGACGGAATGGCGATGCACTGTGGACGCCCTCTGCCTCACCTAGGGGACATAGGAACATAAGTAAGTAAGTAATTAACATATCTGTATCTGTATAAATATTATAAATGTGAAAATTTGTGAATATGGATGTTTGTTACTCTTTCACGCCAGAACGGCTGAACGGATCTGGATGAAATTTGGCACAAAGATAGATTATAGTCTGGAATAACACATAGATTTCTTTTTATCCCAGAAAAATATACGGTTCCCGAGAGATAGATTTGTTTTTTTTTTTCCTAGAGGCGAACCCGAGCGAAGCGAGGGTGAGCCGCTAGTAGGCTATAATTTTTAAAGATATAAGGCATAATTGAACTCGTGTGAATCCGTGGAAAAAGGCTAGTAATATATATAACAAAATGTAGTCCGAAATAACATGGACGGTATAAGAGAGCAACCAAACAGTAGGTAATTTACAGAAGCCGGTTTGCCTTAGCCGATAATTAGTTAGTCGAATAAAATCACAAAAACCCACCGAAGACAATTGAAGATAAATCACACTTGCACTCATTTACATAAATTGTCTTTGGACTGTACCCATTATAATAAGGAAATTTTTTTTTTAATGGCGATTTTCTTTAGGTTCAGTTACATATGAATGTTGTAGCTTTTCTAGAGCTAAGGTTCCATTCCAATAGTAGGCTTATTAATACTATATTTAAAAAGAGCGACTGTTGAGATCGCCTTCCGAGCACTTTCGGTGGTAGATTCCATACGGAATTACATATCTTAACTTTTAAATCGACGATTTTTATTGTTGAATTAACGTCTACTATTAATACATATTTTGAATAACATCATTACAGCTATTTTTTTTAATAAATTACTGATAACACAAAAACAAATATTATAAAAAATTATGATTTGCATTATAATACCTCATATATATATATATATATATATATATATATATATATATATATATATATATATATATATATATATATATATATAAGGTATACATATATACATACCACTATTTACAATAACATTTTTTTTCAGTCTTACAAGTGATACTATTAATATAAAAAAAATATTTATATTATCACTCTAAAAATTAAAAAATAATTTATTTTCCAACGGTACATCATTTTCACCGGTAGACGAACGTGGGAGCAAATTACTTCGGGTGTCATCAGCAAACCTGCTTTGTATGGAAGCCGCTACTGTTAATAAACAATTCTTTGTTTATAAAATGACTAATTATAACTATATTAAGTTTTTTTTAATAAAATCATAAAATTAAAAAAAATATGTAAAAGACGTCATTGAGGGTTTCTCAAACTTTTGACCAGGTCAGTTCAAAAATCCAGTCCAAGGTTTCATCCTACTTTGTTTTTCACTCTTCGTCATTTTTCTGGTTTTTATTTAATAATTTATATCTATTCTAATTATAACCATATTATTTATCTATACATATAATAAAACTGTAGAGGTCGAATGTCTCTACATGGAAAAATAATACTAGAAACCGAGTCAGGGGATGTAAAAAGAGATATAGAACACATCCAATTTTTTTTGAAATTTTTCGTTTCGCTGTCTGTTTGTCTGTTTGTACAGGTTAATCTCCGAAGCTTCGAAGGATCGAATTAAATGATTTATGTATAGTGGTACCTTATATCCCCGGTTAACATCTTAGATACTTTTCATGCCGGAAAATTAAAGATTTAAGTTAAAAACTATAGGAAATTATACGGCTTAGTACACAAAAACTACTGATTTTAATGAAACTTGACATTAATATAGTCCACACATCAGAATAACAAATAGGCTACTTTTTATCCCGGAAAAGTGTACGATTCCCGGAATAGATTTGTTTTTGCTTGTCTAGAGGCCAAGCGAAGCGAGGGTGAGCCGCTAGTATGATAATATTTCTTTATGTGAGCGTTATAAAAGCATATATCAAAATTTGTTACGATCCGGCATACAAAATTTGAAATGATCCGTGACGAATTACGTTGATGAATGTTTTGGCAGGTAATAATTTAAATAAATCAGGTTTTTGCGTGATTCCCAAAAATTAAGATGAATCTGTTTAGAAAATTAAAAGTCAGAAATAGAAACTAAGTCTATTGATAGGTTTAGAATTTTTATACTTTATATTATTACGTACCTATTAGGCGTTTTTATAGGGTCATTGGGTCCTTCCTACCAGAGCGGGAGGATAGTTTTTTTTTTCGAGAGTATAAATTTTTACTTATTTAGTATAGTATTAAGATTAAATGAGAAAGCGTTAGGTTTTTCGTAATCGTGAAAATTTTATCCCTGTTTTGTATCTTGTAAATATTTATACAGACAGTGGTAGCCTAGTGACAGTGACGTGTTTGCTAGGGAAACTAAGTGTCTGTTTGTGTAAGTGAAGCAGGTTCAAATCCTGTGTCTAGCACCTCTGATATTTTTATGCGTGAATCATTTTATTGTGATTATCTACCGTACGGCGGATGACAACACCGTTAGGAAACCTACTGTCAGAGAGAAATAGCAAGTTTTCGGAAGAAGGCGGGTTGGCGGACTTCACATAAGTCCGTCAACCCGCCTCCCCTCGCCATGAGGTGAGGCCCAGCAGTACCTACCTATAATCTATACAAACTTACATTTACCATTTTTACATATCATTTAATATAATGTATAAAAAAACCTAAAAGACACTTTCAAAGTTGTTACTAAGTTGGTTTTTATTTAATTATTTCCAAGTTTATGGAAAAGCCTTTCTATAGAGTATTTATATTAGCAATGTTAAGCTATTCGTGAAGAAATGCATACATCGTTGATAATCTCATCGATCTCTCTACCACAAATAACCAATAAATCATGACCTTCATTATTTCGTATAATTCATCAATTTCATATTTTAATTTCATACTAACAATACACATAGAGCTTAACTTATAATGGTTTCGATCATTTCATATAAGATAGGCTTATCAGATTATTTAGAACTTTTTAAAGGAGATTATACTTTATTACACAGTAATAAAGCAGAGATTATATTGTGTTGTTGGGAAGATTACAGCTACAGTAAACTTCTACGATAGGATTTTCATTTGAAAACACAGAGTTATCTCGATTAGTCGAGGGATTTTCCAGTATAAAAATTGTGTATTAGTCAAAATTGAACTTTAAAGCATAACAATAACAGTGATTTTTGTTTTTTATGTTGTTTAATTTTTTAAGCAAAATTGATTTTTTAGTGTTTTTGTGTTAATTCTTACTAAAAATGTTTCTAAGTTTAAAGGAATTGTCCTTTTTGGTGTTTCTAATGATAACTTTACTTATAGTATTTATTTATTTACAAGTTTGTGATATAGTCATTCGAAAATTGGTCTTCAATGTTTTTAGTAAGTATGTATTATATCTAATCTAATCGAATATATTTAAGCGAGCAATTCTTGTATATTTATATCTTTATATCAATATTTATTTATACCAGCGATCTCACGAACGGCTCTAACTATTTCGCTGAAATTTGGTATATAGGAGCTCTCGGGGGCAAAAAATCGATCTAGTCTTATGTCTGGGAAAACGTGTATTTCGAGTTTTCATGCGATTTTCTTTAGCATTATTTTACGCAAAATATGTTAATCATTTTGCACTATTGTGTATAAGCATTGTGGTCAAGCGGCCAAGGCGCGAGATTGTCTCTCACAGGTGTCCGGGCTCGAATCCCGGTGGGATGCAAGATTTTACTTTTGTTTTTTTTTTCAAGTTCTTAGTTTTTTTTTTGTTTTTAAGCCAAATTAAAAAGAAAATTGCACTTTTGGTATTATTATACTAACGATTCATCCTCGCTTCGCTCGGGTTCGTCTCTTGGTACGTTTTAACGGTTAGCATGGATATCCCACGGATAATGTATATTTTTTCGGGATTACGTTAACGGACATAATACATCCTGCCAGTGTTATAAGGAAGACAACAAAGAGACACGAATATTTGTTGATTTTAATTCTAAACATTTTAAAAAATTTGATAAGTATTATAATTAAATATAGCAATATTATTTACTTAATTTTACCTATTATTATTACAAATATTACAATTTTTTTAAAACTTTATTAATTACTAATTTTATTTAGTGTTGCTATTATTATATTATGTGTAACCATAAAGAATATTAAACATTTATTTATTTAAGCAATATTATTGTTTTATATGTAATTTAAAAGAAGTTAAATATTAATTTAGATTGTTATTATTTAAATTATTAGTACCCAGCCATCAATAGGGAAGATGGCTGGGTACTACCATCATCATGGGATCCTGTAATAAACATAATAAAATTAAACAACAAAAACAAACATAACAGACTTCACGGGTGGTAGGCCTGAGGAGTCCGACTGGATGGGTACCACCCCCTTATCTATTTCTGCCGCCAAGCAACAATGATTGCATTGTTGTGTTCCGGTTTGAAGGATAAGGTAGCCAGCGCAATTACAGGCAAGAGGCATATCATCTTAGTCCGCACAGTGACAACGCACCTGTGGTTCTGCATTTTTGTTACTTAAAACCTAAGTGCATGAACCGTAGGTGTTATGGGCGACAGGTGCTGCTTTCCATCAGGTGGTCTGTCTGCTCGTTTGTAACTGATGTCATAAAAAAAAAGACCAGTAGAGGTAGTTAGTTCATACTGTGTGGATCGCTATAATAATAGTAATTCTGATTAATATTTTTTATCTATAAAGTTAACAATAGTGTTGCTTAATATTTTAACTTTAAATAATAACAATCTAAATTAATATTTAACTTCTTTTAAATTACATATAAAACAATAATATTTACTTCGGGAAATACTTTTTACTTCGGGAAAATATCTCATCTCTGAGAAATCTATACTAAACTTTAAAACGTAAGTAGGGACGAACCCGAGCAGACCGAGGGTGAATTGTTAGTAATTAAATAAATTTTAAATATACTTTGTAAAACATACGGATTGCCTTAGCAATAGTAAAGTTTGCGGTATTGACATTTAATTGACATTATCATTAAAGGTATTGGGACTTCGCCGCAGTCGGGTAAAAAGTGATTAATTTAAAATCCATTTTTAACGTTCTTGTATTTAAAAGTAATTTATTTAAAATCGATTTTATTCGTTCTTGGTTTTAAATACGATTAATAGAAAATCGATTTTAAACATCGTTGTTACCTAGTTACAATACAACTTAATTATCAGTACAATGATTTAATTATCATTATCAATTGCCTTCTGTTATCAGTTTATTATTTTTTTCATTTTACATATACTTGTATTTCTTGTAACATATCACAAATCATGGAGTATATAATTTTACTTTTGCCTTTTATTACGATTTTATGTGTGTATGGACTTACCTGTACCAGCATTCAATGCTATTTGTATTTCGGTGAGTGATTTTTACTATTAAATGAATGTACCTTTTTAGATCGTTTTGCGGATTTATTTTTGGTTCCCGACATTTCGAATTTGAGTATTGATTTTTCAAAAATCCAATTTTAGTTTTCATTAAAATTGAGCCAGAGATTCCTTTGAGTACTTTTTGCTATTCCTCATAGTTTCGGATTTAGCCATGCACGCCCACTTGAAAAATTCACCCTGTAAATATATATATATATATATATATATATATATATATATATATATATATATATATATATATATATATATATATATATATATATATATATATATATATATATATATATATATATATATATATATATATATATAAAGGTATAGTATTTATTTATGATTAATTATATTTTACTCGTATTTACCTATACCTAAAGGTTGCCTGGAAGAAATCGCTCTTTTAGGGATAAGGCCGCCTCTAGTGCCTTCTTTTATATTTTGTATATTTTCTTTTCTCTTTTTGGGTGTACAATAAAAAGTTATTCATTGATTGTATTACACAATGTTTGATAGCGTTAAGTATTTATATTTTTATTAATTTGCTTCCACGCACGTACATATTTGTATACAGTATTAAAATATAATCACATAAGCATTGATTGAAGGATTGTCTATGTTATGTTACATGTAGTTACGAAGGTTTGATCTTTTTATAAATGCCTATCTACTAGTATAATATAAAAAATATACGTATCGAATTGAGAACCTCCTCTTTTTTTTCGTCGGTTAAATAAAATGAAATATGTAGACGAAAAAAACATCTGGACCGAATAGACTGTTTTTTTTTAATATTCGCAGTAGTTTGAATAAGATTTTTTTTTTAATTTAATAAAAAGTTGGAAGAGTTACCCAGAAAATTGGTATTTGTAAATGCATTTCCAAACCTTAAAGAAAACGACAACATCTGTCGGTTCATCTTGTATTTAAATAAAAATTACGTGTTGTAAAATTGAAAACAGAAAAACAAATCTGAGATTGTATTAGCTTATTTTGTATTAAAACATTTATCTTCAAAATCAATTACGTGATACGTAACCCTTGGGGATAGACACTTCTTACTTTCATGGACTAGGCCAATGAAATATTTAATTAAATACTACAATATAAACTAGTTATTTGGCACTTTAGAATAATTAGATTGAACCGTAACGTAATTTATATATAATATTATCTGATATGTTATCTGTCAGAACATTTATTTTGATAATATAACAAATCGAAATAATTTAAAGGTATTTTCAGTCATTAAAATTCAGCTTTAGAAATGAATATGTTAATTTTGCTTGCACCGTTCCTAGTGTTAATAGCCATATATGGATTGACATGTATTTTCTTGCATTGCGTAGAAGGTAAGTGATATTATCTTCATTTTATTTCGTGATTTATTGTAATATTTTAACAAAACATGTGTTATTATGGCAGATATCGTAATGAATAATAAAAACAAATAAAAAGAAAACGTATAAGATTAAATTTTTCGGTGAAATTTTTGTTTTATCGATTCGCATTTGATTGATTTATACACAAAAAACGCGTAAAAATGACTATCTTTAAAAAAATCGACTTGAAATGTACGTATTCAAAGTTACACAAAAATAATATTTATCTATTTTTAAATAAAATTCCAGTACAGTCTGTTTACTCGTGTCCATTGATTGACAGTATTAGATATAGATCTAGACTACAATAAAACTGTAGAGCTCGAATGTCTGTGCATAGAAAAAAATGCTAAAAACCGATTCAGAGGGATAAGAAGAGCAATAGAACAAATCCAGATCTTTTCAAATTTTTTGCTTCTCTGTTTGTCTGTTTGTACGGGCTAATCTCCAAAACTGTTGGACCGATTTAAATGAAATTTTGCATTGTGGTACCTTATATTCCCTCATAGATTTTAATGAAACTTTAGAATAATACAGTTCATACATCAGAATAACAAATAGGCTACTTTTTATCCCGGAAAATGTACAGTTCCCGTGGGTTAGATTTGTTTTTGTTTGTCTAGAGGCGAACCCGAGCGAAGCGAGGGTGAGCCGCTAGTATATAACTATAATATAAACTGTACTTACTTAAAATGATTAAATTACATTTCAAATTACTCATTATGCCGTATTTGATTAATAGTCTGATATCAAATTCGTAGATATAAACATATCAGTACTTGTCGCGGCGTTTTTTGATAACACCGTCCTAAACGTTTATTGTCCTTTTATTTTTTTACAAAAATGGACTTAATACTTTTATTTGCACCTTTCATGGTGTTAGTTTGTATTTATGTGATTACGTTTACGTGCTGGAGGTTGTTGAGAATAGGTAAGTTTTATTTAGTATTTTCTATAATCTACATATTATTTTATCTATATCCTTTGAAAGAAAAGCATTCTACACTCGCTGTCTCGACTGGAAAGTTAAAATTATAATTATCTGTGCTTATCTGGCACGCATTGAAGTCATTATCAAGAAAATTGAATTGAAGCTAAATGAATGTCAAAGAAATATGTCACGTGGTCAAAATATGTCATTCTCGTTTATTTTCTAGTCTATACATATAATAAAATTTTGAGTCGAATCTGTAAATTAAATATTTTTTGGAAAATATCAATAATATTTAATAATATAATAATATTTATTAAATAATTTAATAATATTTATTTAATATTGGAAAGAGTCATTAATCATTATTATCGATACAGAGGCCGAATATATAGGTTTTTGAATTTTTGTTTGTCTGTCTGTCTGGGAACATATCACGAGAAAACCACTGGACAGATTGTGATAAAATTTGTGTATGATGATAGCTGGTATACAGGTCATCATATAAGATACTTTTTAATGCGGGAAAATATCTCATCTCTGAGAAAACTATACTAAACTTATATATTAACTATCACAAAATACGTGTGCGGAACTTGTGTGAGTTGTGATCCAGCAAGAAGCCAAGGAGGATACGTACCTACTACATACTTTAGTACTTACTTAATTTTTTTCTGCAATTATATAATCTTAGTAAAGCATTCGAAACGTCGGGAACCAAAAATCAAAATATGTCCGCAAAAAAAACCGAAAAGATAGTCTTATTTAAAATGACAAAAATTCGGGTAAATCAAAAAAAGTATTATCTTTACATGTGTTGAATAAAATCTAAACATAAATGAAATAAAAGTGACCGTTAAATAAATAGAATGTTTCAACTATTTCTGTCTTATATCCGCTATTACTAATATTTAAAGGATAACTCATATATGATTATTAAAAAAACAAGCAACAACATTATATTGTTATTTTATGCACTGATTAGTTATTAACTTATCATCCAAATAAAGTGGTGGGCTGAAATTTTGCTGAGTCAGTTACGATAAAGATGACAAATTGCCAAATGGGTTTTGTTCCCATGTTATGATGTAGAAAAAAAATATGTATGAGCAATGTTTATAAGTCAATCAGTTTTATCCTTCTAGATGACTATTTGTTGAAGGTAGAAAATCTGAAAAAATATTTAATTTTTTTGTTGTGGAAAACGTAGAAGATTTTTCTATGTTTTTAAGTATAAATAAAGAAGAATTTAAAATTAGAATAAATTAACAAATTCTTCAAACAGTATATCTAATAACAGAATACTATCTATATACATGTAATAAAAGTGTAAGTGATCGCTGTCTGTACATGGAAGATATTTGAAAAAAACTATTATTGGGGCTGTTTATTAATTAAACAAAAATAGAACCCAAAACAATTGACTTTTTAGAATATTTGTCTGTTTGTCTGTGCCTTTGTGCGTGCTAACCTCAGAAATGGATTAACTGATTCGGATGCGGTTTTCTTTTTTTTTATTTCAATGGGTTTAATTGCAAAGAAAAAAGTTATGTCAATTTAAAGAAGCAAGCTTGGGACGAAACCGAAAGAAATGAAGGTGAGTCGCAGTATCGAATAAATATTATTTTAATATTTTAGATAATATTACTATTTCTATCCACCACTAGCTGACATTGCTAAATGATTCCAACTAGTGCCATCTAACGAGCAGTAGATAAAATACATAGCTAAATATTCTATACATTTTATGATTTTTCTGATAGATGTCGTTATAACGCAATTATAACAGAACAATAAAGCCAACATTTTTTATTTGATGAAAAATAAAATCTCGATGAAATTTTAATTAAAATATATTGAAACATGTAAAATATTTTTTATAATTTGACGATTATTTGTAAATTTAACTAATGATTTTTTAGCTAAAAAAATTCACCGACTTTAAAACGATTTTAGAAATATATAGTATTTAATATTCACACATAAGAATTATTTATTGGGAAAATATTTTTTCTTATAAATATACATAATATGTATGCCCACCTTTGAGGTGTAAACTATTTATGTTAAAATCAAACAAAAGGTAAATATATCGAGTGGCATAACCATACACACAAAAACATCATTAATTTTGGAATCCCGTTTTGAATCACATAAAAAGTGCCATAATATTTACAAATGACGAATGATATAAGGGATTGGGGAAGAAATATTTTTTTTAAATAACCACATAAGACAGTGCACTTTAGTACTATATGATCTATGGTAATGGGTTTCAAATATTTGTATTAATATATAGACATGCATGATAATATAGAAATTGTATTTATGGCATTTGTAAAAAAGTTGAGTACTTATGTTTTCTATAACATTAGATAAAGAAAAACCCACCATTTCCAAATTAAAGACAGGTTTATGATGTAGGTACAAATTATAATCTAACAAACTTTTGTCTATTACCTCGCATGTGGCATGGCTTACATAATCACTATAGATAAAATCACGAAAATCTCATCTTTTACCGATAAGCGTAGTATCAATATAATAATACAACGAAATAATACTATACCAGATTAATGATAAAAAGAGTAATAAAGCTCCCAGTCCGCATGATTTTTTCCGACATCTTCAACAAAACTTAATGAATTATACACCTAAACCTTTTTTTTTTTTTTATGGTATTCAGTGATAAACGAGCAGACTGTCCACCTGATGGAAAGCGATACCTGTCGCTCATAACACCTACGGTTCCATGCACTTAAGTTTTATATAACAAAACTGCAGAACCGCCAGTACGTTATCACTGTGAGGACTAAGATGTTATGCCTCTTGCCTGTAATTGCGCTGGCTACCTTATCCTTCATACTGGATCACAACAATGCAATCATTGTTGCTTGGCAGCAGAAATAGATAAGGGGGTGGTATCCATCCAGTCGGACTCCTCAGGCTTGACAGAGTCCTACCACCGGTAAACCTTTCCCATTAATCACTCCATCTATAGTGAAAAGCGTATGAAAATCCGTTCAAGCGTATTGAAGTTTTTGGGTTTATCGTGTTTAGACAGACAGACGCGTCGGGGGACTTTATTTTATAATATGTAGTGATAAAGGATGGATGTCGCAGTATTATTGAATTGTTTTTATTAATAGTGTATTTCAAGTGGAATCGTAAAACGTCACTCGATTTCTTATAACAAAGTAGTTCTAGTAATACTCCAAAGACGTATTCATTACATTACATCATTTATGTATTATTATTTATGTATTATTATTTATTATTATTATAAGCCTGTAGTGTCCCACTGCAGGGCAAAGGCCTCTCTACTCTTCCTCCACTGCTCCCTATCTTTCGCTATAGTATGCCACTCTCTCTGGAAGGAGTCTAATTCATCCCGCAATCTCCGTCTGGGTCTTCCACGCGGTCGTCTCCTGTTTTGGGGGATCCAAAAAGTTGTTTGTTTGGCCCAAAGGTCATCTGACATCCGGATGACGTGACCAGCCCAGTCCCATTTCAGCATGGCAGCTTTCCGAGTGACATCCATAATCTGAGTTCTGGAACGGATTATGATATTCTTGACACGGTCAGTTAGGTTAATTCCCAGTATACTCCGTTCCATTGCTCTTTGGCAAACCTCGAGTGTATATCTTTGTTGACCTGTTAGAGACCAAGTTTGGGAGCCATATGTGAGAATGGGGAGAATACATACGTCCATGACTTTCCTCTTAAGGGATAAAGGAAGGTTACCCTTCATTAGATCTTTTACGGCCCAATAGCTCTTCCAGGCGTTTTCAGTGCGCTTTGCAATTTCTTTATTTTGTCTTGCCTGGAAAGAGACTATTTGGCCCAAATAGAGATATTCATCGACGTATTCAATCTCCACACCCTCTACTACGATTTTATGATGTGCTCTATTTGTCATCAATTTGGTCTTGGACATATTCATATGTAGTCCCACCTCGAGGCTTGTCGTGTTAAGGTCAGTCAACATCTGAGTCAACTCGGAGGCGGTGGATGCGAATAAAACAATGTCATCGGCAAAACGAAGGTTTGTTAACCTCTTTTCGCCAATGGCAATACCCTTTTCTGCCCATCTAGCTGTCAGTTTTTTAAAAATTTCCTGTAATACAGCATTAAATAGTTTGGGAGATAATGGGTCTCCTTGTTTTACTCCTTTATTTATAGAAAAAGATGGTCCTGTGTGGGCATTAATTTTAATTGCTGCTGTACTATTTTCATAAATGTTTTTTAAGAGGCCAATATATGTAATTGCAATGCCCTGGGCTTGTAATGCGCGAAATATGGAACTATGGCTAATACTATCAAAAGCTTTGGAGTAATCGACAAAAGCCAAATAAAGTGGTAGCTGGAACTCGACATGTTTTTCAATGATTTGGTTAATAGAGTGTAAGTGATCGGTGGTAGATAGCCCACGTCGAAAGCCGGCTTGTTCTGGCGGCTGTTGTTTGTCAAGTACCCCGGATATTCTGTGTTCAATTACCTTAATAAAAGTTTTGTAAATATGTGAGATCAGGCTGATGGGACGATAATTTCCTATATCTGTTTTGTCTCCTTTTTTGTGTAAGAGTGTTATTGTAGAGTGACAAAAATTTCTTGGTAAGTTCCCACTTTTTAATATGGTGTTAAATAAATTTGTTAAGTGTGGAATAAGGACTGGTTCGCCGACTTTTAAGCTTTCAGTGCTCACGCCATCCTCACCAGGGCTCTTGCTACATTTCATATTTCGCAGTGCCTGTTGTACTTCCAAGTTAGTGAAAGGTAAAATATCGTCGGAGCAGGAATATGCGCTATTGCCAGATAATTGAGCCGATCCTTCGCTGTATAGGTTTTTATAGAATTGTGTGCAAATTTGTAAGATTTTATTCCTGTCATTATGCTTCACACCAGTATCATCTTTTAAGCAAACGAGTGAAGATCGTCCTCTGTTTATTATACCCTGTTTAGCACTTTTTAAAGATGTGTTCTTTTCTAGCGCAGTCTGTATAAGGCACGTGTTATAATTCCTTAAATCTTTCCGGATACTACGCTTAACCATAAGGTCACGTGTAGCATATTCGGGGGTACTTTTGGATAGGTTTTGTCTTTCATCAATCATCTTTTTTGTTTGATAACTGAGTTTATTTTGTTTGTTTTTCTTTACCTTTATCTTATTACTTGCTTTTTTAATAAATGCTTTAATATTTGTGTACTGACTGTCACTATCTAAATTATTCATATCTAACATCTCAAAACTATTTTGTAATTCTAAATTAAATTGATCTCTATTTGCGGAAAGAACTGTCATGTTTATTTTCTTTATTGAATTTTTAATAGTTTTTGCTCGATGTAATTTTGTATTAAATCTTATTGTGGCTCGTAATGGGCGATGGTCGGAACTATATTTAAATTTATTAATTACTTCTACATTATTGATTATATTTTTATTAGATGAAAGACAAAAATCTATTTCATTTTTTGTCATATTATCTGGGGACAGCCATGTCCAGCGACGATGGGGTTTCTTATAGAAGAAGCTATTGCTGATGCTCAGATTTTGGCCAAATGCGAATTGAAGGAGCCTTGTGCCACGATCGTTTCTCAAGCCAAATCCATGTGGTCCTAGAATGTCGTAGTTATCTAGTTTCTGCCTAGCTCCAACTTTGGCATTTAAATCTCCCTGTACTAATGTCCATGTACCACGGTTGTCGTCACACGCCTTATTAAGGAGGTCATAAAATTCCTCAACTTCATCATCCGGGTGGACTGATGTCGGTGCATAGACTTGTACTACTGTCAAAATGTTCTTGTTGGATATGCGAAATTTGAGAACGGCTATTCTATCTGAGTAAGCTCTAAACTCTATTATGTTATGCTCCCATTTTTTGGAGACCAAGAAACCGACCCCGTAACGACTGCCTGTTCCACCGTTATAATAAAATATGTTACTTTTTCTGTTCAAAATATCTTCTCCATCCCGCCGAACTTCAGAAAGTCCAACAATATCCCAGTTAATATTCTCCAGTGCATATTCCAATTCTACGATCCGCTCTTCTGTTCTTAATGTTCTGGTATTAAAAGTTAATATATGTAAATTCTCAAAGTCCTTTGGGTTTGCCTTGGTCGTCTGACAGTGGAATCCCACCCGGAGATTTTGAGGCCCCTTGGCTCCAGAGAGAGTCTGCCTACTGTCAGCATCAGCATCGGCTCTACTGAAACCGGTGCCGGGTACTTGGGGCATATTCTTGTTTTCGAGTGTCATGTAGAGTAGAGGCTTAGACAAAATATCCCACCACGCTTGTCTAATGCGGGTTGGTGGAAGTGCAGTAGACCACTGTATTAGGCCTGTGAGTGCCGCCGTTGACGTCTAGACGTTCCTCCGCCGCCACCCTAAGTCGTCATCCTGCGCTAATGCCGACTGTTCCATTCTGGCCTATTCGAGAGTTACTGCCCCCGTAGCCCAGAGATGGCTGTTTACATTTAGCATTACTAAATGTACGACAGTTTAAAGTCATATCGAGGACATTTATGTATACCTACTAATATTATAAAGAGGTAAAGTTTGTGAGTTTGTGACGTCGTAGGGGGTAATCTCAGGATCTACAGAACGGATTTAGATGAAATTTGGTAAGAAGTTAGTTTGAGAACCTGCAAAGGACATATGACGTTTTTTATCCCGGAAATAATCCCTTAAGAGGGTGAAAATGGGGATAAAAGTTTGTATGTGGAATCAAGCTAGGGACAAGCCCGAGCGAAGCGAAGGTCAGTCTCTAGTAACAGTATAAGATTAGAAAACGCTAAAAGCCCATTAAAATTGATATTTTATCAATGGAAAAGGATTCCTTTACATCGTTTGTCTTTTAGTAAATCTGTTATAATTTTCTAACATAAACTTACAAATATATTAGAGACGAGTGTATGTTTGTTTCTCCTTCACGCCTAAAAGGCTGGTCGAATTTCTATGCTATACTCGTACTTAGAGTACCTAACACATAGGCTACTGTTAGGCAAGTACTGCTAGGAAGCAAGAGTAAATCACTAGTTATACAATAAAAGGGTAATTTTTTATGTTTCTTAAAGTTATTAAGTATATATTTTATTAAATAAGTATTTTGCAAACATTTTCTTTAAAAAGTATTTGGTTGGGTTTTAACTTTAGTCTAATTTTTAACTAGATTTTCTGAGTACAAAGTCCTAAATATACAAAAAATACGAATAAACAAACGAACATTAATTTAACTATAAGTATATTTGCTTCTGTTATATGATTGATGAATAAAAATATCTTTTCTTATGACGAATAGTCATGTTTTAGTGATAAACAATGCAACTGATTCATATGTAATCCACAGAATACGTAATAGTAACAACAAGTAGTTCGGTCGCCCAGTGGTATTTTAAGTTTGACCATAATTATAATATAAAAGAAAACTATGAAATAAAAAAGGTACAAAACAAAAAAAGTTCGGTTAACAAACAGAAGAGAAAAAGGTACTTAACTGTTACTGTTGTTATTTTTATTAATTAACTAGCGACTCACCCTCGCTTCGCTTCGGGTTCGTCCCTAGCCAAAAATAAATCTATCCCACGGGAACCGTACATTTCACCGGGATGATATATAGCCTATAGCCTTCCTCAGTTAACGGGCTATCTAATGCAAAAAGAATTTTTCAAATCGGTTTAGTAATTCCTGAGATTAGTGCGTTCAACCAAACAAACTCTTTAGCTTTATAATCTTTTATATATATAAAATTCTCGTGTCACAGTTTTCGTTGCCATACTCCTCCGAAACGGCTTGACCGATTTTGATGAAATTTTTTGTGCTTATCCGGTATCTATGAGAATCGGCCAACATCTATTTTTCATCCCCCCAAATGTTAAGGGTGGACCACCCCTAAATTTTTTTTTTTATTTTTCAGACAAAATTTTTTGTTTTAATTTTTTTATGATACAGCATACAAAAATACCTACAACCCTAAATTTTCACCCCTCTACGATCAACCCTTATTTTTTAATAGCAATTTTAGTTATTTAATCATAATAGGATACTTTTTACTGTGGGAAAAACTCTCCTCTGAGAAATCTATACTAAACGTTAAAACGTAACTAGGGACGAACCCGAGCGGAGCGAGGGTGAGTCGCTAGTGTTAGTATAGATTTTAGTTTTTACATAAATTGTTTAGTCTATTTCCCTCAATAGTTAAGAATGAAGAATAGAACAATAAATACGTTAGTAAAATATACAATACAGAGTTTGTGAAGGAAATCGATGTATTTATATGTAGTAATATCTGTATTATCTGCTTCGTGAAGTATAATAGAAGATCACGAGATCCCATTTCTTTCATTATAACTGTACATAAATAGATTCATAATAAAGCTAATATACATACTAAGTATATCTGAACTTCTTTTTAGTTTCAAAGAAAATAGTACTGTAGTTTCTAATTCTACCTAAAATTTAGGTAGAATTCGTGTAAAATTTTGTTTAGATTTGGTAAATGTTGTTTAGATTTCTACTATTTTTATACTTGATAATTAAGTACTTACTTATCAACTTACTTAATAATTAATATAGAATAAAATTTAAGTGTCAAAATGTTGGTTCGCGATAAACTCCGAAACTGCTTATCCGATCTTAACGTTTTTTTTTTAAATGTGTCATTTGTCTCCAACCAACTTAAAAGGAAATAATTGCTAACTATAGCTTCTATCCCGATTATTTTCTTTTTTTATTGCAAAATTAATAATTTTCATACCCGGAGTGGGATTTTAGAGTGAGAATCTGGAATGGCCACCAATTTTGCCACCAAACTAAAGAAGAAAATTTATAAGTGTGCCACAGCAATGCGTGGTCGGGTCTGTTATAATTTTTTTATAGTATATTTATATATTATAGTTACTATTATGTAATATATTTTCATACAGACATCTAATATAATTTTAATGACGCTTATTTTGAGTATAAGCTTCAAGTTTTCGATTTAAATTTTGATTTATTTTATTTAATACTAGCGACTCACCCTCGCTTCCCTCGGGTTCGTCGCTAGCTTGCTTCCCAGTACAAACTTTAATCCCCATTTTCACCCCTTTAAGGGATGATTTCCGGGATAAAAAGTATTCTATGTCCTTCTCAGGGTCTCAAACTATCTTCTTACCAAATTTCATCTAAATCGGTTCTGTAAATCCAGAGATTACCCCCTACAACATCACAAACTCACAAAATCACAAACTACCTCTATAATATTATAGTATAGATGACTTTTTTATTTTTTACTATTTTTTAAAAAAGAAGAGGATTAAGGATTGTGTTTGTATTTTAACAAATTATAAACTGTCTTTTTTATGTTTTTATTACTTTTTTATTTTATTTCATGTCCCGTATTTTCAAGAAAGAAACACCTTAAAGGGGTTGGCGTAAAGAGCTACAACTCAATTGCACTCTTTTGTTTATAAACTACTTGAGACCTGGGACTTACTCTCGATACGTCTCTAGGTTGCCTATCAGTAACCTATAAATTAAGCTAAATTTCATGTAAATCAGTCCACCCATTCTTTCTTACTGTTCGGGACTTCTTCGACCAAAAAATAAACACTATCATGTACATAATGTCATTATATAAGAAATATAATAAATCATCAAGCTGTCTTATAAAATGTGTTTTTTTTTGAATTTCGGTGCATCTAGATGTAGATTTTAATCTTTTATCTATATGCAGATTTTAGTCATTGCAGTTTATTTTTATGAAGTCAATTGAAAATTTGAAAACAACTGTGTATTAAGAGAACTAAATAAATAATCTACACACACTCGTATAATAAAATTTTTACCGAGTCGAATCTGTACATTATTTTTTGGAAAATCTTATTGAAATAGACTTTATTATCGATACAGAGGCCGAATCTATAGTTTTTAGAAGTTTAGTTTTTGAAAAGTTTAGTTTTAGAAAAGTTTTTTTTTTTTGTTTTTTTTTCTATCTGTCTGTCTATCTGTTACCGCATCACGAGAAAGCTACTGGATATATTTTGATGAAATTTGGTATGATGATAGCTGGTTATCCGGTTCAACATATAAGATACTTTTTACTGAGGAAAAATATCTCATATCTGAGAAATCTATACTAAACGTTAAAATGTAAGTAGAGTCGAACCCGAGCGAAGCAAGGGTGAGTCGCTAGTATTATATAAATTTTTTAACATCTTGATACAAAAACATTGACTTTTATTTATACATATATAATGTATCTATAATAGAAGATCGTAAAATATAGTAGAATATCAAGAACAGAAGTTTCCATTTCTTTGATTATAGGTATACCTTTTGGCAACCAATCAGCACCATATTTAGATATTTGACCTTGTATTCCAGGCCACAGTCTGTTTGTGTACTGAATTTCATCCAAATTCATCCAGCTTTTTCAGCATAAAGGAGTATAGTACAAACTACATACAGGCAATTACGTTAGCTGATTCGAGTAAACAATTGAATATTATTTTCATTTTATATTGACTACATATAATTTTTATGACTGTAGACAATGACGCAGTTTGTTTGAAGTCAAACACTTTAAATGTACACATTTAACTTATTTTTTTATTTATATATACATTATATACTTAAATTTTTAAATTAAACTATGTTTTCGGATTATTTCGCGGATTTATTTAGATTTTTAGTTCCTAAGGTTTGCAATGCTTTACAGCAATCATGGTCACGGGAGAGACTAAGGTTTTAGACGTCTCCGACGTATATATAGTTGTTACAGACAGTGCCTATCCACACATTACAAAATGAATTCAAAAAAATCAAAAATGGCACCGAAATACATATCATACGATATTTATTACATTTAATTTAAACATTTTATTAAATTTTTAATAAGTTTTATATTGGAATATTGTAACATTATTTTTTTAATTTTATCAGCTGTAATTGTAATTATTACAATTTTTTTAAAACTTCATTGATTAATAATCTTACTTAGTGTTGCTATTATTATATTTATAAACATAATGAAGATTAAAAAGATTAATTAATTAAGCACTTAATATTGTTGTATATGCAATTAAAAGTATCTTATTATTACTTCTTAAATTGCAAAAAATCCGCGAAAATATCCGAATATATGGTTTTATTTAAAATATTACGCAGTGTTTAAATGAAAATTTTGCACAGATGTTTCTCAAACTCTTAACGAAACTGAAGAAGGTTGACAGATTCATTATCTGAAATTCTTTAAAAAAAACGTACTAGATACACAATCAGCGACAAAAAATGTCCTCACCGAATAAACACCCATTTGAACATTTAAGCGCACTTTTTTTTTTGTGAAAACAACTTTAAGCATTGCATTTAAGATTCAATTTACATTATTGTATATTTATTTCAACTAGAATAATTACCTAAACACTATTGGTGATTGTGTATCTAGTACTTTTTTAATCGATGTTTAAAGGTATTAAATAGGGAATGAAAGATAGTATGTAAATCAATTTTGAAGTTCGAAATGTGTTTGTATTGTCTATGGAAAATCTTATCAAATTGCCTTATATGAAAAAAAAAAACGATTTAAATAGGTTTCATTTTTTTATAGAAACAGAAACATATACAATATAGTAGCTTAATTTTTAGATAGTAGAAACAATATTACAACTAGGTTTCAGTACTGCATGAACTTTACTTCTTTTGTTATTAGATAGCACATGTAGGTCACTTAAAAAAAACAAATAAAGAGAAACATCTATAATATTAAAATACTAACACACATTTATGCAGATAAAAGGCTTTCGTTGACATCAACCGATAGGTCATTGTCCATCTATACGTGAAGATATCGGGTAACGATCAAAAATATTGCGATAAAGTATTACCACAGATATTACTATGTAGAATATATGTCACTGAAAAAAATATACGTTAGTAAAATACTAGGTTAAATAAGACAAAACACTAGGTTAGATTAGGTTACTTGGTTACCCCCCAAAGTGCGTTCACCTTGTCGTGGTTTTACTCAGTAAAGCTCGGTAATCCGACCGGGCTTAAAGCCAAGAAACGCACTGGGCGGCCCACCTCGGTGGGCGGGGTGCTATGTTTGCTCCTGGTACTTCTCTAATAGCAGAGTAGACTGTGGAGCAACCCCATGGTTGTTGTGGTCTGCTTCGGTAGACCTGCTGTCGGAGCGTCGTGCCTGCCGTCTTTCATTAAGGTTTGTTGGGTTTTAGCGGATAGTACTGGCATTTCTAGCCGGTGAGTCCTACATAACCACCTGTATGTCTACAGGTGGTATGCGTAAATGTATTTCCCAACATTAAAAAAAGAGAAGGTTACTTGGTTAGGTTAGATCTTTCGCGCAACAATAAAGCGAGTGAAATATTTTTGCGTAGAAACAGTTAATAAACCGTAGAGTACATGTAGCTGTAAAAACCCTTGACCAATGGAGTCAAAGTGCTAAACACTTTTTAAAACATATAACACCTCGTCTTAACGCCTCTTGTGACAGGACAGCTTGCTCATTTTTCGGCCGACGAATCGGCATTCAGCGGGGGAATATATATATATATATATATTACTGTTACTAGATTCCGGAGCTTAAAATCGAGTAGAGTTACATATTAGAGTGACACACTACCATACCAGACCGTAGGTACTAGTTATAGCATACTACGATATAAGAGTTTTGTAATCTCTTAAAATATAAACAAATATTTGATTATGATGGTTTGTTGATAAACTCGAGGTTGCATTACCAAATTCACTTGCTTTTATCCAATTTTTCGAGAAGGAGGATTTTCGAGTGTTTGTGTGTTTGTGTGTCTTATATAGCATAAACTTACTGATGCAATTTAATACATTAGGTATCGTTAATTTTTTTAAATCAAAAAATTCAAAATGAAATCAATTTAAGTAATTCTTTTGCATTTAAAATAGTAGCACAGATTAAAAAAAGTTGGAGATCTATAAAATAGTTAATATTTAATTTCTTTATATATTATTATGAACTGTTTTAGACAAAAAATATAAATTACTATTGTCTTTAAGTGAAATATGTAAATTTATTAATACAATATGGTGTCACCGAACTTCTGAGATGACGAAAAGTGGGTCAATGTTCATAGTTATCTCATTTATATCTGGTCTCTTGGTTAATATAGTATATTTTTTAATATTATTATCTATTATGAAATAAACTTGTACGATGTTTTTTCTTACATTTTTTCTTTATAGATAATAGTCATATATAAATATTTTTTGTTAAATATATAACCTAAAGAATAATTTTCAACATGATTTTTTACCATTTGCTTTATCGTGAAGGAAAACATTGTGAGGAAACCGGCATGTTGGAGAGAACTTACCACCAAGTTTTCGAAAGAACCCCCCAACGTGCGTCCACTTTTGTCATGGTTGCTAGCCGATGAGTCCCACATAACCACTTGTTGTCGTTATGTATGCAGGTGGTTTGCGTAAATGCATTTCCTAACATAAAAAAAAGTTTTGGATAGAAATATGAAGTCCGTTAACCCGCACTTGGCCAACGTGGTGGACTATGGCTTGATCCCCCTCGTATTGAAGGGAGGCCCATGCCCAGCAGTGGGACGTTAAAAAAGGCTGAATACATACATATATAAACAGTTTGTGCTACATTGGTATATTTCATTACTTGTTCCTGTCATACCGCGGTATTGCCTGCGTAAGAACTGGAATTTTTTCTATTCTTTATTCAGTAAAAACCTTTACAAATATTTACATGTATAATACTAATATAAAATACCATAAACATTAATTGTTAAGTATTCATAGTATTTCTAAGAACTCTACATTTACTAGCGCCAGTGACGCAAAGTTTACGCAAAATCTTATTCTTATCATTTGATACGGTTAATATAAAATGAATATACTGTATAATAATAGATCATTTGTAATATTATATACTAGTGACTTACCCTTGCTTTGGGTGCGTCCCTAGCAAGGGTAAGTCACTAGTATATAATAAATTTTATTTTTCTTTTCAATAGATAAAAAATGTTATTGTGAGCGTCCCTTACGATACGCACCTGCTGTCGTAGACTTTTCTGTAGGCTTTTTTAAGACCTAAAATTTTCTAGTAAATTATTTAGATGTATCTCTAAAGATTTAACTAGCGGTAAACATGTTATTGCACGAACACAGTTTATTTTGACAAAACAACTAGGCTCAATTGAGATTTCGTATAAAATATTTACAAAATATATTTATAAACTTCCTCGTTTATCGTTTTTTATATTAGTGAAAATTGCATCAAAATCCGTTGCGTGTTTCAGAAGAAGTAAACGGAGAAACAGACAGACGCAGACAGTGATTTTGTTTTATACTATGATGATGATAGATATACCTATTATATGTGCGAAAATTTGTATGTGTGTATGTTTATTACGGCTAAATGGATTTAAATGTAAATAGATTATGACTTTTTTAACGTTAGCAAATGCATTTACGCATACCACTTGCATACTTACAAGTGGTTATGTGAAGATTCACCAGTAATATACTAAATATTAGCCCTTTTTAATGTCCCATTGTTGGGTACGAGCCTCCGTTCAATACCAGGGGAATAAGGCCATAGTCCTGGCTAAGTACGGATTATAGGACTTCACATGTTTTTCGAAAACTTGCTAGGTTCTCTCAGACATGCAATCAAGAGGTTTTGTTTCATCGTAAAACGAGTGGTAATCATAATAGAAATGATTTACACATGAAAAGATCAGAGGTGCCAGAACCGGGATTTGAACCCGATTCACTTGGATTTCCAAGGAAGTGTGTTACCACTGGGCTACCACTGCCAGATATAAATTATAACAATCATAAAAATAGACCGATCCGTTACTGCGTAAATGTATGACAAACAAATAAACAATCTTTCTTATCTTTTAGTTTTACTCTTTAACATAGTCATACTTTTTATATTACTATTTATTTTCTTATACGGGTTTGCGAAAACTGAAGATGACCTAATCAGCTCAAATTTTCCATTATTTTTTTACAATCACAGTTGAATGATCGAAATTTATATTTGTATGTACATATTAAATTCAGTATATTTATATCGTGACTAGCGACTTACGACTCTAGGTACATTCTAATTCTTTCTAGGTTGTCTTTTTTTAAATAAAATTAGCCTTGGTTATTCCTTATAATATCAGCTATCTGTCAGTGAAAGTCCAGTTAGAATTAGTCCAGCCGTTTCGGAGATTAGCCAGAACAGACAGACAGACAGACAAAAATTTTAAAAATTGTGTTTTTCTTATAAGTACCGTATATAATTCCATATGCATTTAATATAAAGCTATTATTTTGACATTAGAAACAGACAGTTCAATTTTATTTATCTTTATAGATTATACATGAAGCTTCATGTTTTATATAACTTGGGTTCGAGAATCAAACCCGTAGTTCAAACGAAGTAGACATAACCAGAGTTTTCTGGAAAAGGAAATATAATTTAAGGCATATTAAGTTAAAGATAAATTGAATCACGTTATCAGTATAATTACAATATAAATGCAGAATACGTTCAAATTTCGAGTGCGTTCTTAAAAATTTACCTCGTGATAAGCCTTTAGAGGTATGTATTTGTTTTGTTCGAGTCGAAGGCAGTCGCAAGCGTGACGCTCTAAGACGCATACCACCCAAAAACAACAGTCGGCTTATTAACAAAAACAAATATATTTTTATTATTTAGATAATAATTTCCTTAATAAATTATTATGTAAAAATAACTAAAATTAATAGTTAATAAATATGTTTGAATGGCTTTTGACATTTTAAAATTTCAATTGACATTAGTTGTTTTTTTTTTAATTAGTGTTTTTAAGTGGTAATGGAACATTCGAAAGGAGATAGTGTAATTGTGACCGAAGTAACAGATAATATAAATAATATTAATATTGATGAAAACATGAACGCTGGAAGAATATTGGGACTTATACCAGTTTTCGTTTTGCTCGTAATTATGTTTATTAGAATAATCTTCATGATTTATAAAAGTAGTGGTAAGTGTTTTTCGTTATAAGTTTTCATATTTCATACTTTAGTTCAATTTGTTTATGTCATTTTATTTTATACAAGTATAAATCCGTAATTTAGAATATAATATATTCTAAAATTTAAAGACTGATTGTGGAACTATGGAAATTATGAAATAAAAATATATATCATTAGATCTTAAATAAGTAGACTAACTTTATATTTACAATATATTGCAGTTATTTATTTTGGAGAGTTTGACTAAAATCGATCTTATTACAAATAATATATTAGTAGATTATAGGTTTTATCGCGTCTGTACCGAAGCCTGAGTCTATACTTACTTACACAAATAAAACCTTTATTTTTAAATTGAAATATATAATATATGTATACTCAGTACTCACATATAAGACCGATACCATTAACTTTGACATGTTTTTTCACTAGAGCTTGATCGTTCTAACCATTTTATTATAGTACCTACACCATACCTAAAACCCCCTTTCAATATTTAGGTCCAAGGCATTATATACGTATATGTATTACTGAACTTAGGCAGGCAGTGGTAGCCCAATGGTAACACGCTCGCTTGGGTAACCGAGTGAAGCGGGTTCAAATCCCGGGTCTCGCATCTCTGATATTTTCATGTGCGAATCATTTCTAACATGATTACCACTTGCCTTACGGCGAAGGAAAACATCGTGAGGAAACCTGCATGTCTGACAGACTCTAATAAGTTTTCGAAAGACATGTGAAGGCCGCCAACCCGCACTTGGCCAGCGTGGTGGACTATGGCCTGATCCCCCTCGTATTGAAGGGAGGCCCGTGCCCAGCAGTGGGACGTTAAAATGGCTGAATACATTACTGAACTTAAATGCCTATCTGTCAGAATTGAATATATTTCAGAAAATGTTATTTTGTCAAATATTCTACAAATAATAAAAATTATAGATAAGTAAATTACAGAGTGCTATATAGATATAAGAACATGTTTTAGGTAATTGTAATCCAAGGTTAATGGTTACAGTATGTTTAAGGTTAATTAATGGTAATCCTTACAAGTGTTGCGCTTGGTGAGATAATAATGCTTATTATAATATAAATAAAAAAAACCTGTAAAAAATGGTCAACTGTGCTTTGCATTTTCGCTTCCTTCCGTCCGTGTGTTAGGTGGCACAACCGCGACAATGGTCAGAAGTGGCCACATTTACATCATGTTATTCAATATTAACATATCAAAATTTAAGCGCGACCATATAAATATGTACTCAGTCGTTCAACATCTCTTTACAAAGGTATGACTCACACTTGACTCTCACTTAACTAATAAGACTATTATAATATAAAAGTTTGTGTGTGTAATGTGTATGTTTGTTACTCACGTTGTGGCTGGACGGATTTGAATAAAATTTAGTAAACAGCCAGACTATTACCTGGAGTAATACATAAGTCTCTTGACGCACCCGAAAAAGGCCTTTGCCTTAAGTAATTTTATAAAATGTGAGGATAGATTATATACTATACATAAATACGTACAAAATAAACAGTTCTGAATTTTTCGATTTTACAGCTGTTTTTTTTTTGTTTTCCCTGTTTTTTGTATACTTAAACCACTCCCAACAAAACAAAAAAAAGAATTATTCAAATCTATCCAGCTGTTTTTGAGTTTTAGACTAACGGACAACAATTAATATATATATATATATATATATATATATATATATATATATATATATATATATATATATATATATATATATATATATATACATATATATAAGGAATTTACAGCATGTTTTTTCCATTCACTAATGAATAACCCACAAATCACTAAGTCATTTAATTGTGACGAAACTAAGCGACATTGAATGACATATTAAAGACTCTTCAAATGACCACAACGACTATCTCAGGATTTCATGAGACGGTAATAAAAGAATAAATATATACGTATATGTAATTAATTATTATACATTTACCTTGTTTCTTTTGTTCATGAGTCGTAAATGGTAAAGTAAATAGGTATAGAGATAGAGAAAAAAATATTCATTTACATGAAATGTCTATTAACCCAGTACTAGAAGATACTATTTATTGTACTAAAATTAATAAAACTCGTAATTTTATTTATTTGTTATCTAAAGTAGTCAAAATATATATATGAATAGTAAAAGTTATCCTGAAAATTTAACAGGCAAAGGCCAAGATAGCTGGAGTTTAAACAAAATGTCATTCTGTAATTAATTAATTATTTGTTGAAGAATTTAATTTCTTTGTTGATGGCTTTAACTCCTCCTGGATAATTTCTAAGAAATCAATTGTTAACTGATACGCCGGCGTGTACGCGTTCCGCAAGGGGTTAAAATGTGCCAGTTGAGCACAGATTATTTCGCCAAGTCACATAGATGATAGAATACAAAAGACATGAAGGAGATTTGAAGAATAGAAATTAAAAGAAATTCTATTCAAATGTCAAAATTTACCATATATTCGAAAACCCGATTATTTATCATTTTCATACATATTTTAAGGGGTATGTAAAATATTTTAATTTTAAATTTATATATAAATGTGGAATTATTGTGAAATAAATAATTATAAACATTTTATTGTTAATATACCTATTAAATGTTAACCTGTTTTTTCAGTAAACTGTATGAAACAAGCGACTTACCCTCGTTTCGCTCGGGTGCGTCCCTAGGTACGTTTTAATTTTGTTGAGCGGAATCCTAATTCTTTTCTAAAACAAAACTAGTCTAATTACTTTTTATAACATCAGCTATCTGCTAGTAAAAGTCCCGTGAAAATCAGTCCAGCGGTTAGAGCCCTTTCCGAGATCGCCGGTATAAATAAATATACAAGAATTACTCGTTTAAATATATGTATATGATATATAATACACTATACAGATACAGAAAACATATAAATAACGTTAAGTATTGCCACAGACTTACTAATGCAATTAATATCCTTTTTAATTGGATGATATTAGTGATGTTAGTCTGAAAATTTGTGGCTTAAGTCGTCTGGGTTTTCCGTAGGTGAAATATCTATATACATACATACATACATATATATAATTGCTTGTACTGACGGATTCATCAACGTAGAGCCTAAACCACGGAGATTATAAACTTGAAATTTTGATGCATCCTATGATGTAAACATCCGCTAAGGAAGGATTTTTAGAAATTCCACCCCTAACGGGATAAAATAAGGGATGAACTGTTGTATGGAAATCCGTCATTTTCAAAGTTAGAAGTATGGAATTTCATTTACAAGCTTTTGGTTAGAAATAAATAAATACATATTTTAGCGCTGTTGAGAATGTGACCCCTAAGAGGGTAAAATAGGGGTTGAAAGTTTATATGGGGATGTCATTTTTTAAGTAAAGAGAATCAAATATAATATTTAAGTTTCTTAGCAAAAATAAATACACATATTTCAAAGTTATTCAAAATTCCACCCTTTAGGTGAAAAAAGGGGTGGCAATTTATTTATTTTTATTTTGAAGGGTTAGCATGTTTGTATGGACATATTCGCTAAAAAAACTTCATATACATACTTCTAGGTGCAAATTATGAAATGCAAAGTACAAAAAACAATGATTGAAATGACCATTATTGCTGTAAAGTAGGTATTCGAAACGTCAGGAACCAAAAATCAAAATAAATCCGCGAAATAATCCGAAAAGATAGTTTTATTTAAAATTACTTCAAAACACAAAAAATAATAATCATAAAACTAAAAAATCCTAACTGCGTAAAAAGCGAACTAAAACGCTGAGAACAAGTTAGCAAAGCAAGTTTGCAATAAATACGTATTGCCGATTGTGGAAACAAAAATTTTATTTGTCTATACAACTATATTATAAAGAGGTAAAGTTTGTGAGTTTCTGAGGTTGTATGGAGTAATCTCTGGGTCTACTGAACCGATTTAGATGAAATTTGGTAAGAAGATAGTTTGAGACCCTGGGAAGGACATTGAATACTTTTTATCCCAGAAATCATTCCTTAAGGGGGTGAAAATGAGGATGAAATTTTGTATTGGAAAGCGAGCTAGGGACGAACCCGAGCGATGCGAGGGTGAATCGCTAGTGTGCAAATATTAGTAAAAAAAACACAATATTCGGCGGTACGGAACCCTCGATGCGCGAATCACAATCATATATTATATTAAAAATCATACACATTTGCAAATCATTACAGTCATAAAATTATTACTAACAAGCGACTCACCCTCGCTTCGCTTCCGGTTCGTCCCTAAAACCAAATCTCTCCTACGGGAACCGTACACTTTTCCGGGATGATATATAGCCTATAGCCTTCCTCAGTTAACGGGCTATCTAATGCAAAAAGAATTTTTCAAATCGGATTAGTTGTTCCTGAGATTAGCGCGTTAAACCAACCAAACAAACAAACTCTTCAGCTTTATAATATAAGTATAGATAGCACAAAGCCAAACAGTTTTCTTTTATAGTTTTAGCACGAGCAAAGCCACGGGTTCTGCTAGTTTATAATAAATGAATATAAAATTATTCATTTTGATACAACCACTTTTGTTACATCCGTTTTCTCATTACGTGCGTCTGTAATATATTTTTTATTACAATATATTATAACTAGTTTTAATATTCCGCGTGTTTTCTATTATTTTTAACTGACTTCCAAAAACGAAGAGGTTCTATGTTAGTATGTATCATGTATCTTTTTTATAATTTATGTAGAGCCTGATTGGTCTGGATATCGATTTTTAAGGTTTTCACTTTTTAATATCTGGTTTTATATGACCCTATAATAGTATTAATAAATGCTGCATTAATAAATGCTGTTTGTGAGTCTGTATATGTATTTGGGTATACTTGTTACTCCTTAACGCTGAAATGACTAGACTGATTTAGTTCTAATTTAGTTTTTTTTTAATTATTAGAAACCTATAACCTGGAATAACACACTGTTAGAAAAACTTGCCAAAATTTGGCTCTACCTTAAAATAATGTTATAAATACAAAAGTCATCCGGGGATGCACAAAAGCGAAACAAGATTATCTTTAACCATATTAGAATTTAAAACGCTCTGTTCTCTGATATATTAACTATGTTATGGATGAAAATAATTTATGTAATAATAGTGGAATTACGCCATTACAAGTGAAATAAAAACGTTGAACAAAAAGATTGTTCTGAGGTCACGTAATACAAAAACAGCTTTATAACTCCGTGTGAGTACGTAGTATACCTATTTGACGAGAAATGTACATGAGGACCATCTGTATTTAATTCATATCTATTTATGCTTATAATTAAAAATATTAGTAGTTTTTATATGTGATTTCTTGAATTAGAAGTTAAAAAGTTAATGGTAGCCCAGCGCCAGTTTGAAAAAGCAAGTGAAGCGGGTTCGAATCTCAGATATCTCACTTTCGATATTTTCATCTACAAATCATTTTTAACATTATTAGCATTTGCTTACGGTGAAGAAAAATATCGTGAAAAACCTGTATATCTGATAGGAATAAATTAGTTTCCGAAACACATGTGAAGTCCGCCAACTCATACTAGGCCAGCGTGGTGTATACTTGTGGTTTGTTCCCCCTGACCGTGAAGAGAGGCCTGATTTGATATTGCGATTTTATCCTCACATGATTTTAATATTATGAGCTACATCTATAAATACTTCACACCTACCTACCTACAATTACTCTCTATGCTTATTATGAAATGAGGAAGAGGTATGAGGAAATGATCAAGAGGATCTTAAATGGCGGCAAGAGGGTCTAAGTGACAAGGTAACATCGGTTTTTTATCGTTTCCGCCGTGTTTTGGTATAAATTAGATAATTAGTTAGAAATTCTAATGCGAGAATGAGGTAAATTGTAAGTAAACAATAGGAAATATACGTTTGATTTACATAAAGGTATTTTTTTTTATAAACTTTATTGCTTATGAATTAAACCTATATTAATATTTTTAATGTAATTTTTTTTATTAAAAAAAATAATTATTAAAAAGTGCCAATGCCATTGTTCAGACCGAATATGACGTCAGAGTATACCATAATAGAACGATTAGCGAATTTGTCGCTACAAATTGAGTCGTCATTTTTCTGTGTATATCATACTGTGACGTCACACCACACGCGCAAAATGACGAGCGTTTAAAGTATCCGTAACGGTATGATTTTTTTTTTCATTTAGGTATACAAAATTTTAGTTTTTTGGAGCTGGATATTTTTTTTACAATTATATAACGATGTAAGCTATTATATAAAAAATAAAAAAAAATCACGCATATTCCCTTTTAGTAAAAGTAATAATATAAATAACTATTAACCCAATTAAAAACAAACCCTTTCTCTTTCTTCTTTTTGATCTTTAGATCTATTGAAAAATAGATATCAAATTAAATATAGTAGATAATAAAAATATAGAGATAGACAAAATGAAAAAAAAAAAAAAAAAAAAAATTAAAGTAAAATAATATACGCGTATCCTTTTTTTTGTAAACAAAGATATCATCAAAAGTCACACGCGACATAGATTTTCGTGCAAAATAAAGCTTGGGCGTTCAATCTTAACATCATATAAAGACCGCCGACTATATCTCGAGTGCACCGCTATTTACTGTCAACCTTATATCTAACATCCAAATCATGTGACACCTTATCATTTATAGGTTATTAAATATAGTCATATGATTGCTTTAAAATAACTTGATCACGCATCGATCGATAAAAGATCGATATTGATAGTTAAAAGAACGACCTAGAGATAGGTAGATCATTAGATAAAATCCATACTATTTCGCGGCGGTTCTGTATTTTTGTTACCTAAAACCTAAGTGCATGAACTGTAGGTGTTATGGGCGACAGGTACTGCTTTCCATCAGGTGGTCTGTCTGCTCGTTTGTCACTGAATCCCAAAAAAAAAAACACTCCCTATTATCTATACATATGATAAAATTGTAATTGATCGCTGTCTGTGCATGGAAGATATTTGAGAAAATCTATTATTGGGGATGTTTATTAACGCAATAGAACCCAAAACAATGATTTTTAGTTTTTTTGTCTGTTTGTCGGTTTGTCTGTTTGTCGGCTTGAGTGAACCGATTTGAGTGAAGTTTTCACTAATGTATTGTGGTAAGCTTCACTTAACATTTAGTACTTGTTTTATTTCAATCGGTTCCTAAATAAAAAAAGTTATATCATTTTAAATAATTATCTAAAGGCGAACCCGAGCGAAATGAGGGTGAGCCGCTAGTATTATAATATAATCTATACTATTAATATTATAAATATGAAAGTAAATATGTCAGTCTGTCTGATAGGTTTTCACAACAAAACCACTGAACCATTTTTTTTTTATTTGATGATACATGGGACCTTGGAGAAGGACATAGTTTAATTTTTGTCACGAAAATAAAACTAGAAGGTGATGAAGTGAAAGTATGAAAGCCATATGTTTTTACAGCTAGGGACATGAAGATGAGCTATTTATTCTGATATATAATATATTTATAAAAAATAAAGGGTTACGTTTTATAATTAAGATTAAGAATGTGAAGAAAGTAAAGAGTGTATATATATATATATATATATATATATATATATATATATATATATATATATATATATATATATATATATATATATATATAGAAGACCAGTTATTTATAAAGTAAAAGTATACTTTATTCAATTAGACTTATTACAAATACTTTTAAATTGTCAATTCATTTGCAAGAATGTCAGTGTAGTTAGTTCACGAAGAAGCTACCACCGGCTCGGAAAGTAGTTCTGCTGAGAAGAATAAGAAACTTAACAGTTGCTCTAGTATTGCAGTTCTGCTGAGAAGTGCAATCAGTTGCTCTAGTATTTCAAGGATTCTTCTGATATATAATTATATATTTCACTAGCGACTCACCTTCGGGTTCGTCCCTAGACAAAAACATATCTATCCGATGGGAACCGTACATTTTTCCGAGATGATATATAGCCTATAGCGTTCCTCAGTTAACGGGCTATCTAATGCAAAAAGAATTTTTCAAATCGGATTAGTAGTTTCTGAGATTAGCGCGTTCAACCAAATATACAAACAAACAAACAAACTCTTCCGCTTTATAATATTAGTATAGATGACTGTAAAATGACAAGCGATCGTTACTTACTTAGCTCATTGAAATTAAAGATAGCTCTACCCCTCACAAATAGAGTATAAGCTCATATTCTCTCTGTAGACAAAGCAAAATCGTTTAAAAATTTTACTCCCGCGAGTAAAGCCTTATACAGAAGCTAAAAATGAAGTATAATTTAAAATCTATAGCCTTCGTCAATAAATCTATATATTAATACGTGAATAGAAAACTTTGAACCCCTTTTTAACCATATTGCATGTACGGAGGAGTATGAGCTTTGTAAATAAAACGTAATTCTAACAAACAAGTTCCACATATTCTAAATCTCCAACATTAACATCCCACAATATGATTTATAATAAAAATATATAACATGACAGGAAATTACAGCCTTTCAAATACGTTTATCTCAAGCTGACTATTTCAAAGCAATTTCCTTTATAGAAAGGTACATTCGTAACTATGGCATATGTTTCTAATAAAACGTTTAACTTGACACATAATATTGTTTTTAATAAACTGCCTCGGTGGTGTAGTAGCTAGCATGTACGGCTGTATATCCGGAGGTTCGAATCCAGGGTCGGGCTAAGTTTAGTTATTTAGTCTTTCTGTTTAGTAAGACTTCAGTAGCAGCACGGAGTTGGGACGTTGGAAGTGTTTCACCCCCGTGCCTCGGAGTGCACGTAAAGCCGTCGGTCTTGCGCCTTAACTCTCATAGTTCTTGTCGAGTAGTCATCCTACCAGAGTATGAGAGTGACAGAAATAGAGAGTGCTTTTGTGTCTGCACGTACACCTGTGAAATTTGCTCTATTATATCTCCTGCGCAGATGGCTAGTATCAATGGCCGCCGTGGCCGAAATCGGTCGGGAGGACATTATTGTTTTTAATCTATATATTAATACGTGAAGCAAAAACTTTTCACTCCTTTTTAAGAAAATTATGCGGACAGAGGAATATGAAATTTCCCACACTTATAGTTTATATAGAGAATGAGTGCAGAATGCCAATTTTTTTTAAATTATGCATAAAAAATACATTAAATCAATAAAAAAACATTACACACGATAACATGTATTTGACACACACATACATGCATACATACTCTTTTGTTTATTGTTAAAGTCTGTGGGCAAATGAGAATAGATTAATATTGTAATATATTAATATGTAACTCATTAAATTATGGTTGATTTTCCATCACGCGGCGATCACTGATATTAGTAAAACATCGTAGAAAATGTAAAAAAGTACAAAATAAATACTCATAGTTCGTTATTTCATTGACTACAAGTACTAAAATTGCATAAGTATTTTTAGTAGAATACATCTTATATGTAGCACAAAAGATTAGTCACTGTAATCTAAATTGCAAACATAATATTTATTTACACGAAGATAAAATGTGAAGATAAAAAGATCCGATAAACGATAATTTCACGGTCATTAATTGAGCGTAAAACCGATTTAACTTTACCGTGCATATTCCCATGGCGTCGTGCCTATGTTCTTGTAGCTTAATTTATAATCTGCGGTAAACTTTGATAATTTCGCGCCATTTTTTGACAGTTATTTATTTTATTATCTGTAATCATAAAATACCTATTGTGATTATTTTTTTTATTGTTTTTTAATAGAAGAACTGAAAATATTATTTTACGGATTAATTATTTAAAATGAACAGTGTTTCGGAAGTACCACCAGAAGCAGTAAGATCGGTTTGGTTGAAACTAGTCCTAGCTCCTTTAGCTATATCATTTCTAATACTAATATGGTTATTCTGGAAATGCTATAAAAGCAATGAACAGATGTAAGTACTCACATAATTCTTATTTTTCATTCTTTATATGACCGGGACATTATTTAGTACCTATGCCTCGCTTAAGACTTTAATAGTTTCCAACTTTCGTCAAAAAAAGTTAAATATCATTAAAAAATTGAACATTGCATTTGTACTGACTCACCATCGCTCTACTCGGGTTCGTCCCTACTTATGTTTTAACGTTTACCACAGATTTCCCAGAGATGAGATATTTTTTTGATTTAAAAAGTATCCTATATGTTGACCCGGATAATCAGCTATTATCATACCAAATTTTATTAAAATCTATTCAGTGGTTTTCTCGTTATACGTTCCCAGACAAACAGACTATAATTCTAAAAACTACAGATTCGGCCTCTGTATCGATAATAATGACTGTTTCATTAAGATTTTCCAAAAACTGTTTAATGTATAGATTCGATTCAGTTAGAATTTTATTATTATATGTATATAGACTATAACTAATTTAAACCATTAAGACCATTAATACCTTTTATCTCCTCTGTTCATTAATCGACTTTCTTTTTTTTTTGTTTAATCGTTATTAGTGTTTATTATTAGCTAGTTATAAATAATTTAGTAGTAATAATAGTTTAGAATTATTAGCTAGTTATAAATAAAACTATCTTTTAGGATTTTTTCGCGGATTTATTTTGATTTTTGCTTCCCAACACGTTTCGAATGCTTTGCAAAAAAGGAAAAAAATAAGCTTATATTCGTACTCATAATTTAATACCATTACTTTCTTAAGAGGATTGTATAGTGTCGATACGCGGCGCTAGTAGGTTTAAAAAAAAATGCTATCTGTTTCATACCGCTCGCTTTGCCAACCCTTATGGTGCGATAGAGAGAGTTGCAAATCTTAGAGGCAATTACCTACATTTCCTGTTTAAAATATAACAAACATATAGAGCACTAGCGACTCACCCTCGCTCCGGGTTCGTTCCTACTTACGTTATAACGTTTAGTATAGATTTCTCAGAGATGAAATATTTTCCCGCAATAAAAAGTATCCTATATATTGACCTAGATAACCAGCTATCATCATACCAAATTTCATCAAAATTCCTCCAGTGGTTTTTCCGGGATGCGGTAACAGACAGACATACAGACAGACAAAAATTCTTAAAACTATATATTCGGCCTCTGTATTGATAATAATGCCTATTTCAATTAGTTTTTCCAAAAAATTATTAAATGTACATATTCGGCTTAGTTACAATTGTGTTATATGTAAAAGATATAGATATTCCACGTCATATGAAATGTTTGCATAAAAAAAATATATATTCTCATGCCAAAGAAGATTGTAACGGAATAGAAGACAATATGCATATATGTATGTTATTTCATATATATTTTAAATAAAACTACTTTCGAATGCCTTACAGCAAACATGGTACACTAATAAACGACGAAAAAATCTCCGAACAAACATTATATATATATATATATATATATGTATAAATTACGGTCGAATTGAGAACCTCATCCTTTTTTTGGAAGTCGGTTAAAAACGGTAATTGTTACGACGTGTCATTTGTTTAATTTAAACACATCTAGATTATGCTTGGTAGATAACCTACTAATTGAAACTTTATTATATTTAAACTAGTGACTTATCCTCGCTTCGCTCGGGTACGTCCCTAGGTACGTGCACATAGCGTTGCTATAGTTTAATAGAAAGATCTTTTTAAGAGGAAAAATTCTGTAATACATTGTTTTAATATAAATTTTGTTTACGTGGCACGATTTTTTCCGACATCTTTTTTTTCTCTTTATTAGGTTCAACAACAACTTTACTTTTTTTTGTTATTTGTGGGTAGGCTGTCTGTAACAACTATATAATGCTTTTGTGACATCTAACACCTTAGTCTCTCCCGTGACCATGATTGCTGTAAAGCAATCGAAACGTCGGGAAACAAAAATCAAAATAAATCCGCGAAAAAATCCGAACAGATAGTTTTATTTAAATGTCTAATATTCGCGTAAATCTAAGAAAGTATTAAAAAAGCAGAAGGTAAAATATTATAGCTTGGAGATCTTCAACATTCATCGTCGTATTTCAGCCAGTTTACTCAAAATCTTAATGAATTATACACCTAAACCTCATGAATCACTTCATCTATCGGTTAAAACCAGATGAAAATCTGTTCAGTAGTTTTTGAGCTTATCGTGTTTAGACAGACAGACAGACAAAAGCGGCGGGGTATTTTATTATACATATAACATGTACAGATTATATAATTCTCTTTGTCCATGTAAATGGCAGAGTTTGAATGGAATAAAAATTGGATGTTAGTGTATTGGTTTTTTCTAGACGGTGTCGACTAGACCACCTGTATGTATGCAGGTGGTATGCGTAAATGCATTTTCCAATGTTAAAATAAACGGTAAATATAATTGTGGAGTAATCATACTTACTACAATACACTAAATTGCTTAATATTTTTACCACTTTGTATTGATAGTTCATAATCAGATTGTGGAAATTCATGATATTTTTAATGCACCGTTTAGTGTATGTATACGCCGGACATTAGATAGTAATGTGTATAGGAGATAACAAAACTCCGATACAATATTGGTTCCTAGAAACTATTACAGCTTTAAATAAATATCTGTCTTTTTCATATCTTTGAAAAAGGATGTGTTTTATATCTTTAAAAAAAGATGTTTTTAAATTAGGTGTATGTTTTTTCTTATATAATATATAATTCTATATATATATAATTCTTATTTACTAATTGACTACTACTTTAATATACTTAATAACTACCGACTTACCCTCGCTTCGCTTGGGTTCGTCCCTAGGTTTCTTTAAATTGACATAACTTTTATTTATGAACCGATTGAAATAAAATAAAAACTAAGTGTTAAGTGATGCTTACCACAATACATTTGTGAAAATCGATTAAAAAGTTTCTGAGATTAGCGCGCACAAACGTATAGACAAACCGACAAACAGACAAAAAATCTAAAAATCATTGTCTTTGGTTCTATTGTGTTAGACTCCTATAGTTTTTCTCAAATATCTTCTATGTACAAACAGCGATCGGTTACAATTTTATTATATGTATAAATATAAAAACAAAATTAACAACTTTTAACTGAAAACTGGAACTGGGAACGTACTTTACGATAAAGTCGAAATGTTTATAAGGCTTATCTTCTAACGCGCGGTGATTCTCCTTTTTCAGTTTAAAGCCATCGTTCATTTAGACTTTAGAGTGTAATATTCTTCGTTAAAAGTCATTTTAACAACAAGAATAGAAAATGAGTCTATGTAAAACAAAAAATATTTTATAATATTGAAACAAGTAATGCCATCTCGTGGTGAGAAGTAGAACTTATTTCTAAGTTGGTTTAATATTTTCATAAGAGATGGCGCTGTAGGACAAAAATATATTTTCTTTTCCTACGTACAAGTTTTCGTATAATTTTAATAATGTATACATTTTATGAAATAAATAATTAATTAATATATTATTTTAAATATATAGTTATTTTTAATGAAATAATTTACAATTGATTTTGTCTCTTAATAATAAACAGTTATGAATAAAATATCCTCTAATATCTTTCTTTATTAAAATATATATATATATATATATATATATATATAAAAAAGTAAAGCTTTCACTAAAACTATCAAATTTTTCAAAGACGTTATTACAAGTTTAAAGTACAGGAATTATCGATAAATATTAAAAATATTTGTGCAGAATAAAACCTTTGTAAACTTAAATTACTAACAAAAATATATTACTCAAAAATCTAATATTAAAAAATTACCAACAAAATCCTAACAATACACACACACCTACCTCAATAAGCTGTTGTCATAAAAGCACTTCTGAATCCTTTTTCCCGATACGAAAATAAATGATAAGATATTCCTATCTAATATAAAAGTGGTATTTCATGTTTGCCCCGCAGCGCTATTATGTCGGCCATTTTGCGTAGTAATTTTGATTTTGACTGAGATTCATTACATTTTGTCATACATCTGTGAAAATAATATTGAGATTAACAAAAATATACTTAAAATATAAAATTTTTATACGAAATGAGTGTGATGTGTTAAATAATTAATATATATTTTAAAATGATGGATTTCTCTATCGCCGTTGTTTTGCCAGCGATTATGGTTTTAACTTTATTTACATGTATTTGTATTAGATACTGTGTAGTTTTACTTTGCGGTAAGTATAATTTCTTTACGATATCTATAGTTTGTAAACTACAGACTAAATTACTAAAATACGTCTACTACTAATTATTGTCTTGGTAATTCAATATAAGTATATTTAAATTAGGAAATGGAAAATTTCATATATAATTAACATCATCTATACTAATATTATAAAGAGGAAGGATTTGATTGTTTGTTTATTAGTACCGAAACTACTGAACCGATTAAGATGAAATTTGGTATGAAGATAGTTTTTATCCTGGAAATCATCTCTTAAAGGAGTGAAAATGGGGATGAAAGTTTGTATGGGGAATCAACCTAGGGACGAACCTGAACAAAGCAAGGGTGAGCCGGTAGTGATATATAAAATAAACATTTTTATAATATATTTCTATAGTCTATTGTTATATATTAAAAAAAATACGTAATTTATTTTCACTGATCTACCAACAGAGGTCGTTGAGGATGTGATACTCATTTTCATGCATTTTTCAGTAAGATGTAATGATATACTAACTTAATATTAACTATTTAAATAAATCTATGTTTTCGAATTATTTAACGGATTTATTTTGATTTTTGGTTCCCGACGTTTCGAATGCTTTACGGCAATCATAGTCATGGGAGGTAATCCTCTCCTCTCCTCAAAATAAATTCGCGAAATAATCCGAAAATATAGTTTTATTTAAAATGTTAAACATTTGCGTAAATATTTACTAAGAATATTACTAATCAACTAGTAAATTAATTTTTATATATTGTGTTGATGATGATGTTTAATTATATTGCCGTGGAAATTAGGCAGTGGCAGAGCACGTAAAGCCGTCGGTTCTGACTACTGCGCCTTAACTCTCGTCGATCGTGTTGAAGTATCGTCCCATGTAACTTTGAGAGTATAAGGAATAGAGAGTGTCCTTGTGTCTGAGCGTACAATTGTGCACTATAATATGTCCTACGCATCTGGTTTGTCTCAATGAGATCGGTCGCCGTAGCCGAAATCGGTCAAGAGGGCATTATAATTATTGTTATTATTTTTCTTACTCTACTAATACCTAAACGCATTATAATTTTGAAACATGTAACTTCTTTACAACAACGAAATATGACCCCTTTTGATTTAAGTCTTTAAAATGTATCAATATTTAAAATAGTTAATATTTTTTTTAAAGGCAGTGGTAGCCCAGTGGTAACGCGCTCGCTTGGGAAACCGAGTGAAGCGGGTTCAAATCCCGGGTCTCGCACCTCTAATATTTTCATGTGCGAATCATTTCTAACATGATTACCACTTGCCTTACGGTGAAGGAAAACATCGTGAGGAAACCTGCATGTCTGAGAAAACCTAGCAAGTTTTCGAAAGACATGTGAAGTCTGCCAATCCGCACTTGGCCAGCGTGGTGGACTATGGCCTGATTCCCCTCATATTGAAGGGAGGCCCGTGCCCAGCAGTGGGACGTTAAAAAGGGCCGAATACAATATTCTTTTACACATGAATTAATTTTCGGTTACAATAAAGAGAAAACTGATATTTCTGACTGTCTGCATCTTTGTGTAATGGACAACTGCTCATATTTGATGGCTTAGAATAATACGAACCTATTTTTTGAAAGGCGATAATTCTATTTATAACATTATTATGATTTATAGACATACACACATTTTATTTAAAAAAACACAAACCGAATACCGATGAAAATAGAAACTCCTCATTTTTGGAAGTCGGTTAATGAGCAAATCGCTTATGTTAATTAAAGCAAGAATTGTTCTAAAATTATTGCAAGCAAGGTGCATCAGTCATCAGACCATTGCATCCCGGTCTTTCAGACAGATACAATGTCTTTAAAATTGTCTTACTTTAACTTTTTAATATATAGAATATCTAGATCTTTTTAGTGTCTATTTTAATAATTTATTCTGTATGTCTCATTCTAGATGTTTTTTTTTAATGTAGAGTGCGATAATATTGCATTAACACCTACATTATAAATTATTTTTGGAATATCGCCTTTCTGACATTAGAAATAAAGTTTCACTGGCTTAGTTTGTAAAGCCAGTAGATTCAATGATGTAACAGTGCGGTCAAATGTCAAGTGGATAATTGTATCCTGTCTGGGTACTGTTAGCAAAAAAGTCATACACAATAATAATATTACATATATATTTTCATTTTAAATTAAAATATAAAAGTCTTCTTAATTCTTAGTATAGTATAGAGGTGTTATTAATTATAAGCTTGGAAAATTTGTCAAGTGCGAATTGGATTCGTGTAAAGATGAGTTCATTATCTGCATTATAGAGACTTAATAATCATGATACTTCGTTACATTTTTGCTTCTATTTAAGTGAACTTTGATATACCTATATATAATAGTTATTATATTAGAACCTTAGTTTGTTCAGTGAAATCAGAGCTAATAAATTGTCGGCGATAGTTTATTCTTACATATGTCGCATGCAAGGAACCCTAAAAAACGTTACTAAAAACGTTTACGTTTAGCTTCACTAAAAAAAATGTGTTTATATCCTCCTCGGTACTATTTATTGGCTAAATAAACATTTATTACCATCATTTTCTCAATTTTTTACATTATTATTTTATTTATTTATATTAAAAATAATTAAAATAGTTTATTATTTCTGCTAATACTATTTTTCTGTTAACCCCCAATTAATTATATGCAATTTAGATATTTCTTTACAGCGTAGGTGTTTTTATGCTATCCGTACAAACGGATGAACGACCTACGTCTGTAACTTTAGAATTAATATTACTTCTTATAAAATCTAAGTAATTTTCTTATATAGAAATTAATTAGACTAGGATTTTCTGCATTTTAAAAAAGTGAGTTTTGACCTATTTACGTAAAAGAAGAGTACACAAACAAATACACTGTACAAATTTAATATTAGGGATATATGTTTTTGTTTTTAACCGACTTCCAAAAAAAGGAGGAGGTTCTTAATTCGGCCGTATATATTTTTTTATGTTAGTTCGCGGATTTTTTCGTCGTTTATGAACCGATTTTGATAATTCTTTTTTTGTTGGAAAGGAGTTATCCCAAGAGTGGTCCCATAATAAGGAAACCAGGAGCTGATGATGGAATCCCAGAGAAATCGAGGGAAACTTTCGAAAATTGTAGCGGCGACTAGTGCATTGATAACATTTTCATTAGGTATTTTAAAGCACTACTATTTAATGAAGGTCTGGAGTCGATCTGATGATGGACCCGAAAGATAGTCGAGGGAACTCCTCAACGATTTACAGCAATTACCTGGTATTTGGGCTTGATTAATTTGTATTGATGATACGTCTACACTAAAAATGGAAAAATAAAAACTTAAAAAAAAATGACTTCCAGGCACTGAAAAGTAAAAAATAACTAAACGGGGGTTTTCATTTAGAATAAATACTTAATCAGATTTTTTCGAAGTCGATGCCAGCCAATACAAATCAAAGCACACCGACTTCGAAAATACATATCTGATTAAGTATCTATTCTAAATGAAAACCCCCGTTTACTTATTTTTTATTTTTCAGTGCCTGGATGTCGGTTTTTTTTTAAGTTTTTTTATAGATCGAGCTACAATGGAGCTATATTTACTGTCAATAACAGCTTGTACGATCGATGAGAGTTGAACCTCATGTCACTGTCATATTTTATACTGCAAATGTTACCTTATATCTGTAATTGTTATTACCTGCTTTAGTCATATAATCCAAGCTTAAACGATTTATTATCTAACATAATTATAATATGTATTTGGGTAAACAAACTGTTTATAGGTAAAGTTCTTATCACTCCAAGGCTAAGTTATGGTTGGTATTTCTCAATGTCACAGTTAAGGTCAGGAATCTACAGGAAAGTTAGAATAACAAAAGCATTTTCACTGCGTGAGAGAAAATATTATATTATTTTTGACAATAACATATTTTTATGGTGTGAAACCATGATATATTTACTATGTTTATTACTAACTAATCAATTTCTTTTGCGAGTTCCTACTGTAGTATATACCCTAGACTACGGCGTTTACAACAATGCCGATAAATGTTGTAAATTAAAAAAAAAACTAAAAGACGTGTGTTAAACTAAAAATAATATAGATTATTAATTATATAAAAATAGGATTTATATTTATTATTGTAAATATTTTTTTTTATTCTTTAAGTCGTCATCTATACTAATATTATAAAGAGGAAGGTTGTGAAGTTGTAGGGGGTAATCCCTGGATTTACTGAATCTATTTAGATGAAATTTGGTAAGGAGATAGTTTGAGACCCTAGAAAGGACATAGGATACTTTTTATCTCGGAAATCATCCCTTAAGGGGGTGAAAATGGGGATGAAATTTTGTATTTAGATGCAAGGTAGGGACGAACCCAAGCGAAGCAGGGTGAGTCGCTAGTTTTGTAGTTGACGAGTGGAAAAAGGGCGGGAACAGCGTTGTATTTTGTTTTATAATATATTTCGTAATGTCGTTCGACATTACATACCGACACTATATACCCAATTTTGCCTACCCTACCTGACCTACTTCTGTAAATAGTCGCGTAATACGTGGTAAATAAACGATTGCAAATCATAATTTAAATTATATTTTAACATAAAATATACACAGTTGTCCATTATTAACTTAAGTCACGAAGATCGTAAACTTTTTATAGCCCGTGTGACATAAACTCGCCTTCTTCACAAACCAAAGATATGAAATAATTTTCTTGATTTGAAATTACGAATGTTTTTGTATTCAATGAACAGCGGATTTATCGCGGTGCATTTATAAATTAGCTTATATTCTGTTTCTTAGATATGATAAAAACAACTAAACATACAAATTGTAATATTGCAATTTTAAAATTGAATATTTATTTGGGGGTTTTTACATAATTTAAAAAATATATTAAAACTAAAGACCCCCATATTTTTTGAAAATTTTATAAAAAAAGTATTTTTTTTGTATGTTATAGTTTAACATGATTTTTATATATATATATATATATATATATATATATATATATATATATATATATATATATATATATATAATCATGTTATACTTGTAAGGTTTATATACGTAACAGTATTTTGTTTTCTCTTTGATGTACTGGCACTTAATGGACCTGCTACTTAGCACTATCTTTCACATCCATGGGTTGACTGGAAGAAAACTCTATTTGGGATAAGTCCATTTTTGCCTTTCTTTTAATATGCAATTACAATATTTTGTTTCATAAGTGCAATAAAGAATATACTAAATCGTACAAAAAATAAGTTAACAACTGAAGTGAAGCAACCATTTGAAACAAGGAAACAAATTTGAAATTAGATCCCATTTTTGTATATAAATCCGATATATATTTATATGATCAGGAAATAATAAAAATTATGTATTATATTATTTAAAAGATAAGATTCAAAATGAAAAAAATGTCAGATTAAATTTATCAATACATATAGATAATAATAATTATTAAACTTTTACACTTCCATTATAGATAGTTGTATGTGGATTGCATATGTTTCCTGTATATTTTTTTGGTGTTTTTAAACAAAATGAATGATATTTTAACGTTTGTTGCTTTAATGACTCTACCTATGATTGCATTGGTCGGGTTTTGGTGCTGCGTTATTTCAAGTATATCGATTTATTGCCAGATCAGTAAGTTCACTTTTATTTTAAATCTCCTTTTTTATATAATATACTCATCATTTCTTTTTTCATTGTGCTGATGCCAAGGGGCTTTGATAAAATAATACTGGGTAATAGAAAGTAAACGAATTTTTGGGATTGATTTATGATACGTTATTCTAGTATCTACATATATTTTAGACCTATTTTGAAACGAAGAATTCTAATGCGTTTTTGTAATCTTTACCAATTATATACCGATCTTAATTTTTTTGAAGTTATACTTCTTTTGGCACGTTTGGAAAAAAATATGAGAGTAAAATTTTTACGATGCGCGCGCCGGCAACAGCCAAAAAGCGACATGATGAAGTTAGCTGCATTCCTTTTACAAACAGAGAGTTGTGACATACGGGATGAAATCTTTAGCTATTTTTGTTCTGTTACGCCAAAGTAGTATTACTCCTTACGTGCGTACATAAGTACACACACACGTTTTTTTTTTATTATTATAAGACCACCTTAATATATTTAGGGTCATCCCAAGAGCTAAATTACTTTCAAATTCGATTTGCCTTATTGCCTAAGGGTAATGCTAGAATTAGACAGGTAGATAATGCCTTTTGTTATTCCTTTATCGTTGTGGCGTCTTCATGGTCTTAGCTGGTGACATCAGACTTAAATTGTAATATGGAGATGAAGGTTAGGGATTCAATTTCTGGTGAACGTTTGTGTGACAAATTAATTTGTAGAAATATATTATATACAGTGAAATCTGTAATTTTATTCCTAAAAACTTTTATGTAACTCAATATCTAAAATCGAGAAGTATGATCGCGGATTCGGGTGTTGGATTGCAAAAATAATAAGTGTTTGTTTGACTATATATAAAATAGAAAAATTGATCTAAAGTCACAATACATAACACAAAAAAATATAATGAACATATATGCATATAATTGTAAAGACATTACTAACAAAGCATTTACTATTTATCAATAAATGTATTCAGCCCTTTTTTAACGTCCCACTGCTGGGCACGGGCCTCCCTTCAAGACGAGGGGATTTTAAATTTATAAATCTGTGAAGATAAAATCTCTCTGTTTACATATTCAGAGTTTTTATAAAACATCTATTTTAACTTCTAGTGAATATAGAGACGAGATAATTCGAAGGGGAAGTACTTCCTACGACAATTGGACAAACGCCTTCAACCGCTTAGTACACGGTTATTCACTCTTGCGCACAGTTGTATACTTATTTAATAAATGTATTATCATTTAATTTTTTTACTCTACGATGGCGTGTATAGATAAAAAATATATTTACCGTTTAAAATATATATTTGATTTGTTTACATAGTTTATAGACGTTGAAATAGAAATTATAATTTCCTACCAAAAATGTACCGCCATTCGCCTTTCTGCGATTACGATAGCACACGATAAGATTAACACTTAAATATCCATACTGTGTGTCATTTGTAGTGTTTATTCAAAATGGATCTTATATCTTCTATTATGATTGCGATATTTATTTTCATGTGTTTATACTTGTTCTGGCTGTGGTTTTGTTTCGGATCTTGTGTTGAGAGACGTAAGTTGATATTTTTATTGATTTATTATATTTTTTGTTACTTTAACCGTGTAGATGAATCTTCTAAAGTTTAAACTCAAAAACAAACAGTTAAAAATAGTCAATAAATATATAGGATACTAGCAAGGAAACAAACCTATCCCACAGGAACCGTATAATCTATCTCTATGTGTAATTTCATCCAGATCCGTTCATTCAGCCGTTCTGGAGTGAAAGAGTAACAAACATCCATACATCCATACTTACAAACTTTCACATTTATAATATTAGTATAGATTTTTAATAATGCGATTCTCTTTTATAGCACTTGTATGTAGATACCTATTATGTGATAAAATATAGAGCATTGTAGGGTACAATTGAAGAGATTACCATAAAAATGCAATTGGCAAACTTCGACGAACGAATTTGTCTAAAACTATTTTTTTTAACAAACTTTACTTCGCAAGGAAGTTATTTTTCTAACTCATTCACTAATAGTCTTTTTGTGTAAGTTATGAAGAACATGTTATAAATTGAAGAACGTTAACAGATATAAATATTAGTAGATAATTGATTAATATTTTTGGTTTTCTAATTAAAAGTTTCATATAGCGCGTTATCGGGGTCGAATGTAATCAAACTATCGGCTTGATACCGTTCATTGGCTTCTTTGTTTGATAAGAAATTTACATGTTATATTTACCTTATGATCATTTAAAATATAATGGAAAATAATATTATTAAACCTATTCCAGTAACTATAGGATCTATGACGACACGTTTGGCTCAGTTTGCAGTGATCCTACTTGTTGTGCCAGCGGCAGCGGGTTCGAGTCCCGCTGGGGGCATTCATTTATGTGATGAGCACGAATGTTTGTACTACAGTCTTGGGTGTTTACATTTATAATATGTATATAAGATTTCCATATGCAATACAAAGGTAGAAACTGGGTCTTGGGTGTTTACATTTATAATATGTATATAAGATTTCCATATGCAATACAAAGGTAGAAACATTGTAAGAGTGCAATGCTACTCTGCTAAAAATCATCAGCTTGTAAAAGACTGTCTGCTTAAAGAAAATGTGGCCTTTCATACATTCACAAGAAAAGATGAAAAATCCCCGAAAGCCGTGATTAAAGGCCTACCAAAATCTATGCATGACACTCTTCCCACCGAACTGGCCTCAATAGGTTTTCCGGAATGTATTGTATCCGAAATCAAAACCCTGCATCCAACAGAATATCCACCTGTTCTTGTCCAGTTACCAAGAGGGACGGATATGACTAAATTTAAACAGATAAAATATGTGATGAATTGTATCGTCGAAATCCAACGTTACAAACCTAACAAAAAATTAGGCACTCAATGCTTTCGGTGTCAAGATTTTGGTCATACTTCCAGAAACTGCAATAGGCCGGTTCGATGCGTAAAATGTTCCTTTGCTCATCCTACATGGGAATGTCCTAAGAAAGATAAAGACGGACCAGCCCGATGTTGCAACTGCCAAGATAACCACCCCGCCAATTATTCTCAATGCCAAGCACGACTACAATATATTGAGCGAATCCAATCGAAACGTGAAACTTTACGTAAGGCTCTAATTCCTGAAATTACTAATTCAAAAACTGATCTGCCTGGCGTTTCCTGGGCTAAAGTTGCAAGCTCAGGTAAGAAAGATCAGACTAGACCTAGACCTGTAACTCCTGTAGATCTAGCTAAAAAGACACTTTTGAAGAACACTGCCTTTCCCCAGCACGATATGAGTACATCAGATCCTGTTGCGAAGATTCCCCAGGACTTTGAAACTCCCGAAATTCTAGAAATTCTCGCTGTAATAAAATCTATCAAGGATGAATTCGCCAAGTGTAAAACATTCATGGAAAAAGTAATCTTAATATTAACTCATCTTGGGCATTATGTCTAGTTGTCATGATCTTCGCATTATGTATTGGAACGCTGATGGCGTTCACAGTAAGCAACAAGAATTAGCTGAACTTGCGGTGAGTAAATTTAACGTCGACATAATTGCTCTTTGTGAAACTAGACTAACTAACCGCCTAACTCTCAATATACCTGGTTACATTTGTTATCGTATCGATAAACATACTAAAGGCAACGGTCAAGGTGTAGCTTTACTTGTTCGTTCGGACTTAGACCATAGCTTAGTATCTGCTCCCAAAACTCAGAACATTGAGGTAATTGGCATTTCATTAAAACTTATTAATAGTAGTGTTATAATCTACTCAGTTTATCAATCTCCAAATCTCCCACTCCTAACCAATGATATAGATTTAATCCTATCATCTGGTTCCCGAGTCCTAATCATGGGTGATATCAATTCAAAGCATCCACTGTGGTCACCTGGGCCTAGTAATACCCATGGTAAAAAGCTTTACGAACATATGCTTAATAGTGATTACGTTATCCATGCTCCACATGAACCAACACTTGTGCATTACCGTGTAGAACACAAGCCATCTCTGCCTGATATTCTTCTAAATAAAAATTTCAATTTTCTCCATAACATTATTACTATTCCAGCATTATCTTCTAATCATTTTCCAGTTTTTGTTACATTTAAAACTAAAATTAATCGTCTTCCTATTAAAAAATTTAATTATACAAAGGCTGACTGGTCAAAATATCGTCATTTTCTTAACAATAATATAACACTATCTCCTAAAATATATAACGATACAAATCAGATTGATTCAGTAATTGTCGATTTTCAACACTTGTTACTAAAGGGCAGAGACTCTTGTGTTCCCATTACTACTCTAAAACCGTGGAATATTTCCTCCTTCCCACGACGTATTAAACGACTCATTCAGATTAGAAACCGCTTTCGCAGGTATACAACTTTAGAATCAAACACTTTAATACGTAAAATACTAGTTATTAATATTAATCAATTAAATTTTCAAATTACTCAAGCCATAAGCGCTTATAATGATAAAGCATGGAATCTTAAATTAAAAAGGGTTGATAATCCCAGGTCTGACCTCTGGCGACTGGTGAAAAGTATCCGCTCTACCACAACCTCCCCTATTTCGAAATTGAAATGTGAAGATGGCTCATTTACTACAACTCAACAAGAACAATGTAACGTCCTTGCAAATACTTTTCAAACTAACATGCTTTTAACTCATAACTGGCAAAGTGATATTATACCAACTATTGACCGATCTATAGCTGAACTTAATGTAAGTACGTCTAATGAAACCATTAAGCTTGTTCGCCCAGATGAAATCAAGAAAATTATATCAAGTTTAAAGCCCCGTAAAGCCCCTGGACCTGACGATATCAGTAATTTACTCATTAAAAATATCCCACAAAAGTCCATTGTACTCTTAACTAAAATATTCAATTCTTGCCTTATGCTTAATTATTTTCCAACTCCATGGAAAGTTGCAAAAGTCATCGCTATACATAAGCCGGGTAAGGATATAACAGATCCCACCTGCTATCGCCCAATTAGTCTCTTGCCCTGCCTTAGCAAACTTTTTGAAAAGATAATCTTTAAACGATTACTTCGTGTATCCGAACATCATCTCATTGATGCGCAATTTGGGTTCCGTCGAGGCCACTCCACAGTCCAACAACTTGCTAGAGTTGCTGAAACTATATCCCATAACTTAAATTTAAAACAATCAACTGGAATGTTTCTTTTAGACATCGAAAAGGCTTTTGACACTGTTTGGCACAAAGCCTTACTTCATAAACTCATAAGGTTTGGGTTACCTTTTCCGCTTATAAAAATCATCCAATCATACTTAAGTGATCGCAGTTTTCGAGTCCACATCAATAGTTACTCATCTATATCAAAATCAGTACCCGCAGGAGTGCCTCAGGGTTCAATATTAGGACCATATTTATTTCTTCTGTACCTAAACGATATCCCGGTTCAACCACGGACGAGTTTAGCCTGCTTTGCTGATGACACAGCCTCTTTTACTACCTCCTCTGATATAAACTTGATAATAGATCGACTTCAACTCTCCATTGATCAACTTTTATTTTATTTCCATAAATGGAAGCTAAAAATAAATGCATCTAAAACAGAAGCTATTCTATTTACTAGAAAGCGAACTTTACCATCTCGAACGCTGAAAATTGAAGGGTATATTATACCTTGGAGCAAATCAGTTAAATATCTTGGCTTAAAGCTCGACAGTAAGCTCAACTGGACCGAAAACACTTCTACATTACGACTTAAAGGTATTAAAGCATTAAATGCCCTAAATCCAATCTTAAATAGACGCTCATGTCTAAGTAGTAGCACAAAACTACGTATTTATTGCACCCTGGTACGTCCTTGCATTACCTACGCATGCCCCGTATGGAGCAGCACTTGCAAAACGAACATTAAAAAGCTACAGATTTTACAAAACAAAGCTATAAAATATGCCTTTAGTACTCCCTTTCGCACTAATCTCCACAAGTTACATTATCAAATAGGCCTTCCAAAAATCGATGTCTATATTTATAAATTATCCGAAAAGTTCTATATCCATCAAAACACTAACCACAAAAACAAACTAATAAATAATATATGCATAAGTCGTAAAAATAATCTTCCTTATGTCGATAAATATAATCGATACAAATTGCCCCATCACTTATTCCTTGACTATGAATCATATGTATAGGAACATTCGTCAACACAGGCGCGTACGCTCTTGCCGTTGCCGCGAGTGCTATTCCCGTTCGCATTATCGTGTGATATAAGATCGGAAATGGCGCACGCGCCGCGGTGTTCTTGCGGTTACGTTCTTGTTGCTTGCTGCTGACTGCTTTAAGTAGTATTTTATTTACATCTACCGACCACGGTCAATTTTTTTTTTTCTTTGTTTAAAATTATGCTATAAATGTAATCGCTTTTCTAAAGCTTACATACTTTAAATGATATACCTACTGTCTAATCATTAATAATAATTATTTATATGCAAGTGTTACCTTTTGCTATAAGTTTTATATAAGTCTGTGTACTTGTTAAACAAATATAATTATATAATATGTACTTCTAGGATTAAATTTACACTAGAAATGTACTTAATTTAATGATTTATGTTGATAATAAAGATATTTCAAAAACTAAACTATAATATGTATATATGTGTAGTGTATCAACTATCTGGTATCTATAACACAAGTCTCGTAGCTTACCATGGAACTAAACGGTACTGTGTGTTAATGTTCCAACATATTTATTTACTTTAAGAAACTAAAGAATTACCAAATATTTAGAAAGGGAAACTAGCAACGTTGAAATCTCGATATGGAATATAATTTCCATAATTCTATCGAATTATGTTGAAACTGCTATCAATTAAGATTTAGCATTATTTTATATAAGCTATACAGACTATATAACAAAGGGTTATTGTCTATATATAAATAGACTTTACCTAGCCCTTACAATTGAAAACCAAGGTAACGTAATATTATTTCCAGCTATTGTCTCCATCCTCTGGAGGAATGACAATTCCCACTTGTGTCACCTTTATTTATAGTACATCACGTTTTCTATTAGTAGTTATATTTTATTAGAGACCCACCCTTCCTTTGCTTGGTAGTCCCTAGATGCTTTTCACCATCAGAATTGTCAAGTGTGCTTCTGTTTCCAAGAAGTAAATGGTGCCCTATACGCACTCCTTTTAGATATACCTTGCTCTTAGGACGAATAGATGTAGAACCTTTGCCTGTTATCTACTATTACAAATTAAAATATTTCTATCGCTTTTTTTCTATCACTTCTATTATTTTTATTTTTTATATCTAATAGGTATTATGGAAGATTTCAGAACAGTTTTTTTCAGATTTAATTCATAAATTGATATTTACTAGTAACCAATTTTCGCAAAATGTTCATACATTATATAGATATTACGTTTATCTTACAAGATATTCCCTTCTTTTGGGAAAAGGGTATAAAAACACATACAAACATAATCTCAGCGTGGCGGGGGACTTTAATCTCATAAATAATAAATAAATATTATAAATACAAAAGTTTGAATTAATGTTTGTTACTCAATCGCGACAGAACAGCTGAATGGATATGGATGAAATTTGGCACAGAGATAGATTATAATCTGGAATAGTACATAGGTTACTTTCTATCCCAGAAAAAAATGTGGTCCTCGTGGGAAAGATCTGTTTTTTTTTTTTTACTAGGGACAAACCCGATCAAAGCGAGGGGAATAGCTGGTTTAAAATATGTAAAGATTAGGAACAAAGTACTTAATCTACAAAATTCATTGATAACGCAGTAGGAAGCTCTGTTAACTACGGATAATTTTAAACTTTACGCCTCAACATATAAGAGTCAAAAGTTAACCGGCTTAATTGAATTAAATCATAAAGCTGAGTGGCTACTGCGCATTCAATGCGAGCGTACGATTGAATGATTGAAATGAAAAAAAAAATGTAATTTTTTCTAATAATGTAGGTTAAATTAGAGGTTTTCTAATACTATTCTTGGTGAAATCTTTAAGTTTTATATTTTAATTTAATTAAGGAAAGTTTCTAAAAATATTATCTGTATAAATATTACAATTAACAATGTAAAATTTACATTTTAACATTACTTATAGTTTTAAAAACATAATTAACTTTACTAGGCTTTCATACCCTTTGGCTCTACTAATCTAAGTACCTACTTTTAAATAATTCCTGTTCAAGAAGGTAATAAATCCTCGGTGCTCGAATCCAACTCACTCTTGACCGTTTCCTTATTATTTCCACCAAAAGTAATATAATAATGGAAAAAATACCGGTGGTAGGACTCTGTCAAGCCTGCGGAGTCCGACTGGATGGGTACCACCCCCTTATCTATTTCTGCCGCCAAGCAACAATGATTGCATTGTTGTGTTCCGGTTGGAAGGATAAGGTAGCCAGCGCAATTACAGGCAAGAGGCATATCATCTTAGTCCTCACAGTGACAACGCACCTGCGGCTCTGTATTTTTGCTACCTAAAACCTAAGTGTATGAACTGTAGGTGTTATGGGCGACAGGTACTGCTTTCCATCAGGTAGTCTGTCTGCTCGTTTGTCACTGAATCTTATAAAAAAAAAAGTTAAGAAAAAACAAGCATAGTCAAAATCTATTAATAATTATTATTAGTACACTAGATAAAAAAGTCGCATCCCCATCGCACCATATCGCATACCTATAATAAATTAACGCCTTTATCAAGAATATACGAGTATCATAATCGATCGATATTGAGCGCTTATCGCATTTTTACCATTCTTAATTTTATTTTTTTCGATAAAATATCCATTTGTTGTTCTAATTTCGTATCAATAACAATTTTTTTCCACAAAATCAAAAATGGCAGACTTAACTTCTATGGTAATTTTTATGGCGCTAAATATTTTGATCTTCTGGCTGTTATATGGATTGCTTGTTAAGTACTTTGGTAAGTCAAGTTTTCTACTAAACAAAACTATGGACAAGTAGAAATTTTAGGGACATACGGTCATTTTTTTTAATATTCTGCATTAGTTGGACGCTAAATCAGTCTGTCTTTATGTATATTATATAGATATGTAGAGTATGTACTTAATAATTAAAAAAAAATACTGTGAAAACAATTTATGACATATTGTACTTTATATCAATATGGTAGTGTAATTGCGTTATCATATTAATTGCGGTAATTTTAAATGTGAAAAGTAAATGTTTTTTGTATCTTTGTTACTTCTGCATGCTTAAACCTTAGAACGGATTGTGATAAAACTGGCCCTTTAGCTGCATCTTAGACTAACACGCTTAGATACTGTCTTATACTTATATTATTTTAATAACATAATATTTTTTTCCGCCGTTTCGATAAGTATACGCTTCTTATATATCTATACATATAATAAAATTGTAACTAAGCCGAATTTCTACATTAAATATTTTTTAGAAAATCTTATTGAAATAGACATTATTATCGATACAGTGGTCGAACCTATAGTCTTTAGAAATTTTGGTTGTCTGTGACCGTGTCACGAGAAAAGCACTGAACAGATTTTGATGTAATTTGGTATCATGATAGCTGGTTATCCGGGTCAACACATATGATACTTTTTACTGCGGGAAAATCACACCATGCGCAAAAATCACGTCAGTCCGTCACTCCACGTCGTGGAAGACCGCCCACGTGCACCCGGTGCCCAAAAAGGGCGATAGATCAGATCCTTCGAATTACAGGCCTATTGCTATTACCTCTCTTCTCTCCAAGGTTATGGAGCGTGTTATTAATACCAAGCTCCTCAGATACCTAGAGGAACACGATTTGATCAGCGACCGGCAATACGGCTTTCGCCACGGTCGCTCGACTGGTGATCTTCTAGTGTATCTGACACACCGATGGGCTTCAGCCATCGAGAGTCAAGGTGAGGCATTGGCAGTCAGCCTTGATATAGCGAAGGCGTTCGATCGGGTCTGGCACCGGGGTCTTCTCTCGAAGTTGCCATCGTACGGACTACCCGAGGGCTTGTGCAAATGGATTGCCAGTTTTTTATCTGATCGGAGCATTAGAGTCGTCGTAGATGGCTGCTGCTCCGAAAAATTAGGTATAAACGCTGGCGTCCCGCAAGGTTCTGTACTGTCTCCAACACTTTTTCTTCTGCATATCAATGACTTGCTGTCTATTGATGGCATTCATTGCTATGCGGACGACAGCACTGGAGACGCCTCCTACACAGGCCGTGCAAACATTCCTCGTTCCGCTGTGGTAGAAAGTCGCGAACAACTTGTGTCTCAAATCGAGAGTATTCTTTCCAGAGTCTCCGATTGGGGTCGGGACAATTTAGTCCGATTTAACCCCTCCAAGACACAAGTCTGTGCGTTCACCGCTAAAAAAACCCCATTTACTGTGGCCCCTCAATTCCAGGGCACACCCCTAACCATCTCCAACAGTATTGGTATCCTTGGTGTCGACATCTCCAGCGACGTCCAGTTCCGAAGTCATCTGGAAGAAAAGGCCAAGCTGGCATCCAAAAAACTCGGGGTGCTTAATAGAGCGAAGCGGTACTTCACGCCGGGGCAAAGACTGCTTTTATATAAATCGCAAGTCCGCCCCCATATGGAGTACTGCTCTCATCTCTGGGCGGGTGCACCGGCATACCAGCTTGGGCCTTTTGACTCGGTCCAAAGGAGAGCTGTGAGAATTGTCGACGATCCAATACTCACAAGCGATATAGAGCCCTTAAGTCTAAGGAGAGATTTTGCGTCCTTATGTGTGCTCTATCGCCTGTATAATGGGTTGTGTTCCGAAGAATTGTTTGAAATGATGCCCACGGCCACTTTTTATCATCGCACCGCTCGCCATCGACAGGGAGTTCATGCCCACACACTGCATCCCAAATGGTCCCGTACAGTTCGTTTTCAGAGAAGTTTCCTCCCACGGACCATCCCGCTGTGGAATGAACTCCCTGCCGAGGTTTTCCCAGAGGGCTACAGTATGGGGTCCTTTAAAAGGGGAGTAAATAGGTTTCTGAAGGGTCGGCAACGCGCATGTGATGCCCTTGGTGTTGCAGGCGTCCATAGGCTACGGTAACCGCTTACCATCAGGCGGGCCGTATGCTTGTTTGCCACCGTCGTGGTATAAAAAAAAAAAAAAAAAAAAAAAAACTCTAATTTGACGTGAAAGAAGGACAAACAAACAAATAATTAAATAAACAAACAAACACACTTTCACATTTATAATATTAGTATGGATAATATGACTAATATACTACAGTGACGTCACTTAAACATATCTAAAAACGTCCATTCAATTATAAGCTCTGTAGTTCACGTAATAAAGCTTATAATATATAAATAAACAAATTTAATAACATTTATCAGTCAAATTATTCGCCTTATCAATAAATTATATTCCTTCATAGATAACAATAAGTTTAGCAAAAATAGTCTAATCTATATATTATCTGTGGGAAGTAAATGTTGTACGAGTATATTGCTTATTGCTTCAGCTGTTGTATTTTAAAGTGCTAGTGATGTATCCAGGGTATATGTTTTGGACGGTCTTGTTTCTCGTAGTGGTTATTTTATTGTTCGCTAATTATTTTAGTAAGTATATAATGTTTTAATTAATTTTACTTAATTATTTTTTGTTTTAGTTACTTTATATCATTAGTTTTAGTTACTTTATATCATATATAACACTATTAGTAATTACTAGCGATTTATCCTCGCTTCGCTCGGGTGCATCCCTAGGTACGTTTTAATTTCTTTTGAACAAAACCCTAATTCTTTTTCTAAAATAAAAGTATCCTAAGTTACTCCTTATAATATCAGCTATCTGCCAGTGAAAATCCCGTTAAAATTGGTCCAGCCGTTTCGGAGATTAGCCGGAACATACAGACAGACAAACATTTTAAAAATTGTGTTTTTCTTATAAGTACCTTATATAATTCCATATGCATTTAGTATAAAGCTGTTATTTTGACATTATAAACAGTTGCATTTTATCTATCTGTATAGATTATAGGTAATTAAGTACAGTATAAATTTAATTTTTAAAGTAAAGAAATGCAATATGTTTCTCAAATGTAGTGACATTTATGTCCTTTATCTATACATATAATAAAATTCTAACTAAGCCGAATCTGTACCTCAAATATTTTTTGGAAAATTTTATTGAAATAGACATTATTATCGATGCAGAGGTCGAATCTGTAGTTTTTAGAATTTTTGTCTGTCTGTCTGTCTATCTGTTACCGCATCACAGAAAAACCACTGGTGGGATTTTGATGAAATTTGGTATGATGATAGCTGGATATCCGGGTCAACATATAGGATACTTTTTAGCGCGGGAGATTATCTCATTCCCACGGGAATACACGCTATAATACAACCCAAAAAATATTTATGATCAGAATTTCTTGAAACTTGGTATTAATGCTCTTCAATACAATTAAATGTATGTGTTTTAGCGTTTTTTGAAATTTATCCCATAAGGAGATAAAATAAGGGATGAAAATTTGTATGAAACCTACCTTTTTATAGTTTTTTGTTCTAGTTTTAGCGCGAGCGAAGCCGCGGGTTTTGCTAGTGTAATATATTTCGGTACAATAATAACTACACGCCATACATCGTAATAACTATTGCTTTACTATTAACATTTTAAATTTAGATTTCTAAGAGGCATAACAAAAATAATTGAAAATTCAATTTTAGTAAAAAACATTGGGAACTTCTCCATTTTTTATTAAAATAAAAGATTTAATGAAAATAAATAAATCAATCATCACTAACGACACATAAACATATCTACAAAAATCTATTCAAAAAGAAATTTTATATCATAAACAATAGAGATTAAAATAAATAAACAAATGCGAACATTTAACTAAATTATCAGTCAAATTATTCACTTTATCAATAAATTTTGTTCTTTCATAGATAATAAGATAAGTTTGGCGAAAAAATAATTTAATATATAGTAATAAGTATTGTACGTACTTATTGCTTTGCACTAAAACAAAGTAGTGTTTTAGAGTTTTAGATATGTATCCAGCGCTTATATTTTGGTCAATTTTCTTTTTAATTGTGGTTTTTATATTATTTTTTAATCAATATAGTAAGTACAATTTTTTTTTATAACTCCCATGCATCTTTAAATACATAATGCAATTTGTTTTATGGATATACATATTTGATATAATAAAATTTATTACGTAGTGATTTTTAAAATATCGATTCAGTTTTAACGATTGATTTAGATTTTTTATAAAAAAATCGACACAAAGTTTTTTTATTTATATTATATGAATAAAGCTAATTAAAAATGGAGAATAAAAAATTGGAAACTTTTTTTAATTTGCTTCTTGTTTTTTTTTTTACTAATAGTATAAACAAAACAAATTCGTAAACAAAATAATAACATAGTAGGCAATATTGAATGTTATCTTATGTTTAATTACGTTTTAACGTTTAGCTGAAAAATGAGAAATATTCGCGCAGTAAAAAGTATCTTATATGTTAGCCAGGATAACTAACTATCATTATACCAAATTTCATCAAAATCTGTTAAGTGGTTTTCTCGTGATGCGATCACAGACAGACAGATAGACAGTTAAAAATTCTAAAAACTATAGATTCGGCCTCTATATCGATAATAATGGCTATTCCAATAGAATTCTCCGAAAAATATTTAATATACAGATTCGGCTTAGGATTTTTTTATAAGTATATAAGTAATAAATAGATTTTAACTTCAATCAAAAATTTCTCTACCCATTATAATATTCCTGTTTGATTAAATGTCACTTAATTCAAACACCCTTACAATGCCACTTGCATTTCTTTATTTAAAACATGCAATTTTCCTTGAAAGTCACTTGTTTTTAGCTTGTTTCTATATTTTCTCTTTGTTATACATACGTACGAGTTATATTTGACTATTTTTTGCCCGCGTCTGCGCTCCTATAGTTAGTAGTAGTAGTACTCAGTCCTTTTTAACGTGTTGAGAGGTACATACACACCCGTGTGTATGTTAACAATTAATTTCCCAGAAATTCGTACGGAGATGTTAAAGTCCCACTCTGCTAGGCACGGGTTCACTTCAATACGAGGGGTATCAAACCATAGTCCACCAAGCTGGCCACATGCAGGTTGGCTGACTACAAATGTCTTTCGAAAATTTACTGGATTCTCTCAGACATGCAAGTTTCCTCATGATGGTTTCTTTCATCGTAAGGTGAGAGGTTGTCGTGTTGAAAAACAACTCGCACTTGAAAATATCAGAGATGTCAGACCCGGGATTTGAACCCGCTTCACTTGGCTACCCAGGCTCGTTACCACTGGGCTAACACTGCATTACTACTCGCGTAGTTAACTTATGTATAATTATTTACTCTTTCCCAATGATAGCCTTTAACTTTCGTTATACGTTTTAACGTTTCAGAGATTAGCGCATTCTAACAAACAAAAACCAACCCCTACACACTTTATAATATAAAAGATATATTAGAGACATGACTTTGTTTCCTTCCGGCACATTACTAAGTACCTAACTCTATGCAGGTTAAATCTTTATCTCAAAAGTTGTGTCAAAAAAGCTCGTAGCACATTCCACTCATGAAGTATCTCTAAATAAAATATATCTATATAAATTTTATTTATTATTATTATTTTATTTATAATAAAGTAAGGTCCTCGATTATATATTAATATTATAAGCACTACATACATACATATATTAAATCAATGTTGGCGAACAAACTTACATTTAAAAAATCTTTAATAATAAGCAGGCATATTTTTAGAGATTGATTTTCAGTGATTTTTCTTATTGTCGCATTTATTATTTTTATCTTCTTCAAATATTTTTACGTCTAGAAATTTTCTTCAATATCAATCATGATATATTTGACATGAATCAACAAATTTGTCATAGAGTACAAGTAAACAGAAAAGTTTGATAGTTAACATTTTTTATTAAGTAATTATTCATTAGCAAAACCAATTACCTGTGGCATATATCAGTACATTAGTTTGCTAACTCCTGAAAAAAAAATGGCCACATTCTTTATGTAGATAAACATAGGTATAATTATCTATTTCTATTATCGATTGACATAATCGATAGAAAGAACAAAATTGATCCTAAAGCTTCTTAGACAAGATATCACTGTACAATCGTAAATAAGATAAATAAAAATCTGAAAAATTTATAGAAACTAGCGACTCACCCTCGTTTCGCTCGGATTCGTCCCTAGATTGGTTCCTCATACAAACTTTCGGAAATCATCCCTCAAGGGGATCCTTAAGGGATGATTTCCGGGATAAAAAGTATCCTATGTCCTTCCCAGGGACTCAAACTATCTTCTTAGTAAATTTCATCTAAATCGGTTCAGTAGATCCAAAGATTACCCCCTACAACCTCACAAACTCACAAACTTTACCTCTTTATAATATTAGTGCAGATGACATATGCATATAATAATTCTATGTCATATGGATTAAGTTCGTCATAATATTTTTTTAGATTTATACTATCATTTCGGATTTTTTCGCGAATTGATATTGTGTTTAAGCTTCTAGCGTTTCGAATGCTTTACATCAACCATGGATAGAGTTTCCCATGACCATGATTGCAGGGATAAAAATTAAAGAGTGCGTGTATGAATGTGTACACGCGCAAGAAGTAAAATTTCTGTAGGTTATCGTTACTGTTTATCAGATTCAATTTATGTTTTAAATAATTAGGATAGGTGCGATACTAAAAAAAAATTAAATAATATATTTTAGGCATATTACAATCATATATTTATAGAATATCATTTAAGGAAAGAATATAATATCATATATCATTTGTCAGACAATAACAACGGTTACCATGGCAACAATCGTTCGCCTCGCCCGATTTACACTATTCGTAACGCATTCACCAGCTTACCTCCCAAGTAAAGCTTGCATAAAAAAGTTTTAATTCAAAGACCGAGAAGATAGCTTTTTTAAGTTTGTCATTTCAGAACCATTTTCAAAATTTCTTTTCATATGCGATTGTCGAATGACATCTTGCCTTAGAAAATATCTAAAAATAAGACAAATAAATAAATGAGCCATGTAGAAACTGTACATAACTGTACACAAAACAAAAGAATATGCACATGTAAATACATCTTATTAAATCCTATGTAAGATAATCCAAGGAGAAATATCTTTTACATAATTGATTGGTACAAATAAAATTGAACCATAATTACATTATTATAAAGACTAAGAAAGGATATACAAAAGTTTTCAATATTGGAGACGACATGATAATATTTTTTTTGATAAATCTTTTCAATGCTAATATAAGATTTATTTCAATAGGAATACGTATAATAATGGCTTGTAGTGTGCAAACAATATATCTTGTAAGATATTCACACTGTAAGAGTTACTTTCAATTTATAGAACGAAGTGGATATAAAAACAACTCGAATAAATTAAATAAAATAAAAAAAAAATGAAAATTAAATAAAGTTAATTTGCTAATTTAAGATTAAGTTAAAACTTCAACAGTTTTTTTTCTAGAAAACCGTTCCAAGTTTTAGTCTTGACCTAAAATAGACACAACTTCCCAAATTTGTGTGTGTTAGTGTAAATTAATTGTAGTGTTTTAATATATTAAAATTCGTATTAATTATTTCAACTATGATTGCTGATCGCTACGTTCACACAGGGAGCAGTCTCACTGCTACCAACATTGTCTATATATCAGTGCTTTCAACTATTCTAGTGATGTCCTTCGTTATAATGTGCATCAAGGTTGCAGCAATAGGTAATCATTTAATTTATTTAAAGTAAAATCATAAATGAAACCAAGAATAAAACTAAGTTATGAAAAAACCAAGAATACCTATTAGGTAAACCTACCAGGTATTCTCGGTGTTTCTTTTGCTTTATTACTATTTATCTACTTAATTATATCAAGATTATGGATTTACTAAAAAAATGGGGATAAAAGTTATCTAATTAGTTATCTAATTAGAACCGATAAGTTACTAATAAATATATCTCAATTACTAGTTTTTAAATATTATTTTTTTGAGAATTTTATTGCAAGATTACCAAATCGATTCATAATTGGCAAAATATTTTGAATTCTTTGACTATATAACATAGCTTATGCCATGCTCCGGACCATAAACTATCTCATAAATTAAGTCGATCCGTTGTACCGTTGGTGCATGAAAGACTAACATTTATTATATTTTTGACCACACGTTTGGCTCAGTTTGCAGTGCACAGTTGTACTTGGTATGCTAGCGGTCTCGAGTTCGAGTCCCGCTGATGCATTAATTTGTGTAATGAGCACGAATGTTTGTATTGCAGTCATGGGTCTTTATATTTAAAATATGTATGTTATATATGTGTAGTACATCAACTATCTGGTATCCATAACACAAGCCTCGTAGCTTACCATGAAACTAGATGGTGCTGTATTCAATGTCCCAAAAAAAAAATGCTATCGCGGACTTTTCTAATTTTGCGTAGTTTTTAAGGGTTTACGATTTTCCCACTGAAACCATACTTTATATGTAGCCCTACAAGCTATCTTTCAGTGAAAGTTCCATTACGATAATTGGTTAAGCCGTTCTAAAGATTACCCTGGACACAGAGAAAGACAGCCAGACAGATATTTAAAAAAAAGAGGTTGTTTAGGTACTGGTATCATATAAAGAACTACCTATACGTACTTGAGAAAACATAGTTATTTTGAAATTACAAACAGAGACCTGCTTCAATTTTATTTAAATGTATAGATGTATAGATTACGATTGACTAATATTTTAAAATATTCAAGTTCTAGTAGTATAACTACTAGAACTTGAATATTTTATTTATATATTTACCTATTAACATAAAAATGGTGTCATCTTAAAATAAAAATTTAATAATAAATAGGTTTCTAAAGGGTCGGCAACGCGCATGTGATGCCCTTGTGTTGCAGGCGTCCATAGGCTACGGTAACCGCTTACCATCAGGCGGGCCGTATGCTTGATTGCCATCGTCGTGGTATAAAAAAAAAATTGCTTAATTAAATTACATTATGCATACGTTGTAAAAAAACCTGTATGTTTACATGTTCATGTTTTCTTGTGAGGATGACAAAGGGACATACAGCGTAACATATAACTTGCTTTTTTATTTGCATTGCATGGTACTTATTTTAAATATTTTGAGCTAATAATATAAGATACTTATGAAAATATTTTGTATTTATTTAATAGATATACATTGAAATGTTGTTTATGAGATTGGAATAAATAACAGTGAATTCTGCTATTGAAAATGTGTAATAAATTTGGTGCCTGCTACTTTTTTATAGCAATCATTTTGTTATCATATTTTATATGTTTTGCTTTATTTTTTATGTAGGTGCATTTTTCCATATGTAAACTTAAGCTATGTTATTAAAATAATTATTATTTAAATTAATTAAGTTTCCAGTACCAGTCATTAGAAAAAAATATCTATGTATAATGTATATATGTTTAATAAAGCATATGAACTTGTTTGGATCCTAGCTGCATCATGCGCATCTTGACTTCCATTTCATTCATTTAGTGACTATAATATAAATACTCTTCGTCTTACTAAATCTTATGTCTATATAATACCTCTGAGATATCTAACACCTTAGTCTCTCCCGTAACCATGATTGCATGAAGCATTCGAAACGAAAGGATAGTTTTATTTAAAATTCCCGTAAACCTTAGAAAGTATTAAATGTAATGTCTATTACATTATACTATTGGCTCTAGCTCCGTTAATATTATGACTAGGATCTGACCTAACAAATTTTACAGAGTAACTACTATTTTCTCTTGTAGAGTAGCAAATGTAACGGTATAAAATGTAGGTGTTGGTATTAATATGAAAAGAATATATATAAAAAGTAACCAATTAAGCCTATGAGATCTCTTATTATTAATAAATTAAGACTTACAACTTAAAATTATTATTAAATTAAAATATTCAAAACAAACAAATTAAATTATATATCTTTAGGAAAAATAATCTAAACAATAGTAAAAATTAAAAACCTCCATTTATTGTGCTGTTTAAAAAAGATTAACTACATATGACAGGCAGAAATGGTGACCTTAATAATAATTCGTTATATAATGCAACCTTTTAAGTATCACTGCTGCCCAGCAGGGCGGGCGGTAGCCTCAATATTAGGGGGTCCAGGCCATACTCTACACTATGGCCAAGTATACCTTTAAAAACTAGTTAGGTCTTCTAAGATAATATTTAAAACATCATAAATATTAAAAAAAATCCCCTGAATTTATTTAGAATATTAAAAAAACAGTACAAAGTCGAATAGAATTATGAGATATAAGATTACCAGTGATTCGTCAATATCTAAAATAAGATATGTCAATATTTGAAAAGATAAACGATCTTGAAATACTTTAAGACGATACCACTATCAGTTTACAGCAAATATCTATTAAAGTGGTTGTGTTTTAAAAATGAACAAAGAGAAAACACTGAGAGCCCCAAGGCCTCTAAATGAATAACGGCAAAGTGTACGACATTCAAATAATTTGCTTGAGCAATTTTTTGTGAGTGTCCCAAAACAAAGCGAAATTTCTTAAATCATTTGTTGAATCAAGTGATTTAAAGATTCTGATTTTTACTTGGATCAATAAATCTAAACGTGAAAATGCCACCAGTCTACGGTATTCCCAATTATGATTTTATTGAATCCGAAGAAGATACTAACAGTGACGACGATAAAACTGTTATAGGCATATCAGAAGTGACATTTTATTATTTGGTAGTGCTTGTATTTTTGTTCTTCATTTGGATACTAATATTCTTCTGTTTGAGGATCCTAACATTACGTATGTATTATTTACAGTATATAACACCTTTTTCAATAATCAAATAAAGTTTATAACTTGACTGAATTTGTAAATTAACCAATTTGACTATTCGTCTCTAGGAAACAAAATATATATAGTATATATATATATATATATATATATATATATATATATATATATATATATATATATATATATATATATATATATATATATATATACTATATATATACGGTCGAATTGAGAACCTCCTCCTTTTTTTGGAAGTCGGTTAAAAAACAAATCTATCCTACGGGAACCATACATTTTTCCGGTACAAAGTATCAGCATGCCAAATTTTACTAAATTAGATGCATAAGTTGTTGTGTGCTAAGCTGTATATGTTACTGTAGTTTTTTAACTATACCACTAAAACTACAAAAAAATCTCCAAAATGGTAGGTTTCATACAAACTTTCATCCCTTATTTTACCTCTTATAGGATGAATTTCGAAAAATGGTAAAACACTTATTTAATAACATTTATTTAATTATATTGAAGGGCATTAATATCAAGTTCTTTCAACGTGTTTTCCCATAAGAATGAGATAATCTCCCGCGGTAAAAACTAGCCTTTGTCACTCTCCAGCCCTCCAACTAACTCCACACAAAAACTCAAGCTAATCCGTCACTCTGTTTTGACGTGAAAGAAGGACAAACAAACAAACGCACTTTTACATTTATAATATTAGTATGGATATTTATATGTTGCGCATAGTACGTAATTGCAAAACTCATAGCTTGTCATCTTTCTATCTATTTCATAAATGCTCTAGATAAAGGACTGTTCGATTTGGAGATAAAAATATATCATAATATGAAAAATAATCAAATCGTACAATAATACCTAAGACAGTATGATATATATTTATTAAAAACAATTCTACATAGTCACCAATCTTTTCCTGTAGCCGAATTTAGATTGGGTTAAGTTTTAGTCCTACTCTCTCACTTTCTAAATTCATAATAATAATATATTATATTATTATTATGAATTTAGATTAATATTTTAAATTGTATTGTGTATTCAACCCTTTTTTTAACGTCCCACTGCTGGGCACGGGCCTCCCTTCAATACGAGGGGGATAAGGCCATAGTCCACCACGCTGGCCAAGTGCGGGTTGGCGGACTTCACATGTCTTTCGAAAACTTACTAAGTTTTCTCAGACATGCAGGTTTCCTCACGATGTTTTCCTTCACCGTAAGGCAATCATGTCAGAAATCATTCACACATGAAAATATCAGAGGTGCGAGAACCGGGATTTGAACCCGCTTCACTCGGTCTCCCGAGCAAGCGCGTTACCACTAAGCTACCACTGCCTCAATATTAAATTAACTACGTGTTTTACGTGTTTAACTACTGTATTAATTAATTTCGTGTTTAGTAGCTATTGCCGACTATTTACTTTAGGTTATTTACGTTACGTACCTACTCTTAAATCCATATATTGTTTATCATATAAAAGATAAAGTTTTTACTAAATATTAAAATAAAGATTTACTTTAATCGCTGAATAGATTTCGGTGAATATGAGCCAGGAAACTTTTTATTCTTGCCCCGCTTACCAAACATCGTCAAAGTCGCGAAGACAAACTTATGACATTTATGTATACAAATAAATAAAATTGAAGTGCAAAATAACATCTTTTTACTAAATGTATATGAAAATATATACGGTACCTACCTACTTATAAGAAAAAAAATACTATTTTTATAATTTTTGTCTGTCTTTTTGTTCCGGTTAATCTCCGAAACGGCTGGACTGATTGTGACGGGAACTTCACCGGCAGATAGCTGATGCTATAAATATTAACAAAGGCTATGTTATTTTAGAGAGTGAAAAATTAAAAAATTAAAACCCATGAAATTGTGTACAAATTCTAAGAGCGAAGCGATGGTAAATCGCTTGTATACCTACGTATAAAAGCCAGCCATTAGTCGTAATCTCATCATTGTACTTTATCGTAACACACGATATCAGTCATATGACTAGGTACATTATTTCAGTGTTCTGCTATTATTTGTTAAAACTAACGACCTGCCCCGGTTTCGCTTAATTATATCCTAATATCCTATAGGGACGGAATAAAACCTGCCCCGACCAAAAAATTGCGTCAATGCGTTTCTTTGTAAATGAAATAAAGATAAACGAGAAAAAATGTTTAAAAAAAGTATGACGCATTTATTATAAGTACGTTTTAAATAGATATAGGTATATAGGTAGGATCTTAAGGTACACTCGGAATAACGCTATTACCGATTTTTCTGTAGGCCTTATTAAGACATACGATTTTCTAGTACATTATTTTGATGTATGTCTTAATGTTTAGTCAGCGTTAGACATGTCAATTTCTAAGAACGACTTGATAGAACCATTTGTAGTATTTTTCTATGGGAATGAAAATTCTTCCTGTAGTTAAAGGTATCCTAAATGTTGACCCGAGTAATAAGTTATCACTACACAAAATTTAGTTAAAATCGCTTCAGTACTTTTTGCGTGAAACGCGCACATCGATTTCGCCAAATTAGTGGTTCATTATATGTATAGATTAGTGAGTGAGTAAGGTTTTATCTAAATAATATTAGCGCACTTGGTAAGCAGATTTTGTCCTTTAATAGACCTCGTTTAGTCGGAAAATTAAAAAAAGAATATCGATCTCTCATAAACAAGGCCATCTAGCATGTCGAATTAATACAATACTTGTATCCAGCCCTTCTAACATCCCATTGTTGGGCACGGGCCTCTGAGCCAATACGAGAGGGATTAGGCTATAGCCAGCCATGGTGGACTATAGTCCACCATGCTGGCCAAGTGCAGATTGGCGGACTTTACGTGCTTTTCGAAAACTTTTTAGATTTTCTCAGACATGCAAGTTTCCTCGTGATATTTTCTTTCACCAAAAAAAAGTGGTAATGATGTTGGAAATTATTTACACGAAAATATCAGAGGTGCGGGTCCCTGGATTGAATCCACTTCACTCGGTTACCTAAGCGAAAGCTTTACCACTGGGCCACCACTGCTTCACACAATACAATACTTAAGAATATATAAAATGAATAATAATGATAATATATAAAATACATGAAGGAAAATATCGTGAGGAAACTTGCATGTCTGAGAGAACCTAGCAACTTTTCGAAAGACTGTGAAATCCATCAACCCGCACTTGGCCAGCGTGGTGGACTATGGCATGATCCCCCTCGCATTAAAGCTCGTGTCCAGCAGTGGGACATTAAAAATGGCTGAATACGTATAAAATAAAATGTACCAAAGAATCATCCAGGTAACCGAAGCATCATCAGGTATCAAAATTGACCACGTACCGGAATTTTATAGAATGAAGTTGTAAAGTTGTCTTGACTGATTCGACATCGTGCAGATTAAAGCGGTGATACTGATGAAATGTTGAAACTGTAGGTACTGACATAGATAATTAATCTATAGGAAACGCTTTTTAAATTTAATGAGCTTCCGAAATACGGTCAAAGGCCAATATTCATTTAATAACTTAATATAATGTAATATTTTGACCAACTTTATATGTTCGTTAATTGTGAATTGATTTTTATATATTTTTACTACCTAAGTTATACCCCAAAGTGTCAAATATCACATACAATTTTATATATATTCATAAATATTTAAAGTACAATATACCTAACACTTTATTAGATTTACGCCAAAAATTGATATATAAAGAAAAAACTATCTTTTCGGATTTTTCCCATCTCTCCAGTGACCATGATAGCTGTAAAGCAGTCAAAATACAGTTTTGTTTAAAATTACAATAGGTATAACAATATTTTTATCGATTGTAGAATACGTCTTATCGAAGCAGCAAGATTTCGATTGACATCTATTTATTTAAATGCAAAAAAATTTATTTAAATGCAAAAAAATTTACTGGTGGTAGGACTCTGTCAAGCCTGAGGAGTCCGACTGGATGGGTACCACCCCCTTATCTATTTCTGCCGCCAAGCAACAATGATTGCATTGTTGTGTTCCGGTACGAAGGATAAGGTAGCCAGCACAATTACAGGCAAGAGGCATATCATCTTAGTCCTCACAGTGACAACGCACATGTGGTTCTGCATTTTTGTTACTTAAAACCTAAGTGCATGAACCGTAGGTGTTATGGGCAACAGGTACTGCTTTTCCTTCAGGTAGTCTGCCTGCTCGTTTGTCACTGAATCTCATAAAAAAAAAAAAAAGTATTGGCTATGGCTTAATATGCGTACGTGAAAAAGTCCACGATATTCATATGACTTATCACAGTTCTACGTATTTTTGAGATTTCTATCGTGTTTATTCATATTTTTTTAATTATAGGTAAATGCATTTTCCTTTCAGACATTTAAAAAAAATGTTGTGAATGATTAATATGTGATGAAATTCGTTAGAATTCATGTAATTGGAATATATTAATAATCATGAGTAATGCTATAAATGCAACAAAACGTTTGTTTTGTTTGTAATTTTTGATCTGGATAGTGTTGGGCTTTTTCTTCTTTTGGCTTATGAGGTCCCTCCCGAAGAATATAAGTATAATGTGATCTATGGGAATAAATTAATAACTCACGTATGTACGTATATGAAGTTTTAAGTACATACAAGCGGCTTACCCTTGCTTCGCTCGAATGCGTACCTGGGAACCTTTTGTATTTTTAATATTATTTTCAATGTACAAAACTGTATCCAAATCCGTTTAGCCAATTCACAGTAAAGGAGTAACAAACGTACAAACATACACACTTTCGCATTTATACTAAGTGTCATAATTTATTAACAAAAAATATTTTCGATTTTTTAATCGTAAACATTTTTGTTTTGGTTAGCCGTGGTTTAGGTATTTTATGTCTTCCTATTTACGCGAGTTATTGACATTTTAAATAAAACGATTTTTTAATTTTTTTCGTGGATTTATTTTGAATTTTGGTTCTTACCTATCAAAAATACAATCATCATTGGCGGGATCCAAAAATCAAAGTAAATCCGCGATAAAATCCGTAAACATAGTTTTATTTAAAAAAAAAGGTGTAGATAAAGTTTAGATTCATAAAATTAAAGCTCAAAGTTAAGCAAAATTAAATTTTATTTAAAAAAAATATGTCAAATTAACCTACTGCTATAGACACCCATTTTATAGATAAAAAATATTAATTAAGCCTTACTCCAACTGGGTCAACATTATCAAAATTGGAGTAATAATACCTGAGAATCATATAAAAATAAGATTACTAGTTATTTGGGTCTGCATTGACGTCATTTCGACCTAAAGAACCATAGTAATCCACTTCATTGTTGTAGTAATCTACGCGATAAAATACAATACTATATAAATACTTTAGTCACTATCGTTTGTTTATTACTCGCAGTGCACTTCACGTTCAAACGTAACGTTAACGAAATGTTCCAAAAGATAAAGACATTTAAACGTAAATCATAGTAAATTAAGTATAATACGATCTTTTTTGATATTTTTAATTTAATATATATAAAATAAATGGAATCTTTCAATGGATCTGTGATAAGTGATGTGGATAATGGTGATAGTTCAAATACGTTTGTTACTTTTATGTGGTACCTTAGTTTGTCGTGCATTTGCGTTTTGTTCACAATTCTCGTTATAGCGGCAGGACGACTCATACAAATAGGTATCTTTTTTTTTTATGTTGGGACATTAACACACAGCACCATCTAGTTCCATGGTAAGCTGCGAGGCTTGTGTTATGGATACCAGATAGTTGATACACTACATATATATATATATATATATATATATATATATATATATATATATATATATATATATATATATATATATATATATATATATATATCATAACTTTAAATACATACATATTATAAATATAAACACCCATGACTGGAGTACAAACATTCGCGCTCACACAAATGAATGCCCCCAGCGGGACTCGAACCCGCGACCGCTGGCACAGCAAGTAGGGTCACTACACGCTGAGCCAAACGTGTCGTCATCTTAATATCTCAATACTTTGAATAACTTATTAAAGAAAGTGTTAAAACTGAGAAAAAATATATAAGAAAGCTCTATAGACGACTATATACGTCGTCTCAATGCTTTTTTTTGTCCAAACTACCAGTTTACCGACAGAGTTTTTAATACAGATATTGAACTTAAATATCAATTCTACTGCTATAAAATACACATTTTACTTTTAAAAAGCTAAAAAGATGTATTTTATATATAAATGTATATAATATGTATGTATATAAAACTTAGAATTAAAGTTTTGTTTTTGACATAGGGGAAAAAACTCTACTGTAAAGTACAACAAGTATTGGTACTTTGAAAAATAAATTTATGAACGACTCTATTATTGCAATATTAAAGAAGCTTTTCGATTTTTTTTTACAAACAAGTTAAAATACATGTTTCACAAAAAATATATTGTATCTAGCGACTCACCCTAGTTCCGCTCGTGTTCGTCCCTATCTACATTTTAACTTTTAGTATAGGTTACTCGGGTAAAAAGTATCCTATATGTTGACCCGGATAACTAACTATCATCATACCAAATTTCATAAAAATCCCTCCAGTGGTTTTTCCGTGATACGGTAACAGACAGACAGACAGACAGAAAGACAGGCAGGCAGACAGGCAAACAAAAATTCTAAAAACTATAGATTCGGCCTCTGCGTCGATAAGAATGTTTAATGTACAGATTCGGCTCAGTTAGAATTTTATTATATGTATAGATAATTATGTTTTAAAAGAAGAAGAAAAATTATTATTTAGTCTTTAACTTTCAAACTGCCTTTTTTTCTTTTTTACTGTTTTATTCTTAATCCAACCACAACTTTAAGTGTGAGCAAATTTGATTTAAGCTTACTATCGAAACTGTTCATATCTAATCTTGTTTTAATCAATATTTATTAAGTACTTAGTCTTTATATTATACTAGTGACAAGTAATAATAACATTTTTTACAACTATTTTGTTGTTTTTGTTGATATAACTGATAGGTAGTTTTCATTTACTATAGATACCTAATCAGATATTTTTGAAGTCAGTGCCAGCCGACGCAAAGCAAAGCAAATCTATTTCGATACGTATAAATAAATCACAAATTGATGTAAAAAAAACATACATACAGATGAACACAGAACCTCCTCCTTTTTGGAAGTCGGTTACAAATGAGGTACATTTAAAACTAGTTATTCCACCCCTTAGGGTGGAATTTTATTTCAAATTTTTATACCTTACATCACCATTGGTGGTGCAACGGGTTTATTAAAAGGAAATTAGGGAAATTGACCCACATTTGACAATGATATCGCGTAACGTACACATGAAGAGATAAATCGAGTACCTCCTTTTTTAATTGCTATGTTATGAAGTCAAACTAATAAACCGATAAACATAGGTACACATATACATAGGTTACATTTACGTCATTTTTACGTTACAAGTATGTTGAAATTTCATTTTTTTCGTTTTGAACGTGTCAAATATCTTTTAAGCTAATTTTGATAATAGATATGAATAATTAAAGCCTAAGAAGGAACAAATTTATATCGTTTTTATTAACCTATTTCCAAAAGGGGAGAGCGGGAGGGAGGGGATCTATGTTTGTCTCTATGTATGTTTTTAATGCTTCAAAAATATATTTATTTGTTCAATAAAAACATTGTAAGAAGCTAAGCTAACAATTTTGCATTCAGTAAAAGTCATTATTATTATAAACTAGCATTGCCCGCGGCTCCGCCCGCGTTCAAATGACCAAAAACCAAATTCTTAGATTTTACATATTAGTATACTCTTACATTACAGTTTTTGTATTTTTTCTCAGAAATGAGATTTTTTCCCGCGGTAAAAAGTATCCTATATGTTGACCCGGATAACTAGCTATCACCATACCAAATTTCATTAAAATCCCTCCAGTGGTTTTTTTTGTGATGCGGTAACAGACAGACAGACAGACAAAAATTCTAAAAACTAGATTCGGCCTCTGTATCGATAATAATGTTTATTTCAATAAGATTTTCAAAAAAATATTAATGTACAGATTCGGCTTAGTTAGACTTTTATTATATGTATAGATAATGTATCATAATATGATAAGCCTTAACATAACTTTATAAATTTTATCCTATCTGTAGGGGTGATGACTCGTGATATTTTATTTCACGAAATCATGTTGTTGTCAGCCCGTGTTAACACCCCACTGCTGGGTACGAGCCTCCCTTTAATGCGAGGGCGATTAGGCCATAAGCCCACCACGCTGGCTAAGTGCGGGTTGGTTGGTTCTAAAACTTGCAAGGTTCTCTCAGACATGCCGGTTTCCTCACGATGTTTTCCTTCACTGTGAAATGATTCGCACATGAAAATGTCAGAGGTGCGAGACTCGGGATTTGAACCCGCATCACTCGGTTTCCCAAGCGCTCGTTACCATTGGGCTACCACTGCCTATTATCACGAAACGAAACAATCTTATAATTCAATATTTTTGTTAATTCATTCTTCATATTTCTTTCCAGGACAAAAGACTCGCAGCACGCAGCAGAGGCGAACGTACATGGGCTCTCGGCAACGGCCGTCAGAAATTCAGGAGCCTACAATCTTCGTCAGTCCTGCCAACTTGCCACCACCGCCCAAATATGGTGAGATATGAGAATAATAATATTAAATATACGGAATATTAAATATACGAAACTATTATAATTTCGTTATGTCCGTCTGTTGGTATGTCACAGCCATTTTTCACGATGATTATTAGAGATATATGTTACTTGATAAATAGGTTTCTTATGTAAATTACCAAACTATTTTGCAATTGAATAACGAAAAATGAAACCATCGTTGACTGACTTCAAATAAATAAAGAAGGCTTCAATTCGGCATGTATTTAGTGTAGATATAACTTAATATTATCTATGATTGATATTCGATTCTATTGATTTTTATTGATTTAAAATTTAAAAAAAAACAACTATTAGGAAGTTTTGATATATGTTTATTATTGAGTATTAACTAATAAATCACAATTCTGTATGATATAGACAATAAAAGACAAGATATTTATTAGAAGTTTAATCTATTTATTTTCTTCATTACAGAGGCGATGGCGCCGCCAAGCTACGAAGAGGTAGTGGGCATCCACTATCCAAACTATCAACCACATATACAACCGATCACACAACCATTATCAACTGCTCTCGCTCAAAGTTCCTACACTGAAAGTGGTCGTTCTTGTAACGAAAACACCATTGGTAACAGTAACACAACCGAGAACGCCAATGCAGTTGGTAACAACAGCGGTAACACTTCAGTTCCCCCATCAACTGTCGTACCTATTATTACTGACAACCGAACGACGGTCACGGTTCCATCTTCATGAATTTAATTCGGTTGTTCAGATTAATAAAATGCTAGTTCGGTTCGCATTTAACGGGTTAAGTACATAAATATTATGTACTATTTATGGCCCCCCATAAAAACATTTTAAAATTTTTACAAAAGTCTATTTATATATAAAATAAAAAGTTTCATATATAAATAGGTTTTAATGAACATTGCTTATTTCTTTGCACATATATTTTAATATAGAAATAAAGCAATTCTATTTTTGTATGTAAATATATTGAAAATTGATATCACTAAAAGTGTAACATGAACAAGTAATATGAGATTTTTTAGTAATAATTTTCAGTCTCAGAGGACGTGACTGTTTATTTTTACGTTTTAAAAACGATGGCGTTATGTAATTTATAATATTTACGTACCTGTAAGTATATCATGTTATATTTGTAAAATATATTTATTAAAAATATTTATAAATACACGATTAGATATAAGGAATGCTTCTTTTATTTCACACTGTTTTAATAAAATCATTTTAAGAAAAAATATTATATCCAACCTTAACCCATACTTAATATAATAAATGCGAAAATAACTCTAGTCTGTCTGTCTGTCTCCGTTTCACGCTTAATTCGCTGAACCGATTTAGTTGATATTTGGTATGGAGATAGTTTGAGACCCTGGGAAGGACATAGAATAGTTTTTATCCCAGAAATCATCCCTTAAGGGGGTAAAAAGGGCGATGAAAGATTGTATGGGGAATCATGTCTCAAGTAAATAATATACCTATATATTTTTTTTATTTTTAAAGTAGGTACTTTCTTTTCTATACATATGTATGTACATATATATAGTTTATTCTGTACTAACTGTGAAAACGTGCCTAGGGATGAACGCGAGCGAAGCGAGCGTGAGTCGCTAGTTTTTATATATAAAATTCCGATGAGAGAGTATAAGTCTTTTCTTCCAAAAGGGCTGGACCGATTTTGATATTTTACTTTTGTATACTTATGGATTTTCCTGTATGGTTTTTAGCTATGTCTCATTGGGCATGGTACTTTCCAATGATCCATATCCAGATCCATAAGTTTTATTTATGATTGTAGATAAAATTGAAATTTGAACAGGATAACATCCGAGTTGCTGCAACCATGAATTAAAATTTCTTCTATATGTAATCTGTGCTTTTCCTAATAATTAGTGATAATAAAATAAAAAGGTTTTTATTATTACAAACAGAACAATAAATACATTTGACGACACGTTTGGCTTAGTTTGTGTCTACTTGCTGTGTCAGCGGTCGCGGGTTCGAGTCCTGCTGGGGGCATTAATTTGTGTGATGAGAACGAATGCTTGTACTCCAGTCATGGGTGGTATTGCTATCGTGTTAAATAATTTCAAAAATATAAAACAATTTAGCCCTTTTTGAAGTCAGTTCAAAATAACATTTAGACAGTATTTAAGCTGTATAAAAAAGTAAGAATTATAAGTATCATTTCGCAACGGAATTTGAATTTTGATCGAACTATATTTTAGTATAGATAATTTTCTGAATTAATAATATTTAGAATATCTATGATATTTTAACCAAAAACTTTGGAGCTTTCATTTCTACGTGTTCGTACAAATCGAGGGTTAAGCTGTTGCGAAGTAAATATAAAGGAGTAATACATATAGGCCACTATTTGACACGTCGTGCTTATTTCTTCAAATCAATACTTGTTGTACTTTACAGTGTAGAGTTTTTACTTCAATATTAAAAACAAACTTTTATTCCTAAGATTTCTATACATAAATAGAAAAAATACATTCCTTGGCTTCTTTATGTAAAACTAGCGACTTACCCTCGCTTCGCTCGAGTGCGTCCCTAGGTATGTTTTAATATCAGTTATTTGCCAGTGAAAGTCCCGTTAAAAATGGTCCAGTTTAGGAGAATAGCCAGAACAAACAGACAGACAGACAAAAATTTTAAAAATTGAGTTTGACTTATAAGTACCGTATATAATTCCATATTCAATTACTATAAAACTGTTATTTTGACATTACAAACAGACACTTCAATTTTATTTATCTGTATAGATTTGTATTTTATAACAACAAAATTGACATTCAAGTAAATTATACTGTTTTAAAAAGTCTTTCGGTGAATTAGTCGCGTCTAGAAATAAGCACTAAGATGATCACTTATTTTTTTTTTATGGTACTCAGTGATAAACGAGCAGACAGGCCTACCTGATGGAAAGCGATACCTGTCGCCCATAACACCTACGGTTCATGCACTTTTATGTAACAAAACTGCAAAACCGCCGGTACGTTACCACTGTGAGGACTAAGATGTTATGCCTCTTGCCTGTAATTGCGCTGGCTACCTTATCCTTCAAACCGGAACACAACAATGCAATCATTGTTGCTTGGCGGCAGAAATAGATAAGGGGGTGGTACCCATCCAGTCGGACTCGTCAGGCTTGACAGAGTCCTACCACCGGTACAGAGTCTTCCCACCGGACCTATATATACCTATATGTTGGTACTCAAGCGAAGTCAGAGTAAGTTGCTAGTAAAGCAAATAAATATTATACGAGTAATTATATTACCATAAACTAAAGTTTAACGTTCATATAATATACATACGTACTTAATACTAAAATTGCGTAGCAATTTATTAAAAATGACCTTATATAATGCTATTAACATTTTTGTATAAACGCGCTTGCTTTGAAGAAAACTCGCTTTAATTTAATAACTTATAATTACACATAAATGAAAAGTTTTAACAAATTTCTGTTTGCTAATATTGCAAATTGTAAAATTAATATTAATGCGAAAATTTGAATGTGTGTATTTTTTTTTATGATATTCAGTGACAAACGAGCAGACAGACCACCTGATGGAAAGCAGTACCTGTCGCCCATAACACCTACGGTTCATGCACTTAGGTTTTAAGTAACAAAAATGCAGAGCCACAGGTGCGTTGCCACTGTGAGGACTAAGATGATATGCCTCTCGCCTGTAATTGCGCTGGCTACCTTATCCTTCATACCGGAACACAACAATGCAATCATTGTTGCTTGGCGGCAGAAATAGATAAGGGGGTGGTACCCATCCAGTCGGACTCCTCAGGCTTGACAGAGTCCTACCACCGGTATAAATGAAAAGTTTTAACTAATTTCTGTTTGCTGATATTGCAAATTGTACAATTAATATTAATGGGAAAATTTGTATGTGTGTATGTTTGTTTCACGTTGAAACAGCTGAATGTATTTGAATGAAACACACAAAAGGTGACACTACCTGTTCCTGTTTAACGCTATAAATAGAAAAAGCACTTAGGGACGTTTTATCATTCATTAATTAACACAGGCATGTCATAACTTGTGGACATAATTTAAGTAATTTATATAAGAGATAATAAAATCACTTCCTTCCGTTTCAAATTTTAGGCCATTATTGACACGATTATTTTTATTAGCATTTAATTTAAAATATTTGTGTATAATTACATGTGACCTCATACATTTTATTTTTATTCGATTTTTTATTATGTATAATAAATAGAAGTTTATGTATGCCTGTTTGTCTGGTTATATGTATATATTTATATGTATTAAGACGAAATTACAAATATACTTAATTATATATACAAAATTTAATTACAAAATATATTTCCTACTACTAAGCTTTTGGTATGTCAGTCAGATTGGCACTTGAGCGTAAATATTGAGTATTATAATACTGTAGTATTTAAATACTGTAACTTTACATTTCCCATTTTCCTTTCTGAATTAACGATTTAAAATTGAATATTCTTAATGAAATTAATAATTTTACAAACAAGTTTTAAATGGACTCACCACTTTATCGTTTAACGCCCGACTTAATTACGCACAGCATGTAAATAGTGTAATTGCATGCGTTTTATGTAAATGATCGCTTGGCGGTATGTATGCCGATATCCAAGTAATTACAAGTCCTTATAGAGCTATGACATTTTTTTATTGACATGAATCACGTTGGACATACACTGACTGGGTATGGCATGTTTAAACTCGGGACAACTATAAAAAATATAATCTATAATCATATTATAATGAGTAAATATCTTTCTTAGATTTACGCGAATATTTTGAAGTTTTAAATAAAATTATCTTTTCGGTTTCTTTTTGGGGATTTATTTTGCTTTACAGCTCTCCTTCGACCGTGACCGCTTTACAGCAGTAAAGCATTTGAATGTATTGTATTCAGCCCTTTTTAACGTCCCACTGCTGGGCACGGGCCTCCCTTCAATACGAGGGGGATCAGGCCATAGTCCACCACGCTGGCCAAGTGCGAATTGGCGGACTTCACATATCTTTCGAAAACTTGCTAGGTTCTCTCAGACATGCAGGTTTGTTTACGATGTTTTCGTTCACCGTAAGGCAAGTAGTAATCATGTTAGAAATGATTCGCACATGAAAATATCAGAGGTGCGAGACCCGGGATTTGAACCCGCTTCACTCGGTTTCCCAAGCGAGCGCGTTACCACTGGGCTACCACAATAGATGAGAATCATACTTGATTTCTTGTAATAAAAAAAAGCTAAAAAAATACGTTACTATACTGCTAACTAACTGCCTATAAGCATTCGAATAGATAGTTTTATTTAAAAAGAGGAAAGATCTGTTTGTTTATGTGTAATCGATATACTACAATGATTGAACAGATTTTAATAATCCTTTCACCACTGGAAACTTAAGTTATCCAAAAGTAACATTTAAGACTACATAGTTATAGTAGAATAGATATTAATAAATTTTAGCCTCAAATATTAATTTTTATACATTTACCTTTATCTATATAGATAAATAAAATTGAAGTGTCTGTTTGTGACTTCAAAATAACAGCTTTTTACTAAATACGTATGAAATTATACATGGTACTTATAAGATAAACAAATTTTTAAAATTTTGGTCTGTTTGTTTCGGCTATTCTTCGAAACGGCTGAATTGATTTTGAGGGGTCTTTCACTGGCAGAGAGCTGATTTATGTGGAGTAACTTAAGCTAATTTTATTTAAAAAAAGAAATAGGGTTCCGCTCAAAAAAATTAAAACGTACCGAGGGACTCACCCGAGCGAAGCGAGAGTAAGTCGCTAGTTATTATTATAAATACTATAGTTTATGCGTATCATAATGATTTAACTAAAGAACTGATACAATTGGCCTAACCTGGTCAATTGTAATCGCTGCATATTGAACAGCTAGAGTAGGCCACTGAAATCTGTAGCCATAATACTGCAGGATTTGCTTAGGGGTAGACTCCACAATTTCATCTCGGCCTAGAAATCTAATGACTTTACGTGCTCTCCAAGGCTCAGGCGTAACAACGCCAACTTGCCAACTCCAGATTGAGTTAAACTCATGTTTTCTGTATTGTACCCGGAAATCGAACCCAGAACCTCCAGATCTGCAGCCGTGATGCTAGTCACTAGACCATCGAGGCGTTAAAATAAATATATCTATCTTATTCAAAGTATAACGTTATATTATGCGGCTTATTTAGGTTGATCGTGAAAAAACTTGTACACCTCAGTCGTGTATATAAATAGAACATTGCAATAGCTCAATGATATTCATATTGGGTTTCAATTGAAGGTAACCACTTCCTTCTTGCGGTTAGATGTGACATACAGACAGATTGAGAAAATGTTTACAAATTATATAATTACCAGCGATACACTCTAGATTCTCGCAGACTAACAAATTAGTAATTTATCATACTTAGTTTGTTGATAGTCTAATATATGTTAAAATCTCTCTCTCTGTCTGAAATGAAATGAATTTTTTTCTCCTCTGTTTATCAACCATTTTTTCATTTTTTTCAATTTTTTGGTTGCTATTGACTAGTTTTAGTGTTATCAATAAAAAACAAATATGGTCGAATTTCGACTACGGGGCGAATACTAGTTAGAATAAAAACACTTTAATGCATCTTGTTGTTTGTGTTTGTCTTGTAATGCATCCTATCACCTCATTAAATTTATAAATGCGAAAGTTTGGATGGGTGTTTGTTACTCAATCACGCCAGAACGGCTGAACGGATCTGGATAAAATTTTGGCACAGAGATAGATTATAGTCTGGAATAGTAAATGGGTTACTTTTTATCCCGAAAAAATGTACTGTTCTCGTAGGATAGATTTGTTTTTGTTTTTCACAGAACAAGGGATCGATTATCACATACTGTTCAATATTTTTTCCCTGATTTTTAAATGATAGGCGGATGGCGGAAATATAACAGTGCTTTATCTATTTAAAGACAAAATAAATATTTGTATTCAAAATTCATTCGATAATGGTATTACAGAAATTCATTTCTTATCAAAGACTCTACCACCAGTATGGACAATATAATGAACACAATAATTGACTAATCAAAAAAAAAAATTAAAGTCTTTTCAATCAAATGACAAAATCATTCCATGATATCTTATAATACTTCCCATACAAGTACTGATGTTGGCCGGGAAAAGACTGTTAAATTAATAAAAAAGTAAAATAAATATAATTTCAATATTTAAAAGAGCAACTGTTGAGTTTCTTGCCTGCTCTTCCCATCGGAACTGCTTTCCGAGCCGGTGGTAGCTTCCTTACGAACTGACTACTCTCACGCTTACATTAAATTGACGATTCAAAAGCACTTGTAATAAGTCAAATTGAATAAAGTTTATTTCATTTCATTTCAAAAAAACCGTCATCAACCATCCAGTCAAAAATAGACGAGTTTAGTATTCTTGCAATAATTCTACGTGATAGCCCAAAATCAATGAATATATCAGGATATATTGAAATTTCAATGAAAAAGCTACTCCTAGATAATGCTTACTAGTAAAAGCAAGTAAAACAAGACCAAACGCTGAGTCTGAGGTAACGTCTGATTTTAATTCAGGAATAATTTTTTAGCATGATTTCTTGCCAATGCCAAATGCAAAGCCGAAAGAATCTAAATGATTCACGAAAAACGTGTGAAGTCCGCCAACTTAGCTTGGCCAGTATGGTGGACGGACAAAAGACTAAACCTACTCGTATTAAAGGCGGACTGTGCTCAGCAGTGGGACGTTAGCAAAGAGGGATTGAATTAACTGAATACTGCCTATATTTAAATAGTCAAGACAAAACTGTGTCGGCTCTGTTTGTCATCGGTTTTTCTTTTTACTGTTGAAACTTTATCGACATGCTTTATTGCTATCATTAAAATTTTTTTACATGTATTCAGCACTTTTTAACGTCCCACTGCTGGGCACGGGCCTCCCTTCAATACGAGGGGAATCAGGCCATAGTCCACCACGCTGGCCAAGTGCGGATTGGCGGACTTCACATGTCTTTCGAAAACTTGCTAGGTTTTCCCAGACATGCAGGTTTCCTCACGATGTTTTCCTTCACCGTAAGGCAAGTGGTAATCATGTTAGAAATGATTCACACTTGAAAATATCAGAGGTGTGAGTGAGACCCGGGATTTGAACCCGCTTCACTCGGTTTCCCAAGTGAGCACGTTACCACTAGGCTACCACTGCCTATAAAAAAAATTTTTACATATAGATACGTAAATACTGTGCATATATATATGTTCAAATTTTCAAAAATGATTATGGTTGAATTTCGACCACTGGATAAATACTAGTTGTTATAAATAAAACGAAAGTCACAGAATACTAATAAATATATAAAAATAAAAATGGCCTGTATTTCCTCTGACCTTTCTATATAAAAATTTAAAGATGAATTAAACTACATTTTTAACTAATTTTTTGCTAATATGTATTTTATATCAACTACCGGGTCAGGTTGCCTTGGTACATAGGCCTCCTCAAATTCCTTAAACATGTGCCTATCCAGCGCTGTCCTTCTGCAGCCCTTAGGCAGATTGTCCTACCATCTTTTAATCTGTCTCCCTACGTCTTTTTCCATTTTCTACAGAATACTGCTGAAACGAAAACGTACATATGTATAATATATAATGCGGACGAATCCGTAGGCAACAACAAGTTATGTTAAAAATTGTAAAACGTAATTATATTTAATAAACAACTAACAATATGTCCTCATTAAAGATACATGTAATACATATTGCAACCTTCACGCGATTTATAAGTACAGTGTTTTGCTGTAGTGTGACTATATGTTTTGATGATCTTAATACTTTCTTAGATTTACGCGGATATTTGACATTTTAAATAAAACTATATTTTCGGACTTTTTCGCGGATTTATTTTGATTTTTGGTTCACAACGTTTCGAATGCTTTACAGCAATCATGGTCTCTCCCGTGACCATAATCGCTGTAAACCATTCGAAGTGTCGGAAACCAAAAATCAAAATAAATGCACGATAAAATCCGAAAAGATAGTTTGATGATCTTGCTAAAATAGAATTTTTCTATTTTATGCTTTGTATGGGTTATTATGTTGTTACTGACGCCTGCTATCTTCTCACAGATATAAAAAAATTAATAAAAAATAAATTAATTTAAACAATAAAGAAAAAGCCATGTAATTATATGTTTAAATATGTTTTTGTGGAGCATAATATAAATTTCTAAGTTAAAGAGTCGGTAAGGTTTACATTGTTTCCCCTATCAAGCACGTTACCACTTGACTACCATAGGGTTATTAATATATAAATTATAAAAAAAAAATCTTTTAAAATATAATATGGTCACCATAAACTGTTATCACGAGATAAATGAAGGTGACAAGCAACTTTGATTCAGGTGCATGTATCCGTGATAATAACGTACACAGTCTCTATATTTTATTATCTATGTTTAACCAAATTATAAGTTTTATATAATAAAACCCTGAAGATTGAATTGAACCCTGAAGCGGATTCAAATCCCGGTTCTCGCACCTCCGATATTTTCATGTGCAAATCATTTCCAACACGATTACCACTTGCGTTACGATGAAGGAAAACATCGTGAGGAAACCTGCATGTCTGAGAGACTATGGCCTGATCCAATCGTATTAAAGGGAGGTTCGTGCCCAGTAATGGGACGATAACAAGGGCTGAATAAATGCAAACCCCCAACCGCACGTACATACGTAAAAATTTGAAATTTGAAGAAAATACTATATACTAAAAAGAATATCCTAGGGTTTGGAGAATGTGTTATTCTCCTACCACGAAAAGAAATTATATAAATTGTATTGAAATGACTTTTAATCCTCAGATCAACTCCTTCCAATTTGACATTAAAAAAATTAACCAAGGTTGAAAGTGAATAGAATGGTAAAATAACTCCAAAACAGACTAAGCCGAGGGAAACAATATATTTTATGAAAGTAAGCCATCATATTTGATAATAACTGTCAATTTACTTGTCAATAAAACAGGCTATTATAACAATTAAGGGCCAGGTCTTATAAATTGAGACTATTCAATAACACTATGTACAATTAGACTGTTTATTAAAATTGTTGTATGGACTATATAATTGTAGCAGTTATTACATTATGCAGTGTCTTGAACTTAAATAAGTTTAACCTCGATAAGTCAAGTATAAATCGATAAAGGTACACTGACTTTAATCGATTTAAGAACTTAAATATACCACCCCTAAAGGTATGGTAGAAGGAGGTTTCTAAAATATCTGTTATATTACATACTTACCCGCAAATAAAAAATAACTAAACGGTGGTTTTCATTTAGAATAGATACTTAATCAGATATTTTCGAAGTCGGTGTGCTTTGATTTTACCTAATGAAAATGTTAACAAACGCACTAGTCGCCGCTACAATTTTCGAAAGTTCTCCTCGATTTCTCTGGGATCCCATCATCAGATCCTGGTTTCCTTATCATGGTACCACTCTTGGGATATCTCCTTTCCAACAAAAAAAGAATTATCAAAATCGCTTCATAAACGACGAAAGAATCCCCGAAAAAACATAAATATATATGGTCGAATTGAGAACCTCCTCCTTTTTTTGGAAGTCGGTTAAAAAAATACAGGCTAATTCTTTTTTTAAGTCTGTATTTTCTTTTAAGGTATTTTAGAACATATTTCTCCCTGAGTAAATTATCTCATTGGGAAAGAAAAATTAACTGCACATAAGAGCACTCTATATACATTCCAATTTCTAGCTTCGGTGGTACGTATAAGTGCCAGTATAGTATACTGTGGTATAAGCAAATATAAGTAATAAGTATAGTAGTTTTGAGATACTCGTATTATTTCTTTTGATATTATGTACTTATAAAGATTTAATTTTTAGTTTATCCAATTTTTCTATTGTAGAAAATAAGTTTAATTTTCCACATAGCTTTATGTGTTGGTGTTTCATGTAGGTACATTCGAATTCTTCCCTACTAAATTAAAAGGGTACCAGTGTTCGCTCCACGATGGAAATTCGATCATAATCATTATTGGAAATTTGCAGAAAACATTTCTTTTGTTGGGACATTTACACACAGCACCATCTAATTTTACAAATATATAAGTTTAAATACATACGTATTATAAATATGAACTCCCATGACTGGAAGACAAACATTCATGCGAGAGTCGAGCTCGTGACCGCTGGCACAGCAAGTACGGTAACTAAAACTGAGCCAAACGTGTCGTCTATATATATTAATGAATAGAATGTACCTATATATATAATAAAACCAACTGCTTTCAATTTTTTTTATTAATGACACCAACTCGTTAATAGCTATCAAACAAAAAAAAAATCGGTTGACAAACAGAGGAGAAAAAAGTACTGAACTATTTTGTCTTTGCTTATTTATATATAGACTAGCGACTTATCCTCGCTTCGCTCGGGTTAATCCCTAGCTTGCTTCCTAATACAAACTTTCATTCCCATTTTCACCCCCTTAAGGGATGGTTTTCGGGATAAAAAGTATCCTATGTCCTTCCCAGGGTCTCAAACTATTTTCTTAACAAATTTCATCTAAATCGGTTCAGAAGATCCAAAGATTACCTCCTACAACCTCACAACCTCACAATCTTTACCTTTCTATAATATTAGTATAGATTATAACTTTAGTAAGGATAGTAAATTACGTACAACATCAACATGAATACAGCAAGCAATTAAATATTGCCATTTTTTAATAAATTTTATCTTAAAAATACATATCATAAAATTTAATACACGACAAATAAACAAAATTCTAAAATAAACTGCACTAAGCGCGATGATACCTGAAAGATATATGGCAGGTAAATAAAATATGTTTGTTAAAGCATTTACGTCATTCACGATTGAGTTATTTATTAATTTAGGTTTAAAATTTTACTCATGTATAGTATTTTTTATATCTTACATAGGAAAAGCAAAGGGAAAACTAAAATAATAATAAAATAATATAATACTAATATATATTTTTTATTCATTGCCTCCATCCTCCTATTGCTTCGGCCCCAGTTATAAGCCCCAAAGAAAGAGTAACTTGGTGTTCCCAATATAAAAAGTAGCTAATATCCTTTTCATCCAAATTCACTATTTCTTAGGAAAACTTTATTAAAATCGATTCAGCCGTTTCGGAGATTAACCGAGTAACCAATTGAGTTGTATCGGTTTTGACATGGTGATGTACATTGTACATATATAGGAGGATTATACTTCCCTAGGTTGATTCCCCATACAAACTTTCATCCCCATTTTCACCCTCTTAAGGGATGATTTCCGGGATATCCTTCCTAGGTTTTCATCTTCTTATTTTATTTACTTTCTTCTTACCAAATTTCATCTAAATCGGTTACAACCTCACAAACTCACAAACTTTACCTCTTTATAACATTATAGTATAGGTGGTTAGGACCAGCAGCTATAGTTTTAACAAAAGTCTCTTACATTTTAACTGTAGGAGCAATGAATTTTTATTTTTACTTCTCGCAATCTGAACGTAGAGTACCTACATATTACTTAAGTATTTTAAGTAAATGACTGTAGTCTTTGGAATGACAAAATAATATTCTAAATATAGAAATGAATTAATTTTTTGTTAAGATGAAATGTCATTGATAATAATTTAAATTATTATAGAACAGTGAAGCGTCCTGGCTTTGTTTAGGTTTTTTTTAATAATTGAGTCAAATTATTTTTTTTTAATTAAAATATCTTGTTATTGTTTTATTTATTTTTATATATACTACGTGTACTTATTAATAAATTTCTATATAAAATATATCTCATATGTTATTTTTTGAAAAATAATTTCAATTTAGCCTATACCAAATATCAAGCGCCTTTTATAGGTACTTATAGTAAGCAGTGGGCTGTTAAAAGATTAAGTTATTATTATTAATATACTTAACACTTATGTAACAATACATAGACTTTATCCCAGTAAATAATTAGTTTTTTTAACCTATGACTTCCTTAAAAGATTAAAATTTTTTTAAAAGAAACAACAATTCAGGAAGGACATAGGCATATAACATTATATTTTATAGAAATTATATATATATTATATATATATATATATATATAAAAATCAAGGGAGCCACGGGAAAATCTAGAACGTATATAAAATGGAATCCTTAAGCAGATTTTTATAATATTTTTTCTAGATTTCTACCCATATTTATACAAATAAACTATACACATATAGTAAATTAAACTATCATATTGCATATATCCAATCGTCTATTAAGATGCCATTTTCCTACAAGTCACGTTGTTAAAACCGTGAAGGTTGTTCGCGAATTGTCTTACCAATTCGCTGCGGTCCGTTGCTTACAATAAAGTACAAAAATGGTATATTTATGACAAAATGATACCAAATTCTACGCATTTTTCACTTGTTTATAAAAAAAAATTGCATTATAGTTTAAAGGGTTTTCTACTTAAAGTTCTTCAGGGAAAACTTACGCGAAGCAGTCGACAGTAGGTGGCTGAAGATAAAGTTAACTTAACTAGATGTCATCTAATGATGTTGCAGAGAAAAGGTTTGGTCATATGAGCAGGAATAGGCTGGTTCTAATGGGGAAAGACTCCAATGGTAGTACGCACGTACGGTAGAAGGTATTCTCACAGATTATTCTCGGTGAAATGTAGCTGTAATCTTATGTATGTATGTATTCAGCCCTTTTTAACGACACACTGCTGGGCACGGGCCTCCCTTCAAGACGAGGGGAATCAGGCCATAGTCCACCACGCTGGCCAAGTGCGGATTGGCGGACTTCACATGTCTTTCGAAAATTTGCTAGGTTCTCTCAGACATGTAGGTTTCCTCACGATGTTTTCCTCCACCGTAAGGCAAGTGGTAATCAAGTTAGAAAATGATTCGCACATGAAAATATCAGAGGTTCGAGACCCAGGATTTGAACCCGCTTCACTTGGTTTCCCAAGCGAGCGCGTTACCACTGAGCTACCACTGCTTTTAGTTTTAATCTTATAGTTAAACTATTTTATTTACTTATTCTATCGACAGTTTACTGTTTGACGAGCAACATCAAACTTCGAGCAACATCGAGTCTGATATCTAAATGTATTAATATCTGTATGATAGTGTAGAAAAAACCCTACCTTTTTTGTATCAAGGCTCCTGTTAAGGTTTTACGTTTCGTTTTTATATTGTTTGGCCATCTGCTGTAGTAACACGTAATGAATAAAGTTGAAGCTGTGTATTATAATGCTTCAAAAGATAGATGCCAAGAATCTATCTATCTGATAATCTAACGTTTTCTTATTAGACACAGTCATTTAATACAAGCTCCATACAAATAATACCTAAGTAGGTATCTAGAGATAGGCCATTATTTGTTAAGTACTAAAGATAACAATAGATAGATAGGTTATTAAGATTCACCTTTGGAGATATGGTTTATTATTTCTAAAACAATTGAGCGCACATCATTCAAAAGTGAAGAAAAACATATATCAGAATCACAGAAAATTTTCAAAAAGTTATCATACAGTAAATGATCTTAATATTATACGACTAGCGACTATGTTCTAAGTTGCTTAATAATAGCTGATAAAATAACAACTTTAACTAAAGTTATTATAATTAATGACAGTAAGTTTTTATCTAAAAAAATAACCCAATAACACTCGGTGGTAATCTAGATTTATTAGTGAAAAATTTTTCAGGATCTTCGTAGATAGATAGTACCTTGGGGATGATGTGATCACCTCCAGGCTATTTTGACGACACGTTTGGCTCAGTGTGTAGTGACCCTACTTGCTGTGCCAGCGGTCGCGGGTTCGAGTCCCGCTGGGGGCATTCATTTGTGTGAGCGCGAATGTTTGTACTCCAGTCATGGGTGTTTATATTTATAATATGTATGTATTTAAAGTTATATATGTAGTGTATCAACTATCTAGTATCCATAACACAAGCCTTCGTAGCTTACCATGGAACTAGATGGTGCTGTGTGTTAATGTCCCAACATATTTATTTATTTATTATTATTTTTATTTGAATGTGGAAAAATTATTCTAATTTATAATGTTATTTTAAAAGAGGTTAATTAGGTATATTTACTCTCGCTGGGTTATTTTCGCCAATTCTTGTAAGGACTGAGCCTTTTTCTTTCCGACTTGGTAGCAAACTCGTGAAGTAAAAATTGTAATAATTTTATGCTGAATAAAAAATTTAATTAGAATATAAAGTTAGTTATAAGTACTTTCAGTATGTAATGTGGATTTTTTGATTCTAAGAATATATATTGTTTAGAACATTTATCATTGGTCCAATGGCTAGCAAGTATGGTTGCACATCCAGACAGTCCCGGGTTCAAGTCGGACCAAGAGAATTTATCGAGTTTTTCTGTCAAGAAATTCTCAGTAACAGTCAGAGTTGGGAAGTTTGCAGTGTTTCACCTCTCTTCTCCCGTGCCGAAGCAGTGTACGTAAAGCCGTCAGTCCTGCGCCTGATCTCTCACTGATCGTGTCAAATTCCCATCTCACCGGAGTTTGAGAGTGACAGAACTAGAGAGTGCACTTGTTTCTGCACACACTTGTGCACTATAGAATATAATGCCCATGGCTAGTTTCAGTGACACCAGACCGCCGTGACCGAAACCGGACAGAAGGATATTATTATTATTATGCTATGGCTTTCTACGCAGTGACATACTATAGAGATTAAATAATAATTATTATTTTTTAGTAATATAGTAATATTTTATTGATAAATAGCTTTATAACACGGCTTATATAACTTTAAACGGTATAATAAATTAATTATACATGATACAATTATTTATTTATTTGCATTATATGTTTTCTATGTATAATGTATGTATGTATGTATATGTCAAATAGTATATTTTTGTGTTTAAATCATATTATTATAACGTATCGGTTTTTCGTCATTTTGTGGAAACAATATGGTAATCTGTCACAAGTGATTCGGACAAATATCAACAACTAGCGACTCACTCTCGCTTCGCTTCGGATTCGTCCCTAGACAAAAACAAAGCTACCCCACGGGACCCGTACACTTTTCCGGGATGATATATAGCCTATAGCCTTCCTCAGTTAACGGGCTATTAAATGCAAAAATAATTTTTCTAATCGGATCAGTAGTTCCTGAGATTAGCGCGTTCAATCAAACAAACAAACAAACAAACAAACAAACAAACTCTTCAGCTTTATAATATTAGTATAGATAAGATAGTATAGTTCTCTTAGAATAGGATATAGATTTTATGACTTTTTTGCATACATTTTATATAAACGTAAGTGAAATATTGTATGCTACTAACTGCATTGTTTGCAGAATTGGAAAAAATCGAAAAAAATTGAAAGTGCTCTTTTTGTAGGGTTTTTTGTATAAACTCAAAGTTCATATAGTGAAAGTGGGACAGGATATATTCTGTCGAAGATATAAGACATATAAAAAGTGGAATTTCCGAATGTTTTTAATATTTTGGTTAATCGTTTGTATCAGTTCGAAAACTCGTGCAAAATTCTGTACATCTGATATAATGTCAGTCTAAAAAGCGCGAACTTGTCGACCGCACGTATAGAAATTTAATTTGGCGCGAATAATTTTAAGGTTATATACGCTTTAAAGTCAAAAAGAAGGTTATTTTGAGGTCTTGTGATTTAAATGATTGATTAATTGGCACAGGAAACGTTTTATTTAAGCAAAGTTGCAGTTTTTGGAATTCATACCGCTGGATGATTTAAAAGGTAAAATAACATTTTTGTCCTATTTTCATTACATACATTGTATAATAAATTTGTAACTAAGCCGAATCTGTACATTAAATATTTTTTGGAAAATCTTATTGTAATAGACATTATTATCGATACAGAGGCCGAATGTGTCGGTCTACCTGTCTGTCTGTTACCGCATCACGAGAAAACCACTGGACAGATTTTGATGAAATTTGGTATGATGATAGCTGGTTATCCGGGTCAACATATAGGATACTTTTCACTGCTATAACATACCTCATCTCTCAAAAATTTATACTAAATGTTAAAACGTATCTAGGGACGAGCCCGACGGAGCGAGGGTGAGTCGCTAGTCTCTTATATAATGTCAAAAATGAAATATATAGTAAATTAAAGGCAGTGGTAGCCAATAATAATGCGTTGCCTTAGAATGCTCAGTGAGGTCAAATCCCGGGATTCGCACCTCTAGTATTTTCACGTGCGAATCACTTTTAACATTATGACACTTTAAATAAAACTATGTTTGTAGAATTTTTCGCGGATTTATCTTGAATTTTGGTTCCCGGCGTTTCAAATGCTTTGCAACAATCATGGGAAATAAATAAATCGGCGAAAATATCCGAAAATATGGTTTTATTTAAAATTAAAATGTCAAATATTTGCGTAAATCTAAAAAAGTTTTTTATGACACTTGTCTTGCGGCAAAGAAAACCATTGGGAGGACTAAATAAAGTACTAAATTATACGATAGCAAAATAAAATTATCTGTCTATTTTTTTAACTTATTAATTTTAACTCTAGCGACTCCCCCTGCCTCCGCTCGAATTCCTCCCTTAAGGAACGTTTTAATGTTTATTATAGATTTCTGAGAGATGAGATATTTTCTTGCAGTAAAAACTATCCTATATGTTGACCCGGATAACCAGCTATCATCATACCAAATTTTATCAAAATCTGTCCAGCGGTTTTCTCGTGATATGTTCGCACACAACAGGCAGACTGACAATCAAAAATTCTAAAAATAAAGATTCGGCCTTTGTATCCATAATAATGACTATTTCAGTAAGATTTTCCATAAAATATTGAATGTACAGATTCAACTCAGTTATCGTGATCAATTGAGGATTCACATACTCGCAAGAAAGACTTAGAATTTAGGGTACTTTTTATCCTCGTACTGAGCGAGCGAAACCGTGAGCCAAAAGTTAGTCTAACATATTATATTAAACAAAATGAATAAATACTACTACATTTTGTTAATTTTACGAGAACTACTAAATTATTAAAAAATAAAATCATTCTAATAAATGTTTAGGCAAATAGAAGCGTTACATACTCAAAGGAGCTCGTATATAGTTAAAGTGTTATATAAGGAAAAATAAAGGAAGGCAGTGGTAGCCCAGTGGTAACGCGCTCGCTTGGGAAACCGAGTGAAGCGGGTTCAAATCCCGGGTCTCGCACCTCTGATATTTTCATGTGCCAATCATTTCTAACATAATCACAATCCGCCAATCCGCACTTGTCCAACGTGGTGGACTATGACCAGATTCCCCTCATATTGAAGGGAGGCCCGTGCCCAGCAGTGGGACGTTAGAGAGGGCAGAATACATAAATACATAAGGAAAAAATATAATGGGATCAGCTTAAATAATAAAATGATTTATTTTATTACGTTACATGAAACAGCTGCATCTATTGATTTTTCTTATAGGTTATTTTTATCTTATTTACATAGTTCAGGTGGCCCTAGACGCCAAATTAGGTCTTATATTATTAAGAAACAATGTCTTACTCCAGCTCATCTGTCTGTATTTTTTTTCCAGCTATATAAGTATGAAGGCGTAACAAATATACACATACATCCAAATTTTCATTTTTATCTACATTGATAAATAAAATTGAAGTGTCTGTTTGTAATGTCAAAATTACAACTTTGTACTAAATGCATATGGAATTTCGTCCCTAGACAAAAACAATTCTATCCTACGGGAACTGTACATTTTCCGAGATGATATATCCTCAGTTAACGGGCTATCTAACACAAAAAGAATTTTTCAAATTCGATTAGTAGTTCCTGAGATTAGCGCGTTCAACCAAACAAACAAACAAACTCTTCAGCTTTATAATATTAGTATAGATTACTAAAAAGTATGTTTATGATTGCATTTTAAGAGCCTAGAAGCGAGGAGGATAAGTCGCTAATATATTATAATAATAAGTAATACTAAGCAATAAATAAAAAAATTATAAAAAGCAGTCATAAGAACGGCCGAGAGAAGTGAAAACTTAAAACTATAAGCAAACAGTTGTTATTTTTGGATATTTAAATTGTTTGTTTTAAATTAAAATTTGTAAACCAAAACTGTTTACATTTATCTGGTTTTGACATCTATCGGCACTCTGAGTGTTAGCGTTAACACGTCACGTGACCATGTCGATGACGACTTACATGAATTTACTCCCCATCCAAAATTGCCTATAGAAGTTTTCACTTCAAAAAGTTACATAATCATGTAAATCTCTTAAAAATTCTGCGAAGCGTACACAATTCGCTTGCATACTGAAATGTATACCAACTACCAAAATTAGACTTTAACAGCCTAATTTCGCTAATAAAAATAGATATTTGTCGTAAACAGAACTCGAACCCACTATCACTATCGCCATTACACCAGATGATCGTGACAATCTCTCCATAGATCGCGTAGAAATTAGTACGGTTACGTTAAACAAACTTGTTTTTACAAATCCAAGGGCGTCTTAATGCTAACATTAGATTAAGGTATTAGTAGCAACTGCAATACGAGTGCAGAAACGTGCATTCTCATTTAATATACTGTACTAGATATATTCATGGGCTTCAGAAGTTGTCTTTTAGGGATAAATTTAAACCAATTTTTTGTTTTACCCATCAGTTGCCGATATATTAAATTCGTAAGCATTGTGTGTCTGTACCGTTTTACTTAAAAGTGATTTTTGTTATTTCAGATCTACAAAATAAAAAAAGTTTCACTAAATTTCGTCCAGTCGTTCATCACGTTGTAAAATAAACTCAAAGTTCAAAAGACGTATTGAGCTTCTATGACACTCAAAATATATCATTTACTAAATATATCATATAATTATAATTTACCCAGGTTGTAAATGAAAAAAAAAAAATAGATAACATTTTAAAATTTCTAAATGTACTTTATTAGACGTCACAAGTTCGATTCTCTGAAGGAGCAACATTTTGAATTGAAGACAAACTTCATTATCGGCAGTAGTTTCACTATGAGAATGCTAATTATAAAAAATAATAAATACATAATAGCAAAATTGTGTAGTTTGTTTAGCTATATTCTAGTTTCTAGAAAAAACAGCAAAAATATTGCGATCATTTTACTTTAGAATGTTCTGGCTCATATTACATAAATAGAAGTAGTGCCACCAAATAAAATAATTTTCACGGACTACCTGTATTTTTTCGATAATTTTAATATTTCAGACATTAAAATATACACTATAATACACTATAATACTCTTGCCCATCTTGCTAATCTCATTGTCAGTGAGATTGGTTGCCGTGGCTGAAATCGATGAGGAGGACATTATTTTAATACCTACATATTTTAATTTATTAATAAATAATTTTTTGTTTATTCTTATATTAGAAACTATAGGTTTGTACTAATTTCTAGAGAAAAATTTATCAAATTAGTACAGCCTATACTAATAAAAAAGAAAAAAAAAACTTTTTAAAAAATAAAATAAAAACCGACTTCCAGGCACTGAAAAGTAAAAAATAACTAAACGGGGGGTTTCATTTAGAATAGATACTTAATCAGATATTTTCGAAGTCGGTGTGCTTTGATTTGTATTGGCTGGCACGGCATGGCACCACTCTTGGGATATCTCCTTTCCAACAAAAAAAGAATTATCAAAATCGGTTCATAAACGACGAAAAAATCCGCGAACAAACATAAAATATATATATATATATATATATATATATATATATATATATATATATATATATATATATATACGGTCGAATTGAGAACCTCCTCCTTTTTTGGAAGTCGGTTAAAAAGTGTACAGATTTTTTTAAATAGAATTTCAAAATAAAAATAAAATTCAACAATTCAATACAGAAAATTTTCATCAAGAGCCTATTCAAACAAAGTATTAAAAGATTTTGGATATAAAAATTCAACAAATGCAAAATTTTTTAAGTAAAAATTATTGTTTCCTTCTCTAAGAACTCGTAGTGTTAGTATCTAGAGCACATAGTGTACGGAAGAATGTCATTAGTAGGCACTTTCACTAGGTTTTTTTGTATTATTTTCTTTAATAGATATGATTAATGGATACTAAAGTACAAATATTCTTATGTAATTTAAAGAAAATCTATAGAAAAGTATAGAATAAGTTTAATTTATACTTTGTGTGTTCACCCTTTTTAACGTCCCACTGCTGAGCAAGGGCCTCATTTCAATACGAGAGGGATCAGGCCATAATCCACCACGCTGGCCTAGTGCGGGTTGGCGGAATTCACATGTCTTTTGAAAACTTGCTAAGTTCTTTCAAAAATGCAGACAAGTGGTAATCATGTTGGAAAATGTTTGGCACGTGACAATATTAGAGTTGCGAGACCCGGGATTCAAACCCGCTTGACTCGGTTTCTCAAGAGAGCGCGTTACCACTGGGCTACCACTGCCTTAATTTATATATAACGAAAGTTATGTATTAATATTTATAAATATTATCCAGGGATTCCCCAACAAGTTTACCTATATAAAGAGTATGTAGAGATCTTAGCATCTTTTAAACTATTTTAGTTCTACTTACAAGGGTTATTGTGTGATGTTGCCGACGATAAAACAAGAGGCACACAATTTATACACTACTACTGTATCATCTGATACATTTTTGTGTATGATATGCGACATTTTTGCTATTTGTGAAGAAATTTTAATTGTTCTTTTTTAACAAAAGGTCGGTATTTTGTAAATTTCAATAACATTTCCCAACTAAAAGTAAATTAATTGTATTATTTAATAAGTATGTATGTATGTATTCGGCCCTTTTTCACGTCCCACTGCTAGGCACGGGCCTCCCTTCAAGACTAAGGGAATCAGGCCATAGTCCACCACGCTGGCCAAGTGCGGATTGGCGGACTTCACATGTCTTTCGAAAACTTGCTAGGTTCTCTCAGACATGCAGGTTTCCTCACGATGTTTTCCTTCACCGTAAGGCAAGTGGTAATCAAGTTAGAAAATGATTCGCACATGAAAATATCAGAGGTGCGAGACTCGGGATTTGAACCCGCTTTACTCGGTTTCCCAAGCGAGCGCGTTACCACTGGGCTACCACTGCCTTACTTATATTATTATTTAATAAGTAATTACGTATGAAATGAATTTCAAATACAACCAATTGCACGCATAGTTTATTTGTTCAATCTCAATATAGTGTATCCATAAATTACTATTATATCATATCGTGATGAAAATATGATTTTCTCATCTCTCGCAATGCAAAACAATCCATTGTTTCGCAGACATTGACAGTGACCTTCATAAGTTTACTGTAGCGTACAATGTATGTTCGCTAAATTGGAATTAATATGATTTTAAAAATATTTGATTTACTTTTTTAAACTAAAATATTTACCAAGCCGCTTGATTTCATGGATCGTGTTATATATTACTATGGAATAAAGAGAAAAAAAGATTTAAATAGGAAATTCCCGATAGTATGTAGTTACACATTTCCCGTTATATATACGTACTAGCGACTCACCCTCGCTCCGCTCGGGTTCATTGGTTCGTTTACGTTTTAACGTTTAGTATAGATTTCTCAGAGATGAGATATTTTTACGCAGTAAAAAGTATTATATATGTTGACCAAAATAATTACTTATCATCATACCAAATTTCAAAATTTTCTCATGATGCTTTCCCAGACAGACAGACAAAAAATTTAAAAACTATAGATTCGGCCTCTGTATCGATAATAATGACTATTTTAATAAATTTTCCAAAAAATATTCAATGTACAGATCCAACTCAGAATTTTATTGTATGTACCTATAGATGTATTCGTAAATACAAACAAAATAAAATGATTGAGTGTGTCCCTATTAACAGAAATATAATATATATTTGAACTAGGTAAAATGTTCAAAGAATATGTATTATATAAAAGATAAGTTAAGAAATAATAAAAAATTCAAAATAAGGTAAATCGGGTACAGGAAACGTACATTAAAACAAAAAAGCCGTATATGAGTTGTATTTACAGCTTAACACTTGCGTTTTAATTACTATACATACTTATATTAAATGCCAAAGCTTTTGAATATAATTTTAGTTCTACACGTAAAACTTAAATAATTTTATTTTAAAGTTATTTAAGATTTATTTTAATATATTAAAAATAAATTAACTTCAAGTTAGCAAATACATGTATCTTGTGCTAACACTAGATATTTTTATCCTGAAGAACATTCTTACACGTCTTAAGTTCAGTCGAATTTTTTTTGATGACACATTTGGTGCCGTTTGTAGTGACCCTACTTGCTGTGCCAGCGGTCGCGGATTCGAGTCTCGCTGGGTGCATTTATTTGTGTGATGAGCACGAATGTTTGTACTCCAGTCGTGGATGTTTATATATTATATAATATGTATGTATTCAAAGTAGTATGTATTCAAACTAAAGAACAAAAGAACTATATGGTGCTGTGTGTTAATGTTCCAACATATTTATATTATTTATTTGTATTATACCTCGGTAGAATTTACTGAATTATCATAGAAATTTCTTCTGAACATTATAACTTTATTCAACTAGACTAATACGTACACATTTGAACATCAATTAATTAAAAGAGCGTCAGTATAGTCAGTCCGTGAGGAAGTTACCAGCAGCTCGGATGGCAGTTCTGCTGAGAAGAGCCAGCAAGAATTATTTATTGAAGTAAAACTTCTCTACGCACGCTTGACTTGGGGGGTAAGCTGGTGAATGCGTTACGAAAAAATTTACGTACGTTTGTTGCCATGGTCTCATCTGGTACATATTAAAGCCGTTAAATAATTGAATTGAAATAATACTTTCTTAGATTTACGCGAATTTATGATATTTTAAATAAAACTGTCTTATCGGATTTTTTAGCGGATTTATTTTGATTTTTGTTTCCTGAAGTTTCGAATGCTTTACAGCAATCATGGTTAAAATGTCAAATATTCGCATCAATCTAAGAAAGTGTTAATTTAATTCAATACTTATTTAAAAAATCCTAAAAGATATTTCAAATGAATTAAATGAATAAAAATTGCCTAGTATTAATATTAAAATGTTATTGTTATTGTCTGACAAATGATATATAATGTTATATTCTTTCCTTTTAGATTATATTCTATAAATATATTATGATTGTAATATGCCTAATATGCGTTACTTTTAGTATCTCACCTATCCTAATTATTTAAAACATAAATTGAATTTCATAAAGAATACCGATAACCTACAGAAGTTTTACTTCTTGCGCGTGTACACATTCATACATGCACTCTTTATTTATTTTTTATTAACTTAACATAATAGACAGCCCGCGTAGTTAATATTTCTCAATTCCACACATTACCATCATCAAGAAACTCTTGAACAAAGTGATATGCTTTAGTCGTTGAAATATTTTTAATTTTATCTTTAGGTTGTTGCACTTAGTACTTCTAGTTTTGTATTTTTTTATCGATCGTAGCCTATGCAGTACATACAATTTGACCTAATTCATAGAAGGTAGTGGGTTCTATTTCAATAGCAGAATACTATTTTGAATATACACATATATACTTTTTCTTATATATAAAGCTCTAAAGACAAAATACGTAAGTTTTTTCGCATTATTCTTTATAATATGATCACGATTTACTGAGATAACAACTTGTTCTGAAGGCGTCACGATGTTTGACAATTTTGAAAGCATCTCAAATCGACATCGTGGCTCTAAATAATCAACGCCTTGTAATTATTTTGATTACGACACGTTTGACTCAGTTTGTAGTGACCCTACTTGCTATGCCAGCGGTCGCGGGTTCGAGTCCCGCTGGGGGCATACATTTGTGAGATGAACACGAATGTTTGTACTCCAGTCATGGGTGTTTATATTTATAATATGTATGTATTCAAAGTTATATATGTGTAGTATATCAACTATCTGGTATCCATAATACAGGCTTCATAGCTTACCATGGAACTAGATGGTGCTTTGTGTTAATGTCCCAACATATTTATTTATTTATTATTTCTATAAAAAGTCCCGCTGAGTCTGTTTTGTGTCTTTATTTCCGATGTGACACATTTCCTTTCCAATTTAGCTGAACTTCTATTTTAATTCAAGTTTCATTACATTATTCTTAACTCAGATTTTATTAGATTCTTCTTATGTTTGAAAGTGGAACAGAACACTATTTTCTAGCTACGGGCAATGATATTTTTTAAACACTCTTTTTTTTAACGACACGTTTAGCTAAGTTTGTAGTCCGCCCAGTCATATTAGGTAAAAAAAGGGGTCAACCTCGGAATGAAAGATAATAAGCTGCAAATTGGTATGAACCTTTGTTTTGTCATTCTAAATGTTGTCTCAAAAGTCACAATCGTTATCGTGTCCGCGTCTCAAGATATTCAAGGTCAAAGGTCACAAAAATCGGTTTTTCGCGAATATCTGGCTTCCTATCGGTTAAATGAGATTTGCATTTATTATAAAAGTTGTAGGCTATAAAATTCCCTACAACTTTTGTTTAAACTTTTTTTTCATACGACCAACCGTTTTGAAGGTAGAGCGCGAAGAGTGCACATCGTACAGTCATATACGGCCTAATGCAAGGTCAAGCGTGAGTTATGGTTATCAGTACGTTATAAAGTCAATTATTTACTTGGAAATTATAATTATTAAACAATGCCTATTATTTATGTACTAACTATTAATTATTTATATTTAATTAAAGTAAGTAACTTGATTATTTATATATAATTATTCATATTTAACTATTTAAGTATAAAATATTATTAATTCTGGATTATATATTTTAGTTTTATTTTAAATTAACACGACATTATATATCTTTTCTTTAAAACGCGTAAATTTCTCAATACTTATATACCTGGAAATACTTGTCCCTACCCTATGCCCTTTTCTATTCATTGCCGGGACAGATGTTCTATAGTATTCAAGGCCACTCTCTCCACTTTGTATGAGTCAAGATTATTCGTTAGTTTGAAATTGTACCGTTGCAACTACGGACGTACGGTTTTAAGAGCTATGGCTGATTTGTGTTTTATATGTGATAAGAAACTTTCAGAAGGTGTTTCTGTGAATGTCGTACGTGGTTTACAAACTTTAAAAACTGCAAGTATTGAAAGAAATGATGGACATATAGACTATTTAAATACTTTAAGTTCTGTAAATGTGCATTCCGAGTGTCAAAAAGTGTACACGAGTAAAAATGTTATTATTGCATCAAAACGACGCACAGATGAGAGTGAACCTTCAACGTCAAGTGCACCTCGTAAAAAACGAAATGAAGTCTTTGATTTTGGAAAGTTATGCTTATTTTGTGGCCAAGAAGCTGATGAAATAGCAGAAAAGAAAAAAAATTAAAGTATAGACGGACAATAAGTAATGTAAGTACTCTTGCATTCAAAGACAACGTAATTAAGAGAGCAGAAGAACGAAACGATTCCTTAGGAGAATTAGTAAAGGAACGTATATATTACGAGTATGATTTGATCGCTGCTGAAGCAAAGTATCATACTATTTGCTATACCAACTTTTTAACCCGAGTACCATCTGCAGATAAAATGTCTCGCCAAGATGATCAAGTCACTCAAGCAATGAAGGAGATTTTTTGTTATATAGAAAATAATGAAGATTCTCAATTTACTTTGAAAGAACTTAAAGATGTCCCTACGGAATACATACCTGACGATAAGACAATTATTACAAAATTAAAACAAAAGTATTTAACTGATATAATAATCACAAAAAAAATTGGATCATTTACAATTATATCTTTCCGTGATACACAGCTTAACGTATTATCAAAAGCTTGGTACGAAAATAAAAAAAGTACTCCTGTAGAAGAACGTCTACGGATTGTAGAAGCTGCTGCGGCTATTATTAGGGAAGACATCAGATCATCTGTAGTTGAAACAAAAACGTATCCACCTCCGAATAAAATGCTAGATTGTATTAATGAAGAAATACCAAAAACATTATCACATTTTTTGGAAGAAATGATATTAAAAAATAGAAAAGGACAAGTAGATCATTTAAAAACGAAATGCACATCTATTAGCCACGCAATAATGGCTTCGATACGAGAACGTTCATTTTCATCACAGCTACTGTTGGGCCTTTCCGTATTTCTTCACAGAAGATATGGGTCTAAAAAATTGTTGGATGTTTTATCATCTTTAGGATTTGCTGCATCATATAGTAATACCATACAGTATGAAGTTTCATCAGTTTACCATCCACAACCTCGTATTTTACCATCAGAGTCTGGTGCGTTGGTACAATATGTTGGAGACAATGCAGATATTAATGTCAGTACTCTTGACGGTAATAATACTCTTCACGTTATGGGAATGATAAAAATAATTACTCCGAAAGATGCTGTAATTTATGATGATCGCATAAAAAAATGTACAACTAAACCGAGTGCAAAAGAGTTAGCAGCAATATCACATGTATCTATTTTTGCATATGAAAAGCCAGTTGTACCTGGGTACAGCAAGATTCAAGTCCAAAATCTACATGATGATCAAGTACTGATTGAAAAAAAATTTAATGCAGTTGATTTGTTGTGGTTATACGGAAAATGGAAGAATCTTTCACCGTTGCCAGGGTGGAATGGCTATCTTCAACAACTTACGAAAAATAATCAAAATTTTTCAACGTCTCAGGTTATATTTCTACCTTCCATTGATCATCCTGCCAGTAATTTAGACACAATTTATACAACTTTACATAGTGCTATAAATATTGCCAAGTCACATCAACAAAAAACGTGCATAATTACATTTGATCAGCCCCTGTACTCGAAAGCACGTGACATGTAATGGACGGTAGTGGTCTCAAGGAAGCTTTAAGTAAAATATATGCTACAAATTCGGTCGACAAAATGTTGAATGGTCACGCTTATGCAAGAAGTATCAGAGGCCATATATAATTACGACTTGCATTATCAATAAAGATTTTTGAAGAGATGAAAATTGAAAATTGTGTGTTAGATGAGTTAATTGAACAGATAACTAGTCGCGATGTTTCCTACGAAGATGTTGAAGGATGTACGAGCAGCTCCAACTCGTTAATTGATCAATTTCAGGATAAACTAAAAGAATTAAAAGCTCGAGGTCCCACGGCACAGTTATGGGTGCAATATTTTGAAATGGTATCAATAGCCCTAGATTTCATTCGCGCTGAAAGGCTGGGACTTTTTCAAGAACATTTGGATGCAGTGCGAAAAATGCTGCCCTATTTTCATGCTGGTGGTCATTTCCTATATGCGAAATCAGCTCATTTGTATCTTCAAGATATGTTAAAACTTGAGGAGACAATGGATCAACAGGCTTTTGAGAACTTTAAAAACGGATTCTTTACTGTAAAACGAACAGAAAAATTCAATTCTGGTACATGGACAGACATGGTAATCGAGCAAAGTCTGATGAAATCTATGAAGACAGAAGGAGGAGTATCTCGAGGCCGAAGTACACAAGAAAGTGTTCTATGTAAGTGGGTATATGCTATGTATGCCACGAATACAATTTGTGAAGAAATTGAACGGTTTTGTAACATTTCTTTCGATTCTGTGGACCAACATGTTGATGCTAGAGATTCACGAATAAAAAGGGATGATACTGATGTAAATGAACTGGTTGGTTGGTTTACGCTTCATAATCCCTTTCCAAATACGAATCAGTTGGTATCCTTAGCTTCAGGAATCGTTGGAAATGACCAAATTAATTGTCACCGAGCCCATGAAATCGGATTGCAATCTATGGTAAAGATAACTGGTTTGAACTTCAACGAAATAAAGTTAAAACGCGTCGATAAGGTTTTACCGCTTTCAGCCATTAACAAATCTGTCAAAATTAATGATTGTAAAGTTTCTATAGATCCAATGTTACTTTTCCAGAGAATAACTGTAAGCAAAAAATTTGAAAGTAATTTACAAGAATATCTTCAGTATGAACTAAGCCCGTATCCGACATCTTTATTTGATAGTAATGGCATGAGAAAAACCACGAAAGCAACATTATATGACAATATGATGCCTGTCGTTATCGATCTTGATGAAAATAATGTAACATACATCATCGATGGTGGATTTCTTCTGCATCGCGTCGTATGGAGCAAAGACGATACTTTCTCTATTATTTTAAATAAGTACATTAAATATTTACAAACACATTATGGCTCAGCAATTGTTGTTGTATTTGACGGATATTCGGACTATAGTAAAAATATTAAAGCACTGGAACAACAAAGAAGAACTGCTGCACTTTCAAAATCATATGAAGTTTGTTTTGACGAAACAATGGTTGTGCCAATCAGTCAAGAAAAATTTTTATCAAATCGGTCTAATAAAAAAAAATTTATCGACATGCTTGTTGAAAAATTTAAAACTGTTAATATCACAACAAAACAAGCCAGAGATGATGCTGATGTTCTCATCATTGACACAGCTATTGCCTTATCAGAACATCAAAAGACTGCTGTCATCATAGGAGAAGATATCGATTTGCTCGTTATTTTAATTGGACGTACTCAGTCACATCATCAGGAAATTTTTTTGAAAAAAGTTGGCAAAGGCAATGTCAAAACACAAATATATTCTACTAAAAGTTTTGACCAATATCCTCGTACTAAAAAGCACATTTTATTTTTACACGCATTCAGTGGCTGTGACACGACTTCTGCGCTATTTAAAAAAGGAAAAAAAACTGTTACTAGAGCATTGGAAAAAATTCCTGATTTAGATAAACTGGTGGAAGTATTTCAACAAGAAAACTGCCCAAAACAAACATTATTAGAAAATGGAGTGCGCATCTTGTTGGCATTATATAATGCTCCAAAATCTGAGGACAACATTGATCATTTCCGCTACACGCAATTCATCAAATTTACAAAACTAAATAAACCTGTACAACTTCCACCAACAAGTGTAGCAGCTCATCAACACATAAAACGTGTCTACTACCAGATTCAAACGTGGTTAGGGAAGGACTTAGAACCTCAAGAATGGGGCTGGATGCTTGAAAATGAAATCCTGGAGCCCATACGAACGTTATTACCTCCAGCACCAGCCGAACTACTAAACGTAATATTTTGCAATTGCAAAAATGGTTGTGGTTCCCGCTGTGGATGCAGAAAATCAGGGCTACAATGTTCTTTAGCTTGCGGCCAGTGCAACGGACAAGCTTGCCTCAACGCTTCACTGTATCCAAGTAATCCCGATGAAGAAAATACATATGATCCCGATATTCTGGAAGGTTTGGAGATGAACATGACAGATAATGAGGATGATGACAATGAATCGAACATTTTTGAGCGACAAGAAGAAGAAGACGACGAACAAGAAGAAGATAATTAGCTTCCATTTCCAATTTCATTACAATTAAAATCAACAAAGATACTTTTGATATTTGAACTCACATTTTGATAAATGTATATTATGCCGTATTTAATAATAAATAAAAATATGTGTAAAATATATACTCTTACTATCATTTTAACTTAAAATAAAACTAAAATATATAATCCAGAATTAATAATATTTTATACTTAAATAGTTAAATATGAATAATTATATATAAATAATCAAGTTACTTACTTTAATTAAATATAAATAATTAATAGTTAGTACATAAACAATAGGCATTGTTTAATAATTATAATTTCCAAGTAAATAATTGACTTTATAACGTACTGATAACCATAACTCACGCTTGACCTTGCATTAGGCCGTATATGACTGTACGATGTGCACTCTTCGCGCTCTACCTTCAAAACGGTTGGTCGTATGAAAAAAAAGTTTAAACAAAAGTTGTAGGGAATTTTATAGCCTATAACTTTTATAATAAATGCAAATCTCATTTAACCGATAGGAAGCCAGATATTCGCGAAAAACCGATTTTTGTGACCTTTGACCTTGAATATCTTGAGACGCGGACACGATAACGATTGTGACTTTTGAGACAACATTTAGAATGACAAAACAAAGGTTCATACCAATTTGCAGCTTATTATCTTTCATTCCGAGGTGAAAGCCCTAATATGACTGGGCGTATTGCTGTGCCAGCGGTCGAGCCCCGCTGGGGGTATCCATTTGTGTGATGAGCACGAATGTTTGTACTCCAGTCGTGGGTGTTTATATTTATAATATGTATGTATTCAAAGTTATATATGTGTAGTGTATCAACTATCTGGTATCCATAGCACAAGCCTCGTAGCTTACCATGGAACTAGATGGTGCTGTGTGTTAATGTGCTAACATATTTAATTTTTATTTTAGTCTTATTTTTCCTACTTTAATGTAGGTATCATTACAAATTATTCTTATCTTTTAAAAAAATATAGATTTTAAAATCGATTCATTCATTTTAGAATCGATTGTACCTACTATGGAATGAAAATCACATGACTTTTTTAGACTAATAACCCGTCAATGTCAACAACCTAAGATCTATTGTTTGTCGACATTGGTATTTGATTGACCTCTCGTGACGTAATCTTATGAAAATAAGAAAATAAATATGTTGGGACATTAACACACACACAATAATCGCCAAGTGCGAATCTGTTTGTGTGATATTCACGAAATTTTATATATATCTAACCTTTCAACTAAGGATGTGTTACCTAATTCATCTAAACATACTATGTATTTAGGTGACTATGACTTACCCTAAGTTATACCATAATAATATGTAGTTATTTTCAAACTTTGGTTTAGTAGAATTGCAAGTGACTATATAATGATGCTTTCTCTTGAAATTTAAGCCTAGAAATGAACATACATATGGCATTTTCTACAAGCCTTTTACTTTCAATTGATACTAAGTTGTCACAGGAAAAGGTTCTTCTACTTAAAAAAAATCTATTAAAATTTTTTTTTGTTAAAAATAGCCTGAAGCAAATTTTTGGTGACAACCCTCCTGGGTCGTGTTTGTTAATATGTTTTATGGTTTAAAAAATATATTGCGCCTGGAAAAATAGTGAGGGTTCCACCACATATATCGGGATCTTTGACTATAAACAATTAATTATCGAACTAACTAAAAGTTACTGATAGTATAAATATCACAACACATATAATTCTAAGTTTTCAAGTGAAACCGCAATATAAGACTAGTGTAACATACAAAAAGTGCGATTTTTTGTGATTCATAATAAATATAACTGTATCCAAAAATTAGCTTGGTTTAATAAGCTTTTTATATATTAGTTTCGCTCTAATTTTCATTGAGATCTATTCAACAATGCCCTCTTGATCGAAATAGTGAATGCGGTCAATCTTGCTGAGACTACCGATGTGCAGAAGATATTATAGACATAAGCAAATACTCTTACATATACTCTTAAAAACATATAGGACAGCATTTTGATTCGATTTCGACCGATGAAAGATCGACCCTAATACACTTAAAGGTAATAGAGAAATTTAAATTTGTAAGTAATTTTAAGTTTGCAAAAGTGTACTTATCCCAAATAGAAGATGTCTTTAAGCTAACCAATGGATATAAATAAAAATTCCCATTTGGCAATACAGTGCTTACAAGAAAATATTATAATATTTTTTCAAGACCAATTTGGCTTCATTCATTACTTCTTTAACCTATTTTTTCTTGATAAGAAATGGAAAAATTTAATAAAAATTGCATTTGTTGATTTTATAATTTATCATGTATTCATAATATAAATACTAATTAGACACCAAGCGAACATAAACCGTGATTTAACTGAATCTTAAACCAGTTCTACACATTAGGTCATATATGAACATTATTAACTAGGTCTTTAACAATTTATTACTTCGTAGATTTATTCCAATTAACTGTAACACATAAAGTTTACTGTAAGACATTAAATGCAACATACAACATAATAAGTCTTATTTCGAATAAAATAAGGTTTATTTTGCTTTTAATTTACGACTTTAATAAATAATACTGAATTAACGACTTTAATCTATGAGTATTACTCAAACTAAATAGTAAAAAAATTGAAAGTCAAAAATAGTAGCATAATTTTGCTGTTTATGCTACTATTCTTGATTTTGCCGTACAGAAAGCTTACTTTCTTTTGAGAAGAAAATAATTTCTCATGAATAATCCGTATTAATTATTATAAATGTGAAAGTTTGTGAGTATGTATGGATGTTTGTTACTCTTTCATGGCTGAACGGATCTGGATGAAATTTAGCACAGACATAGATTATAGTCTGGAATAATACATAGGCTACTTTTTATCCCGGAATAATGTACAGTTCCTGTGGGATAGGTTTATTTTTGTTTTCCTAGAGGTGAACCCGAGCTCCCATATCCTATAAATATCATAAACGTGAAAATGTTGATGGATGTTTGTTACTCAATCACGCCAGAACGGCTGAATGGTTCTTAATGAAATTTGACACAGAGATAGATTATATTCTGGAATAGCACATACATTGCTTTTTTACTCGGAAAAATGTACGGTTCCCGTGGGATAGATTTGTTTTTGTTTTTCACAGAGTTTTTCCATTCCTTACTAATCGTTAAAACGTACCTATGAACGTACGTACGAACCCGAGCGAAGTGAAGGTGAGTCACTAGTGAATAATAAAATTGGAACTGTACTGTTCTGTATTTTTAAGCATTAGTTTCCTTCCCTGTGAAAGAGTGATAGCATAATATTAGCTTATTTAATTATTTTTTTTTGTATTCAGTTTTTTGATGTCCCACTGCTGGGCACGGGCCTCCCTTCAATGCGAGCGGGATCAGGCCATAGTCCACCACGCTGGCAAAGTGCGGATTGGCGGACTTCACATGTCTTTCGAAAACTTGCTAGGTTTTCTCAGACATGCAGGTTTTTTCACGATGTTTTCCTTCACCGTAAGGCAAGTGGTAATCAAGTTAGAAATGATTCGCACATGAAAATATCAGAGGTGTGAGACCTGAGATTTGAACCCGCTTCACTCGGTTTCCCAAGCGAGCGCGGTACTACTGGGCTACCACTGCCTTAATAATAAAATTGGAACTGTACTGTTCTGTATTTTTAAGCATTAGTTTCCTTCCCCATGAAAGAGTGAAAGCATAATATTAGCTTATTTAATTTATTTATTTTAAATTTAAATAAATAAAAAAAATACTATTTTTATTCAATAACGTTTATTTTCTTATCACTGTATGAATATTCTATTAATATTTATCTTCTGTTTTATAACAATATTTTTCCCTCGTCCTCCCCTCGTATTGAAGGGAGGCCCGTGCCCAGCAGTGGGACGTTAAAAAGGGCTGAATACATTATAACAATATTTTAAAACATTATTATTAGGCTTCATATTTAGATTAGTCTGAGGAGTACTAATAATATAAATGTAACATTTTATTTGTTGATCTATCCTTCTTTACCGCAGTAACGTGCGTGTTTCCTTTGCATTTGAAAACTCATTTAGTTCATGATTTTTGAACAATCATGTTATACTCACATTTATAGATTTACTAAAAGCATTCCGATCAAACGCTTTGACAGGTTGATATGACAAGGTTCTAAGTACACGTACATAAAAGGAGAAATTAATATTCTGTAATCGATATAGGTGATTTAGGGCATGGCCAGGTGATTTCAAACTGAAACTAAGTACCTATTGCAATTAATGTTAGTTAATTTTAACTAAGTTTTTTTAATATACAATACTAGTGACTTACCCCCACTTCGCTCGGGTGCGTCCCTAGAAAGGTTTATATAGGTAAAAATATAGTTATTGTGAACGTACTTTAAGAGATAGGCAGATGTTATCGCGAATTTTCTGTAGAAAATCTTTAAGACCTTCACCTTCACTTAAGACATCCTTTATAAGATCTTCAATTTTCTAGTAGTTTGTTTTGATGTATATCTAAAGGTTAACCAGTGTTAGCCATGTAATCGGGCGAAAACAGTTTTTTTTTGACAAAACACCGTGTAGGCTCAGTCATTTTGGACAAAATATTTTTAAATAATATACACAACCTTCCTCGTTTATCGCTCTTTCTATTAGTGAAAATCTTATTAAAATAGACGACGATCTTATTAAGACAGACGCAGACAGCGACTTTGTTTTATACTATGTACCTATAGATGTAGATAAGATACAAGCAACGCTATCTTTTTTCAGCTTTAATTATTAGCAATAGGCTATGTGTTACTTCAAGGTCATAATCTTGTACTGAATAAAGATATATTAAATGAATATGTTGGGACATTAACACACATCACCATCTAGTTCCATGGTAAGCTATGAGGCTTGTGTTATGGAGACCGGATAGTTGATACACTACACATATATAACTTTAAATACCTACATATTATAAATATAAACACCCATGATTGGAGTACAAGCATTCGTGCTCATCACACAAATGAATGCCCGCAACGGGACTCGAACCCGCGACCGCTGGCACAGCAAGTAGGGTCACTACAAAGTGAGTCAAATGTTTCGTATTTTGTCTTAATATAAATTATGACATTCAGTAAAGAAATTATGATTTAGGAGATATTGAAAAATAAAAAAATAGGCAACTTCCGAACAACCGTTTTAGACGTATTATTTGTATCCAGCCCTTTTTAACGTCCCACTGCTGGGCACGGGCCTCCCTTCAATACGAGGGGGATCAGGCCATAGTCCACCGCGCTGGCCAAGTGCGGGTTGGCGGACTTCACATGTCTTTCGAAAACTTGCTAGGTTCTCTCAGACATGCAGGTTTCCTCACGATGTTTTCCTTCACCGTAAGGCAAGTGGTAATCATGATAGAAATGATTCGCACATGAAAATATCAGAGGTGCAAGACCCGGGATTTGAACCCGCTTCACTCGGATACCGAAGCAAGCGAGTTACCATTGGGCTACCACTGCCTTACCATTGGACGTATTATACAATATAAGACGTATTATTTAACGAAGTAATATTAGAAGTGATACTTTAACTAAATAAAAAATTATTTAGCTAAAGTTAAAAACATTATATAATTCAAAAATGTATATGAAATTTTGAAGATTTATTGAACTTATTCTGAATTGCAAAGAGCAATTTATTATATGAACGTTTCGAGATAAATTTAGACGTCTGAAAATAAATTGACGTAGTGACTTCGGTTGGAGTTATATGTAATTTATTCTCAGAAGTCCTTGATTTTGGTCTGAATGTTGATATCTTTAAATAAAAATAAGGAAAAGGATTAATAAAATCACATTTCTGTTATAAACGCGAATTTGTTTGAATATGTCTTCACGACTGAAGGAATTTGAATGAAAAGTACTCAGAAAGACTGTAACATAAGTGACTCATAAGCTACCTTTATTACTAAAAGTGTTCAAAAGGTGGCTTTGCATGATAGCAATATTATAAATACAAAAATCATCTAAGGATGTAAAAGTGATGCGAGAGTAAGTCGCTAGTATGTTTTATATCTATATCTGATACACTGAAAATTTAAAAAAAAAAATCACTTGGGGCATTTTTGGCTAACAAGTAATAGAAAACAAACAGATCTGTTGAATTATTCGAGACATTCATTTGGAAACACCTATTTTGCTTTCTGATGTACATCATTCAAAAAATGGTAATGGTTTTGTTTAGCTTATAGACAATAAAAGCCGCAGGGCAAAGCCTAGCTTTTTATTAGTACTAAGTATTTTGTATGTTGCTATTAATCGTAGTAAAACCTATACAAAAATCTGGCCTAATAACCGTATTTCTATACTAAATAAATTATGTATCTAAATTAAATTATTTTTGAGGTATGCGTGTAAAAACAAACAGGAGAAGAATAATCTTAATTAAAATCGATTATATATGTACATATAAAACAAAAAAAAAACTAAAAAAATACATCGACTTCAAAATTTCTTAAAAGTAGATATTCCACAAGTACCTACCTGCCTCCTCAAATTTTCCAGGCTATCCTTTATGTACATATATTGTATAATTTACTTATTACAAAATAAAAAAATAAATAAAATGCACTATAGTCAAAATTATCGCGTTACACCTCTTTTTTGAAATCGGTGAACAGATATAGTGTTATGGAATAATATCTTCCAGGCTAGTCAGATCTGAGCTAACGTTTATACGCTGGAAATATTTGCCCCAATTAGATATCAAATCCACGATCTATGCATCAATTAGTTGCTCTCAGATATATCACACATCAAACCAACAGTTTACAACTACTTGTATACTATTCTCAAAAATTTCATTCTGAAACAATTTTAAAGTTTTTTGAAGAGAAACTTCTTTAGAATCGTTTTGATTTGAAATTCCATGAAACGAAAATGCGACACTAAACTAACAATTGCCAAAGAAGTTTTACCCATTTTTTTTGTTTGGGACGCTTCATGCCTCTATCATTATCAGTCCATTTTCGTTACTGCCAGACATAAATCTTTCCTAGTGCCTAAATACGTCTTTATCAATCGTCATAATACTTAGCTAGCATCAAGCCATTTAATTAGAAAAGGATGTTCTACCTTACCTTGTACACTTAAGGCCGGATCCATACTATATTACCGATCACGGTTCGTTGTCGGTCTGATGTCGGTCTAATAATGATACTTATTTTTTTACAAGAAACAATAAATGCATTCACATTATCATTAAGATTCAAGTTCTGCCAAAACCCACTCCAGCAATGTGTTTTGCATAAAAATATTTTCCTCAGACCGATATCTCTTGTATCTATCTCGGCACTATAGTATGAATCGGTCCTAATGGGTGTTTGCTTATCAGTAGTTTTTTTTTTTTTTTTTTTTTTTATAAGATTCAGTGACAAACGAGCAGACAGACCACCTGATGGAAAGCAGTACCTGTCGCCCATAACACCTACAGTTCATGCACTTAGGTTTTAGGTAACAAAAATACAGATCCGCAGGTGCGTTGTCACTGTGAGGACTAAGATGATATGCCTCTTGCCTGTAATTGCGCTGGCTACCTTACCCTCAAACCGGAACAGAACAATGCAATCATTGTTGCTTGGCAGCAGAAATAGATAAGAGGGTGGTACCCATCCAGTCGGACTCCTCAGGCTTGACAGAGTCCTACCACCGGTAAATTGCGTGATATTTAATTGTACTACGTGCTGCGTAACGCGTGTTGCGTGATATTTAATAGTACAATTAAATATCATGCAAATTGTAGTCCTTATAGCTTATGTCCTGCCTGTCCAAACATTGTTTTTGTTAAATTTTCACTAATGATTATGATCGAATTTCGCCCTTTAATAACTAAGTACCAAGTAAGTCCTAAACGATTTCACAAGTTTCCTTCAGAGTTCAAGTATGTCAAAGGCCGTTAACTCAATTTCAATATCCGATTTGCATAACGCCCTTGAGGGTTCATTCGTAACAATGAACTTAAGGCATCTACACACGGGCTGATAAAATTACGCATAACGTTTTCATAATAAATGTATAAAATAAACAACTGCATTTCACTTTTATTAATTTAGATAATTTTTCATTTCTTCCAATAATGCTTATAGATAATATCAACAGATAGGCAACAAACACAACCGCCGAAAAGATAGAAAAGCCGAAAATTGAATAACTAAATTCTTAACTTAATAAGTTTCATTATTATAATTTTTAACAATCTTCAATATCACTCATAGCTTTCTACTTTAGTGACAGACAAACAAAAACAAATCTATCATACGGGAACATACTTTTGTTCTATCATCAATAGTTCCCGCAGCGCATGCGGCGAAAGACGTTTTAGGGTACTTTTTTACACCTTGGGTTACGTTACTTAAGTTTTAGTAAGGATCCCTAATCTTTTCTAGCAATAAATATAGCCTATATCTCTCAAGATGAATGTAGCTTTCCAATGAAAGATGAAAGAAGATGAAAGAATTTTTGAAATCGGCACAGTAGTCTTTGAGTATTCATTACAAACATACACACAAAAATACAAATCTTTCCTCAATTATAATATTAGTATAGATATAGATATAGTTTTTTACTATATATTTATTCTCAATCAGAACAAACAGACAAAGTAAAAAAAAAATTATAATATACCCACCTACTATAGATATTTTTTTAATTAAATTTGTAGTAGGCCTAATTCTAAAGCAAGACTTGTGCTGCAACAATTGATGTGTTAAATTGATTGACGGTTGTCACGTCGCAAAATGATCTCATTTATTCCTCAAGCGAATTGAGATCTTATTATTTAGACATAGAGTCTTAAACATTTCGTAACAAGTTATCATTGGCTATCCAAAACTGAACAACTGATTTGAATTAATATCACGTGGTTGTTATTTGTAATTGTTTTCGTTATTAGCAATAGATCTAAATTAAAACATTTGGTACATCTCTAGATCTACCATTATGTGTCATTTAAAGAATTTAAGTCTAAAATTAAAAATATATTGAACTAGCGACTCACCCTCGCTTCGTTTCGGTTCGTCTCTAGGTTGATTCCCCATATAAACTTTCATCCCCATTTCACCCCCCTAATGGGACAAGTTGGGCCATTTAGTTCCATGGTAAGCTACGAGGCATGTGTTATGGATACCAGATAGTTGATACACTACACATATATAACTTTAAATACATACATATTATAAATATAAGCACCCATGATTGAAGTACAAACATTCGTGCTCATTATATAAATGAATGCCCCCAGCGGGACTCGAACCCGCAACCGCTGGCACAGCAAGTAAGGTCACTACAAACTGAGCCAAACGTGTCGTCGAAATTTACTTTTCATTTATTGACAGATTTATTCAACCATTGTAAGTAAAACCAATAGTCTCGCTGTGCCTCTGCTGTTGCTACACGAGCCAATCATTAAGGAAGTTTGATTAAATCTTAGGTAAATAGATTGGCTGTCGTCAAACACAATGGAGTCGATATAAAAAAATTTAAATGCTCTTCGTTAGAAAACACTTCAATAAGATCAGTTGGACCTAATTTAGATGTTTATTTTAAATATTCCTAATATTTTGAATAAGGTTTTTAGAGAAAATTGCCAGAAAAATTGCGACTTTCGGAAGAACGGAAGAAACTGACAGTGCTTTTCTAAAGATTTTTTGTATGACCTCAAAAAATAATAATAATATGGCTTCAGCAGCTTCTGTTGGGTCAGCTAGTTTAAAGTAAATACTAGATAATGTCAATACAAGTGTACTATGATGTTATGATTACTTTTATTGTTGTTGGAAATAAAACACCTATTATTTACAAATTTCTATATTAATGTTGAAATAATAAAGTTTGTATCAATCAATCTATAGAGGAACTGAGAAGTCTGCGACGTCATAAAACCTGATCGTACTCTTGTTACGTCACGATTAGTTAAAATATTTTTGAGCACCGAATAAGAGAAGTAAGCGTTTAAAAATCAACACTAGTTTTCGAGATGTTATAATAAAATAAACTGACTTATTATAGATTTTTTTTAAATATATATTTATATATATTTAATATATATAAATATATATTTTTTTAAATATATATTTATAAATATACTAAAATACATCTGACTTAAATCACAAATATCATCACATCGGTAGATTATTTTGAAAATGTTTATAAATTAGAGCCCTTTTCTTTTGTTAAAATCCGTATATTTTTCTGAGATTAGCCCGAATATAAGTAACGGTATTTTAACGTCGGGAACTGCTTTTACGCATACCACCTGCATACATACAAGTGATTATGTGGCACTCACTAGCTAGAAAAGGCAGTACTACCTTTTAAAACCCAACGGAACCTCTCCATTTTAATTTTTTACGACTAAAATTCCATGAATTTCACAGACTTTTTAATTATCTCCTTGCAAAAATCTTAAGTCGTTCCGTTTTTTCGTTTCTGTAGAAAATAAATACATACTAACAATTTTGTATGATTATACAAATAAAGATAAAAAAAATATAAAAGATGCTGTTTCTTAAATACAAACGTTACTAAGGCAACGTGAGAGGTAAATTGTTTATATTATTACGTTAAACATACATTTATTATATTTTAATAAAGTCTACATGACAGCAACAACAGTAACTAAAAGTGTATTTCGACCAGTTGGTCATTGGGCTAAGGTAAATAAAAAATAAATAAATAGTGTAATAATATTTTTTGCAAAAAAAATTACTAACAATACTAACATAGTATTAGGTATAATTGTTACTAATCAATTAACAATATATGGATGTACTTACGTCTGAAATAAAGATTATTATTATTATAAAATATTTTAAATATGAGTGAATAATAGTTACAATTTTTAATTTTCCGCCCAATTCCTATTATTTGGGCCATACCGAAGTGATTCCTGAATGAATCACACGCAAACCACCCAAGTCACGTCAACAGACAACAACAGTTTCACTACAACCGTCGTGCGATATACTTGCTTAACCACTTGTCAAGAATAAAACTATTAAAATTTTAATAAAAAGTACTAGTTTTGTGTAATCTAATTATTTTTGAGAACATTTTTATATAGAAAGTGTCTGTTATAGTGAAGTTGGTCAAAGAGATGATTAAAAGATGTTAAAATTTGAGGACATAACGATGAAAGGTTAATTTCATAATTAATTTTTAATATAAGGTATGTTTTTATTTACTTCAATGAATTTTTTTCCTGCTGCGCTGGTAAAAGAAAGTTAGTGTTGTAACTTCTTGTATATTTAAAAACTTGTCAGTCGACATTGAGTGAAGCAATGTTATAGATTAATAGATTTTTAAAATTATGATAGTGTTTGTTGTTTTTTTTAATATGACTTATATTTAAATAAATTTTTTAAATAATGTGTGATCTATATCGTGAAGTGAAGCTCGTGCCTAGATGTGAGATGTTAAGAAGTGTTGTTTGAATAAAAAACATACGTAACGTTTACCATAAATCATTTCAATTACATGACTAATGACCATAAGTAATCATAGGAATTCCACTAAAAGGGATGTTTTTCTAACATACAATTTCCGCAGGATGTCATTACATTCCAACACGATTGAAAGTGAGGCCCATCACTAGAATAAAAAAAAATACTAAGAACTTTTTTAAAAGGACAGAAGTGTTGAAATCAACATACCCGATTAAGTTTGATAGCATATTTTCTCCATGAATCAAGTAGCATGACTAATAACTATTTATATTACACCAGAAGATATCGCAAAAATAACAAAGTTCTCAAATCAATCAAATATTAACAAATATCGTATTTATCTGGAAGATAACATGTTATCTTTGAATCAATGACTTTTTATACACAAAAAGAATTCTTAAATGTTCTAAACTGTTTATTGAATTTCTGCCAAAATAATTTACTTTTTACTTGAAATATTAATATTATAATATACAGATATTAATGATATGTGGTAACGCGCTTACTTGGGAAACTGATTGAAGCGGGTTCAAATCTCGGGTCTCGCACCTCTGATATTTTCATGAGTGAATCTTTTCAACATCATTATTACTTGCCTTACGGGGAGGAAAAACATCGTGAGGAAAACTGTTTGTCTGAGAGAACTTAGTAAGTTTTCAAAAGACGTGTAGTCCGAAAACCCGCACTTGGCCAGCGCGGTGGACTATGGCCTAATTTCACTCGTATTGAAGGCCCACCCCTAGCAGTGGGACGTTAAAAAGGGCTGAAACCAAATATTGAAATTTGATTAGTTAATTATAAATAAAGAAACGTTTAAGTATACAAATAGAAGTTTGTATTGCAAATGGGAAATCCCATTGGGATCATTGGTTATAATATGCAAATATATAAAAACATAAACAAACATTCATTATAATTATCATTTTTCTACATAATACAGTCGACATTTTGACAGCAATTTACTGATTACACGGTTTTATTCTTCAAAATTAGCCATTTGTCGGTGAAAGTGAATTTATTTATTTTGAAGCTGTGTAGTGTCATCACGTTCTCACGATCAATTTGGGTTATGAATTCTCAAAATAAAAGAAAACTCAAAGTTAGCAGTAACAAAAATATTTGTCTAAAATTTTATTTACAAAAAAAAACCTCGATTGGAACTTAATATTATGTAGCAACTAGCAAGTCTCGCAGCAAGTATAAAATATGTTTTTTTAATACCCCGAAACACTCGACGGGTGTCTACCGGTGGTAGGACTCTGTCAAGCCTGAGGAGTCCGACTGGATGGGTACCACCCCCTTATTTATTTCTGCCGCCAAGCAATGATTGCAGCAAAAACAATGATTGCATTGTTGTGTTCCGGTTTGAAGGATAAGGTAGCCAGCGCAATTACAGGCAAGAGGCATAACATCTTAGTCCTCACAGTGATAACGTACCGGCGGTTCTGCAATTTTGTTACATAAAACTTAAGTGCATGAACCGTAGGTGTTATGGGCGACAGGTATCGCTTTCCATCAGGTGGACTGTCTGCTCGTTTATCACTGAATACCATAAAAAAAAAAAAAAAAAAAAAAACTCGACGGGTTTCAAAGGAAAAAAAATACACGTACAAATTTCCGCTTATCCGCCATTTTTTATTTATATAACATTAATATGCTCTTTGAATCTTGTGCTATCAAAATTAATCATACAAGTTACGGTTTCACCGTACTTTACTGGACTATAGATGAATATTAGCTCCCTAATAATAACTTATCTCTCATAGGTCAAAATAATCGAAAGACAGTTTATTAATTGGTCCATCGCAGACTCCAAGAGCGGGCATTGAACCCAAGACTCGAAACTGATGTTAATAACAACCACTGCGACGTTGCGGCCAAAAGAAACCGTAGTTACTAATGAAGTCATATAACATAAAGAACGATTGCAATATTGCATAGAAATTGCCTCGTACAAATATTCTAGAATAAAATAAATACTTAGAAAATTTCATGCATGACTTCAGTGTTATTAACTTGTTGTAGTGTATTCTTACATTTCATATTCTATCTAGATTATAGTTCACTAGCTTATATCCGTGACTTCCGCTGTTTTTTTTATATAACAATAATAAAATATTTTAAACCAAGATTGGTCAGTGGCAGCCTAGTGGTAACGCGCCGCTTGGGAAACCGAGTGAAGCGGGTTCCAATCCCGGATCTCGCACCTCTGGCATTTTCATGTGCGAATCATTTCTAACATGATTACCACTTTTCTTAGGGTGAAGGAAAACATCGTGAGGAAATCTGCATGTCTGAGTAAACCTAGCAAGTTTTCGAAAGATATGTAAAGTCCGCCAACTTGCGCACTTGGCCAGCGTTGTGGACTATGGCCTGATCCCCCTCTTATTGAAAGGAGGCCCGGCAGATGGACGTTAAAAAGAGCTGAATACATACATACATACATAGAAGCCAAGATTGTTTTATATTATTTAAAGTCGTTCTCTTTTACCTTTATAAGTAAAACAAGTTATTTCTATGTGGGCCCTTATATTATTAAAATAGATATTGATGGCAAACTTAATCTTAAAAAAGTTGCTTTTATTTATTGTTATGTTAAAGAATATTTATGCTTTTCCTTATTTTAAAAGTTCTCATTCAATTAAGTATCCACTTGTTAAACAGCGAAATTATAGTCATCAAAAATTTTGAGTTTAATGCCAAGGATGGTCGTCGTCCTTTGTGACTTGGTATGATAAAAAAATAAAACGAGTAGTTAAAACATTAAACTTACGCATTTTAATTTCAAGTTTTTATTTATATTAAAATTTATTACGAAAACTATTCTGTTTGTAAATAAATAGATAGTAAAAAATATTATTTGTATAAAAATATCTAATATTTCATTTATTGAGATTATCGTATGTTCTGCAAAAGGTCAGTTACTGAAATAGTACCTGGTCGACCGAGCTTCACTCGGAGTTCTTTTTTGTTATATCGTATTTTTTAGATAAAAAAGAAATTAAAAACTCGAATAAATACAAAAAAAAAAGAACGAAGTAAAAACTTTGTATCCGGTCGAGATTCGAATCACGTGATTGTTAATTTTGCATCTTAATCGCTTGACACTTGAAAATTGTCGACCATATTCGATGTGGAATAATGCGAAAGAAAACCGCATGAAAACTCGAAAACACGCGAATATATAAATAAATGTATAAGTAAATATACAAGAATTGCTCGTTTAAATATTTTTTATATTATTATATAATAAATAATTATTTTACAAATTTTATTTGATAGACCAAAGAGAAAGACTACTAATAATTAAGATATACGATATGGATTGTAAAAATAATATTTTAGACATTTAAAACCTTGGTCTCTTCCGTAACCATGTTTGCTGTAAAGCATTCAAAACATTCAAAACTAAAAATAAAATAAGTTCGCAATAAAAATCTAAAAGTTGAATTTCCATCTATAATAAATACTAGCGACTCACGCTCGCTTCGCTTGCGTTCGTCCCTAGGTACGTTTTCACGGTTAGCTATGTTTAGGTATACATAAATAGTAGCTTGCTATTCCTAAGATATTCATTTAAATTATATTTACGATTTACCCTTGTTTTACTCGGGTGCGTAGGCCGTACGCGGATTTTGTTTATAATTTCATGGGTTTTAATTTTTTTTCGCGGAACCCTGATTCTTTTTCTAAAATAAAAGTAGCCTAAGTTACCCCCTATAACATCAGCTATCTGCTAGTGAAAGTCCCGTCAAAATCGGTCCAGATGCTTCGGAGATTAGCCGGAACAAACAGACAGACAGATAGACAAAAATTGTAAAAAATGTTGTTTTAGTATACATATGTACCGTGTATACATCCATATGCATTTACTAAAAAGCGGTTATTTAATATTACAAACAGATACTCCAATTTTATTTATCTGTATAGATTATAATCCAACTTATTTAATTGCATTTTTTATACAGTCAGGTTTCTTCACTTTTTTACCTCTTTTTAATTATCTATCTCCATATATGTAGAATTTGTGAGTAAAATTTTGTTTCTACTGTTCTTCATCACACGTACATGAGATGAATGGATGTACATACATACGTAGTACGTATAATTAAAACTACGAGTGTTTGACCTTCAGAGGTAATTAAGATAACGGAACGATAATCTTGTAAAAGCTAGTTAGTTTTAACTTAAAACATACATTTGATTATACTAAACATCGTAAAATTCATTAATATCATAATATTTAGTTAGACTGAAGCTGAAATTAATATAATCACACAGAGTCGACAATTTCAAACAGACTGGTATCAATTTGAAAATATAATAAACCCACGCTTCACACTACAGTATCCTGTGTCGAGTCTTCGTGAAATGTCCACATGGCTTATGTCCACCTAGACCTTGGAGAGATTCGAACCTGCAATCTTCGTCATGGATACAGATTCTGAGTTATCTATTGAATTTTTATTTACTCCTATCGAGTTACCTCAGCTAGCTACGGTCGCTAACTTTAGCCTATGTGCTACTCCAGGTCGTAGCCTATCCGTATTTCATCCAAATCCGTTCAGTTGTTTTAGCGTAAAAAGGAACAGACATACACACATAAAAACTTTCACGTTTATAATAGGAGTCCGGTGATAGCTTGGACACCCTACACAACTATATTACTATAATGACGCATTATTAAGAAGATATATGATTCTGTATTAAACAACTATATTGTTTATATAAATTATTAATTAAATTCCTTGAATATTTTTTAAGTCATGCGGTTCATTCAAGGTTGTCTTTTTGCGTTCGGTTATTGTGTAGTAATTCGACAAATTACTATTTATTATAACAATGGCTTATTTTTTGTACTATGCAAGTGTAAATTTATTTTTTTTTGTTCTTAAAAATTATATTTTTCGTAATACTTCCTAATAGATTTACGTGGATATTTTATATCTATACTAATATTATAAAGCTGAAGAGTTTGTTTGTTTGTTTGGTTGAACGCGCTAATCTCAGGAACTATTAATCCGATTTGAAAAATTCTTTTTGCATTAGATAGCCTGTTAACTGAGGAAGGCTATCTAATGCAAAAAGAATTTATATGCTATATATCAACCAGGAAAAATTTACGGTTCCCGTGGGATAGATTTGTTTTTGTCTAGGGACGAACCCGAAGCGAAGCGAGGGTGAGTCGCTAGTTTTGAATAAAATTAAATTTATCGGTTTTTTTCGCGGATTTATTTTCCGTAACCAGGATTGCTTTAAAGCATTCGAATTTATCCTTATTAATATTATTATTACAGGTTTTGACTATGGGTTACTTTTCACTTCAAATATAGGCTGTTTTATTAATTCTACATACATTAATATTACAGACACTCGTGCCTCGTCAAATATTCAATTGTTCAAATTAGAGAATGATCTAAAAATTTCAAATACATCTTATAGCACATTCACATACACTTATGGTACATAATTACTACTAACAGGTTAATTCAGTTATTGAGCTGTATATACCACTAGTTGCATTATCATCATTTTACTTCACTTTAGTTACTCATTTTACCGGTGGTAGGACTCTGTCAAGCCTGAGGAGTCCGACTGGATGGGTACCACCCCCTTATCTATTTCTGCCGCCAAGCAACAATGATTGCATTGTTGTGTTCCGGTTTGAAGGATAAGGTAGCCAGCGCAATCACAGGCAAGAGGCATAACATCTTAGTCCTCACAGTGATAACGCACCGGCGGTTCTGTATTTTTGTTACCTAAAACCTAAGTGCATGAACTGTAGGTGTTATGGGCGACAGGTACTGCTTTCCATCAGGTGGTCTGTCTGCTCGTTTGTCACTGAATCTCATTAAAAAAAATGTCCAGTACTTTCTAGAAATTTTGTCTCTTTCTTACTCAGAGCAATTTCCCATTAACTGTTCTTTAATGCTCATTGGTTGAAAACTATTTTTATTTTTTTTTTCTTGATATCATTGCAATCATGCAACAATATTGTGAATGCGAAAGTGTGTCTGTTGACGGGGGAGGTTCTGTTAGGTTTCAGTGGGTAGTACTGGTTTTTCTAGCCGGTGAGCCCCACATAACCACCTAAATGACTATATGTGGTATGCGTAAATGTATTTTCCAAAATTAAAAAAAATGGGTCAGATGGTAATAACCTACTCAAGATATCACTATTTCGTCGCAAACACGATACTATTTCATTACACAAAACTATTTACGGACACTGAACTAATGTTAATGATAATTATTATTTAAGGAAAATTTATTTAAGACTAGCATTTTCTCACGTCTTCACTTGTCTAGTTCAATTATATACCTCTGTATCTTTATACATTATTGCCTCTAACTTACTCTGATGTATAAGTTATGTTACTGTAAAGTTGCATTAAAATCCGTTCATTAATTTTTACATAAAAAAGTACCAAATTCTTTCAAACTTTTGTATTTATAATATTAGTAGAAATGATTACTAAATAAATATGTTCAAATCAAGATCAAATCAAATACTTTATTTCCAACTTGGGTAATTTACATTTTTATCAATCTCTTATTTAGCCAGTCAAATGTATGAGGAGTGCCTGCGAAACCGTATACCTACATAATTGTTATTTTACATTTTTATAATAATATTAGCGACTCACCCTCGCTCCCCTTGGGTCCGTCCCTACTCCCTATGTACATTTTAACGGTTAATATAGATTTCTCAGAGATGAGATATTTTTCTGCAGTAAAAAGTATCCTATATGTTGACTCAGATAACCAGCTATCATCAGATCAAATTTCATCAAAATCTGTCCAGTGGTTTTCTCGTGATGCGTTTCGATACAGACAAGACGGACAGGCAAATAGACAAAAACTCTAAAAACTATAGATCCGGCCTCTGTATCGATAATAATGACTATTTCAATAAGATTTTCCAAAAAACATTTAATGTACAGACTCGACTCAGTTAGAATTTTATTATATGTACCTATAGATAATTATTAATATTTAGTCAAATTAAGCCTTACAATAATTAAAATATACCTAAAATTATACATGTCATATTTTATCTAATTCGAATGATCGCACACGTACACACGTAAACATACGCATGCGTACTCGTTCTTGTTCACGCACACATATACATTTTACATACATACAAGTATTCAGCCCTTTTTAACGTCCCACTGCTGGGCACGGGCCTCCCTTCTATACGAGGGGAATCAGGCCATAGTCCACCACGCTGGCCAAGTGCGGGGTGGCGGACTTCACATGTCTTTCGAAAACTTGCTAGGTTCTCTCAGACATGCAGGTTTCCTCACGATGTTTTCCTTCACCGTAAGGCAAGTGGTAATCATGTTAGAAAATGATTCGCACATGAAAATATCAGAGGTGCGAGACCCGGGATTTGAACCCGCTTCACTCGGTTATCCAAGCGAACGCGTTACCACTGGGCTACCACTGCCTTTACAAATTGGCTAAAAATTATCATACTAAAGAATAGTAAAGAATCACTTATATTTGTATTTGTATTGTTTTATAAAACATTATAATATAATAACAAAAAATAATCTTTGCTCCATTTAATTACGTGTCTCATGAATATTACAATTCATGGTCACATGCGACCAAAGTAACTTATAAAATTTATATATGTACTTGCTTTTGAAGGAAACCTTCAATTAAATTATCATGAGATCAATTTTTAACATCCGCTTCACTTCTTGTTTCTTTAAACTATTTCCTGCCTTCTAGAACCTAGATTCTAGGACTTATTATAAACACTAAGCATACAAAGTAATAAATGATCATACTTAAAATAACTTGTGTTTGTGGCTTTTTAAGGTTTTTTTTTTCAAATTATAAAAAACTTTTATAATTTGATCATTGGCTGCTAGATTTAACACACAGCATCATCTAGTTCCATGGTTAAAGCTACGAGGCTTGTGTTATGGATATCAGATAGTTGATACACTACACATATATAACTTTAAATATCACACAAATGAATTAAATAAATACCAGCGAGACTCTAACCCGCGACGGCCGACTCAGCAAGTAGGGTCACTACAAACTGAGCCAAACGTGTTGTAATTCTGATCTCCAAGTTAATTCTGCAGTCAAATTACGCAAAATAAAAAAAAATTAAAAAAATTTATCAACAATTTTTATCGAATGGTAGCGAAAGATGGGAAAGAGGGGAGATAAAACGGGAAGAGTTAGATAGGGGGAGCAATTCGGTAAGTGTGACTACGCGATGAGCAAAAATTTTGCGCATTGGTTGTCAGACGGATAGTCATATGAAATAGTGAAATCGATTTCAAGGCTGATAAAATCGATTTTGTTTTCTGGTAATTGCTTAAAATTACTATTACTATATAAGTAGTTAGTACTGGATCTGAATAAATAACTTATGTAGATGATATACTCGTAAATTAAAATTTGATAGAAATTTTATTTACGCAAGCAATGCCTAATTTCTACGAATAAAAATAACTCAAATTATAATAGTTTGATAAAATCATAACTTTTTTCTATTTATCAACTTAAGATATAATACTTTTTTGGATTTCAGCGAATATTTGACATTATAAAACTACTTTTTCGGATTTTTTCGCTTTTTTATTTTAATTTCTGGTTCTCGACGTTTCGAATGCTTCACAGCAACCATGGTCATGGGAGAGACTAAGGTTTTTATCGTCTCCAAAGCTATGAAACAGTACATTAAATAAGATATTATACAGTAATATTCACCTTTACCTTGTCATAAAATACAATTTGGTTAATCATAACTGATCTATTGTATGTAAATGTGACCTCAAAATCGACCCAGTTTCAAGACAAGATAAAGGGCATCTCGCTATTGTTCAATTTATCTTCATTATTTATAAGATTTTGTAATTATACAAGCTTTTGCTTGTGGCTTGGTCTGTATTTTAGTTCTAAATAGTTCAAACATGACTTCTTCTTATTTGACAGATTTTAAATAGATAAGGTACGCATGTCTTGATTATGTTTTATTTACATATGTGTTTACACGATATCCTTGCTAATTATAAATACTCTTATATAAATATCCTCATAAATGTTACAGTCAAAACTATTTTTAGTCAATACTACTTTTGACTGAAGAGGTTGGTCGAAAGTAACTTTGACTGCAGGCCTTTGCTTCGTCATATTGGTAAACAGTCTTAAAAAGTTAAGGAGGTAAGTAGGTTTTAAGTAACTCGGAAGAACCCTTTCTTTCTTTCTAAGTTAGGTTAGAACAGTGATCACAAGCGTGAGCAATGAGCGTGCCGCGGTAGCGGCCGGAGAGTGCCATAAATGACTAAAACTTCATATTTTTTTAACAGTTTTTACTGATACCTAAAAACCAAGACCTAAAAATAACTCCTTTGCTTAAGTAATTAATAATTTATGTTTAACTTAATTTTCTGTAGTAAAACCGTATCTTTTAAATTTCGAATCACACCAAATACACCAAAAAAACATTCCCCGAAGGTGGAGTAAAATTTTTAAAGTGAGTGAGAAGTAAATAATGCATCATCACAGCAAAAATTTAAAAGTAACAATTTTAAATGCATTTGGTTATTCTTGGAAATTCGATAAAATAATCGGATTAATATTGTTTTTGTGCGCAAGTTTGTCACTGGACGGATTCGTATAAAATTTAGTATACAGATAGACTACGACCTTTTTAACCGACTTCCAAAAAGGAGAATATTCTATGTTCGTCTGTATGTATGTTTTTTCACTTATTTTTATTTATATGCATCAGAAAATCTGTATTAAAATAAACAATATAGATGTCTAGTACTTTAGTAATTACTATTTCCTTTGTCAAGGTATTAGTGAGATATGATAAGAAATGATTGTAATCATTTTATTATTATTACGTCTGGATTTTCTAGCTTATCCGTAATTTGCTTGAAGACAACACTAAGAAAGATTTATTTACTAACTAGCTTTTAAATGCGGACTTATTTCTTTGTATTTAAAACAATCAATACTCTATAAATAAATATCTAGGGACATTAATACACAGCACCATCTAGTTCCATAGTAAGCTACGAGGCCTGTGTTATGGATACCAATTACCAGATAGTTGATACACTACACATATATAACTTTAAATACATACATATTATAAATATAAACACCCATGACTAGAGTACAAACATTCGTGCTAATTACACAAAATGAATGCCCCCAGCGGGACTCGAGCCCGCGACCGCTGGCATAGCAAGTAGGATCACACACTAAGCCAAACGTGTCGTCATCTATAATATCTATTTTATATGGGAGCCCATGAAACAGAGAGTTCAGTGTATAACTTTCAACTAAATTAGCTGATTGACAGTATATATTTTTTTAGTTTTAAATGTTAGTTAAAATAATTTAAATTACATTTAACACGATGCATAACAGTTTTCTATAGATTTTCTATAGACAATTTGATTCAGTTATACTTATAAATCTCGATGACGTAAATAAAAGAAAGGGCCTTTAATTATTTTAACCAAACTATCTTTTCGGATTTTTATCACGGATTTATTCTAAGATTTTGATTACCGACGTTTCGAATGTTTTACAGTAAGCATGGTCACGGGTGAGACTAAGGTTGTAGAGATCTCAAAAGTTATATACGAGTAGTGGTTACAGATAGCATCAACCCAATAATTACCAAAAATTGCATTAAAGTTCCTAAAATATTTGTTAATTTTAATATTTTTTATAATTTTAATAAGTTATATAATTGAATATTAAATATATGTAGGTAATATATTATTTTATTTAAAATGTCAAATATTCGTCAATATTATGTGACCCCATACATAAGTTAAAATTAACAACCTCTCACCAACATTTTTAAAAGTTTTTGTTATAACGATAAATTTTTAAGTAATTTACTGATTCCTATTAAACAAATTGACCGCAAGTTGATCTTAAATCAACTTTATATCTTATTGTTATCTTTGAAATTACTTTTAAGGAAAACTTATGTTAGAATATAACAGGATAAAGTTTAGATAAACGTAACTAAAACAAGTTTTAAATTATTGTGTCTTTACTATGTGGCTATATGACAAAGTTATTGCTATTAATCAATTGCAAAAAACGAGGAGATTCTTAATCTATACATATAATAAAATTCTGAGTCGAATCTGTACATTAAATATTTTGTGGAAAATCTTATTGAAATAGTCATTATTATTGATACAGAGGCCGAATCTAAAGTTTTTAGATTTTTTGTGTGTTTGTCTGTCTGTCTGTCTGGGAACGCATCAAGAGAAAACCACTGAACAGATTTTGATGAAATTTGGTATGATAATAACTGGTTATCCGGGTCAACATAAAGGATACTTTTTACTGCGGGAAAATATCTCATCTCTGAGAAATCTATACTATACATTAAAACGTAAGTAGGGACGAAGCCGAGCGGAGCGAGGGAGAATCGCTAGTATATCTATATATTTTTATATCCATTTTTATTTTATTAATATATATTAATTGTATTTATGGCTAACATTAAGTTACGTAACGTCTACGCTTGAACTAATAAGTAATTTAGTTTAACTGCAGATTAAATCTATATATTAATTAATGAAGAGTAGACTTTGAACCCTTTTTAATGCAACTACTACTACTACACCTTTTACTAGCGTAGTTGATGTATAATTATTAAATTTCTAAGAGTTTTAGCGTGATGAAAGATAGCTTTTTACTTTCAACAATTTTTTATCTTATATATTTAAACGAGCAATTCTTGTTTATTTATTTTTACCGGCGATCTCGAAAACGGCTCTAACGATTTCGCTGAAATTTGGTGTGTGGGGGTTTTCGGGGGCGATGAATCGATCTAGATTAGTTTTATATCTGGGAAAACGCCTATTTTTGAATTTTCATGCGATTTTCTTTCCCATTATTCCACGCAAAATATGGTCGATAATTTCTTACGTCGATAAGGTGCAAGATTAACAATCACAGGTGTCCGAGTTCAGATCTCATTCGGATACGAAGTTTTTACGTCTGTTATGTTTTTTGTATTTATTCTAGTTTTTATTTTTTTTTTATCTAAAAAATATGATATAACAAATAAGAACTTCGAGTGAAGCTCGGTCGCCCAAGTACTTAAAGCTCAAGAATAATCTCTCTACAACTGTCGGTCCGATTAGAAAATATTTTTACTTTTATTTTCCACAAAGATAGAGTTTATTAACTTATAAGTTGTTTTAGTATCGAAAAACTATTACAAAAATTATAACTTTTGCGAAACAAGGATGAAAATTAGAAGATGTCGCCAAAATTTTATTTTGCGAATTCTTTATCTGCTAGTAAATCACACTGAAATCGATACTGCCGTTATGGCGGGTTAATTAATTTAATTTTTGAATAACATTTCAGTAATATCGTTACTGAAACTACAACTAGTTACGCCTACGGCTCTGAACGCATGGATAATTAATGAGTCGGGAATGAAAAAGGCTGTATGATGAAATTTATGTCCTTGTTATTTTTTTTCAAAATCTACTTAACGGTTTAAACGTGAAAAGTAACAGACAGACATTACATTCGCTTTAAATATCAAAAGTAATAAATATAAGGAAACTCGTAAAATTCTATGCGGTAGTAAATATTTCTGGTAAAGAGTGTTTACTCAGTTCCTTGATTGTACTGTATAGCAATGAATCATCTTGTATTCAGCCCTTTTTAACGTGCCACTGCTGAGCACGGGCCTCCCTTCAAGACGAGGGGAATCAGGCCATAGTCCACCACGCTGGCCAAGTGCGGATTGGCGGACTTCACATCATCTTATGTTTATGCAATAAATAACTGTCATTCGCTATTGAGAATTTCTTTTTGTTCATTGTTCTTTTCAAGTGTTATTTTGAGCCCCTTTTAATGTCCCACTGCTGGGCGTGGGCCTCCCTTCAATAGGAGAGGGTCAGGCTATTTTCACTAAGCTGGCTGAGTGCGAGTTGGCGGACTTCACGTGTCTGTCAAAACTTGCTAGGTTTTCTCAGACATGCAGGTTTCCTCACGATGTTTTCCTTCACCGTAAGACAAGTTGTAATCATGTTGGAAATGATTCACACATGAAAATATCGGATTCTTAACCATTTTCCCTTGATTTTTTAAGCAAACGTATTACCACTGAAATACAAACATTTGTAGTATACTACATTCTAAGCGAATGGTCACATACGAGTACATCTGCTTTACTATAGCTGCATAACAAAAAAAAATATTTTGTATTTTTTTTTCCAGATAAACATCGACAACAGATAACGAATGTAGAAAATTTTCCTCCAGTCGTAATGTGAAGATACCAAAATGTTGTTGAACATTTGCAAATCATGTCAGTAGTAAGTATTACACCGCTTTATATTTTAAGTTTACATTTAGTCAGTGGGTTTGCTTATATTTATATCTTACTGCTATAGCCTGAAATTTAAAATATGGTATTTGGAGATGGTATAGCTTTTTCATAGATAAAAAATTTTCAGACTAGTCAAATAGTTACGGTACTTATAGTGTACCTACTAGCGACTTACCCTCGCTCAGGTGCGTCCCTAGCTACGTTTCAATTTTTTTTTGATCGGAATTCTAATTCTTTTTCTAAAATAGAAATAGCATTAGTTACTTCTTATAACATCAGCTATCTGTCAGTGAAAGTCCCTTCAAAATTAGTCCAACCATTACGGAGATTAGCCGGAACAAACAGACAGACAGACAAAAAATTTTAAAATTGTGTTTTTCTTATAAGTACCTACTGTATATAATTTCATATGCATTTAGTAAAAAGCTGTTATTTTGATATTACAAACAGACGCTTCAATTTTATTTATTTGTATACATTTTAATTTGATTCAACATGCAAAAGTATTTTATTCGAACATACCTGGGATGGCAAAGATGAACTGTGCTGTACTATATTGCTTGATAAAAGTTTATTCTGATTTTCTTTCCACTGTTATGCTTGTTAAACTGTGGCAAGTCCATATATAATGTTATACATAGATAATGTTTTTAGTAACCTAAACAAAACTTAATGTGAGTTTCTATAGAACCTAATATGTTATTGTTTTCTAAGTACTCTATCTATTGTTATGGAGATGAGAGCGTACAAATAGACAGATATATATTTTTAGCATAAGCACAAAAGATGTACCTACAGATAAAATATAAACTTTTTTTTGAAGTCGTTAAAAATATAAATAAGTTATTTATCATATTTAGTATTAGAAATTCAAAAGTTAGTGAGTGATTGAGCTTGTTAGTTCTCAAAGTCAACGAAATTAAGTGAAATTCAAAATAAGATTTGGGTTTATTTTGGATTAAGACATACTATTTTTTTTTACTATTTTTTTACGGACTGACTCTCCCGTTACCTGTAAAGTGTACAGCAATCATGGTATACAGTGTAAAGCATTCGAAACGTCGAGAACCAAAACTCAAAATGAATTTGCGAAAAAATCCGAAAAGACAGTTTTACTTAAAACCAGCGACTCACCCTTGCTCTGCTCTGGTCCCTACTTATGTAGGTTTATTTTAGATTTATTATAGATTTTTCAGAGATGAAATATTTTTTCGCAGTAAAAAGTATCCTATATGTTGACCCGGATAACCAGCTATCAAATATCATACCAAACATCGAAATCTGTTCAGTGGTTTTTCCGCATTGCCGTCACAGACAGACAGACAGACAAAATTTCTAAAAACTATACATTCAGCATCTGTATCGATAATAAATAATAATGTCTATTTAATAAAATATTTCAAAAAATATTTAATGTACAGATTTGGCTTATTTACAATTTTATTATTTATATAGATATAAAAAATCTAAGAAATTATTATACTAATTTTTAACGGGATACGTATTGAGTTTTTTATTATTAAATACGAGCGAAGCCGCTGACTATAACTAGTTATATAGGGAAGCAATTATTTTATATATAAAAATGTTCATAAGCAAATATTTTTTGTGATCTTGTTTAATCTTCGTCTTCTTTTCCGTGGTCAATCATGATAATGTCGAGATAAACACTAGCAAAATGGAAATTTTACTTACGACTACAACTGGATGGTCGCGTTGTGTTTTACTTTAAATAGTAAATTGAATTATAACAAATATAAAAAAAATATAATATACTAAATATAGTCAAATATCGTGTATGTGTGTTGCTATTAGTAATTATTTATTTCTAATGAAATTTAAAAACAGTGAAAGAATTGAGGTAATTAATTATTTTTATTATAATGTTATGTTGTATTCGGTGATCGCAAAATTGGCGTAGTACATTGTGCCCAAACCAAGTAGGAGTACTGAAAAAAATAATTAAATATCGTGGGAAACCGTCTTATAGACTCATCCAAAATCTAAGAAAATTTAACTATGTTCGTAGTTTTCGAAAGATACGCTTACTTGACAATTTTAAATAATTAATCTTTTCGGATTATTTCGCGGATTTATTTTGATTTTTGGTTCGCGACGTTTCGAATGCTTTACAGCAATCATGGTCACGGGAGAGACTAAGGTTTTAGACATCTCAAAGTCATTATATACTTGTTACAGACAGTACCTACCCACAATTGTCCTGTTATTGCTATTATTGCTTTTTACTTGACTAGAATAGGCTGTGGCTATTTTTCTTCTCAATCAGGGGAATGTTCAGGAGTGCGACGTTATAAGATTGGAAATCTAATATATCAATATAGGTTTTTCCTTTGCAAGATAGAAAGATAGATAAATATTCACACTGCTCTTTGTTATCTATTTGCTGTAAAAAACTACTATCGAATAGAAAACTATTATATAATGAATTTTGACTATAATATAATTAACAAAATTTACGAACTTTAATTATACCGATAAATAAAATTAGAGTGTCTGTTTGTAATATTTAAATAACCGCTTTTTACTAAATGCATATGGATGTATACACGGTACATATACTAAAACAACATTTTTTACAATTTTTGTCTGTCTGTCTGTCTATCTGTCTGTCTATTTGTTCCGGCTAATCTCCGAAATAGCTGGACCGATTTTGACGGGATTTTCACTAGCAGATACTTTTATTTTAGAAAAACGAGGGTAAATCGCTATATAATTTTAAAAAAAAATCTTAGGACTAGCAAGCTACTACCTTACCTACCTAAATATAGCTAACCGTGAAAACGTACCTAGGGACGGACGCGAGCGAAGCGAGCGTGAGTCGCTAGTAAGATATAAGTTAAGTCCCAAATTTCACCAAAATCCGTCCAGTGGTTTTCTTGTGATGCGTACCAGACAGACAAAAATTGTAAAAATTATACATTCGGCTTTTGATATAATAATTAGTAGGTATTTCAAAAAGATTTTCCAAGAAATATTTAAAGTACAGATTCGACTCAGTTACAATTTTATTATATGTATAAATAAGTATATATGTCATAAATATATTATTAACTTTCACCGCTGTTTCGCTTACGTGGTAAACTATCCTAAATAAGGTTTTTCCATTCCGAATTTGATATACACTAGTTTCTAACTCGATAAGTTCTTATCAGTCTAAAGAAAAATTAATCAACAAACACGCTAAATCAATCATAATATTATGTCCTTAGTTTGTTTGTTTAATATAAATATGTATAAAAATTAGAAACAAAATGTTAAGGTCCTATTATCTCTGACAATACTAAACCAAATATTGTAAAACTTTGCAATTGTAAAAATCTATAGTATTCTAAAGTAATATTTGTTATTTTTATTGACTTAATTGTTTTGTACTAAGTATGTGAGGAGAAGACATGGTGATATATCGGTTTTAAGGAAGCAAGAGGAATACAAATTTCTTAGCCAATACAATAATATATTATGCTTACCGCGTATTGGTTGCAATGAAATAATTGAATACCTCGTGGAATAGTGGTTAACTTAAATTAGCTTCTGTGACCGAAATCCGGACACGATCATAGTTGCTTAACGTTCTTATAGTGCTGAGTTCGATTTTTGAATCGGGCTAAAATACTTAGTGGATGAAATTCACTCAGCATTCCTGAGTTGGAAAGTTCGCTGAGTTAAACAGTTTCTTAAGCACGGCAACCGTGTCTTCTGATTATTCGGGTTGTTACTGAGATTTTCTTATCAGAAAAACCCAAAAACTATATTTGATGTGACCCAGGACTCATACTCAGGACCTTCAGATCGGCAGTCGTAAACGCTAGCCACTAGACCACCGAGACAGTTGCTTTACTAGTACTTTAGAATAGTAATTCTACAAAAGTTCGTATATTTTTCCAGTTAATATAATAAAACTTAATCTGTTCTAGCTGTCTCGAGAGTATGTACTGGACTTGCTGCGAGGAAAGGTTTTGCTTCGACAAGAAAATCGCTACTTATAAGTAAGTCAAATTTTT